>JAKSZU010000014.1:43317309-44618749 GCA_026018925.1 Tupaia tana | reverse complement strand
ACCGCCTGCCTGAGCAGCACATTCATCTTTCCAGAGTGCTTTCTTGTGCCCGTGCTCCTTCTAATTGGATCTCATAAAACCCTGGGAAACGTGCAGAGTGGGTCTCATTACTCCCATTCTCATTTGGCTGACAAGATTCAGGGAGGACACATGATTTGCCCAAGGTCACACTTTTTTTTTTTTGGTTGCACATCATCCAACTCATAATCCCGTGTTCTTCCCTCAATACTGTTTTTTCTTCTTTTGTATGTATTTATTTTTATACTTTTCTCAATGACAAAATAATTCTGCTTACCTCAGTACTATCCAGAACATAACTAAAGGTTTGACTTTGGATTTTCTCTGGGAGATTCCAGAGCTTTAACTCATAAGTAGTTTAGTTATTTTAGTAAGTGACACTTAACAGATTTAGACTCATATAAGCATGGGCTCATCCAGTTTTCTTTAAGTTATCTATTAAAAGGAGTGGGGGGTCCTGTGAACTAGATATTTCAGGGGACAGGAGAAATGAAGATTTTCTACTCATAATTCAGCCTCCAGCAAGCAAAGCTAGCGTGAGATCACAACAGAACGGAAACAGATTCTAGATCACCTCTGTCTGCTTGCTCCTGAACATTCAGGCTGAACTTCAAGAATTTGAAAGAAACACACCATCCATCAGATGACAAGAAATCACCGCCGGATCACAAGAAATATGGAAAAACGAGAAAATACCTCTCCTCCAAGGGAAAAGAGTAACTCTCCTTCATCCACAAGCAGTTCGGTGAAAGTCATGGAAATGTCTGATAAGGAATTTAGAGCATTCATAATGTCGAAGCTAACAGAGATGGAAGAGAAGAGAGATAATGAACTGCTAAAGAGAAAGGAGAAAGAAGTTGCCGAGTTCCAGGAGATGAGGAAATTCTTGCAAGATCTAAAAGAGGAATTACACACTTTACAAAAGACTCAAACGGAACTGCTAGAGATGAAGTCTATAATACAAGAAGTCAAAATCTCCCTTGAAAGTATTAAAAGCAGACTAGATCATTCAGAAAATAGAATCTCAGATGTAGAAGAGAAAATGGCTGGCTTAGAAAAATCCACCAGGAAGACTGAGAAAATGGCCCAAAAATTTGAGAATGATATGCGAGAAGTACTGGATACCATCAAACGTCCAAATATCCGGATAATTGGCATTCCAGAAGGTGAAGAGACCCATAAGGGCATTGATAATCTATTCCATGAAATCCTGCAAGAAAACTTTCCAAACCTAGAGAGGCATTCGAAGATCCAGTCCCAGGAAATACAATGGACCCCAAATAGAATCAACCTAAGAAGATCTTCTCCAAGACACATTATAGCCAGGTTGACCAAAACCACAGACAAAGACAAAATACTAAGATTGGCAAGAGAAAAACATCAAGTTACCTACAAAGGACATCCCATCAGGCTAACAGCAGATCTCTCATTGGAAACAATGCAAGTGAGGAGAGAATGGGAAAATATATTCAAAGTGTTACGAGAGAAGCAATTTCAGCTAAGAATACTGTACCCGGCAAGATTATCTTTCATGTGGGAAGAAAAGACAAGAACATTCTCAGATAAGCAAAACCTGAAAGAATTTACCAGCACCAGACCAGATCTCCAAGAAGTTCTCAAGGGTGTGCTATATCAAGAAAATTAAACACAGACACATGGAAATAAGAGTCCAAAAACTAAGAAAGTGGCCAACTTAATCATAGGGACAAGTCTGGAGTTGAATATTATATCCCAGAATTTAATCAGGAAAATTGAACCAGAACAGAAGATAAAAATACATGAGACTGATAGGTTCATGCACCTACCATTTGAACAGAATCCTAAAGCAAAGTTCCTTGGCGGTTCTTTGAGTTAAGTTAATATTGGTTTTCTTAGTAGTAATGAGTGAACTCACCATTGAAAGTAGTTAGATTATGTAGGAAATTGTGTGATCAATACAATGTGGTTGGGAAGGGAATGAAGGACAATTGTAGACACCGGAGGTGGTGTGAGAGGAGGGTGGGAAGGGACAGAGGGTCAGGAAGAGGGGTGGAAATAATTCTAGGAACTAGTAATGGAAAATTTTTTGTAATGTGCATGATTGAGTCACTATGCAGTGTGTACTGGATGGGAGATCGCATTTTGTATGCTGTGATGATGCTTAGGGAAGAGATGTAAATTGAGTTACAAAAAAAAAAAGATTCAGGAAAAATATATATATTTATTTATTCAATGACTGCAGTAGGATATGTAGCCACAGCTAGGTGCTACTTTATAGGATGCGTAAAGTTAGACTTGTGTTCATGGAAATGTGTGTATCACCTGTGTTTGCTATGAGGGTATTGGATTGATTAGGGTCTTTGGCGATTCAATAAAATGTGGGGGAAAAACAGTATAGAAAGCAAACATAGATACCAGAGACAGTGTGGGAGGAGAGTGGGAGATGGCAGAGGGTAAGAGATAGGGAATCAAGGATGGGGAGAAAAAAAAGCAAAACATACAGAAAACAAGAAATGGAAGATCATTTGCTGACAATAACATGTTTGTTGATGTGCTTGATTGAGACAATATATAGTGTACTCTGGATGGAAAATCTCATTTTGTATGCTAGAATGATGTACAGTGAATGAATGCGAATAAATAAATTGAAATAAAAAATAAAAAATAAAAAAATTTTTAAAAAGCTAAAAAAAAAAAAAAAAAAAAGGAGTAGGGGGTGAGCAGATGGCATGGTGGTTAAGGAACTATACTCCCACATGGCCAACCATGGTTCAAGTGCCAGATCCTATAGCTTGAAAATCATGTCGAGGGGGCTGGCAGGTGGCATGGTGGTTAAGAGCACTGGACTCCCACATGGCCAATCACAGTTCAAGTCCTGGACCTGGCAGCTTGCTTTCTCACTTTCCCTCTCTTTCTCACTCCACCCACCTTGTCCCTCTCTGGTCAAATTAAAATAAATAAAAACAAATAAGATCATTCTTTAAAAGAAAGAAAGAGAAAGAAAGAAAGAAAGAAAGAAAGAAAGAAAGAAAGAAAGAAAGAAAGAAAGAAAGAAAAGAAAAGAAAAGAAAAGAAAAGGAAAGGAAAGGAAAGGAAAGGAAAGGAAAGGAAAGGAAAGGAAAGGAAAGGAAAGGAAAGGAAAGGAAAGGAAAGGAAAGGAAGGAAATGAAATTCACGCCAGGCACATGTACATTCATGCCCAAAATCCCAAGAGGAGAATGGAGGAGAAGGAATTGTGGTATGACCATCCCCCCTTGGAAGTGACTTCTCACTTTCCCTCTCTCTAGCTCTGTCTGGAGAGTGCATGTGCCCTATGACAAAAACCTAAAAAGATAGATAAATTAATAAGTAAGTAAATAAAAGAGTGTGGGCTGGGCTAGCAGGTGGTATGGAGGTTAGGGTGCTAGATCCCACATGGCTGACTGCATGATTCTAATCTCAGACCTGGCAGCTTGAAAATCACATTGGACATGTGTGTATGTGCCAAAAATCCTAAGAAAAGAATGGAAAAGGAACTGTGGTATGGCTAGCTTCCTCCCTGCATGGGGGTTGATTCCTCACCCTGTCTTTCTCTGTGTCTTTTTGGGTGAGCGCACATGTGCCTTTGGCAAAACTTACAAAAAGAAAGAAAGAAAGAAAGAAAAAAAATGTGGCTAAACAATCTGCTAAACTATATCAACAGTAATAATAGCAGCAGGTATCATCTCATAAGTGTTAACGCTGTGACAAGAACGTTTTTGCTGTTCATGTACTTAAAAGTTCAGAAGGACTCTATGTTGTGGGTACTGCTGTGTTTACCATTTCACAGAGAAAAGAACTGAGGAAAGGGGAAAGCAAGCAGCTGATTTAGTTCACATAGTTGGTATATGGTTGAGGCAGGACTTGAACTTTTAGCCATAGATACCATGCTCCTAGTCACTTTCACTACAAATTAAATAATATGGTCAGCAGGTCAAAGGGAAATTGAAGAAGCACTTATGTAGACAACAAAAGGAAAAATACAATGTTGAGAACTTTTAAACCATAGTTCCTCAGTATATGAAACACTAAATATAAAGGGGTTTTTTCCACCATTCTGCAAAACAGACTCTGAGGAATTATATCTTATATCTCTTAAGTCAGAACATATTATTAGAGAAATTCCACCCTAGAACAAGTGAGAAAGATTTTTTTTCTTTTCTTTTCTAATCAGACCAGCGTTCCTGAATTACTGTATTAACTACCCTTGGCTCAGACTCCCACATAAGGTCACCCTGCCTGGCATATACATGTTATCTGCTCTGCAGCTATCATTTAATAATAAATGCACCCCATCACATAGTCCTTTTATAGAGTATCTCAGTTCTCTCTCAGTTTGCATGATCAAGATTACTACTTTCACAATGTAAACAAAATACCACAGGCTGAAAATGCCATGAGACGTGACCAGTAGCCAATGGACCAGAAAAGACAAATAGGGCAACTCAGGTTGCTCACTTCTATGAAAACAAATAAAATTTAAGACGTAACAAAGTCATCGATTCATTTTAGTGACAACAGAGATTGTCTCTCCTCTCCTTTGGCACAACAAACCTTGGCTTAGACATGTCTTAGCCAAATGCTGAGACATGTCTGAGGACACTAGAACCACAGTGTGGGAAGAGATTAAACCTAGACTCTACAGAAACCACTCAAAATTCCTAACAAGTCCCCCAAAAGTGCAAACCAACTACTCATTAGCCTGATCCTCTGCTTTACGGTTTTTCCCCAAATATGTATTTTTATACTTTTGTTAAGATGTGAATTTTTTTGTCTTTTTTTTTTGAATAATGAATAGATCATTCAAGCTGATTGCTATGAGAACGTTTGGAAAAAAAAAATCTTTGAAAAATTTTTCAGTATTATGTTCAGATCTTTGCAAAATCTCAAAAAAAATTTTCAGACTTGCTTTTCTTTAGAGTGAAAAAAAAAGGCAAAAAAAATTAGGTACAAGTATGTGATTTTTTTTAAACCTATCCTACTTTGTATATGTAATCTCTCTGAGGAAAGGAATGATTTCAAGAGAAGGTGACTCATTGGGGTATTTAGGTAGAGAAGATAACATATCCACCTGAAACAAAATATTTGGCCAACCAATTACTAGGACCCCCAAATAACAAACACAACTTAAGTGTACGGTCCCACCCATGAGGCCCAACTTCCCAATTATAAAGAAAAAGGCGATTGGAGAGACTTAACATTAAGCAAGATGGCTCAAAATCCAATTTTGATCATTTAAGCATAAATGCATTAGCATGCTGTGGATTACATGTCCTTTAGCATATGACTAGCTTTAGAATACTAGAAAAGGAAAATTAAGGGGAGGAATGTATTTTACTCTTCTCCCAAATGCTTTAGTACAAATGTGTTAAGTTAATTAAAAAGTAAAACACATACCAAAGAAGAGAAAGAGAGGGAAAAGGGAGGGAGGAAAGAAGGAAGGAAGAGAGGGAGGGAGAAAGGGAAGGGGGAGGGGAAAGAGAAGGGGAGGGCAGGGCAAGGCAGGGCAGGGAAGGGAAGAAACTTGGAGCTCTGTTGAAATCCTACCTTGCCTTTGGTGAGAGCAAAGAAATCCGCATTTCAAGGTAGGCACTAACATATTGTTTCCATTGAGTGGGATTAATAAAATTTGTTTCCAGGAAAACTTTAAAACTAGCCTGAGTTTAAGTCCCCCTTGGTTAGATCATAAAAGCAGCAACCAATTTCGAAGTTTGATGCCTGCTCGTGGTATCATTTGCTGCTCACGTCTGCTCCACTCGGAAGTGACGTTCCCAGTTGAGTGTTTTCTGCAAGCTCCCTATGAAATGTTTTCGGTTTTATGTACAGATTATTATGTACATTTCATGAAGTCATGTAGAGCTAAAGTAAATACATACTTTCAAGCTTCACAGTTTCCAATATATTCCAATATATTCCAATATATTCTCCTGTATATTTTCCAAATATACAGGAGAAAAAAAGGGGAGAGGGGAATAGAAGAAAACAATGGCTGACCAGCATGTCTTTTAAGAAAATACGGCTAAGATGAGAGGTAATATGCTTAAGCTATAAAATTTCTAGACAGATCATTATAGCATAAAGTACTATTGTTCTTTTAACAGAGACTGGCTCATTTTTATTCTCTCGTATAGATGGTTAGGTGTTACATTCCAGAAGTCCATGGTTTCTTGGCTTCCTTGGCCAGCCAAGGCGGATGTTATAATTCTATGTGTCTCTCCCCATAAACAAAGATAGGCCTTTCATTAACAGATGGAGGGCGTGATAATGCCCATCTTCACTCACGGATATTATCATTTCTGCCCCACAGTGAATTAATTCCTACCCCACCCTGGAGTTGAGCCTGGTGTAGTGGGAATTCCAGGTCAGAGGTAAAAACAAATGTTTCTAGAGACACAAAGAAGGGAGGGGGAGTTTAATCTCAGACCTCCTGATTTAGAGTCTTGGGGTAAATGCCACTATAACAAGGCTCCCAACCCACAACAGGATGACATAAGCTCTTCCATTTCTAACCCAGTTACCCACCAGCACCCAAAGCATCCTGAAGCTCATGATGTATAAATTTAATTTCTCTTTTATGGCTGGAGCAGTGTTTTCCATGATTTATAAATCATTTGGTCGGTGATTTCTTTGAAATCTTTGCCTCATTTATGCTCTTGACCTCTTGACCTCTTGATACATTTATTTATGCCAGAGATCTCTTTGCAGTGGTTCACTTTAATGTCATTTACCCGAGACTGGGTGGCTGAAAGGCAAAGAAACAAAGACAAACACCAAAGGAGGTTTGTGATGCAAAAGTGTGTGTTTAAAAAGAAGGATAAACAAAGGAAAATGTGAACAGTTAAAGCATATTCTTCCTGCACTATTGATTTATTGCAGGAAGCCTCTATTTATTGAATACTTTATGGGTATCTGATTCTATGGCAGTTGATGGAGCAATGAGAGCATACTGATCCTCACAGCAAAAATATTTGCTGTAAATGTCATGACATGCCTTGTCTATAATATGATTCTTTCCAGATGGTTATTTTTCAAGTTTCAGAAATGGAAAAATATGCCTTAAGACAAGTACACATAAAAATGAGGCCTTTCTCTTTTGTCTCTTTTTGATTTTAGTTTATTAATACTCTGCTGCTTACCATGAAGCAACTTGCGAAAGAAATCTGGTCTCAGTGACATCTGATTAATTGGGCAGGGCACTTCCTACATAGCTCTTTGCTGATAACCCAGCTGTCCAAGAACCATTTCATTATAAGAGATGCAGAGGCAGGCGACAGTCACAAAACCACTGGGAAGCTGGGTCTGCTCTAACAGATTGGCACAATTTGTATCACTGGTGTTCAAAACCTACAGGGCTTGCATAGCCCAGAGCCAAGGACAGGCTCTGCCTCCCAGGGCAGCCTGTATTTCTCTATGCCAATGACTCATTACTGAAATGTCTTAAAGAAAATGGCTCCTCTTCAACACCCCCAATCCTTTTACCGGATGCACAGTTACTCTGATTTTATATGTGTACTGTGAGACACGCATGCACATGCACACATACATACACGCACAAAATCAAACACTGTCTTACATATTCTAGAGGCAAAATATGATATTTTGTTAGCTGCTATAGCTAAAGTTAACAGTACACCAAGACCGAGCAACTCATTTTTAATTTTTTATAAGGCTAGCTTTTCCAGCTTCTCTGTTCACCAAGAAAGCTCATCATTTGTGCATTTGAATTATGTAAATTCAACTACTATGTATGAACATGGAGGGGGGCAGGGAGTAAGGAGAGGGAGGGAAATAAGACTTTAAATAGTGTGTGTGATTTTGTCACGCATATGATGACCGTGAATCAGGGGGCGTGGGTCAGTGGTTTCCTCCCCTGGTTTTGGTTCTTGTGCCACTCACGTTGTGACCCTCTTGACACACGGGATGTGCTGTATGGAGGACGGGTGTCATGCTGTGTTGTGTTGATGCTAGCCGTAAGTGTTCTACAATGCAGTTCATTGAGCCCATGTCACAGCCAGGACGCCTATGTGTAAAGACAGAGTAAAAGGTTCTAAGAAACAACATCAAGGTACGAATTAGAAAAAAAAAAAAAAAAAAAATTCCTAAGGTAAAACAGAGACCTCCCCTCCACCAAACAGGCACCAATCCAAGTAAGCAATCAGAAACACAAAGGCCGAAGTCCACAGAAGGGACAAAATTTAGCACAAATGGGACAAATGGTTATTTCAGAGTGGTGCCTAGTTTATTTTGCATACATTTCCCCATTTTACAGTTTGTCTGCGACAAGCATGGGTTAGTTTTAGGGTGAGAAAGAAACAAACTATTAAGACATTAACCATGAAAATAAGAATGTTTTAAAAAAGAGAGAGAATCCATATTAATGCAGCCTGGATCTGGAGAATACCAGGGCCAGAAATCACTAGATAAGCACTGAGAAGCTGCCATTCATTTTTCTCTTACTTTTCAGTATGATCCTCACTCAGAATATGTGCTTTGGAATCAAAGAGGTCTTGAGTTCGAATCCTGACCCTGCCTCTTTCAATGAGTAATTTTGAACAAATCACTTAATCTCTTTGAGAAGTATTGTGCTGGTAAAAAACCACCAGCGCTGGAGAAGGAAATGTGATTTATAGCATTTGCCAATTTCTTCAGACCCAAATGGTCCCACTGCAGCCAATTTCAAACTACCCATCTGTGGTCAGCCAGATCACAAAATTCCTGACAATTTAGCAATTGGCTCACCCATGCTGGTACAAGTTAACTTAATAATACTTGAGCCTCACTTAATATCTAAGTACCCATTCACAGGCATATTTTGAGAGTGGAATGACCAAAAGAATATAAAATGCTTAGCAGAGTGGCAGGCTCCACATGAACATTTGAAAGTGCAGAAGATAATGCTTAGCAGAGTGGCAGGCTCCACATGAACATTTGAAAGTGCAGAAGATCATAGATTTGGGGACCAGCAGATGGTGTAATGGTTACATCACTGGACTTCCATGTAGTCAACCATAGTTCGAGTCCCTGACCCAGCAGCTTAAAGTCACGCCAGGCACATGTGTGTGCATTCCCAAGATCCCAAGAAGAGAATGGAGAAGGGATTGTGGTGTGGCCATCCTCCCCTGGGGGTTGATTTTTCACTTTCTGTCTCTCTGTTTCCATCTTCCTGGTGAGTGCACACACCCTATAGCAAAGACCTCTCTAAAAATCATAGATCGTAGATACAGATACTTGCTTGTGTATACTTAAACTACCTCTGGAAAAATATCAAGAAATTGATAACAGTTTGTCACCCAAGAGAAGAGCCACGAGCACATTGGAAAAAGAGTTTACACCATTTACCTTCAGTTCTTTTTAATTTAGGACCATGAATACGTGTTTGATATTCTGAAAATAAATAAGATTAGTATTATCTTACAATTCATAGTTAAGAACTTAGCTTTTAGCTCATCAGGCCAACGTATGCTTCTTGCTGAGACCGCACAGAACACAGAGGGACTCTCAGGCTATGTTAAGACACCAGAAACGCCCACCCAGGACACGAAAGGGTTCACTTAATAGGTTTATGAGAAAGAGATCACTGTACATGATATGCCTTCAGCTTTTATACTGGACTTCAGTTGACCAAATCAATGTCAAATGTTACCACCTTGCTGTATAGGACTACAACACTGTAGACGGTGGAGTAATAGTAGAGTAACGCCAAGCATTCTGGGTTCCTGGGTTTTTTTTTTTTTTTCTTTTTTCATTTGATATAGGGGCATGTACTCACTGAAGAGAGACAAAGAGAGAGAATGAAAGAGAGAAAGCGCCCCTTCTCCCCCAAAGGGAGATGACTATGCAGCAATCCCTTCTCCTCTAGGAATTTTGGGCATGCATGCACATGTGCCCAGAGTATTCTTCAGGCCACCAGGTCTGGGACTAGAACCACACAGGCAGCCATGTGGGATCCAGTTGCCTTAAACCACATGCCACCTAATGGCCATGCGTTCTTATCCTATCCCAAAAAACAATATTATAACCATAGAAATTAAATCATGAAAATAATTCTCTGTAATTCTCTTTTTTCTTCATTTACCTCCTTTGTTTTATTTTGTATATAAATGCTAATACTTTTGCCTATCTAGGTCTCTATGCCCTTCCCTGAGTGACTTCTAGAGCTTAGAGCTCCACTCTCCCCTGCCCCTCCCCCAGGGCTCCCTCACTCTGTACCTAGAAGAACTGAGGGGCCAGGAAGCTGGAGAGAGGAGCTTTCCCTGCAGCTTGCCTCTCCTGCAGTTGCAGGCTCTCAGGTCTCCACTGTAGTTGGCTCCATCAGGGGAGCCTCAGGGGGAAACAGATACAAGCTTGCTCTTTATCCTGAGTCCCTGAAGCAGAAGAGGCCCTTCCTGTAATTCTCTGCAGCAGGATCAGGACCAGGCTCCAATTTTTAACGAGGCTTTATTTATAACCCAGGAAGAACAGAAGTCAACTATGACATAGAGAAAATTTTTCTTTCTGCCTAGTATGAGGCCCAGATACTTTCTCCGGAAGCCCCCTATGGAGATACCCCTCAGTCTGGCCTCAACTGAAAGTATAGCCAAATTTCGACTCCCTCCCTTATAGTCTAGGTCCCACAGTCGTATCTCCAAGAGAGAAAAGGAATCTCTCCTCAACCCAAACCAATCTACTCCCAGTGGATCGCTCCTTGCCAAGATGATCAATAACTTCAATATCCATTCTGTCCCCCAGTGCAAACCCTTAGCCACAATCCAAAATCAGTGCACAGCTCAAAGTCTGTATCATCGGATCTCAAACAAGACACCAACAGTCCAGTTCAGGTTGTCCCAGCCTAGTCTGACCCTCCTGCAAGAAATCAGACCCTGTCAGATTGTCCTTGCCGTCACTTCCCTGAGCTGCAACAGCTCAAGTAATAATCCCCCAAGCCACCCCAGTCACAGTAACCAGGGTTAGAAAATAGTGTAGCTGCAACCCAGATAAAAGCAACAGGATTTTTGCTTCATGCATAGGCAACAATATATTTGGTCATTGGAAAAGTCGTGATGCATTTTTGCATAGGAAAACAGAAAAATCCGTCATGACGTTTCTGATGACCCAATAGATAGCCACACAGAACTTTTGGCTTTTGAGTGAAATGTCCCTGTGTCTATGATTTTGCAAGCTTTCCAAATAGCTGGGACCTTGCTTTGTATTTGGACAATAGAGAGACAAATATGTGATTTCCCTATACTAAAGGAACTCTCTGATCTAGGGAAGTTCAGAAAATCCATTTTCTTAGGAGGCAAAATCTTTGCAGCTTTTAAATGACAATTTTTTTTTTAAATTTCTACTCATAAGTATTTAAACATCCTCAGACACATTTTCAGTTAGGTTATCCTAATGCATGCATATAATTTTTATATGGCTTTAGAAGAACCAGTAGCTTACTTGACCTAGGAAACGGTGGCTGGCCGCATATCACATGTGTTTTGCTTTTTCTGTTCTCTACACTGTTGTAATAAGCGGAGGCTTCAATATTTCTCCAGTTTCCCCAGGAAGATGTTCTCCCAGAATCATGAAGAGAGGCCTGAAAGGCTTCACCAGAAGCCTTAGAAGAATGTGTCACAAAAATTCAGTGGTTGGAGGCATAGACTTAGATCCCAAAGCACTTTGGTTCAATTTCTAGGGACTAAGTCTCATTCTCCCAATCCGTAAAACAGGAGTAAATAAGATAGTATGGGCAAAGTAGTCACTGGCTGGCATGTACTAAGAACCCAATACATGCCAGCTTTTATTATTATTATTATTATTATTAATTATTTTAAATAGTGTAGGCAAAACAGGAAGGAGCAAGAGTTTCAGGTATTAGAAAAACTAAGAAGAAGCTTTTGGGGGTCAGATATAAACTTAGTTATACCTCAAATCATACAATTTACATTAGGACTATTGAATACAAAGGGTCTTTTAAAAGTTCATGGAAATAAATATTATGAAAAAGCTACTCATGAATTTCAAAGTTTTTTTATACTAAAATAAACTTTTACTTTAATTCTATTTTCCATGAAACTTTTTGAAGTCCCCTCATATATCATATTCATGCCACTATTTGTCCCTCCCGTGCCTATGACAGACATAACTAATCAAGCCCAGTTGGCTTCAATCATCTTCTCAAAGACAACTCTATCAACTGATAAGTATTATCACAAAAAACCTATTTGCCATTCCTTATTTATTTGGTTTCCTCTTTTGCCTATGTTAAATTAGCGCAGGAACACTCTATAATCAAACGATTGTGTAAATATTTTTTTAAAGTAGTCGTTATGTTAAACCACTCAGCTGTAAGCCTCAATTCACCTCAGGTTATAAAGTCACCAAGAGCCAACACTGAGAGCTAACAAACTGATGCTTTTATCCCTGATGCAGAGCATTAATCCCTCACATGAGGAAGTCCTCCAGGAATAGCTGTTGAGTTTCACACTGTTTCAAACCCCGAAGCTGGAGTGTATAAATTCACCCCTATTCCAACTCAATTCCTTCTGTTTTATTTTATCTTCATTGCTGCTTCTCTTAATTGTCATTAATGAAACTCTTAAGTGAAGACTAAGTTCATGTACTTTCAGTCTCAGGCAATACTCTTTTGGAAAGCAACCTGACATTGTATTGGAATAACCACTATCCCAATAGTGATATACATGTGAAATTCCATGCCAATGTTTGTTTGCTTGTTTGTTTGTTTGTTTGTTTAGGTCATAGGGCACATGTGTTCACTGGATAGAGTCAGAGAGAGAGAGAGAGAGAAATCACCACCACCACCACCATCCCCAGGGGAGATGGCCATGCTACAATTCCTTCTCTCCCATTCTCCTCTCAAAATTTTGGGCACACACACACATTGGAATGATTTTCAAACCAGTCAGGTCCAGCACACGAACCATGATTGGTCATGTGCGAGTCCAGCCCCTCAACTACCACGTCACCTTCTGACCCTGCCAACTCATTCTTCACCCAAATTTTATATATATATATATATATATATATATATATATATATATATATATACATATATGTATATATATATATATATATATGAGTATTTTAAGACACTTTCTCTTCTTTTTATTGATAGAACTCCTTTGAGGTTGCAACTCAAGGTCTTTTTCTTTAGGTTATAAAGGATCCATTTAGCTGAACTTGTGTTTTCTTTTCCAATTTTAGACCAAATAAATACATGGTCCTAAGGCAAAGTGGCAAGGGACAAGATGATAAACACAGTTTTCAGACCTCTCTTTAAGAACTTCCATCTTACCTCCGGGTTGTCGCTTGACAAGGCATGCATTGGTCCATCACAGCTGTGTTTACGTAAGAAAAAGGAACTGAAGAGTTAAGCATCTAGCCAGTGAAACTGATCCAATCTGGCTAATTGGGGCCCCTAACTTATCTTTCCTCACTAATATTTACTTTAGGGGAGCCTGAACACTCCTGAAAATTGCTATAATTACATTATCCCTGTAAACACAGCCTGTTTCGCCTATGCCTTAGGACGAATCAGTTTTCTTTCATACCAGCAGCAGGGATTATGAGAGAATCCTGATTAATCAAAACTGGAGTGGGAATTCCTAATTTAATGTGAACATAATTCAAACCACTGGTTCAGGGACGAGGCTCCAGAGCAAGACCAGAGTTTCAGTCCTACAGGTCTGTGGACTATTTACTCTGTCACTTGACTCCTCAGTTTCTCATGTATACAATATGGATGCAACAGCCCTACCTCTTAGGATTGCTGTGAAAGTTAAGTGAGATAGTACATTAATCCTTTAGTGCCTAATGCAGTATTCAATAAATAACAGGAAGGCACTTGTTATTTTTCTTCTCATTTCTGTTTCTTTTACTGAGTAGGAAGACACACATGCAAAGTTCAAACTTGTTTAGGTTCCCATAGTAATAGGAAAGTTCTGCCCTTCTTCCTCAAATAATTGCACATTCCTAAGCAGCAGGTAACACACATCTGAGCAGAGTTCAGGTCTTGGGATAGTACGATTTCTTATTTGGGGTTTTGGATATTCTCTTCTTGGTGCTAGAAAAAAAGAAACAAAGGGACCAGCAGTTAGAGTAATGGCTATGTCGCTGGACTCCCACGTAGTCGACCGCGGTTCGAGTCCCGGACCCGGCGGCTTAAACTCACGCCGGGCGCGTGTGCGTGCGTGCCCAAGATCCCGAGAGGAGAATGGAGGAGAAGGGATTGCGGCGTGGCCATCCCCCCTGGGGGGTGATTTCCTGCTTTCTGTCTCTCTGTCTCTCTCTGTCTGTCTGGCGAGCGCACACGCCCTATAGCAAAAACCTCTCCAAAAAAAGAAAAAAAAAAAAAAAGAAACAAAAATGCTTAAACACTTCCAGACGTGTCTCCATAGACCTGCATACCTGCAGTATGCTGCCAGCACTCCGAAGCGCCCCGTGTAACACGCATTCTGAATACAAAACTGGGGGAACTATACCGGCTTTGATGAATGCAATCCTGTGCTTTAGCAACCCCATATAACAGGCCAACAAATAATGCTCTCTCTCCCACTCTGGACCTTGCACAGCCCCAGGAGAACTGCACCATCGTCAGGTAAAAATCCCCAGAGTCGCTGGCTGGAAAGCAAGGGGAACGGCATAGCAAGGAATAGCAAGAGTATTGATCGGAGGGCCACCTCTCTAATTAAAGAAACCTTCGCTTTGTGATGCTGAGGAGCTTACAGCACCAATTTCCCAAATCAGTCTCGGGTACTTGCTTTTCTCTCCATGTCCCCTGAGGTTCTACCAAAGGCTTTGTATTCAGTTGTGAGAGAAACAGGCGCTACAGCCGCAGGAGGTCAGTTTTCCATTTTGACTTCCGAGGATGGCAGGCACATACTGAGACCCAAGTCTCAAATTGCTGTTTCTAAGGCCCTGGGAAGACAAGTGTGAATGGAGGGCGGCACCGAGTTCGTTCTAGGATACATCTTTACTTTGCCCACATCTCCCGCCATAGAAAGATCATCACCACCTGCCGCCCTGTGAGAAAAACGAGATGATTACAGTCCAAGAGGACCAGCGCGACAGTGCAGAGATTACGAATCCAGCCTCTGGAGTCAGGGTGGCATGTCGCCGTGCCAACTGCTCTGCTTACCAACAAGTGTATGAAACCCTCTGCATTTCACAGTCCTCATATGCAAAACAAGGATAATGACAGGATTGCTTAGAATTGGGTTCCTGAGAATTAAATGATCAAATTCATATAAAATCTTTACACTATTGCTTAGTAAATAGTAAGTGCTCAAATTAGCTGAGCACTAACTTGTCCTCTCGAGTGTGTTGGGGAAAGAATAAGCATTCTGTTGAGATCCATCACTAAGTAAATTAGGTAATTACTGAAAAGTGTTAAAAATTAGGTTTCTTTGGCATGAAACTATATAATTTTATGGCCAAAGAATCTTAAAATATCCTAATACTACTCCCAAACTACAGGCATTCTCCTAGGGAGAGTTCTAGGGATATACATGCTCAAGGAATAAAGGCAGATGGAAATCACAGTAATGCTATTAGCAGAGACCTGAGTTCCAAATGTCAGTGCAGAGGACTCTGGTGGACTGGGCCAGACCACATGGAACACATACTTTTGCCTAGCTAGATGACTAATCTATCACCTGCCAGCTCCAGACTGGATAAATCCAGGCAGCCACAGATTGCAAAAGAGAGCGTGTTTGCTTGCAAAGCCTGGCAATAAGCTGGCCTGGGCTGTGGTCATTGTGGTAGTGTCAAACCTGTTACGTGGGAGAAGAAAGAACAGAGAGGTAACTCAGCTTGCTCCTGAGGCAAAGATTCTGGCTATGGTACTAAATTTCCTGTAAGTAAGGAAGAAACAGTAAAGAGTAAGAACAAGAGAGAAACAGAGAGACAGAGAGAGAAGCAAATGCAGACACTGACCATTGCAGAGCAGTCTTATGACTCCAGTGAATAGAACCACCCAGAAGTCTAGAGAAGATCCCCCACTAAGGCCTGAATTTGAATGTCCAGAGTAACTCTATTTCTTATTAGCACACTTGGCCCAGTTACTGTATTTGATCTTCACCAAAACTCACTGCAGAGAAGAGAAAGAAAACATAGGCCTCAATATATTCAACAGGGTCAGGCAGATTCAGTGCAGCATCCACTGGAATAATGCTGAAAAATCAGTGTGACTCTACTTCTTTGGGGAAAGCATTTTCTTCTACCTGTCTCAGGTAGAAGATAACCTTCACATTAAGGTTTTTTTTTGTTTGTTTGTTTGTTTGTTTTTTTGGGGTTTTTTTTACCGTTCCTATAGAGCAAAACTGTGATTTCAGAGTACCAATGCTATTTTATCAGGTTGTGTATGTACACTAGGTCAGGGGCTCTCCAACCTAGCAGTATTGATATTTTGTACTAGACAAGTCTTCATTGTTTATGGCTCTTCACTCTATGGTAGGATGCTTAGCAATATCCCTGGCCTCTCTCCACAACATTCTAGTAGCATCCCCAACCCTAGTTTTGACAACCAAAATTGTCTCCAGACAGTGTCAATGTCCCCTTGAGAGTATAATCCCCTCTAGTGGAAAATCACTGCACTAGACTATTCTGCTATAACAAACAACCCCCAAATCACAGCCAGTGATCTTTTGGTCTTTTTTTTAAGAGGTTTTTGCTTTAGGGCATGTGCGCTCACCACACAGAGAGAGACACCCCCAGAGGGGATGGCCACGCCGCAATGCCGCAATCCCTTCTCCTCCATTCTCTTCTTGGGATCTTGGACACGCACGCACATACGCCCAGTGTGAGTTTAAGCCAGCGCGTCCAGGACTCAAGCCACAATCGACTATGTGGGAGTCCAGCGACGTAGCCATTACATCAACTGCTGGTCCCCACAGCCAGTGATCTTAATTTCCTGCTCACACTACATGTTCATTGTTGGTAGGCTGAAGGCTCTGCTCCAATCCCAGGTAAATGGCATAGCCACCATACGGAGCAGTGTTCAACATGGGAGAAGTAAAAAATCTTGTCAGTTCTGCACTGGCTCTTAAAGTTTCCACCCAGAATAACACATGCTCCTTCCATGTGTAAGCCATAGCACCAACCATAGCAAATCACATGGCTGCCCAGGGCTCCAAGGACTGGGGAGGTGCCATCCCATCATTTGCCCAGAAGTAGAAATATTTGGTGAATAGCACTGCTGATAACTGCACAGCTAGCATTTGAGAAAAGTTCAGTTTTCTCCTAAATTAATGTCTTTTTGTTGTTGTGGTTTGTTTGTTTGTTGAGAGTTTTTTTGTTTTGTTTTGTTTTGCTATAGGGCACGTGCACTCGCCAGAAAGACAGAGACAGAGAGACAGAAAGCAAGAAATCACCCCCGGGGGGTGGGGGGTGTGGCCACACCACAATCCCTTTCCCTCCATTCTCCTCTTGGGATCTTGTGCATGCACGCACACATGCCTGGCATGAGTTTAAGCCACTGAGTCTGGGACTTGAACCGTGGTCGACTACATGAGAGTCCAGAATGTAGCCATTACCCCATCTGCTAGTCCCCAAATTAATGTCTTTATTACCTTTACTAGTTCTTTGTTTCTAGTTCCTTTGTTTATTTTGTTACTGTTTTTCTAAGTTAAGTAGGGTGTTATGCTCACAAGTGTATAGGTCTTCTTTTCTATTATAAGTAAATGTAGCTTTGGATTTTTCTGTAGCACTACCTTTCTTATGTCCTACAAATTTTGAAAAGTAGTGTTTTTATTAAAGTTCAGATCTAAGAAATTTCTAATTCCACTATAATTTACTTTTTTTGACTCATGAGATATTTAGAATTACACATTTTTTTCCTATGTATAAGGGAGGGTTTGGGGAACCAGCAGATGGCATAATAGTTACATCGCTGAACTTTCACATAGTCAACTATGGTTCAAGTCCCGAACCTGGTGGCTTGAAACACACCAGGCACATGTGTGTGCATGCCCAAAATCCCAACAGGAGAATCAAAGAGAAGGACTGTGGCATGGTGTTCCCCCTTGTGGGGTGATTTCTCACTTTCTGTCTGTCTCCCCAGTGAGTGCACATGCTCTATAGCAAAAATCTTTCTCAAAAAAAAAAAAAAAAAAAAAAAAAAAAAGAAGGGTTTTACAAGAGGGTTCACTTTGTCATCTCTTTTCTATGATAGAGAATGGGGTTCACATTAATCACTATCCACAAAATCCTCATTTTTTTATGCTGATTCATTTAAATTTGTTAAAGACTTGCTCTATGACCTAGTAAAAAGTCAGTTTTCATATATAAGTACTTTTGAAAAGAATAAGTATTCTCAATGGTTACGTGATAATACTATACACAACATATAGATTAAGTTTGTTGTTAGTCATATATTCCCTATGCTTACTGATATTCTTTTTGGTCTATTTTTTGAGAGAAGTTTTTGTTAAAGTTTCCTCTATGATGTTTATTTGTCACTTTTCTCTCGGTAATTCTGTCAGTTTTTACATTATATACATTGAAACTATATTATCAGGTGTACACAAATATAAATGTATTATCTTCTCCTGAAGAGTTAAAATATTTTTAACTAAATGGTAACTCATTTCATGAATACTGCTTTTGCTCTAAATCCTCTTTTGTCTGATATCAACAAAGCTACACAAGATTTCTTCTGTTGTCTTGTATATCCTTTCTATCCTTTTATTTTCAACCTTTCTATGTCCTTATATTTTAAGTTGATTTCATTTAAACAACATTAGCTGGGTTTTGTTCTGTTTGTAGTGCTGTTTTTCTTTAATCAAGCCATTAAACATTTGACTTTTAACTAAAATATTTGGGTCAGTTTATGTTCAAATTATTATAATTACATTTGGATTTATTTCTACTATCTTAATTTGTACTTTCATTTGTCTTCTTTTTATATGTGGAGGTTTTCTCTTTTTTTCTTTTTTTCTGTCTTTTTTAAAATTATTTTCATTCCTTATGTCATTCCATTGTTTATCCAAGATTATTTTCCTTTTTTCTTTTTGTTTTGTTTTTGATTTTTGTTTGTTTTTGCCATTGGGAGCATGCACTCACTGGAGAGAGACAGAGAGAAGGAAAGTGAGAAATCAGCCTCCAAAGAGGATGGCCATAGTGCAATCTCTTCTCTTCCATTCTCTTCTCAGGATTTTGGGCACACATACAGTCATGTCTGGAGTGATTTTTAATCCACTGGATCCAGGGCTTGAACCGTAGTTAGCAATGTGCAAGTCCAGCACCTTAACCACTATACCACCTGCCAGCCCATGATTTTTTCTTTTTTCTAAAGTTCATTCTTTAGAAGTTGTTTCATTAAGAATCATTGGTAGCTTGTGAACACTTTTAGTTTTAGCTTGTCGGCAAGGTTGAACCATTCGTGAACAATAGCTGCACTGGGTGTACCTTAGGCTGACAGATACTCCCTTTCACTCCTAGAAGATATCATTCTGGCCTCCATTGTTGCTATTAAAAGTCAATCTTCATCATTTAATTAACTTTCATTTATAGGTAATCTAGGGCATTTTTTTCTGTTTGTCTAAAGACCTCTTTGTTTTTACAAAGTTTTGATATTGTGTGTTTGGTCAAAGATTTATTTTTGTTTGCCCTGCAGTTCATACTTTCTTAATCTAAGAACTGTTGTTTTTCATTCATTCTAAAAAACTATCCATTTTTGTCTCAAGTATTGTCTCCTCCCTCAATTTCTTCTAGAATTTTTATTTAGACACAGGTTAGACTTTCTTACTCTATCTCTCAATTCTTTTAACATTTCCATTGCTTTGTTTCTCTGTGCTACATTCTACATAGTCTTCCAGTCTATAAACTATCTTTTTAATTGTATCTAATTTGCTATTTCACTAATCTATTAATTTTTGTAATTACACTTTTTCAAGAAGTTTTATTTCCTTTCTTTGTCAAATCTGCTCAATGCATTTATAGTCCTGTACATATTATGCATGTTTTTATTTATTTAAATATTTGTTATTGTTTTATTTTTCTGTGTATGATAATTCCAATATCTGAAGTCTTTGAGGTCTTTTTCTGCTACTTATTGTTCATATGGACTCTCTTATAATGTCTGTTTCTTTTGGGCTTAGTGGTTTTAAGTGAGATGTTAAGTTCTTCACATTTTTTATCTCTGGTTGCCCTTTGATATCTGAGTTGAGGCTTTCAACTACCTAGAAAAGACTAGCAATTGTTTTTGTCAAATGCTTGAAACATTGGCATCCAAGTATTATTTGATAGTATGTTCTTAGTTTAGACTTTTTCAGATCACACAAATAACCTGAATTTGGTTTCCCAACCTTGTATAATAACATAATATAGTATTTTAGGGAAGATAGTACAGGCCTAACCTGTAAGTATCTTGTTTTAATATATGTATGTGGTGGAAATAGTGATGATGAGGGAAAGTCACTCATTAAGACAAAAATCAGATCTCGAATTTTAATAATAAAATATATTCTACTGCATTCAGTTCCATTTCCCAAACAGATGGTTTTCAATCAATAATATAGAATACTTTCCTTTAGGGATAGCTAATAACCTTCATTCTTACCTACCTGGGACACCAATCTAGTTAAAATCTCTGTTTGGAAAATCAGTATCAAGAAGAACAGTTGATAGATGTGTTAACTATTCATTCCTCAAATTTTTTTCTGCCTTTATTCTCATATCACATCTAATTATCAGAAAGGTGTATCCCTGACATATGTGTGGTCTGCTATTAAACACCATGAGGTTTTAAGATTGGCTTTGTAGAACATGACTTAAAATAATGCTCTCAGCATAGTTCTCGTTCATGGAGGACTGACATAAAAAGATAGCTCTAAAACATCTCATTATAACCACAGCAGTCAAGACATGATACTTCTGATATAAAAAAGTGCAAGGCAAAATCCTCACTAAGTTCAAATTTAGGGAATGAAAAAGTTGGTCTCTTATAACATCATATTCTATTAGAAGAGATGTGCATACACATTCCCTTTTGTCTTAACTACTAGAAAGCTTGGCACCTCTATTTGTGCTCCAATGCAATAGCTTTCCTCAGTCTGTTTGCTTACTCAATCTTCCCTCTATCCATCTTCCCTCAAAACAATGCTATCAAAGTATTCACTTCTATTGTATCTGTATTTTCTATTACAAGCTTCCTCAGATCCTTGGGTAGTACATGAGGCATAAATAATCATATTAACAAATGTCCCTGGGCCTTGGTTTCAGCATCTGTCATAGAAAAACTTGGACTATGATTGTTTACAGCTTTAAAATTTCTTTTTCTTTTTTTTTTTTTTTTTTGAGAGGTTTTTGCTATAGGGTACGTGCGCTTGCCAGACAGACAGAGAGAGACGGAGAGATAGAAAGCAGGAAATCACCCCCCAGGGGGGATGGCCACACTGCAATCCCTTCTCCTCCATTCTCCTCTCGGGATCTTGGGCACACACACACACGTGCCCAGCGTGAGTTTAAGCCACCGGGTCCGGGACTCGAACTGCAGTCGACTACGTGGGAGTCCAGCAACATAGCCATTACACTAATTGCTGGTCCCAGCTTTAAAATTTCTAATAGCATGATAAAAAGAAGAGTGAAAATTCTAGGTGAAAACTCATGATAGGTTCTTAACATGAAGCCTTTCAACTCAGAAAAACAACAAACTACTAAGAACACCTTTCCCATGATGACCCAGCAATATCCATACAAAGAGCAAATTGGCAGGAAAAAAATGGGCAATGACTCAAGTGAACTGTTCATACTGGGGAAATAGAATTTCTCTTTATAGAAAAATGCTTGACATGCCATCTCTACCCGGTATCATGTCCGTGACAGACACTCACAATCAGTCAGGGTATTCTTGACCGCTGAGAACAGGGCTGATCTCAGAATCTGGTACAGCTTTCTAGAGAATCATAGCCAATCATTTGGAATTGACATATAATAAGAGTAATACCATTGCCGCTTTCAACCTGCCAGGCATCATTGTACCATTCACGGTGTCGCTCTTCCAATAATGCTGTGCTGCTGTTTGTGTTATTATCCCCTATTTTACAGTTTAGTAAACAGTCACACAAAAACTAAGTAAACTCATCCACAACCACTAGTCATAACTGCTGGCTCATGAAGCTTCACAAAAGAAAAATCTATTTGCATTCCTTTCTTGGTAGGTGGTTCTAACAGATGTCAATACAGATAATGTTGGGTTTTCACTTTGATCTGAAATAGCTACTGCAGAGCCCTTGAAAGTCATAGTTGCTGCCATGCTAATCCATGGACACTATTTCACTCCGCTAGTTTCCAACATAGAAAACTATATGGGGCTGGCAGGTGGTGTGGTGGCGCTGGATTCCCACATGGCCAACCATGGTTCGAGTCCTGGACGTGGTGGCTTGCTTTCTCGCTTTCTCTTTCTCTCTCTCTCTCTCTGGTCAAATTAAAAAATAACAATAATAAATGGAATTAAATAAATAAATAATTCTTTTTTAAAAAAAAACTATATGTGCACTCCAGAAAATGTACAAGACAGTTTGCTTTAAAGAAGAGTCTTCATTTCTACTTCTATTTATTTATAAGAGGAAATGAAGCTATACCAATGAATAAAATATGGAACACTAATATGACATTATAATCTATAAATAAATACATGTAGATTAGGGGTTTGTGTCTAGAATATTTATTTGTATGTATAGAAATTATGATAAAAAATGTTTGAAAAATGAGAATCTGTATTTAAGTTCAGCAAGTGGAGGATGTGCCCTCCAGATCAAAGCTTTACCATTTGAATCCTTTAGACAGAAAATACTCAGCTAACTGTTTACTTCTGCCATCAGCCCAGAATGCTGAAGAAAGAAGGTAGAGATTGCATAACTATTTCACCATTTATTAAATATTTCCTTTGTGGTAATGAACATGACCCTTGGGGACAAGCCTCAGTTTTTGAAATTGTTGTAAGGAAAGACTACACACTGATTTACTAGTAGGGCTATATTTCAACCTCTCTGTACCTCAGGGTTTTGTGGGTTTTTTTGTGTTTTGTGTGTGTGTGTGTGTGTGTGTGTGTGTGTGTGTGTGTTTTGTCTACAAAATAAACATTTTAGTTGTACTAATCTTTTAAGTTTATTTGGAAGCTCTTTAAAATACTTATTTTAATTAGGTTATTTTACCCTGAAGGATAACACAAACTACAGCACAGCATTATCAGAAGAGTGACATAAATGGATGGTAATGCCCTTTAAAAGAGCGAATATTACTCCTTGGGAACCAGCAGTTAGTGTAATAGCTATGTCGCTGGACTCCCACGTAGTTGACCGCGGTTCACGTCCCAGACCCGGTGGCTTAAAACTCACACCGGGCGCGTGTGCGTGCGTGTCCAAGATCCCGAGAAGAGAATGGAGGAGAAGGGATTGCGGCGTGGCCATCCCCCCCTGGGGGATGATTTCTCTCTTTCTGTCTCTATGTCTGTCTGACTGGCAAGTGCACGCACCCTATAGTGAAAACCTCTCCAGAAAAAAAAAAAAGAAAAAGTAAAAAAAAAAAAAGAGAGAGAGTATTACTCCTTGACTTTGAATTAGCCTGTGACTTCCTTTAGCCAGCAAAATGTGGCAAAAGTAAGACATAACATATTTGTTCTAAGTTTACGCTGTAAGAAAACTTGCCATTTCTGGTCTCATCCTTTTGAAATATCCTCATCATCATGTGAAAAAGCCCAAGTTAGGCTAAGAGGACTACCAGGAAATAGAGGTTTATCTGATAGCAAATACCAAAGAGCAGATGTGTAAATGAGGCCACCTTTGATCATCTAGGCCTTGCTGAGCCACCAGGTGACATACTACTCCAAGAATGAGCCCAGGTAAAACCAGCAAAAGAACCATTTAGCTGAACCCAATTCTAATGGCCGAGCCACAAAATCATGAATTAAGAAATAATTATTGTTTGAAACCACTAAGTTTTTAAGTGGTTTGTTACACAGCAAGAACTAACTAGTACAGAAATAATACTTTCTATTGTTCTGTTTGTTGCATTCTCAACTTCTCAAGATAAACAGGACAGATAATACACTCTATGTATTAAAGAAGAAAAACTGTACTACCATCTGTCAAAATGAACTCCCAGATGAGATGTGTGAAAATGATTCATATGGATGTGGAAATACTATACTTGTAGTTATCTTTATTTTTTTGTTAAAAATGGAAACAATCAGAATTTTACTAATCTTAATATCCAGCAAGAGCACACAAAATTTATAACATTTATATACATACTATGGACACATGCTGGAAAATGTTTTATTGATAATTGACATAAAAAATTTGTAAGCAATTACTGTAAGCAAGCTTATATATTAGGGTACGTGTCTATGAACACTATTAATTTATGCAGACAAATAAACGATAACCTAACTGTCTGACCTAAACTCTAGGAACTCTAACCCCAAAGGACAGAAAGAATTGAACAGAACAAAAATAAAAATTAAAAAATATAAACAGGAGATTCACTACAGAAAATGAAAAAAAAATGTCCAAAAAGCAACTGTCTTCCTTTAAGAATTAGGCCAATAGTTAAACATTTAAATTCTATAGTTTTCTGAAGTTTAAATAAAATATCTCAGTATGGAAAGAATGCATTTTTTTAAAAAGTAGAATAGACTAATTTAAATTATACCCTGGTGGACATTTCATAATTAGGTTTATATATGATTACATCTGGAAAGCATCATTCTTCTAAATAGGAAAATTATGCAATATATGTTATATTGTAAGAGAATCACATGAAATTATTTCACTTCTCCCATCAGCCTTGAGGTTCCAACCTGCTTCAAAAATAATTATGAAAGCTCTCCTGTTATATATGTTATATGGAATAAAAATGATCATAGGTCTCCAAATGCCATATATAGCAGATAGAAATAAAAATGCAGTGTTTTATTTGAAACTGTTGCTAATGAAAACTTCTACCAGGCACTCTATACAGTATTAGTGAGAGAAAGACATAAGATTCCAGTTCTGTGATCAGCTAGTTGAGCATTTTTATTTGGCTGTGTTTGCAGGTATTACGAAGATTAAGTGGATTTATACATATGAACCTCTTAGAACAGTGTCTAGCACATAGAAAATACTAGATGCAGGTTACAAATTATGACGACAGGAGTAGAGATAAGAATGTCATCCGTGGAAATCTTGGACTTGGCCCATCCCCTTTGCTTTCACACGCACTCTAGTAGTTTAAGAGAGGAGCCACTGTTGGCCTTGATGCCACAGAACTGACCATCATCCATGCCAGTCTTCCCAGATTCCCCAACTTGGCAGATATGAAACAGGTTTAAAGGCATTAAATGGCTTGTGTGTGAGCATTCACAGAGGCTAAGGTCTCCTAAGCCTTGATTTTTTATCTATGAGACTGTTTTCCACAGTCCTTCCAGGACAGATGTAATTTAACCTGAGCTAATCTGATTCATAGGAGGAATGTCTACGACTCCTTGAGGTCTTCTCCCATCTTCTAGATGACAGGCTAAAGGAACTTGCCAGTTTATAAATGATACGCCATGAACCCAGAGCCCAAATATGACAAGTCTCCTGCCTGAACACCGACTGCTCACACACAGAAGCACATTCAAGTGACCTTGTGAAACACCCCCACAACACTTCACCTACAATAAGCTTAGTACACACCATCAGTGCACACACACTAAAGAGTAGGCAAAAATATACCATCTTACCTAGTTTAGTTTATCCTGGGCCTTCCTTAAGTATAGTGTGGCTCTCTACTTGGGGTGATTACCCCCAAGAGGACATTTGGCAAGGTCTAGAGACATTTCTGATTGTCACCAGTGGGGAAGGGAAGGCATACCAGTGCCTTAAAGTGGATAGAAGCCAAAGAAGCTGCTAAACATCTTAGAGTACAACCCACAGACACTCCCCCAGAACCAAGAGTCAGTATTGCCACAAATAAGAAACCCTGTTTCAATAACAAGGAAATTCTCAGAGCTTGTTTTTTCTTTGTCCATAAAACAGGGGTAATAATAGTACTTACCTTATAGAATCCTGGTCAGGACTGAACAAGAGGATCGATGTTAAGCCCCCCATATGGTGCTGATCTCACAATAAAGAGCTGATATATTCATTCAGTAAATACATAATCAAGCACAGGACCCTGGATGTAGGGGTATGTGTGAAAACATCCTCTCTGCACTCATGAGCCTACATTCTGGAGAGGGAAACAGACATTAATCAAATATTCACACAAACAGTAAAAACTGTTGTCATTATTATTATTGTTATTATTGATGAGAGAATTTCTTCCTTTTAGGGACTTCCCCATACTTCTATTCCTAAGCCTTTTCTGCTGTTTTGGCTAATATTAAAGGTGAGCGATCTAAAAGTCTTCCACGCCCACACTGGGTTAGAAGAGCAGGAACGTTCTTTGCTCATCTGTCAGCTCTTCAACCTCTGAGATATGCTGCCCCCAAGTTCTAATTGCCTGCCTCAAACTCTACAGTGTGCAGGGGAAGGGGCACGTGATCCACTGGCAGCCCTGCCACTGTGCTGTGTTGCTATAGTAAGGATGCCCTTTATTGATCAGACTCGCTTGGAGTCATGTAACTCCCCTGCCTGCTGCTGAGCTCCACAAGGGGCAGTGGGCAGGTAGCGGTGTCTCTCTGGACCAACACTGATCTCCAGCTCCAGCCTCTCTTCTGCCCTGGACACACGAAGGCTGTCTGCAAAAACGCCTAATGCTTCTTTCTAGTGTCTTGTCATTCACACACTAATTTGAAGTCACAGATCAAAACTGATGAGAGACATCAGTGGACAAAGATTGGAAACGCTCCCCCTTTCCTAAAGCAGCCCTACAGTCCTGCAGCAACAGCAGCCAGTAAGTCCATTGTTTTCCCTAGAGAATCTCTCTGCTCCTTTAATTTCATCACTTTCTAGGTCTCTCCATTTCGCCAATGTTTTTATTATAGGAAGTTTGACGGTAAATCATAGATGCAGTGCAGTATGTCTGCTCCTGATTAGAAAGCTGATGTCCTAAGAGGTTAACAGACTTCCTCAAAGATCACAATGCTGGCTAATAATTGCACATCCCAGAGAGAGCTAGTTTCTTACTTCCTTAATTTTACTAACTTCCACCAGGTGATTCTTATATACTTTCCTTTATCTTTTAATTTCTAAAAGTAAGGCATTAAAATTTTCATGCTTCCTCATGAACTCTAAATGTCATTGAATATTCATATTTATAAAACACCCTCTTTCATCCCCACCCACCACGGCTCACCTGTGCTGATGATCTATGAACTAAACTGTAGGGACCTGCTGATGAGGTAGGTTAGGCAGAATGGTTATATGACTAAGTGAAAATTATACAGCAAGTTGGTAGGCCCAGAATTTGGGCATTTAGTTAATGCAAGATCCTTGTAAGCCAAAGAGTGAAAATATACAAAAAAGATCCCACAGCTCTCTATCCCAGGTCAGTGGCAGACATTGCTAATCAATCACAGCACTCTCTCCTTTCAGGCCCATGAATCTCAGGCTCCTTCTTAAAACAAGGCTCCAAACAGCCTCTACCTATTGATAGGCTCAACATACTATGTGATGATTTGGGAAGGCCACTTCAAGCAGGGTGCATTTTGAATAAAACTAAGATGAAATGAAGACATGCTTAGAGAAGAGAGGAGCACTTTAGGTAGAAGAAACAGCACCTAAAAAGTGGTGGATATGAAAAGATACTGACATATTTGAGGAAGTGGAAGAAGAACATTGTAGTTACACTGCAATGAGCAAGGAGAGGAATGGCAGCAGGGGATGAAGCTCAGCTAGGGAAGGGCTCAGGGCACTGTCCCTAAGCACACAGTGTGTCCTAAATGCTAGCACCTCAGTGAAATCAATTTACTACATTGACAGAGGATGATATAGTCCTCCTCCCTTATCAGTTACCCACAGTACAGTACAATAGGACATTTTCACAGAGATTATATTCATATAACTTTGATTCCAATATATTGTTACCATATAGTGTTATACTCGTTCTTTTTTTTTTTTTTTTTTTTTTTTTTTGATAGTTTGCTGTTAATCTCCTACCATCCATACTTTATAAGCCAAGTTTTATCATAGGTAGCATGGATGTGAAAGACATAGTATACAAAACAATTTCAAAAAGTTCATGAAGGGACCAGCAGATGGCCTAGTGGCTACATCACTGGACTCCCACCTGACTGACCATGGTTCAAGCCCCAGACCCGGTGGCCTGAAAATCACAGCAGTGCATGTGTGTGCATGCCCAAGATCCTGGGAGGAGAATGGAGGAGAAGGGATTGCAGCATAGTCACCTCCCCTGATGGGGTGGGGGAAATTTCTCACTTCCTCTTTCACTATCTGTGTCTCTGTCTCTGTCTCTCTCTCCAGCAAGCACTCATTCCCTAAGACAAAACTTTTTCTTTTTTTAAAAAGAAAAAGTTCATGAAAAAACAAAATTGAAGTATGAGTTTATTTGGTGCAAAAATGTTAATATCCATGCATAGGTATTTACATAATATACATTTTCCATAAACTTTTTCTTGTTTTTCAAAGAAAATTTTAATTAGGATTGTCCTAAGTGTATAAACTAACTCCAGAAATAAAAGTATTTAAATAGTCACCTCGGGCCAGTAGATAGCATAGTGATTATGTTGCTGGACTCCCACACAGCTGACAGCAGTTCTAGTCCCCGGCTAGAACTTAAAAATCACACCAAGTGTGTGTGCGTACATGCCCAAAATCTCCGTAGGAGAAAGGACTGTGGCATGGCCATCCCCCACTGGGGGGATGATTTCTCACTTTCCCATTCACTGTCCCTGTTTCTCTCTCCAGAGAGCATGTGTGCCCTCAGGCAAAAATACTCTTCCCCAAAAAAACAAAAATCTCACCCAGAAATACATCATTCAAGGCTTCTATTTCCTTCTTTTTTTCCATTTATTTTATCATTTCTTATTTACATTTAATTTTTGTGCATCTTTACGGTGTATAATATGGTTTTTCAAAACATGCATGTGGTATGTAATAATAAAATTAAAGATATTGCTATATAAATCATTATCAACAAAGATCCTTGCATTTTTGTGACTGTTAAATGCTTTTTTCCCTGAACCCTTCCCATCCACCTCCCCTCCCACACAGTCTGGTATCTACATTTGCCCTCCTTACTATTACTATATCTTTGAATCTTTTTCTGCCATAGAGTGCAGACACTCAGGATATATTGAGTGAGGATATATGTTTGTCTTTCATAATCTGGCTTATTTCACTTAGCATTAAATCTTCTATTTTTAGAATTAAATAAGGGAGCCAACAATGGTGTGATGGTTAAAGGCATTGGACTCCCATATGGCTGATTACAGTTCAATTCCCAGACCTGCTTTCTCACTCTCTGTCCCTCTCTCTCTCTGTGGTGAGTGCACATGCCCTATAGCAACTTAAAAAATGATAATATTATTAAATTAATAATTTTTTTTCAAAATAGAGTCAAATGACAGAGTCTCTAGCCATTCTTTATGGCTGAGTAGTATTTCATACTGTGTATGTGCCACATTTTTCTCAATCTAGTCTTCAGTTTTTGGGCACTCAGGTTGATTCCATGTCTTAGTAATTATGAATAAACTGCAGTAAACATGAATGTGAAAGTGTCTTTCTGACTGAATGTTTGAAGACCTCTTGTATATAGGGTTTGGAACTACCTTGTTTCGAGCCTCCACTAGTGATCTTGGAACATATCTCTGATGGGTAAGGGAGGACTGCTATACAAAGGAGACCATCTATACAAGAAATTGTTCCCCCAAATGCAGGGGGTTTTCTTTGGTTTTCTTTTAAAATGGGTCTCAGGATGTTGCAATCCTCCTGTCTCAGCCTCCTCTAGTCACTGGGATTATAGATACATGCCACCATGCAGAGCCTTTACATTGGACTGGGCATCTAAAATGAGCCTACCATGTGGTACATAGCATTTTAGCAGCACACATCACCATTGCTGATCCCCAAAATACAATTTTGAATAGAAGATCTACATACCTAAAAGAAGATGTAATCACTTAATATCCTGGTAGACCAAAAGAAATCACTCCGTCAGCTCGGTGAGGGTGCTAAAGATTAACAGCATCAGTCAGGATTCAATCTGAGGGACAGAACCACCAAGAAAGAAATGCATACATGCATGTTAAAGGGTTTCTTGCAGGGATTTGACTTTATGCAATTGTGGAACTAGTTTAGCAGTCTCTATAAGGCTGTTGTCTTATCTCATGCTACAGCTCAGAGCCTACAGGGCAGGCAGTGGGAACGGGAATCTTCCCTGGCTATAAAGTACAGGAGAGCAAGCCACCTGAGTTGGAGCTCACAAGGATGAACTGAAAACGATGTCAGTTCTCACTGCTCTCGGCTTGATTGTGTGAATTTTCTTTCATCATGGAGCTGAACATACTTATGGCCCAAGAGTCAGAGAAGCTGTGCAGACTGCCTGGATGCTGCCTCATGCCAAGGACTGGAGTCTGCAGATCCTAACGATGTGCCAACCAGGTGGTTACTGCTTCCCCTCCAACCTCTAGCTCTCATGCAAGGATTCTCTCTGCAGCCTACCCCAGTTGGAACAAATCAGGAAGGAGAGCCTGGGATCCTGGGACAATGAATTCATCCTAGACAAGGTGTGATATTACAAAGCATTCCAGGAACTGAAGGATGGACTAGAAGGTCCAACTCCTGCTCACCTACCAATACCCCATTGTTCTCCACTCCCCTACAACCCCAGATAGCTGCGATCATCTCTGGATAGAGATAATTAGGCTAGAAATGATACTTGACCCAAGGAGAAAACCAATCCATAGGTTCACTGAGTCATCAGTTGCATTCCAACTCTCTCTTTCTCTCTCTGAGACTCCTAATTCGATGTCTGAGGGGATTTGTAGAGGCTGAGCAGAGAGTGAGTTCAAGGCAGTCACTCAGACCATGTGCAAGTAGAGGGAGCTGGAGTAGAGAGAGAGGCAATAGCGAGAGAGATTCTGTGACCTGGGAGGAACAAAGAGATGCCCCTCAGTTCCTGGATTTCTCTAATAGGTCTAGTTGTATTTCTCTTCCTGTGCACAATAGTGGCCAATTGCAACAAAAACTCCGCTTCCACCCTCACTAGTGCTGGCTGTGCTGTGTTTTGGGGTTTTGCAGTCAATCTCTGCCTGAGGCAGACAGCTGAGGTTGAAGGTAATCTGTACCTGTCTCCCCATTCTCCTTAGTTAGTGACTTCAGCGATCCAGACGGCACACATGAGAGGTGCTTCAATTCGCACGCATGAAGACGTGCCACACAGTCACAGTAACTTGGAGTAAATGGTGAACCGTGCAAGAGCCTCACAAGTCACAGAAGCGTCCCCCTCCCATGCTGAATGCCGGGCACGTCCTGTCAGCAGAGGCCTCCTAAGGCAGCGGGGGCAATCAACTCACTGCTCCTTGTAAAATACGCACTTGAGAGATGGCGCTCTTCCCAGAGCTGTCAATCTTCCAGCATTCATGATCCTGAAAATCAATTTAATAGAACATTTTAAAGTAACTTTTGTAAAACTTTATGCCAAGAAGAAGAAAAGAAAAGAAAGAGGAAAGTGCTAATTGCACTTTAGAGCTTCAGATGCTTTCAGTCCAGGATCTCAGCATCTTTGATGAACTCTCATCTCACACAACCTCATTTCACCCCTTAGTGGGAACAGATCTGTATTGTTGAGTTCCTTTTACAAGATGGAGAAACTGAGGCCCTTCTCAAGACAGACGAGAAGATCGTCGCTTTCCATTTTCCACTTCAAGACACATTAAGGAAAAGTGTGGCTCATTTAAATCACAGACCTTATAAGTACCACCAATTAAGATACCATGTCAAGAATATTTCATCTGCAAAAATATTTGCAGGGTATTGGTTTCCTTGGCCACTGTATATCTGTTTCATGGGGGGCGGTGGGGAACCAGCAAGCAGCTATATAGCCTTAGAAGTCTACAAACAATAATAGATGGAGTACATCCACCCCAGCTTCATTTTCTAAAAATTTTAGGGAAGAAACCCTAGTGAAGGACTTGGGTGGTTGCTTACACTGAAGTCACCACTGTGGCCAGAGAGATGAACACTGATTGGTCAGGCCAGGGTCACATGAATCACCCCAACCCCACTCACCCAACCCCTGGTCAATGGAGAGAGAGAATATTTCCAGAAAGAAGAGACTTAGCAGAGACAGAACCACCAGGGAACTAGCCAGAGGCTGAGCAGTTGCCCCACAGTGCGTCTTCAAAACCATCTACCTCAGCAGCCAGGAGGTAGCCAAATTCACATGTTATTCTCAGCGCTCCAATTCAAAGATAACTTGGAGCGGAATCTGTGCACATCTGCACAGATAAATTCTTAGAAGTGGAATGCCTGGGTCAAGTGTTATATTTTTTGAAAGCTTTTGGTCCTTTGTGCTGAACTGCTTTTTAAAAAGGGGGTACAAATGGATATTCACACAGGTATGTGAAGGCATTATCATCATTATTTGTATTTGCTTCCTAATGAAAGGGTGAACACGCAGTAAAATGGCCCCCACGGGCAGGTGACATGGTCCAGAAAGGACGTAAGGACCCATATCAATTACCACTTAGATAATCAGGACTTGAAGAGCCGAGAAATGTTGAGACCAATGCAGTATGAATAAATTCTGGTGCAACAACAGATAATGCTGGCTGTGACTTCCAGACTCAGACAGCAATGTGAACTAGCAGGGTCCCGCAGGACAGGCAGCTGAGCGTTTAGGAGAAGCCGACCACACCTGGCTTACTTCCCCTAGTCTCCACAGAGGAGGGAGCAGGACGAAATCCTGGCAGCATGAGATGAGACGACATTTCTCAAGGATCGTGGCCCCTCGTAGCCCGAGCAGCATACCTGTCAGAAGCAGACTCTGCCCCATAATTGCCCCTGATACACAGCGGGCTAATTGCCATAGCTGAAAATAATCTCCCAAGATACAGCAGGCATCATAAATAACAAGGGGCTCGGCGACAGCGCATTATGACAAGGTCTCAATCGCTCTTATCTTTTACTAGAGTGGAGCTTGCGCGTTTGTGTTACTAATGAATCTTTTTCATTTGTGCAAGTGATGTTTCCATTTGACAATGACATGAACATAAAGTGGAGGTTAATTTACTTCATTGCGAGAGGTTCATTATTTAACCTGACGTTGAGGACAAAACAATGTAGCTTAATAGATGACAAATAGAAATTAGTTGTGATGAATTTTGCCATTTAATTCTAGCGGGCTCCCTGAATGTTTGCCATAAATATGGCAAGCGAGCCAGGGTTACCTTCTGTGTGGGTGGGATTTGTTCACTTCGCTATTTCCAGGGTATCATCCAAGAACTGGGTGACTTCCATTGGGACGTTCCATTAGAAACAAGCTAATTCCAGTTACACCATAGACTCTGGAAACTACTAGCGATGCTCCACTACGGGGTCAAATTTTATTGGGTTACCTTCCTTCAACAACAGATAGACAACTGACTGAGAAGGTCAGACACTAGAGGTACTGAATTTTGATATATATTAGCATTGGTGTCAGAAACCCCACCCTTGGGTCTTTTTGTTCTTTTACCCAGCTATAACTGAGCAAAACCAGAAATGGGCCATAATTCTAACACAAGTTGTTTTTAAACCTAAGTCCGTTAGTTAGAAACCAGGTATTCTTGAGGCTGTCGACTTCTCCTAGCCTCAATTTCCTCACCTACCTAATCAGGATGAAATTAGTATTTACTTCATACTCTGGACCAGATGGGATTCTGAGAAGGGCAAGACACATATAATTTTTATGAATGTCATGTTCTTAAACAGTAATCAGGTCAGTCATTGCTTCTGATACTTTTCCCTCCTCTGTCAAAATATGTTTTCTGTAAGAAAATCAGGATATATCATTTATACCTTCAGATAATCAGGATGCTCCTTCTCCCAAAGGTACTTGCATTTGCACGTGCCTTTTCACTGTAGAAAGTACAACTTCATTTGGGGTACAGAATTTTACATCCAATGGATTGTGTAATGAGGAAAGGAGTGAGGAGGAAATCATTTTAGGCAAAAAAAAGAGCCTGTGCAAAAGCTTTGCCTTAGCAGATAATGTGGGAAATACAAGAAATTAACAGGAATCCTGGATGTTAAAAGCCTAGAAAACTAGAAAATTATGGTGGGAGAAACAGGCAGGGCCACGGTTTGACAGGGCCAAGATTCTGCAGGCCTTTGAAGCTCTTTATCCAAAGAACAATAAATGGATTTAATATCAGACAAATAATCCTGGCAATAGTATGAAAAATAGATCTGGATGCAGGCAAAGGTGGATACAGAGAGAATGAAAATGGCAGTAGCTTAGATGAAGCTGTGGAACTTGAAAGTGGAAAGGTTTGACAAATGTGTAGGAGATAAACTACCTGACCTTTGCAATGCATTGGATATAAAGATTTTTTTAAAAAATATCAGGGCCATCAGGTGGCGGTAGTCAAGGCACTGGACTTCCACATGGTCAGCCATGGTTCGAGTCCCAGATCTGGCAGCCTGAAAATCACTCCAGGTACATGTGCATGCATACCCCAAATCCCAGGAGAATGGAGGAGAAGGAATTGCAGCATTGTCACCCTCCCTGGGGAATGATTTCTCACTTTCCCTTTCACTCTCTCTCTCTGGAGATCACATTCACTGTATGACAAAAACCTGAAAAAATAAAAAAATAAGAAATGGTTATCAATGATGAATCCCTTGGGTCACGAACACCACAGTTTAGAAATAAAAGAATAAGGTTCAAGGAGAGTAAATGAATTTTGTCTATATGAATACACATCTATGACTGACCGAGTTTATACCGTATATGTGGTGGGTATATGTGTGAGATGTGTAAGAGACAAATATGTGTAACGTGTTCATATACACTCACATAGCCAGGATATACTATTTAGATAAACCAAAAATTTTTTTTATTTATTTTTTCTTTCTTTTGGAGAGGTTTTTGCTATAGGGCGTGTGCATTCACCAGAAGACAAAGAGAGATAGAGAGACAGAAAGTGAGAAATCACCCCCCAGGGGGGATGGCCACACCGCAATCCCATCTCCTCCATTCTCTTCTCGTGATCTTGGGCATGCAGGCACATGCGCCCAGCATGAGTTTAAGCCACCTGATCCAAGACTCAAACTGTGGTCAACTACATGAGAGTCCAGCGACATAGCCATTATGCCAACTGCTGGTCCTAGATAAACCAAAAATTTAAGCACTGTTTATCTCTAGAAGTTAGGAACTTTGTGCCTGTCTCCCACCTCTGCCAATTGCATCGCTGTGACATGTTGTCCATGCTCTATCCTTGGCTTCCTGAACTACAGAGTGGAAACGCAACTGTCTATATTCTTCATTTATCTCTCCAGTGTGTGGCCATCTCGCGCTTATTCTTATTCTGGCTCCTATTCGGTGTATTAGTTTGTGGCCTATGTAAGCATATTGTAATCATCTTGAAGGAATCTTTTCATCATTGAAGCTTGTCTAAAGAAGGCCTGAAAAAAATCGGTATTTCAGACTTTTACTGCTCCCTCCTCCCCTCCCCCACCACATACACACACTCGTATATGTTTTGCTATTTTAAAGAAAGAGATTTAACAGCCATAAGGCACTTTTAAAAATAACATTCACATCTGGGCTGACCACCTGTATGCCAAAATTTAGCTTGATGTTAATTAAAACAGGCATGTTATAAACCTCAGGAAATGGCAGCTGACCCCTAACTATGAATGTAATGCTATAATAATACGTAATAAAAATAAGACATTTTGAGGCTGTTGCCCAAACCGCTCATGCATTAAAATTCTCACCACTGTATACCCTTACTGAGGGCAGGAAATCAACGGCAGAAGTAGTCCAACCAAAAAAATAATAACAACAATTCTAGAGGTGAGAGCCATTCGTTCTTTCGAAAGCTGGTGGCTTGAAATGCCTGTCCTGCACAGGGATCAGAATGCTGCCTTGTGAGAAAGACTCTGCGTGAAGTTTGGAAGACTGATTTCCTCCAACCTGGCAGATAGGATAACAAAGAAATCAACGTGGCTGATACTTATTGAACCCTTTCACCGTGTACGTCTGGCACAGTGCTAGGTACTTCACAGACATGATTTTGTTTAATCCTCCTAACAGCTGTACAATATAGGAGCTGGTATTATCCCCCTCTTACAGAGGAGGAGACAAAGTTTGAAAGGATTAGTTCCCCTCCCTGGGTGGTACAGCAGCCAAGCTGGAATTTGAATGTGGCCAAATGACCTGGCAGCCCAGGAGTTTCATGGGGGCTCTATAGGACAACAGAGTCCTGCCTTCACTCCCACTTGGATCTTGCTCCACTTGCGAGCTCATCCCACGCTTTTCTGATCCATCCACAAGTGACCATCCCTGTTTTCACCACCTCCCTTCCTGTGCCTTTCTTTGTCACTTTATTCCCATAGGACCCCAGAGATTCTCCCTTCTCCCTCTCATGGACCTATCAGCCTCCCTCATTTGAAACCACTTCTCTTAATTGCCTTTGACATCCTGACATTTGACAACTTAGCCTTTTTCTCTGCTTTTCATTTGATCTGCCTCTCAGTTCTGAAATTGTCCTCTCTCTCCTCACACTTCTAATTTTTGTTTCATAAACGAGGATATTAGAAATTTGCATGTTAGGATATGTCTAACAGAATGCAACTAACAGGGGTAACATATTTATTTCATAACTGGGTATTAAGATATATATAATTGGCACATTTTGAATCTTCAAGTCCTCTATTGTACAAACCGTACTATCAAAGGTACCCATTTGTCACAGCTATGAATAGCACTTGAAATTTTAAGTCCAAGTTTGTGTCTGAAATATCCATATTCATTTCCAAATGTATAGTTTTAAAAAGATAAAAAGTACTTCTGAAATTCAACTGTTTCACAACTCCTGAAAGCCATGAGAATGGTTGTACACACTGGGCTGGTCACAGAACCCACGGGATGTGCAGCATGTGATAGAATTTAACCACAACCTAGCCCACAGGATCTCAAAGGCTTGAGCATACCGGTCAGAACACTGGCTTTTAATCAGAAAGTTCAAAGATTTGTTCCCACTTCTACACTTACACTGACCTTGGACAAGTTCTTTTCACTGTGCCTTGGTTGATTCTTATTAAAATGAGGATAACTACCATCCCCCCTGGGGGGGGGGGGGGTTTCTCACGTTCTGTCTCTCTGCCTTTCTCTGTCTGGAGAGCGCACGCGCCCTATAGCAAAAACCTCTCAAAAAAAAAAAAAAAAAATGAAGATAACTATAAGACTCTTATTGTAGAACTATGATGCAAATAAAATGGGATGGCACATTTAAAGTGACTAAGCAAATAAGTACCCAATAAAGGGTCCAGCAGATGGTATAATGGTTACTTCACTGGACTCTCATGTAGTCAACGGTGGTTCAAATCCCAGTGGCTTAAACTAACATCGGGCACATGTGTGCACGTGTCCAAGATCTCAAGAGGAGAATGGAAAATAAATAAAAAATAAATAAATAAGTGCCCAATAAATAATATCTGTTATTAAAGCCAATTTTTTTTTTTTTTGGAGAGGTTTTTTCGCTATAGGGTGCGTGCGCTCGCCAGACAGACAGAGAGAGACATAGAGACAGAAAGCGAGAAATCACCCCCCCAGGGAGGATGGTCACGCCGCAATCCCTTCTCCTCCATTCTCCTCTCGGGATCTTGGGCACGCACGCACACGCGCCCGGCGTGAGTTTTAAGCCACCGGGTCCAGGACGTGAACCGCGGTCGACTACATGGGAGTCCAGTGACATAGCCATTACAGTAACTGCTGGTTCCCACTAAAGCCAATTTTTAGTACAAAGAGCAGTAGTTTGTAGATAGTCGTGGGGTTATTCTGAACTTGCAGTAATGATAGTAGTGGTTGTTACAATAGTACATCAAGGTCTATGCTAAGGAAATTCTATTCTTTTCCCTTCAGCAGTACCTCAGCCACATTAAACTGTAGTTACCCCTAAGTATCATACTATTTGAACTGTCTTTGCCTTTTTATATATTCTTCTATCTTCCTAGAAATGTTGATCCCTTATAAATTAGCCTAAATAGAGTCCAAATCACTGTCCAAATCTCAGGTCAAACGTTAGCCCTTCTATGAAGTTTATCCTGACTCTAAAAAGAGGCATTCCTTTTCCCATTTTTTTTTTTTTTTTTTTTTGGAGAGGTTTTTCGCTATAGGGCGCGTGCGCTCGCCAGACAGAGAGAGACATAGAGACAGAAAGCGAGAAATCACCCCCCAGGGGGGATGGTCACGCCGCAATCCCTTCTCCTCCATTCTCCTCTCGGGATCTTGGGCACGCACGCACACGCGCCCGGCGTGAGTTGTAAGCCACCGGGTCCGAGACACGAACCGCGGTCGACTACGTGGGAGTCCAGCGACATAGCCATTACGCTAACTGCTGGTTCCCTCCTTTTCCCATTTTTGTACAATGTCTTCCTACTTTGCTAAGTTGGTGGAGAGCAGGGACTATGTTTTTTTTAATTTAATTTAATTTAATTTTTGGTGTTTTGCTATCACCAGGCAGAGTGGCTAGTGTATTATAGAAGCTTTTGTGGGAAACTTTAGCACTGAAGAACACAAAACCCAAGCTCAAAATGACTTCGACGTTAAGGAAGTGTGTTACCTCCTACAGCATAAAGTACAAAGGCAGGAGGGGACCCAGGTTCAGAACCCAGATGAAGAATCTGGCTCTTCCCATTTCTCTGCTGTCATCCTCAACGAGGTGACTTTTCCTTCATGTTACAGCCTTCATGGCCACGACACTGCCACCACATCTTCAAACCTTTCCTCAAGGTGCAACAATGAAGGAAGAAAGGAACTATCTTTTCCTGTGTGTCCTTTAGAACAGCTATAAACCTTTCCCTGAAGCCCCATCAGACTTCTGACATGCCATTTCCCAGGATTATACTTTTATGTTCACTCCAAACCAATCATTCACAAGGGAAATGAGATTACCATGATTAACTTAGACTGGGATCAGCAAATACTTACTATAAAGAGCCAGATAGTAAATATTTTAGAGTTGGTGAGCTACACTACTACTCAGTGTGCCCTTATAGCATAAAAACACCCATAATCTGTACGTGAATGAGCATAGTTATGTTCCAATAAAACTGTGCTTGAATGCTAAAATTTAAATTTCATATAATAGTCACATGTCATCAAAGAGTCTTCTTTCAAATTTTTTCGACCATTTAAAACATGTGAAAATCAGGGACCAGCAGATGGTATAATGGTTATATCACTGAACTCCCACGAAGTAGACACAGTTTGAGTCCTAGACCTGGTGGCTTGAAACTCACACTGGGTACGTGTGTGTGTGCCCAAAATCCCAGGAGGAAAATGGAGGAGATGGGATTGTAGTGTGGCCATCCCTAGGGTGGGGTGGGGTGGTGATTTTTCTCTTTCTGTCTGTCTTCCTCTTTCTTTCCAGCAAGCGCTCGCTCCCTATAGCAAAAATCACTCTCTAAAAAAAATTAATAAAACATGTAAAAATTATTCTTAGCTCAAAGGTCATATCAAAATGGACAGCAGACAGAGTTTGACTGAGAGGTCTAGTTTGTTGACCCAACTTAGATTATTAGGATCAAATGTATGTCTGGTGGCTGGTGCCACCACTACAATTTCCAAAGTGTGCAGTAAATACATGGAACACTAAAGTGGTAACACTAAAGAGAACACAGTTCTTGTCCATGAGACGCTCACAGGATATTCATATACATGATTTCCTGAAAGATATTTTTAAAATAACTGCTTTACCTAATGATGGTGGATTCAGAAGAACTCAAAAAAAGAAAAGAAAAGAAAAGTGTTGTTTGTGATAGCTTAGATATTAAATTGTGGAAATGGAAGATAAATCATACCTTATGTTAGGATGCGTAGAAAAATACCGATTTTAAAAACTCATCATGAATCTGAAGTCTTTAAGGGTTTACTTTGATAGTAAAGAGGTGAAAGAGATTACTTAATGGCTGCTTTCTATGTTAACATCTTCTGACTTCACAATTTTCCAAACATAATGTTGCATGTATTCTGATGCAGGCAAAGAGATAATTATAGAGTAACCACTTGCACTCAGTGTAAATTAATCCAATGCAAATTAAATAAACTGTAAATAGAAGATACTCCTTAGCTGATACGACAAGTGAATCACCTCTATTATAGACTCATTTTTGCAAAATTACATCTAATCATAGTATTTTAAGATAGTGTTTGGCAAAACATCTCTAAATCTGTCAACAAAAGCAGCGATTACTTCTTTGCAGCTGAGTACCTTTGCCAACAAACACCCATCTGTCTGGAAAGATTTACGCGTGGTTCTGCCTGAAGGCAGAGGTAAAATCTCAAGGACCTCCGGAGGTTCCTCTCACCTTTGTTTTCAAAGAGTCAATAAAAATACATTTTAGAATAATGGTACTGCGATCCTTAAGAAACTACAAAGCTCAGATGTAATCAAATCTGTCCCAAGAATCCCTGAAATAGATAGTCTTCTAGGTAATTATATAGCCTATTTTGCTTGATCAACATTTAATCTTGCTTACCAATTTGCTGCTTTAATAGAGTCCAAACTCTTTAATATGGCTCATAAGACTCATAAGTCCCAGTCAGCACCACGGTTTTTATGCTCCACTAGACTTTTTTTTAGTTCTTTAAGCACACTGTGCTTCTTTCCAGACCTTGGTCCATGTGGTGCCTTCTTCCTAAGCCCCTCTTTTCCTCTTCATACCTCATTTACCCCTGAATGAGGCCTAACGTGAATATTCTTCTTTAAGGCTTTGGCTCAGTTTGGGGGTCAGAAAGCCTTTTCTGTCTCCCTTTACCCCATCATGGGTTAGGTAGCCCTCCTATTCAGGTAGGCCCCCTTGCTTAGTGTTTATAATCCATGCACTTTTCTGTGTATTTGTTATTTCCTAAAGGGTTGAAAAAGGAACAGGATCTTGTTCATTATACTGTAGTAAAAATTAGAGAAGGGCAGATCATAATGGTATATATCTGTCTTGGTAAAAAGTTTGGACTTTGGGCCAGCAGATAACAAGCATGGTGGTTGAGGTACTGGATCCCACATGGCTGACTCTCTGGTTCAAGTCCCAGACCTAGCAGCTTGGAAATCACACTGGTCACATGTGCATACTTACCCAAAATCTTGAGAGAAGACTGAAAGACAAGGGGTTGTGGAGTGGCCATTCCCCTTGGTGGGTGACTTTTCACTACTCCTCCCCCCACCCCACCTCCTCTCTCTCTCTCTCTCTCTCTCTCTCTCTCTCTCTCAGAAGGTCAATCACTCTATAACTAAAACAAACAAAACAAAACAAAACAAAACAAAGAACAAAACAAAACAATAGAAAGTTTAGACTTTGGACTTTATCCAGAAGGCTATAGAGAGAAAACGTGGGAGATACTTTTCATGCTTCTATCAGAAAGATCACACTGGAAGCAATATCAGAGAATGGACTTCCAGAGGACAAGGGCCTGGATAGTGGGGATCCCCACTAGCAGCACTGAGACTCCATAGGAAGTGACTACTGTCGGCTGGGAGAGGAAAGATAGACAGTTGATCTACAGTGATGAGAACTGGAGATACAGAATTGTGATCACTTTAAAGGGACAGTAAAGGGGCAGAGATCTACACAACTGGTTACCAAATATAAAGCAAACTGAAGGACTTCAAAAGAGAGAAATCAAAGTGAAATTTGGCTTCTGACTTGGACAACCAAGCAAACGATAGTGCTAGTCACTTCAGAAAGATTACAGGGAGAGGGGTAAGCTGAGACTAGGGGACAGTGGTGATTTATCCCATTGCAGATACACTGATTTAAAGAAGCCTGTAAAGTATCTAGGTGGAGATGACCGATTGGTATATATAGATACAGAAATAGGTATAGATCAGATGGGAAAAGGAGACATCTAGACTAAACATAAAAAATCTGAGTCATCGGGTTGTAAAGGGTATTGAAGTCAGCAGTGTGCATCTCTCTCAAAGAGAATGTATATGTCAAAAGCAGAGGCGACCTCAGCTAGAAGCTTGAGCAATACCAACATCAAAAAGGGCAGATGAGAAGAGAGGTTCCAAAAGGAAACTAAGAAATACCCAGAGAGGAGGGGAAAATCAAGAGGATGTTAAGTCAAAGTACGGAGAAAGTTCAAAAGACAGATATTAGGATTAACTGAGTATATAACAATCACACACTCTCATGGACTGTGTAGACCATGTGCCCTTGGTCCATCAGGGGAAAAATTTGCTTCTCTCTTCTCTGAGAAGTTATTTGATAAGCATGGAGAACTTGCGTTCCAAACCTGGGTTCAACCAACAACATCTTTAATTATATTTAATTGTGGTTGTTTGCTTTTGTTTGTTTATTGTGTATCTATTCTGTGCTTAGAACAGGGTCAGATCTGAGGGGAATGATACTGCTGAGAATACAAAACATACTAGAAGTAGTTCAAGAACAATAGCAAATAGCCTGCTGGGATAAGCATTTAGTAACCTGCCCAGAGGTCTCCAGGTCTGCTGCAATGGCTCTGCTCATGCTGCAGGTCAAAGCATCAGCTGAGGCTGCTCTGTTCCAATGTCACTCATCGTTTTCAGACCAACAAGCTACCTGAGGCATATTCTCCCAGGGACGGCAGAAGCCCCAAGAAACCCTAGCTCAGACTGGCACGTGACCATTTTGGTTTTTTATTATTTTTGGGAGAGGGAGATTTTTGCTATAGGGTGCATGTGCTCGCCAGAAAGAAAGAGAGAGACAGAGAGATGGAGAGACAGAAAGTGAGAAATCACCCCCCAGGGGGGATGGCCACACAGCAATCCCTTCTCCTCCATTCTCTTCTCAGGATCTTGGGCATGCACGCACACGCGCCCAGCGTGAGTTTAAACCACCAGGTCCGGGACTCGAACTGCGATTGGTTACATGGGAGTTCTGTGACATAGCCATTACGCTAACTGCTGGTTCCACCATTTCTGACTATATTCCCTTGGCCAAAGTAACTTACAATTCTGGGCCCCATGTCAAGGTGAAGTGGCCAACAGGAATAAGAATTGTGATTGTGGCTGGAGCAACTGCATAGAAAACTTAATATTGTTCATCAGTAAAAAATAGCATTGCTTACTGAAACAAAAATATTGTTTTAGGTGTTTTGAAACATAATTAGACCCAAGGACCTGATTGGTCCATTCCTGTGGAAGACTCTAGCATGCCTGAGTCAGCCACTAGAAGTCTAGGGGCTTCCCAGGAGGAAACAATTTTATGGCCTGTGAGGACTAGGTGAGTATCAGGGTCAGGCTTTTTTGGAATCAGGGGAATACTTGCTCAAGTCAGCTCATGAAACAAGGAGTTCATTATAAGGATATATGTTATGAGGAAGTTATCAAGAACAGAGCTACATTTAGGAGCTTAATAATTTCCATGGTTTCACATAAGTCTCATGATCTATTTCTTGTACTATTTCAACTTCTCTTTGCACTTTTCTCCCATTCTTTCCATTTAATCACCTGATACATCTACTCGCAGTTTACGCTGCATCCTAATTCTACTTACATGTAGTTCGGGGGCGGGGGGGTGGTCATGACTCAAACTTGGGCATTCTCCTGATGCTGCTTCTGGAATCTGGGTTTTCCAAGTTTCCCAGATCATGTTCTTAGGGGGAGATTTCTATGTGTTCAGCTTATTTCTCACAGTACTTTGAATCATTGGCAACTTATTAACTGGTCACCTTTGAGCCATGTGACCCTCCCCATTCTAACCATTCTAACTTGTGTCACACTGAGAGGAAGGACAAGGAATAAGGAAGTTTCCCAAAGAACTATGGGTAGGAACGTACCAGTTGAGATTTTTCGTAAAGAGAAATGCCCAGAATATTTGGGTTAGAATTGAAATAAAAGTGAGTGGAATGCCTACACTCTATTTGTAGAGTTTCCCAGACAGAATGCACATCCTAAAGGAAGAAGGAGTGGAAATACTGTGTCTAAATACCAGGCCACTAATAGACTAGAGATTTAAAGAAAGAATTTAACATGTTCTTAATGCAACGCCTCTCATAAATCTTTCTCAGTTCAATATCATTGATAGAATCTTGTCCTAAGATCCTTGTGATGAGAACTAAAGAAATAAAATTAGAAGGCTGACCCCATAGCCTAGAGGTTAAAGGACCTGGCTCTCACATGGCCAACCATGATTCAAATTCTACCCCGACAGCTTGAGAAACATGCCAGGCATATGTAAATACATGCCTAAAATTCTGACAGCGTTGAGAAATGGAGAAGGGATTGTGGTGTAATGATGCCACATTGAGGGGTGATTTCTCTCTTTCTCTCTCCTCTCTCTCTCTCTTTCTCTCTCTGGTGAGAACATGAACACCCTCTAGAAATTAAATTTTTTTTTAAAAAGAAATTGGATATAGAATTGTAACACTGAGAGAGAGATGAGGAAAATAACTACATTTTTTTTGGAATCCTTATCCAAGGAATAAGACACTAGCAAGGAGCGGGTTCCCCTCCTACCCTTATTGAGAGGAATGGTATAATGGTAGAGGAGGGATGGAGCCCATTTATGATGGTCGATGAGAGACCAAGATAGCCAGGATGGCCATCATTGTCTTTCTCATATTATCAAAGAGTAAGAGCAGTTACCTGGAATACTAAGCCAAGAGTTCCTCCTATATCATTGAATTCCTAAAGAAATTGTTTCAAATACTTTCATATCCCTCCAGACACACAGGGAACAAATTTCTATGGTATTTGATGGTGTGCCTATTGTAGTTCTTTCTGTGAAATTTGTAGAGCATATACTTTTGGTCCATCATGGAGAAGACTTGCTTCTCTCTTCTCTGAGAAGTTATCGAACATGCACTAAGAGCTTCTGTTCCAAACCTGGGCTCTGCCCTACCCCAACCAATGACCTCTCCAAGTCCATTAAATTGATGTATTATTGTGCACTTATTCTATGCTCAGAACTGGGTTGGATCTAAGGGGAATGATACTGAATACAGAATTTACTAGAAGTAATTTAAGAATAGAGAAGAGCATATAGGCAAGTATCACACAAGAGAGCACAAACAACGGTTCAAAGAAAACAAGGGTAAATTAGTTAGAATCATTGTAATAGGTCCAGGGGTGCAAAGAGGATTGAATTTGAGTTAGTTCCAATCAACAGAGTTATTATGGGCTATTAAAAATTCTCTAAAGTACCTCCCTCTTCCTTCACTCTCAAAAATAAATAATAAAAAGTATAAATAGTGATTTACTTTAATTTTTTAAATAAACATATGACACACCTGTTACTTTTAAAAAGGGGAAAGGAGGTGTTAGCAAATCAAACCATAAAGTGTCACAAAACCAAGAGAATTGGAAATCAACACATTCAGTCCCCTTTGGGTTTGTAGAGATTTATGCTTCTTAAGGGCATCCAGACATTAGCAGCTCAGACTCCCACACTGTATCCTGGCTTCATTTAAAGGACCCATAGGTCAGACCAAAACACAACAGGGCTTTATATGCCAATTTTTCTTGACTTTCTGTAGGTCAGGGAAAGTTAAGCTCACGTAATTAGGGGATAAAGACGGAGGCTGGGAGTGAGGGATGGAAGTATGATGAAAGTTCCAGAGTTTAAAGGCTCAGTAGGAAGCCAGAGGAAAAGTCGATAAAGCCATGTCTTTAGGAAACATGTGTTTTCCATGGTAGAGTTAATGATTTGGGGACTTTCTCTGGAACATGGCACTCTCACCCCCCTGTGGAGCAATGACAATGCAAATTTGTTATGATGATTGTAAGGTCATTGTTATCCTGAGTTGCCTTCTCCAGAGCCAGTGTGGTCAGTCTAATATCAGCACTAAATGCATTTCATTGCATAAATTTTATTTTCCAATTGATACTTCAGGTGATTTTTAATGATAATTCTCTCTTAGGATATGATTAAACTATTTATAAACGATGCCAAAGAATAAGGATGTTCCCATAAATGACATGAACAGATCTAAAAGAATAGTCTCAGCACAAGAAAAGAGGTCAAGAAGCCATGAGGAGCAGCAGTAAAATCAAAGTGGCGAAAATTCGTAAAAGCCAAACACAACTGAGAAAACAGAGGAAAATCCTATTGCTCTCGGAACAAATACTTTTTTTTTTTTTTTGGAGAGATTTTCGCTATAGGGCGCGTACGCTCACCAGACAGACAGAGAGAGACATAGAGACAGAAAGCGAGAAATCACCCCCCAGGGGGGATGGTCACGCCGCAATCCCTTCTCCTCCATTCTCCTCTCGGGATCTTGGGCATGCACGCACACACGCCCGGCGTGAGTTTTAAGCCACCAGGTCCGGGATGTGAACCGCGGTCGATACGTGGGAGTCCAGCGACATAGCCATTACGCTAACTGCTGGTTCCCAGAACAAATACATTTTTAAAAAGCTTAGTTTGCCTCAGTGGGAAATATTAACACACATATTAAGCGTCTAGATCCCCAAACCAGTCTTCTAGGCTCCAGCTGCACTATAAATAAATGAATGGAGCCCAGGACACTTTCTGACTAAAAACCAATGTTAATGAATGCAGTGGGCTCCTCCTAAAAACCAGGTACCACATTGATGGCCATTCATAGCGCATACTTCCCTGATTCGTCAGGAGTTAGTACCAGACATATGCTTATGACAATATACTAATTATGTGATGGCCAAACAGCATTTGTCTATCACACATTTGACACATATTATTATAAAGGGACAAAGAGGAATATTTTTTATATATCTATAAGTTTTTTACAGTCTTTATTTATTATCTATCCATCCATTCATCCTTTATTTTCTTCCTTCTTTCCTTCCTAATTGCTTCCTGTCTGTCTTCTTCCCCTCCTTCCTTTGTTCAAAGAAATATGTTCTAAACACCTGCTACATACCAGGCATTGTTCTGGGCTTTGGGAAGACAATGGTGTTCAAGATAGACACAATCCCTTCTTGAATGTAGCTTACATTTAGAAAAAAGAAGCAAAAACTAGTAAATAAATGCAAAAAGAGTTGGTGCTTAAAATAATACTTGAAGCTATAACCAAAATAAAACCATAGTGGGAAAACATGAGATTGCTTTAGAAGGAGTAGACAGCTTCTATCCAAGGAGAAGATGACATTTGTGCTAACCCTTCAATGTGAAGAAAGATCAGCTATAACTCAAAGTTTCTCAGCCTCAGCATTGGTAACATTTTGGGCTGAATCATTTTTTGTTATGAGGAATTACTCTGTTTATTATAAAATATTTACAATATCTTACTATGTAAGACGTCCCTGGCCTTTACTCACTAGATACCTGTAGCAGCTCTACCTCCATGTCATGACAATCAAAAATATCTCCAGATACTGCCAGATGTCCTGTGGGTGCAAAAACCACTCCTGGTAGAGAGCCATGGGGCTATGTGAAGATCTGGCGGAAAGCATTCCAGAGAGAAAGACCAGCATAGACAAACCCTACACCGGGAGTCAGCTTCAGTAAGTTCCATGGAAAGAAGAAGGCCAATGTGCAATGTGTATGGAGAGAATGGACAAAGTGTAGCATGAACCAGGATAGGCTGGGAGGCATCAAACCAACCACCCTGCCATGGTCTGTCCCCTACACATTCTTGAGATGGAGACTGTTAGTCCCATAAAGAATCAATGCATGAATCTAAACTGTAGAATTGTCTTGTAACCAAGAGTATCTCTGAGCTAATGTTCCATAGTTAGAGGATTCATCCCAAATCCAAATGCCCATATCTTCAGCAGCATTAATAAAGAATCATCAGGTAATTTAAAAAAACATAAACAAAAATAAACTTCATTCCAGTCATTTTCTCCTCAGTAGATTATTGTGTTATAGTAAGACTCCTTTCTAAAAAATATCCAATACCATTTTTAAGAAGGTTTGCATTTAGCATCATCAGTACTAAGTCACTTAATTTATCATTCTTTGTGGTTTTGGACAGGGCCAGGATTATCAACAGTAAATAAATCACATGTCACACTCATTTTGTGTGCAGTTTATATGTTACTTTATCAGAGGTTAAAAATACAGGCAGCTTTCTCTCTCTTTCTCTCTCTCTCTCTCTCTCTCTCTCTCTCTCTCTCTCTCTCTCTCATAAATTTTAAAAATAATAATAAATAAAATTAAATAAATAATTCTTTTCTAAAAAATAGCTTCAGGGACCAGCAGTTAGCGTAATGGTTATGTCGCTGGACTCCCACATAGTCGACCGTGGTTCGAGTCCTGGTCCCAGTGGCTTAAACTCATGCCGGGCGCATGTGCGTGCGTGCCCAAGATCCTGAGAGGAGAATGGAGGAGAAGGGATTGCAGCGTGGCCATCCCCTCTGGGGGGTGATTTCTCGCTTTCTATCTCTCTGTCTCTGTCTGTCTGGCGAGCGCACGCGCCCTATAGCAAAAAAAACTCTCAAAAAAAAAAAAAAAATACAGGCTTCAAGGGGCTGGCAGGTGGTATGGTGGTTAGGGCACTGGACTTCCACATGGTTCAATCCTGGACCTAGTGTCATGCTTTCTCTCTCTCTCTCTCTCTCTCTCTCTCTCTCTCTCTCTCTCTTTCTCTCTCTGACAAATTTTAAAAATAATAATAAATAAAATTAAATAAATAATTCTTTTCTAAAAAATGGACTTCAAAATGCTAGCCTAAGGCCATCTTTAGGAAAATTTATTCTGAGATGAAAACAAAGAGATTTTTCTTTCTCTTTTTTCAAAAGAGAGATACAATTAATGATGATAATCCTCTTGATCATTGAAATAGACAACACTTTTTGGAGAGGTTTTTGTGATAGGGCGCATGCACTCGTCAGAAAGACAGAGAGAGACAGAAAGCGAGAAATCACCCCCCAGGGGGGATGGTCATGCCACAATCCCTTCTCCTCCATTCTCCTCTCGAGATCTTGGGCATGCACACACGCATGCCCGGCATGAGTTTAAGCCACCAGGTCCGGTACTCAAACCCCGGTTGACTACATGGGAGTTCAGCGACATAGCCATTACGCTAACTGCTGGTGCCTGAAATAGACATTTTAACATGCTGAAAACTAGAAGACTGATTATTTAATACCTTCCAAATCTCAACAACACAAAAGTTCTCTTTAAAATTACTCAAGCACGATTAATTAAGCTACAAGTTAAGAAACTGACTGTCAGAAGTAATAGTAAAAATAGAGTTTAGAGCAATTATAAGTGATATGGTGGATGTAGACTTTAGGCTATACAACCAAGAAAGAGGGAAAAAGGTGAGGAAAGTTTGTAAAGCAGTATTCTTGACAAAATGAATAAATGTACAAACACCTGGATCCTCTTTCAGTTCAAAAATCATAGAAGCTCCCTGATCTAGTTAAAACGTGCTTGGGACCAGGAAGTAGAGTTTCTACTTTGTATACCACTAAATAACCAACAAACAGGATGTTTTTAAAACTCAAATAAAACTATACGGATTATACGGCTCCTGATTAGAAAAGAGAGTCCAAGCCTGTTCATTCATTTTCATCATTTATTAAGCACCTACTATGTGGTAGGCATTGAGGAGGTAGTAGAAAATGAAAGACAAAAAAAAAAATCTCAACTCTCAGGGCACACACTTAATTGTGAGAGGAAACAATAAAATGCAATAGACAAAAGCCTGCCTGGGGCTGAAATCCAAGATGTTTCCATATGCTGTCTTCTTGTGGGTCATCACTTTATGGGGACAAAAATGACACAGGGAAAAGGTACACACACGCACACACACACACTGAACCCTAGCTGAGTATCCTCAGTAAGCCAACAATCTAGAAAGTATAAAGCTCAATAAATGAATTTGCCCAGAACACTAAAATGTCTTCTTCCAAAGTCTAAATTGAAAATGTTTGCATTTGGCTGGGGTGTATGTAAGCCCAAAGGCAGTCAGCTCATGGACCACTGACAACACAGAGACAACTCCTGTCGGAGCACAAACAAGAAAACCAGCTCTCCACCAGAAGGCCTGAGGTTTAGATGAATTAAAAGACCTGGGTCCCTGGCTCCTAGAGATGGCTAGACAAGGCGAAAGCATATGCCTGCCCACCTGGCAGCAGTTCTCCCTGGCCTGGAATGAACGCATCTACACCGGCCAAGGAAGGCTGGCAGTAACAGCAACCTCAGGCAGAGAGCAGCCACTGGCAGCCAGCACCAGCTAGGGCTTCCCTACAGGCGGCTCTTGCTGAAACAAAGAGGGGCAGAGGGAAGAGCTGTGGATGTCCAGCCTCTAGGCTCACAACTGAAATAGAGAGCAGTCCTGGAAGGGCAGATTGGCTAATGGAAGGGCAGAGGGGCTCCAAAACCTTGGGCACTGTGTCTGGGAGGCAATCTCAGTAATTTCCTGATGACTTTTCCCTTGTAGAATGGATTAGAGTTTTGAAGGAATTTATACCCTCAGGATCAAATTACCCAGATAATTGAAGATAGAATGTAGGTGGAGGGAAGCCTCAATTATGCAGATTTCTCCTTCACTCTGAATGAGTTCACCATTCCAGGTTGATGGTGGTTCATCTTTATACCACTGTTCTTTTACAGCTGCCCTGTTTGAGATACTGGAATTTGATGCGTTCTCAAGTACAGCGACATGGAATTGAGGTCTAATTTGAATGTAGGCTTCCAGACTTTAGAAGCTAGACTCACCTGCACCCCATCCAACATGCATCCCAAGACAGGACTTCTACTTTTAAGCCTCACAGTCACAAATAAATCTATGTAAATGCATTAAAGTCAGGAGAGGCTTCATACTAAAGCAGAATTAACTACAGCCTGAGGACAGCCAGGGCCTGTTTAGGAGCTCCAACCCATCCCTGAAACATAACCAAGTATTAGATAGTGAGTTTCAACAAGGGATAGTTTGAATTCCTCACGTCTGCACACCTACTCTTTGTTTTTTTCTTCAGTGGTCTCATCCTTGAGAGTAAACAAGAATGATTTTCAGGGTTGTAGGCACAAAATTAATAACATTGCCCTATATGAAGCATTAACGGATGTGCAAAGTAAATCGTGTCACCTCAGTGTTGATTTGACACCGCAACCCCAAGGAAATCACGTTGCCAAGACATTGTTTTCAGCCTGCTTTTGGGATTAGTGACTATAAACAAGCACAAACTCTTGCTTGTTACAAGAAAAACTTTAGGCAAATTAAATCTAACAGAGCTTATTTAGCAAACAGCAATTCATGAATCAGGCAGCACTCAGAGCTAGTTTAGAGAGCTTTGCTGGGCAACATGGGCAGAGAGGATTTATAGACACCACATAGAAATGAAGTATAGAAATGGCTTGATTGGTTACAGCTAGGTGTTTGCCTTATTTGTACATGGTCTGATCAATTAGCAGCTGTCCTTGACTGAGACCCAACTATCTAAGTTAGTTTTCAGTCTGTTCTTACACCAAGTTAGGTGGCAGTTACGTGGAAACTCAGCCTCAAGCCAATGGCCACCCATTTAACTTAATATGCTCCATTCCACACTCAGAGGAAGAAATTCATGGGATATCAGGGTCTAAAAACAGTCATGCTCTCTAAGTTCCCTTCACTGCTCTAGCAAGTGGGAAGAGACAAAAAAGCTACTTCAGGCACATCTCCTCTAAGTTAGCCCAGATTTATGGAGAGATTAAAAAATCTTCATTATAGATTTGTTATTTACCTGGACACATTTTATTGTATTTATGAGCCTCATTTTGTCAATAGTTACAGAGCAGAATGGACAAATGAATAAAAGTCAAAGGCTCTGAAATATGACCAGGGTCTTGAAGACCAGAGTGAGGACTGTAACAGATGGTTCCACGCATTAGGAAAGTCGGTAAATGATGCATAGAATTTGCAATGCACCGAACCTGGCTGGCTCAACTAACGTCCCCCAGAAAGCACCAAAGGGCTTGAGGTGGAGGTAGGATGGAGAGTGGTGAGTAGTCTGTAAACAGGTGTTAAACCACTTATTCAATCACGCCCACAAATGGCCTAAAAGATTTCCCAGCATCCCTTTGGTCTCTATGAGTCACTGCGGGAATAGCAGTGAGGTTTGGAGTTGAGTTATAACCATTCAGTGAAGCATTTCCCTCCAGACTGTACAAAGGAAAGGGGCTACGTTGGTAAATTTATTGACTATTTCATTAGATCAATATGGAATATGATTTAAAAGGCTCTGCTCGGGCTCTTTAAATCTATTTAATCAAATCAATTAATAAAAAAAATGTAAGAAGTTGAAGCATATCCTGTAAGGTGCATCATAAATATATTCCCTTACTTGGGCTTTTGATCTCACCCAGGTAATTAACAGCTTTAGTTAAGTTCAGTCATTCCTTCATGCCTGGCTATGGTCATAAAAACCCCCAGGCTATGGGCGGCTCTTGGATTTATTATGTTTTTCTTACTGCAAGAGCTTCTCTCACATTCCACTTTCTCCCCCCTTGAGAAAGTTTATGTAGCCATTGCTTTTGCAGCTGTCATGAAAGCTACACTGGCTGGTGAGCTTTGTGCTATTTGCAAGGCTGGATACACTTGGCTGTGGCTCTCCAATTCAGCAGCTTCTTCATTCTCCATCTAACTATTCCACACTATCTCCTAAGAGTGGGCAAATAAAAACATCCAGAAGACCTGATTTCCAAAGTGCTTCTCTCCTATTGTCTGTCTGTTCTTGGCTGTTTTTCATGAATGAAATCGTCTTTTCCTGTTCCATACAACGTGGTTTTTATTATGAGATTTGAGATCTTCCTCTCTCTATAACCACTGGGGATGAACCATTCTCATTAGCTCCTCAACAATCCCACTCTTGTCTCTCCACCTTCAAGTCCTTCTACCAGTTCCCCAGCTCTGATCTTCCTAGCTATAAAGCTTTGAGGTATCTGGGCAAGCCTGCTGTATCCCCGGGAGGTGGGAAAAGAAGTTGGTACCCTTCCAATGCTAGAGTCAGTGTTGTAAGTCTCTGACTATGACACTGAACTTGTAGCTTAATTCTGCTGTACAAGCAGAAGAAGTTCAGTTTGAAAAGAGGGCAAACGCTTTCCCAAAGGAGGAGCTTGGTAAATATAGTGACCCTGATAATGGTGTCCCAGGGTCCTTCCCTAGCCCAAAGCAGAGTCTGATGAAATACAGCTGTTAGCTATAAAATGCAAACTGTGCATTAGCAGTCGATTTTTGTAAATAAGTCACAATTATTTGGGCAAAAAGTTAGGGAGATACTGTCTTCTTGATATGCCTAGCTTTTTGTGGGTGATTAATCTTTGTTCCCATGCACTAGAGAGCTGAGGATGCTCATGAGAGTTCTACTGAAGGGCTAAAACAGAGTGATTGCTTTCCCAGTTTAAGATCAATACAAGCCTACTTAACGTTTGCTCCTTCTACTTGCTTTGGTCTAATTCAGTAAGCATTTACTGAATATCTCCTATCCTAGGCACTCTCGGGGAAAGAAAAAAAGAAATATTAGGTCATCAGGAGAGTCATAACATATTTTTCTATGTAAAATTGTGCCATGACTTTCCCGACAACCCAATACAAAACACAGAGTGAGCACAAGGATTTTATTATCTTTGTGGGACACAAAAGCAAGCTGGCATGTAGCGCTCCCCTGGTTAAGGGGAAGATAATACCTTACAAATACCTTTCGTGCAAACTCTTGGTCTATCATTCACTCAACATGTATTGAGCATCTTCTGTACACTAAATGCTAAGCTAAAAAGGTGGGTGTGTGATAAAAAGATAGGAGAGAAAGCACAAGGCTCTATGCGTTTGTTGCAGAACAAAGGAGGCATGAGCCACAAATAACCCCATAGCACTTCATACCATGAAATTTACATGAATAAAACTCAACAGAAATTTTAATTCAAATTCTCATATCTGCTTAATACAGTCTAAGCTGCCAATTCTATTGTACCAGTCATCTATAAGAAAGATTTCCAAGACACCAAAGGGGACTTGAAAACTGAGTTGTCTAACTACTGGAACATATTATATAATTGCCTTAAAGAAAAAAAATTTAAACAACAACCAAATAGGGGGAAAATAAAAAAAAGAGAACTTTCCTTTTCCAACTATCACTACATTATGAAGAAACATAGTTTTCCAAGTGTGATGATAAATTTCAGATCAGCCTCTATTGAAATAATCCCTAATAGTAAATTGGACCAATAATAGTCATCATTAGCATGTCTACAGCTTTTGAGCTTTGCAGTATGCCAGATGCTATGCTAAGTGCTGTAAGTGTATGTCACTGAGAGTCACAATGATCTTAGAATGTCCATTGTATGAGTACTCCTATGTTCCAATTGAAAATATTGAAACCCAAGGTCTGGTGGTTTGTGAAGACTGTCTAAATTTCAGAGCACACACTTTAAATGAATCCAAAAATCAATGGAGCTGTGTCACACATATGCAGTTCAGGGTTAAAATAAGTAAGTAGGTTGGCACAAGTCCCTAATATATCCACGAGCACAGAGGGAACAAGTGCGATTTTTCCCTACCAATTTCCTTTTAACCTCCTGATTTCCAGAGGGACCGATTTTGCTCTGTGCTCCCCCACCCCCACGCGCTTGCCTGCTCTCCAATCAAAGATACTCAAGAAGTAAAATCTACTTAAAATATAGAAAATGCTCCTTCCTCTTGCTTCAGGTGCTTGTCTGTATGAGGTAACTCTGGGACGCCTGGTAAAGAGAGAGCTTGGAGGATGGTGTGTAATTCCCATCGCTAAAATTAAATTATTAATTTTTTTGTATCAATTAATTGAATGAGGATTGGTGAGAAAGAGAGGCCCTCAGCTCGACCGAGCTCTACTGGGTGCCAGATAAAACAAAAAACCTACCCGGTGAGAGGGGTAGAAGGGGAAGAGAAGTCACAATGGTAATAAAATAGAAGAATCCCCTAGTTTCAGGAGCAGGAGAGTAAGCCACCTCCCAGGGGAAGAGACTGCAGAATCATTTGGATTTCTCGGGGGACAGTGAAAGCAGCATTGGCGGGGGCACTTAACAGAATCAGCCCTCCAGGCTTTGTAAAAAGATACTCTACTGCTTGCCCAGGAGTCGCTTTTCTTAATTCTTTCACATATTGAGAAAGATCAAATCCCAGAGAAGTTTCTAGCCCCGCTTTGAACAGATGGAAGGTGTACATACTCAGAATACTGTTGATCAAAAATGAAAATGGCTTGCAGTTTCTGGTCGTGCAAATAAATCACATTCGTCATAAAGTAACCAGTTATTCAGAAAACATATTATTTATTTAAATTGCCAGAGGGCAGATGTCCTTGCCAGAGAGAGAGAGACAACACCCCCAATGCCCAATGGGGCATTGGTCATGCCACAATCCTTCCTCCTCTGTTTCTCCATGCAGTCAGGATTTGGGGCACACACATACACATGCCTGGTGTGTTTCTCAGGCTGCTAAGGCTGAAATTCAAACTTTAGTTGGTCATGTGAGACCTGGCTCCTTTAACCGTTAGGCTACAGGGCAAGCCCCAAAATAAATTTTTTAAATACCTTTTTTTCTCTAATTAAAATTCCACCAACCAAAATAACCATTGTTAACTATATATATATATTTTTTTAATGTATTCATTAATTTATTTTTAATTTGACCAGAGAGAGAGGGGAGAAAGTGAGACCAGGTTCAGGACCCAAACCGTGGTCTGCCATGAGGAAGTGTCCAGTGCCTTTACACCGTGCCACCTGCTGGTCCCAAAAGGAAGATGATTTCAAATGCCGCTTTTCACTGATAGAGAGGTAATGAACAGCTACAAAAACCTAGTTATTAGTTTATTGAGCAAATAGTTATTGTGTGCCAGAGATTGTAACTGTGTATGCTATTCTTTAGCCTTTTTCTTTCAATAATATGATGTGAATTTGTTTTTACATTCGTAGAAATCTATATGATCATTTTGAATCATTTTATGTTTTACCATAATTCCAATGAAAGACTTTTAAGTTTTTCCAGCTTCTGGCTATTAGAAACAATGATACAATAAGAAGTCTTTTAAATATATATATATATATATTTTTTGAGAGGTTTTTGCTATAGGGCGCGTGTGCTCGCCAGACAGAGAGAGACAGAGAGATAGAAAGTGAGAAATCACCCCCCAGGGGGGATGGTCACACCGCAATCCCTTCTCCTCCATTCTCCTCTCAGGATCTTGGGCACGCACACACACGCGCCCGGCGTGAGTTTTAAGCCACCGGGTCCGGGACGCGAACCGCGGTCGACTACGTGGGAGTCCAGCGACATAGCCATTACGCTAACTGCTGGTCCCTTAAATATATTTTTTAAATTATGTCTTCCAGATAAAATACACTGGGAACTTGAAACACTTCATATTTGTATAATACTTTACTATTCGAGTTGGTATCATATTTATAGCATGGCAAGAAAGAGGCTGGTTTCTGTAAAACTCAGATGAGAACTGATTTCATTATTTCATAGTTACATGGCATACACCTGACTTTCACTACTAAATTGAAGACAGCAAGTCTTGATAGATAAGGACACCAGGTTACCACACATTTGTGCATAGGAAAGGGCATGAGAAGTCCAGCTCTAGCATGCTGGTAGTAGTGCATGCCGGTAGACACTGCTATTCAGCAAGCTGATGCCACATGGGAGGCCCGGGTTTGATTCCCAGCTTACCCTATGGTGGCACATACCTATAGTCCCAGCTACTTGGGAGCCTGTGGCAGGAGGATGGTGACATAGTGAGACCCCATCTTTAAAAATAAAAAATTAAAACGATTAAAAGCATGAGAGAGAAAAAGAAGAAATTTGCAGATAGTTCCTGAATCTAGAAACCAGTTATGTTGATAAGACCAGAGAATTACAGCATGTATCAGTTCACTGAGCCAAAAAAGCCTAACGTATTGCCATCCAGATAAAACAAAACAAAATAAAACAAACAAAAAAGCATTCCCCAAAGGCAGAAGTAATACCTGTCTTACTCACCAATGTATTTCTAGTGCCTACCTTAGGGCTTGGAACACCGTAGGTATTCAATAAATAGCTCTAGACCTAATGAATGAACTAATAAATCACAAAACAGGTCTTCCTGGACCTCTGCAAACCACAATCAACTTCCCACTCTCATCCCACTCAGCAACAGAAACTCTGAAACACAGCAAGGAGCACTATAACTGGCAAGTTATTATAAATAGGACTTGTCCTATGAATTTCCCATTCTGAAGGAAGTGTGGACAGAAGTGTCCTCCAGACATCAGCTCCATGAGCAGAAGGACTTAGGCCAAAAAAGATTAGTCAAAAAGTAAATACAGGGACCAGCAGTTAGCGTAATGGCTATGTCACTGGACTCCCATGTAGTCGACCACGGTTCAAGTCCCAGACCCAGTGGCTTAAACTCACGCCGGGTGTGTGTGCATGCGTGCCCACGATCCCAAGAGGAGAATGGAGGAGAAGGGATTGCAGCATGGCCATCCTCCTGGGGGGTGATTTCTCGCTTTCTGTCTCTCTGTCTCTCTCTGTCTTTCTGGTGAGCGCACACACCCTATAGCAAAATACTCTCCCAAAAAAAGGGAAATACAGAAGGATTGTCTCACTTAATGCTTTATGTTGCCTTTCCTGAAAATTTTCTACCAACTTCGGTGAGCAAATGCCATTCATTCCCCATCTTGTCCCCTCCTCCTCACCTATCATATTACCTCACCCTCTATCTCTTGGTCAGAAATCTATCTTGAGTACTAATTCATACATACACATACTGTATATGTAGAAGAGCATTACCAAGTGGGGGGGTTCTTGAAAATCAGCCATTTATCATGCATATTGATCACCAGGGTAGTATGGTATGAATCAGAGAGCAGCAATCATTAAATCAAAGATTTATACTAGTAAAAGAGCACCAAAGCAATTCATCAGTTCCATACCACCCCCAGTGATTAATTAGGTTCCAACCTGACAGCTTAGAAGCTGGTTCACAATTAAGGCTATTACAGTTAGTGGTAGATTGCTTTCTTCCCTCTCTCCTTTTAGGTAGGAAAAAGGGAAAGGATACTAGTCAGTTGGTTTTAGGGCATTTTGTACTTTTCCTTTACAGTATTTATCATGGTTTGTAATAGAGAGTTACAAATGTGATTGTATGTCTACGTTTTCTCCCTCCATTAGTCCATAAGATTCAGGAAATCTTAAAACATCTAGTTGGGACCAGCAGATGGCATAACCAGCAGATGGTTATGTCACTGGACACCCACGTTGTTGATCACATTTCAAGTCCTGGACCTGGCAACTTAAACTCACACCAGGTGCATGTGCGTGTGTGCCCAAGATCCTAAGATGAGAATGGAGGAGAAGGGATTGCGGCGTGGCCATCACCTCTGGGGAGTGATTTCTTGCTTTCTGTCTCTCTGCCTCTCTCTCTCTGTCTCTCTGGTGATCCCACAAGCCCTTCAGCAAAAATCTCTCTTTAAAAATTTTTTAAAAACTAGCATAGCATCTAGCACATAGTAAGTACTCAATCAAGATATTTTTGGCAAATGAATTTATTAACCAGATACTTCTGATGCCACAGGTCCTCATCATTTACAGAAGAGCTTCCAATGTTTCCCACTGGCCTTGTCTTTTAAAAAGTTAAATAGAGGGGCTGGCCGGTGGTGTGGTGATTAAGAACACTGAACTCCAATACAGCTGACCATGGTTCGTGTCTCAGACCTGGCTGCTTGCTTTCTCACTTTTTCACTCTCACTCTCACTCTTGCTCTGTCCCTCTCTGACCAAATTAAAACTAAAATAAATAAATAAAGTTATAAAATAATTCTTTTGGGGGAAAAAAAAGTTAAAGTGAATCTTTCTAAGGTAGAAAATCACTCTGGAAAGTGAGCTGGCAGTATCTACTGAAACTGAAAACATGCAATTCCTAGGACACAGCAATTCTAGTCCTAGTTATATACCCAAACAGAAATGTTAGCAAAAGCACACTGAGACATGTTCAAGAATGTGCACAAAAGCATGGTAATGAATAGCCCAAACTGGAAACAACCCAAGTGTTCATCAACAGAGGAATGGATAAAGCGTGGTATGTTCACATAATGAAAAGCTACACAGGCATGAGTATGAATAAACTACAGCCTCGTGAGACAAAGTACGAAAATGTCACCAACAATCTGTTGACAGGATGAAATCAGACTCAGAGGAGTACTTGATGTGTGAGTCTATTTATGTTACATTCAAAAACAGGCAAAATTGATCTATAGCATTGGATAGCAGGATAGGAATTACCGTTAGTGATCGGAGGGGTCACAAAGGTGCTTCTGGGACACTGACATGGTCCTGTTTTACCTTCAAGTCCTGGACCTGGTGACTTAAACTCACGCCGGGTATGTGTGCATGTGTGCCCAGGATCCTAAGAGAAGAATGGAGGAGAAGGGACTGCACCGTGGCCATCCCCTCTGGGTGCTGGTTATTCAGGTGCGTTCTCTTCATGAAAGTTCATCAAGCTATGTTCTGTTGTCTCATTTTTTGAAAACCAATACATCTATATGATTAGTGTTCTTATTTGTATGTATGTGATAATTCAAATTTAAAAAAAAAAAAAAAAAAGAATTTAAGGTCCAGTCACAGTGGCAATAGCCCAAGGCCTGCAATGCTAGAAGCCATATGGAAGATCAAGGTTCGGTTCTCAGACTTACTTGTACTCAGGTGGTTGCACACATGTGCCCATGTTGCTGGCTGGCTATATGCTGCAGGGAGAGAAGTACCACAGCATGAGATCCTGTTGAAGATACTACTCTTGAAAGAAAGCAAGAGAGAAGGAAAGAAGGAGGGGGGGGGGAGGAGAAAAGGAAAGAGAGAGAGAGGAGAGAGAAAGGAAGCAAAGAAGAAGGGAATGGCAGAAGAAAGGGAAAGAGGAAAAGAAGAGGGAGAGAGTGGGGGAGGGAGGGAGGGAGGGAAGCGATATAGGGAGGGAGGGAGGAAGGAAGGAAAGAAGGAAAGAAAAGAGAAAGGAACTTTAAAAGGGAGTTAACCTGGTTTGGTTTTCTTACTGTGATCAGAGTGAAAAGCATGTGGAGGTATACCCCCAGTTCCAAATCCCAATTTCAGGAAGTATCTCTTGGTGGGGATTCTAAAGGAGGTCGGTTTCAAATGCCAGATTCAATTCCATGTCCTTTAGGATCCCTCCCAATCCCAACATTCTGAGATTCTATGATGAGAAACCTATTAAAAATGGATAGAAAACTCAAAGACCAGCAATCCTAAATATCTGGGGCTACCCTTGAAAAAGTGAAAGGAGGCAAGTCAAGGAGACTTCCTGATGTTTGCTCATGATTCTGCATCACCTTTCAAAATCCCCCCTACACAGAGCAACTCCAATAAGTTGAAAGGGTTTCGGAAAAAATGGGTGTTTTTGTTTGTTTTGTTTTTAGCGCTGTGATTTTTTTTTTAAATCAGAAGTTTCTGGGGGCCAGCAGGTGGTGTGGTGGTTAAGGACACTGGACTCGCACATGGCTGGCTGTGGTTCGAGTCCCAGACCAAGTGGCTTGCTTTCTCACTTTCCCTCTGTCTCTCACTCTCACTCTCACTCTGTCCCTCTCTGGTCAAATTAAAAATACATACATACATACATACATACATAAAGTTAAATAAAAATAATGGAAAAAAAATTCCTGATAACCCTAATCATTACATGAAAAAATCAAGTAACAAAGACTTTCATTTCTTGAAGGCTTCCTATATAGCAGGTACCATGTTAATTTCCTTTTTACAGATTCTCATTTAATTCTACAAGACCCTATGAGACAGGCACAGATTTCCTCGACAGCAAAGGGAGTGAGTCACATCTACATCCGGAATTTTAGATTCAAATCTAAATACTTAGAAGTAAAATGCCTGTTTATTAGCAGAGGTTAGAAGAACAGGCTCTAGAATAAGACTACCAGGGTTCAAATCTAGGATGTGTGCTTGGGACCAGCTGTTCCTAAGATAACTGGCTGCAACGTAAAAGGGTCAATGACTGCATAAAATTGAGTTCCATTAAGAAAAAGATTGGCAGGGCCAGCAGATGGCATTGAGGCTAAGGCAGTTGGATCCCACATGGCTAACTGCGCAGTTCAAGTCTTGGGCCTGGTGACTTAAAAAACACAGCAGACTTATGTGTGTGCATGCCCAAAATTCCAAGAAGAGAATGGAGGAGAAGGGATTACAACATGGCCATCTCCTCAGAGGGTGCTTTCTGTCTTTCCCTCTCTCTCTCTCTAGCAAGAGCACATACCCTGTAGCAAAAAAAGAAAAGAAAAAACAGAAAAAGAAAAGAAAGAAAAAAAGAAAGAGAAAAAGGGAAAATAAAAAGAAAGAAATGTTGGACATTCGATATTCATTCACTGTATCCTGCTTATTACTATATAATATTACTTATTATTACTTATTACTATATGCTGGACATGGTGCTCCCCAGCGATAGGGAATGTTCACCACAGTTTTACCTCAATAACCAAATTCAAATTTTCACCGTTCCTCGGGGCCCTATCTTGGCAATCTCAAACTCAGTTCATCAGATCTCTAACGACTTTACTTGGGCTTAGGGCCAAATAGGGATTTTACTAACAGAGATTTCATCTGAACTAAGGTTGAGACAAGTTTCTTCCTACCGCCCACTAATTTCGCAGAACTGTAGAAACAATTTGTAACCACACTGGTATAATCAGGAGTACAAACTTGCTTCCAGGCACATTTCTAATACTCTCGTTTCCGATCAAACGTTTCTAAACCTTCATTGTCAGACCTCCTGGAGCCTAGAAAACGATTCCCCAAATAGAGACAGCATGGTCTCCAGTGGTTAAGAACAAGTTCAAATCCCCACTCTAACACTAACCTAACACTAACTTGCTGGTCCATAGGCAAGTTGCTTAACCTGTCGATGTCTTAATTTTGTTACTCAAAAAAAGGTGAATAATAATCATAGTTCCCACCTGATAGGATTGTAGAAAGGATTAAATGAGAAACTTTTTTTTTTACTCAGGGAGTATTGGCTAGTCTTAGGATTTTCTCTTCTTCATCTTTCTTCTTTATCGTACACTATCATCACAAAGCTACATCATCACAATTAGCAGAGGTAATTGACTGCCCATTCTGATAGAGTGTTGTCAGTAAATTAAATCGCTTGATTTTTTTTTCCCCATTTGGTTAGATAATTACACTGCATGGTATAATAGTTAACATGGCAAATTAAGTGAGAAAAAAAAGCATAATATTTATATAATCATTTTCTCTACCTTGAGTTTTCTCTGAGGCTGTAGGGCTGAGTCTTTGGACCAAGCCTTTGGAGACTAGGTGGCTTCGTTTTCCGTAGGCTGTGTTTCTGGCCTTCAGCCAGCTCCTTTCTACGGCGTCAGAGGCTGAGTTCCGAGAGTGCCTTGGGGACTCAACTTCATTGACTCGCAAAATCAAAATATACAAATTCCCCTCTTAAAGCATGATATATAACTGGGAGAATATTACCTCTCCACTGCATTAGGGCCCACCCTATTACCTTATGGAATTACCCACAGTGGCAGAAATCCATTCACCTGATCCACTGATACCCTGGGGGCACCTCGGATAGCATAAAGCCAATTGATAGATGTATATTTGATATATATTTTATGCCTGGAATTTATGTCTTCTGCATGTTTCATTTGCTATTCTGACTCACTTTATGCCACAGGAGAACTCGGGAAATTTTGAAAAGGACTGAGAAAGAAATGGCGTGGAAAGAACAGGGTAGAAATCAAAATAGCAATTTTTCTTTCTGATCGAGGACCGTCACCAGAGCATCTCGATCAGCTTTAAAGCACAGAGGTATTCTCTCTTTCCTCCTCCCAGTAGGAAATTAGAAAAAGGAGAGCAACTACATTGGGAGGACTGGAAAATCCTTTCCCTGCAGACTGACAGCTGGGCCAGGTACCCTACAATAGGTATATGAGGCCAAAGAAATGAACAATAATGGAACTAAAGGTATGCATTTTATGCAGTTCATAACTGAATTGATATACAGTTAGCAAGACCCTACTCCACAGTTCAGCTCATTGCAGGTCCAGAATCCTGATGAGATAGAGAAATGGGGGGAAAAGGATTTCGCCATGACCATGCCTTATGGGGGGTTGGTGTTCTCGCTCACTCTCTCTCGCTCTCTCTCTCTTCTATTATTTCCAGATGGCATTCACCCTCTAGTAATAACTTAAAAAGTATAAGACCTTTTTTTTTTTTTCCACAAGGTTGCTGTGAGGATCAAATTAGTTTGTGGGTGTGTGTGTATGTGTGTGTGTAAGCTCCTATTATAAATCAATGTTTTTTTAATTAAGCTATTAGAAAAAAGTAGGGTTCTGAGTAATGCTCATGAAGATGATTCTCTGGATGTGAAGATACTTATGAAGATATGTTCAAATCTTGCATGTATTTGTATACACACCGGAGAGGTGAGGAGGGGGCAAAGGCTGAGTTTGAATCCCAGCCTGGCCACAAGCCACAATCTTAGGCAGGCCATTCTTCTTTCTTCAATACCAGTAACAAATACCAGTGAGAATACCCATGTTGCTCTCCTCCCAGTGTGCTCTGAACATGAAATGAGCTGAAATCTGGGCTGGGGTTAGGTCTTGCTAACTGTATATAACGACTAAAGATACAAGAAAAAAAAAAACTAGAAAGAATATTTTAAATGGGGTCTTACCAAAAAGGTGAAGTAAAACTAGGATCTACCTTGAATAGGATCCTAGACTCCTATTACTCACTATATTCCTTGTTTTTGTTTTAATACTGATCACACACAATTGGCTAACATTGTGCTCAGATTGTCTGCATTTTTCAAAGAGAATTGTCAAAGTTGGTCTCCCCCCATCCTCTACTTGGGCAATCAGGTTATTTTGTCGTTGTTGTTGTTTTCGTTTTTGGAGAGGTTTTTGCTATAAGGCACATGCATTCACTCGCCAGAAAGACAGAGATAGACTGAGAGACAGAAAGCGAGAAATCACCCCTCGGGGGGGGACGGCCATGCTGCAATCCCTCTCCTTCATTCTCCTCTCGGGATCTTGGACACCTACATACACACACACACACACACACACACACACACACACACGTGCCCAGTGTGAGTTTAAGCCACCAAGTCCAGGACTCGAATAACAGTCAACTACATGGGAGTCCAGTGACATAGCCATTACAACAACTGCTGATTCCGGGCAATAAGTTTTTTTAATTCACATATAGGCTTTACATTTCTGTCTGTTTTGTTTTGCTTTGCTTTTTTTTATGATACATATGCATGCCCATGAGAGAGAGAATGCATACTCAGAATCCTACTTTTTTCTAATAGCTTAATTTAAAAACATATAGATTTATAACAGGAGCTTACACACACACACACACATACACACACACACACACACACAAACTAATTTGATCCTCACAGCAACCTTGTAAAAAAAGGTATGATACTTTTTAAGTTATTGCTAGAGGGTGTATGCCCAATGGAAATAATAGAGAGAGAGGAGAGAGAGAGAGAATGAACCAGCCCCCCATAGGGCATGGTCATGGAGAAATCCTTTTCCCCCCATTTCTCTATCCCATCAGGATTCTGGGCCTGCAATGAGCTGAACTGTAGAGTAGGGTCTTGCTAACTGTTTATCAATTCAGTTATGAACTGCATAAAATGCATACCTTTAGTTCCATTATTTTTCATTTCTTTGGCCTCATATACCTATTGTAGGGTACCTGGCCCAGCTGTCAGTCTGCAGGGAAAGGATTTTCTAGTCCTCCCAATGTAGTTGCTCTCCTTTTTCTAATTTCCTACTGGGAGAAGGAAAGAGAGAATACCTCTGTGCTTTAAAGCTGATCGAGATGCTCCAGTGAAAGTCCTCCATACATGCCCATGACACACACACACAGAGAGAGAGAGAGAGAGAGAAGCACCCATAACCAGGTCTTATCACATCTTTCCCCAGCCCTCCAGCTCCTCAGGTCCTGGATATCTGGGCTTAAGCCAGGTGTGTTTTCAGCCCATTGGAGCATTCGGACTACCTGTAGGCTGTGTGGCTTCCAGCTTTGCAGGGCACTTAGGTTAGTGCTACATCACAGTAGCTGGTCTGTGTCTTCTCAGTTTAATTGCTGAAACTCAGATAACAGTGGACATCTTTATGCTAAGCCCCACCAAAGTAATCTTCATTAGAAAGCTGTCCAGAGTAAGCAAAGCACTAGATGAGCTGAGTAGTCTTTGAAGAAGGTCTTAGAACTGTAGAAAAAGATCCCATTATACAAAATTTTATATAAAAAAAATCCTTTCTCTGAAGCCTCTTACTCCCATCATCACCAGCTCCAGGGCACCTATCTCCACTTCCCTGTTCAGATCTCAGCCTTTCTAACTCCTGCCCACCTTCCTTTTCTCCACTGTTCCAACTCCAACCAAATCCCTTCTCCTGAATCACAGAAACGGTTCAGTACAGCTCTGGCTCCAACTAACAAACAGGGAATCTTTATGTACATGAGCAGCTAGGAAAAAAATATTTACTTTCCCTTTTATGTAACATGTCTGCCCTTTTTAGAAATCAATGCATGCAGATAGATGGTAATCAGCATTCTACAAATATTTATTGAACACATAGTAAGGGCCAGGCACTGAGCTTAGAGGATGCCATGATGACTACATTGGATATGATCTCTATCTCTGTGATTCTTACCATCTAATAGGGAAGACAGGAGTCAGTCAAATAAGCATACAGTTTATGCAAATTTCTGGCATACAAAGCACTCTGAAGGGGAATAACAAATGGTATAATGATTATGTTGCTGGACTCCCACATAACCAACCACAGTTCTAATCTTAGAGAGGAGAATGGAGGGGAAGGGATTGTGGTGTGGACATCCCTCCTGTGGGGTGATTTCTTGCTTTCTGTCTCTCTGTCTCTATGGCAAGTATACACATCCTATAGCAAAAATCTCTCATAAAAAAAAAAAAAACACTGTGAAGAAAAGAGAATGCCATGTAATTGGACAATCTTGTCAACTTAGGAGATCAGGAAGGGTTCTCGTATGAAGTGATGAATAAGCTGAGACCTAAGGAGGAGAAGAAATTAACAAGAGGATTCACAGTTTCTTTTTTTTATTACAGTGATGAAAAACTGAAGAAAAAAAGAAATGTTCTTAAATGTCTATGAAGGCACCATTTGGAGCATTAATTTGCAACATAACCACATGATAGACTATTAGAAATCCATTAAGAATTAAATTTTTTATTCTAAAATATTACAATAATATTAAAAAGCATACAAACCTAATTTTAAAAATATCAGTGTAAAAAACTCTAAATAAAATGTTAGCCATGAGAATCCAGCAGTACATTATGCAAATTGATTCATTCCAGGAATTCAAAAATATTTCAATCTTAGAAAATCCATTAATGAAATTCATCATATTAATAGGTCAAAGGAGAAAAAAATACGATTACCAAGAAAAATATAAAAAGGCATTTAAATCCCCTTAAATTGAACTTCACAAAAATTTACTTTTTAAAAAAAGATATACGTAACCTTTCAAATTAGAAATTATACTAACCAGTTAAACACTTAGAAGCACTTCCATTAAAGCCAACAATAAGATTGGAGATGTGCTTTCACGTTTGTTGCTTAATATTGTTCTAAAGGTGCCAGCCAGTGCATGTGAAATCTGTAAAATAATAAATATGACTACTGAAAAAAATGAATACACAGTTAACATTATTTCCATATTATATAATCATATATGTATAAAACATAAAATAATGAGCAAAAGCCATAGACATAATAAAAGCATTTAATAAAATGATCAATTACACAAATAAATAAAAATTAATATCATTCTTATAAGCTATTAATAACTACTTAGGGAATAAAGAAGGAAAAAAATCCTACTTGCACTAGGCAAAAAGAAAAAGAACAAAAAGCATAAAATTTAGAGTAAATAGTAAATATAACAAAAATTAAATGAGACAAACATGAAAAAATTAAAATAAAACTATTAAGATGAAATAGTAAATAATGTTATTTATAAATGCCATTGCCATAGCATGGTGACTAAGGAGGCTGGATCCCATATGGCCAACTATGCCTTCAAGTCTCAGACCTGGTGACTTAAGAAATATACTGGACACATATGTGTATGTCCAAAGTCCCAACAAAAGGCAGAAATGGAGAAGAGACTGTAGCTGTTCCTCATGGGTGAGTGCTTTCTTACTTTCTCTCTGTTCTCTCTCCAGTGAGCACACATACTTTCTAGCTAAATTTTGTAAAAATTAATTAATTAAGAGATTTATCTTGTTCTTGGGTAAGAAGGTTCAAGATTATAAAGATATCCATGATATAAATCATGTATAAATCTAGAAAACAATTGAAATTCCAGTAAAATTTAACAAATGATTAGGGAGACTATTCATAAACAAGTACAAATAGCCAAGAAACTCTGAAGGGAAAAGAAAGTAATTAAAGAAAGGAGTTGACATACAATATGTGTTGCATATTTGATATTTTTAAAGAATTAACTTATTTGGGACCAGCAGTTAGCAGAATGGCTATGTCACTGAACTCCCATGTAGTCGACCACAGTTTGAGTCCCGGACCTGGTGGCTTAAACTCATGCTGGGCGTGTGTGCGTGCGTGCCCAAGATCCCAAGAGGAGAATGGAGGAGAAGGGATTGCGGCGTGGCCATCCCCCCTGGGGGGTGATTTCTCACTTTCTATCTCTCTGTCTCTCTCTGTCTTTCTGGCGAGTGCATGCACCCTATAGCAAAAACCTCTCCCAAAAAAAAAAGAATTAGCTATTTTATTTATAATTATTATTATTACTTTAAATTGACCAGAGAGAGAAAAAGGAAAAGTGAGAAACCAATTCACCAGGTCCAGGACTCAAATCATGGTCAGTCATGTGGGAGTCCAGTGCTTTAATCACCACACTACCTGCTGGCCCCCGAATTTAATAATGTTTCTTAAATGAGAGAGATTTTTGTTATAGAGCATGTATACTCACTCAGAGAGACTGAGAAAGACAGAGACAGAAAGTGAGAAATCACCCCCCCCCCCCCAAAGGGATGGCCACATTGCAATCCCCTCTCCCCTCAGGATTTGGGGCATGCATATACACACACACCCAGCATAAGTTTCAAACCACCAGGTCTGGTACTTGAACCATGTTTGGCCATGTGGGAGTCCAGCTCCTTAACCACCACACCACCTGCTGGTCCCATATTTAGTATTTTTATAAAGATAAGTAACTCAAAAAATTTGATTCTAGGGAAAAAACAGATGAATATATAAATGATACAGATGCAATAAAATATAACTAGATTCAAGTACATATAAAAATGTAATACCTCATGAAGAAAACCTTAGGATGGAAATTTTTAAAAACTATGTTATCAGAATCCGTGGGATATAACTAAAGCAGAAGTCAGTGAAGATAAAAAGATAAAAAGTAAATTACATAGTCAAATCAAAAGTTAGGAAAACAGCAACAGAGTAAACCAAAGCAAAGCAGAAGGAAAGAAATAAATAACAAAACATTTTAAAAGAAAGAAAAACATAATAAATCAAAAAGCTAGGTTTTTTTTTTCTTTAATGTGTTGGAGGGCTCATGTGGTCACTAGAGAGAGACAGAGAGAGTGAGAGAAAGAGAAAAAGCATCCCCTATTAGGGATTGGGGATGGTCATGCCACAATCCCTTCTCCCCCATTCTTCTTTTCAGAATTTTTGGGCCCAATATTTCGCTCTCTACCATAGAGTGCAGATGGTCGGTATTATTGGAGGATATAAAAGCATTGAAAATACTTAACAAGGATAAGACAGTGTGTAATGGGGCGGGGGGAGAAGAGAAGAGTATAGAGAAAGATAGCAAGAGAACAAATAGAGAGGCATGACATTAGTGGGACACAGATATGGTTTATTACCTGTTGATGGTGTGTATAGTATTCTCAACTGGATTGGTCTAAGAAGTATTTCATTTTGGGTAAAGTCTTTTTATAAGCAAAATGAGAAATAGTGATTGACTGGTTAAAAAATAATTGGAATAATAATAATAATGATCAGGAAAAAACAATGAAAAGATATTGAATGATGAAGTGGGGATTTTAATGTCTCTGTATTGACTGACATGCATGGCATTCCCTCTGGAAAAAAGCAACGTAATACACTGTAAAGTTATATGTGATTCAATGTAATATAAACAAGATTATGATGATAATAAATAAATGTTTAAAAATTGGGGGGCCCACATGTATGCCTAGCATGTGTTTTAAGCCACCAGATCAAGGACTTAAACCACACTCTGGCATGTGGGATTCTGCCACCTTAACCACCACAACACCAGCTGGATCCAAAAAGGTAGTCTTTTATGAAGTCAAAAAAATAGGCAAGCCATTAGGTCACTTCATCAAGAAAAAAAAAAAAAATGTGCGAGACAACACAAATGCCCAAAATAAGAAATAGCAAAGGAAAAAATAACAAATGAAACTGAACATTGAAGCCATAATTTAAAAACACTTTGTATAATTCTGTGTAATACATATGAAAACTTAAATGAATGGATAATTTTAAGAAAATTAAATTATCTTTACCAGCTAGTGAGTCTCTAAACTGACCAATTTTCTAGAAGAAATAGAGAACAACATCAAAGGCCTACCTCAAAGCAAACGAACAAAAACTAACAACAAAAACACCAGTCCTAAATTATATCATATAGAAATTGTACTAGACCTTCAAAAGACAAATAATCCAGACAGGAAGAAAAAAGATGTGCCCACTCCTTGTTAGGGTAAGCAAAACATTGATACCTGAATCTAGTAAAGATTGAATCAAAAAACTACAGATTAATCTCACTTATAAAGGAATGGGACAAAACACAAAATCTTAGCAAAGAGAACAAAATAGCCAATTAAAATATAAAGGAGAGTTTAACACTAGGGAACTTATTGACATAATTTTTCATGCTAATAAATCAAAGCGGGAAATCATATGTACCATGTACACTGAGAAGATATTTAACAGAATCCAAATTGTTGTGAAATCTGAAAGATTTTGAATTAAAAATAGAATCTTTTAATACACATGAATCTATGCACTAGGAAATATACTATAGAAGCAAAGATTCGTAACAGACCACTTGCAAAATGCAAAGGAAAAGAAAAAAAATTAAATGGAGAAATCTGGCTAGGTAATTTTACATACATCATCTAATTTAATTCTCCTCACCACGACTCAAAAAGTAGGTGGTATTACCTCTTTTTCACAGGGAAAAAGTTGAGGACCAGAGATGCTTAGCAGTGTACTCAGAGAAAATAGCTGGTAAGTACAGGAGTTAAATTTAGATCCAAAATTCTCTAGTTCTAATTCATCCTCCTCCTTCTAACCCTCCAATCTTCTTACCAGAAATCCTCACTGGCAATCTCACAAGTGACCCAGGAGGTAGGGAAACTAGTGTATATAATCCATATTGGCTAGCCTCGTGATGCATAGGACAGAGTGAAGTATAAGATACACGTCTGGAAAGGCTAATGGAAGATAACAGGTACATTCATTTCTTATGTAGAGAACAGAGATAATAAGAATTCCTGATTTTTTTTTTTTTGGGGGGGGGGTGGTTTTTGCTATAGGGCATGTGCGCTCACCAGAAAGACAGAGAAAGACAAAGACAGAAAGCGAGAAATCACACTCCAGGGGGGATGGCCACATCACAATCCCTTCTCCTCCAGGCTCCTCTCGGGATCTTGGGCACCCATGCACACGTGCCCGGCGTGAGTTTAAGCCACCAGGTCCGGGACTCGAACCACAGTCAGCTACATGGGAGTCCAGTGACATAGCCATTACACCAACTGCTGGACCCAAGAATTCCTGTTTGTTTAGGATTAAGATATTGCATGTAAACATCTCTGCACTGAGTTTGCACTGATCAAACTCTCAATCAACTCATATCAACTATGTGAAAAATTCTCAATTGTTTCCAATGCCCTGAATCATTTTGTGGTCAAAATAATTTTTTAGTAACAAGTTTGGATTTTTGTACTTAAAGACCAAAAGCAGCAGGGAAACGACACAGCTGGCTTCATCCATCAACATCCACTGGAAAACTGGTGAAATATTACAAACAAACCAACATCTGGGCAGAGGAAGCTGTTGATAAAATAAGCAGCCCTGATTTCCCTCAAAACACTCTAAGTTCATTTTTAGAAGTAGTGCCAATGAGGGATATTCTCACTCAGGCAGCATCCTTTTGAGCTGTGGTCTCATTCTAGGAATATGCTCTTTGCACCATCCTGTAGATGGTAAAGTTCACACTTCATAATTTTGGCCATAAATGACCACCTAAATATGTCAGGAATAATTTAACATCTGTGACCCCTAGAGTTGAAAATATAGATCAATATAATTAACCTACTTCCAAAATTGGGGAAATAAAACTCCGCTCTATTCTCTCCTGACTTGGGAACATATGGTGTCGGATTACATGGTTGGCACCTGTCTGACTGCTGGGTCCATGTGTCGCGTTCTAACACAAACAGGCAGAGGCACAAAGCCTGCCCAGAGGAGCTGCCAGCTAAATCCAAAAAATGGGCAGCTTGAGCCACAGGCTGAAGCCAGAAGCTGCTATTAACAGCCGGGTGGAGGAAATAGAGCTCTCAGCACCACCCCGCTGAGCCCAGTGTCCCCTCTTGCCCCATGACCGCCTCCACGAGCATGTTGAAAAGGGCCCATGAGGTTGGTTTCTCCATAGACACACATCATCAACACTCCTGGCTCTCTTTGTCAGGGAGAAATTGAGTTGGCCTCAACTCAAGTTTCGGGTTGGCTCTCTTAAGTTATGGCATTTTTAAGCAAGTAAATCCAACCAAATGCTTTCCATCCCAATTAAAGGTGTGCTTGTCATTCTTCCCACCTAAGCTCTCAAATCCTGGCATGTTTATATTGAATGAAGAACATTCACCTCCAAAATAGTGTGAAAACAGCAAAATATAGCATCAGCACCCTCCTGGACTCATTGTTCTCTTCTTCTTTCCTCTGTCTTAGTATACACTCCATCTCTGCCTCTGTAAATCAGCCCAAATCACCAACACGTTGAGGCTAAGTGTGTGCCTTTATAATCCACTTCCCCAAATTTCCTATTGCAATACTGTATGCCCCTAGATTGTATTACCCTTTCCACCTTGTGACTATTTTATTTCTTTTTTCTTCTTTTTTAGAAACATAACTACCCATTTTAAGTTGAGCCTGAAACAATAAAGAGGATTTAGCCCACGTCTGCTCTGGGACTTGAGAAACCCCAGAAAATACTGGGTCATCGGGAAAGTCATGACACATTTTTGCATAGAAAATATGTCATAGCTTTCCCGATGACCTAGTAGTACAGAGCTGGCACTGTTAGCATGAGAAGAAGCCTAGAGAGAGAGACTGAGAGTGGCAGATGCGTGGCTCTTTTGGTTCAAATGGGACATCGCCTTCATAACAAGCTGGGAAACTGGAAGACATTAGTGATAGGAGGAAAGATCACTAAAATAATTATTAAATGATCTGTTTTCAACCAACTGGGAGGATCCCTAAGATCTAAAGAGAAATAGCCAGGGACACCAGAAAAGACCTCCATCCCCATTCCAATACGTACCATCCAGCCAGAAAAAGCTAGTGGTATGGAGATGGTTCTTTCCTTCCCGTACCCTATCTTGGTGGCTGAGGTCTAAATTTGCTGTTTCTGCCTGCCCAGAGTATATTTATCAAAATGTATCTACATGTTTAATGAAACTCCTCCTTTCATAGTCTAAATGACTGTGGCAGACTGCCAATCTTAATGCCTTCTTCCTGTTTCTATCACCACTGGTCACAGGGATAGACATTTGAGCCATGTAAGTCATTTCACTGGCATGAATGAATTATACCCAAGTGTGTCCATAACCCAAGCCAAATCAATTAATATCTTCTCTGAAATTTATATAAAACTGGAGTCTAAGGGGAAAATCACTTTCTTTCCAAGCTGGAAACATGTAAAACTGGAGCTGCCTGTGTCATTTCTCTCACTATGGACAGGAAGCTGCAACACCAGGTCAAGACTTGGGGAAAGATATGGAAGAGAGAGATAAATAAGAGAGAGACAAAGATAGGACAGTGGGAAAATGAGTTTGAGAAGGAATAAAGAGAGAAGGAAATATGAACAGAGGTTAGAGAGAAAGAGGAAGAGACAAGGATGGAAAAACAGAGATAGGAAAAAAATAGAGGAGAGATGAGAATCTATGAGAAAGAACGGTAAGGGAGACATGGTGGAAGAAACAGGTTGAGAGAAAGAAGGTGAGAGAAGATGGAGAAAGAGGTGTTAAAAAAAAAGAGGAAAAAAATGAGGAAGAAATGAGATAAAGAGGAATGAGAGTAAACAGAGAAGCAAAAGAAGTGGAAAAAAAGAGATGAGTTAAAAGTGAAGTAGAGGTTGGGGACCAGCAGTTAGCGTAATGGCTATGTCGCTGGACTCCCACGTAGTCGACCGCTGTTCGAGTCCCGGACCCGGCGGCTTAGACTCACGCCGGGTGCATGTGTGTGCATGCCCAAGATCCTGAGAGGAGAATGGAGGAGAAGGGATTGCGGCGTGGCCATCCCCCCTGGGGGGTGATTTCCTGCTTTCTATCTCTCTGTCTCTCTCTGTCTGTCTGGCGAGCGCACGCGCCCTATAGCAAAAACCTCTCCAAAAAAAAAAAAAAAAAAAAGTGAAGTAGAGGATGGGAACCAGCAGTTAGCGTAATGGCTATGTCGCTGGACTCCCACGTAGTAGACCGCGGTTCATGTCCCGGACCCGGTGGCTTAAAACTCACGCCAGGCACGTGTGCGTGCATGCCCAAGATCCTGAGAGGAGAATGGAGGAGAAGGGATTGCGGCGTGACCATCCCCCCTGAGGGGTGATTTCTTGCTTTCTATCTCTCTGTCTCTCTCTCTCTCTGTCTGGCGAGCGCACGCGCCCTATAGTGAAAAACCTCTCCAAAAAAAAAAAAAAAAAAGTGAAGTGGAGGAGACAGAAAAATGAGGAAGAGGAGATAAAATGGGAGGAAGGAGAGAGATGAGAAAGGAAAGGAAAGGTAGGACATGGGGAGAGCCGAGTGTGGAGAGAGAGATGGGGCATGTTGAAGGAGAAATGGGAGAGAAAGGAGAGCAGATGGAAACCTGATGACATCTGTCAAGATCCTGGTTCCAGGACCATCCTTGCAACCATCTGCACCCTTGTATACTCTAGTTCATAATCAGGTTTCAGCTGGGCTCTATGAGTTACAATGAAAGAGTGATAACCTCTCTACTGCCCTTAATCAAATTCAGTCCTATAGCAACCTTGGTTCTCATTAGCTTTGTACTAGAGCCCAAAGATGAGCTGGAAGTTTTCCCCAATCACCTCAAAATACAGCTCTTAGAGTCTACCCAGCTGACTTCCATACCTTAACTAAGTATAAAAAAATAATAGTTCCTCTCCCCTACCAACAGAGAGCATGGAAAGATCTTCCATTTCTTCTTTTCTATTTCCCAGTCAAGATCTGGCTATCAGAAACCAATCTTCCACCAAAGATACAAAAAAAAAAAAAAAAAAAAAAAAAAAAAACTACTTGGAGGTTAAAAGCAGCATTTAGGAGAAAATGATGTTGTACATCATACCAAAATTTAATATGACTTTATGCAAAATACTAATGTGTCTAGTAATGCAAAGATTCTTCTAAAGTAGGTTAATAACAATCCCAAGATTACTCTCCTTAAAAAATGAAAATGTATGTCAAAAAAAAAAGAGACCTAAAGTAGCTGAATCTTGTACCCATTGATGGAGCTGATTTACATAGATAGCATTTAACATTCCATCATCATTATCCTATCAGTCTCCTGTCTAACGTGCAAGCTAAAGACATTCAGTGTGCTTAGAGGTTAACACACACACACACACACACATACCCTACACTCACCAACCAAAATGGTGGTAAATGACAAAAAAAGAAGAAAAAAATAATTTTAGGCAGACAGATGAATATCAACTGGGATGAGAAAAAAGGCTGCCTGTCCCCCTCCCTTCTGTACCAATATAGTAACCTAAAAGGTTGAATAAAAGAAAACTAAATATTTAATAGTAAAATGTGGTTATCAAATGGGATGAAGAAAAAAAAAAGGAGACAGCATTATGATAATAGTTGAGTCTGCCTCTGCTAGAGGAAGCAGCTTCAAGTGTGCCCCCGCCTTGTCTTAAATGGAAGGCAAATTTAAATGAAATACGGTTTGTCCTTTGGAGTCAAGTGAGTGAATATTTTCTGTTTTTTTTTTTTGTTTTTTAAACATCAACTGAATTTAATTCTGATGAGAAGAACCAGAGAGATCTCCCCAAGGAGATTATGCATGGAGTAAGTCCAAATGGAGAGAGAAAGCAGAGGGCCACATGTTTGTACACCCTCCTTGTTTTGAGAACTGCTTCTTGACCAGGTACTTGGTTGTGGCCTTGAAAAAGCTTATGAACTCTTCAGTGCCTGCCAATATATCAAGAAAGCTAGAAAGATCAGAGGCAAAATGGAGCCTGGAAAGTTGTAAAGCCACCCTACCCACTAAGTAAGTATGAGCTGTACCGAGACCAGCAGAACAGAGCCGTAGCTATCCAAAGTTTGTGGTCAGGGTGAGTGTGGGGAGATGCCCTTCACATCAGCTGGCAAAGGGATATGAAAAAGAAAAACAAGGGTGCATGAGAATAAAAGAACAGGGAAGTGGGAGAAGAAGGGAAGAAGACAATAATGAAAGAAAATGGGAAAGAAAACAAAAACGAAATTTTCTTCACCTCCATGCATCTGGTTTCTTACCCTAAACACCTAAGCTGAAACCAAACGTTTAAACAACTATTCCAAATGGACACTATGCAAGTCCCCAAACCAATGCACATGAGCAGTCATCACTGCTGTGCCACTCTGCTCTTTCCTCTTAAGCCCAAGAACAGATTAGAATCTTTTCTAAGGTAATGCACTGCTCAAGCAATGCTGGATCCATTCAGAAGGCTGTGGGTTCAGTTTTCTGGTTGACCATGTTGGGCACACTTGCCCCATGATCCTGGCTGGGACAGTGATAAAGAGGAGTAAATTAAACCATGAGACCTGTTGAAGGTGCTAATCCTACTCTCTCTCTTGGAATAAATAAATTTTTTTTTAATTCTTTCTAACACAGCATTCTCAGCAGTCTCTGCTATTAAATGGGACCCTCCCCTTAATATATCATTTCCCTTTCTAGAGCTTTTTCTCAGCCTCCCTCCAATCCATGCCATTAACATCCTAGCCATTGTCCACTCAACAGCAGGCCTTGCCCATGTCTGGGAGTTTTCCCAGCATCAGTAAATTTTATTTACAAGAAACAGGAACAAAAGTCAATTGAATAAAGTGTAGGACCTACAGAAGTATATAAAAGCTCCTCCAAATTAAACATAAAACAACAAAACTAATAATCTTGGGCCTTATCTTTGTGTGTGTGTGTGTGTCCAACCCACAATGTGACAATACTAAGCCAGACAAGCAAGGTTCTCTCAGCTAGCACTCTAGTCTACCAAAGAACAAAGATAACATCAAGTGACAGCTCTTGAATATTAATAGGGCATATCAGCAAGGGTGAGTAGGAAAGAGTCGAAGTCATCCACGAGTTCTAAAATCAGCTCCTAAAAGCCCAAATTCATCTCATCGTTCCCCACTTAAGAATTCCACTAAGAAAATGAATCCCTATTTCAAAAATAAACTTCTGAGATGACTAGAGATAAAAGCAGAGGAAGAAATACTGAAGCACCACAGGACTGTTCCTCACTCATCTTCTCCCCCCAGGGCCCATCACGATGCCAAGTATATTAGAGATCCTCGATAAATGTTTGTGGCATGAATGATGTGAAAAGAAAAGAGTATTTTAAAATCAACTTCAGAACAAAGATAGGCTTAGAGATAGGCTGGCCCCAATCAGGATCACAGAAATGGAAAATAAAGTTTGAAGTAACTGAAATCTATTCCAGATATTGCCCATCCAATCTTTGAAAGGTTTTTATTTCTAAACAAAAGTAGAACAAACTGTTGGGGAGCACTATATTTCTCTCTTTTTACTCACTTACTCATCCATTCATGTATTCAGTCATCCACTCAACAAATATTGAGTGCCTCGCCTGTGCGGCACTACAGAAGGCACCAAGGCTCTAGCAGTAAAGACACGCAAGGGCTCAGCTCTCCTGAAACATACATTGCTCTGTTCCTTCTCCACACCCGAAACCCAAGCCTGCATCAAACCATTACATGCATTAGCCATTTCTATAGCCTGTATTGCCTCTCCACCCATAATTCACCTGCCCATCTTCTCTACACTCATAGTTCTGAAAGATGACTGTTAGCATGTTGTTCACCTGCTCAAGAATCTCCAGCAGCTTCCTGGTTTCTACAATTCAGTTCACATTTATCAACCAGGAACTGCACATTCGGCATAGTGCTCGGATTGTGAGATGAACTTTGCAGTCCTCAACATAGCACTGAGGGCTGTACTAGTTATTACTACATAGCAACTTACCCCCAAAACAACTTAAAACAACAAATGACTATTATCTTCCAGTTTCTGTGAAACAGGAATCCAGAAGAAGTTTAGCCATTAAAAAGAGGCTGCAATCTAGTCACTAGCCAGGATGGCAATCATCTCAAGACTTGACTGAGACCTCAAGATCTGCTTCCAAGGGGCCAGCAAGTAGCATGGTGGTTAAAGGCGCTGGACTCCCACATGGCCGACCACGGTTCAAGTCTTGGACCTGGTGGCTTGCTTTCTCACTTCCTCTCTCTCTGTCTCTCTGTCTCTCTCTGATCAAACTGGAAAATAATAATGATAATAATAAATAAAGTTAAAAAATAAAAAATAATAATTCTTAAAAAAAAATCTGCTTCCAAAATGGTTATTAGTGGGAGGGCTCACGTGCTCACAATGTGAGTATCTCCATAGGGCTTCTTGAGTATCCTCATGATGTAGCACCTGACTTCCCCAAGAGTAAGAGATCCAGGAGAGAGAAAGAAGAAGCCATAATGTCTTCAGACTAGTGACTTCCTGGTCTTAGAAATCACACACTGTCACTTCTGCTATATTCTATTAGAAGCAAATCACTATGTCCAGCTCATACTCAAGAGAATAAGTTCTGCTTCTTGAAGAAAAGATTATCCAAGAATTTGTGCACTTAACCAAAGACCGCCTATAATCAGACCCTAACCTATTTACCTACTTTCACATCTCTATGCTTGTATTCCCAGGCTTAACCTCTCCACTCCCACCCAACTGATTCTCATGAATAGACTGTACCCATTGTGCTATGGATTGAATGTGTCCCCTCCAAAATTCAGATGTTGAAACTTGATGGCTGGGCTGGCCCTATAGCCTAGGATTAAGCCAGATTCCACACAGCTGACCACAGTTCGAATCCCAGCCCCATCAGCTTGGAAATCATGCCAGGTATGTGTGCACTCATACCCCAAATCCTGAGAGGATGAAGAAATGGAGGACAAGGGATTGCAGCTTGGCCATGCCCCCTTGAGAGGTTCGTTCTCTCTCTCTCTCTTTCTCTCTCATGCAGTGCTCTCTAGCAATTAAAAAAAATAGAAAAGTATTGGCCAATGTGATGGTATTAAACTATGGGGCCTTTAAAAGGTAATTAGGCCATGAGGGCTCCTCCCTCATAAATGGAATTAAGGCCCTCATAAACGAGGCTTCACACAGCATGTAAACTCACTTGCTCTTCTACCTTCTGTGTGTGAGCACACAGCCTTCCTCCCTCCCAGAGGACACAGCAACAAGGTGTCATCTTCGAAACAGAGAGCAGTCCTCACCAGACAACCAGATCTGCTGGATCCTTGGTCCTGGACTTCTCAGCCTCCACAACAGGGAGAAAGTACATTTCTGCCTTTTCCAAATGCCCAAATCTATGGTATTTTATTGCAGCAGCACAAAGAAAGATACATTGTTAATTCCAGTGTCATTCCTCCTGTGTTGCCCATATCTTGCCCCTCTCCTTTGCCCTCCAGAGGGCTATCATAGAAGAGTAGGTTAGTATACAGGCCTTGGATTTCCTGGGTTCAAATATCACCTCAATCTTTTCTTGATTCCCTTAACTGCAAGATGGTACACATAATCTTCTTCATGAGCTAATTAGGATAACTAAATGAATCCATATTTATATATTACTAAGAACACAGCTTGTCATGTGGTGAGCAATACTTGTTAAATAACATAGATATCATTCTACTGCATTCAGTCCAAATTTTATATTACAACCCATAGTGATTCCTTCATTAAATTCCTAATACTGTAGTTATGACCATTTTAATTCCAGTCTGATTTACAAGTTTTCATTTAATTATCTCACTTGTAGAGATCTTGCCTCATCTTCCAAATGTTGCTTCCTGAAAGTCTTCAAATTCTGTAGTACTATCCTAGACAGCCTAGGCGAGAGGAAGCATTTGATTGCAAAAGAAGAAAGAAAGAAATTAATTCATATTAGACCTCAGAAAAAATATCCATTCTCTCTCTCCAAACATCAAAAAACCAGGTTCGGCCAGGGAGCATGTGCTGCTAAGACACAGCTACTTGAAGTCTGAAACTTGAGGGAGACTCAGGTTTGATTCCCAGCCCAGCCTAAAGAGTCTGAGCCTGGCACATGTCTGTAGTCCTAGCTAATTGGGAGGCTGGGGAAGGATGATCACGATATAGCAAGACCCTGACAAAAATCAGTGGGTCAATCTCTCTAGCTCTATCTCCATTTTCTTCATTTAAAATGGAAAGAAAGGAAGAAACCATACTCTCCTTATTTCCATGTAATCCTCTAACATCCTAGAGCCATTTTAATTTAGGCTTTTCCACAAGGCTGGCCTGCGTGGGCCCACTTTCCCTCTAAGGGGAACTTACAAAAATACCAAGATGGATGGAATAGGGAATCCTCTTAAACCTCAAAGTGAGAGAAGGCTGGTGTGAGCCTCCAAGAGCTGGGCTCAGGCACTGCTCCAACCCCAGCTAAAGTGCACTTCAATCTTTACAGGATTATTATATCTTCCAGAGCCGAGTATTTCAAAATCATCACCAACAAGTCCTCCTTCTCCATCCTGGATTCAGACATCATGGAGCTTTAGGATCCCCACACACTGTACTTTTTCTCTAAGGAGTGGTGTTTACTCCCCCAAGAGTTCACAGCTCCTAGTCAGAGCCAAAACCTGTGCTGGACCATTTCTTATATCTGGAATCTACTAGGACACCCAGGTCAAAATACAGGCAATGAGAATGAATAGCTACAGAGGGATTCTGGAAAATAGTTCTTTCCCCAAAAGAAGGTCCTGGATTGACTATTCAGACTACCATTTATTCATTGAGTCATTCATTTGTTATTCACTCCTTCATTCCTTTTTTTTTTTTTTTTTTGGAGAGGTTTTTGCTATAGAGCACGTGTACTCACCGGAAAGACAGAGACAGAGAGAGAGAGAGAAAGTGAGAAATCACAACCCCCTTCCCAGGGGGATGGCCACACTGCAATCCCTTCTCCTCCATTCTCCTCTCAGGATCTTGGGCACGCATGCACAAGCGCCCAGCATGAGTTTAAGCCACCAGGTCCAGGACTCGAACCATGGTCAACTACATGAGAGTCCAGCAACATAGCCAGTACGTCAACTGCTGGTCCCAACTCATTAGTTCCTTTTACAACCCTCTTTATTAAGCATGTGCCAGACACACTGGATGATACCAAGTAGTAAAATACGGAGCTTCAAGTATTTTACCCAGAACATGTCACCCTTTCAGACCTCGGTCTCTTTGTCTATAAAATGAGGAGGTTGGGCAGAATCTCTGCTGTTCTTTATACTTTGAAAAATATGCTATTTTTCTGATTCTAATGTCTGCTCTGCTTTCCCAGACAGAGTTGCTATGAAGATGAAGTTCGAAAATGTGCATGAAAGTGCTTTGAAAACTATAAAGCACTGTTCAAAATGTGAGGCATTATCCTCATTGTTGTTGCAAAAGCCCCAAAAATCCCTAGAGACAAGTTTTCAAAGACCTTCTTGGTAATATCCCACTGGGAACCTAAATAGGAAAAGCTCTTCTTCAAGTCTCACTGGGATCTCGGCTGCTGCTGGGGAGGTCCACAGGGTTGTTTCTGTACATTAGCGGTTTTGGAACCAATGCTTTTCAGAGATGGCAACTGCCCCCAGGAAAAAATTTTATTCTTTGACCTAATTCTGAGGTCTAGGTCTAGAAGGGAAAAGGGCTGTGATCAATTAGTGATGTCTACTACACTCAGGATAGAGACATCTCTGGGCTCTTTTTCATAGTTACAATGTGTGAGCATCAACTATAGCACAGGCATTTTACTAAGGGTTTCATAAGTATTATCTCAGTTTTGGAGTAAGTACTAATATTAATCTCATTTTATAGATGAGGAAACTGAGACACAAAAAAACTGACTTGGCCAAGATCTACCAGGTGATAGACCAGAATTAAAAGCAAGGACTGAGTGGTTCCAAGGTCAATGTACTTTATTACCACAATCTATGGAACTCTAGCTGGGATTCCAAGACAGATACAAATAAAGTTAAACCATAGGACCCTCTTTATGGTTTCCTAAACAATAGCTCAAAGTTGGAAGGTTATTAGGAGCCTTTGGCTTAGCACAGTCATTAAACCTCTAAAGCAAGCGGTGGTTTCTATAAACATTTTTTTTTGAGAGGTTTTTGCCATAGGGCACGTGCGCTAGCCAGATAGACAGAGAGAGATAGAGAGATAGAAAGCGAGAAATCACCCCCCAGGGGAGATGGCCACGCCACAATCCCTTCTCCTCCATTCTCCTTTCAGGATCTTTGGCACGCATGCACACGTGCCCGGTGTGGGTTTTAAGCCACCGGGTTCGGGACACGAATCGTGGTCGACCACATGGGAGTCCAGGGACATAGCCATTACGCTAACTGCTGGTCCCTCTAAACATTTTTGATTACACACTCTATTAGTTAGAAAAAAAGCAAGTGTCATCCAATCCAATATATATTGGATCATCTGAAAAGTCATGACAGTTTCACATAGAAAAACAGAAAAAATATGTCATGACTTTTCTGACAACGTCTTGAGCATAATCCATCAGGAAGAGCCAGTACTATGTTACACAGACTGTACAATCCAGGGAGAGAGGACGACATTCAAATACAGGTGAAAGAACAGGAAAGCAGAGTGGCTAGAGTCAGCAATGTATAGAGAAAACAGAATGTAATAGGGCTAGAGTGATGAAGAAGGTCCAAACCCGGGACCAGCAGTTAACGTAATGGCTATGTTGCTGGACTCCCATGTAGTCGACCATGGTTCACGTCCCAGACCCAGTGGCTTAAAACTCACACCAGGCACATGTCCGTGCATGCCCAAGATTCCAAGAGGAGAATGGAGGAGAAGAGATTGCAGCATGGCCATCCCCCCTGGGGGGTGATTTCTTGCTTTCTGTCTCTCTGTCTCTCTCTGTCTGCCTGGCAAGCACACACACACCCTATAGCAAAAAACTCTCAAAAAAAAAAAAAAAAAAAAAGAAGAAGGTCCAAACCCTACAAAGCTCACAGAATGAGTTAAGTCACTGAGGGGGAGAGTGAACAACCCCTGTTATCAGATTTTCCTTCTAGAAAGATATCTCTAGCCACAGTGTTCAGGGCAGGTTGGAGGAAGGCAGGTAAAGGGAAGTTATGTCTCTTGGAAACTTTCCTCCAGCAGTGGATCTGTCACTGCAGTGTGTCCCGTAGATCATCTAGGTAGGGGGAAAGAGCTCTGCTCTGATAAACATTCCTAGTCTATTCCTCAGCTACTTTGGGGCCCTCTTCAGCTCGCTCATAACCAGCTCACCTTCAGAACACCGACTGCAAAAAGAGAACCCAAGATCTCTTAACCTGACCTATGCTCATTTCACAGGCCAGTGTGTCTCTTTATAGCCGTTGACTTTGAGAAAAGGCTTCAACCTCTCAGCTCTATACAGCCTGGCAACCTGGGGTAGGTCTCCTTCTGGCAGGACACATTCTTCTCCTGGTCAATCAAAATCTTGGGAATCAGATTTCCCATTCAGTTCCCAGGGTGCTCTGGCCTGAGCTGACACACTGCCTCTTTAAACACATTATGAAGATTATCAGCAATGTATCAAGGTGTCTTTGCAGAATGGTATAAACTTCGGCGGCACTACTTATTGCCATAAACCACACTTCCAGGTTTTTATTTATATGCGCATTAGTTCAATATGATTGGATCTGTAGGCAGCAGAGGGGATTGGGGTAATTTATATATATATCAATAAAGGTCTCCAGCCAGCCACTGGGTGCTCTAAGGGGAACAGTAGTTCCATTTAAAACATTAGGAACTGGAGAAATTGAAAATAACTCTCTATTTAGAGGCCAAGGATTAAGGCAGTTTGCAAGGAAGGTCTGAGCCCAGCCAGGCTATGCTAAAAAGGCTGTTAAAATGTCATTTGGCTGATAGTTAAGTCACAGAATTTACCTTAACCCCTTCATTTTGATTAGATTTATTTTTCTGTGAAGCACTGACCCTCATGAGGAGACAGTCCTATGTGGGAAGAAAGCTGTCAGAGTTCTTGGGTATATGTTGTGTTTCTCCTTCTAACTTCTATTTCCACCTTCTCCTGAAAATATCACCCCACTAAGCTCTTCCACACACCTCGCTGCGTGAGGTCTTAGGGGTCTGTTGGTTACGGTTCTCTGTGATTTCCAGCCAAGGAAGGCTCCTTGTCCAAGTCAAACCAATCAGTCTATCCCAAGATTTTGACAACTGAGCAAATGCCACAAGGACTAAAAATGACGTGAGCCAACTTACTCTGGCCTTGCTACTGTGAAGAGGCTGTTAGTTCCTGCGGTCTCCTCCAATGGAGCAGCCCTCACTCCTGTTCTTGTGCCTTTTCTCCCATTTTATGAACCATAAAATAGCCTTCTACATCCTCCTGCTTACAGTAGCCAGTTTCTGTTGCTTGCACTAAGAAGCCCGAGTAAACAAGACGATGGGGGCCAGAAACTCTGTGTTAGGATTTGCTCCCACACTGACTGGCTGTGTGACCACAGATAAGCAACCTTCTCCTCTGAACACTAGCTTCCTCATCTATAAAACAAAAGCACTGGAAAAGGCCAACAGCTCCCAAAATTTGGGGAGAGTCATAACTACCCAGGGATTCTGCTGAAAACCAGATTCTGATCCAGCTGTTTCAGGGTAGAGCCCAGGTTTCTGCATCAAATCTATGCCCATGAAATCTTAGGAGCACAGTTTGCAATGACGCACTCTAGACATTTAGTTCTATGGAGGACCACAGAGATGATTTCCGGGAGAGGGAAAATCGAGGTAGATGGTACTCTTGATTCAACTAGGGCAGTCTCTATGTTTTATATATTTGATTCTACAATATATGAAATTCCTCTACAAAAAAAGCCCTCCCACTGAGGAAAAAAAAATGTTGAAAATACATGGACAGGAATCATTAGATAATCTCTAAGGAACCTTACTATTCTGATTTTACACAGCAGCTCCTACATGGTTCTCAAGGAGAAGCAAGCATCAGACCCTCTGAGAACTGACCCCTGCATTTATATTACTTGAGAGGTAAACAGGAAAAGTAGACTCTATTCTTGTCTGAAAATACAAACAAGGAAACAAAAAAAAAATCTAATTCAAGCACATTCTTGAACTTCAGCTTTGAAAGGGAACAAAATCAATACTTTAATCCTGAAATCTTCCTAACAAAGCAAACAAGAGTTGCATGAGCCCTATTAACAATGCCGCAGCAGCCTAGGCCCTGAATGACCGGCCTAGTGTGCTGGAAGTAGATGAGAGCAGAGTCCAGTGACCACTAAACCACGTCTCGAAGCTCCTCCTACTGTATCTCTTCCTGCTGTGGCATTTGGAACACCATAAACTAGAGCCAGAGGAGATCCATAAACAGCCCAGTTCTTATTTTTTACTTTAGAGTCCCTATGTGGTTTCATTTATTTTCAAAAGAGCATGTGACATGTTCGTTGGCACCTTCCATGCTATAAAATATCTGTTGACATTTGTGGTTTGGGGCTAAGTTGGATTAGTGCTGCTTCATCCCATCCACCTAGGGCACATAGCATGAGGAGAAACACCGCCCTGCTCTGATCCCTCCTTCTGTATCTTCTGCTCTCTGCTCATACTGACTCATAGATAGCTTCTGTTGAATGATAAAGTGAAAAACACTTCCTCTATGTCTTATTAGCTGTGCAACCTTAATCAAGGCACACAACCTTGGCTGCCTGGCCCATGTGAGGTGATCCTAAAGATAATGATGAAGAAGTGGTCAACAGAAGCTAGCATTTATCCACCCCTCACAGTGAGCCATAAAATCTTATCTAGGGAACCAGCAGTTAGCGTAATGGCTATGTCGCTGGACTCCCACGTAGTCGACCGCGGTTCGCGTCTCGGACCCGGTGGCTTACAACTCACGCCGGGCGCGTGTGCGTGCGTGCCCAAGATCCCGAGAGGAGAATGGAGGAGGAGGGATTGCGGCATGACCATCCCCCCTGGGGGGTGATTTCTCGCTTTCTGTCTCTATGTCTCTCTCTGTCGGTCTGGCGAGCGCACGCGCCCTATAACGAAAAGCCTCTCCAAAAAAAAAAAAAAAAAAAAAATCTTATCTAAATTAGCTCAATCAGTCTTCACACAAAACCTAAAAGGTAGACATGACTATCATTACCAACACCTTACAGAAAAAAAAAAAAAAAACCTGTGGTATAGACAAGTTAAGTGATTTTCCCAAGATTATTTAGCAAATAAGCAGTGTGGTAGCCTTCACTATCAGGCTGTTTGACACTGCCGCGATGTTTTTCATTGCCACATTGTGTAAATTTTGCTTCTCTAGTGCCTAGCTGAAAAGTTTGGAAGAGTCTCAGATGTAGGGAGTATTCAGATGTAGGGAAATTAAGATGTTGAAGATAATTCAGGATAAACTAATGCAAAGAAACAACACTGCAATGGAAGAGTAACAGCTGACAGCTGTCCTCACTAGCAGCAGAACCTGTGCCACTTGTTCTCCTATGGCTCAGTCCTCCTATCAGAAATATGGGGGGAATCCTTCTTCCCTTGTAGACATTGTGTAAAAATACAGTTGTACCCATGACTGTCTACCACATACTCAGTAAATGGAGGAAATATATGTGACAGCATGCTGAAAAGTTCATTCAAAAGACCAGCAGTTAGGATAATGGCTATGTCGCTGGACTCCCATGTAGTTGACTGTGGTTCGAGTCCCAGACCCGGTGGCTTAAACTCATGCTGGGCACGTGTGCGTGCATGCCCAAGATCCTGAGAGGAAAATGGAGGAGAAGGGATTGTGATTTCTTGCTTTCTGTCTCTCTGTCTCTCTCTGTCTCTCTGGCGAGTGGTAGCCTTCACTATCAGGCTGTATAGCAAAAAAGAAAAAAAAAAAAGCTCTCCAAAAAAAAAGTTAATTCAAAGTAAGTTATAGTATCCACATAAATTATTATTATATGGAATAGCATTGATTTCCTGACAAAACTGTAAAGCTGACTTTAGGTGACTTGTATTATCTAACAGTTCATCAAGGAAAAGCTCATCCTGTTCTGTGTGGATGTGCACCTCAAGTACTGCAACCTCACTGTGACCAGACAGATGTCCAGGTCACCATTGACTCTGCATTGGGCACCCAAAAGTATAGCATGGCCGTTAAGTGTGCCACTATCACCCCCAATGAGGTCCATGTGGAAGAGTTCAAGCTGAAGAATGTGTGGAAGAGTCCCAGTGAAACTATCCAGAACATCCTGGGAGGAACTTTAGGAGCTCATTTTCTATAAAAACATCCCATGCCTCATCTCTGCCCATCACCACTATCAGGCACACCTATGGCAACCAGTCTAAGGCACATTCAAGATGGTCTTCATTCCAAAGAGTGACAGCAGTGCCAAGGAGTAGGAGGTATACAACTTCCCCATGGGCAATGTGGGAGTCCATCTCAGTTTTGCCCATATCTGCTTCTAGAATGCCATCCAGAAGTGGCCACTGCACATGAGACCAAGAACACCATTCTAAAAGCCTATGACAGGCATTCAGGGACATCTTCTATGTGATCTGTGACACACACTACAAGACTGACTTCAACAAGAATAAGATCTGGTATAAGAAACAGCTCATTGACAACATGGTGGCACAAGCCCTCAAGTCTTTGGGAGACTTTGTGTAGCCCTGCAATAACTACAATGGAGACATGTACTTGGACATCCTGGCCCAGAAATTTGGCTCCATAAGCCTTATGATGTCTGTGTTGGTCTGTCCAGGTAGGAAGATCACTGAGGCCAAGGCTGCTCAGGAGAACATCACCCATTACTATTAGGACCACCAGAGGAGCCGGCCCGTAAGTACCAAGCCCATTACCAGTATCTTTGCCTGAACATGTGGCTGGATGGGAACCAGGACCTCATTATGTTTGCCCAGCCTCTGAAGAAGGTATGTGTGGGGACCATGGAGAGTGGAGCCGTGACCAAGGACCTGGCAGGCTGCATCCATGGCCTCAGCAACCTGAAGCTGAACGAGCCCTTTCTGAATACCACAGACGTCCTGGAAGTCATCAAGAGCAACCTAGAAGAGCTCTGGGCAAGCCGCTACTCTGATGGCTGGCAGGAGCCCTGTGGGTCCCCTGACATAGCAGAGGGTGAGCATCTCAGCCATTCTCTGGAGGCCTTCCCGGGGACATTTTTTATAAGTGAGATGCTTTAACATGTGTTTTCCCTCATGGTGACATGAGGCAGGAGCAGTATGTCTTACCTCAGCTGGTCAGCATGTTCTGCATACTGTAATTTATAGTGTTCTTGGAACACGTGGTGCCCTATTTGGTTTCTAAAATCTCTTCACAAAACTGATTTTTCTTTTTAAAAGTCAACTTTATAGAAAAAGTGTAATCTACAAAAGTCAGTTTCCTCCTGGAAGTTAAATTCACAGAGAACATTAGTCAAGAGTCAAAAGTCTTGAAATTTCCACAATTGAAAATCTCTATTATATGTCAAGGCATTACATATGAAATATAATTTAAGTATTATCCCTTGTGGAAACTAATCTTTTTTTATACTTGTCATTTAGGTAGAATTTCTATTAGTCCATTAATGTATATCCTTTTAAGTAGCTTTTTACACATACATGTGTACACTCACAGAGCTTTTAATGAGATCATATTACATGTACTAAAATTAAAAACCACCTTTTTTCTTAAAAAATATGTCTTAGACATAATTCTGTGTCAACAAATGCAAATATAGTTATTATTTTAATGATTTCACAATATTTCACCATATAGGTAGGTACACTAGGATGAACCAATTGGAAGCTTAGATGACATCCAATTTTGCTATTTTTAGCAACACTGCCATCACTGTCCCTGTGCATACATCTTTACGTACGTCCCTTTAAGATCTTAGGATAAATTGCTGGAGATGGAACTGAAGAGTCAAAGATATGCACATTTAAAACTTTGCTATGTGCTTTCAAACTGTTATTTTCCAGAAAAGTAATTTCATTTTAGATTTTCACTAACTTGGATGAGCATACAGAGACTTATTACAATTAGTAGGTTGAACCATACAAAATTGTCCTATTTGTAGCTCAAAACAGTTGAATGTCTATACAGTCATATAGTTCAATCCAATAACTCATCTCTAATGTGAGCCAGGTATTGCCTTTCCATTTCGATTCTGTGCACAAAGGGCAATTTACATATCTCCATTGTGCACTCTTGTAGGTAGGGTGGGAGGAGGAAATAGAGGCTGTTTTCGCTGTCCCTCTAAAAATAAGCAATTATTTTTAATTAAAAAAAAAAAAACTCTTTTTTTTTAAGTTTGCTATAGCACTTACTGAAGAAAGACAGAAAGAAGAGAGAGACAGAGGGAAGAAAGAATGAGAAACCACCCCCCCCCCCCAGGAGGATGGCCACATCACAATCCCTCCTCGACGCCTCAGTCCTCCAGCCTCCATAGGTTTTTTCCTAGGGTGGGCACCACCACATCCAACAATCCCTTCTCTATTCTCCTCTTGGATTTGGGCATACACACACACATGCGCCCAGCATGTTTTTCAAGCTGCTGAATCTGGGACTCTAACCACACAGTCAGCTATGTGGGATCCAGCTGCTTTAACCACCATGCCACCAGCTGGCCTCCTACTTAATTATTTTAATTATTTTAATTAAGAAATCCTATTTTGGGGGGCATCAGGAAAAGATAATAATTTAAAAATAAAAATATAAATACATCTTAACTTTCCGATCTGAAGACAACCTGTTCTTAAATAAGGTAAAGCATTGATTTTGAGTTACTTGATAACAAAGAGTTGTTCCTTGACTACCCTTTTTTGTCAAGGGACAGAGTCAATAAAACTGAAAAGATGGCTCTGATGGTGCAGTTGGCAGCATACTGAACTGAAGTGCTGGAAGCCCCACAGTTAATCATGGGTTTGGATTCCTGGGCCAGGCTGTAAACATGCTATGCACATGCACACATGTCCTAGATCCTGAAGAGGGATTAAATGGCAAGACCCTGTAGAGGGTGCTTCTCTCTCTCTCTCTCTCTCTCTCTCTCTCTCTCTTACACAATTCTTCTTTCCTCCCTCCATCCCTCTCTCCCTCATGCATACGCTCTCTATTGTGAATAAAATATACAAGTAAAAAAAAAAAGAAATGAAAAGAAAAGAAACTTGTGTTCATTGTCACCAGTCCTTGAAACCATTTTCCTAAGCATAGACTAAAGCTAGAAAAATGTCACAGCTAAAAGTTTTTAACTGAATGGCCACATGGTCATTCCTGAATTACATTCCAGGGAGCACCAGTCCTACAGATGCTCTGAGAAGAAAGGTTCCACGTTCACATATGCTGGGAGAAAAAGACATACAGGGTCCCCGCCCCAGGCAGGTCATAATGCACTAAGACATTCAAAGTTCTGAGATGTTCTGGAATTTAAAAAATAAAAACAAATTGTAATTTTGTTGAATTCTGCTTTCCTCACACTCGTTTGAACACAAAACTCTTTGATCATATAATATTTACTACCATCTAGTGGAATAAGCTTCCAAAAATGTCCAAATCTTATTTTATTAGGAAAAAAAAAAACAACTGAATTATCCAGGTTACCCAGTAAGTCAATGGCAAAACCAGGATTAGAAGTGTTATCTCAGGCTTTTCAACAGGTATTTATTAGGGGTCTGCTGTATGTCAAAATCTGTGCCAGACACTGGCAAATATAGGGAATAAGACATCCTCTTTGTCCTCAGTGAGGTTATAATTTAGTGGGAGTAAAAGACAAATTAACAGGCAATTTCATTTGTAAAAATCTAGAACATGTGGCTATTGAGCACTTAAAACGTGGCTGCTGAAACTGAATAACCAATTTTTTTATTTAATTTGATTTTAATTCATTTAAATTTAAAATTTTTTAAAGTGGGGCCAGCAGATGGCGTAGTGGTTAAACTGCTAGAATTTCATGTGGTAGACCACAGTTCGAGTCCCAGACCCAGCAGCTTGAAACTCACACTGGGCATATGTGCATATGTGTCCAAAATCCCAGGGAACCTGAGGAGAAGGGATTACAACCTTGCTATCCCCTCTGAGGGATGATTTCTCACATTCTGTCTCTGTCTCTCCAGCAAGTGCAGATGCCTTATAGCAAAAATCTCTCTCTAAAAAAAAATTTAAGTACGAAATATTTTCTATTAAATGGAGCTTTGTTATTTTGGTAGGACTATATTTCCCTTTAACAATTAAAACTTTAGCACCTAAGTCAAGATGAACTTTAAGTGTAAAACACACATCAGATTTTAAAGACTTTGTTCCAAAAGTGTAAAATATCTCATTCATAAATTTTTTATTGATTACATATTGAAATGTTAATATTGTGAATATATCGGGTTACCTAAAACAGATTACTAAGCCATATTTCATCTTTCCTTTATTTAATTTTTTATAATGTGATGACTAGAAAATTTTAAGTAATATATACAGTTCATTATATTCCTTTTAGATAAAACCTAATCTGTGAATCTAACCAAGAGATGTCTAACCAAGTTCTGGGCAAAGCCTCTCAAAAGAAGATGATTTTTATTAAGACCTCAAGAAGGGGAAGGAATGAGCCAGAAGAGAAGCAAGAGTGTTCCTAAGAGCGGGGAACAGCTGGGCCAAACACCTGAGGCCGAGTAGGGCAAGGCTTCCAATGCTAGACCAGTGTCATCTCCAGGACTCCTCTCTCAGTCCAGGCCACCACGTGCTTGTCCTGCAGGTCACCGCATCTATCCAAAAGTGAAATATCTCTGAAACCACTAGACATTAGGAGCTTGGGAAAGAGCGCTTTGTTCACTTTTCACGTGTATTAAAGCTGCTCTTGCATGGGTTACTGAGTCATTCAAAATCTGTGACAATTTTATATTCCTCAAAGGAACCTTCTTTATAGGAAATAACTCCCACTGAAGCAAACATCATATTACTCTCAGTAAGTATGATGGTGATTGGCTCCTGAGGGCTGGCAGCTGGCCTGGAGCAGGGGCAGGGAGGGAGTTCAGCTGCAAAGGGACACCAGGAGAGAGGTTAGCAGAATGGCAAGATCATGCTCAGGCTCTGTTGGGTCCATCGCCGATCTGCTGGGTGACACCACCTAAGTCTCACAATCTCCCTGAGCTTCCGTTTCTTCGTTTGCACATTAGGAAAAATAGCAACCCCCTGCGAGGTGGCTCAACTTCAGCTCTGCTGACTTCCAAGCCAGCAGTTCTCTGTCCTAAGAATCTGCCTGTGTATGGCAGGGTGTTCAGCAGCATCTCTGGCTTCTACTCACTACGTAAGGGTAGTACTGTCACTCCAGTTGTGACCACCAAAAATATCTCAGGGGACCAGCAGATGGCAGAATGGTTATGTGGCTGGACTCCCAAGTAGTTGACCATGGCTCAAGTCCCAGACTGGCAGCTTAAAACACGCTAGGGGCATGTGTGTGTGTGCCGAAGATCCCGAGAGGAGAATGGAGGAGAAGGGATTATGGTGTGGCCATCCCCCCTGGGGGTGATTTCTCACTTTCTGTTTCTCTGTATCTCTCTGTCTGTCTGGCAAGCACACGTGCCCTACAGCAAAAATCACTCTTTAAAAAAAAAAAAAAAAAAAAAGCCTCAGATATTTCCAGATGTCTCCTGGCACAGAACCACTGACCTACAACTGTGAGTTGTGGGATCAACTAGGATCCTGCCTGAGAAGTGGTGGTACAGGGCTGAAATGGGCAAGTGTGTGCTCAAGGCTTGCTAAACGAACTTATAAAATAAAAGGAGGAAAAACTCCTGAAGTATGACAATGGCACTTAGCAGATCTGCCATTTTGCAAATTTAACCAGCCATCACTTTAGCCCAAGAACCTCTACCTATTTTCCCTTTTCCTCTCACCAAAAGGAGCCAGGCCTTGTGTCTCCCGAGTAATGTGGGCAGAAAGGCCCTACAAATGGGACATGACTGCCTCGATGGATTTAATGGGGCTTTTTTAATGTGGATAATTATAGGGCCTCTTCTATGCAAGTGCACCAGTTGGGGGAGGCTGCGGGCTCGGGGGCACTGTGGGCCCACATAGCTCAGCTCCGTCGAGCTGATGGTAATGTTATTAAATGTGCTCTCTCCTTTTATTAGGCATCTTAATAACCTCTAAGTTGCACCCAGGAGAGTTGGTGCAGAAAAGGAATTCTGGCCAACCTAATTTGTATTTGAAAATACCCCATAGGCCAACGGAACAAGATTCAGATGAATTTCACAGGCAGCTGAGGGCTACATGAGGCAAGTGTTTCCAAATTGTACCGGATTATTGAATGCAAAATGCCTGCCTCGCTGCCTTCCCCAGCCCCATTCTTTGCCCTCCTTTATCCCCTGCACACACATATGCAACCCACACTCCAGGCACCGGCTAATAAAGAGACTTTAATGTGAGCACACCCCTGTCTACAGGGAAACAACAATAGGAGTTTATATTTACTTACTATGTTTTGGCCCCAGTGTATCCTTACAACAACCTGAAAGGGTGAGTGTGGTCATTATCTCAATTTTAGGGTTGAGAAAACTGCAGTTTGAAAAGGTTAGTATTTTGTCAGAAAGAATAATACGAGACAATTACAGAGCATGGACATAAACCCAGTTCATCTAACTCCCTAACCATTACTGGTCACCTCTGCATAATGTTTTTCAAAACGTGGGCAGTGACAAGGAAGAAATTCATGCCTTAGTTTACCCTGTTGTGGTGACTGCATGCTCCAGATCTGTCCGGAGTGCTGAGGAAAGACACTGCCCCACCATTAGGGATTGCATAATGGAAATGATATACAATGGAATGATTTGAAAGAATGATTTAAAGGAATTGAAAAACAGGAGTAGCAACTCACATTCAGTTAATAAACATTTAGTGAGGACCTACACTATGCCAGGTAGTTTTCTGGCTGCTAGGAATATTGCCACAGCCACAGATGAAAGCAGTAATTTGTGACACCTTCCAGGTATAGAATGAACAGAATCTGGCAGTCTTGACTGAAAGGGTAAAAGACAGGAAAAAAAAAAAAAAGGAGACTCAGAAGTCCCTAGTGTGGTAGACTGTAAGAATGAGCAACCTATTAGCTGAGATTAAAGGGCAGGATTTGAGAAAGAGGACAGTAAGTTTGTTTTTAGGCATGTTAAATTCTTTTTTTTTTTTCCAAAGGTTTTGCTATAAGGCATGGGCACTTGCCAGAAAGACAGAGAGAGACAGAGAGACAAAAAGCGAGAGGTCACCTCCCAGGGAGGATAGCCACACTGCAATCCCTTCTCCTCCATTCTCCTCTTGGGATCTTGGGCACGCACGCACACGCTCCCAGCGTGAGTTTAAGCCACCAGGTCTGGGACTCAAACCACGGTCGACTACACAAGAGTTCTGCGACATAGCCATTATGCCAACTGCTTGTCCCTAGGTATGTTAAATTCTAATCATAGAAGACATTATATTAGTTTCCTATTGCTGCTGTAACATGTCACCACTAGTACAATGGCTTTAAACAACACAAATTTAGTTTCTCACACTTATGGAAAGCAAAAGTCCAAAAGGAATGCTAAAGAGATAATATCAAGAAGTTGGACTGGTTCTTTCTAGAGGCTCCATAGGAGAGTCTGTTCCCTGCCTTTTCCAGATTCTAAAGCCTGCTGGCATTTCCTGACTTGGACCACATCTCTCCAGTTTCTGTTTCCATCATCACATAGTTATCTGTCTCTCATTTCTTTTGTGTGCCTCTTATAAGGACATTTGTGATTACATCAGGAGCACCCAGATAATCCTGGATAATCCCCCATCTCAAGATCCTATAATGTCACTACATCTGCAAAGTATTCAGGGCCGTATAATTAATGTTTCTTACATTCACAAGTTGCCAGGATTAAGAAATGGACATATGGTGGTTGCGGGGGCAGGAGAGGGGGATGAGGCTTATTGAGCCCACTGAAGCTATCAGGAAGAGATATCCTACAAGCAGTTAGAAATGTAAGTCCAGAACTTGAAGGAAATGGTATTCATGATGGAGTGAGTGAATTCATGAGTTGAATTCACTTATTCATTCGACCATTCAGTAATGCAGTTGATCTGGAACTCATGTCTGTAGCTCATGGTCAGTGAAAGTTTAGGTGAGGAGAGACTGCAGTAAGTGAAAAGCAGATGACTGAATTCAACATTTAGGACAATCTACACAGGAGCAGACAGGAAAGGAGAAACCAAGGTGAACGTGTCCAGGTGAACACCCTGTAATGCAGCACCGTTTGTTCGGGTTTGTGTATCACTGGGTGGGTGACTATAGGTTATAAGGAATATGCTATCTTTGCGGTGGGTTGGGGGGCAGACCTTCAGCTAAATTCTTCTTGAGCCGTAGCACCTCTAGAGGGCCTTTTCTCCAGTCTACGTCCATCAATAGTGACTGTGGTTCTGACCTGTTCTTTTCCTTTTTCTTAGCCAAGTGCAGCCATTAAGTACTTCATCCAATCACTGCATCCTGAGCTTGGCTGCCCCAGTAATGGAGGCAGCAAGAATTTAATCCATGGCAGCCTCAGGTGCAGAAAGATAATACTGAATATTTCATTCCTGGGATGATGGGAACTGGAAGCCCCTGGAGATGATCTGGCTGAATCTTTTAAGAAAGCCCTTCCAGGAATCCATTGGGTCACGGGGCTGTTGGCAGTAATAACTGCCACATGGGCCTTAGCTTCCCAATGGGAGAGGAAGACGCATTAATGCTCAACTGTGCTAAAAGGCTAAGTCCAACTCTGGTTCTAGGAAATGAGCTTAAAATATTATATACACATATATGTGTGTGTGTGTATATATATATATATATATATATATATATATATATATATTTTTTTTTTTTTTTTTTTTTTCCCCTGCCTTCAGCAGTGGCTTCCTTTCACCTCTCTGGATCCAAAAGACATTCATCACCAATTTTTCTTTTTTCATTTTTCATAAAAAGCCAAACAAAAGGAGACTAAAGAGATCTAACAAAGAGAAATCATTTAAGGTACATTTCTTCTCTTTGGGAAATTACCTGCTTTGGCTTACATCTTTAACTCCTCTCAATCTTTAATAGCTAGCACAAGAAGACAGTTAAGTGTAAGAACGGACGAGAGAAAAACAGATGCATTATCAGGGTGGGAAATTGCATAGATTTTGCTGGTAAGTAAATACCATTTGTTAAGCACTGAAGTACTAAAGTGAAAAAAGAGACTATTTTTCCTTAAAAAATTAAGTGTTTTGAAAAACTGGATTAGAATTTTTTTTTCATTACTCTTCACAAAATTGAAAACAGATGGTATGCGCTAGACTTAAGAAAACATAGGGAAAGTGAAAAGGGTCAGTTTCTGTGTAATAGGAAGGTGAGAGGATGTGAAATCTGACCCCTTTGCCCTTCAGCCCTGCATTCAGATGTGATTTGTGACTCTGACTTGGAGCTGCACACTCCGAAGGAGTAGGATGTGAACTGGAAGTCAGCAACTGGAGGACAGGAAGCTGGGGCCCTATAGGAGCTTGGAGGTGCCCGCCTCACCTCTCCCCACTAACCCTGACGTTCTCCCAAAGAAAGCTCCTACAGGAAGTTCTTAAACCAGGCCCATGGAGTCTTCTCCCTCCTCTGAACTCTTCCCTTGCTAACTGGACCATCACTGGGTCCTATGTCTTGCCTCCCTCGAACAGTGTGAGCTCCATGAAAGGGAGTTGGGTGGCAACCATTAGGAATGTGCATGGTGCCTTCCCCCAGCTCCCAAACCATTTCTTGCTTCATAGAGTAGCCTGAGGTTGGCTTCTTTGTAGGTGTACATTTTTATATCCCATATTTCCCATGAACGGTGAACTAGAGTAGGTGCGGAGGATAACTTTAGATGATGGGACGTATATATAAAATTTTAAAAAAAGAAAAAATTTAATAAATGGTAAACATTGCAACTTACTTGGTAGAAAGCATTCTCTATTTAGTGACAATGATGCTATTTTCAGTGTGTCCTAGAAATAAATAAATATATATATATATATATATATATATATATATATATAAAGAAATCCTCAAAGCATCATGACTACCAAATGAATAGTTTGCAAAAGTGAATTAATATCTAAAAACATTAAGAATTCACATGTACTTTAAATATTCTTTTAAAAAAATGAAGATGATGTGCATACTGAGTTGTTCGAAAGCATTGTCCTAGGCCACTTAGCTCAATACTTTTTATATTATCCAATACATATTTGTGATTTGAATGTATCTCAAACTCTATTGTTTGCTTATAATGATCACTATGGCTTTTTTAATTTTTTATTTTGCTTTATTTATTTGTGTTTTTTAATTTGTTATAGGGCATGTGAGCTTACAAGGGAGAAACAGAGAGAGAGGAAAAGTGAGAAAGCAAGCCTCCAGGTCTGGGACTTGAACCATAGTCAGCCATATGTGAACCCAGCTCCATTAACCTCCATGCCACCTGCTGACCCCCTTTAGCTTTTTTATAAATCCTGAGAAAACCCCAATAAGAGTATTTGTTAATCAAGGAAGGAAATGAAAGCTTTCAGGGCAATGACATATCATTGCCTTGATGGTCAAAACAATGAGCTTTGGTATAACAGACTTCTGTTTAAGTTCTTCACTGTTTCTTTAAAATGAAGGATGACTTTGAAATGTAAATAAGTACCGGCTCACTGCCTCACTGGTTCCATTTGCAAAATGGAGGAAGAATCAAAATAATGCATACACGATGTGGCATGGTGCCTGGCACATACACACACAAAAATCTGATATACGGTTGCTATTGCCATTAATAATAGTAGTAGCATCAGTAGTAACAATAAACATTGACATTCATATGGAAATCCATGGCTTTTGAAGGGCTTTAATCCAAACATTAGAAATGATCCACCTTGTCTCCTGGGTGCCAAGTATTGTGCAAGACCCGAGATTCAACCACAGAACCAGAAATGACTGACTACAAGGCACAGGGAAACAGGCTCCAGAGCTAGGATGCCTGTTTTCAAATCTATGTCTTGCTACTTCTAGTACTGTGGTCTTGGGCAAGTGATCTTTCTATACCTCAGTTTTCTCAGCAGTAAAATAGAGATAATAACAACTACCACCTTATAGGATCGTCGTGAGCATTAAATAAGTCCGTAGATGTAAAGACCATCAACATTATCAACAAAGTGTCTGAACAGAGTATCCTCGATTTGTTTTAGCTCTTATTGTTGTAGTTCCTGCTTTCACGTGGCTACTGCATGGTCTTCCACATTCCCCAAAGCAGCTTTCCAAACTTTGTATTTGCCACAAATTGTACCCCATCGCTAATTCAGAGACAAAAGTGTAGTCATAAGTATGTTTGAGGTTTATCTAGAGAGCATTTTATCACTGAGACCAATCGATTACTTCATGGAGATTCAGATCAAGCCAATTTTATAATTAGCTAGGATAAACAGTCACCTACATCATGTATTCTTCCAGGCACTAGGAAAATTTCCATCATTGTCCACAACACTTAGAGGTCAGAGCACACAAACCTGTGCACACACACACACACACACACTCACATGCATATACCATTGCATTAAATTTCTTTAACAAAGATGTGTTGTTGATGTAAATATCAAGCAAAGCAACTGCTCGCTTCACAAGTGAAGTTAAGGCAAGCACTGACATGAAGGCTTCTGGTGAAATAAAACTAGTTATCCAAACCATCCATGCTTTCTGTACAGACCCAGGAAAAGATAGAAAGAGCCTGATATTTTTTTCAATACAATCTTTTCTTTTTCCCCTTATAGAAAATTCAGGCAAATACCTGAGTGGTCAGATCAACACATAATGAAGCCAGCCCCAGATGTTGTCAGAATAAATACACATTCTTTTGAGGAGTGAAGCCAGCCAGGTCAAGACATACCAGCCAATGACTGTGGCAGCTCCCCCTGATGGAAATAAAGGCTTCAATCCAGGCTGTGCCAGTGCAGCCTCAGACATAAAGGTGATGAAGGGCTGTTTTCAAAGCCCAAAGTCTTGCCTCAGGACCATTTAGAAAACACTGCTGGCAAGGGAGCCATCAGACACACAAGTCAGTGAAATATTATCCCTAATTGAGTGGGCCATTTGAGAATGCAACCAAGAGTGTGTCCAAGGAGTCAGCCCTCCCCTTTACAACTCCCCAAGCCCCTCCTGGGTTAGTATCCATTTAAGGAGAGAGAGAGAAAAGACCACTTTCATCACTCAAGTGTAAATGAATCAAAGTATGATATGGATAAGGGAGCAATCAGCTTCCCCTGAAGGCTGATCTGTTAAAGGGAGTGAAAGGTGATTCATTCCGGATGTGGTACTCCTGAAACACTCTGCTGGATCATCGATTCCAGAGTCCCCGAACATCCTCAGATACAGAGAGGTATTCAGGAGTTCACTGGGGTGAAGGATGCAGGCAAATTGGTGGCCTTTAAAACTGGGAAGTCCTTGGATGCATCACATCTGGTCACCAAGGGCAAGCCGACATGAACTCTAAGTCACTCCTCAGGGTTCGATTAAGAAGACTCCTGGAGGACCTCATCCCAAAGCCATTTTAGAAAAGCTACATATCTCCCAATACTAAAGAGATATACTAAAGCCAGCAGTAGCATCCTAGTCTGTTTTCTTTGACCCAAACAGTGCCGGTTTTGTTTTCATTTTCAATATTTGCCATTATTTACATTTCATGGGATTTTGCATCTCTTGAAGATCATCTGACCTTCCTTTTCTACATAATGAGAATCAGCTGGAGCTAAACAGTATCCACCTACTCAAATGGTCCCCATGGTCTCCTGTGGTGCACCTTGACACATTTACATTAACTGTTCACCCTTGCAGACACAGAATTTTCAACTACTGTCAAGAAGTTACTCTGATGCCTATTACAGGAAAAAACAATTGAGCAAGAATATATTACAGGCTGAACCTGAACAAAGGAAAAAAAGTTTCCAATTGGCTTGACATGAAACTCCACCCAGCAAACACCTCCTATTAGGTGGTGACAAAATGGTTCATTTAGATCCTGTCTCTTGGAAGGCGTGATTCAACTTGAGGTCACTTGAGTTAGCTGTCCATGTTCCATGGGGCCTGCTATATGTCCCATTTTTGAAAGTACCAGAGTACCAGAGCTTGGAATATTCGGTTCACAGTGTTTTAGTAAACTTTACAATGAACTCCTATTTCTGACGATAATCTTAAGCTTTCTAGAAATATTACAGACATAAATACATGCCTCCTGCATATCTCAAAGCTTTACTCTTTCTTCACTCTTGTCATCCCGCAATAAAATTACTTCAAGAGGCCACATAGCAGAGTTGTGAGGAGAAGGGCTTTAGATTCTAAGTCCCTGGGTTTGAGTCCCAGGTCTAGCTCTTGCTACATATCTTAGGCAGGTCTCTTTTACCACCCTGAGCCACTTTCTGCTCTTGTACAAAATGAGGTTTTAAAATAGTACCCTTATCATAGTGTAGATGTAATAATTAAAGTAGTACATATAAACACTCAGTATAGTACTTGCTTATATAGTACATATTCTGTAAGTATAAAGTTAAGAAATGAACCTTACAATGTGATCTCTTCACTTATAACTTGTTTTAACTTTTTAGTCTAGTTTTCTTATTTCTCCCATGGGCTTCCCAAATATCCCTACATGTTGTTCTTTTGTCCTCAGAACTCCTCTCTCATCAGAGCATTCTTGATTTTTCTCTGAATTTAATTTACTCTAATTTATATGTAAAGGCTAATTCAAACCCCCTTTTTCCACAAAGGGAAAAGCACTCCATGAATTTTCCCCCTTCTGTAATCCAACCTGAGAACTGGCAAATGTTTCAAAACTTCTTAGACCATCCCATTGAAAATGGTATTGTTGAATACTAGCACATCATCCTGGATGTGGCAAGGAGAAAAATAATGTCTGGCTCTTTCTCCTACCATCACTACCATATCTGGATCTGTGTGATATGATACACAGATGCACTTTACACATCCCAAAAGTTTAAAGACATTTCACCTTGAAGTTTCTTGTGGAAAAATTCTTCATAACAGCTAATGTCTGCTTCCCTGTCACTATAGCTATTTGTCCCGATGCGATAAACTTGGAGGATATTAAAATAAGAATTGTCTCTGTCTCTCATGGAAGGTTAAAAAAAAAACTTTAAAAGCAAAGCCAGCAGGACTTGTTGATAAAAATGTAAAGTTTGGGGATGTAAAAAAGAGCAATCAAGGATGATTCTCAGGTTTGGGCATTAAACAACTGAGTGAAGGGTGATCTATCCTGAGATAGGAAACACTGAAGGAGATGTGGGAGTTTCCTTGGAGGTGAAAGAGAAATCAAGAGTTCTGGTCATGTTAAATTAGAGGTGTCCATTAGACACCCAAGCGAACCTAGGAAGAGAGCAATTGTATAAGTCTGAAATTCAGGAGAGATACTGAGGTTGGAAATAGAGCTGACTTTTAGTCATGGGACTGAATGTGAAGGTGGAGAGAAAGAAGAGGAAGAGGAAGAGGAAGAGGAAGAGGAAGAGGAAGAGGAAGAGGAGGAGGAGGAGGAGGAAGAAGAAGAAGAAGAAGAGAAAAAGAAGAAGGAAGAAGAGGAGGAGGAGGAGAGAGCTGAAGAAAGAGCTGTACAGCCAGTTCCCAGGACTGAGGGGAGGTAGGCAGTGAGGTAGGAGGGATAACAGGAGACCATGGCATAGCACAAATCATGTGAAGAAAGTGTTCCAAGAAGGAAGAGTGGTCAGCTGTAATGATGCTGTTGACAGAATGAGTAAGATGAGTCCTGATTATCAGTTACCAAATTTAACAAGATGGTAGCCATTATGCCCTTGATTTGGTGGAGATTAAAGTATGATTACAGAAAAAGAAAAGTGGGTACAGTATAGCAAACTCTTCAGGGATGTGTACTATAAAGGGGTACAGCTACATGTGTGGTGAATTGTCCATAAGGGACAAGAAGAGAAGCAGAAAAACTGGCTGGAGACTATTAAAATTGTCTAAGTAGTCGAACAAGTTGGTCTGTCAGATGTAAGAGGTTTATCCAATTCCACTAAAATCTAAAAATCAGGTATTCTTGCATAATGAAAGAGTGGTGGTTTTTTTTTTTTTGCTTTTATTTAAAGACAGAATTAAAGAGTATTAGAAATAAATGAGACCTCAGGTTATCTAATCAACCTCAATTACCACTAAACTGTCACTTTCCAAGTAGAGAACCTAAGACTAATACAAGGAGATTAAATGTTCAGAGAGAGACAGAATCTGTGTAGAAACAAGATTAGAAACTGGAATGTTTGGTTTAGTACTCTCCATTCAAACCACACGTTCCTCATGTGAAATACAACAGCATATCAAAACTTCACTCAACCAGAGTCAAGAGGGAGAAATTCTTCTTATTTCATGGGAGGTGGACATTTTAAAGTAACAATTATGGGTTTTAGGCTCCAGTTCTGACTTGGCCAGCCATCATCTATGTTATCTTGGTCAAGTTACTTTCCTTCTCTAAATCTCAGTTTCTTCACTCATAGAAAGAGGCTAATAACAGCATCTTCTCATAGGATTTTTGTCAGCCTTACCTAATCTGATATACATCAGATATATATATAAAGTCATGCTGCCAGATAGCCAGATATTACTTAATAAATGACAGCTGTTAGTAGGATTATTTGTTTATTTCTGTTCAGGTAGGAATTCAGGAGCTAACCTCAACTTCCCCTGGAAGACCTTAAATATTGGGTCATAGGAAAAGTCATGATATTTTTTTTAAGTTGTTTAATGCAAAAATGTCTCATAATTTTTCTAATGAAATAATATTTAGAATAATCAAGAAAAAAATTCCAGGTAGGGGAAAGATCATGACCAAAGTGATCAAAGCAGATATCACGGATGGCATTTGAGGAAAATTATAACACAGACTAATGGTAAAACATCATTTGGACAAGAAAAAGGAAATTCAAATTCCTGATGAAATGGAGTCTATTGTTTTAATGCTGGCCTGCTATATTTGGAGAGTCTCTGTAACTCACAGGCAGTCATAAAAATTTGATCCCTTAACCATACACAGTAAGTTGGACAATTATTTTTATTCTGGTGTCCATTCTAGAGAAGGTAAAATGAGGCTAAAGGAGATTAAGAATTCACTGAAAGCCATGAAATCTAATGAATGCTGGGGCCAAGACTACATACAGCTCAGGTCTTCAAGATTTTCTGTTTAGATGTCTGATTACTTGAGAGAGACTAAGAACAGCTTCTGTAGCATTTGATGATTTTATGATGTGCTTTGGGATTTATGGATGTTACTTTGTTGGTACCTCTTCACCTCATAATCTGCAATGGCAGTGTCTGCCTTTTGTCTATGAAATGTATAAAAGCACCCAGAGGTTGTTAAGTGGTGGGTGCATCCAATAAATACATAAATCATAAAAATACAAAAAGCATATGATGGCTGGTTTCCTTTCTGACAAATCTGCTTCCTTCCTGACAAGAGATGCTGCCCTGTGGTTCTTCACATGGGGAAATAAATGTCATAAGTTATCAACCATTTAGTATTATGCCTTGTATGCACCTAGAGTCCTGTGGGGATTTAAATTTCAAATTGAGGCACATCAGTTATGAGGGCTAGTCTAGCCCTGTGCATTGGCAGTCAGTATATCCTTTTAAGAGGTTATTTGAGACCCCGCAGAAAGGTCTCTCCTATCCCAATATCCTTTCTCTCACTGGAAAGAGAGTCTTGTCACAGTCTTTGAAATTTCCACTTTTATGTAGTTCTTTGGGTTAAACTGTTAAAGATCTTTCATTTATTCCAAAAATCTGTTCAGCTATAAAGTATATGAACTACTCTTAAGTGTTGAAGACATATCAAAAAACAAAAGAGACAAAGATCCTTCCCTGTGGAGCTTGTATTCTCCTGAGAAGTGGAAGGTGAAGAGCGGTGTTGGGAGATAGGAAATAAATAAATGAAATATTGATGAAATGCCTCATTCAGCAAATACCATCTAAGCACCTGCTCTGTGCAAATCCAGCATAGGTCCTGAGACAGTTTATTCAGGGGTTCATTTAGAACAACTTAATAGAACAGCCAGCCAGTCACCTAACAAACTCAAGGAAATGTGGGTAGCATCAAACTGACCTAGTGTTGAATCCTCAGTGTCTCCCCTCCCTATCCATGAAATCATTTGGTTGAGCTCCATTTCTAGGCCCAGCCCTCATCATACACGAACAGGAAGGACTTAAGCAATACCAGCACCCAACTCTTTGCAATTGCCTTCCCCTGAATAATCCTATAACTAGACTACCTTTATTTCATCAAGAAACATTCCTTAGTGTCTACTGCATATTAAAAGTTAGAGATATAACAATGCATGAAATAATCCCTACTCTCAGGAATTTATAGCTTCTAGCAAGAAGAGGGGCAAGTGAAAAACAAATTATAGCCCATGTGCTGAAATCCTATTGCTGCTACTCACAGAGTTCTCCGCTGTTCCTTCTAACACATTTGCTCCCTAGATGCCACAGTTCAAATCCCAGCCCCAACAGCTGCTTGAAAAACACACAGGACATGTATGTATGTGTGTGTATATGTGTGCCCCAAATCTCAAAAAATGGAGAAGACTCGCAGCATGACCCCAAGAGGAGTGCACTCTTGCGCTCTCTCGCTCTCTCGCTCTCTCTCTCTAGCAAATGCACACACTCTCTGGCAAAAAAAAAAAAAAAAAAAAGGAAGTGCAAGTTTATTTTTCATGCAACACTCTAAGATGAATTTTCCTAGATGGAGAGCATTTTTTTTTCCATGTGGTGATTTAAGATCCAGGCAACTTCTATCTTGTAGTTCCACAGCATCCCCTAAGACCTGAAAGGTCTTTATGTTTGGGTAGTAACATAAATTTAACAGAAGAGACACACTGACTCTTGAGAAACCCAGCTAGAAAGGGTTTCTCCCACATTCTAATGGAGAATTAGTCTTGTGACCATCCATGTATAGAAGGGATACTGAGAAATGTAGTCCCTGCCTAAGCAACTGTCTCTAAGTGCTAGCCACACACTGTGGAAAGGGGTAACAAATTTCTGAAGGATAGCGATCTATCTTTGTAACCACCAGCCCTAGCCTTCTACTGGAATTCTGAAGTTGAGCTGAGTAAAGCGCCTAATATTAAACATGGCCCCATATAAAAGCTACTGTTCTTTCAATGAAGTAAGAATAGCATTAATCAAAGTGTCACTGAACTCAATTCGCTCAACAGAAAATCAGAAGGTAAATTTGTGGCAAACATCTAAGGACGAAATGCCCTTCAGGTGTCTCCTTGCCTGTGGATAAGAGGAAGTCGCCCTGTTTGCACCATTTCTCATGTATCCATTAAGTGGCCCTCCAACTGTCCGTGTTTTCAATGAGTTTTCTGACTGGCCCAGCTCTGCCTCTTGCCTCATTCCCTCTTTCTACCCACCATGACAGTTTCAGAGTGAACCAGACTATTTGACAGCCTAAGTCCATTTTGAGGGGAGAATTTAGGAAGTGTTAAACAGAAGGTTGCTTTCACCTCCACGGCCCTGAAACATTAAGGTTTACCTGTCAGAACAGGAGGGAGAATTTGAATATTTCTGATTTATTGCTTTTATTTTTGTTTTGGCAGCTTCCTCTCCAAATTCAGGTTTCCTCGATGGCGAGACAACACAGAATGCATTGCTCTGTTGTCAGGATCATGAATTACTGTTGTATTGATGACACTGGAACAGTGTGATATGAATATCTTTCTGTGAATAAATACAGTGTAAGCCCCATATTTCTTGTTGTTCATTAGAATGACCTGAATCACTAAAGCAAGAACATTCCTATATCAGAAAATTCTTCTCCTTAGAATTCCACTGTTCCTTTATTGCAAGAGAAATTAGATTATCAATTGGTACCATCAACCTTGCAATCATGTTTATACTAAAAAAACACATATTAATTCTCATCAAATTCACATTATGGAAAATGACTAATGATTCCACCTCTATTACTCCATAGATAATAGAATCTACCTCCTAGGGTTTTGGGGAGATATAAGTGGGGTAATATATAAAAAGTGGTTAAGCACTTTCTCTTAACACGTAATTGGCACTTACTAAATATTCCTGTAATGGTTAATTATAGGGGGATTAACAGAAACCCAGATTTCTGGTAAAGCATTATTTCTAAGTATGTCTGAGAGTGTTTCTGGAAGAGATCGGCATTTGAATTCATCCCCCACGTCCTCAGACCTTTGACCTTCAACTGAGAGTTCAAGTGACCATGCCATCCCTAGTTCTGGGGGCACTGGACTTGGACTAAACTATGCCATTGGCTTCCCTGGCTCTCCAGCTTACAGATAGCCTCTCATGGGACTACTCAGCCTCCATAATCACATGAGCCAATTTCCTGGCTAACTCCTTCATCGCCTACCTATCTACCTACCTGTACTGTTGGATCTCTCACTCTTGGGAACCCTAATTATTGCAGTTCCCTTTCCTTAGTATATTTTGTCTCTATTAGATATCTATTGCCCTATTTGGATCTAACACTCCAATTTTTATTTGAAAAACATTTTTTAAGTTTATTATTTCTCCCATTAGGAAGAAATAGAGAGAGAGAGCACACCAACAGAGTCTTGATGTTGTTATACACACACACACACACACACACACACACACACACACCTCCAGCTCTAACTGGTCTTCAGTCATGAGCAAGAAAGTGCCCAGTGTTCTCTGGGAGGTCTCTGGACTCAAATGGGGAACCTTCCCATGTGGGTTTGCCTCACAGAATGTTGTATTTTACAGCTTTTCTATCTCCTTACCAGAAGCGCAGGCATCTAGACTCAAGTTGGATAGCTGCATCCCAGGACTCTACCTGAGCTATGAGCCGGGAGTTGACTACAAAGTGGGGAACCAAGGCAAGTGTTCTGAGATGAAAAGCCAAACTGGTTCACCAATCTAAAGAAGTCAGATAGGGTGAGAGAACACAAATACAAGTTCATCAGAGCGAACCAGAGAAAGCAGATCTGATAGGAGACAAAGTAGAAACAGAGAAGGCAGAGCCTGGAGGAATTCCTCAGCTATGAAAACAAAGCCTAGATACTATTCATAGAGTGCTATCAGCCTATATGGGCAGGAGGGCAGGGACATTCATAATGTTCCTTTGAAACAGGAATTATTAACCATCTTTCACAGATGAGGTTCAGACAAGTGAGGTGTCTTGCCCAAGATCATATAGCTAGTAAGAAACAGAAATAAGACTGAATCCAAGCCTTCTAACATCCAATTCATGATGCAAGCTTCAGACAATTAACCCCAGCTAGTCCTCTCCACTTTCTCTGCTCTCAGCAAATCTATGTGCCTATTGATAAGCAAGAATGAAGCCAACTAAGCCAAGATATTCATGTTTCTACTAAGCTGGAACAATACTCAGAATCCCTGACTTCTGATAACTGTGTCCACTCTGTGTCTATTTACAATAGTGTTTGAGTCTTCACTGTCCCTGAGTCCTGGCGCCTAGGTTGGGTGCATTACACCAGTGTCCTCACTGCCCCCATACGTCCCCTCCGTTGGCATTTGTCACAGTGTGTTGCAGTGCTCGTTCCATTATCTGTGTTCCCTGTTTGACTACAAATCAATGAGACCAGAGACTATGACTATTTGAAACTCACTGATAGTCCCCAAGGCCTAGCACAGGACCCGGCACACGGTAGGAGCTTAATAAATATTTATCAAATTAATGAGTGAATGGATGATCAAATAGCACCTCTCATGCTGAGCTAGAATTCCCAGCTGTACTAACATTATTCATTCTCCCCCTAGATTTTTTGATTTCCCATGATAGCAGGCACTCTAACAGCCAGAATCTCCAGGAGTATTGTCCTCATTGCCCAGTCTCTGAAACAGAGTAGACACTGAACACTTACATTTATGGGATGTATCCATGAGAGAAAAATGTCTATAGCTATGCCACTTATTATTATTTTTTTAACCAATTCTATAATTACATTCTATACCTAGAGCACATTGGGTTGGTTTTTTTTGTGGGGTTTTTTTGTTTGTTTGTTTTGTTTTGTCAGAGGGCACATACACTAGCCAGAGGATGGGGAGCAAGAAAGCACCCCCCCCATGGGATATGGTCACACCACAATTCCTTCCCCTCCATTTCTCCCTCCTTTTGGGATTTGGGACATGCATGCACATGTGCTTTGCATTTTTCAAGCTGTCGGGTCTAGGACTCAAATCACATGGTTGGCCATGTGGGATCCAGCCACCTTAACCACCAGGTCATGATGGGCTGGCCCTAGAGTAGGTTTTTGGAAAATCAAGCCTATTCATATCACCTTACTTCTTTAAACTCTTTAATGACTGCTTTTAGTGTCCAGATAATAAGACTCCTAAACTCACCTTCAGAGAGACCTGCCTGAACCACTGACTAGAACAGGGCAGGACAGGATGGCCCACTATTTGGGGGTCATAAACTCCTGAGAATTTGATGAACACTATGGCCCCTCTCTCCAGGAAAAAAAAAAAATCACATGTTTATGAGCATTTGCTTTTATAAAGTTGATGGACCCTCTGATGTCCAATCTCAGACCCTCCTGAGACCCCAAACCCCAGGCTAGAGGCATTTAAGTGGCCCACCAAGTCTGCCCTCAGAGTGAGGAGAGCGGTCTACACTGCTAAGCACCTTTCCACAGCTCCTCAAGTACATGGAAACCCACCCCCACCGAGTGCCAGCTCTCTGTTAGTTAGCAATTCAGAATGACTTTTCAGAGCAATCCCTCAGTCTCCCATGATACTTGTCTGACAACCCCTTAATCTTGGCAAGAGCTGCATTAAACCAACCTGTCATCATCGTTGTCGCATGCAGTGGCAGCTCTCAGAGACACACGCTCACTGAGAACCAGACTCTTCAATCCGTTAAAAGAAATTACAATTTCAGGAGCCTGTTGCTCCACAACCAGCACTCAGGAGTAGACAGACAAGGCATGCCAAGAGGTACCAAGCCAAATTCAGGATGGAGGTGAGTTACTGCTCTCCTAGGGGCTGTCAGGGGTCTGGAGTGTTTAAACAATCACTGCTTTCAAAATGCAGGTCTCTGTCTCATTGGATTAAAACAAAGGAATGGAGCCAGGATATAAAAACATGTTAAAGGAAATACGCTGAGAATGAGATTCATTTTGACAAATTCAAAGAGCCCTATTGTTACCGTGCTTCTAGAAAGGCTTCTTCAGTTATTTCTGTGACCGATGAAATTTGATTATTTTTAGAAAGAAAAAACTGAAACCATATCTAGCTTACAACCCCAGATATTTTAGAAACTTCAAGGAAAAAAAACAAGAATAATAAAAAGATTATTAAAATCAAGAATAATAAAAAGAATAATAAAAATGATTGGTGGGGCTGGCAAGTGGTATGGTAGTTAAGAGCACTGGACTCTCACATGACCAACTGCGGTTCGAGTCCTGCGGTGGCTTGCTTTCCCACTTTCCCTCTTTCTCTCTTGCTCTCTCTCTCTCTGACCCTCTCTGGCCAAATTAAAAAATAAATAAATAAATAAATAAATAAATAGTCCTGGACCTGGTGGCTTGCTTTCCCACTTTCCCTCTTTCTCTCTTGCTCTCTCTCTCTCTGACCCTCTCTGGCCAAATTAAAAAATAAATAAATAAATAAATAAATAAATAAATAAAACGTTAAATAAATAATTCATTTTTAAAAAAGACATGATTGGGAACTAGCAGTTAGCGTAATAGCTATGTCACTGGACTCCCACGTAGTTGACCGCGGTTCGTGTCTCGGACCCGGTGGCTTACAACTCACGCCGGGCGCGTGTGTGTGCGTGCCCAAGATCCCAAGAGGAGAATGGAGGAGAAGGGATTGCGACGTGACCATCCCCCCTGGGGGGTGATTTCTCGCTTTCTGTCTCTATGTCTCTCTCTGTCTGTCTGGCGAGCGCACGCACCCTATAGCGAAAAACCTCTCAAAAAAAAAAAAAAAAAGACATGATTGGGACCAGCAGATTGTGTGGTGGTTAAAGAACTAGATTCCCACATGGCTGCCCGCCGTTCAAATCCCAGACTTTGTGGTTTCCTTCCTTACTTTCCCTCCCCCTCTCTCTCTCTGTCTCTCTCTGGTGAGTTCATGTTCCCTATAGCAAAAATTAAAAACTTATTATAATAAATTAAATAATTCTTAAAAAAAAAAGACATGATTGGTCAAATCCTTCTTTGGAGATAACCCTTTTACAAACTCCATATTTTTCTTCAGTTGATAATATTCCTTTCTTGTGTGTATTCCCTTATATTCTTCTCATATTGCCCAAGTGCAGAGTTAAGGTAAGTTACAGTGCCTCTCTAGACCCTAGCTCTGCAGCTCTGAGACCTTCTCTAAGTAGTTGGGAAGACTGATAAATTCTATAGTTTATTGGATTATTATTGTAGTTGTAAGCTAACATTTTTGATTCACATTTTTAAAGCTTATTTATTTTGCTTCACATTTTTAAAGGTCATTTATTCCATGACCAGAAAAGGAAAAGAGAGAGAGATCGCAACAATGTCTTGATACTATGATCCAAATCCAGCTTCAGCCAGCCCCAGACCATAAGCACATGTATGCCTTAAGTACAGAGAAGCAGGGAGGTCTTCAGACATGAGTCAGGACCTTCCCACGTGGACCATGCACAGTATGTCATTTTACAGCTGTGCCACTATCCAGCCCCCTAAAATAACACTTTTATATCCTGTACCAATGCTAAGCACTTTCAAATCCTTTATTCAGATATATACTAAGAATCTACTGTGTTAGATGGACTGCAAAATTGGCCCTATTCTCTACCCTTCTACCTTGGACGCAGTGACTTGTACTGCCCCTTGACTCTGTGTTTGGCCAGGTAAGTTATTTTGATTAGTGGGATGGTAGCAGATATAAAATAAGAAGAATCTTGGGGTGGGGGGGGGAAGCATTTGTACATTCCAAGCGCACTCTGGTAGCCCTGCCATTACCACGAGAATATGCCCAGGCTAGTCTTCTGCAGGGAGAGAGATGGAGCAAAACAAGTGACCTAGGTGCCACAGATAATAACCAGTTGACCTTCAGACCCTTGAACAAGCCCAGACAAGATCAGCAGATCTACCTAGCAAACATCTAAATGACCCTTGACATGTGAACAATAAACTGACATTTTATATCACTACAGTTCTATAGATGGTTGCTACGTAGCATTTTAATAATAGGTAACTCGTAGGCCAGCTATGTTCTAAGCACTATTCTGAAACATATCATACAGCAGTAAACTAAATGGACAAGACCTTGCCCCTTACATTCCAGATTACATTGCCTAATTCAAAATGTATAGCAACTTGATAAAAGAAGCTCCTTTCCCACTTACACACAAGGAAAGTAAGGGAAAGAGTGGTCTCAATGATTGCCAAAGGCATTACAGCAGGAAAATGGCACTGGGGTTCATCTCAGTGTATGACACAGTGGGTAAGTCACTTACCTCCAGTCAGCCATGGTTCCTGTATCTGAAGGATAGAAATCATAATTCATATCACATGAATTCACATGAGGATTAAATGAGATCAAACACTTAGTGGAGGGCTTTGGCACATAGAAAACTCAAGAAAGTTTTGCTGTAAATGATACTTCTTCTGTTACCACCCTCACGGTTGTTGTTATTGATTGATCCTATCTGAATCCAGAGCCTGATTATTTAACCTGTTTGTTGTTATTTTGTTACACTAGACTAGTTCCCTGCCCTTTCTACCTAGTCAGTGTGTAAATAGAACTGATTGGTAAATGTCACTGCTTCTTTTTATAAGGAAAAGAAAAAGCTTAGAAAATGTTTAGATTGGGCCAGCAAGTGGCATGGTGGTTAAAGGTGCAAGCTCCCCCTGGCCGATGGCAGTCTGAGTCCTAGACCTGGTGGCGTAAAAATCACCCCGGACACATGTGTGTACATGCCCAAAATCCCAGGAGGAGAATGGAGAAGAACGGATTGTGGTGTGACCATCCCCTTCCAGGGAGTGATTTCTCACTTTCTCACTTTCCCTCTCATTGTCCCTCACTATCTCTGTCTCTCTGTAGTGAGCACACATGCCCTATGGTAAAAAAAAAAAAAAAAAAAAAAGAAAATAGAAAATGTTCAGATCAACTTCAATAGCCTTTATCACTCTGAACCCCACAGGAAAGCAAGGCATGCCTGATAAATTCACTCTGGAGGGGTTGTTACACTCTCGGGCTAGAGAGACAGACATGTCTAAAGGAAGAAACAATTACATAATTTGCAGGGCCTGGTGCAAACAGAAAATACTGAGCCCCTTGTTCAAATGGTAGTAAGAATTATGAAATATTGAGCCAGCCTGTGGCCTTGTAGTTAAGGCGACTGGATCACACAGGGGAACTTAGCTGTTCAAGTTCTAAGCCCAGCAGTTTGAGAAACAATCCAGGCACATGTGCATGTGTGCCCAAAATCCTGAAAGGAAGGAGAAATGGAAGAGAAGGGATTGCAGGTGAACGGTCTCCATGAGAACCTTTGTCCAGTGAGTGTACACACCCTCTGGCAAAATTGAAAAAAAAAAAGAAATCATGAAACATTTCACATCAGAGAATTGAGCTGAGCCCCTCTAATTTATTAACTTCTTCGTGAAATTGTTTTTTGAAAAAAATTAGATGAGAATTTTCAGTCCTTTAAAGCAGTTATCAGTCAAAGACACTCATTAATAGTAGCATAAACTGTCATTGTTACTATTATGTGTTGGTTGAAGTAGTGAAAGGAATCTCAGTGATGTAAAGTCCTTTAACTTCAAAATGTTTGGTTGGGGGACCAGCAGATGGTGTGGTGGTTAAGGCACTGACTGACAATTCCCACATGGCCGACCGCAGTTCAAGTCCTGGACCTGGTGGCTTGCTTTCTCAATTTCCATCTCTCTATATATAAATATATGTGTCTCTCTATAGTTAAAATAAGTGACTGAATAAATAAATTAAATAAATAATTCTTTAAAAAAAAAAGGATTGGTCATTTTCCTTGGGTCATAGTTGACCTCTGGGTCAATTTTCCTCTGGGTTTTCATATATAGCTCAGAGAAGTGGCTAAGGCAGAGGCTTCTCCATCCCATAGGTAAAGAAAAGGCAGCTCAGAGAGTGTGTGTGATTTTCCCAAAACTATAACCCAGGAATTGTTAAAGTCAGCTTGGAACATGAGATGCCCCAGCATCATAGTCTTTCTTCCAAGTCCTCCAGCCCCAGCTGCATCTGGCTCTGATATTATAGAATTGCCAAGTGGAGAGCATTCACTTATTTGTTATAGTCAGTATCCGACTATTAAAATGACATTAAAGGGGCCAGCAAGTAGCATAGTGGTTAAAGCACCAGGCTCCTACATGGCTGACCGTATTTCAGATCCCAGACCCAGCAGCTTGAAACTCACTTCAGGCATGCGTCCAAAATCCTGAAAAGAGAATGGAGGTAAAGCAATTGCAGTGTGACCATCTCCCCCAAGGGGTGATTTCTCATTTTCTGTCTGTCTCTTCAGCAAGTGCACATACCCTATAGCAGAACTCTGTCCAAAAAAATCAATAAAATTACATTAGGACTTACTTTACATAGAGATACACATCAGAGGCTCCCTATGTGTATCCCCAAGTCACTACTGTACCCCCCCCATTCACATAATGCAATATTATGTTCTGAGCAAACCATAGACTATTCAAGAAAGCAGGGGCAGAAGAGGCCAGTAGATAATTAGTACATAACCCTGAAATAGGTCAAGAGAGTTTGAATCAGGCACTGTCTTTTAACAGCTTGCGCAAGCATTTATCCCAGATTATCTTAACTGGAGCGATGTTGATATTTGGGGCCAGAGCATTCCTTTTAAGGGAAGACATCCTGTGTACTGTAGGATGTTTAGCACCAATCCTGTCCTCCACTCAGTAGACTCCAGCAACGTCAACACCCCTCCAGTTGTGACAACCCAAAATGTCTTCAGACTTTCCCATAATCACTTGGTGAAAGGGAGGGGAGGGCAGCAAAGTTGTCCCCAATGGCAATTGAAAACTGCTGTCTTAACTTCTCTGAGCAGCAATGCCCTCAACTGTAACGTGGAGATAACCATCAAAATCCCTGGTTAGTGAGGTTCTAAGGATTAAATGAGATAATCCTGTATTTGTGTGGCAAATGGTTAATATACTGTTAAAATTATAATATGTGACATCTATAAACAACACGCTATTACCATTGGAGTGCCTGCCAAGAAATGGATCTTTGCAAGAGCTCTATAAGCTTTGGAATAGAAACCTCAATTCAGTAAACCCATATTGGGGATCTATTTTTAAAGGTATTTTGTCAGGTCCTGGGAGTTAAAGGTCAGATAAGATTTAACCTCCACCTCAAGGAGCTCCCAACCTAGTGAGAAGCTCACACACAGCTCACGCTCAGTTTCTGCCCTAGCTCGGCCAATTATATGTGTGACTTAGGGCATACTAAGATCTCCAGATGACAACCCAGAACCTTCCCTGTCAGCCTCACAGAGCACTGCATTCTACTGAGGCACCACCATCTAGTCCTAGAGACTTGGTTCTTAACCCTTGTCTACATAGACTTTCTCCTAACACCATCCAACTTCCCGACTGGCTGTCCTCTTCTCCACACTGTCTACAACACAGACAATAAGTCCATAGCAGTCCCCAATGGAAAATGCTATTTTCTTGCCGGCAAACATTTGCAACCATCCAGGAAGTGATTAGGAGTTTGAGCCCTGAATTCAGATGGACTTGGGCAGGTGATCTTGGCAAAGTGACTTCACTTCTCTCATCTGCCAGTTTATTCACCTACGTGATGGGTGAACCACCTACAACAATGGCGCCCACTTCACAGGGTTCTCAAGAGGATAAAATGAGATCGTTCATGTAAAACACTAAACACCACAGAATGCCGGCACAGAGGAAGCACTCAATGCCCTGTCGCCATGGTGATGAAGGTGTTGAGAAGGGAGAGGCAAAGGCTGACCCAGAAGAGGAGAGGACAAAGCTCTCCATGGCCTGATCCAATAGCCATTTGAAGGCTGACATAGGAGGCCAACACTGCCTCCTCATTCACCGGGCATAATCTGCAAGTCTTTCCACACCAAACCTCCTCTCTACTCCAGCCTCTCCCAAGCCAATTGCAGCAGCTTTTCTAGGTTCTCGTCAAATGATTCAAATGGATTAAAATATGTATGTATATATTTATGCAGACAAGAAAGAGGAAAAGTGTAACTTCTAGTCAGCGCCTAAATTCCCAACCTCCAAAGCCCAGCTGGATAGCGGGAGTTCTAACAGAAAACAGCCGCACAATTAGCTGGAGTTCTGTAGCTGTCTGCTGCAGTCTGCTTACGCCGATGTCTCGATAGGTGGTCTCCCAGTTCATCAGTTCATAAATAAGTAATTTGAAATGTGTTCCTGAGGGAAATTTTCCTCCTGCTCTCCCCAACAGACTGTACTCATCAGTTTTCCCATTCTCCAGGTAGCTGCCGTCCTCATTTATAATGGCCAGAGGAACTACGCTGTTCTAATTCCTGCTTCATTACATTGTCTAATGCGAGTTTTTACCATCCTCACAACTCCGCATTTCTTTATATTGATAAGAAAAAAAAACTTTGCATATATTATTTATTAGAACTTTGGAGGTAGCTTTGCTACAGGTCTAGATGGAATATTTTTACATGTGAAGCAAGACGGGCAAGTTGAGCTCTGGACAGAGGTTTGGAAATGTTGATCAGCTCTCAAGTGACACATAAGTGTGCAATGGGAGGGTGTACACCAGCGACAGGCCAACCATGCACACCACACAAACCACATACCCCAGACACACACACAGCTAAACCTTCACCATCTATTTTATCTATTTTACGTCAGTTCCTATCCTCGCCGTGTATTTTAGACTAGCTTATATTTTGTACACATTTTGATGCATTGTTCCAACGCTATATTTTTCCACTCAAGGAAATGCACAACCAGATCAAAAGCACCAGGTGACTTAGGAATACCAGGGTCCCCCACTGACGGAGCTAATGGAGTCACTAATTTGCCTGACCAATAAAACCGATGATTTCTATACTAAAAGCCTTTGAGTGAAGCCTCCAGGGCTTGCTCTGGGGTAATGGAGGGGGGCTAGTTTCCTCTTAGCCAATAACCTAATTATTTTTTAAAGCACTAACTGTACCTTTCATTATAATAATGCATATAATTGATTTTACTGATTATGTCTTTCATGGCATCTATTAGTCACTGGGAACTATATTTACTTCTTTTTGTTGTTTTTATGATTGTTTAGCTTTGGGGTCTCATAATAGGTAATTAATAAAATATGTTAATCTGAGAGTCATTTCCCTAATGAGATCTCTAGAAATGCTTTTCTCTCCTGATAAAGGCATTCCTCAGAAGGCTTTTGTGGAAACAAAAGCTCTCCTGTGACATCCTGGTACAATCTGACACCTAAATTTGGGCTTATTCACTTGTTTTCTTAGCCTCTAAGCAGCGAGAGAATTTCATCAAAAGATTGTAAAAGTGAATGTCAGGGACTGTTCTTTTCTCCAGTCTGATTCCAATACCCACACCCAAAGAACAACCGTCCAGTTAGGACATTAATGAAGCTGGCCTTGCAGCTATTGGGGGGCTCTTTAAGAGACTATCATTTAGAAGGAGTACATGATGACTGGGATGCAAGAAAAGCACGATCAATGGGGTGAGATGAAGAAAGGGAAGAAACAAAGGAGATTAAACAAGGATGAATTTTATACTAGACATAATTTCCTGCACAGAACCCATTACCCAGTGTAGAAAAAAAAAAATCTAGGCGCAGTCTCTCAGTCCAAGAAAATTGACCTCCATGCAAGGATGCCAGCACATTGAGTGGAAATCTCAGCTCATTTTCTGGGTTGCTAGTCAGGCCCAAGGATGCCTGCAACACACAGTGGTGCTTACAGCTGAGGATGATCCAGAAGCAGATCTGGCTCCTCTGCAGTAGGTCTGCACCTGCAACATGGTGACCTGGGTTATGTCATTTCTTCTCTCCACACCATGCTGCCTTTCATTTTTAAGATGGAGAGTGGACAATAGCTACCCTCAGGCCCAGATTGATGGCATAGTCAGTAGCAATCTGAACTTCAATGCTGGAAGTCACATGACCAACCACAGGTTTGGATATCCAAGTTGGCCTGAAAACATACCAGGTACAAGTGCATGTGCACAAGATCCTGACAATCTGGAAGAGGGAAAGAGGATCACAGCATGACAAGATACTGTTTGAGGGTGTTTATCTCGTTCTCTCTCTCTCTCTCCCACTCTCTCTCTCTCTCTCATGCATGTGCACATAGTCTCCATGATGAATAATAAATGGTACCTTTCCTGCTGATATTTGAGAGGACTGAGAGATACATGCCTCTAATGAAAGACCACAGTGTTGGGCACGTACCAAGGAGTCTCAACCTCAGCACAACTGATATTTGGGGGCAGACAGTTCTTTGTTGGGGTAGCAGTTTGTGTTGTACTTCACACTCTGTTCAGCAGCATTGCTGCCGCTAGCCACAAGGTGCCAATACCAGTCTTCCCCTCACAATTGCAAAAACCAAAACTGTCTCTAGATATCAAGCTAATACCCTTTGGAGGACAGGGTAAATGCAGTGTCCATAACTGCCACTCCCAGAACCACCAGCCTACACTAAAGACTCAGAGAATGCTAGCTTAGTATTGCAGTGATCTTTTCTGAGACTCAACCAGCAACATAAAAATGCAGGGTGTTCCACAGTGAATTCCTCTAACTCTTGTTATCATCACAGGAAACAATTCCACACTTCAGTTTGAGTGAGTGTCTCCATTCACATGCAGAAACTTCTCCCCAGACAAAGCCCAAATCTCTCCAATGTAGTCAAGTAGCATTTGCCTGAGGCTAAACTGACTCCAGTACACGACAAGAAATGCACACTATTGCACTTCTAGCCCCAAGTTCAGGCTCTTGGAGCAACAAGCCAAACCTAAACCAAAGAGGTCACCAATAAGAAATGAACTATGTATGAATACAGCAATATGCATTTCATATAGATAAACTAAAGCTTCGGAGATACAAGCAAGGGAAAACTACAGTCAACTCCTTGCTAATTGAGAAAAAAATTGGAACTTATGTAGCTCTTACTGCTAAAAAAGCAGGGCATGAAAATCTGTCAAGCCCAAAGCAAACCTGTTCTTTGGAGTCCTATGACGCATGACGGTCTCTGGAAATTCAGGTCTCATATGCTTTGGTGGCCTGGGCTGTTTCAAATTCAGATCATAATTCATTTGGGGTGGTCATATCTTTTACTTATTGAGAAAAATAAAAGAAATTTTTCTAAAGTTTTCCTTAGGGCATGTGCGCTCACCAGAGAGAGAGAGAGAGAGAGGGACAATGTGAAAATCACCCCCCAAGGAGGATGGCCATGCCACAATCCCTTCTCCTTCATTCTCTGCTTGGGATTTTGGGCACACACGCACATGTGTCTGGCATGATTTCAAGCTGCCAGGCCTGAGACTCAAACTGCTGTCGACCATATGGGAGTTCAGTGCCTTAATCACCATGCCACCTGTTGCCCCCAGGAAAATTTGTCCATTGAGCACAGGCTATGTGAAAGACCTTTTCCATGTATGTCATCTCATTTAGCAAACTAGAGCCTGCCAGTTTTAGCAATCATTTCATTGCCTTGCTGTAGAGAAAAAGAAACAGAAATCTGGATTTGTATGCAAACATATTCACAAGAAAATACTGCATACTTAATAAAATAGAAAACCATATAAATACGAAAATAATCAAAGACAGTTGCTCAAGTTTGTTTTCACACAGCCCTCTCACGCACACAGTCAAAAATAAGTACCTGATGACACTCAGAGTCATAAACTGGATTTCCCAATAAGCAGAAAAACATGTGTCTGAGGTGCCAGTAAGCCAGGGTATCCAAATAAAAATTTAAATAGAACTTGCTATCTGAAAATGTTCCGAGTCACCATAGGAAAAATTAATTCTTTATCATACTTCCTTACACCAATATTACAATTTGCATTGTTCTTATTTTATTAGTCATGCATTGTTTCATGATAGGGATACTTTGTGAGAAATGCACAGTAAGGTGAATTGTGTGAGAAGCATAGAGTGCACCTACAAAACCTGGGAAGTATAGCCTACACACCTGGGCCAGATAGTATTTATGGTCCATAATTGAACAAAATATCGCCACACAATGCATGACAATACCTATAATGAGGGTCCGGAGAAGTCACCAGAATTTTTTTCAGATATTCAGGTCTTCTTTTTTTTTAGAGAGATATTTTTGCTATAGGGTGCATGTACTAGCCAGAGAGATAGAGAGAGACAGAGAGAGAGAGAAAGCAAGAAATCATCCCTCAGGGGGATGGCAATACTGCAATCCCTTCACTTCCATTCTCCTCTTGGGATTTTGGGTACACATACACACACTTCTGGTATGAGTTTCAAACCACCAGTTCTGGGACTCAAACCATGGTCAGCCATATAGGAGTCCAGTACCCCAACCACTATGCCACCTGCTGGTTCCCAGATACTCAGGTCTTAACTGAGCCCTGAGGTATACCCAAACATTCACTTCCAACTGATGAAATATAGAAACCCACGTGTGCTGATACTGTCCCCTCAGCATGGGATGGTGCAGGGGGATTTGATCTAGAAGCCAGGGGACCTGGATTCTAATCCCAGTTTTTACTTACTGATACCTTGTTCAGATCTCAGTTTCCCAATTGTTAAAGAAATAAGCTAGATGGTAGAATAGATATGGTTTCCAATATCTTCACTTTACCTCTGACTGCCTTTGAATCTCACCCCTTGCCAAGGTCATCCACAGCTGGTGTCAGACAGATACAGAACTAGAGGTAGTTTTGCCTTCTAGTTCAAGGCCTTTCCACAAAGGTGTACCTGTACACGGTGCCCGAGCCCTGTTCCTCCTCCCCACGACCAGCTCCTCATTGCTATGCATCGCCTCACTGCCTGAGCAGCCCATCCACAACCCCCTCTCCACCCCCGACAGCTCGCTCTGCAGGTAGTGCAGGAAGAGATAGCAATGGGGAAAGAGAGTCGGGCACATTGAAGGGGTTACTTTGCCCGGGGACCCCTTTATCTGAAGTTGTCCTCAAAAGCGGAAATGAGTTGATTTGCATTTTCTCACTGAAGCATGCAGAGTAGCTGAGGAGTGTTTCTCGTTACTGAGTACCGTCTTCTCTGGTTTGCCCTGAGGCCTTCTCTGGGGCCGGAGCAGCTCTGAAAACACCTGTATGCTGCCCATTTAAATACATGCTTCAGACAAATCTTTTTGGGGTTTCAAAAGGGAAAGACAAATGCTTTTCCTCCCCAGCATACATTATCCTTCCTGTGAATGCTGAAGGCAGAAATTAACTCTCTTCGGACTGCTTTGTCCCAGATCTACCTATCCAGGCAGTGTCTACATTCCATGTCAGTGGACTGACATTACCGGCTCTCTCGTTCACTGATTCAGCAAGTGTTGACTGCGTCGGCCCCACATAGCCTACAGAGACAATTTGGACACACCACTTCCGGTCTAGCTCAGGAGATAGTATGCCCAGGTGTTATCTGGGGATCTCACTGCATCTCAGAAATCGGCTTGGACAATTATAAGATCCGTTTGAATGCACAGTTCTCCCCACGATGTCTATAGATGCCCAGTCTTCTTCTCTTCTCCCACAACTAAGCCAGCTGCCTCACCTGAACACAGACACCTCATGACTTTGATAATTTTGCTAAAGAAACGAGGGAGCAGAGAGGGATCATCCCCCACCATCTGGGTGGCCCTCCATCTCCCTCTCCATCAGTTCCCAAAGCCTGGGTTCTCCAAGAAGTGTCCCATCTTCCCACATTCCTTTCTCTTTGAATAGAGCCAACACTCCACCCACCCCAGCTTGCTGGAGACTTCCAACAGACCAGTCTCCCTTCTCTGGTCTCCTGGAAATTGGGGAGAAAAGTTTGTGTCATGCTTTACTGAACAAAAATATAAGTGGGAAAGTGTTAGAAGCCATAAAAGTATGTCTGGCTCCAGACAGACAATTAATATAGGTATTGAATGAACAGATTTGTTGAAGAAGGTTGGGAAAAGATTATGGTGGTTCATGGAGGGAAAGAATGTTCCATAAAGAATTAAAGAAGGGAGGCTTTTCTCCAAAGGAGCATGGTAGCACATGAGCAGGCAATGTCTCCCATCACCTAGACCTTTGTGATCGTCAGCTTGGTACGATTCTTTTCCTCTTTGCTCCTTTAGGCTATCTGCCCAGCTCTGTGCAAAATACCAAAAGATAAAAGGATTTTTTTAATGATTTATTCTGAATTCATTCACTGAACACCATCACAGCATACAAGATGCAGTTTCCCATCCAGAATACACTGTATAGTGGCTCAGTCATACATGTTGTCATCACAAAGAATTTTCCATGTCTTGTTTCATATATCATATATATATATATATATATATATATATATATATATATGTATATGATATATGAATACATATCTCCATGTATGTGTGTGTTTGTGTATTTACATATATATATATATATATATATATATATATATATATCCCCATGTCTCACCCTCTGCCATACCCCACCCTCCTCCCACACTATCTCTGGCATCTGCAGTTGCTTTCCATTCCTTTTTTTCTCCCACATTTCATTGGTTACCAAATATATTAATTGATCTAACTACTTTCAGTAGCAAGTTCAGCTGATATATAAATATCTGTGAACAAAGGTTTGACTTTAGGCATGAAACGGCGAGTAGAATGAATACACCATAAAATAGCACCTAGTTGAGGCTATATAGCTTACTGTGGTCATTAAATAGGTCTTTTTTAATACTTTTTTTAATTTCAAACAAGGCAGTTTTAGCTTTAATAAATCAAAATCAAAAAATGTTAAGAGATCTTTGCTTAAGACTTAAAGCCAGGGATTTTGAAAGCCCGAACACAGGACCCTGGACCTATCCTAAAGGATCCAAGCAAGAAAAATGTCAAAATTCATCTACTCCGATCCTTTCCGTTCACAAAGAAGTAAACAAATGTTCCAAGGTCACGCAGCGTGTGAGCGGGCCGACTTACCCCACGTTCTGTCCTCTGTGGCACAGGAGTCCAGGCTGCAGATGTGCTTCACGTGGCCTATACACTGTTTGCTGGGGCGGGGGGGGGGGGGGGGGGTTGTTTTATTTTGTTTTGTTTTGAGAGACTTTTGCTATAGGGCGCATGTGCTCACTGGAGAGACAGAGAGACAGAAAGCAAGAAATCACCTCCTCCCCCTCCCCAGGGATGGCCACACTACAATCCTTTCTCCTCTATTCTCTTCTCAGGATTTTGAACACGCGTGCATATGCACCCAGCACGAACGTTAAGCCGCCAGGTCTGGGACTCAAACTGCTGTCAACTATGTGGGAATCCAGCAACATAACCATTACACCATCTGCTGGTCCCATGTTTTCTAGTTTTTGTTTTCCGTATTCTTTTTTAGTGGCAGAGGGTGTGTGCACTTCCGCACCTGCATACATGTGCACATGAAAGAGAGAGAAAGAAAAACAGAGCAAAAACACTTTCCCCTAGTGGGACATGGTCACAAGGCAATCCTTTCTCCTCCATTCCTCTGACCTGTCAGAACTTGAGACATTCACACACACACACACATATATTGGTGTGTTTTTTTAATCCACTAGGGCCAGAATTCAAATTATAATCCGCCATGTGGGATCAGGCTCCCTATACGCAGCACTAAATTCCTATGCTAAGGGACTGGGCTCCCTCTTAATTTGAATGAGTAATCAACATTTTAAAATCAAGAAACTGTACATAATAACTGGGAAAACTCAAACTTCTGCCAACCCTGGGCTCATCACCCTGCCCCGCAGCGATGGGCTGGAGCTGGTGGCTCTGGTGTCTGTTTCCACAGTCCCCTTCACTCCCTACTGTCTCACAACCCATGACCCAGTTCACTCACCCCCATCACAGTCATGGCCCCTACAGGCCTTCAGACTGGTAGCTCCTGCTCCTGGCCAAGGAAACACCACCTATTGTCACTACCCTTGGGTGACTCTGTGTGTGATGGGACTCTAGAAGGACCAAGAAATTCAGAAATCCCCCTGTTCTCCCCATTAAAAACGAATAATAGGGACCAGCAGTTAGCATAATGGCGATGTTGCTCCCACGTAGTCGACCGCAGTTCGAGTCCCAGACCTGGTGGCTTAAACTCACGCCAGGCGCGTGTGCGTGCATGCCCAAGATCCTGAGAAGAGAAAGGAGGAGAAGGGATTGCAGTGTGGCCATCCCCCCTGAGGGGATGATTTCTCGCTTCCTGTCTCTATGTCTCTCTCTGTCTCTCTGGCTAGCGCACACACCCTATAGCAAAAAACCTCTTCATCACCCCCCCCCAAAAAAAACAAATAATAAGAGTAATAAATAGCAGGCAAACAAACCAACCCAATGTCATTCCCCTTTCATCTGCCTCTACCTGAAATCCCACCATGTCTTGAGGAAGTATTGGCCTCTTCAAGGGACTTGCCTTAGAAAGCTAGGCACACACATTCACCTACTTTAACATTTTGACGGACGGTCATTCTCGACAGTAGGAATCCTCAGATCCTCTGCACACATGCACACGTGTGCATGCGCACACACACACACACATTCCCTGTACAAAACACAACATGCATCTCTCTCTCTCATTTTTTCTCTCACTCTCAAAATTAGTCACATATCTAACTTTAGTGAAATCTGATTCCATAGGCTAAAACAGAAACATCTTCTTAAAGAGGGAAGGAATGTTTGTAGGACAAAAACACGGAGAAAATTTACCTCTTTGAAGATGAAACAGTGACCGTCTCCTCTAACAGATCAGAGAGAGCATGAACCAAAGGAAAAGGCTCTGAGTAGGGACACTGTGTGTCGCTCATGTGAGTGTGCGGCTGCTGAGAGGCAAAGGGATACGAACACGGGCAGACAGAAAGTGAGAAAACTGTCACGTTAGCAAGGATCACTTTGCCGTGCTATTAAGAGCACGGGTGGGAAAACACCAAAACACTACATCCAAAATCTTAATGAGTTTTCTTCCTTTCTCTTGTTTCCATCGTGAGTTCCAGGAAATGCAAGAAACATGCCGTAAAGAATATTTCTTTTTAAATGGCATGTAGTTGGCCTCTGTGTGGATCCTGTTTTCTGGCTTCATTTTAATTAGGAAAGGCGAGAAAGTTTCAAATGTTCCCCCTTCCCTGTGTCCTCAGTGAGAATTTCAGAGAACTGGCAACCAACATGATTTTGACAGAGTGAACTTCTTTCTCTCAGAGCAATTCCTCCAATCCCCAGATAATACCCCTCATTCCTCCCACATTAACTAACACACACAACTTTCTCCCTCCCACCCTCCGCCAGCCCACACTTCTTCTCTCCAAAACCTATAACATAATTGTGAAGGCTAATTATCAAATAATGCTTAAGCCTTTGGGAGCAAGAAGGTTCTAGAAATGTTTTTAAAAGTCCCCGGGCTGCAATAGAAACGTGATTAACTGAAACAAGAATGCTTGCTGAAAAGTTTCAAAACCAAAGATAGTTTTCAAATTTTTTAGACATATGTGTGGTTATTACACACATACCTATGTAATAATTTATATATGTACACATATGAAAGGAATTGGTTTTTTTTAATAGGTCATAGACATTTCCTGGCATTTTAGGGAAAGTCCCTGGAAGAGAGAAATAATTTAAAGTTGAGCTATCTTTTTCCTGATACTGGGAGATCCACTGGGGTTTCTCCCCTGAGAGAGGTCCCTTCCGCGGGCTCTGGAAGGAGGGAGGAGAAAGCTGCTGGGATTAAGAGGGAAAGAGAGAGCAAATCTGGATGATATAATTCTGCTCCTGGCCCGAACATGAGCAGATAGGGCCTGACAGATGTAGTCTTTATCATGGAATAAAACAGGCTCACGGTGGTGTGCCGCACACATGAATGTCACATTTCATAAATTGCCATATTGCCACCCTGCATGCTGCAGTGAGCAGAGCTGAGTAGACCAGGAGGCTGAGCAGCGACTCGTCCTCCCCTCCCGGGCCCCCTCGACTGCAGGCTCTGGCACTGGTTTTCTGCCTGCATCCTCAGAGAGGAAGAAGCCCCAGCCCGGGATGCACCTGTGAGTAGGGCCAAGCCGTCAGCTGTGATGCGTGAGAGTTAAAAATAGCACCATGGCTGGTCAGATTTCAACTGTCCTGGGACTCTGGGCGGTTACAGAGCAGAGGGGCTGCCAGGAGGGGGAGGAGGGAGTTTCAGAGAAAGCGTGAATAATAACTATGCATGGCCTCTCATGCAAAGAGCTGCAGAGCAGAAATGAGTATGCCTTACTTCTGCTTCGATAGAAAACAAGCCTGCAGTGCTAACTCTGCATCAAACAAGCCTTCTAATGGGAAAGAGAGAGCTCATTCTTGAACCCTGGCTCAAGAAAGCCAGAGAATGGGGTGAGCAGGTGCTGGAGGGGTTAAGGTGCTGGATCCCACATGGCTGACTCTGTGGTTAGAGTTCCAGACCTGGGAGACTGAAAAACAAGCTGGGCATGTGTGCATGCATGCCCAAAATCCTAGGAGGAGAATGGATTGTGACATGGCCATCTCCACTCAGGACTGATTTCTCACTTTCTCTCTCCCTTCTCTCTCTCTCTCTCTCTCTCTCTCTCTCTCTCTCTCTCTCTCTCTCTCTCTCTCTCTCTCTCTCCAGCAAGTACACACATCCTATGGCAAAAAAAAAAAAAAAAAAAAAAAAAAGCCAGAGAGTTTAACTCTAACACACAAGACACAATGCATAGGTGACTGACTATTCCATGAGGATCAGTTCTGGGCTTAATCCCAGAGGAAATGGTATATATGACCTACAGGGGCTTACTTTCTAATTGAAGAGCAAGTGTTACTGGTTGTTTTCCCCTCACACCCCACTTAGACCTCTCGCCTCACTCAAGAGACTGACACACAAGGAAAGTCTGGGCTAGCGCGGTCAGTGGGACTTCTCCTCCCCCACTTACTGGGTGAGGCCTGAGTCAGCTATGGTTGGGACTCATGACACCCTTTAATTTGTTCTTTCTGATGTCGTGATGCCACACCATCTGAATTACATACATTGGCCTGTCAGGTATCCCAGAGTCCTCACAGTCATGGGAAAATTAGGACATATCTTCCCAGACCAATTTTTCCTTTGGTACTAGGAAGTGAGACAGAAATATTATTCTTATTATTAGGAAACAAACAGTAATATAAACTAGAAAATTAACAGAATTTTAAGATAAAATGTTGGTTTTTAATGAACCTACAAGTGTACAAGAGCTATTTTAAGCTTCAACCCTATTACATCCTGAGAAATGAGTTTACTCCCTCTGTTATTAGGGATTCATTGGTAAAAAGAGCTGTGCGTGTAGTAGGCCTAAATAGTGGCCCCAAAAGATATCCATGTCCTCACTCCCAGAATCTGTGAATGTTATTTTAAATGACAAAAAGGATTTTGCCAATGTGATCAAGTGAAGGATTTTCAGATATTATCCTGAATGCTCTACATAGGCCCCATAGGTAACTACCAGTGTCCTTATAAGGAGAAAACATGGGGAGAGTTGACTAATCGAGGAGAAGCTGATGTGATGAGGCTGGCAGAGACTGGAGGATGCCATTGAAGATAAAGAAAAGGGGCCACATACAAAGAATTACAGACAGCCACTAGAAGCTGAAAACAGCAAAGGAACAAGTTCTATCCCTAGAACCTCAGAAAGAACCCTGCCAACACCTTGACTTAGCTAACCCAGAGAAACTGATTTTGGACTTCTGACCTTGAAAACTGTAAGAGAATAAATTTATATTGTGTTAAGTCACTAAATGTGTGATAAGATGTTACAGCAGCAACAGAAAACATACACTTCAGAAAGAAGAGTCCAGGTCCCTGGGATCAGCAACTTCATACTATTATTATAAATAATGAATCATTTTGCTATGAACTACAAAAGACGTAGGTGTTATGGGATACTTATTTTTATCTCTTTTCCATGAATAATTACTCCATTAAGCCACAAAACATGTTATACTGAGACTGCATCTCATATATGCGCTTGTAACACATCCCCAGCTAGAAAACCATCCTTCTCCTCACAACTTTAGGTTCTATGGCAAAATCAATAATGAAAATATCTCTAAATAGATATGTTTGATGGGTAGGTTTTCTGTTTCTTATAAGCTTTAGTAATTAGAAAATGCAAAGAAAAGATACTTTATCCCATAAAAGTAGGAAGTTCTTAGCTCCAGTGACGGTCAGAGAGTCTTAGACTATATGAGGGGCTACACGGTGACTTTTCCACTGTAAATGGATACTACTCATTGTGGATTATAATTTGCCTTCTATAGTGCTCCCTAGTAAAGTGAAAATAATATAAAAAGTCATTGTCAGTCACTACCACAAGTTACATTTTAGTTTTAAATTAGTTATACGTTCACTCACACTTCTGATAAATTATCAAAAAAAGAGAAACAATTGGAACTTACATTAACGAGAGTTAACTGGAAGATAATCAAAGAGGATCCAATACATGACTAACAAGAGACCCTGAAAAAGAAAACATGAGAACAGAGGAACCTCAGGGGAACAGAGAAAAATATCAAAAACTATACTTCAAGAAAGTTTTCCTAATACCAAAAAAAAAAAAGAATTGGGGCAGTATATATTGAAAGAATATACATGTACCTGAGAATATTAACTCAAAATGACCAAAGCCAAGATGTAGCCTAGAAAATTTATTATATTTAAAAGAAAAGTTTTAAATCTTGGGACATCTATAATTTTCCTTATATTACTTATAAGGAAAATTAACTTATTCTTAGGTTTTTTGACAGCAATATTTTATGCCAAAAAAAATGGATAATATATTTAAGCTACTCAAGGAGAGAAAATGTGAACTAAGGATTTTATATCCAGAAAATCACAAACTGTTAATGATATGCAAAGGCTCAGAGAATGTTGTTCCCCTGAGCCTTTCCTATGAAGTCTATTAAAGAACAAGTTTCAGATAGGTATCACTGGTGAATATTAGATATACAGTTACTTGTAGACAAAAGACTTGGGGTTAAAAGTAAGAGATTCCAGTATGGAATGGCTATATGATTTAAAATGCAAATTGGTACAACTGTAAAAATGGGGAGATGATTACCATATGCAAAAATGTTTTATCTGCTTTCAGTAGTATTAATTCCTGTGATAGTACTAGTATTATTATTCTGAAAATGTTATATACATAAAGTAGAAAAAAAGCAAATGCTAATTATGCAATATTCTATTTCTAACATCCCTGTATTCTTAAGAACTATGCCTTCAAAATTTTCAGGTGAGTTAAAAAAAAAAAAAAAAAAAAAAAAAAACTACCGAGGAAATGTAGAAGATGTTAAGTAAACACCCTGCAGATCTGAATCTGAATTGGAAATACATGTTTAAGGATGAACTCATGAGGTATTGTGTAATCAGATATTTCCATTTAAAGGACTTAGGAACAAAGGTCAACCCAATAGCAAAGAGCATCTTTACATAATATGTATCTCAAATAACATTTCCATTGCACTAACCCAGAATTTCTTGGACTAATAGCTGCTTTAAGGACTGAGCTGAAAGTATCCATGATGAGTTTGGAACATGTTAACATGATGTTAGATGGAAGCTGTAAAAAATTACTAGGGTTTGAGATCAGCAGATGGCATACTAGTTACATCACAGGACTCCACATGGCCAACTGCCGTTCAAGTCTCAGACCAAGCAGCTTGAAACTCACTTTGGGAACTTGGGGTGTGCGTGCCCAAAAATCCCAAGACAATAGAGGAGAAGGGATTGCGGTGTGGTCATCACCCCCAGGGGTGATTTCTTGCTTTCTATTTCTCTCTGTCTCTCTGTTTCTCTAGCAAGTACATGTGCTCTATAGGAAAGAAAAAAAAAAAAAAAAAAAAAAAAAAAAAAAAAAACTCTCTAAACATAACTATAGGGTCATGTCAAAGGGATTAGGAAACACTGTGAAGAGTTTTCCACTGGCCAGAGATTTGAGTTTTGCAATAGATCAAAACCCATAAACTGTACCTAAATCCAAAAATTCATAATGACGTGTGTATGTGTATGTGTGTGTGTGTGTGTGTGTGTGTACATATATTTTTTTAGAGAGAGATTTTTGCTATAGGACATATGCGTTTACTGGAGACAGAGAGAGCCAGAAAGCAAGAAATCATTCCTCACCCCCAGGGATAGTCATGCAGCCCTCCTACTCCTCTCCTCTCGGGACTTTGGGTGCACACACACACGTGCCCAATATGAATTTAAGTAGCCAGGTCTGGGAATGGAACTACAATCCACTACGTGGGAATCCAGTGACGCAACCATTATGCCTTCTGCTGTCCCCTAGGACATATATTTTTAAAATAATAACTGGTCACCATCTGAAGAAACAATGATCCTATTTTTATCTTGAAACTAGGTTAAAAACAAAGAAAAAATTAAATACCTATCCTATTTTTCCCATATGAATTGTAGCACTGAGTAATAAAAGAGTAGATGAAAGAATGTCTTCACAAAAGTATCCCAAGTAATATATAAAAACAAAATACAGAATTAAACTGTTACTAGTTTTCAACTTTCAGTGAATTAATGGGTATAGACCCTGAGTATCTACTTCAGCTAATATCGGAAAAGAAAAATACAAGAAGTTTTCCTGCTGATAAAAGACACAAGACATAACTTCACGCGTAACCTGGTTAAGGGATCAAATCTGTGTTGCAGGCATCCTCTTGATCCAGTTCTCATTTTGCAGGAAATGCAGAAAACAGAGGACCCTTTTGGCACTACACCATGAATGAACAGTCAAAACTCCAGACTGCAGGAAGCATGACAAATCAAATGGTCCTGGTGTGTCAGCAGATAAACCAGGGATAAGAAAGGAGTGGAGGGGGAAACCATAAATTAAAAGAGACCTAACGATCACATCAAGTTAAAAATATATGCATATGAGCAAAAGTACATCATAGAATTTAAGATAAATCAGTGGTAAAATCATAAATAAATGCAAGGAAGTGATTAATATAAAATCAGGATACTGTTTACCTTTTTAAAGGTAGTGTGTTGGGATGGGGTATGAGGGAAGTTATGCAGGTAGCCAGAAATTCTCTTTCTTGATTGAGTTCATTGTTGTCATGGTATTTACCATACAATAATTTTTTTTGGCTTTATGTATTTATGTTTAATTTTAAAATAGAAACATCTTTTTATAAAAAGAGTCAATGAGGGCAAGCAAGGGGCTTAAGGTACTGGATTGGGGGTTAAGGTACTGGATTCCCACATGACTGACCACAGTTTGAGTTCCAGACCCAGCAGCCTAAAAATCACAATAAATAGATTAATTAATTAATTTTTGTTTTTTAAAGAGTCAACTAGGGGCCAACAGGTGGAATGGTGGTTAAGGTACTGAATTCCCACATGGTCAGCTGTGGTTCGAGTCCCAGACTTGTTCACTTGAAAATCACACTAGGCACACATACTTGTACATGCCCAAAATCCCAGGAGGAGAATGGAAGAGAAGGGGTTGTGATCTGGCAATCCCTTAGGGGGTTATTTCTCATTTTTCCTCTCTCTGTCTCTTTAGAAAGAACACATGATCTATGGCAAAACCTAAATAAATAAATAAGTTAGCTTGTTAGTTAGTTAACTGTAATGTTACTCACTTGTTTTTCATCTTTGGGTTAACTATTCAGTCTTAATACAAAGCTCTCTCCAAAGCAAAGGTGAAGTCTCCTTTGATTTCTGAAAGGACTAGGACATGATAACTAGTTTCAAACCATGACCACTGAATTAAGCACAGAGTTGCTCTCATTGAAATGCTTGTTGAATGACTCAATGAGCTAGTTCATAGATAATGCAGACATTCCATATTCTAAGTTATTCTGCATACTCGTACTAGAAACCCCTTGCTGGACAGAAACATTTTCAGGAGCTGTTACTTGTTGGAACAGCTTATGTTCCTCAACTTCATTGAATTCCTCAACTTCCTCAAATTCCAGCCTCTTTTCCATAAACTAGCACCAACCAACCTTTCCATTCTTACCCCTGCTGCTGCCTTGAACACTCCACATCAGCCAAACAGGCCTGCTTTTAGGTTTCTACTTCCTATCCTTTCTCATTCCTCTCCCCCCATGCCTTCTCTGTAGGCTTTTCCCTTTCTGTCTACTCCCATAAAGTACTCATCCTTGAAGGCCTAGCTCTATTCTAATGTATTCCCTAAAGCCAAGTTTATTCCTCTGCCCCATTGTGCTTTCTCTTTCCTTTGAATTTTGACAGTGTCTGTTGTCACTACTGGGCACTGAGTTCATGCTTACACTGGTATTAGGAGAGAACTTTTTATCTTTTTCTGTTTGGGTTCTACAAAATACTATTTCTTGACTCAGGATCTGTCACTGACACTCTTTCTGAAATTATTATAGAAAGCCTAACATGAGATCTTGTACATAATGAAGATATGGATGGAAAACTAGGCCCAATTATCATATATTTTGGAGGATTCAGTGGATATTGACAAACATAAGACATGTAAGTTTATATTTAATGACGTCAAAATTATAGGCTCTTACTTTGACCCTAGTAAAGTCACTGCTAGGGAATCTGGTCAATTATAGGGAGTTACAGACATTGAGCATCTGGAGGCCACCATGCCAAAATGAAAAATAAAAAGAGGACTCTGAGCATGAACGGAAAAATACTACCCAGAGGGAACCAGCAGTTAGCCTAATGGCTATGTCGCTGGACTCCCACGTAGTCGACCACGGTTCGCATCCCGGACCCGGTGGCTTAAAACTCATGCCAGGCGTGTGTGCATGCGTGCCCAAGATCCCGAGAGGAGAATGGAGGAGAAGGGATTGCAGCGTGACCATCCCCCCGGGGGGGGGTGATTTCTCACTTTCTGTCTCTATGTCTCTCTCTGTCTGTCTGCTGTGTGGCGAGCACACGTGCCCTATAGCAAAAAAAAAAAAAAAAAAAAAAAAAAAACCTCTCCAAAAAAAAAAAAAACCTACTACCCAGGAACTTTCTTTTACACAAATCTTTGTCCATGTCGAGATCTGTCTGCAGATTACATACCTAAATTTAAAAACTTTAAGCAAAAATCGCAAAGTCCCACTACATGCTTAAAAGAAAAAAAAGACACTCCAAAATCACATATGGAAACTTTGGGCTTGACAAGACTAATTGGGTGATAGTTCCATTTGCACTAAAATCTAGATTTGAACAATGATCATGAAAAAGTCAAAACCCTATTCCTCCATTAAAAGAAGAAAGGGGGAGGTTCCTAAAATATGTCCCAGAGAGCTCTGAGCTGAAAGATATGCCTACCCTGGTCCAAACACTGGGCCAGCTGAGTAGCCCAGTGTTCTGGTCACTCCCTCCAGCTAACCATGGGACTTCCCTCCTTTTGAAAAAATGGCAGAGCGACAAGTCTGCAAGGTCCAACAGATTGGAAAGGATAAATGAAAGGGAGTCTGTGATGTCAGCAAAATAAACATATTAGAGATGGAAACAATAGAAACTTCCAGAGCCAACCACCACCTTGTCCTTAGTGCTCAGGCACCTATCCTTCAGGAAAGGTAGGAATAAAAGATGCCCCAACCTGGGCTGTTTGCCTGTCGTGTCCTGGGAACTGCTCCAGCGGCTTTCACACACAGTATTTTAATTCCCATCCTTAACTTGCAGGACAGGGTTTTCACCCCCTTTTTCTTATGATGCAAATCAAGAGTCAGAGAGATTAAGCAACTTGGTGAAGTCCACCTAACGAGTCAGTGTCAGAAACAGGATTCGAACCCATGTTTATTTACCTCCTAAACCCTTCCACTCCATGACTAGTGGATAGGGAATGCATGTTGTAGCTGAACGGTCACCTCATTATCATCTGCTTTTCACAGAAGAAGAAATTGAGTCTAGGAAGAAGTAACTTGCCCAAGATCACACAGTTGACTTCTGATTGGTTTTCAACTATTTCCAGGTGGAAACTTGTATCCTTATCCAAGGTCTTGAAAGGAAAGCACACTCAAAACAGGGGCATGGATGGGACCAGCAGTTAGCATAATGGCTATGTCGCTGGACTCCCACGTAGTCGACCGCGGTTCGAGTCCCGGACCCGGCGGCTTAAACTCACGCCGGGCGCGTGTGCGTGCGTGCCCAAGATCCCGAGAGGAGAATGGAGGAGAAGGGATTGCGGCGTGGCCATCCCCCCTGGGGGGTGATTTCCTGCTTTCTATCTCTCTGTCTCTCTCTGTCTGTCTGGCGAGCGCACGCGTCCTATAGCAAAAACCTCTCCAAAAAAAGAAAAAAAAAAAAAAAAAAAAAAAAAACAGGGGCATGAAAGGGGAGTCTAATAAGAGGACTGTCCACATGCAAGGACCCATTTCAGGGAAGCAATAAAGGATGGTGAAACATCCAAGGTACAGTAGCGTGGGGCAGGTGTGTGGGGAGGCATGGCCACACTTAAGCCTGGGGGACAGAGCCAGCGCCCTGACCCCAGAGAGCTCCAGGCAAGTCTACAGCTGTAGCTGTAGGAGGGCTCTGAACTTGGCTAGAGAAAGCCACTGCGGCCTAGAGCAGACAGCCAGAGACCCAAGGTCCTGACCTCTCCCTCTCCTTAGGCCCACGGGCTTCCTACTGATGCCTCCCATCAGCCGAACCCTCCAGAAAACCAGGAGGTGAGGGATTGCCATATGTAGTTTCTAGAGAGCCAGAGCAAGATGGTGAGAGGGGACAATACCTGGAAAGGTAAATGAAGACTTTGGGGCACATTGCCACACAGGAATGCTTCTCTGCACCTCAGTTCTTGGGAAGAGTCCTGCCTCAGCAGGTTCAAGACAACAAACACAATGGAAGTCTCACATCCCAGTGACTATGGGGCCAGCTTCTCACAGCTGCCCAAGATGGGGGTGTTACCCCAACCTGGTCAAGCCCCACTCTAATCACCAGGATCAAAGGTGTCACCTTGGGGTTCTGCAGTAGTGTCGAGGAGGAGAGCTGCTGATGTTTCTACTAAGTGTGGGTATTTGAGAATAAAAATAGGAGAAAGGAAGAGAGCGAGGACAGACTTACACGTAGGCAGAGCATATCTGCTATTTACCAGTTCTTAGCAGCAAATGCCACTTTTACTATAGAGACAATCCTTTAGGCATCCTGGCAAGGCCCAGGGCTCTTATCTATGCCCTTGCAGCAGGCACCCTCACCTTGCCCCTGCATTTCTCCCTGCACACACGTACATGCAAATACACACACTCATTCTCTCTCTCTCTCTCTCTCTGTCTCTCGCTCTCTCGCTCTCTCTCTCTCTCACACACACACACACACACACACACAGGGTTGCGGGGGGGGGGGGGGTCGCATGCACTGCATGTGCCAGTCAGCTCTCAGGCCCAACTCAGCCTCCCAAGGCTGCCTGAAGTTTCTACCTCAACTTCATGAGCCTCCCTCTCTCCCTGATTTGGTCATCTCACCTATTTAGTTTAAATCAACAGTCTGATTTTATCAACAATCATGCTTTAGGGAGGTTTATGTCTTCAAACAGACTGCGGCTCCTCTTCACTATAAAGTTAATTTTATGTTCTTTGTTCACTTTCCTAATCTGCAAATTACATCCTCCCGCTCCCTGATTACTTACTATTGAAAAAACATCCCTTTTTGCTTCCAGTTTGAATATTCTCTGCCTTATCTCGATGACCCTGAGCTCTCTCCCCGCTGGCCTCTGGGGGAGCCCGGGGAAGAGGCAGGCGCAGGCGGCCTCACAAATGCCCCCGCTCTGGCCTGCCTTCCTTTTTTCACCTCCTGTTCTGGGAGTGTGGGAAGAGGCTCCGGGGCAGCAGGGTGGATTCAAAATTCCGGGACCCATTCCATACTCACAGAAAGTGCTAGTGGGAAGACAGAGAACTTCCAACACTCAGAGAAACAAGAACAAATGCTTGGGAGGTTGACACCGGCTGATAGCACGTGAAAAATGACTTGACCCTTTTGTTGGGAAGAGCGCCTGGAGGGGGAGGGGCTGCAAGGGGAAGGGCGACCCTCCCTATGGTGAGGGGGAAAAGGGGGCCAGTTCTTACAGGACCAGGAGTTTTTAAAAGGACTGGGGGTGGGGGGGAAGACCAGCAGATGGCATAATGGTTATGTCGCTAGATTACCATGTAGTCTTGAGCCAGCGATTAAAACTCACACGGGGCACATATGCATGTGTATGTGTGTGTGTGTGTGTGTGTGTGTGTGTGTGTGCGCGCGCGTGCGTGCCTAAGATCCCCAGAGGAGAATGGACAAGGGATTGCAGGGTGGCCATACCCCCTGGGGGTTGATTTCTTGCTTTCTGTCTGTCTGTCTGTCTCTGTCTCTCCAGCAAGCACATACACTGTATAGCAAAAAGCTCTCTAAAAAAAATTAATGTAAAACATTTTAAGAAAAATAATAGAAGGATGGGGGGAGAAGAACTGGCTGCCTGAAGCGTCAGAGAGACTTAAGAGTGTTTGTAACCTCATTGAGGAAAGGGACAATGGAAATGAGGAAACTGGTCAAAGAAAAATTGTAAACAGAGTTGGGAGGAATCTAAGCAACCCTCATGCTTTATGGAGGGCAGTGGGAGCCAAGACCCCACCTCCAGGCGTAATAGCAACAAGAGTGACAAATCTCAAGGATGACGATCATGGCATCTGGCACCTGATCCTGTTATTTTCCAACTGGTCCGTCCTTCTCTGATATTGAGCTATCCTGCCTTCACCTCCCACTCTGGGCGTCTAGGACCTCAATAACAAAAAGAGCTGCTGCTTTTTGCATGTCGTGGGTAAAGGCTTTACATGTCTTGCTGCATTTTCATCCTCAAATAAATAAATAAATTTCCAGGAGCTAAATATCATTATTATCCCCATTTTATAAGAAAAGAGAAACTGAGGGGACCCGCAATTAGCATAATGGCTACGTCACTGGACTCCCATGTAGTTGACTGCAGTTCAAGTCCCAGACCTGGTGGCTTAAACTCACACCAGGTGCATGTGCATGCGTGCCCAAGATCTTGAGAGGAGAATGGAGGAGAAGAGATTGCGGCGTGACCATCCCCCCTGGGGGGAGATTTCTCTCTTTCTGTCTCTCTGTCTCTCTCTGTCTTTCTGGCAAGCGCACACACCCTATAACATAAACCTCTCTAAAAAAAAAAAAAAAGAGAGAGAGAAAAGAGAAACTGAGACGCACAGAGATTGATAACTTGGCAGGGTCACAGGCAGGAGGATGGAGCCAGGATTCAAAACAGGTCTGTCTGTCTCCTGAGCCCGCATCCAAATAATATTTGTGCAGTGAATACAAGACTCTTAACTTGGTATATTATGCACACAAACCTCACGCCAGCTTTAGTCTCATTGCTCTGATTTCCCAGGGACACTGCGCTCTCTCCAAATCCCCTCCAGCTTCTCTACTTCTCAGGCAGACTTTTCTGAAACCAGGGGTGGGGTAACATTCTGTAAAGAGACAACTTATCAATATTTTAGGTTTTGCGGACCACATACAGTCTCTGTCAAATTCTTTGTTTCTGTTGTTTCTTTTTTCCAACCTTTTAAAATCCATCTGTAGCTTGAGAGCTTCCTCTCACTCCTGTTCTTGGCCCCCAAATCTTGAACTTTTGTTTGAAATTTCCCTCCCCCACCACCTATCTATCCAGTCACAGAGTTTTTTTTTCAGTTTGGGATGTCTTTCAAAATGCCCTTTAAAAAAAAAAAATTGCCAGAGGGAAGCACTTGCAAGAGAAAGGGAGAAACCACTCTCCTCCTCCCCCACAAAAAATAAGGAATAGTCATAGCACAATCTCGTCTCCATTTTTCCATCCTTCTGAGATTTGGAGCACACACGCACATGTGCCTGGAGCGTTTATCAAGCCTTCAGGGCTGGCATTTGAACCATAGTCAGTATTATGGCTTCTGTTTCCCTTAACCACTTGACCATGGAGCCAGCCCTCACAAAAGGCACTTTAAGTGTTTTCAGCACCCCACAACCTAGACCAGGACCCCAATCTTTCATGCATGCTCTAGTCCCCAAAGTAGCCTATGCATTATGGCTGAATTCACCTTCTCAATGCCCTGCCCTGCACAGGTCAGCTCTTTCCTAAAAGGTCTTCAAATCTAAGCCCCTTACTCTGCATTCCAGGACAAACCCCTAAAACACACTCATGGACACATACATATTCATAGTTATCTGGGCCTTAATCATAGGTAGAAGGACAGCTAACATTTACTGAGGATTAACAGTAGATGGCCACTCTGACACATGGATCACATGATCACATTTAAGCTTCACCAGAACCCTGCGAGACAGGTATGATTATGACCCCAGTTTTACAGACGAGTTGCTATGGCATAGAAAGACAAAGACACACACTAGTTTACAAGAAATGTAGTAAAACTGAAAATTAAATCAGACTCCAGGGCGCTTCCCTAAACCCCCTACATTGCCTTTAACCATGTCAACCCCCTCTGCCTTTCCAGAGCCTCTATCCCAGTTCCACCAAGAAATGTCCTCACAGGGACCCAGCTCAGTGCTTTCTCTGGACAAAACGCCAATGCCTGTGAACTTGGAGCACCATAAATGGAGAAGGGATGACTCCTGTTCGGACAGCAAGCCCAGTCAGATATCCTAGATGCCAGGCTGCCCATCAGCAAGAAGGCAGCTCAGAGCAGCTGTGTTTCAAAGCAGCAGACTAGCGAGCCACTAATGTGTGGACCCAACCACTCCACAATTTGCTTAAAAGCCACACTGTGTTTCCTGGACAATGGCCGCAGGCCAAAACACACACATTCCAGGTTTTACGACTCTAAGGTAAGCATTCTTTTTAATGGCTCTTTCCTTCCTTCACTCTCGCTTGTGTTGTGTTTTGCTTGTTCTTCTCCTAGTTTGTTTTCCTTTCTGAGTTCAGCTCTGCTCTCTGCTCCCTGACTTCCAGAACCTTCTGTTTCAATCTTTCTTACCCCTATCTCTTGCCTGGCTTTTCTGCAAGTTTTGCATCACAGCAGCTTGTCCCTCCTTTCGGGACCTTGGTCAGGTTTTCTCCAATTATTAGACTTCCCTTCCTTCTGTCTTCCTGTTTGCCCAGCAGAGCCTCCTTCCCAACTTTTCAGTTTGAGTTTCAGCACAGACTTGAAAGCCGTGCTCCAGTCTCACCTTCCTCCCTCTTCCTCCAGCTTTCCATCCTCCCTTCCTACCTTTCCCTTCCCATCTCCTTGCCCTTTCTTTCTGGACACCTGGTCACCCTTGTCTCACCCTCCCTTTCCTGCTCCCTTCACCTTTGACCTCTGTTCTTTGTCCCCTTGTTTCACCTCTTTCCTCATCCCTCCACTCCCTCTTCTTGGGCCCCTCTTGGTTCCCCACCCCCTTATCCTTATCTTTAGTTTTCTTCCTTCTGGCTGCTGATAGAGTGGGAGCAGTTGCAAGCTAGGTTCCTGATTTCAGATGCAGACCAGAAGCCACCCTGTCAGTCTAGCACTAAAACTGCAGAAAAGGGAGTCTCAGCGCCTAGGCTTGAGGATAAAGACACCAGGCATCCCAGTCATCCAGCTTAGCCTCTGGGTGGAGAAAACACTGTTTCTTTCTCCAGCGGATCTCACCTCAAGTCAAGGCCAAGGAGCAGGACTGGGGCATGTCATTTGAAAATTGCAGCCTTGGGGTGGGACCCCGTGACCATCATTGCCCATCCCCAAAACACACACACAGTCATATTTTCTTTTGCACTTTCATTCAGAATAAAGGCTCTATAACTTTGCGGAGGTAGTATACAACACTCCTGCACTGTAGAATAAAAACCATAAAGGGAACAAGAACACCCTCCATAGAGGAAGATGTTGCAGCTGGGGAAGGGCTGCCTTCCATCCCCGCTACCCCTGCCCATCTATTCTTCAACTTCACTTGTTTCCTTGACTGAGCCCCCATTCCAGCGAAGCTGGAGCCTTTCCTTAGAGGACAGCGCCATCTAGCAGGTGAGATGCCAAATCCTTTGCTGAGAGCCTGGAATGAAAACCCCAGCTCCGGGCATAGGACTCCCAACTTCTCTTTTTAACTGTCAATCAGTCAGACCCCACCTGATCTGAAATAGCTGTGTAACCCTTCGGTCTTCTTTAAGATTTAAATCTATTTCTAATCATCCCCCTTTTCACCTGATTTAGTTTCTGGCCTTAGTCCCTGGAAAAGGCAAGAAAATTCTAGATGAGCCCACAGGCTCGGCCTGATGCTTGGGAGCTCCAGGTGACTTTTTGCAAAGCATAACAGAATAGAATTTCTGAAAGATGTCTGCAGGACAGCCTAGGCCTCCTCTGGAGTCCTGTGGCAATCTTTTCTTTCCTCTCATCATTCCTCCCTCCTTCTATAAAGCTCCTATCTCCGATTCCCTCTGTAAAGCCCCGATCTAGAAATAGTCACATTCTAAGATTCTGGAGGTTTAAGACCTCTACATGAATTTTTTGGAGGGGCATAATTTAACCCATAACAGACGGAAGATAGGTTTTATTTAAATCTTGATCAATTGCTAGTAGCAATCTCGACTCTCTAAGGAAAACAACGAGAAGGATTTAAAGCCCAAATGCACTCCAGGCCAGGAAGAATGCTGTGAAGCATTATCCATGTCTGCTGTGGGCTGAGAGTGCTGAGTGACAGTGTGGCTGCCATGCATCTGCCCTCGGTGAAGCAGGGCACGTATACAACATAGACACTGCCTCATAGGAGCAGGGAACATAAATCAGTCATCACTGCATATCTCAACCAAGCACATTCCAAGGCCACACATCTGAAAGAAGGCCCAAGGTGACCACTTCATTCTCTCAAGCCCTTCACAAATGAGGTAAGCTGAGTCCCGAGAGCTTGTGCCTTGCCTAAGGTCACTCTGCTACTTGGTGGAAACATCAGGTCTCCATCCTAACTTCATATCTCCTCTCTGTTATCTTTTTCAAGGCCTCAAATTGCCCCTGGTGACATCCAATAAAAAGACAGAAACTCCGATATTACCTAGGGAAGTTTCCCTAGGTCCTCCCTTTTCACAGACCCAGGAAGAATTCCTATGAAGAGAGAGTGCTGAGCTGTAAGAGAAAGTTCTGGTTGGAGTCTGTGGCCAGCTCCTTGGTTGCTTAGATCACTAGGCACTAAAGGCAAGGGCTGCCATTTCTATGGACTGAGGAATGGGAAGATGAATACTATAGTTCTGCTGAGTTAGTCCCTTCCAGTCCTAAGACTTTATAATGAGATCCTTGAGCAGGAGTTATGGGTTTCTTCCTTGAACTTAAACTAGGTTAAGGGACGTGCTGTGATGCTCTTGATGATCAAACACAGGTATGTGACCTGCTCCAAAGGCTTTTAGAATAGGCCTCCTCTTTGCAGCTTCCTGACTCAGAAGGTCCAGCTTTCCTTTACATATGCATTCATAGTTCCGGTCCCACTGAAGTTATGACCGGTATTTCTCCACATACAAGTCTTCCCCTTGAGTCAGCTGTGGGAGATTCTAACTCTGGGTCCTGGTTTACCTCTGATAACCTCCATTTACTTGGTGAAAGAAACAGGCAAAAAGTGTTTGCTGAAAAAAATACCCCTCGGTCATTACAGGCGAGGGGACATGCAAAGGTCACCTGATTGATGGGCCCTGGAAAATGGTCAACTACAAGAAAAGAATATCATTTCTCAAAGACTTTCTAACATGCCCTATATTGTGTGTGGCTGACTTACGGGTCTAGGCAAGAATAGACACGTTGGAGAAATTGGTGAAATTTGTCTTTTAAAACAGAAACAACAAGCCTTGTTCAGCTTCTTCTGCTCCAACTCAGCTCCTAACTTCCCAGCTTCTTCTTATCAACCCTCTTAACAAGCTTCCCTAGACCAGTTTCTGGAGCACATTTGTAGAAGGTATTTATCATCTGAGTGGGGGGGGAGCTCCATGTGAATGGGTATGAAAGAATGGGAGAACTAGTTAAGAGCCCAGTTTTGGAGGCGATCAGGTTTTGGTTCAAATCTCAACCCTGCCACTTTCTAGCTGTGTGGTCTCAGACATTACTTAACTCCTCTAAACCTCAGTCTATCCATCAGAAAAGGTGAGGAGTACCTTCATTATAGGGTTGTTGTAAAGATTAAATGAGATTGTAGTTACTGGTAGTTTTATTAATTTAACACATACTTAGGGTGCACTTACTTTGGACTGGTTGGAATACAAAGATATTGCTCTTTATTTCACCAAGTTTATGGTCAATTACAATTTAGTTAAAGTATAATATCAAGTGCCAAATTAGAGAGTTGTCTAAAACATGAGGAAAAAAGGATTGATTCGACTTGGGAAGCTAGAGAAGTCCTTTACAGTATCCATAACATTTGAGCAGAATCTTGCAGAAGGAATGAGATTTTACAAACAGAACATCAAAGATTCAGCATGTGCCAAAGAGGAACAAAGCCTATTGTGGGAACTTTGCGTCTGGGCTGTACTGGAGATAAAGTTCCTGGATTTACTCTCAGATGGAGCTCCTGGTTGTGGCAAGCAGCACTACCAAGAATCAGAAGAGCTGACCCTGTCTTACTGTGCCATCTCAGTCAATTTACCCTACATCTCTGTGCCTTAGTTTCGTTAACTGTTAAATGATACTTTTGGCAAAGAAGGTCCATGAGGCTTGAAGTTTGTTTTGTTTTGTTTTTTGGTTTTTGGGTTTTATTTTTTGGGGGTTTTGTTTGTTTGTTTTTTGTGTGGGTTATTTTGTTTTTTGTTTTTTGTTTTTTGTTTGTTTTTCTTTGTTTGTTTTGTTTTGTTTTTTTGAGAGGTTTTTCCTATAGGGCACTCACCAGAAAGACAGAGAGAGACAGAAAGCAAGAAATCACCCCCCAGGGGAGATGACCATGCCTCAATCCTTTCTCCTCCGTTCTTCTCTCAGGATCTTGGGCATGCCTGCACGCACACGCACCCAGCATGAGTTTAAGTCACCGGGTCCGGGAGTCGAACCGCAATCAAGTATATGAGAGTCTAGCAACATAGCCATTACACCAACTGCTGGTCCGGAGGCTTGAAGTTTCAAGAGTTGTGTAAATGCTGTAGGAAACTATAAAGCTACTGAAACAAATAGTAATAAAGGTTTTCTGAGCACTTACTACCTGACAGGCACTATATTAGGACTTATTGGCACTATCTTATCACAGCCATTTTCACTGCCATTTTGCAGATGAGGAAACCTAGTCAGGAAAGAGGGTAAGCAGCTAGTAGATGGTAGAGCTAATATTGATATGTAAGTGATGTTTCTCTTTCCTACCCCTAGACAGTCTAGGCTACTTTCTAATTATCATGGAATATGTCTACACTAATTTTCTCATTGCTCAGAGGAGAAACTGAGGCACCAAACAATGCCATACTCAGAAGTGGACACGAGGGAAAATAATGAGAATAAATAACAATAATAATAATAACCCCAAAAAAATAATGAAAAGCTGTTTGATGATGATGTGGATAGTAATGTCTTTGTCTCGACTGACATGCATGGTAATTGTGCTGGAAAAAGAAATGTAATACACTGTAAAGATATATGTGATTCAATGTAATGTAAAAAGATTATGATAATAATAAATAAAAATAAATAATAAAAAAAGAACTGGACACAAGGTGCGGTGTATCTTGAGCTCTGCTTAGACCCCACTTGCCAATGACTAGAGAGGCAGAGGGCATCCCTCCGTCCTTTACCGGGGAGATTATAGCGATGGCACATCACCCTTTCTTTGCCCACTAGGTACCAAGAAGAGTTCAATATGCAAATACCAAGTTGTATTAGAGCACGCCCCAATATGCAAATACCAAGTTGTATTAGAGCACGCCCCAATATGCAAATACCAAGTTGTATTAGAGCACGCCCCTGGTCACTGCCTGGATCAGGCATAGCCAGAGCACAGAACAAATCTACCCTCCTATGACAAAGTTCCTGGAGCCATCTCTCAGCCAGAAGCTTAAGGAAAGAAGGCCCAGGGTCACCGCCTCCCCATAGCACAGGCAAGAGGACCAGCTATAAAGAGCTGAATCGGACGCTGGCTGGGGCTCCCTGAACAGACCTCGCAGGAAGAATGATGGAGACAAGTTTGGAGACTGGGGAAAGCTGAGGCCCCACAGTTGGATAGGATTAGCTCAAGGTGTCAGCTGACAAAGCTGGGAAGTAAAACTCCCAGGGAAAGGGGATGCCATCCATACCGTCTGGGGAAAACCCTGGTCATCATTTCTTCTGCTTTTAGGAAGAGGAAATGGGGGGCTGTGTGTAACACCGGGGACAGCAGGATGGGGTGCTGGCCCTCTGTCCATGTAGGTCTGCTACAGTTCCATCCATTCTAGCCACCTATTACCTTTCTTCTGCTTCCTTCTCTTTTCCCTCTTCTCCCACTACTCCTTATAAATAAGGTTTATTTAGAACTACCTTTATGCCAGACACAGGGCTAAATACTTCATATGCATTATCTTATTTAATCTGCATAGCAACCCTGTCAGGTAGTTAATAAGACTGAACACCCCTAATACGAAAATTCAAACTGCTTCAAAATCTGAAAATGTTGATCACCAACATGATACCACAGTGGAAAATTCCATACCTGACTTCACGTGATGGATCCCAGGCAACATGCTGCAATATTATGTAAAATATTATATAAAATGCTGCAAATATTATATACAATCACCTTCAGTCATACATATTCAGTATATATGAACCACAGTAAATTTCGTGTTTGGACTTGGTTTTCTTCCCTAAGATCTCTCTTTATATATATGCAAATATTCCAAAATTTAAAAAAAAAAAATTCCAAAACCTGAAGCACTTCTTGTCCCAGTCACTTTGGGTAAGTGATATTCAACCTGTATATAAAGATATTAGAGAGAAAGAAACTGGAGTTCAGCGAGCATTAAATAAATTCCAGAAGGCCACAAATCTAAAGCACCATTCAAATCCAAATCCTTACTCTAAAGCTCATGATCATCCCACTGTGCAACCTTGCCTGCGGGTACAGAAGGAGCCTGTCCAAGCACCACCTACTGGAGACTGAGCTTGGGTTAGGATTTTTTTATTTTTCAGCATGAGAAGTTACCACCTATGCCATAGTGCAAATCACCAACAGGAACTTTCTTCAAAAGAGAGATGATGTGGGACCAGCAGTTAGCGTAATGGCTATGTTGCTGGACTCCCATGTAGTCAACCATGGTTTGAGTACTGGACTCGGTGGCTTAAACTTATGCCGGGTGCATGTGCGTGCGTGCCCAAGATCCTGAGAGGAGAATGGAGGAGGGACTGTGGTGTGGCTATCCCCCCTGGGGGTTGATTTCTCACTTTCTGTCTCTCTCTTTCTTTCTGGCGAGTGCATGTGCCCTATAGCAAAAACCTCTCCAAAAAAAGAAAACGAAGAAAAAAATAAAAAGAGAGAGAGATGATGTGAGAGTATTCAGTTGTTCTTAGAAAGGAATAAAATAAAGCTTTCTGCATTTTAAGGTCTGAGCATTTTAAGAGTTTGAGAAAGAAGCAACCTCATTTCAGGGGAAGGAGAGGAGAAAAAGAAGGATCAATGTTCTAGGCTGGTGAAGGGATGAACTTTGAAACCAGGACTTAATCAATAATGGTGTTGACAACTTCATCCCTGGAAAACAGATTTGCAAGTAAATGTGAACTAAGAGAGTGTGAGATCCTGGTGCAAGTATAATGGGGCTCAGGTTGTATCTCACCCCAAAATGGTGCAGGGGGACACCTATCGGTTACACTGTGGGCCAGTGAGAAACCACATCACTGGAAGACTCCTAATCTCCCCTCAGTGTCTATTAATAAGGACTGACCACCTCTTGGGTTAAATAAGCCCCCGGGGTTTTAGATAACTCAAGGGGTGGTGGAGCATCTGAGTTTTCTTCAAGAAGATGGTTAAGAGTTTTAAGATATTAAATGAAAAAAATTTTTAAATGGATTTTATCTGCACACTGAAGTTTCTCCTTAAGCAGTGATATTACTGAGTTTTCTCTGTTGTTGTTGAGCTTTCTGTTTCAATGGCATGATATGACAAAGAGATTTGGGATCACTTGTGCAAGAATTTCATAACTCGTCAACACAAGAATGATTTCTCTCTCCCTAACCTAGTCAGGATCACCACACAGGGCTATATAAGCTGCACACTGCCCAGTTCCACATGGCTCTGTTGATACAGACCATGAAACAAATTGTTCCTCCGGCAGGTTCACCGTGCAGAGACACAGAACTACAGTTTATCTATTCTTGATGGTCAAGTCAAATGCATTCTTCTCTAGGCAGCCTTCCCCCAAAAAAAACAGCTGATAAGAATCACTCCTTCTTTGGTATGCCCACAGAATACTAGTCTAAGACATATCCTGCCTTGTAGTTACTGTTTTATGCGAACAGCTTATCTTTCCCAACAAACCATGGCTCTTAACCTATTTGGAAAGATGAGAATTAGAAAATTTGATCAAAGATACAAACACTTCCCCCAAGGGAAAAGAAAAACTGTAGTAACACATAAATTTTGTATCTAACTTCAAGAAATGCATGGTTACCCTAAATCTATCCATGACCATTTAGAATATAACTTCCATGAGAGCAGACACACTATCTGTCTTGTTTATCATGACACCCTGATAATTATCCCAGTGCCGGCACATGGTAGTAATAAAAAAAAATGCTTGTTGAATAAAGAAATAATTTAGGCCTGAAAGGATCTTGAATGCTGGGTGGATTTCAGATCCATGTCTGTAGCCCTCAAGAGTTTCCAAGACAATAGGTCCTTAACCTCATGACATAACATGCAAAATGCTGGTTGTTCAATTATTGCTCACCTTCCTCTTAGCAAGAACATTTCATCCAGCCCAACTTTTCCAGGCCCAGCCAGAAAAGGAAAAGTCTCCAAACACCAGAGTCTCTCCATGGGAAGACAATGCTCCTGATCAGTGGGGTTTCAGCTGCTGAATAGGAAATCTGACACAATACCTTTTTTGGCCACTTTGAGTCCTGAGAATTCATACTTCCCTTTCTTGCTGCCCAATAAGATACAGAAGTTTGTTTAATGAAGTGAATGATAGTGTGAATATATTAGTAATGATAATTCCTTATGTAATTTATAAATAAAACTACCCTCCACATTTTTCGATAGATGGCTCTTCTAGTCCTCCTAAGTCATCCAGTGAAATAGATATTATCCTCATTTTACAGACGGAAGTTGAGGCTCAGGGAAGCCAAGTAACTTACCCAAGTCGCACTGTCTGTCAAAGATCAGACTAGCACCCTGGAATTCTGTTTCAACTAGCACCCTGGAATTCTGTTTCTCTAGCATTCTTTTTGCTGACCTCAAGCTGCCATCTTTTTGCTGACCTCAGGCTGCCATCTAAGCAATTACTAAATCACGTATTAAATGTCTTCCATTTGCAGACGTCAGCATACCCTGAGTTTAGCCTATCTGGGCCATGTCCCGGAGTCTGTCTGCATCAAGCTAGAAAAGTTAATCTGCTCAGCAAATATCACCTGCCACAGGCCTCCAGCTGCCAATGACCAGGATAAATCCAGCCAGGGACTTTCACTAGGCCTCTCTTAGTTCAACAAGCAACATAGTGCCCTAAAATGGCCAATCCTCCTCCACCAAGTGCAGCCACAAGAACTGTTCAACCTCGCTTTCTCTCTCCCAAGAGTAAACCAGATATGCCCTCATCAGGCCATAAGACATGGCAGAAGCTGAGGACTTGGAATATCAACATCCATAAAGAATGGTTCAAATGACCAAAGGAAGGAAAATAAGACTGAGAGGTTAAGCAAAAGGACCTCTTGGAACAAGGACCTCTGCTCCACAGAAGAGAAGTTGGTGAGAGGCACTCTGAGTGATCCTGAAGCACATAAAGGGTCATGCTGATATGGATCATTAAGACTCATTTTTTTTTTTTACATCTGTAACAGAAATAAAGAAAGGCAAGAGCTTCCACTACAACAGGCAAATTTAGGTTAAGGGTGAATATGGACATCCCAACTTAAGACTGAATGAGTCTGTGAAATGCCCATCCCTGGAGAGCTTCAGAGTAGGATTTGCAACTCACCATATCAAATTGCTTAGGACAAGTAATCTTGCATCAATATCAACAGGTAGGCCAGCTGACCTCTACACAGCCTTCACCTTTCCGATGTGTAATTATGTTGGTGCCTTGAATCACAGTAAAGTGTGACACCTGTGTAGACACCACAGTTTTCAAAACACTTAGAAATTTGACAATCCCACAAATGGGAAGAAATTACCATCTGCAGCTAAACGTGAAGAAAGCAAAGATCTCACATCCAGTAAGACATCAAGAAAGGACTTGAACCATGATCTTGAGATTCTTAAGGGGCAATGCTTTTCCCACCAGGCAGTGGAAAATTATGCATCAGCTAGCTGAGATAGCAGCTCTCAAAACCTCGGTTCCCAAGATCTGAATCCTTGCTCCAGCCTCTTGAATTTCTGAGAAAGCACAGGGAAGCCCATATACAGACACTCAGACCATGGCAGCCAAGAGTGAAAAATCACAGTGACAATCCTTATCTAGCCGGAGCTGCCTGCAGATAAGGTGGAAGATAGTGCCTGTCATAGCAACTTCCTGAGTTTGTGTTCAGACAACCATACCCCCTCAGTCCCATTTAAAAAAAAAAAGGCTCCAGTCATGAAATGATCCTCTCTTCCTGCCCTCGTCTTCTCTCTGTTCTTCACTGTCCCTTCTCTAGCCTCCTTCCTTATCTTCCTGCTTCCTGTCCTTCAGGCATGCTAGGTTTCACATCTCACCTCACACTGGCAGGCCAAAGAAGCTGCCCAGTATGATGACAGGTGCTAGAAAAAGTTCTTAGTCCCAGAAGATCTCCCATTACCCAGGGCTAAAGTATCCAAAATGAAGGGCGGTCTCACACATCCACATTGACTCATTAGCCTCTAGCATCTTTGGTGGGAATGATCTCATCAGAATGTCTGTCTTTGCGCTAGGAGTGGAGCTAGTGATTTACCCCATAAACAACTGCACTAGGCGTAGGGATACATGGCCCTGTGGCGCACTTACTCATGGTCTGGTACAGAGCTTCCCTGACTATCATGAGTGCCAAGATCTTGAGCCCCCTCAGCCCTCAGGGCAGGCGGACAATGGCCAGCCTGCCACACACACACACACACACACACACAAACGCCATGAGGTTCTTATGTCATTTCTATTTGTGTTGTACCATGAGAGAGCTCAAGGGAGGTCTAATGGACCTGTGTCAATCAAATCCCGGGCTCCTGAAGAGAGACAAGAGGAAGGCACTGAAAGGGAAAGAAAACTTCAAACCAGAGAACTGGTGTCCTGAAGACAAATATTATTTCACAACAGATCTGGGATTTAACCCACTGCTACTCCCCTCCATGTACATATATCATAACCAACCAAAGAATTCCTATTAACTAACTATAAACAGTGACTGGAGTAGGATCCTGAGACCTTCTGACCATCTGCTTTCCTTGATTTCCAAGACAACTATTTCATTCTTGTCCTGATACCAAGAGATGAAGTGACTCAAGACCACACAGTAAGTGAAAACACAATTGATGAGAAGCCAAATCAGAGGTCAGTGTGCCTGCCTTTAAATTCTGACCCATTCTCTACTAAACCTGTGACCGTAGGCTTGTAACTTCACTTGCCTGCCTTCCTTATCTGCGCAATGGGCATTTTAATCAAGCTATGTTGTTGCATTCTACCAGAATTAAATGAGGTAACACAAGGCGATGATTATTACTTGACACATAGTAAGTGCTTAATACTTTTTGTCTTAAGTTTTGCCAGAGGGCACAGGTATTGACCAGCAAGAGACAGAAAGAGAGAGGGAAAGTAAGAAAGCACCCCTCATGGGGAATGGTCACACCACAATCCCTTCTCCTCCATTTCCTCTTCCCTTCGAGATTTTGGGCACACACACACGTGTGCTTGCATGTCTTTAAAGCCACTGGGTTCAGGAGTTGAACTGTGCAGTCATGTGGGATCCAGCCACCTTAACCACTAGGCCACAATCTGGCCCACATTTTAATGCTAATAGTAGCCAAGTGTGAAGTCCTCAACTTTGGATGTGTAATTCAACTTTGTTTTCTTTTTTGTTTTCCCTACCAAAGTACCTTTTGTGTCATGGAAAGGAAACGGGTTTTTTATGACTCAGTTCCTTATTTAAGGAAGAGAATGACCATTGAAAATGCCACGAGGAATGCAGTTTCTCCTGGCGGCACATTCAAATCATCAGGGTTCACCTCATTGCAGTGCCCCACTCTAAGGCCCATGTGCACCATCAGAGCAAAGCAGACCCCAACCTAAGGTCCCCCCAGCCCCTCAATGCCAGCTTCTGGAATCAAATCACAGAAGGACCCTCTTTTCAAATGCAACTTGGATATCAGACTCACTGAAAAGAAATGGCCATCTGGTCTTAGTGACACAATTCATATCTCACTAGTGATTCTTGCAAAGAAAGATATGAAAGTCTCATTCTTCTGTAGAAGGGCTTGAGTAGCATTGAAGATTGTGCAGTTCAGGGGAGACTTGCTATATAATATCTGGAATCACTAGACATTTGAAAGCAGAAATGTCTTTCTCCTTTGAGTATTGCATCCTAACTGCCATCCAGAGATGATTTATATGTGCTCATCCTTATTACAGACTACACATAATAAAGGCATGATAGAAATCATATCTGCATAGATTCAGGCAGCTCTGGGAGAGAGGCTGCCAGTTTTGTTTGACAAGACACTCAATCAAGCAAAAAGGTTTAAAATATTCCAGGAGGATCTCACTGCCTGCTCAAGACTGTATATTTTTATCCAGATAACAGAAATCCTAATTGAGCACAACATAAGTACTCATCTTTCCTAACTCCTGCCTGCAATAAGAAGTATCAAAGGAAAAGTATGGAAACATTCTGTGTTTGTGGGGCAGGGTTAGGAAGCAGAGGAGTGTGCCATGCAGTTCTTCCTCCCAAGTCAGGTATTGCTACTGATCTGGGCCCTTCTTACCAGAGAGCGAGGATTTCTATATTCATTGTACTCAGAAAGAAAAACACATTAAGTCTGAGGTTTTCCCTTCTTTTTTTTATTCACTGGGGGGAAAAAATCTTTCAGAACTTCTTCACATGTTTAAATCACTTTTAAAGTCTTCTTGAACTTAGAACAATAGCAGGGCCAGTCCAGGGAAAATAAGTAAGGCACTTAAGGGTGTACCGAAAACTCTAGAATCAAGATAAATGATGTTTTAATGCACTGATTTTAAAAATTGAAATGAATGGAGCCAGCAGGTGGTATGGAGGTTAAGGTGACTGGATCCCACATAGCTGACTGTGTGGTTCTAGTCCCTGACCCTCCAACTGGAAAAAAACACACCAGGCACATGTGCGTGCATGCCCAAAATCCTGAGGGGAGAATGGAGGAAAAGGGATTATGGCATGTCCAATCTCCCTAAGGGTGCTTTCTCACTTTCCCTCTCTCACTCTTGCTCTGTCAGTTCACATGCACCTGATAACAGATTTTTAAGAAGAAAAAGAAATAAATAACAACAACAACAAAAAAATTCATGATGAATAAAATATTGGAATTTTAAACAAAACCAGGAAACAACTCTGCACTTCTATGTTATAAGGAAAAAAGGAAATAAAAAAATTCATGATGAATAAAATATCAGAATTTTCAACAAAAACAGGAAATAACTCCATACTTATATATGTTATCTTACTCTTCTCTCCCCAACCTTGATTCTGGCTCCAAAAAATTATATTTACAAAAATAGGCAGTTAGAATACAAATTATAGTTTATGGTTTGTTTGTTTATGGTTACTGTCCCCCAGGATATTGCATTAAAATATTACTTATCTTGATCTCTGCAATTTTTATTTTATTTAATTTGTATTTCTTTTATTTTTGGTGCTCCTTTTAAATTCTGCACAGGAAGGAAGTGACCAGGCTTTAGCCCTGAGTGTAGACAAGGACACTCTAAAACCCACAAGGCAAGCAACTAAAAACCAAATTCACTCATTCAAATACCCTTTCATTACCACGGCTTCCAGTGGCACCAAACACCTTTTCTCCCTACTAAAGGTGAGCAGAGGAGGGGGAAACATTAAAAACCATCATCCCAGCTCCTAAAGAGAATCTTTTTCCAGCCGTTACAAGAGCTGACAGGTTGATAAAACGTTTAAGGGCATAATGTTCAAACAGAGAAAAAAAATTAAAAATGTAATCATAAAGTTAAATGTAACTGTTTTAAGGCATAATTCTTCTGAGAGACGAGTTTTATGTTAGACCAGCATTTGAAGTAGCAGTAGTCATTATTAACGGGAACCTCCGAGAGAGAAGATTTAAATCACCAAAGTAATAAAAGCTGAGCAAGGACTAGCACCTTGAAAGGCACTTGGAGAGAAGATTGCATACAAATGCAATTAAAACGATGCTTATAAAATACTAAGATGTTAATTGGGTTCAGTCCCAGAAGCCCCAGCAGTACAGTATGTCAGAAGTTAGCTGGTTTGAAGTTTAAAAAGAGTAGTTTAATTTGTACACCTTGTCCTAATTACAGAGCTTTCTGCAGCCCGTGTATCTGTATGGTTTATTGTAGCTTGGAGCTTTGTAAAACAAACACACACACCAGTTAATTGGGTTATTGCGATGGAAAATTGGGCTACAGAACAGCAACCTCTCTGGCTGCTGTGCCTTTACAGCTGGTAATGAACGCTCCAGCCACGTCAGGGGACGCTGATTTGTAAGGTGTGCCGTTTACAGCTTGGTGATTCTGTTGGTCTGAGAAATAGGTGATGCCGTGAAACAAAGAATCACACCAGATAATGTTCCCTCACGACCATGCTCCCACCCCAGCTGGCGGGTTTAGAACTTTTAGCACTGCTACCCCCCCTCCCTGATCCCAGCCCTTTCAAATACTCCAGCATGTCTGAAGGCCACATTCTCACATTAAAGACCTAAGCCTCAGAATAGAGAGAAGGAAGAACAGCTCCTCCGGTAGCCCTGTTTTTAGAGCACCTGCGGGGAGACCTTGCGAGGTGGTGGTTTTTCTCCTAACCAGCAAATAAATATGTAATGCTATCAAAAAAGGGATCATTAAATCGGATTAGGAGTGAGTGCGGCTGAATCATTTTCCAGGAGTCCTATTGGAATGTGCTTCCCACGGTTGGGGCTTTAGCTATTTCATGCCTGGCACTGGCAAACTTCCTTCACAAGGGAGGCCATAAAGCTTGACATATCACAGGTTTATGGTCTCTCAGTCACTCTCCCCATCCCTTTCTACCTCTAGCTGCCAAATGTGAATCCTAAATGAAGTGAGATGAGAGTGGTGGGACTTTTATTCCTACCCCAGCTAAATTAGTCAGCTCTGGGAGGCTCCTAAAAGAGCAGAAAGGTGGCAGACAGTCTGTAGAAATAGCAAATGCAAGATCCCAGCCTGTTAAAAATACAGAAGGGCCTCCATGGTCACCGACCACGAATAAAAAGGGAAATCTCATCTCCTGGCCATAGCCTAGAGCTCTTCATGTCAAGTCTGCAGCCGAGGCCAGCCCAGGACTGCTGGGCCAACGCAATCTGAGACACTCAAGCCCTGTCTCCAACTTCTCCTCTTGGATACAGAGGGGCCTAGCTCCTCAAAACTGAAAAGAAGCGAGCAGTAACTGAAGGCACCCTAAGGAGTTGATGTCTCAGAGGTTTCCCCAATCAAGAGCATTTGCATTCTGAAAGAGAATTATAATGGGTAGGCCACACTGTATACTGATGGCAGAAGGCATGGCATGACAGGGCCACATGCAAGAGTCTGGTCCCCATGCTGAGTAGACTTCTCACTCTGGACACCAGATATATTTTCAAGCATGCTGGATGCTATGAAAAACATAAGAATACAAGGTCTTCCTTGTCATTAAGACAACCTTCAGAAGAGGCAAATCCCACACCAGGCTCTCACCTGCAGGGCTTGTCTCGTTTGAGTGGAGAAGGAAAGAGTTAGCATAATTACCTACATCTGACCATCTCCCTGACTGGAAAATGCAGAAGTAAAAATATTTACTTTCGGCTGGGCCACCCCCATAGCCTAGTGGTTTAGGGTGCTGGATTCCTCATGGTCAACTATGTGGCTCAAATCCCAACTCCAGTGCCTTGAAAAACACTGCAGGCCTATGTGCACATATTCCCAAATCCTGACAAGAGGAGAAATGGAGAAGGGATTGCGGCATGATCATACCCCTTTCTCTCTCTCTCTCTGTCTCTCCGTCTCTTTCTGGTGAGCATACATGCCTTTTGGCTATTGAAAAATACATACTTTGAGCTGATCAAAATCCTAAAAGGGGGACCAGTGGGTGGAATACTAGCTAGGGAACTGAACTCCTACATGGCCAACCATGGTTCAAGTCCCAGACCCAGTGGCTTGCTTTCTCTCTTTCTCTCTCTCTCTCATAAGCACACATGCCCTATGGCAAAATTTAAATAATAATAATAAGTAAAATTGATACATAATTCTAAAAACAAACAAACAAACAAAAAAAAAAAGCCTAAAGGGACATGCCCCCTGTCCCTCAACCTGGATGTAATTAGGCCCGTGCTTCTTGCCACTTAGCATCCAAGAGAGCTGGAGCACAGCCTAGGCTAAGCTCATGACAGCCCTGTGTACAGTCCTGGCCCTGCCATTAGCAATTTTGTGGCCTGGGGCACATTCCTGAACCTGACTCTGCCTCAATGACCCTTATCAGTAACCTAAAGGCATCTATATTACCTCTCTCACAAGTAATCTTGAGCATCCGAAGAGATAAGGTAGGTAGTGTTTATAATACTGCCCAAAACATCCTAAGTCTGAAATAAACATTACCTCTTATAATTACCACTACTCATGCTATTCTTGCTTTACACATGAGCAAGTGAGGCTTAGGAAAGCTGAATAATATGCTTGAGGTCTCTCTCTCACACACACAGACACACAGACACACATAAACACAATGGAAGAGCAGAAACTCAAATTCAAACCCGGAAGTTCTGACCTCCAGGCCCAATGTCTTAATCTTTACAAAGAACATATTCTTCTGAGGAGATGCCCCCTCACACCTAAGAGCACATTTACTCAACCTGGATCTTTTCCAAACCATAACCCAGGAGAGAAGAGGGACATGAGAACATCTGAGAGGGTGACAGTGTCTGAAACAGGGTGCATCTGAGGAGAGCTCTCAGGCCTCTAAACCTGGGAATCCAAAGTCACCATGGACACACCCCTGAGTGGACATACCACTCAGCCTATGTCCCAACCCTGGGATTCAGACCTAAGGAAAATGCAAGGAGAAATTCAGGCAAGGTGAGCTGCTACTATTTCTGCTTAAAATTGACTGTGCAGTTGTGTTAAGAAACAGGAAAGCATCCCTGGCTCTGACAACCCTGCGGCAGGCAGGTTATTATTATTATTTATTATTTGTTGATGGATATTCAAAGCCATCAGTCAGGTCTTCCCTCAGGCCAGGAAACTGAAATCTAGGAATCTTGAGTTGGGTTCCCAGAGCTGCTCGAGAGCTGAGAGTTATTAAAGTACACTTTGCTAGCGCTCTCTGCTCTGTGGGGTGCTTGACCCTACATCTGACTTCAGGCTGCTGCTGTCCCTGCAGTACAGGCAACAGAAAGCATACAAATTGCAAAGAGGGACTCTGGGGATGGGTGAAGAGGAGATGGTAGAAAGGAAGAGGATGCTGGGTGGTGGGGGTTGTAATGGGGATTTCATAGCTTTGTTTGTCATCTCACTGCCTTGTCCTCACGTTCTGCTGTAACCACTAGATTCAGGGAGACCAGGATATGAAGAAATTGCCCAAGGAGGGGAGGATTGCACCACCAAGGGCAATAAAAGTTCATGCAAAAAGAAAAATGACTTGCCAAATGGTGTCATAAGGGGGGATACTGACCATACTCCTCACTGGGAACTTACATTTTCAACCTTGACTCTAGTCCACAGTTAGAAATACATTTTATAATATTTCCTATACATATTCAAAACTGAAATGAAAAATTCACTCCAACGATACTCGCTTTTACTAAAAGGATGCCTTCTAATACTTTCTATAATCTTTTTGAGCTGTTTTGTTTTGTTTTCATTGCCAGAGAGCACATTCATTCTCCAGAGAGAGAACGCAACCTATTCCATCAGGATTTGGGGCATGCATGCACATGTACCTAGTATGTTTTTCAAGACACCAGGGCCAGGATTTGAACCAGTTAGCCATGTAAGATCCAGCTCCTCTAACTATTAGACTATGGAGCCAGCTCATTAATTTTTGTTTGTTTGTTTGTTATTATCTTCATAGAGACCCACAACATTAACTTCATTGCCCACCTTAAGCCTTGGAAATTAGAATCTTCTGAGAATGAAGTCAGGGAACCAACATTTTTCATAACAGATACCCAGATAATTCTCTTGTATTCTACAACCATGCCTTGGACCCTCAGCTGGCTCAACTGCCTTCTGAAAAAATTACTGAAATCTTCCAGGAATTCTCCATGTCAGGAGGCAGCCAGCTCTATAATCCCTGGTCTAGGTCTGTGATGGTTAATTTTATGTGTCAGCTTGGTGTATCCATGGTGCCCAGTTAGAGACAAACACTAGTCTAGATGTGGTAGATGGGATTCACATTTACAACCAGTTGACTTTAAGTAAAGGAGATTATCCTCCATAATATGAGGCCTCCTGCAATTAATTGGAGGCCTTAAGAGCAAAGACTATTTACTGAAGAAGAAATAATTCTGCCTCAGGACTAAAACATAAAACATAAAATCCTGCCTGACATTCCAGCCTGCTAGCTGGCTCCACATACTAACCATCTTGCCAGTCTCTAAGATCGCATGAGAAAATGTGTTAAATCTTTTTCACATATACATATATACAAATGTTTGTACTTCTGTACACATATCCTATTGGCTCTATTTCTCTGGAGCCTCCTAAGATCTAAAGTCAAATATACTATTAAATAAATTTCTTAATATAAAAAAACAGACTGCTTATTCAAGCCACACAATGGAAACTAAAACTATTGGGTCATCAGGAAAATCATGACTATCTTTGCATAGAAAAACATAGAAAAATACATTGTAACTTTCTCAACAACCTAATAGAAGGGAGGAAGACTGGATTCAGAGAGACTTGGTAAGAATCCATTATAATCTTCATGAGAAACAATCACTTACACTTACGTAGTGGGAATAGAGAAAAGAAGGTGTGTTCCCAAGATATTAATAAGCTATGTTCCATGGGAATTAATGGTTAATTTGTTAAGTAGATAGGAGGATAAGAAGGAGTATAGAATGATACTCTGGGTTTGGCTTGGCTTGGTGAGTAAAAATTAAAAATTGTGTGAGTAGTTTGGAGAGACAGATGTTGAATGAAAATTGATATATATTTTTGCTGTTCACAAAAAGCCTGCAGATGAAGATACCTAGTAGGGAGCTGTATCCATATTTATGGAGTTTATAATCAAAGCAAATCTAGAGAGTCTTTCACATAGAGTCTTACACATAAATAGTATTTGAAGCCAGAGGGGTTGGGACACCACAATTAGAGAAATCATAGAAGAACTCACAGAGAATATATTGAGAAGAAACAACCAGAAATAAGAATATCAAGTCATTGGGCTAACACAGAAGTCAAGACAAAGTAAATTTCAAGAAAGAATAAATGGCCCACTATACCCTATGCTTCAGAGATCAAGGAAACCTAAGATAGTATTTAACAGCAAGGGTCTTTACTGACTGATGAGATGGCAAGAGGCTGATATTCATGTTTCTCTGTTGGGCATAATTATTGTATTTAAGGTCACTGAATACCAAGCACCTGGGGTTCTCTGTGCCTTCAGGTGTGAGGCAGGGCTCTGTAATTTAAGCTGTTCATTGAGGCACCATTGACACAACAGATCGTACCTTCTCTTCTTTTTTTTTTCTTTTTTTTGGAGAGATTTTCGCTATAGGGCGCGTGCGCTCGCCAGACAGAGAGAGACATGGAGACAGAAAGCGAGAAATCACCCCCCCCCCCAGGGGGGATGGTCATGCTGCAATCCCTTCTCCTCCATTCTCCTCTTGGGATCTTGGGCACGCATGCACACACGCCTGGCATGAATTTTAAGCCACCGGGTCCAGGACGCAAACCGCGGTCGACTACGTGGGAGTCCAGCGACATAGCCATTACGCTAACTGCTGGTTCCTGATCGTACCTTCTCTTTGAGTGATTATCACCTTCAAAATCTCCACTTGGAAATGAAAGAAAGATTTACTAGTGCACTATGGAAAGATTTTAAGAAGCACTGAGTTTCCAATTTAGGCTGGAGCCATCAACTTTGTGTTCAAACAGTGACTTGGCTTCTGCAGAACTGCTTAACTGAGGAAGAGAATGGTTACTTGATGCAGGACTGGGTTTGCCAGTTGCTTCCTGTTTGCGTGCGCCACCTCTACATCCAGATTCTAAGAGTCTGATCAGGAGCCATAAATATCACTGACCTAGAAATCCAAGACCCAAGTGATCCCAGACTTATCACTAGGCCCTGTGATCCTATTTAAGTCATCCAACTGCTCTGAGCCTCTGTTTTCTATAAGAATAAGAAGCAATGCACTCTACTATTTAAAAAGTATCTTCCAGCTCTAAATTTCTGTCTCTGTCTTTTGAGCTATTCCCCAGAGTATCTGCTATTATGTGGAGTGCTCCAGTAAATACTTTCAGAAGTATTGAAGGGAGAAGGAGGAGGTGAGGAAAAATATAAGGCAAGCTACAACTGAGAAAATTAACATCAGACCAGACTTCATAATTCATGGATTCAGAATAGGGCAATCTGTCCTGGTCCCCTTCTGTAAATGGTTTATTACAGTAAATTCTAGAAGGCCCTCATATATCAGTCTCATTACATCATGACCCTACCCAGGAACAGTGTTGTAACAAAGCAACAAAATGCTCCTTCCTTGCCTATAGCATTTCTCTGGTGACAATTCTCACTGGAATGAACCCTATCACTGCAATTGGTTAAACTGAAGAGATGATTTATATCGATTGGGACTCTTTGGTTACAAGCAACAGAAATTGACTTAAGGCGTAAAAAGCAAATATTGGAAGATTACCATGCAGCTTACAGAATGAAAGGAAGAATTGGTTAACCAAGTCCAAGGACAAGACACGGGCAGCTATGGGGTCTCAGTCACCCCTGATGTTTCCTTAAGAGCTTTGCTCTCAGTTGACTCTGCTTCCTTTTGTCTGTGTGTCTCTGCTCAAGATCCAGATGCTGGGAGGAAATCTGATTGGCCTGTTCTGGGTCATTTGCTTATCCCTGAGATTAAAGTTCAATGACTCTTCCCAAAAGAATGGTGTATGTATATAGTGCATGTGTGTATATATTTATATGGTATATGTGTGAATAAGTATGTGTGGACATGTGCATATAAATGCATGTGTGCATTTGTACAGATGCATCTATATTTGGTATAGGTACGTGTAAGATAAAATGTGTGAGACTATGTGAGTATGTATGTGCACTGTGAGTTTATATGTGCATATTGTGCACATGTGTAGGCAAACATGTCAGGAAGATAAGTCAATAATGTCAGATATCTTTTGGTGAAGTCTCTAAGATGGTTTTGAATTTTGATAACTTCCCTACCAGTTATGGAACTACCTACCTAACCTATTCCCTCTAAATTTTAGCTAGTCTCCTTTACAAAATGGGAATGCTGGGCCAGCAGGTGACATGGAGGTTAAGGCAGCTGGATCTCACATGACTAACTGCATGGTTCAAGTCCTGGACCAGGAGGCTTGAAAATCACTCTGGGTACATGTGAGTGCATGCCCAAAATCTTGAGATTGTTATCTCCCTCTAGCTAGTGCACATGACTTATGGCAATAAATAAAAACATAAATAATAAACTGGAGAATACTAATACCCACCTTTTCATGTTGTTCTGAAGATAATATATACACAATAAGCAATACAACTGGCACAATAACCTCAATAAATAGGAGTTAATATTCTTGCCATCTTATCATCTCTGAGATGAGCTATGATGTTCATAAATAGGTTAAAAACAAGTATAAAAAGTCTCTTCCTGTCCCAAGAGCATACACATAGGAAAGTCACTCCTTTCCCTGTACCCAGAGGATATTCCCTTACCCACAACTCAGGAACTTTACTAATGCACTGTTTTCTGCCTCTATATCATCCTTTCTTGAAAGCCAACTTCTAAATTCTCCCACTCCCTCAGGGCTAGGCTTAACCCCATCACTTATAAAGCCTGCTAGGTCTTTCCAATCTCCTGATTCTCTGAGGGACAGTAACCCTTAGAGGAAGAATGGTGACTAGAACCAATGGTTGTGACTCTCTGGAGGCTGTGCTGGGAAGGATTCTGACACCATATCAGAATCATCAGGGAGGAGCACCATAAAGGAGCATAGATGTCTGGTCTGCAGTGCAAAAGTCAGTACTATGAGCTGCCTGGAGCATGGTTGTGATGTTGCCATATTAGCCTTTGCACGCTGTGTTTGTTATCTTCTTCACTAAATGCTTCAAGTGAGCTCTTTCCTTGAAAGCAGAGAACACATCTCTTACTTTTTATTTATGCCCCACTCTAACTAGTGTGGTGCTGAGCACAAGGCAGGGGATCAATCAAGGCTGGTGGGGAGATTGATTCATTTCTTGACCGTCAAGGATGGTGGGTAGATTGATTCATTCCTTGACCAGTAGCCAAAAAGCATGAGGTCATGTGCTCTAAAGTCAGGTGCACCTAGGGATATGGAGCAAATGCTGCCCTACAACCTTCACAGCGAGGAGCATGGTGATAGTGGCAAGATCACGGCTTTTGGAATCTGACAAAACTGGGTAGATGCCAGCCCACCTATTAACTGGGTGACGTATGACTGTATCATGTAACCACACCAAATGTGTTTTCTTTTCCAAAAATAGTAACAATAATAGTATCCATGTTAAAGGGTCATTGAGAGCATTAGAGAAGTTCACACACACCAAGAGGTGTGACCCAGATCTTAGCAGAGAAGAAGCATTCATTATATCTGTTTCATTTTAAGATTTAATAATGAATTTGAGAAAAAGTACGAATAGCATCATCATTGCTGTCATCGCTATAGGGCGATCTGGTATACCAGGAAGACTGTCCTTGGATCACTGTTTTCTCGGGCCCTATCTTTGGCCTCCAGTATGTCCCACTTGGCTACCAGTATGTCCCACCACGAACTGCTCTGGGCTCTCTCACCACCCCATTTGCAGGTAATCTGGAACTCTTCCCACAAGCACAAGAGCTCTCTTCATGAAGGAGGAGCAGTCCGGGAGAGTTCAGACACGCTTTCCACTGAACCAAACCTGTATTTCTCAGACGAGAGCTAAGCATATTTACATGTGTGGAACATCAGCCAGGATCAACAGAGACCCTGGATTACTTTTATTTATGAAATTTTCTAAGGAAATCCAGGGCATTAAAATCACTAACCACTCAGTCTATGCTGAAATAGGGCATCCTTTTAGAGCCAAAAGTCAGCTAGGACCAACCGTACATTCCAACCTGTAGAGGATGCATTTATTTTTAAAAAGAGCTGCCATTTATTGAGTGATTACTATGTTCTAGGCACTAAGGTAAGAAATGTAAGCATGACATAGTCACTCTTGATCTTCACAACCATCCCCCAAAAGTAGGACAAACCATCCTTTCTCCTCCAGTCTACATAAAACTCAGTCATTATCTGAAACACTGTGTTTCAGAGGTAATTAAAATTCACAGGGACATTACTGACCCCTGGGCTGTATTTCTGTCCTGCCAAACAATCAGCACAATCAACAGGAGTCCAGTGAGAAGAGATGCCTGGGGCAAAACTCTCTCCTTATTCCAGAGCCCCCAGAGAGCTCCTCCTAGGACATCCATTAGCCCTGGCAGGCATTGCTGGTGTAAATCACCACCCTGCACACGGTGAGAATATAGTTATTATAACAATTGCTGCAGTGCATGATGCTCATGCCATTCGGAAATGTAGGTCTAATTAGCTCTAAGCTGTTGAAGATTTGAGTAGGGTAGTTTCATTTTGGTTTAATGCTTGGTGCCTGGTGTAAAATCTGAATTTATTACTCTTTTTTTAATCATTTCTGCATGGCTCAACCAGTCGTATCAAAACTACTGCATGTTATAGACTTTAAAAAGTGATTCCCTGTAGGCATTTTAAGGTATAGGATCTATTATGGGAAGATATATATTTGACAGCTTTCTGTTTATTACTCAGTTCCGCCACATTGTTCACGAACCCAGTGAAAGATGTTCACAGTGGTAAGTAACACTTTATTCCGGGAAGAAGGAATGCACGGCAACTTGCCTGGGTAAGTACCAGAATTGGTGTGTGGTGCAATTATAGGACTAATGGGAGAAGGCTTCACATACTCCATCAAGACCCTTAAAAGCAAAGGAGACTGCTCTAGTGCTAGATCCCCCTAGATTTTATGCAAAAACATTTCCCCATTAAAAGTAGTATGGCTCAGCAGTGGGTAATCTATGTTATGATTCTAAACATTTTGAAAAACAAACTCAGGTAGCAACATCCCTCCTTCCCTGGTCTCTGAGGACAGTTATTTGGAGAGGGGAAGGAAAAGCAACCCTATTTTCTTTCCCACATGTGTTTTTATATTTTTTTGTGCCTGAACTACTTTAACTCTTTTCCCTAGCTATTGATGTGAACCTGATCGAAACAGTCCCATTAAAAACTCCATGTAGGGGAGCCAGCAGGTGCATGGTGGCTAAGGTACTAGACTTCCCACATAGCTGACTGTGATTCTAGTCCCAGATCTTGTGGCTTGAAAAATTACACTGGGTACATGTGTATGTGTGCCCAAAATCCAGAGGGGAGAATAGAGGAGAAGGGCCAACCCCCTAGGAGGTGATTTCTCACTTTCCTTCTCTCTTTCTCTAGCAAGTGAACGCACTCTATAGCAAAAACCTAAAAATAAATAAATAAATAAATAAATAATAAATAAAAAGGAGCTTAAGCCAAGTGCTTCCAGGAATAATGAAGCCTTCCTACATCTGCTCTCTACTTGTTTGTTAGTGTTGGCCTCCATGATTTCTCTCATTATTTCTGCATTGTTCTCCAATGAGCACATGCACACCCTATAGCAAAAACCTTTCTAAAAATTAAAAAAAAAAAAAGGAATTGGCACATTCAGGGGCCAGCAGGTGGTATGGTGGTTGAGGCACTGGATTCCCACATGTTCAACCATGGTTCGAGTCCCGGACCCAGTAGCTTGAAAGTGATGCTGGGCATGTGTGCATCCATGTCCAAAATCCTGATTGGAGAATGGAGGAAGAGTGGTTACAGCATGGCTCTCTCTCTCTGTCTCTCTCTCTGGCAAGTACATGTGCCCTCTGTGAGGAGAGAGATTGGGGCATGAGGCAAGCATGACAGCACAAAAGCTAGGAGATTACTACAGTCATCTGTTGAGAGATAACCAACCAGCCAGATTCTGACCATAGTGTTATATGCAAATCTGTAAGTCATGCAAGAAAACATAACCACCTAGTACAACAAATTCACTCACATACTTGAGTGTGCATGTTCCTCTTCAACCCTCATTTCAGAAGTCTGCCAGCTAGAGGGCAGGGTGTTTTCTCCAGAAGAGAGTTGTTCATCACAGGAAGTATTTAACCAGAGACATGGTAGCTATAAAGGTGGTAAGATACAGTGAGATTCCAGATATTTAAGGTAGTGGCAAGATTTAAGGATGGATTAGATATAGGAGAGAGAAGGAGAGAGAGAGAGAGGACAAAAGAAAGGGAAGATGGGAGAAAGGAAGGGATAATGCCAAATTTGATTTGTGTAACTAAGATAAATGAGACTATGGGGAGAAATAGGCTTGAGAGATAAAATTCAATTGTTTAATTCTAAGCTTGCTAAGTTTGAGATACCTGTTGGACAATTAAAAGGAACTTTGAATAGGCAATTTGGAGTTCACAGAAGAGGTCCAAGCTGAAGATATAAATCAGAATGCAGATGGTATTTTAAATGGTGAGATTGATGAGACCATCAAGATTTGAATGTAGACAAAGAAGTCAGAGCTCTAGAGCACTCCAGTATTTAGAAATAAAGGTGAGGGCCAGCTGGTAGCATGGTGGTTAAGGTGGGTGGATCCCACATGGCTGACTATATGGTTCAAGTCCCAGATCCAGTGGCTTGAAAAACACTCCAGGAACATATGTATGGTTGTCCAAAATCCTGAGAGAAGAATAGAAGACAAGGGATTGCAGTGTGGCCATCCCCCCCCACCGGGGGGGGGGGGGTGCTTTCTCACTATCTCTTTCTCTCTCTGGTGAGTATACATGCCCTATAGCAAACTAAAAAAAAGAAAGAAGGAAAGAAATGAGGGTTATAAGGAACCAAGAAAAGATACTAAGTAGGAACAGCCATGAGGTTGAAGAAAACCAAGTGATTATGGTATCCTGAAAGCCTAGTGAAAAACGTATATTATTAAAAAGGGAGACATCAACTGTTAATAAAAGGCTGAACAAGATACAACCTAAGAATACATGTTTGGATTTAGTGATATGGAATTAAGTCACTGGCAACTTTGACAAGAGTCATTTTTGTCAGTAGTGGAAGTGACAGACTAAATGGAACAATTCTTAGGAGAATGGCAAGAGAGGAACTCCAGTCCTAATGACAGAATTGCATGAAATTCTACACTGAGAAAGCTCTGAACTTAAGCCCAAGTTTGAAAAATGCTGTGCTCAATTACTGATGTCTGCCATAAGAACAGATAAGGAAGTAGTGATATATATGACACATATTTACAAATCTTGTTCCAGGATATATTATGGCTTGTTCCATAGTCTCTTTGTACTTTTTTATGCTATCAACACATTTTTGATACTCATTAATGGTGAATTTAATATTGTTCCAGTAAACTTCTGGTGTTCCAATATCTAATCTCTCTTAAATAGAACAGACCAGTTTCTAAGTGTACCATGTAAAGTCATTTATGAAAACCTTCAGTATCCTGAAAGAACTCTGGATGTCCTGAAAAGATACCATATCTTTCTGCACAACTAACTTACTAAGCAAAGAAGCTTTAAAGGGTGGAAAAATCGACATCTGGCCCTGCAATGCAAACTTGCATTTCCTGTTTCCCTTTTCCCTGGGAGACAAGGCTAGATAATTCAGATTTCCACATACGTAGCTCTTTGATACAGTTATTCTGTTTTTCACTGAAGGTCAGATGAGGTTGCTTTATCAAATAGTCATGATATACAGTGAGAACAACTAGTGGGAACAGGAGGTATGCATGAATATGAAAATGTAGGTAATTCAGTAGTCACTTGATTCCCAGTAAGAACATACTTTCTTCCAATCTTGTGTTTCATCTTAACTCCAAAAACAGTTTGTTAGTACTTACTCCTGTGAGAAAATATTCCCTAGAACAGCTCTTCCTGTAACTTAAAAACTTAATTTTCATTCAAATTTGCATTCTAACACATAACTACTCAGAGTTGGAAAGTGCCTTAAGCAGTATCTTGTTCAAACAAGTACCCTACGTGTGAATGAATCCGCGGTGCACTAATCCTAGATATATGGCCCTCAGATATCTGGTTAAACACTTCCAGGAATGAACAACTCACTTCTAAAGAAACCAGTTCCCTTCAGCTGTCAGTCTTCTGAAATGAGAGTTGTAACAGGACCTTAGAATTAAATTAGGGTGATGTGCACATTGGTAGGTGTGTTTTCTCACATAATTTACAGGTTTGCATAGAAAGATGCTCAGATTCTTTGGTTATCTGGGATTAGGTAATATTGATGATTCTCTGATTTCTGAGACTCCAAGACAGAGCAAACGCTTTTCATTTATCAGTTCAAGGCCCTCCAACTGTGCACAAACTTAAGAGGGCCCAACTAAAATTAACTTGGGGCTGCCTGATTTTTAAATCTCTTTTGTTCCTAGAATAGCAGAGAAGCATGTGGTTGGGAGGGTGGAAGGACAACTGGAATAAGGACCTCCTAGTTCTCTAATTATGGCACCAATAATCCCCTTTATATTCTGGTGTTTTTTAGCATGTTTATGGTTTTGTCTTATTTCATCTTAAAGTCCAAAGGCAAGCTGACTCCAATTGCTACAAACACACAAGGCCCCAGCCACAGGCCTCAAGCAAAGAAACAAACAAACAGAATGCATGGGAACCCAGTGTCTCAGATTAAGTATGACAATGGTGCAAAGTCCATATGTCTCAGGAAAAGGGAGACTTTTTTTTTTAAATCTCCAGGGTGTCCTGTCAAATCAGGATTATCCAGGATCTGCACCATTGTTCATTTTTCATCCTCAGTAGAACTTCATATGGACTCTGTCCTTCCCTTATACTTTAAGATGGATGGTCAATTGTTTAACCCTGGTGTTTTTAATTAATTAGGTCTCTACCACCAAAGCTTTAAGTGAAGTCATTTAATTTAGACTTCGCTTAGTAGGCTATAGAAAATCAGTATTTATTATTATTCTCATTAGCTGTTATTTTCTATATGACTCAACTAGTCAAAGGGAATGGAGCTTTCAAAGTTTACAAACTGATTTCCCACAGATAATAAAAAACGTATTTATTGTCAGGAGTGAGCCATTTTATAACTCAGGCCTGGGTATATCCAGAGCACACAAAGAAAGAGCAAGAAAGTGAAATACAAATTTTGGCTTTTTTCACTCATAGAGAAATGGGGTAAGAATGTGTTTTAGGTCATCTGTGAACTCTAAATGCTATTTACAGACTCAAGAATCAAAACGACATTCTCTTTCATTCTGTGAGTAGAAAATAAGAGTTAGTAAGGAGTGATATTTTAAAGGCCAGCAAGGCAACCTGGTTATATCCATCATTATCCTTACTTAATGACCTACTTGTTAGTTAGCAGCTGCTGTGGCCAAGGAATGGTACCTGGTTTCTAGCAGCAGTACCTCATTGCTAGTTGGAGTGGGTGAATAAGAGGAATTAGTGGCCTGCCTCAGGACCCAGCTTGAAAAGAACGTGCTTTTCTCCAGTTACCTAGAAGGACTGTCTCTCCCTCGAAGAAACAAAACAAAACAAAACAGCAACTGAGTATAGGGTCTTCCAAAAACTAAGCAAGGCTTATTTGAAAGAAGCAGTTATTGAGAAAGCATTTCAGAGCTCACATTTCCTAGGAAAAGAACATTGTCTATATATATATATATATATATATATATATATATATATATATAGAGAGAGAGAGAGAGAGAGAGAGAGAGAGAGAGAGAGAGGGACAATAAAATGACAGTTGGCTCATTTCTAGTGAAAAATCTAACCATTAGCAAAAAGAAAACATTCAGGCAACTATGATCAGGGTATTTCCTTCCTGCTGTCAAGCAACATGGAAAGTCAGACATGAAGCTCAAAAAGGGGATTGGTGCTCATGGAATCAGGGAGGAACAGCTGGATAAATGGGATACTTAAACAGCTCCATCTTACAGTGACAAAAGTCCTGCCAATTAGACTATGTATTTTTTTAATTCTTCAGCTAGAACCTCTTTTATTCATGAGTATAATTGCCCTAGCCTTGATGTCAAAATCTCTCTCCAAGTCTCATTTCAGAATCAAAAATAGAGAGATACAAAACTGAAAATCAAGCTTCTCCCACTGATCTTTGAGCAATCCATAGAGAGATTGGTAGATTCTTTTCTGAATGATTCAAAAGCAGGGGCATAGTCAAATTCAGAAGCATAAACGCTGAACTATATATTGAAAATATTAAAGACGCTCAAAAAGCATGATCTAGAAACCCATTTGTTTAGGATTAAGTTTTAAAATTAATAATAGTGTTTAAAAAAAAAAAAAACTAGTTGGTTACCTTCGGAAGATGACAAAGGTAAATTGATTATCTTTAAAACTAGTAAATCAAGTAAGGGAATCAAGCACTTATCCTACATCTCCTATATAACCATACAATTGGGTAATCAAAGAGTAGATAAGTGGAAGCACTTATTTATAAGTTTTTCAGCTGATAAGTGAAAGAGAAATGGCAGAATTATATATTACCATTTAGCAGTTCCCAATGAATTAATGGATCCAGGCATTGAATTTTGGCTGGATCTATTCTGATTTTTTTAAAAAGATCAAAATTCAGACTGTGTATGCTTCCTAAAAAAGGACCTCAATGGCACCCACCCAGTAGATTAATTCTAAATCTACTCAAGTTCCCAAAAATAGCTCTCCAATGTACATAAAATACTGAGGACAGAGGAACATATTGAATGGTACAATGAGTGTGCAATCAGCAATATCTATATTGTAGGAAACTCTATAGTCAAAAGATAAATTGTAAAAAATAAAGACGAGTATGATGAGGAATCTGTTGACTTGAGATACATGTCCTTTTTTTTTTTTAACAGAGATTTTTGCTATAGGGCAGGTGTGCTCACCAGAAAGACAGAAAGTGAGAAATCACCCTCCAAGTATGATGGTCACACCATAATCCCTTATCCATTCTCCTATCAGAATTTTGGGCATGTACGTATAGGTATCCAGCATGAGTTTCAAGCTGCCAGGTCTGAAACTCAAACCACAGTCAACTTCATGGGAGTCTAGCAATGTAACCATTACTCCATCTACTGGTCCCAGCCTGTCCATTTTTTTAATGTACAAAAATAAACAAGAGTATCTAGGGATGTACACTTGGATAATAAAATTATGATTAATGCAAGGAAACAATTATGAGGAAGACCATGATAGCGGTTACTTCCAAGGAAGAGGAGAGGGTGAAATTGGATAGGGCACGTGAAGAGCATTTTGGGGTGACTGGCAGTTTTATCTCTTGATCTTGATGGTGGCTTAAGGATGTTGCCTTATAATTCATTAAACTATATAGCTAGTAGGCTTATTTCCTAGTGATGACAAATAAGGCTGGTAATTTGGAAGCTGAGTTATTTCCTTTAGTAGTGATTCTTCCTGTGGAATGCAGAGTGGTGATGGTGTACTACTGGGAAAAGAAGGGTGGCCAGGAATCCCAGAACATTGTCAAGATGAAAAAAAATAATAATAATCTCATCATAGCCAGTCAAGAAATCACACACCACTTAGGTCTTTTCCTCTCAATTCTAACCCAGTGGCAAAACTACAAAACAATTCATAAAAAGCCTTCAAGGGCACATAGTAGAGTGGGGAGGTTGTACTAAAAGTATCCCAAAGGACAAGGGAAACAGGATGACTTCACCTGTATCTGTTTTTACAGATCCCTAGTCAGCCCCCTTCCATTGCCTGAACAGGACTTGACTGCCTACGTGTCAACCTGGCCCAATAAAATAAAAGCCCCAGCACTTTCCTCAGGTGAGCACATCTCATTCCCAGGCAATATGTAGCTAATGCTTGGATACCAGAGAACTATTACCTTGAAAGGAAAAGTGAAGACTTCAACTTCAGTCCCACAAGGTCTACCCACTTGGCTTTGTAGTTTCTCATCCCCAAATGATTTCTATTATTTTTAATAATGATGATGATAAATTATTTTTGAAGTTCATGACTCAAGAGCCTTTGGGACTAACTTATTTTAAATTGGCCAATAAAGTGACTGAGTCAAGGCAAATTGTGAGGGGATGCAGAGATTTGGGAGTATGAAGCATGGGGGGAAGGGAGCTATTGGAAAAAATCTCTAAGCACAAAGCACTTCATAAGTCTTCAAAGCATTTTTAAAATTTATCTGATATGTAACTAAAAACTAACAAACCTGCATGTATATATCCTTCACCTAAACCACATCTGCTCTGGGCATAAAATCCAAGATGTAAATTTTTATGGGCGCTTGAACCCATAATGGGTCTGCCTGTCAAGAACCAGATGAAATATGATTTTTGATCACCTAAGCCAATGGCACCCAAAAGCTCAAACAATGGTTCTGCCCCCACCCAAGGTCCTATAAGAAAATTTGTATTCCATCCCTCACAGGTCCATCGACTCTGTGAAAATAATCCCTATGTTAAAAGGCATAGGTCCAGCAGGTGACGCAGTGGTTAAGGCCCTGGACTCTCACATGGCTGAATGTGTTTAAGTCCCGGTCCTGGCATCCTGAAAATCACACCAGGCACATGTGCATGTGTGCCCAAAATCCCAGGAGGAAAATGAAGGAGAAAGGAATGCGGCATGGTCATCCCCCCTAAGGAGGGGGGGACTTCTCACTTTCCCTCTCTCTGTCTCTCTCCAGTGATTGTACACATCCTATGGCAAAAAAAATTAAAGAAACAAAAGCATCTGTTCAATATCCTTAGTTTATCAATGGAGAAACTAACATCCACAGAGGGGATATACTGGCTTAAGGTCACTGAAGTAGGGACTAATTCCATTTCTTCTCTTTTCTTGATGACAAAGCCCCAATTTTGTTTGGGTAATCACTTGTCAAACCGCTATGTGCTCAGAAAGAGGGCCCATGGCCACCCCCAGATAGAATAAATCATGACAGGTCAAAGCCCAAATCTCAGTGGCTTACAAGAGGAAGGTCCTATTTATTACTGTGTTACATGTCCAATAGGGTCATTTGAAGTTATACTTCAGAGACCCAAGCTAATGAGGAAACTTTTTTCTGGAACATTGGTCATCTTGTGACAAAGAAAGCATGGAAAGCCATGAACTGGTTTCTAGAACATCTATTTAGAAACAACACATATGATTTGCTCATATTTCATTAACAAATCACATAGTGCACCCGGATAATAGTAAAGAAAGGAAGAACAGTTTTCTTGTATAAACACCACAGTTAGTCTGTATTTAATGTCTCTAAAAAATAGCTGAGCACCCTAAGGGTAACTGCAGTGTCTACTGAACTGTTTTGGAACAATCCGTAAACCTTAGAATTTTATGAAATGGCACATCTGTCATGCCCTTTTACAGTAAATGTTTAAAATATCCTTTCATCATTGAACAAATGCCTGCCAATTAAAATTTTTTCCCAAATAGTGAAAGGTTTTTGTTTGTTTGTTTGTTTTTTGTTTTTGTTTTGTTTTGTTTTGTTTTGTTTTTTAATTAGGATTAATGGTGACATAGCAGTAATACCACACTCTGTGATGTTGACCCATGTAGGAAGGTTCTGGGTTCGTGCCTGGAGACTCAAGTCTCTCCGTGTGTGATGGGCACACACCTGCTCACAATCAGGGCCTGGCTAAAGCCAGAAGTAGCATAAAGATCCTGTTGGAGGTGCTCTCTTATTCATGGAAGAAGGAAATAAACTTTTAAAAAAAACTTTTAAGTTAAAACAAATAATATGCCTTGCTTTACCAATACCACCTACTATGGTTAAGTTACGGATAATTTAGTGTATGTCATTTTGTCCTTTTCTATGTATACCCACATGTCTATATACATGTGTGCATGAATATATATATAAATATATATATATATATATATATATGTGTGTGTGATTTATGACCCAAAAATATCATTCTATAAAATTATACATAATATTTTATACTTTACTTCGATCTCTTAATAGTGTGAACATTTTTGCCTATATATAATTACTACTTTCTTTTTAGTAATTACTTAGTAGTCACTGTGTATATATACCAGAATTTATAAAGTATTATAAATATATGTTTTATATTATAACTTCTCTAGGAATGGACATTTAGGTATTTCTAATCTTCACTACCCCATACATTCTGTATTAATCATCCTTCAGAAGCCAACACCACAAGCTGGTCACAACATTTTTTTATGCTAGACCTACAAACAACCTGGAATCCTCCTCAATGCAGACTTCTCAGCAACCACTACCAATCCATTGATATTGGCACTGATTTTGAAGCCCATTTGCCATCCCTGATCTCTATGTAGAAACAAGTTGTCATTTTCTCACCAACCATCTTCTCTCACAGGATCACCTACTACCTCACTAACTTCTCAGACTTTCTCAGAAGAAGCCATAGACTTTCTTTTTTTTTTTAATTATTTATTTAATTTTATTTATTCACCATTTATTTTAATTTGACCAGAAGGAGATAAAGAGATACACAGAGAGAGAGGGGGAAAGTGAGAAAGCAAGCCACCAGGTCCGGTACTCGAACCACGGTCGGCCATGTGGGAGTGTCCAGCATCTTAACCACCACACCACCTGCTGGTCCCAAGCCATAGACTTTGAGACTTCATATAAGCCTGATTTCCACATTGGAAAGTGGGAAAAAAATAACCCACTTCTTCCAGTGCTCTCCACCATCCCAGCCCCATCCAATATAGCATCTTCTCCTCCAAGAGCCACACTCGTGAAGGGTTTCCCATGAAGATGTTAGCCTTTCATCTGTTTCCTGCCACCTAGAAGCAGTTACTTCTGTCTTTCTTTGAATAAATATTTACTGAGTGCCTTCTGTCCCAGGTCAGGTTCTACGCGGTACAGGAGTAAACAACACAGGTAAAAATCCTTGCCCTTGTCTATCCCAAGTTGGAGGAAAAAGACACAGAAAAGAAATAAGGTAAACAAGCAAAATTCATAGTGAGTTCATTGAGGCTGAATGCTAAGGAAAATCCAAAAGCTGGAAAGGGGAATAAGGAGATGGGAACAGGGGAGAGCGGCCTTAAATTGGAAAAAGGAAAGACTTTACTGGAGACATAGAATTGGGTACAGACCTGAAGAAAGGGAAGATGATGGTGAAGGTAAAGTGTATGCCATGCAGATATCTGGGGGAGGAGCCTTCCAGAGCGAGGCCCTGGGGCAGGAGCATGTCAAGAACAGTGAAAGGTTGAGCTAAGTGAACAACTCGGGAGGAGAGCAGAGGAGGTAAGTAGGTATAGGCCAAGGGTAGATATGGGGGTGAGGAGATGACAGGTCATAAAGGGTCTCCCTATGGGACCAAAAGAATCACTAACATACATGGTCTCTGCCTTCACCAAGGTCTTATTCATCAAGGAAGATAAATACGAATTTCATTATTACAGGTAATTTATTCAAAATATTTCAAATGTGGCGAGTTTACAAAGAAGCACAGGTGCTGTGGAAGATAATCAGTATGTACAATTTGACAGTTTCTGATGATCAGGGAAGGCTGCTTGAAAGAGGGGATGTCTAAGCCCTGAAGGAAAAGAAGAGATTGCCTAGCAAAGATGGGGAGGCAAATATACCATATAGAGGAACAGTGTGTGTTCAACAAGGCCAGAGGGGCTGGGCATCGGAGAACCCAGAAGATAACTGAGCACAGAGGGCAAAAGCAAGAGGGGTAAGACCAGAAACAGAATCCTCAGGGCCTTGAAATGTTCATTAAGGAGGCTTAGGCTTTGTCCTAAGCAAAAGAAGAAGCTGTTGAAAGGCTTTACACAAAAAAGTGATTCCTTCTGCCCTTTTCATTAGAGAGTTCTCTCCCATGCCACTGTCCTTGCTAATCTCTTAGATTCCTGAATAAATGTTGACCTTGGGCCACTCCACGGCCTGAAGATTAAGAGAGCTGGATCCCACATGGCCCACTCCATCGTTCAAAGTCTGGCTCCTCATGGCTTTAAGAACACACGAGATGCCTGAGTGTCCCCCAAACCGTGACAGGATGAGGAAATGAAGGAGAAGGGATTACAGCATGGCCATGCCCAACTGGAGGTGCTTTTTCCCTCTCTCTACCTCTCTCCCTCAATCTCTCTCTGTATCTGGCTAGCATAGGTGCCCTCTGGCAAAAAAGAAAGAAAGAGAGAAAGAGAGAAAGAGAGAAAGAGAGAAAGAGAAAGAAAGAAAGAAAGAAAGAAAGAAAGAGAAAGAAAGAAAGAAAGAAAGAAAGAAAGAAAGAAAGAAAGAAAGAAAGAAAGAAAGAAAGAGAAAAAGAAAGAGGGAAAGGGAAAGGGAAAGGGAAAGGAAAGGAAGGTAGGTTAATTTTGCTCCTTTTCTAACTAGCATTCATTTCTGGTCACTGGGGCTGCTTTGCCCCCACTCCTTCTTGTGAAATAAAGTTCTTGCTCACTCCATCTGTCCTGTGATAGGTTACATTTCCAGACATGGTTTCCCAAAGCAGGGTAGCACATGTACACATGAGAACACCTGTCAGGGAGTTAAGAAAAGGAAAATGTGGTTTCCTCAAAAAAACATCAGGCTCTTTCTATACAGAAATTCAACAGATCCAAACCATTTCAAACTGGGATGAAACCATATGGTTTCCAGAATCACACATTGTTTTAGAAGATTCCATGGCTGAGACCACCTTTCTCTCTTGGTGGAAATGAACCAAACTCTTCCCATTTGCTACTCCTGGTCATTGTAGGAAGGTTAATTAACTCATTTGTTACCCGTGTAGACAGCATGCACGGTGTCACAGGTGATCTGGAACATTAAAGATGACATTCCTTTCTTCTGCCTGAACTCATCTGGAGCCCTCAGTTTTTCTCAAAAAGCAATGTTTACAAATCTCCAGGCAGTGGGAATTTGTTGTTGTTTTGTTGTGCTCTTTGTATTCTAAAGTTCATGGTGTATTCCATACTCTAAATTAGGCCTCAAAAAGATTTCTGATTAAAAATTTATACAGCTCATGACAGCCTCTTTCTAGAATATAACCCCTAACTAATTCATGTTCACTTACCCTGCAGTTTTCTATTTATAATATTTTACAATTTCTGTGTATTTGTATTATAAATTATTAAATGACATCAAGGTTTTTATTTTGATGAGAGAATTTTTGATGAATTTGACAGTGTAATTACTTCAGATCCTGCTCTGGATTGCTGAGAAAATATTTAATTTTATTTACCTCGATGAATAATTAAAGCGTGCGAGTGGTGGGCTCCCTTGCTGTGCCTTCTGAGCTTCCTCTTTCTGTTTGCTTCTTGCTAATTAAAATAGTGATGCTTTTTTGTGTAGTGGCTTAGAGAAATAAATTACCAATGGGGAGGGAGAGATAAGACTTTAGAAACCTGAAAGGAAGAAGAGGGGAAGAGGGGGAGATGATGACAACTTTGGCTGTGTTTTATTTCATGTTATTTCTTTCAAGAGCAAGGAAAGGGAAGAACAAACTCCTTGTTTATTTAACCTCCCTCTCCAATTCCGGGAACTTATCTGCTAGCCTCAACTCAAACAGCAGAAATCATGAATGGTAACAACGACTAACTGGGAAAAACACACCACCAGAGAGCCCGGAAGATAACTGATAGTCCTATGTGCTACCCCGTTGGGCCCATGAATTACATCCCCATGTAATTTCCATTGGTTATAAGGTAAGGCACAAGGACAACCTTAATATTCCTACTTGAACTTGACGGTCTAGTCCTAATCACTCACAAGTGTGAGGACCCAGGTTTCCTGATAGTCCATCCACTAGGATTAGAGAATCAAAGAACAATTTTTTTTAAAGAATTATTTTACTTAACCTTATTTATTTATTCATTTATTTATTTTAATTTGACCAGAGAGGGACAGAATGAGAGAGAGGGAAAGAGAAAGCAAGCCGCCAGGTCCAGGACTCAAACCATGATCAGCCATGTGGGAGTCCAGCACCCTTAACCATCAAGCCACCTGCCTGTCTCCAAAGAACAATTTTTTGTCACCACCTGATTTTGAGCAATTGAAAATAATAAACATGTTATTAGGCACTCAGTATATTGTATTAATAAACTTTGCATATACATATGCATTAATGCTAAAATACTCTGACGCCAATGGAAAAAATACTGAACTGTAGACTGGCAGGAGCCCTGGATTCAAAGTCTGAGCAGGGTGATGATGGAAAAGTCATTGTTCTATTCTAGACCTTGGTTTCCTTATCTAAAAATGGAGATGGTTTTGGTAATCCACCTCATAATGTTACACTGGTAATGAGGTAGTGAGGAGGAAGAGCTACGTCCTAACTACTCCTGTTGTTTGGTAGCTTCCATAGTTAAACATGGTACCAAGAGGTAGCGACCACCTCTTACCAATCTTTGTATCCCCAGCCTCTAACACAGTATCTTGGCATATTGTCCATGCTCTTTGCAAGTTTATTCAATAAGTGAGTGGTATGGATGTCTGAGTGGCTTTTGCCTATCCCATGAGCAGACTGAAAGCCCCTAATTGCATCATAAGGTCCTTGAGGGCCAGACTGCGTTGTTCTTTTCCTCGGCTTAGTATACTGCATGAACACAGATGATGCTAAAAGTGCTTGCTTATTTGTGCTGGAATGGAATGTCCAGTATCATTCAGACAGAGCTGGAGAGATTGGCAGCAGCAGCTTTTCCTGGGAGTGTTGCCTGAGGCGGGGGCTGTAAAAATCCTGCAAGTGCGAGGCCACCTTAGTAAAGAACAGGACATTGTTTGGGGCCAGAACCCCTGGTGAGCAAGGTCTTTTCCAATCAAAGGCCCCGTCACTGGCAAGTGTTCCACAAGCCCCTGGGGCCCAGCTCTCATTGTGTGGCAGGGCCACAGGGGGCAGGGGGACGCCTACTTCCCAGACTGTATCGATTAGCTGCTCCATCTGCCACCCTGCAAACAAGCAGCTCGGCCCCCCATTGGATGAAAATGTCACCCTTGGTAACACATCCTCACAGCTGGTGTCTGACCACAGGACCCTCCGGGAGGGAATAATCAGATCCTGAAAAGCAGTCAGCCCACACCAAGCTAAATGCAAAATGAAAAATAAATGTCTATTTTAATCTCCCCCCACTTCTCAATCCTGACTCCTAAGTGAGACCCCCTGAGCACCAGACGTTATTTACAAGTTGTGCTGTCACAGAAGGGAACTGGTGGTTTCAGGGCAGGTTGCTTGGGGAGTCCTGAGTCTGTGGGAATTATAACATAGAGCCCTCCCCTTGATACTTCTGAAGCTATAGGTAATGCACCAAAACTCTGCTCCAGTCACTCCAAGTTCCAGATCTTTTCTTAGAGACCTCTCTTTCTCTCTCTGCTCTCACTCTCTCTGTTCGTCCCTTCCCCCTCTCTCTTCCAGGGTTCATTTTTTCTGCCCAGGACACTCTTCTCCTCTTCTCCTGGATTACTCCTACTTCTCTTTCAGGCTTCCACTTAAACATCTTTAGCTCTAGAGATTCAGACCTGAGCATTCCCTCCAAACTATGTAAGGTGGCCCCCATTCTGTTGCCCCTCACACTCTGTGCTTCCCTTGTCACACTTGGCTATCTGTCCTACTGGGCTGAAAGCACCCAGAGAATGGGAATCTTCTTTGTCAAGCTGACTATTATATTCTTAGCACCTACCATAATGCCAGGCACCTTGCAGGTGCTCAATAACTATTACATAACTAAATAAACATTACCAGAGGCAAAGCAATCGATAGAAGGCTTGTTATCAGACTCTAAAGATGTCCACGAGGTGAATTTGTCAAGTTTTAACTGTTGAACTAGCCTAAGTGAAAAAATAAAGGAATTAGTCAGAAGGCCACTGCAGTAGCTTACAAGACTGCAAGAAAAGCTTTGCAAACAAGGGCAATTCCAGAGAACTCTAGGATGGGAGTTTAGCTGGTGTCTCTCTTCTCTCTTTCTCTCTTCTCTCCTCTCTCCTACTTCCTCTCCCGTGCCTCCTTTTCCCCCATCCATCTCTCATCTTGCTTATCACTGATAGCCAACTTCATTCTCTGAGATTTCAAAAGTAGCCCTACAATAACATTGATTGCTTTTTTTATCATTTAAAAAAATAGAATTCCTGGGGCCAGCAGGTGGTGTGGTCGTTAGGGCACTAGACTCCCATATGGCTGACAATGGTTCAAGTCCCAAACCTGACAGCATGTTTTCTTAGTTTCTTTCTCTCTCTCTCTCTCTCTCTCTCATACACAACCTATAGCAAATTAAATAATAATAAATAAATTAAATTAAATAATTTTTTAAAAATAGAATTCCCTTCTGTTTCCATATGTGAAATCTCAGGGAAAAATTCTGTTGGCCTGACCGAGGGTATATGCACATCTCTGGGGTAACTGCTGTGTCCAAAAGGACAAAGTACAATAATAGACCTTTACATCACGTATCCCCCCCAAGGTTGGGCAGAGCAGCAGAGATGACAGTCTCTCTTACCCCCAGTGCAAGAAAAGGGTGCTTGTCCTACATACACAATAGCTATTCACAAATGGATTAGAGTCCTGTTCTCAGGCTCCAAAAAAAAACATCAGAGTAGGCCCAAGGGAAATCAAGCAACAGATCTAAGAAATTCAATGAATAGCTCTCTAGATTATTTATTTTGAGCTTCTAGAGGACTTACAGTTCAGTGGTGTACACTTTGGTCCTATTTTCTATGGTTCACACATTTGTTTCAGGAATGTTTTGCCATCTATGAGTTATGCTAAAGTTTTACAAGGATGAAGACCAGAAACTTGATTCAGTCCTCATGCCTTTATTTGTCATCCTCTTCCTGCATGGCTTACTTAATTCCGATCTCTTCTCAATTGAGTCCATCTTACAAGCCATTGCCAACTTCCTAGAATCCCATTTTCCTTGTTTCACATTCCTATCTGAAATGCAATGAATCTCTTTTCCCACTCCCACTTAAACACTCAAGTACGGATTTCAACCTCACTATCAATCTGGTTTTATGCTACCAAAGAGTTAATAACAGCTTTGGTTGTGTTCAAGTCTTTGGGAGCATTACCTGCAGTATTATACTGAAGACATTAAAATAGCAACTGTTGGGACCAGCAGTTAGTGTAATGGCTATGTCGCTGGACTCCCACGCAGTCAACCACGGTTCGAGTCCCGGACCCAGTGGCTTAAAACTCACGCCGGGCACGTGTGCGTGCGTGCCCAAGATCCCGAGAGGAGAATGGAGGAGAAGGGATTGTGGCGTGGCCATCCCCCCTGGGGGATGATTTCTCACTTTCTATCTCTCTGTCTCTCTCTGTCTGTCTGGCGAGCGCACGTGCCCTATAGCAAAAACCTCTCCAAAATAAATAAATAAATAAATAAAATAGCAACTGTTTTTATCCTTTTCTGAGCACCTGACTAGCTGTTTTCCGCCTATACCAAATTTAACCACACATTTATCCACATGTTAACTTTTGACAGGCTCCTTCTTACAGATAATTAAGCTGAAATTCAAAGAGACCATATATTTCACGCATAATCATAGAACAAATAAGGGACTATACTGGAATGCAAGCTCTTGTCTTTCTCCAAAGCATGATCTTTCTTCCGGGCTTCTAGGCCATCTCCCAGCTGAAACTTCCTTCTACTTTTCCCTGCATACAGCTCCTCTGTGGTCTAGCTGGTCCCTATGTCCTCTGACACTGACCCTTTCCTCCTGACATCTCCTCCTTTCCTCCCTCACACTAGCTGGTGCTCTTCTCCTGAAAGACATTTTTGGAGTACCTTCACTTGCCATTAGGTGGAGGTAATTTTCAGCTCAGGTTCCTTGATAGTGAAATGTCCTGTGCCACCATCATTGATATTCTAAATAGAGTACCTTTTCCTTCTTTCTGTGTAAACTTCTTTCTCCCAGGTCCCTTTCCTTTGGTATTGCTGATCTGTTCTTTATGCATAATTTATGCTCATAACAGAATATAATAAGTGAGACACCACGAAATAAGACATTATTATTGACATGAGTAGCTCTCAACCAGGGGCAATTCTGTCCCCTCAGGGAACATTCAGCAATGTCTGGAGACATTGTTGTCACAGCTGGGGACAGGGGGTGCTATTGGCAATACATGGGACAGCCAATCACAACACGTCTATAGTGCCACAGTTGAGAAAGCCCGATCTACATGGACAAGATTAACTGAGTCATGACTGGAAATTTTGATTTTTCATATTAGAGTCTGAACTGTGCATCTTAATCTTGGATTCCAGAGATACATGAGGCCCCTCTCCTTTTTAAACCAGCAGACACTCCTTCGTTCTGTGGACGCCTCCTGGCATGAATCCAGCAGACTGTCAAAACACAAAGAGGCAGCTTCTGTAGACAGCATGGTGTGGTGTAGCTAAGAGGGTTACCATTATCATATCTCGTACTTTCCAGTTCCGCGTCTGCCATTTTCTAGTCATCTCCTTAGAAAATGTGCTTAATCTTTCTGAATCTCAGTTTCCTATTCTATAATAGGAGGTATGTTATGAATCAAAATGATAATCCAAAGGAAGCATGTGACACACTGCTTAGCACAGGGAGGATGTTAGCTACTCCTTAATGTCACAATAAGCAATGGAGACTTCATAATGCACTTATAACTGTGAGTTATTTCATTTTGACAAATATATTGACCATTATTATTTGAACTATGATTAATACTCAGCCATATACACGGGACAAGAGAAAGGACATCTTCTGGCCAACGTGAGGTGCTTGGCACAGGAGGAGCTTATGGTGTGTGGACATAAGAGAAGGAGGGTTAGCAGAGCTCATCCACAGCTGGAAACATTACAAAAGACCTGACTGAGGAGCTGGAACTTGGGTCCTCAGGCACCAAAGACCAGGGGACTTAGAACAGGTAAGTGTCATGTCAGGTCTGTCCTTCAGGAAGAGTACTATGTTAGCACATTGGCAATGGCTCACTTCCTTCATTGTAAACTCAGTTATGTCCTCTCCCAGTCTTGGTTCTTCAAGTTCAAGTGAAACTACTTTGGAATAACAGGGAAATAGCCACCTCAATTACCACCCACAGTGGTAATTCTTCTCAAAGCAGTTTGGTGGTATGCATTAGATATCTTAAAACAGACATGCTGGGGCCAGCAGGGGACATGGTGCTTAAGGACGCTGGACTCCCACATGGCTGACCATGGTTCGAGTCCTGGACCTGGTGGCTTGCTTGCTCACTTCCTTTCTCTCTCTCTCTCTTTGATCAAATTAAAGATAAATAATTAAATAAAATTAAATATAATGTTTTTTTTGGAGAGGATTTTTTGCTATAGAGCACATGTGCTCACCAAAAACACAGAGAAAGACAGAGAGACAGAAAGTGAGAAATCACCCCCGGGGGGGATGACCACTCCACAATCCCTTCTCCTCCATCTTCCTCTCAGGATATTGGGCATGTATGCACACATGCCTGGAGTGAGTTTAAGCCACCAGTTCCTGGACTCAACCTGTGGTCAACTACATGGGGGTCCCAGCGACATAGCCATTATGCCAACTGCTGGTCCCAATAAAATAATTCTTAAAAAAAAAAAAAAAAAAAAAAAAAAAAAGCCATGCTCTTTCATCCAGGAAGTTTCACTTCTAGGAATTTATCCTGAGGAAATCATGAAAAATTTGCAAAAACTTACCCACAAGAAAGCTTATTATTAGCACTGCTTATAGGAGTAAAAAGCCAAAGACCCCAAATGTTCAATAATAATTAAGTGGCCAAGTAAATTAAAACACAATGACTAACTATGCAGCTACTAACACCACATTATTGACATGGAGAGGTTACAAAACAGTGCAAAGTGCATGAGACTGTTTTAAAGTACTTAGACTCAAACACACCACACAGACATACACAAAGACACATATTTGTCTCTACATGTTATAAATACCTTTATGTCCCAACTGTTCCTTTATGGTAATGTATCTTAGAGAATTAATGAAGGCAGTAATAGCAATACATCTAAAAGTATGCGTATACACACATAAACCCATACATGTGCACAGAAGAAAAGTATATATCCTGGTATTAATGGTGCTTGTTATGGGTGATTATTTTGGGAGATTATTTTCTTGCGTTCTTTCTGTTTTTCCAATTTTTCAGATCATTCTAGCAGGAGCATTTGTAATATTTATAATGAGAACTTTTTGTTTTAAAAATTAATAAAGATAACAGAAGTTTATCCTCAAGAAGTAAACACAATAGCATTTTATAAAATTTCTGATAGCCCTGCAATTTTTAAATTATTTGAAGATGATAGAGTAAGCCATACTTTCAAAATTGTTGATTTTCCTTGGATTTTGCTATATTCTAAATTCAGGGTATACTGAATTTGGTATAGCTCTCACTCTCAATAGCTATTCAACTGCATCCTAACTGAACTGGGACTACAGAAAATATAATCTATATGATTTCTTTCCACAATCACTTGACCCAACTAGGATCCACAAGACATGCAAAATAAAAATTATGACTAATTCAAGGCTACTTATGATACAGTGCTAAACTATGACAATCTGAATTGGGTAGAGGTTCAGAGATGGAGAAGATAATTACATATTATAGAGGGGTTAAGATAATTTTAATACACAAGAAAGATGGGCTAAAAATTAAAAAAAAAAGAAAAAGAAAAACCAAGAACAGCAGTATCAGAGGCAGAAAGGCATGATAGGGGTGAGTTTTCATACAGTGTAAAAGACTAGCATGGTTTTAGCACTGAGCTCTTATTGAAGACTACAGATAGTGAGAGCAAGTTAGAGAGGACCCTAAATGCTGGGGTTAAGAATTTAGACAACAAAATCCTTATAATAAACTTTTTGGTCTAAATAAAACAAAGAGATAGGTGGTTTTTAAATATTAAATATGAAGATGACATTGATAACTCAAGCATTAATCATCTAGAAAGCACCCGAAAGAAGCAAGTAAACACCAGAAGGAGGGATATAATAAGCTCTTTTAAACAAGCCCCCAAATTCCACCTTACAAATGTATTTGTAGAAAAAGGGGTAGCCAGTTGTGTGGTTGTCACGGTGATTGGATCCCACATAGCCAACAGCACAGTTTGAGTCCCGACCCAGTGGCTTGAGAAACACCCTAGTCATGAACGTGTGCTTGTCCAAAATCCCAAGAGAAAATGGAGGAGAAGAGATTGTGGTGTGGCCATCCCCCTGGGAGTGTGATTTCTCTCTCTAGCCAGCAAGCACACATGCCCTCTAGCAAATTCAATGAATAAATGAAAATTCTTTGGGGGAAAAAAAGGAAAGAAAAAGGGTAATGCAGTCCTTCCAGCAGGAAGCAGGCTTCAGGAATCCCAAGGAGACGGCAGGAAATAAATAAGGCTTTAAGGAAAGAGAAACTCAAGTTGACAAATGGTGGCTGAGAAATTGGGATGAAACCCCAAGTAGAGGAAACCTGTCTCAGTCCCTAAAGTGGGAGCTCTGTAATGAGCGAAATTCATTATCTTAAACTTTTGGCTATGAGGTGTAATTGTTAACCTCTGCTGCTTTGGTTCAAGGCTCCCTTCAGTAAAATATATTGTTTGCCATCAAAGCTGATGTGGATTAGGAGCTGAGCATATGCCCTCCCTTTTAGGTTATATTAATATACCAAAATCGATAACATGCCATAGCTTTCAGAAGCAGTAATAAAACACCCTAAAATATTCCCAGAATATGTCTATAAATTATTTGTTCAATGTACTTATGTTAAAAAGGTTGTCAGTTACAATGCTCTGGAAGACTCTAAAATTACAAGCCATCGTATTTGTATTTGATAAAGCTCTTGCTGTTTTGGGTCAGAGGGGGTTATGCTGTGGGGGAAAAAAATCATTATTTTCCCTAATAAATAAATTACTTGCCTATATTTCATGTATCACTCAGGCCAGCCAGTATTGAAGGTTTAAATAATAAATAACAAATAGCTCCATTCATTTATTAATCATGATGCTTCACTGTGAATGAGTATGTGTGTGTGTGTGTGTGTGTGTGTGTGTGTACGCACAAGTGTACGTGCATGTAGAGTATATGAGTTTTCTTTTAGGCTCTTGTGTGTGACAGATGGAACAGTAGTCATCTAAGAGGATGAAAAGTTATGCCTCTGGAGTCATTAACATTTTTCCAAGTTAAGGATGTCATCTAGTGTAAGAGACATTTTCCTTTGGCCAGTACCTGATGCTGAAGACTGGGCTGGGACAAAGTTGCTGAAAGGTATAGTCCATCTAATACATTTAAACTGAGATTCACTAAAGGGCCTTCCTTACTATTTACTCTTCTAAGTGGAACACAGATAGATTAGGTGGTCGGAAAAGTCATGACCTATTTTTCTGGTTTTCTATGCAAAAATGCATCATGACTTGTCCAATAACGCAATAGTACTAGAGAGAAAACAGAGGGGGAAATAAAGACAATCAGACTTTCTCCAAAACTGCCTTCTATTTAGTAGAAGAAGAAAAGTTAGCTATGTCTGCAGCAGGCAGTTCGAATCACCCTTAGTCTCAGTTAATTGAATGACCCCACCGCTGTATCAGCCTCTACCATATTACCACAAAGCAACCACCACCATTGCCTAGAGGGTTTCTCCTACCTGATGCAGACAGAGGCAGGTCGACCCAGGGTACCCGTGCCCACAAGAAGTCAGCTTAAAAAAAATATATTGCTCTATTCTCCATCCCCCAAGGAATACCTGGACCAAGGAAACAGCTGGACCTTGCAATGAGTTACGGTTGGCACCAGGCCAGAGCAAAAGCAATCAGCCTTGCAGTGAATCCTGAAACAGATGGGTCCCCTCTATGTGTCCTTCCCTTCTCCACACACCTAGGGCAAGCACAGGCCTTGGCAGGAGCTCTGGGGACACGTGCATATATTTAAAAGGACACAAGTCTCAGGACTACTCTTTCATCATAAATTTCATGCTTTTTTCTACATTATTTAGCTGCAGGGCAAAAGATCTTTCACCTCTGAAAATGCATATGAAAAATCTGCCTGCTCTAATGCCCTAGCTAATTGGGCACCAGCGTGTGGAGTCAAAGAGTCAAGTTCTGCCCACTGTTTGGGGTCAGTTGCTGACTCTTTGGCACCCTGGGTAAATTGCTTCTCCTCCTTTGGTCTCTTCTTTATGTGACCCTCGCCACCAAACAGCAACATGGAGCAGGGCACAGCAGGCTGCCGCGCCGTGAGCCTTGTTTAAAGAACAGGGTCAGCTCCTCGCTGTGAACAGATTTTCCTCTGTGGGAACAGGTTCATGTTTATCTTTCAAGTTCCAGCAACAAACTCGGGATCACCAACATGTGCCGCACAGCTGTGCAGTGCCTGATTTATGAACAAATCTGCATATAATTGTGTTGGTTTCTTTTTTTCCTGGTCCATTTTTTTTTTCTTTAAATAAAACAGCTTAGTTCAGGCTGCATAAAGCCCCAATTCTAAAGCTATATAATTTTATGGACAAGGGGTGGGGGTAGGAGTGGGGGGAGCTCTTTTGTATGGCACCTGAACTCATTAAAATCCTAAATTCCATAATTTTACACTACCATGTGCCACAACTGAACAGCCTAATTGCTTGCCATCTTTATGAGAACCGCAAATGGAGCAGGAAAACCAGGGAACAGGTGGGAAGGCCACACTGGGGTTTGGGGCCAAGCCCTGTCAAGAGATGGTGACCAGAATAGAACTCTGTGGGCAAGCCTGAATGTTGCTAAGAGTCAGGGGTGTTGCCAGGTAACGAGATCTTCACAAAGTTTATGGAAAATGCATATTATGAAAAAACTATGCAGATTCCAAATGCTTTTTACACCAAAATAAACTCATACTTTTCATTCTGTTTTTCCACAAACTTTGGAAAAGTTCCCTCATATATATTAAAATGAAGAGGTTCCTTCAGACATTCCTTCAGACACCAGACTTGGTGACCAAGAAGTTGGAATTTCTTTTTAAGTTAGACACTAGGGGGCTGAGGTAAAAATCAGTGCCAATATATATTTGAAAAAAATGCTCATAGCTAATCATCGGGAAAATGCAAATCAAACCACAGACAGTTTTAGAGAAAGTCTGATTGTCTCCCTCCCCCCGTTTTTTTCCCTAGTACTATTGGGTTGTTGGAAAAGTCATGATGCATTTTTGCACAGAAAACCAGAAAAATAGGTCATGACTTTTCCAACCACCTAACCAAACCACAGTGAGATACATTCTCACCCAGTTAGAATTACTGTTACTCAAAAAGTCAGATAAAGAAAGAACAAATGTTAACAAGGATGCAGAGAAAAGGAAACCATTGGTGAGCATGTAAATTCAAATAGTCACCATGTAGAACAGCAATTGAGGTGTATCAAAAAATTATCAATAGAACTGCCATATGATCCAGGAGTCCCTCTACTTGGTATGTATTCAAAGGAAAGGAAATCAGTATGTCAAACAGATTCTGCAGTCCCATGTTCATTGTATTCCTATTTGTTTTAACCACAATGTGGAATCAACTTAAATGTCCATCAACAAATGGATGGATATAGAAAATATGATATAGACTTTTTCACATATACAATGGAATATTATTCAGTCATTCAAAGAAAGAATGAAATGCTGTCATTTACAGCAACATGGATGAGTCTGGAAGACATGGGTTAAGTGAAATAAATCATGCAAAGAAAGAGAAATACCGCATGTTTTCCTTCATATGTGGAAACTAAGAAAGTTGACCTCATAGAAGTAGAGAGTAGGACAGTGGTTACCAGAGACTGGAAAGGACAAGAGGGAAGGACAGAGTAGGGAGAAATAGTTAGAAAATTACAGTTAGAGAAGAGGAATAGGTTCTAGTGTTCTATGTCAAGTGTGGTGAGTATAGTTAAACGTAATTGTTATCAGGGCCAGCAGGTGGCATGTTGGTTAGGATGCTAGACTCCCACATGGCCAACCATTGTTTGAGTCCTGGACCTGGCAGCTTGCTTTCTCATTCTCTCTCTCTCTCTCTCTCTCTCTCTCTCTCTCTCTGCCTATAGCAAGTTAAAAGAAAAAGTAATAATAATAAAATAAATCTTTTAAAAATAATAGTTATCATATTTCAAGTTAGGTAGAATAGGATCATTTAAATGTTCCCAACATAAGGAAATGGCAGAGGTTTGAGGTGATGGTTATGCTAAGTACCGTGATTTGATTATTACAGGATGTATATGTATATAAGAACATTAGATTGGACCTGTAAGTATGTGCAATTACTATGTTGATTCAAAACAAAACAAAACAGGGACCAGCAGATGGTATAATGGTTACATTGCTGGACTCCCATGTAGTCAACCATAGTTCCAGTCCCAGACCCGGTGGCTTAAAACTCACTCTGGTCATGTGCCTGTGCGTGCCCAAAATCCCAAGAATAGAATAGAAGAGAAGGGATTGCTGTGTAGTCATCCCCCCCATGGGGTGATTTCTTGCTTTCTGTTTCTCTGTCACTTTGGCAAGCACACGTGCCCAATAGCAAAAATCTCTCTCTTAAAAAGAAAAAAAAAAAAAAGAATCGGTGGCTAACAGTGTTACCTTTACCTACATGTTAACCGGTTGTCCCTGGGCACAAATAAAGGCTAGATCTTACAGTTTTGCGGGGGGTGAGGGATTCCTTTGGATGCCAAGAAATCAAGGATCTGGTGATTTAGTAGTTATGGATATGAAAAGTTTTCAGCACCACTTCTACAGACATTGAAAATCATCGATTAACCAGAATGACTAATGTTTTCTTTCTTTCTTCTTTTTTAATTTGTCAGAGGGTGCATGCACTTGCCAGAGAGAAAAAGAGAGATGGGAAAAGTACAACCCAGTGGAGTATGTTCATGTCACAATTCCTTCTCCTCCATTGTGCCATCCTCTCAGGATTTGGGACACGCGCACTCATACACACACGTGCACGCACACATACATATACCAGGTCTGTTTATGCCAAGCCACTGGGTCTGGAATTCTGACCACACACACAGTCAGCCATGTGGGCTGGCTCCCCAACCACTAGGCCATAGGACTGGCCCAAGTAGTGTTTTTGGTATTTTGGCTGATCACCTTCTTTTCCTTACAAAAAGAAGGAACTGCCCTTTGAATGGGATGTTAATAGTTTGGTGATTGTGGGAAGGAGCTGGAAATTGTGCCGTGAGGAAGTTTTCAGAACATTTTCTTTCCTTACATGCCAATTGATTGCAAAGACTAGACCAATCAAGCCCCAATCTTCAGGACCCATCATTCTCAGGACTGACAATGAAGATGCTTGTTTACTTCATTAAAATGACATTTCTTTTTTTTTTTTTTAAGAGGGATTTTTGTTATAGGGTGCAGGTGCTCACTGGAGAGACAGAGACATAGAGACAGAAAGTGAGAAATCCACCCCTGGGGTGATGGCCACACTATAATCCCTTCTCCTCCATTCTCCTCTTGGACTCTTGGGTGTACACACACTCAGACGTGCGCGTGCACACACACGCGTGCATCCAACGTGAATTATAAGTCGTCAGGTCCGGCATTCAAACCGCCATGGTAGACTACAGGGGAATCCAGCAACGTAACCAGTATGCCATCTGCTGGTCCCTAAAATAATTATATTTCTAAAATTAAACAATTCATTCAAGCCTCAAGTCTCACTCCTGCAAATTAAGGGTGCCAGAGTTAGATCATAAACCTAGATAACCATGAGATATGAAAAGACTAGCTGATAAGATCTAGAAATCCAAATGGAAAGAGTTGGAGAAGTTAGAAAGCTTATATAGATTAGTAGTGAAAACCACGAGTTGTTCAGAACCAGGCATGAAGTCTAGTAATATAAAATAAACATTAATTTTGAATGGAGTGGGTAGAAGAAAGGATGAAGGTGAGTCCAGAAAACAACAGTTGATGAAATCTGATCTCAGGGAAGACGGTCCTAGAGGTGAGAATGGTAGAGACAGCCCTGGTTACCCTGAGCATGATCACTATCAGAAGTTGCTAGAAACACTGCTATTGAGAGCTTTTCCCTAAGAGACAGAGATAACTTACCAGAAATCTTAGAAGGTCTAAAAGTGTGCAAAAGCTCTTACTCCCCAAGGGAACATTTCCAGAGAAAATTCTTAGATCTGGCCAACTTTGGCTACTCTGCAGGATTTCCAATGAGCACTGCCCACTTCTTTAGAAATGCGCAGAAAGATCTCTTTCTCGCTGAACAAGAAGGACAGGATGTTTGAGATAAATCTTCTGCTGGGGCCTGGGATCTTATACCAAGAACACAGTGTCTTACATCAGGAATCCATTGACAAAAAATAGAAGCCAGATGGATGTCTACTATGCCAGGCATAGTCTATGAAGAGACAGAGGTCTCTTATGTAGGTCCAGTAGTTAGAGTGAGTCTGACATGGAGAAAGAACTCTGAACAGTGAATCCTGCCTCTGGGTTTACTAATTCCAAAAGGAAGCCGAACATACCAAATAGAATTATTTTTTATTCACCTCCTTTCCCCACTTTCTCTTTTCTTTGTTGTTCTCAGAACTTGTTTCCAGGTGCCTTTCCTCACTGAGTAGCCCAGAAGTTCCTCACCATTGACCAACTCACAGCTATGTAAGTACCTACTTGGCATTAAACATTTTGTCTCCAATGCGTCATCCAAGCCTAGTGATAGCCTGCTGAGGCAGACACCGTAATTACTCCCACTTAACAGATTAGGAAACAAGTTCAGCAACATTAAATAATGTGACTAAAATCAACCGTGTTGCTGGTATTGCACAGCTGGTCCCCCGCCTTCCTTAGTTGCCCTTTGTCTTTGTGGGTCTCCTAGTTGCTAACAGCCATAGTTTTCTCTTTAGCCTGTCAAGTTCATATTCACCAGCTGATTACTCACGGTTATACTGCTCTGCAGAATGATAATGAGTAAGAAAGGCCTTCTTAAGTTATAACAAACCACATAAATATGAAGACTTACTTTAGTGTGCATGTGTGTGCACGTGTGTGTATGTGTGTTGCATTTATTTCTGCTTCTGTCTAGTTTCTGACTTTCACTTTCCATTTTTCTTGGATGCATTCACCTGGAACTAGGACTTCCTAACTAGAGCCAAGCCCATCTCCTAGATCAGTCCTCACTCATCCACAATATACCTTCCCGCTCCCAGTTGTAGTTCCTTTTACATTTGGAAATGAACTGCAGCCACTTCTGCAGCAAACCCAGGGGTTCTAGTGCTGCCCTGCTAATAGAATCTTTATGATGCACCTTCTCCCCAGTATCCCATAGCTCTCTCATGTACTCCTATATCCTTTCCCAGTGGTTCCTATTGCTGTCAAATGGCCCCATACGTACTCCTTTAAAGCACAAGATAGCCTTTCTTATCATATCCCCACATCACTGACAAAAAATTTCCATTGAGTCCAAGGAAAACAGCCACCTATTTGAGCATTTATTATATTCCCAGCACTGGGCAAAGCACCTCATGTGCACTATGTCATTTAATCCTCACGCTATTTCTGTGAAATACATAGAAAAGTTGTCTCCATTTGATGGATGAAGAAAGTGCCCAAGATCATATACATTATTATTGCTGTTGTTACATGTAGTCAATGCTTATTTAGGTTATGCTACATATTTATCAAGTTCTTTTTTAATTTCCAGAAGGCACATGCACTCACCAGAGAGAAAAAGAAATGGGGGGGGGGATGTATGAATGGGGAAAGGGACAAAGCACCCACCAATGAGACATTGACTTCTGAGAAAGTCAAGCTAAGATCAGATCTTATGTGTAGATCTTAACTAACATGCTTGCTATATTCCACAATATAAGAAATTTCTTTTCTTCATTCTATGAAATGAAGGCTTTCCTAACTTGTGCAGACTGACCAGGAGTCTCCTACAATCCCCAGCAGATTCCTTTCTCCCAGGTCATGCATATTCCCAATGAGGAACTATCCGTACATACAGCAGCCTTTGGAACTATCCATACATACAGCAGCCTTTGGAACTATCCATACAAGCAGCCTTTGCCATACTTCACGCCATCTGGTGACTTGGTTTATTGACCTTCAAAATAACTGTTCCCCAGTCAGGCACCACTACCCACAGTCACTGTTAGAGATTACAGAATGAGAGGCCACCTTAACATGCCTCAAAAATGGGGACTGAATGCAAGCTGGTCTTTTGCATAAAGGAGAAGTTGCACTGTAAATGATAGGACCCATCTGGGTATAGGAATTTAACACTGAGAAGTCAGTGTCTCCCATGCTAGACTCATGTGCCTCCTTTCACTCCTACCACCCACTATACGTACCCTTATCAGTGGAAAGTATTTTAATAAATACACTCATGTTGGAGAAATGAGGTTCAGTATTTGCATTTAAGAGGGTTTGCTTCCCTTCAACACTTGAACAGATACTCTGAAGTCTGACCTCCTGGATTAAAACATGTGCTTCCTTCATTTTTTTAACCTCTCTAAGCCTCAGTTTCCTTAGTTGTCATGAGTATCAAATAAAACAATATAAGTAAATTCTTTAGCCAAGTGTCTAGCTAGGTCAGTGGCTTTCAGACTTCAGAATACATCAAAATCACCAGTAGGTCTTGTTAAACCAGACCAATGGGCCCCACTTCCAGAATGTCTGATTCAATCCATCTGGGGTGGAGCCTGAGGCTAACAAATTCCCAGGTGATGCTGATGCTCCTGGTTTGGAGGCCACACACTGAGACCACTGGACTGGGAAGCTCATATAATTTATCACCCAAGCCAGAGCTCACTTGCAAGAGAAAGGGAGCAGTAACAATAATTACAGCACCTGTAAGCCAGGAGCCTTCCCCTCCCAGGGCAAACCAGAGTTGGTGACCACCCTTTCAGGATCCTTCAATCCCCAAGCCACTGAGGTCACATGTCTGTCTGCCCTAAAAGTAAGAATACCAAAACCACTAGAAGAACACAGACTGGCCTCGGCAGGTAGACATGAACACCCAGATGCTAAACTACACCAAATAAACAAGATAAAGTTATGTATAGCAGGTCACAGAACAGGCAGAAGGGATCATGAATGATAGACCTATGCTTCTCCAACTTTCCTATCACAGTCAAGGTTGGGGACTATGGAAATTAAAGGGCAGAGAAGGATATGAAGCCCATCTTCTTCTAGTCCTTCTAAATGGCATAGGGGCTCAGGAGGGAACCTCTGTTAACAGGACACAGTGTCGGGTTACTCCTGTACTTACAGTTCAGTAGGAAACTTACGTTCTGGGGACAACGAGGGAAGAGTCTAAGCCAAGATCAAGAGCCTGGTCTTATTAAACAAAATTTTCTCCCACTATTAGAGGAAGTTATTCAGGAAAGAAAGAAGTAAGTTGAAAGAGAAAGGGAAGGAGTGGTGTGAGTTAGAGAGTGTGCAAAGTCTGATTTGCCTTCAATAGAAAAAAAGTCTTTTGACCCTACATACCAGATATCATTGCCTTAATGTGGGCTAGGACAATTACATTTTATAAAACAAACAAGGGGAGACACTAATGCTGTGACACACACTCAGAGAGCCCAAGCCTATCCTCCCATTACCAGCTTGTTGGTGGCAGAAATCTCAGCATTGCACCATTTAAGGGCCCATGAAACACTGAGTGAGAAACAGTTCGTTTCCTGGCTCTCTTTATTACAATTCCTTCTAATTTAAAATTTATAATGAATGCAAACAATAATCAGTTTGTAAATACTGTTTTTAAGTTCACTAGAGCTTTGCGGAGCTATTCCTTCTAGGTAACAAGTATGTGGCTCATTACTCTCTCATTAGCAAGATAGAAATAAAGATGCAAAAAAAAAAAAAAAAATGGAAGAAAGAAAAGAAAATCCTCTCCAAAGATATTGTTGGAGTCTAATTGCCTGCAAGGAATTCTTAATAATGTTTACTAATGCCTTTTCAGCCTTGCCAATTTTATAATGCTCATTCCAGATTCCAGGTGTGACGTCTGTGGTCCCTGCTGTGATCTTAGCTAGTGAGTTTAGACACCTAGAATAGCAGCCTTGGAGAGCTTTTTAGCCCCATCTTATGTCTCCAGAATGGAATCACATGCACTGGGGCTTTCAAAAGCAAATTTGAAGCTCTAATATTTTTATTTAAAATTGAATTTCTAATTGGACAGGGTCTACCTTTTTTTTTTTTTTTAATTTCCTATAGAGTTCATGCATTCACCAGAGAGAGAAAGAGAAAGTAAGGGAGCACCCCTCAGGGTGTCGTTCTTCTCTAAAGATTTTGAGTACACATGTATATGTACCCAGCATGTTTTTAAGCCTCCAGGTCTGGGACTCAAACCACACAGTCGGTCATGTGGGATTCAGTCGCCTTAACTACCATGCCACGGGCTAGACAAAGGCCTGCCATTTATATAGACAAGACACACCCACTTCTCCAGGTGGCTCCTTGAGGGCAAGGCAACAAGAGTCACCCTTTTGCTAGACACTATAAGGGGCATAATAGCATCTCCCCCCTTACCTCCCAGAAACTCCAGGTAGGGTAAATTATCTTCTTGCCCAAAACATAGATCCTTTGTTCGTAATCTTCTTTGATGTTCTAGAAATCTGAAAACAAACAAAAGCATTCTATCCAGATGAAGAGTCTAAGCCAGTTTCTTGAATCTCAGCACTGTTAATGCCAAAAACAGCTCAAGGTCCCAGTAAGAGATGACAGGAGCTCAAGGTGGGATGTTGGGGAAGCAAGTGTTTGTTTTTTCTAAATAGCTAACAAGTTACATAGAAATAGTATTTAGGAAATAGTTACTTAGGAAATAACTTACTGGCCCTTGCAAGAAGACCTTTGCATGTTATTGAGGACAGATTTTGAACTGTTCTTCCTAGACTGAGCTGCTTTCCAAAATGGCTGGGAGAGTCACATCTACAAACATCGATCTTGCTATAACAGACCACTTTGGTCTGGTGATCAAGGGCACCTTCTTATGGCCTGACCTGCCATGGCATCACCAGGTAACAATCAAGGCCTTGTTAGCCACATTCAGGTTAAATTCAGGCATTCTTTTCTGTGGACTCCAAGTCTCTTTTAGATAAAGACTTTCACATGTAAACAATTACAAAACCGAAGACATTCTAAACCCACCTGTAACCTACAAGCCCTTGCTTCCAGATGGCCCACCTTTTTGGTTCAGGTCAATGAAGAAACTCACAACTTTGTGCCTTCTCCCAGAACTGTAAAAGAAACTGTTGAGCACCCTGAGAAGCACTTTTGTCCTTCTCTGGGCCTGGTCACTCAAAGTAGTGCTTAGAATAAACCATGTTAATTATTATTTCTACAGAGTTTGGTTATTTCTATCAGCATTGAGAAACGAAGACAGGGAATTTGTAAATTCGTTGCAGGTTAGAGATCATATCTGTTGGAATTTTGTGTTCTCTCTCCCCTCTTATCCAAGTTGACCTCTTTTTTAGAGAGATTTTTGTTATAGGATATGCATGTGCTTGACAAAGAAAGACAGAAAGCAAGAAATCACCCCCTAGGGCATGGCCATGCTGTAATCCCCTCTTCTCCATTCTCCTCTTGGGATCTTGAGCACACATGCACATGCACCCAGCATGAGTTTTAAGCCTGCAAGATCTGGAACTTGAACTGCAATCAACTACATAGGAGTCCAGCAACATAACCATTATGTCATTTGCTGGTCCCAAACCAAGACCAATTTCTTCTAAGACCAGCATGTTGCTGGATACCCATAGTCAACCCACTGTTCAAGTCCCAGACCTGGCGGCTTTAAACTCATGTTGGGTGCATGTGTGTTCATGCCCAAGATCCTGAGAGGAGAACGGAGGAGAGAGGACTGCAGTGTGGCCATCCCCCCCATGGGGGTGATTTATCACTGTCTCTCTGTTGAGCACACATACCCTATAGCAAAAAACTCTCCAATAATAATAATAATAATAATAAATAGTAAAGTTTTTTATAGAAGTAGTTGAAATGGCCTTCCTACATCTATGGAGCCATGGCTGAGTTGTCTTTCATTTTGAGAATGAATTTTGAGGAGAAGCAAATTAGAAGTGTTCTTACTCTATTTCTTTTATGCTGGTAATCCCTTTCCCTCACAGTTTTATAGTGAGAAGGAGGAAATGAGGAGGAGAGTGCTAACAGCATCAAAATTCCCAGCAATTCAAATGTTTAGAAGAACATTTCAGGAACAGACTTGTTTGCAGGAGTCTGCTGTTGATTACACAGGGAAACCAAGCAGAGAACTGCAAACGAGTTTCCACAACTAGGTTCATAAAATAAGATTGAAAAGATTTAAAAAAAAAGCCATCATTTCAAAACCACCAAGCCAAGATCAGGCACTGTGCCCAGATCTGGAGTCCATTCCCAGGCAAGCAAAAGATCTGTTTAGCCTGGGACCATGAAAGAGACTCAGCCGGAGATCAAGGACTGGATTCTTCCATCCGCTGGCTGTGTGATCCTAGACAAGGTGCTTGACCTCTCTGAGCTTCAGTTTTAGAATCTATAAAATAACATGGTTTAACTTGAAAACAAGTCAGCTCTACCAGTAGGGTTTGAGCCCTGGTTCTACCACTCATTGGCTGTCTAACCTTAGAAAAGTTTCTTAACCAGAATGTGCTTCAATTTCCTGATCTATGAGCTAGAGATAACTATCCTACTTACTTCACAGGGCTGTTGTGAGGGTTAAAAGAAAATAATACAGATGACAGGTTAACAGTGATACCTGGAACATATTACTCAATAGACATTGGGGGGGGGGGGGGGGGGACAGGAGGTTGCATGGTGGTTGAGGTACTGGATTCCCACATAGCAGACTGCGGACTGTGTCCAAGACCTAGTGGCTTGCTTTCTCACTTTCTCAATCTCTCTCTCTGATTAAATTTTTTAAAAATAATAATGAATAAAATTAATTAAAATCATTCTTAAAAAAATAGACACTGCTAGAGATGTTATATACTCTGTACCTCACTGAAATTAACAGGCACAGGGAGGATCAAGCAGTTCCTTGGGCTGACTCTGAGCAAATGGCTTCTAATTTCTTGATGACTCAGCTTCATCGCTGACTCAGTCCTCAGGGACTCAGAATCCTAACCCCTGCCTCCATGAATGAGCTTTTTTTTCCCACTTGTTCCTCTTATAAAAACATGCCTACAGATTCCAAAATTCAAATCCAGGTTCCCAAATCACGTCTGGCAAACACCAATCACTGCCTTGGTTTAGCTGCCCTTCAAAGGCCGTGTGCATGCCCCCCTCATAGCAAAACCTCCAGTTCCAAGCTGACTCTTACAAGCTATGTGACCTTAACCAAGTCATTCAGAGTTTTGGCCAGCTTCCTTTTCTGGGGGAAAAAAAAAATAAGTTATTATTATAACACCTGCATCTTACATGGCTCTAGAGCTGAACAAATGAGAAGATAATGAAATATTCACAGCTACCATTCCTTAAACAACTTCTGTGTACTAGGCATTAGACTCATGTCATTTTAGTTAAATAATCCTCACAACAATCTGACAGGTAATAAGTAAATATCCCCTGCACTTGCCAATTGCTCAGACCTCAGAATCATTCTTTAATCTTTTCTCTTACATTCCATACAAATCCATAAGCAAATCTTCTTGGCTCTACCTTAAAAATTAGATCTAGATCACTTCTACTTCCAACGCCCTAGCCCCCCCATTCTGCCTGGACAACTGCAAAGTAGCCTGCTGCTAACTAGCATCCTTGCCCCAAGTTTGCCAGCACCCAGAGCAATCGTTTTTATTCTTTTTACAGAGAGATGTTTGCTATAGGGCACGTGCACTCGCCAGAGACAAAGAGAGAGACAAAGAGACAGAAAACCAGAAATCACTCCCCAGGAGGGATGGTCATGCCACAATCCCTTCTCCTCCAGTCTCCTCTCAGGATTTTAAGCACATATGCATACACACCTAGCATGAGTTTTAAGCTGCCAGATCTGGGGACTCAAACCATAGTAGCTACATGGGAGTCCAGTGATGTAATCATTCCACTATCTGTGGGTCCCTAGACAAACCATTTTAAGAACATAAGTCGGGTTCTATACTTTCCTGTCAAAACCCTCTGATGACTGTCCATCAAGTACAGAATAATATCTGGTTTTAACCATAGCCTAGATGTTGGCCTCTGCTACATTTGCAGAGTCCAGGATAAGAATTTAAATTAAGGTTCACATGGCTATACTCTAAATTTTTTTTAAGTTTTAAATGAAGATAATAAACTTTTTAAAAGATTTTCTATTTTGAATCAGCCAGTGGCATGATGGTTTAGGTGACTGGATCCCACATGGCTGACTGCACGAGTTGGTGTCTCAGATTCCCTGGACCCAGTGGCTTGAAAAACCACTGGTATGTGTGTGTATAGAAGCAAGCCCAAAATACTAAGGGGCTGAAGGAGAAGGAATTGTGGTATGGATATCCCCCCTGGAGAAAGCTTTCATGAGTTTTGTCCCTTCTCCCTGTTTCTTTGTCTCTTTCCTGTGAATATACACACCACACACCCAATAGTGCATTTTTTTAAGTTTTATTTTTCTTGCATTCTCTCCCTCCTTGTCTCTCTCCAGTGAGTACAGATGCTCTACAGTGAATTTTTTTAATTGTTTTTTTCTATTTTTACCTATGTAATCATTATATGAAACAGTGAAATCTAAAACTATGTGTAAATCTATGGCTTTTATATGATGAACAGTATAAATCTGTGGGTTTTTTAAAAATAAGTATTTATTTTATTTTTTTTACTGTGTGTGGTTTTTTTTTTTTTTTTTTTTGTTTTGTTTTGTTTTTTTAATTTGACTAGAGAGAGATACAAGGAAAGAGAGAGAAAGGGACTGTAAATTTTAAAAAATAATATCAATTGGTTTTCTTTTTCTTATTTCCAGAGGGCATATATACTCACCAGAGAGAGAGAAAAGGCACCCCCCCCCCCAAGGGCATGATCACACCACAATCCTTATTTCTCCATTTCTCCATCTTGTCAGGATTTGAGGCATATACATACATATGCCCAGCATAGTTTTCAATCTCTCATAGGTGGGATTCAAACCACAGTCAGCCATGTGGGATCCTGCTCCCTGTGCATAGTGCTAAACTGCTGTGCTAGGGAGCCCGCTCTGAAATTTTTACTATTGCAGAATGTTATTCAACTACCATATGCAACTCATGAGTACTTTCAGAATTATATTCTGAGTTCATGAGTACTTTCAGAATTATATTTTAAAATTAGAAGCAACAACATGTGTGGTTGGCACAACTGGAAAATAATGTTTCATCAAGCAAAACTGTTCTGATATCTTAGCTGAGAGGAAGATTTGTCAAGTTAACTTGTCTTTACTGTCACCTGATTATTTCATCCATCTGAATCCTTCCCACACTCTAAACCATGGCCTTTTCCAAGGTCAGCCTCCACATAGCCCTAACCTGGACCCCATTTTGATATAGCGACCTTTTGTTTGAAGACACAGGACAAGAGATTGTGCAGGTGTCTCTGAACAGTGTCAGTCACAAAGTAGATGTTTAGAGACATGCATTGTTCTGAGTTAATGCTCAGCACTGACTCACAAGTATTAGAAGCCATGTGTTAGTTAATACATTTATGATTTCTGGGCCAGCCGGCAGCATGGCCAACTGTGTAGTTCAGGTCTGGATCCTGTGGCTCAAAAATCACCCCAGGTGGTGTGTGTGTGTGTGTGTGTGTGTGTGTGTGTGTGCCCAAAATCCTGAAAGGAAGGAGAAATGGAGAAGGGATTATAGTATAGCTATCCCCTCCCCAAGGAGGCTAGGAGGGAAGGTACTTTCTTTCTCTTTCTCTCTCTCTCTCGCTCTCTGGCAAGCACATGAACTCTATAGCAAAAATAAAATTGATTTAATAAATACAAATGTACGATTTCTGTGATTAGGACCCTCCACTGCTCTTGCCCGCTGCCTATGCTGCTCTTTATGATCTGGATCCTGGAGGCCTCTCTATTCAATCTCTTTTCTTTTTATTTTACAGAAGGCACATGCACTCATAGAGAGAGACAGAGAGGAAAGTCAGAAAGCAGTCACAGTCACACTGCAATTCTTTCTTCTCCATCTCTCCCTCCTTTCAGGATTTTGGGCTTATACTCACAAACACCCAGAGTGTTCCCCCAATAGCCAGGTCTGGGACTTGAACCACAGAGTCGGACAGGTGGGATCCAGCAGCCCCAACACCACACCACCAGTGGCCGCTTTCTCTTTTCCATCATACTAATTAAATGGGATCTGCCTTTTTGCAGCTCTCTCATCACAACAGCCGTGTAAAGCACCTCGGGGAATTTACAGTCTAGATATCTTCCTTCTAGATATCAGTGTGATTTATAGCATTGAGACCGCATGTCTCTGCTCAAATGTCACCTTACCAGAGAGGCCTCCTGAGACCACATTATCTAAAACAGGAGTTTGATCATTTGCTAATCCCTTATCTTTTTTTACTTTCTTCTTCATAGCCCTTATCTATCTTATATCAAATATAATACTTTTTAGTTAGTGCCTGCCTTTCCCATTAGAATTTTCTACTTTCGTTCATAGGATCCAGTTTAATATCATCTCAATAAATGCTCCGCATATGGAAGGTACTCAATAATTAGTTTCCCCACATTCTTCTCCTTTTCTCACTGCAGTATAGTCCTTTTGCTATTGGTGGGCAGAGATAGGGCAGTATTCAGCCAGGATCCCTTATTCACTGTCTTGCAAGAATTAGTAGTAGTTTCTCAGAGACTTGGAGACAGCAGAGATGCACCAGATGTGGGTCTGACCTTCGTCCTCAAATGAGGATAGAAGACAGAGGTGACTAATAGCATCCCGAAGTCATGGGAAGAGAGTAAATAATAATGGTTAATAGTTCAGAAGCCCACTGGGCTTTTTCGAGTCAACCGGATTCAGGGGTTATCCCTGTTAGATCTGTTAAGTGATCCTTGCATCCTCCCCCTCCTTACTCACATCCCTTTCTATTATCAGAAAATTGAGGTCGGCAAACTGCTTTTCTTTACATTAAAAAAATAAATACATAAAAAAATTAAAAAACACGCCTACTTAAGGAACACAGTAAGTGCTACTTATACTGTGTTCATTCTACTCAGCGAGTTTCATGCCTGAAGTCAGACATGCATTCATAGATATGTTTATATCAACTATACCAAAAGTATTTAGTTTCATTAAGATCTTTTGTGAATCAATAAAATGTGAGGGGATAAAACATGGAAAGCAACTGTAGATACCAGAGAGAGAGTGTGGGAGTAGGGTGGGAGAGGGTGAGAGGGAGGGAACTGGGGGGCGGAGGAAGAAGTAAAACATATAAGAAACAAGAAATAAACGATTATTTGTTGAGGATAACATGTATAGTAACATCTTTGATTGAACCAATATACAGTGTATTCTGGATGGGAAAACTCATTTTGTATGCTTCTGTGATATACAGTGAATAAATGTAAAATAAATAAATTTACAATAAAAAAATAAGAAAATTGAGGTCTGCTCCTATGCTGTCTATATCCCCTTTTTCCTTCTTTCTACCACCTATTTGGAGCATTGACCACAGACCAAGCACTGTTCTTAGTACTTACTGGGCTCTGCCTTCTTTAACCTTTCTACTGACCTGTGGGACAGCTACCACTGTCCACACTTTACAGATGAGGAAAAAGAGATTGAGGAAGGCGGTCACTATTTTCAAGGCTAGCAAGCAACAGGGTCACTTTCTAGGGCAGGTTTGGTTCTGTCCAAAGTCCATGCTCTTAACCACTATGGCTTCCAACTCCTTGAATTCATTGAGAACCTTGAGTTCAACCAAGATGCACTGGCCCCTTCTTTCATTTTTTTTTTTTAAGAGGCTATATTTTCACCCCCCGGGGGGATGGCCACGCCGCAATCCCTCCTCCTCCATTCTCCTCTATCTTAGGGCGTGAGTTTAAGCAGGTCCGGGGCGCTCACTACAGACAGACATAGCCATTACACTAAGAGAGACTATAGAGACAGAGAGAAGCGCAGAAATCACCCCCCAGGGGGGATGGCCACGCCGCAATCCCTCCTCCTCCATTCTCCTCTCGGGATCTTGGGCATGCACGCACACGCGCCCGGCGTGAGTTTAAGCCACCGGGTCCGGGACTCGAACCGCGGTCGACTACATGGGAGTCCAGCGACATAGCCATTACACTAACTGCTGGTCCCGCACTGGCCCCTTCTAATGGGTGTTGTGGTAGGTCCTGTGGGGGACACAAGGACGGTGAGATACAGTCCACGTTCTCAAGTCACTTTACTCTAAAAGAACAGGCAGGATGCTCATATACCACACCAAGAATAAAAAATAAACTATGGCATATGCATTCTTGACAACATAAATGGCATGGACAATAAGTACTCTAGGAATACAGGAAGCGGGGAAAAAAACTGTGGACTTCACCTTAAAAGATACAGCACTGTAATCAAATATTGCCCTCTCTGTGTGGAAAGACATACAGACAAAGTTTCCATTTATGTATTCACCACACCCTAGCTACTGATGTCTTAGCATATACCTCACAATATACTAGTTGCTTTGTAGACCAGATGAGTGCTGTGTGGAAGAAAATTAAATGCTCAGGGAATAGCACAGATGATCACAATATAGTCCCTTCTCCTCCATTTCTCCCCCCTTCCAAGATTTTGGGCACACATGCACATGTGCCTGACATGTTCCTTAAACTGCCAAGTCTAGTATTTGAACCATGCAGATGGCCATATGCAGTCATAGCATATGTGTCCTGCTTATTTCTCCCTGTAGTACAGATAGTTTTTATAAAACACAGTGAAGGGAACCAGCAGTTAGCGTAATGGCTATGTCGCTGGACTCCCACATAGTCGACTGCGGTTCGCGTCCCGGACCCGGTGGCTTAAAACTCACGCCGGGCGCATGTGCGTGTGTGCCCAAGATCCCCAGAGGAGAATGGAGGAGAAGGGATTGCGGCGTGACCATCCCCCCTGGGGGGTGATTTCTCGCTTTCTGTCTCTATGTCTCTCTCTGTCTGTCTGGCGAGCACATGTGCCCTATAGCAAAAACCTCTCAAAAAAAAATCATTTCATTACCATCAAAGAAAAAATGTGTTGGGACACAGTTAGCGAAATAAAACCGCGGTTCGCGTACCCGGTGGCTTAAACTACCGTCAAAGAAAAATTTCCTGCTTTCTATCTCTCTGTCTCTCTCTGTGTTCAGCATTCTTTCTTTTTTTATGTCCCAGAATATAAGTACATTTTGTCATCAAGAACCAGTAAGCAGACCCGGAGAGCCTCTCTCTAGTACCAGGCAGATTTCAGTGGCAGCTCTTCCTTGGAACTCTTCTGACAAGGCAAGCTGGGGTGGTCAAAGGAGTGTCTTTAAAGCTTGGCTTCAGCACATGAGCCTTGTGTTGCTGGGCAAATAATCTCTCTGATGCACATTTTCCCCCAATTATAGAATAGAGAAGGTAGGACTAGCTGGTGGTTAAGGCAGCTTGGTCTCATATGGCCATCTGCATGGTTCAAATCCCAGACTTGGCAGTTTAAAGAACATGTCAGGCACATGTGCGTATGTGCCCAAAATCTTGGAAGTGGGGAGAAATGGAGGAGAAGGGACTGCATTGTGGCCATCCTCTGTGGTGGGTGCATTTTCCTTTCCCTCCCTCCCTCTCTCTATCTCTATCTCTGTCTCTCTCTGGTGAGTGCATATGCCCTCCAGAAAATTTAAAAAAAAAAAAAATCCAGAAGAGAATCCTTACTTCTGAGGGTTGCGGTAAGGATTAAATGAGATAAGATCTATAGAAACACTGGTATATATTTGTTGCCCCAAAATTAATAGTTTTCTTTTCTTTACCTATTTTCCTTGAAAAATAATTTCTTTCTGAGCAAGGAAACAGAAGGAATTGTGGCCTTATTTTCCCTTCACCTGTAGCTTGACTGAATTCATCCACTCCCACTGGCTGATTGCTATCATCTAGCTTCCTTGCGAGGTCTCGCCCTCCCCGAGCTCTCTCCACACACATCCCCCCAGCCTGCCCCACTTGCCTTCATCTTTCTCCTAGAGTCAAAGTTTCAGCTTCCCTGCTCAGGGCAAGAATCCACAGTGAGGGTGTTAGACCTGTTTGAGCTCACAGTGCAGAGTTATTAAAATAAGGCCATGCCTTCCTTCCCTGCTGTTCCTCGGGACAGATGACTCGGCCACCAGACATATAGTTTATCCATTTGGGAACTGGATTATTGCTTCATAAAACTGCTACATGGTACTCTTATATTTAACTATGTTGGATAAATAACTCTCTCACCTTTTGGGGGACTGCTATCTAGCGTTACCCTCATCTCTTGGGGTCCTTCAGTGTTTCAGAGAGCTGACTCCTCCAGCACATTTCCTGGCATCAGACATCTTTGAGGGTGAAGGCGCATGCCACTGGCATCCCGTGCTTTGTCGGACACCTTGCCTCAAGAGTACAAGCTGGATTTCTACTTGGTGCACAATTTCAATACCGTAGAACATTGTGCTAGATTTTGCGACAGTATTTTCTTTTCCAAAAGCATTTTGGGTCTCATGTTTTTATGTATATACCTTTATCTATTTATACCCCAGAAACTCAATGACAAGAACCAAATTTCCTTATAGGCAGCATGTTTGTTTTAAAGGGCAGCTCCAGGAACCATTCATGTCCTATCTACTTGTTAAAATGATCAGTAGTTCTCCTTTGAAAGCTTTCTTCTTTGGGGCTGATGTATTTTGTCAATGACAGTGTGATCATCCATAAAAGGTGTCTGGGTTAGGATGTAGTGAGTGCAAGTGCAAAAGCAGCAGGGTTTGCCTTGAATTGATTACTATGGAGATTGCCTAGTGGTATACAGGAGTTCAATATCCGATTTTCTCTATTTTCTGTATAGGTTTGAAGTTCGTTGTGTTTCTTTTTTTTTTTTTTTCCAAAGGAAAGATTTTTGCCATATGGCACATGCACTTGCCAGAGAGACAAAAATAGACAGAGTCAGAAAGCAAGAAACCATCCCCAGAAGGGATGGCCATGCCACAGTTCTTTCTCCTCAAGTCTCCTCTTGGGATTTTGGGCACACACACACGTGCCCAGTGTGTGTTTAAAGCCTCCAGGTCCAGAACTCGAACCATCATCAGCTATGTTGGAGTCCAGGGATGTAACCATTATGCCATCTGCTGGTCCCTTAAGTTCATTTCTTTTTTTCTGCTTTGCCAAAGACTGCATGCGCTCACCAAAGAGAGACAGACAGAGAGAGAAAGTGGCAAAGCACCCCCTCATAGAGAACAGTCACACCACAATCCCTTCTCCTACATTTATCCCTCCTTTGGGGATTTTGGGCACACACACACACTCCTGCCAGTCAAGAATTCAAACCACAAGTCTAGCCACAAGAGACACAGCCTCATTAACCATTGCAGCAAACTAGGCTGATCTAGTACCTAGTTTGAAGTTTATAAAAAGCTATTACCCCTTGGCCAGCAGGTGGTGTGGCGGTTAAGGTGCTGGATCCCCAAATGGCCAACTGTGGTTTGAGTCCCAGCCCTGACAGCTTGCTTTCTCACTTTCCCTCTCTTTCTCTCTGTGTCTCTCTCTGGTGAGTGCATGTGCCCTATAGAAAATTAAATAATAATAATAAATTAAATAAATAATTCTTTAGAGAAAAAAGCTGTTACCCTAGGAAGGGTAATAGGATCAGTCTCATTTATATTTTAGCAGTATTTTTATCAGGTCTGATAGGGCCCTTCAAGGTACAATTCAAGTAATACCTATGGGGAAGCAAAATTAAACAGTCCCAATGCTGACTTGATTCAGTACAGCTGTGGGTTACACCCCATGAAGCAGCTGATAAAATGTAGCCCCACAAACCGAGTACAATTTTGTGCAAGAGGGAGGTCAAGAAGGCTTAGAATAGCTGATACTTCAAGCTGTTTATAGAAAGAGTAGGGCTTGAATGGACCTCCATCCAATGATTCAGTTCTTACATTGAGAATCTGGGTATGTATAAAGGACTATGAGATGCCTTGCTTCTGGGAAGGAAGGATGCTGCCATCAAGCCTAGAACATTTCAGAAGTGGGAAACCACATACAGCAAGGCATTGAGAATGAGCACAGACTGTACATAGCCATGGCTTTAATAATCCTAAAATGAAAATATGACCTTCTCTTGACCCTACTAGAATCCCTCCCTGTCTTCTCATTGCATTGAGGATAAAGTTGCAAATCCCTAGCACCATCCTCAAGGCCCTGTGTCTGGTGCTCCCACCTCTAGCCTCACCTTGGTTCATTTTCTCCTAAGTCTATTCTCTCTATCCACAATGCCAGAAAACGCCCTAATGTTTTAGTACGGCTCTGTTTAGGTCATTGGCAGTGGGCAACTTCTTCTTTTTTCCCATTCATTATTCATTCATTCATTTTTAATCTGATCAGAGAGGGACAGAGTGAAAGAGAGATGGGGGAAGGTGAGAAAGCAAGCTGCCAGGTCTTGGACTTGAACCACAGTTGGCCACAAGGGAGTCCACCACCCTTAACCACCACACCACCTGCCAGCCCTGACCATGGGTTACTTCTATATTTCTTCTTCCTTATCTTCCAATTTCCAAATTTTCAACAACAAACCAAGATTCTGTTTTTTTAGTAATACATGTTTTTAAAGATGTCTTAAGGGATCAGAGCAGGCGTAATGGCTATGTCACTGGACTCCCATGTAGTCAACCATGGTTTGAGTCCCAGACCCAGTGGCTTAAACTCACTCCAGGCATGTGTGCGCATGTGCCCAAGATCCCGAGAGGAGAATGGAGTAGAAGGAATTTTGGAGTGGCCATCCCCCCTGGGGGTGATTTCTCGCTTTCTGTCTCTCTGTCTCTCTCTGTCTTTCTGGCACGCTCATGCACCCTATAGCAAAAACCTCTCAAAAAAAAAATGCTTTAAAAGTTTGGGGGCGAATTAAGGAAGCAATTTTGTTAGTTATGCCAGAGGCTTTGGAGAGGGCACTTAGGATGAGGGTTAACTAGACTAGGAGATGTAAAACTGCAACAACAAGATGGTCCAATAGTGACAGAAGCCAGAGTCGTCCTGGGGGCAGCTTAAAATCTTAGATGAAGTGAGGCTAGACTGAAAGAAAGGTAGTATCTAAGGTCTATCCTTCCAAAGACCATCTAGAATCAAAGAGAGAAACAGCACAGTGGTTCAGAAAGAAGACAGAGTTAACAGTCCCTTTCTGTTGTGTTTGATTTGACTTGGTGGTCTAGCTTGAAAACATTTTTTAAACCAAAGAGTAATGTGTTTATTTCACTTAAATTTTGTTTTAGAATTATTTTATTCATCATTATTTTTCCAATTTAACTACAGAGCAACCAAGAAAGAGTGGGGGGAATTGAGAAAGCAAGCACCAAGTCCAGGACTTGAACCATAGCTGACCATGTGGGAGTCTGACGCCTTAACTACCACACCAGCTGCCAGCTCCACTTAAATTCTTACAAATACTTTTTTGGCAGTTGTTACATAAAATATCCTAATGTTAAAAAAAATTTTTTTAAAGAAAAGCATGAAAAAATCAGGCTCCAAAATGTTAAGATTTTATGCATAATCTTTTTTGTTGTACACCAACTTAAAATGCTGTTACAATCTTGGGAACTTCACCCCAACAAAATTATAAGTGTTGTTAAGTTTTCGTGTAAGACCCTCTCTTTAGTGTGGAGAGCTGTGATTGGCGAGTCCCTACCAGCTTGGAAATATTTCACTGTTCTCAAGTTAAGCACAGCTTTCATCAGAAGCACTCCCTTCTCTGTTGAAATCAAATGTGGCTTTGTAGTTGTTGTTTTGGGGATGATTTCTCAAAGTTACAAAATAATTTCCACAAACCCTGGACAGTTTCCATTTACAAAAGAAATGATAAAAGTAACTTTTCATAGATGTAAATAGAAGGATGACTGTGGCTGGAAAAGGTCCATCTGTGATTGACAAATGGTTTAAGTCTCACCTACTTTCAGCCTCTTACTACTATTTTTTTACTCTCCTAATCCCTTCTAGATGAGATTTGTGTTGATACTAAACTACAAAGGTGGCTCCCAGAGACCCTAAGAGTCTTTTAAATCCAGTTCATGACAATTCGGTGAGTGGAGAGGTTGATAAATTAATATTTTCAAAGCACATTTTCAGCAGTCTATTTTTTTTTTTTTTTTTTTTTTTTTTTTTTTTGAGAGAGAGAGATTTTTGCTATGGGGGTGTGTGCTCACCAGAGAGACAGAGAGAAAGCGAGAAATCACCTCCCAAGGTGGATGGCCATGCTGCAATCCCTCCTCCTCCATTCCCCTCTTAGGATCTTGGGCATGCTAGCACATACACACAGTGAGTTTTAAGTCACCAAGTCCAAGACTCGAACCACAGTCAACTAAATGGGAGTCCAGCGACATAACCATTATGCCATCTGTTGGTAAGATCAGCATTCTTAAGAATTCAAAGGGTTACTTAATTACATCATGAAGAGACTGAAGAAATTGATGCTTGGTATCTTAAAGCTACATGAAACTCAAAGAGTTTAGACAACCCAAATCCTACAATAAGAAGAGAAGACCGGAGCCACAAGAGGTAAAAGATCTGTCCAATGTGCAACACAAATTCATGGCTGAATCCGGATTGAGAACTCAGGTATTCAGACTCCCAACCCAGCGTTGTTCGCACAGGGAACAGTTTTCCCAATAGTATGCCTGGCCAAGACAAACATCTTTTTCCTGATCCTCTAGAATTTCAAGCTCCCAGGGGAAATGAGTCTGATGGTTTTTATGTTTTGTTCTTTTTTTTTTAAAGCATTGGTATAATCCTTAAAGAAATCTTTAAAAACAAAACAAAAACCTTGTCTTGCTAATGATAACAATGGCCCTAAGCAGAATAAATTTCCCAGCCTTTCCAGAACCAGAGACACCCCTTCATGTTGTAGGCTTCAGGTCCCCATGTCATGTACAGCAGTGAGACCCTTTAGCTGCCGGAGGCAGCAAAGATGGGACAAGCCATTAGTTCCATATTGATTTCAACAGTCTACAGGCCAGCATAGCTGCTCCTGTATTAGAGTTTTTCCCCAGAGGTTGGATGCCGTGCAGCCAGAGCTCAAGCTCATGGGCACGCAGCTGGCTGGGGCAGAGGTGCCATGCCCACCTGCCCACGTGGAGAGAGAAGGAACTCATGTTGAGGGAGGTGGGAAGCCTGCCTCAGGAGATCTTTCTTTTCCCTGCTCCCTGCAGCTGTTTCTCAGATGCTCCCGTGTTCCCTAGCACATCAGGCCTGCTTCCTGGGAGCTAGCCTCACTTAACCCCATACAGCCTTCTCTGAAGACTGAGTGACATCGCGAGGTCAGTGCAGGCCACAGAATGCACAACTGACCCCAGAGGAACAGGACATCTGCAAAAGCTAAGAGGGACATGAACCTGATTCAGAGGGCAAGGAAAGTGCTTTGGCTTTGTGCATTTTTCTTTTGAATTGGCCTTGTTATGACTCACCAGACATCAAGTCACCAAGAAGAAAGAGCCTAAAAATGAAGTGGTGATACTGCTGCCTTTGAAGGAGTAAGCGAACACATTTTAATAATTAAGTTTCCAGGGCTCTTGATGAGATGGGGTACACACCTCAAGAAGAACATGGCCCTGAACACGTAAACAGGACTTCCACATGGGTCATCCCTGTCCCTGCCAGCTTCACCCCTTCCCCTCTATGACACCACCAACTCCAAAGTCCACTGCCCACTGAGTGGAGACTGTGGTTTGAAGACCCCGAAAAGCCCAAATATCCACCTGAGTCAGTTAATTACAGTATATAAAAGTTGGTATCCAGACTCCTGAGCATAATTATATCTGATTCTGGGGGACCTGCTACCAGGGGCCAGCTTACAGTAAATCAGGACAAACAACCAGAATATTGGAATATCCGTCATGGAGAGCATGACTGATACCTCAGTCAAGATAAGGTCATGGCCTTATACCACACTTCTATCTGATTTAATATAGTTTTATTATTTTCAGTAAATCAGTTGATTCACAAGTTATATCTAATTTAATGAGCTGGAACCAGCTTAGAATAGTGAATAAGAAAATAAATTTCCGAGCACGAAAGACAAGTGCTGGAATCAGCTCGTAGCATGGTAGTTAAGGTAGCTGGATCCCATATGGCCTACTGTCAGGTTCAAATCCTGGACCTGGCAGCTTGAAAAACACACTGGGCACATATGCATGTGTGCCCTAAATCCCAAGACATTGGAGAACAAGGGATTGCAGCATGGCCCCTGGGGGATTTCTCACCTTTCCTCTCTCTCTTTTCCTTTCTGTCACTCTTCAGTGAGCTCACATACCTCCACAGCAAAACTAAAAAAAAAAAAGGCAAGTGTTATTTATAAGCTTTGACCTCCCTTAAGTTTCTTAACTTCTCTAAGCCTTAGTATTCTCATTTGTAAAATAAAAATATTCTAATGCACACCTAATAGGATACTGAGAATATTAAAGGAGAAAAGTCATGTAAAAACCTTAAAATAGTACTTACTCAATAAGTATTAGCTATCATTATGTAACTAAGCATAGTTTGTTTGTTTGTTTGTTTGTTTGTTTGTTTGTTTTTGAAGAGGTTTTTGCTACAGGGTGCATGCGCTTGCCAGAAAGAGAGACAGAAAGCGAGAAATCACTCCCCAGGAGGGGATGGCCAAGCCATAATCCTTTCTCCTCCATTCTCTTCTCAGGATCCTGAGTATGTATGTACACATGCCCAGCATGAGTTTAAGTCACCAGGTCCAGGACTCGAATTGCAGTCAACTACCTAAGAGTCCAGTGACATAGCCATTACGCCATCTGCTGGTCCCAAGCATAGTTTTATTTTTAAAACTTTTATAAGACCTGTATTTAAAATAAAGTGACAAATCAAATTACTCTTTGATTACATGGTCCAAGTTTTATTTTGAAAACTGGGTGCAGTGGACAATAGATAACTGGAAGAATTAAGATACAAAATGTACATTATTCAAAATGTTTTTCTCTCTGTAGGTACATCATTTTTAAAATATTTTAAATCTATGTGTCAATGTATTTGTTTACTTATTAAAAAACTGTAATGCTCTAGGATTTTAAAAACAAACCAAGGGGCCAGCAAGTGGTATAGTGGTTAAGGTGCTGGACTCCCACATAGCCAACCATGGTTCGAGTTCCAGACCTGGTGGCGTGCTTTCTCACTTTCCCTCTCTCTCTCTCTCTGTCTCTCTCTGGTTAAAATAATCATAATGATGATAATGATAATAAAATTAAATTAAATAATTATAAAAAAAGAAAACAATAAATAAATAAATAAAATACAAACAAATCAACAAGGAAAGAGAAGAACTGAATGCAGAACAGAACCAGACCCCAAGCATGACTCCATCCCTAGCCAGTGATTTGACCATATTCCTCTTCTGTATGAGATCTGGCGCCTCTTCTATAAAATAAGGCCAGCTTTGAAATGTACCTGAAAGTCCCCTCTAGCCCCCAGGCTCCAGTGATCACTATTATTCTAGATTCAAGAAGACTCACAGACAGTAGCAGAGGCTCCGACTTCAGACAGCAATTCACTTTTACTCTTGATTATGGAGAAGCCCATGTACAGGATGACAAACACACACTAAGACAAACACAGGGTGGGACTGGGCGAGACTGGCAACATTTTTCATTGCCCAGAATAACAGGTCCTGGGCTGAGTTTAGAAAGGCAGCAGCCACTCTAACCCAGAGTCTCCACATCCTAACAAGAAGCAACCTAAATCTTTCGAGCACATAGAGTGCTGGCAGCAAGGAAAATCCAATCTCCAACACAGGCCACTAGGGAAACCTCATCAATATGTAAAAGTAAGGCCTCAGCTTGTCCCAACATCCTTATTTCTGGAAATGAGATGAGTATCAAAACGTCTTCAAATGGAGAGCACAATGCAGCCTTAGAGTGTGTGCCTAATAAATGCTTCTCCGGACAATCTTCAACCAGGTACCAATAGCACTGTCATTGTTAATCAATACCAAGAGCGAGGTGAGGCCTCAGGATCCTTCTAAATGCTAGGTATTCCGGTGGACACTCAAATTAAAACTTGCTTGTCATTGTTAATACAATTTCAATTTGGAGATAAAAATAATATGGAAGTATATACCAAGGTATCGACTATGCTATTTAAATCATGCTAAAATGCTAAAGTCTTAGTGCCAAAACATGCTAAAGTGCTAAACCTACGGGTAATAGGATTCTGGGTCATTACTATTTTTATTTTATTTTCCAAATTTTCTGCAGTGGTCTTTCATTTATTTTAGACTCAGAGAAAAAGGAAATTTTAAGAGAGTTTAATCATTAAAAAAGTAAAAAATAAAAAATAGGGCCAGCAGTGGGTATGGTGGTTGAGGCGTTGGATTCCAACGTGGTGAACTACGATTGGAGTCCCAGACCTGGCAGCTTGAAACTCATGCCAGGTACATGTGCGTGCATGTCCAAAACCCAGAGAGGAGAATGGAGGAGAAGAGATTGCGTGTGGCCAACCCAACCCCCCCCCCCACACCCCCGGGAATGGTTTCTCATTTTCTGTCTCTCTGTCTCTCTGGCAAATATACATGCCCTAAAGAAAAAAAAAAAATCTCAAAAATACCAATCACTTTGATTGCTTTTTGATACTGTTGAAGACCACTAAGCTTGTTGACTAATTTGAATGAAGTGAATGCCATCTTAAATTTCTACTTTGCTCCTTTAAAATCTCATTATTTATGATGACTAAATCAAAAGGCAGTAAGATATGGTCAGTAAAACAGAAAGTCAACAACAGGCTAAATTCCAGTCTACGTCTGGTCCCTACATAGCTTTGAGACAGTAAGCAAGTCATGGCTCCTCTGGGTCTCAAGGTGTGAGACTGGAATCAGATGGCCTATGTTCAAATCCTGTCCCACCTACTTTCTATGTGACTTGGGGCCCGTAACTTAACCTCTCTGAACCTTAGTTGCCAGTTCAAAAATTCCTGATAATTCAAATTCCTAAGTGGCCACTTCCCGCCCTGGATGAAATGACGTTATCTATGCAGCCTTGTGCCCAGTGTTCTGAAGGTTCTCAGAGAGTAAGAGCTGCATCGTTATTATTACCTTCCTGTCCAAAGCAGAAGGAAACCAACATATCTTCAGAGGGTCCCTCCCTCACCATCCCTCTGTCCTAAATGCTGTCCCAGAGGCCCAGTCAGTATTTCCCCATGGAGGCCCAGGCTCTGTACAATAGCTAGGTTTGGTTTCCCCTTGACATTCACCTAGTTCCCACATTCCCTCCCAGATAGGCTCAAAGGTGTCCCTCCGGGTCACCCAGAGGGCCAGGAAGGGGTGAAGGAAAGCATGTGGTACCCGCTGACCTCCACAGAAGATTCTGATGACCTCTCCTACCGTTCAAAGAAACGGCCTGTGCGCATGGCCCGAGACAAAGACAACACTGTTGACTTTTCTTTGTTAGACACTATCTCCAATCCTCTGAGTTCATTTGATGAATTGTTTGGGGTAGATAAAATAGCCCTATCCTCCCCCTCCCCAATGCTGCCACCAAACGCAGATTAACCAAAAAATGTGCTCTGCACAACGGAAAATGCAGCCCTACAAAAACAGTTCTTGAGGGAGAATTTTTTTTTTGTCTTTTGCTGATGGTTTTCCCACACTTTTTGGACAGCTCAGGCTGGCCTGAACTTGGGGTCACCTTCTCTCCTTTAGAAGCATCAGGACGACTCAGGGTTGAAGATCCTGCACACGGTTTGCAGCTGAAGCTGGAACAGATGGAAGACGGGCCCACGAAACCCGTGGAGAACACAGAAGACTGACTCCCAGCCTCCACGACCCATGAGCCTGCCACAGGAGAGAGGGACAAGAGTGACCTTAGGTCAGCTGCAGGAATAGAGAGCTCACAGCAAGCAGGATTAACAGTCGTAGAAACTGCATTTAGTCCCCAGTTTTGAAGGACATTTAAAGAAAAGGGGCCCTTCTCCAGAGCAGTAACCACTTCGGTATAACCGCAGTCCCATAAAGAACCATCAGCTGCTTCTAGAGAAAACTCTGAAAAGTGGTGGAGAACTCAGGCAACCAATGCAAATGTTCTCCACTCTGTAACTGTTGCTGATACTACAATGAATTATAAAGACTGATCATTATTAAGCAATTACTATGAGCCAGGCATTGTTCTTGGTGTTTTTCATGTATCCTCTTATTTGGGTTTGAGCCATAACTCCTAAAGATCAAATTCTAAATGCCATTATATTGAATGCTAAAATCCTGAAAGATCAAAATTTCTAATATCTAAAATTCCTGGGGCTGGCAGGTGGCATGGTAGACAAGGGCACCGGACTCCCATGACTGATTCAAGTTGCAGACCTGGCAGCTTGCTTTCTCACTTTCTCTCTCTCTCTCTCTCTCTCTCTCTCTCTCTCTCTTTCTCATACTGTCCCTCTCTGGTCAAATTAAAATAAATAAATAAATAAGTAAATAAATTAAGTTAAAAGAAATAATTCTTTAAAAAAATAAAATAAAATTCCTAAAGTCTAAAATCCAAATGATTTCCCAAAAATATAATTCCAGAAAAAAATAACATGAAAAATTCCTTAAGGGATATCTATTTACATTCTTAAAGAAAATGTTTTGTTTTGGGCTTTTTTTTTTTTTTTTTTTTTTTTAGAGTTTTTTTTTGCTATAGGGCGCGTGCGCTTGCCAGAAAGACAGAAAGACAGAAAGTAAGAAATCACACCCTGGGGGAATGGCCACACCACAATCCCTTCTCCTTTATTCTCCTCTGGAGATCTTGGGCATGCACGCACACATGCCCGGCGTGAGTTTAAGCCATCAGGTTCAGGACTCAAACCACGGTCGACTACATGGGAGTCCAGCGACGTAGCCATTATGCCAACTGCTGGTCCCAAGAAAATGTATTTGAAAAACATAAAAACACAACAAAATACTTTATAGACCATTTTACACAATAAAATAAGGACTAAAATATATATTTTTACAAGCATAAACACTCAGGTATGCTAACAACAGTTACACAGATAATAATAACTATGAACAGAAAAACCATATTCATAAAGAAATAGGTCAAGGGGCCAGTAGATGATGTGGAGATTAAGGAGGTTAGAGCCCACATGGCCAACTGAATGGTTTGAATCCCAGACCAGTAACTTAAAAAACACACCAGGCACATGTGCTTGCATGCCCCAAATCCCTATAGAAGAGTGGAGGAAAAAGAATTGCAGCCAGGCCCCTAGGGTGTTTTTCTCACTCTCTCTCTCTCTTTTTCTCTCTCTGTCCTCTGTCTCTGGTGAGCACATACATCCTATAGCAAAAAAAAAAAAAAAAAGAAAGAAAGAGAGAAAGAGAGAAAGAGAGAAAGAAAAGAAAAGAAAAGAAAAGAAAGAAAAGAAAAAAAGAAAAGAAAAGAAAAGAAAAGAAAAGAAAAGAAAAGAAAAGAAAAGAAAAGAAAAGAAAAGAAAAGAAAAGAAAAAGGTCGGGGCCAGCAGGTGGTGTGGTGGTTAAGGCACTGGAATTCCCACATGGCTGACCATGGTTCAAGTCCTGGACCTGTGGCTTTCTCTCTCTCTCTCTCTCTCTTTCTCTCTCTAATCTTTCTCTGATCAAACTCATGTGAAATAATAATAATAAATAAATATTTTTTAAAAATTTTAAAAAAAGAAATAGGTCATAAAGTGAAATGTATAAACACATATCAGTATGGTAATTGTGTGCCCCCAGCTTCACAACTGTGGTCATCTGAAATACTGTGATGGACAACCCAAGTCCTTTGACAAGATCGATAAAAAGCTGAAATGGGTCACCACTGCGTGTGGTGTTGCCCAAAGAGCCAAGATCTTAAGAAACTGTATCTCTTACAAATGCGCATGTGGACATACATGTACAAAGACATTTGTTTATTGAGGAAGTTCCCGTGTTCTTATGTGCATGCACAATGCTTACACACAGTGTTGTGACAACGCACTTTGGCTGAATCATACTTACAAAAGATGCTTAAAATGAATTAGAGCTCTCAAAGTCTTTAAATGATTTTTAGTTCCAGTTTGGGAAATGATATGAAGATAAAATATACAGCATAATGAATTGTAAAAATTAATGCTGATAATGTAAAATAGTGGAGAAAATACATTTAAAAAAAATCTAAACATTGGGACCAGCAGGTGGTGTGGTGGTTAAGGCATTGGACTCCCACATAGCCAACTGTGGTTCAAGTCCTGAACATGGCAGCTTGAAGATTACATTGGTCACATGTGCACTGAGGACCCAGTCCCAAGGGGAAGAGTAGAAGAGAAGGGATTGCAGCATGGCCCTCTCCCCTGGTTCATAGCAATTGTTTAGTAATCATCAGCCTCCATAATTCATTGTAGTAGTTGATAGTTCTCTATCTACTTGCATGTAATTACTGGCTTGGAATACATGAGTATAGGTTTTATAATGTTAGTAGACATCATAAAAGAGAAAGTTTTATTATTTTTAAAAAGTATGGATGTGGTTAAAAAAAATCAATGCTTAAAAAATGTACAATAAAAATTATCTATTCTTCCACTCTAGCAACTACCTCCCCCAGTTTTATTCCCCAGAGTAACAGTTTTTGTGTGGTCTTCCAGAAATATATATATATTTTTGCATAAAATGGTATCATTTCATAGGACCTATTCTGCTCTTTGCATCATCACTTAACAATAGGTCCTGAATAAACACATATAGATAATCTTTATTATTTTTTAATGACTGTTAATGCCTGTCTTCCCACAGCAAAGACCACACTGTACAATAATCTTGCATCTTGCTTTTTTACTTACTATTTTATCATTAAAAATTCTCACTTCATTAAAAACTATTTGGGAAAAAAATAAAAGGTTTAATGACTTGTAACATATTCCACGATATGAGTAAATTATAATTTATATAAGAATTACCTAATTATGAATATTTTAAATATTTCAGAAAATCATTAACGGCTTCACTGAACATTATGTATAAAACGTTTTTCTATCTACAGAATTTTGAGTTCATTTCTGTAAGTATTTATTGAGACTTCTTATGAACTCAGCATTGCTCTCTAGCCGACCTCAGTATCAAAGATGGATACGATGTGAATATTAATATTTTTTGATAAGAAGAACATCACTGTGCTATATACAAATTCTGTGTGGATGATCCCTTCAGAGTCAAAGATTCAGAAAAAAGCAAAGAGGGTTACTTGGCCAACTTTGATTCTAAGCCTGGGTCATCTTCTATCTGAGGAAAGAGCTGTCCACCATGTGGCTGGTCTAGAGCGTTCTATCCTAAGGTAGGAGGCTAAAGTCTAAGCTAGCAATAAAATGCCCCTTGCCTGGCCTTGTGGTGAGCATACATCTTTTGGAAACCTCGCTGGGCCTGGAGAGGTTGGAAGCAGACAGAGTCTGGACACCTCTCTAATACTCCACCAGACAGCTCTCTGTCCACTTGTGCACAGTATGCACGAGGATAGGTTTAGGATCCAGAGGACCACTATCGCTTAGACAAGCTATTGGGGTTTGGGAAACATCGTGACACATTTTTACCTAGAAAAGCAGAAAAATATGTCATGACTTTTCCAACTTTTCCAATATTTAACCTCTCCATGGCTCCAATTTCCTCATCTTTAAAATAGTAATAATAATAGAACCTATCTCATAGGATTCGTGTGAGAATTTCATGAGTTAATTTTATGTAAGTAATTTAGAACTATGCCTAGAACATCATGAGTACTCAATAAATGTTTATTGCAACTTATTGGATTGTTAGAAAACCCATGGTATTTTTTTCCTATGCAAAAATGCGTCATGACTTTTCCAATAACCCAGTGTAATGGATGGAAAATAAAGTGGAACACTTAAGGGGGATTTTTTGTTTGTTTGTTTGTTTGTTTGTTTTGTTTTCGTTTTTGTTTTTGTTTTTTGAAAGAGAGTTTTTGTCACAGGATGCATACGTTCACCAGAGAGAGAGAAAGGAGACAGAAAGTGAGAAATCATCCCCCAGGGGGGATGGCCATGTCGCAATCCCTTTTCCTCCATTCTCCTCCCAGGATCTTGGGCACACACACGCATGCCAAGAGTGAGTATCAAGTCACTGGGTCCAGGACTCAAACCACAGTTGACTATGTGGGAGTCCAGCAACGTAACCATGCCATCTCTTGCTCCCGAACACTTAAGCTTAATAAAACTCATTCAATTCTAGCAGCATGACAGGAGAAACCCAAAAGGACTCAGACATTATTCAAAAGCAATAAATATTTGACACCCCCCAAAACATTATCTGATCATGGAACTAGGGGGAACAGGTTAGGATAGAGTAATGACACATCGCTTGATGTGTTGCATTCAGGACTAAGGTTAGACCAAGCCATAGGGACTTCCCTTTGTCTTCCCTTCCCATAGACTTATGATGGAGGATGAGATACTACTTGCTTCCAAGCTTATATCTAACTTGGCTGCGGTAAAAATTCCAGACTGGGGAAAAACGTCAGCCCCAGCATAAAGCATGCAAGTATACTGTGTGTCAGGGGATGATAAATGACTCACTAGATAATACTGGATCCTTTCACATGGTTGAACCCAAAAGCTAACAGAAAAAAATGATCCTAAGAAGATGAGATTAGTTCAGAATATGCAGAGCCTTGGGACCAGCAGTTGGTGTAAGGCTATGTCGCTGGACTCCCATGCAGTTGACTGTGGTTCAAGTCCTGGACCCCGTGACTTAAACTCACACTGGGTGTGTGTGTGTGCATGCCCAAGATTCCGAGAAGAGAATGGAGAAGGAGGGATTGTGGCATGGCCATCCCCCCTGAGGGGTGATTTTTCGCTTTCTGTCTCTCGGTCTCTCTCTGTCTTTCTAGCAAGCACACGTGCCCTATAGCAAAAACCTCTCCAAAAAAAGAAGAAAAACAAAGAATATGCAGAACCTCTAAGACCACATGGAAGTGATATTCTTACTCATCAAATATAAGAAAACAAGTTGGGGGCAGCAGGTGACATAGTGGTGAAGTGGATTCCCACGTGGCCGAGTGTAGTTTGAGTCCCACTGGAGGCCTGAAACTCATGCCAGGCATGTGTGCATGACTGTCCAAAATCCCAGGAGGAGAATGGAGGATAAGGGATTGTAGCATGGCCATTTTCCCTGGGGTGTGATTTCTCACTTTCCCTCTCACTATCACTCTCTGTCTCCAGCAAATGCACACACCTTATGGCAAAATTAAAAAAAAAGAAAAAGAAAAAGAAAAAGAAAAAGAAAAAGAAAAAGAAAAAAAAAAAGAAAGAAAGAAAGAAAGAAAGAAAGAAAGAAAGAAAGAAAGAAAGAAAGAAAAGAAAAGAAAATGAATAACTCTTTATATTTCTAGTAAGGTAAACATTATATGTGGCCAAGCAGAGAATATGTCAAGTGGCAGAAAAATCAGAGGCCAAATGACTGTCTTGAGGTAAATATTCTTTATTAAGACTCTAGGTGAGAGATGGTGAGGATCTAATGTGGGGTGATGGAAAAGTCAAGAGAAAAGAGAAAAGCACTGAGAGACATTTCAGAGATGGAAGCAGTGGGTTTTAGTGACTATTTAATGACATAAGTGGAAAAGAGAGAGAGAGAGAGAGGAAGTTGACCCGAAGCATCATGATAGAAAGAGGAGAGATTAGAGCACAGAACAGTTAAGTGTTGATGGTTAGAAAATATTCTTTGCAGGTGGAAGTATTGAGAGGCAGATATCTGAAGTGAAGAGAAAGATGCTAAAACAAGGGGTGGAGGATGTACTTTCTACATATAAGTCCAGTCAAAGATATTACCAGGAATAGCAGATATTTTAATGGTTACATTGCTGGACTTCCATGTATTCATGTAATCGACCGTAGTTTGAGTTCCAGACCTGGCAGCTTAAAACTCACACCGGGCACATGTGGGTGTATGCCCAAAATCCTGAGAGGAGAATACAGGAGAAGGGATTGTGGTGATTTCTCTCTCCTGTCTCTCTGTCTCTCGGGCAAGTACACATGCCCTATAGCAAAAATCCTTCTTAAAAAAAAAAAAGATATTACCATGCACGTTATCATCAGCAGATCATTTTTCATTTTTTGTGTCCCTATAGTGCATTCTTGCTGGGAAAATTCATCTTGTATGTTGTAATGATATACAGTGATTGAATGTAAAAAAATAAGAAGAAAAGAAAGACAGAGAGAGAGAGGATGTCCCTATTCCAGCCTGAGGCCTGATGGTTAAGGGTGCAAAATCCCAAATGCAATATGCAGTTTGAATCCTAATGCTAACAGCTTGAAAAACATGCTGGACATGTATGCATGTGTGCCCCAAACCCTGACAGAATGCAGAAATGGAGACTAGCTTGCAGTGTGACCATGCCCTTTTAGGGGTGCTTTCTTCCTCTCCCTCTCCTGTCTGTCTCTCTCTCTCTCTCTCTCTCTCTCTCTCTCTCTGTCTGGCTAGTGCATGTGCCCTCTGACAAATTTTTTTATAAAACAGAAATGGAGGATAGAGCAAAGATTGTCTTTAGCCATCTGACTGTTTACCAAGTATCAGTCCTGCCAGTAAGAGTCTCTCTTCATTGTCTTCCAAGGTTGTGCTGTTCTCCTAGTTCTTCCACGTTGCCTCTCTGTCTTCCACCAAGAGATATATGACCTTCTGTACCCCCATGGTACCCGGCACATCGGACCATGATGTTGTGAGTATCTGTTCTTCTGTTTTCCTCTAGAGAGTGAGCTTCTTGCTGGCAAGGAAGGTGTCTTGTTTATCTCCATACTATCAGCACCGAGCACCATGTCTAGCACATAGGCAAGCTGCGATCAGCAGCTTGTGGTGCCGTGTCCCTCATTGCCTATGAGACAGACATAATCACAAGCATTTACATTAGCCCCTCACAGACAGTTGCAGTGTTAATGTCCCTTGACCTGTTGAAATTGATCGGAGGGAATGTATAGCCTAACACATTTTAATCAAGACACTCAGATGGTGTGAGCTGTACTCTAAATGCACCATAGACCCATCTGCCTTTTCTCACATTCCTGCCACATTCTGCTATCTCTATTTCTAGGGTCTCACAATAAAAATTCCTTTCCATCTTTACCTTACCAATACCGAGGAAAATAGTAACAGAACACTGAAGACCAAACTCACAGTGAAAAGCTGATGACAAGCCCTATATGTTTCGACTTTCATTATTTTTATTTATAAACCTGTTAGAAATCTGAATGGATTGGAAAGAGCGTGCCAGGATTTCCAAGATTTAATTTGGGTTTTACAAGCAGTGAAAGCAAATGAGGCATTCATCTCAAAGTAATTTCTCAACTGGTATTATCGTTCTCAGGGCATTGACAAGGAAAACAAGACACCATCACTGAACAGAGGAGCACCCGTCCAAGACTCACGCAGGGGTGGATGCTACATGGAGTAGAATTACCGATTCTGAGCACTCGGCCAGAGTCAGCGGACATCTTTAGCGGACAGCAAAATCACCTGGCGTGTTTGTTTTATAAAAGCAAATTCTTGGCCTCTAGCCCAGACGTGGTGAATCAGATTGCCTATGGGCTGTCCCAGGTGATTTTTAAGAACACTTATATTCGAATGCCACCGATCAGATGGTCAGGGCCAGAGACCGGGAGAAAAACTATGCTAGACTCTTGCATTGGTTCTGCTCCATTTGGCTTAATCAGAATGCCACTTGGTGAAAACCCGAAGGGAGGCAGCTAGCAGGCATTAGAGGAGGCTCCTTCCAGTAGGCTCTTTGGCATTCCAGCACATTCCACCTGACCAAGCCAGACCTGGCGGACAGGAACCAATCTCCTTGCTTCCCCCAAACCTGCCTGCAGGTAGGGCGCTTTCCCTTCAGCCCTGCTTCTGAAGGACTGTGATCGGACAACTCCTATTCCCAATCCTTCCTGCAAGATCTTTCTTTTTGTTCTCTGTACAATTAATTTGCTAATAATTTTTGCTTCTGATCCATTCCTCATTAAAAAGCTGAATCCCCGAGTTGCGGCTATTGGAACAAAGGTGGGAGAATTTATGTCTTAATTTTGGTTCATTATGGCAGAAAGCCTCTTGCTCCCATCACTCTCTCTCCTCAGCCCCCCCCCACCTCCATGCTCTGGCGGCTCTGTGACCCTAAATGCCTCTCACTCGGCAGCCACCATGGAGACACTGTCTCTGCCCTTTATCTTCCACCGCCTCATTAAGAGAAATGAACCTGAGTCTGAGAAAGACGACACAGGGGAAATAAAAATGTAATCCCTTGGTGCCACCTATAATGAATTGTTATGAAAACCATGAAAATATCTGTCTGCGGATATTGTTCTTTGATTTGAAGTCAGTGTTGTAAGCGGTAATTTTTGTCATTAAAGCTGTTAATCTGCTCAGCGCTCTTCATAAGTTTTTATGAAGAAAAACAGCCCTGCTGCCTCCCCACTCATTGCAGGGTACTTTGGAGGCCAACACACATGTAGAGCACCGTGGAATAATTAGCTTTAATTATGGCTGAGACTGCTGTCGGTTGAAAGTGGAGCGACTTCATGCTGCTGGGGCCGGGCATGGAACCTGCTCAGCCTTCAAGATGCCAGAGAAGAGGAACCTCCAGCTTGCAGTAAGAGCTCTCATCTTACAGCCACCCACCAACACTCTGGTCAGTGCACACACTGCACAAGCAGGGGCTTGCACACTCAGGCTCACACACATGCACCTCACAACATACATACCCATTCAAGCAACTTCATCTCTCCTCATTCCCAATCACCATGCCCAGACCTAACCACCACAAACACTCATACTTCTATGACCCACATACACATCTCATCACAACATATGTATACCAAATATGACAAGGCATGCATCAACCAAGATACGCACCCCAAAAATTTAGTATATACAACCAGCTATGCATGGCCCCAACATAAACATTCAGTCACATCACATGTATACTCTCATTTCCTTGGTCATAATCCACACCATCCACAACACCTAACCATGACATGTAAGCCTTGATACCTACAGCCAACCCCAAACAGACACATATCCAACGGTAAAACACACGTGTGTGCATTACTTAGCTCGAAGAGACAGTCAAATCCCTCACTCCGATGATGTTAAAGGCCTAGTAATAAGTTCTGGAGGGGTAAATATTCCTGACCTCAAGGAACTTGTGATATGGTCAAAAATGAGAAGCAACGGACTAGCAGATGGAGGAATGGTCATGTCACTGGACTCCCACATGGCTGACTGTGGCTTGAGCCCTGGACCCCACAGCTTGAACCTCACACTGGACATGTGTGTGTGCATGCCCAAAATCCTGAGAGGAGAGTAGAGGAGAAGGAAATGCAGTATGGCCATACCCCCAGGGGTGTGATTTCTCACTTTTTGTTTCTCTCTGCCTTTCTGGCAAACGCGCATGTGCTATAGCAAAAATCTCTCTAAAAAAATAAATAAGCAACAAAATGAAAAATAAATCATAATTCATGTTGCATCTATTGATGTACTGAGCATTAATGAAGTGTCAAGCACAGTGAAGGCACCATTGGGCCTTCACAAGGAAATAAGACATGTCCATGCCACAAGGAGTTGGCTGTAGATACAGACTGCCCTTCAAGAAAGAATTTGTGGGACCAGCAGTTGGTGTAATGGCTATGTCGCTGGACTCCCATGTAGTCAACCGTGATTTGAGTCCCGGACCCGGTGGCTTAAACTCACACCGGGGGCGTGTGCGTGTGTGCCCAAGATCCCGAGAGGAGAATGGAGGAGAAGGGATTGCGGCATGGTCATTCCCTCTGGGGGTTGATTTCTCGCTTTCTGTCTCTCTCTCTGTCTTTCTGGCGAGCGCACGCGCCCTATAGCAAAAACCTCTAAAAGAAAGAGAGAGAGAGAGAGACAGAGAGAGAGAGAGAGAGAGAGAGAGAAAGAAAGAAAGAAAGAAAGAAAGAAAGAAAGAAAGAAAGAATGAATGAATTTGCCCCACCTGCTAGAAGTGCCTTTTGCAGAGAGCTTCAGTTGTCAGTCACTCTAGGGATTGCATCAGCTACAAGAGGCAGACTGGCCTGAGGTTGCTCCCTGCCCTGAGTGTCCAAGTCCAATGGCTGAACTCTGCATGGATGGCAAAGCCTGGCTATTTCCATCTGTGCAAGACAACGCTAACCAAACAGAGGTCACCTCCTGAATAGAGGCTCTTATAAAGTCTACATCACAAGTCAATTTCTCCCTCTGTCCACTCCTTCATTTCTCTCCCTTCCACAGATGTGATTCCAAAGGGCACCCCCTAACAAACATCCTATTCTACTAAACTTCATCTTGGAGTCTACTGCTAAGAGATTGAATCCTGTGACAGAGTTATCAATAAATTCAATACTATATTCCATGCCAAATAAGAGTACCAGAGAGTAAGGGCTGAGGGGTCATTTTGAGGGAGAGAAATTCAGTAGTAGAAAGATTCCCAGAGAAAGTGGTATTTGAATTGTATCTGGATTATAGTTAGTATTAGGAGACTGAGGAATAACAGAGCCTTTTAAAGGAATATGACTCAACTCAGGCAAAGGCGGAAGGACAGGAAGTAGGTTCAGGGGAATAATAATAGTTACCTCAGGAAATAAGTAATATGTAAGAATCCAGCCAGACGATGGATGGAGCTTAAATTTTTTCAAAAAAGGTTACATTTTACTTGTTAGACCCACTGACCCCAACATTGGACACTATAGATTAATCGCAAGGCGTATATAACTCAAAAGTGCACCTAGTTAAAGTTAGACTTGTGTTCATGGAAATGTGTATGTCACCTGTGTTTGCTATGAGGGTAATTGGATTGATTAGGGTCTTTGGTGATTCAATAAAATGTGGGGGGAAAACAGTATAGAAAGCAAACATAGATACCAGAGACAGTGTGGGAGGAGAGTGGGAGATGGCAGAGGGTAAGAGAGAGGGAATCAAGGATGGGGGGGGGGGGGAGGAAGCTAAACATACAGAAAACAAGAAATGGAAGATCATCTGCTGACAATAACATGTTTGTTGATGTGCTTGATTGAGACAATATACAGTGTACTCTGGATGGAAAATCTCATTTTGTATGCTGTAATGATGTACAGTGAATGAATGCAAATAAATAAATTGAAATTAAAAAAAAAGTGCACCTAGCATGGTTAGAATTACAGTCATGGGGGAGATATCATAAAATATGATTGCTATGATCATATTTTAAAAGGCTGGCTAAAAGTAAGGCAATATTAGACTTCTCCCACTACAGTCCTCCAGGCCATCCATCTATTTAATATTTGTGGGACACATATTATGGACAAGTCACATTCCAAATAAGTGTCTTCCTAGAGCTTATCCTCTAGTCAGTAGAAATAGATAGCAAAAATGTCAAGATTATTTTCAGTGCTAATAGTACTGAGAATACAATGTGTAATAAAATCCAATCTGGAGATTCAAACTGACCTACATTACAAAGGGACAGTAGTCAAAGAAACCTCCCCTGAAAAAGTAAACTTTTAAATGGTGAGTCCATTTTAAAGTACTTATCTGGGTCATCAGAATGCAGAGATGGATAAAATGTGCCTTCTCTTGAAAACCTGGAAGAGGACAGAGATGCAAAATTCCAAGAAGGAGATGAATTTTCCCTACTTCCCAACTTTTCCATGGGAAAGTTCCTATAGAGACAAGGAAAAGGAGCTGACGCCATTTGATGTCTTCTGTCGGTGGTTTACACACGGCTTACACATAGGTGCTTGTGCAGTTTATTCCCCCATCCTAAAAGAATATACCTTGGGAAGTGACAGCTCAAGCTGGACTCCTAGCAGCAAGCCAACCAAGTTTCAGACTCTGCCTAAGTCCTAAGGTGATGTGTTACCAGGGCACTAGGACATCAGAAGCAGGAGCTAAAGTTATACTGCCATTTCTAGAGACTGGCTACCCCCAAACCCCAAGCATTATACACCATTACCAGGGACTTTGTGGGGATGAAGCATTTGTCTCCAGTAGATTAAATTTAGAGACATTTGAAGTTCTTGCTTTGTTCCATTTCAAAAACAGTCAAAAATATATAGCTTTGACTCTACTTTGAACTAATTTCCTGAGGAATCTTAAAAAGAGAAAAAAGGGCTTTCCTTTGATTTATCACTCAAACAATAACATTTGGGATTGGTTTGACAGTTCAAAAAATTAATATTAATTGTTTTCAGTGGTTCATTTAATCAGTTCAGTTCAAGTTCCTGTAGCTGACCTAACCCATACAAGAAGACACTGGTTGCTTAGGATTCATCCAAACTTCCCAACTCTTTCCTAGACCTGATTTCACTAGCCATGGTAAATAGAAAGATGGCCCTAGTCTGAATATATGACAACAGCAATTTATACTGAAATCAAACAATGAACTCTTATAAAACCAAAAACAAAGGAATTTTTTAATATGACTTTCTAAAGTGTGTATCAGATACAAACAGCAAACATACATAATGGTGAAACACTAAAGATACTCCTATTAAAATCAGTAAAAAGCAAAGATGATGTCATTGCTATCAGTGAAATTTGTTCTGGAAGTTCTGGCCAATGCAGTAGAGCAAGAAAAATAAATGTTCCATTAATATTGGAAAGGAAAAGATCAAATTATTATTTATTATAGTCATAATTATCTTTCTAGAAAGGAAATTAGCAGAAAAATTATTTGAACTAATAAAGAAGTTCTATGTGGATTAATATACAAGATAAGATAAATATACCAAAATTAGTAGTTTTCCTATATGGCAGCAAAAATCAGTTAGGAAATATCTTATTGGAGAAAGATCTCATTCATGATAGGAAAGAAAAATGCAAAGTTCTTAAGAATAACTTAACTGAAAGGATCAAGACCTATTCTTTTCATCTTTAAAATAAACCCAATTATGGTAGAAAGGCATTTAAAAATCTGAATTTTTTTAACGATTTTATTTAACTTTATTTATTTATTTAAATTTGACAAGAGAAAGAGAGAGAAAGTGAGAAGGCAAGCTGCCAGGTCCAGGACTCATGGTCAGCCATATGAGAGTCCAGCACCTTTAACCACCACGCCACCTTCCGGCCCCTAAAAATCTGAATTTTAAAACCATGATGCTATAAAGGACTTGGGGATCAGAACTCCCCTTTGTAATGAACTTATATTCATAATGAGTTCTCAACCTAGATGGATTAGTTTGATTTATCTATAACTAGTACTTTCCAACCCTGGATTACACAAACAAAGAGAATTCAGTTCTAGGGCTGGCCTTGGGGCCAGATTCCACGTGACTAACTACATGGTTCAAGTCCTGGATCCATATCTTCAAAAACACACTGGACACGTGTGTGTGTGTGTGTGCCCAAAATTCTGACAAAAAGGAATGGATGAGAAGGGATTGTGGTGAGACTACACTCCATCTGTTTATCTCTGGTGAGCACACACACCCTCTGGCAAAAAAAATTTTGTAAAGAATATAATTCTAACTCTTTGCTTCTGGAAGATCATCAGAGAAATGGTTTTGAGATTTGCTGTAGCTCTAACCAACAACTTAGCCACCTAAATATTTAATATCATTTGGATTCATTTAGAAAGCTTGGAGGTAGACAACTTAAAATGACAATTTACTTTACTTACTAAAATATCCTCCAAGCTCATCTATGTTACCACAAATGACAGGATCTCATCCTTATTTATGGTTGAATAATATTCCATTTTCTATATACAGCACATTTTTATTCATTCTTCTGTTAATGGTCATTTAGGTTGGTTCTATATCTTTGCTATTGTGAATAACAGTACAATAAACACAAGAGTACAGGCATCCCTTCAACACACAGCTAGAAAAGAGGAGTAAGTTATAACGTTATATAGACTAGTAGGGTGACTATAGGTAACATAATTTGTTGTTTATTTCAAAATAGCTAAAAGAGAGGATCTGGAATTTTTTTTTTTTTTTTTTTTTTTTTAGAGAAACTTTTGCTATTGGACACGTGCACTCCCAGAGACACAGAGAGAGACAGAAAGTGAGAAATTATTTCCCAGGGGATGCTCACACCACAATATCTTCTGCTCCATTCTCCTCTTGGGATTTCGGACAAGCATGCACACTCACCCAGCATGAATTTTAATCCCCCACGTCCAGGACTTTAACCATAGCTGACTACATGGGAGTCCAGTGACATAACCATTACTCCATCTGCTGGTCCCAGATTTTCTAACAGAAAGAAATGATAAATGTTTGAGGTAATGGAAGTGCTAATTACCCTGATTTTACCACTACATATTGTAAATTCTTGCATTGAATCCCATAAGTGCATATAATTAGAGTATAGCAATTCCTTTTGGTATGTTTATCTTACCTTGTAATTCCTTTAAACTTCAAAAAAGTGAAAGTTTACAAATGGATTTAATATATGCACACTAATCATCTGTTACATGAATAATGCTTACCATACAAAGTCATATCTTGATTATAACAATAAAATTATTTAACTTTTACAAAGCACCTTCACATGCAATCTCTCACTTAATCCTCACAAGAACTCTGTAACATAAGTAATACATGTATGACTTTTAAATACTAACACATATGAACCATGTACTACGCACTGTGGCATGTACAGGCAATGTGCTAGTGCTTTTACACATGATAACTCATGCAATGATATCTCATGACATCATTATGAGACGGATGTTATTATGATGTTCCTTTATGGACACAGAAACTGAGGCTTGGGTAAATTAAAAATTGAATTACTGGGGCTAGCAGGTGGTGTGGTGGTTAAGGCACTAGACTCTCACATGGCTGACCACGGTTTAAGTCCTGGATCTGGTCACTTGCTTTCTCATTTTCCCTGTCTGTTTCTCTCTGGTGAGTGTATATGCTCTGTAGCAAATTTAAAAATAATAATAATAATGACAAATGAAATTAAATAAGTAATTCTTAAAAAAAATAAATAAATTGCAAAGCCCATAAGTGGCAGATCAGTGATGAACCCAACCAAGTCTGACTCCAGATGCTTCCCTCTGAGCACCTACACCCTTCTTTCTCTGGCCACAGTGGCGTTATTACTATAATCAGCAGCATCTTGACAGTCACCTGTACTAACGGAAAAGGAAACAGAGGTGTAAGGAACTTAATGGGCTTGCTTATGGCACTGCAGATAAAAAGTGAAATAACTTGGGCTCCAACCTAAATGTATCAGATTCTAAATCCCACATTCTTACCAATTCCCCACAGTAATTATTCACACCGTGGGAAGGGAAGTGGTATGTAAACAATGCAAATGAACAGATAATACAAACCTCATTTTCATCCTGCTTTGGAAAACTCAGTATACATTTTCAAACCCCCAGTTTTAGCTTCATCATTATGTTTAAGCTGCTACTAAAATGAGTTTGCACTGCTTTACTGTGCCTTCAACCCTACCCCCAACCTGAGAACAAAGAGAGGTAGCCCAAAACCAAATTGGCATGCATTGCAAAGACAGCAGGACATTAAAAATCCACCAGAGCTAACCACACATACATAAACCAGGAGTTGACTGTATGTACTTTGATATACTTAGAAAAAAAAAGACCTATATAAATTCAAATTGCTCTCCTACCTAGATATCTAATTCGACTTCACAGGGTCCTAGCATGTGAGTATAGTATTATTTTCCAGACACATTCATTTGTTTACTCATTCAACTAGCATTTACTGAAGAGGGTCTGCCAATTAGTCAGTCCAAAGCTAACTCATGTAGTCAAAAGACAGAAGTTGCTTCTCATTTTCCCACAGACACAGACTGTTTTAGGCAGGACAGAGACCTTTGTTGGGGTCATCCCTTACTGTCTCCGCCATGCCTTTCCACTCTCAATGCCTATACCATCAAATAAAACAATCAATCTCCTGGCAATAGATACTGTTATTGTGTTTATTTTATGGATAGGAAAACGGAGACAGCAGAGATAAAGTTCAATGTCATATGACTTATAAGTTGGGAGTGCCAGGTTTAGAACCCCAACAGCTTAATACCAGAGCCCACGGTTGTATCTGCTAGCTATACAAGGGGTCTTTAAAAACTTTATAGACAATGTGTATTAGGAAAAATATTGTGCATGAATTCCAATTTTTTGCACCAGAATAAATTCATACTTTAATTCCACTTTCCACAAACTTTTTGAAGTCCCCTAGGATTTCTTGATAGTCTATATTTCTTGAATTAGATTATCAGCAAAAGAAGAGAATGAAAGTTTATTTGCAAAGTATAGAGAGATTTACCTAACCAAGCAAGTTCTTACAAGGGAAAAATATGTCCTGAGAAGTCAAAGGCATTGTCTAAGGCCACCCAACGAAGCTGGTAACCCATTGCACTCCCTGCCTTACTATCCTTACCCACTCTCAGGGGATACGAGGGCTCTGCAGCCCCTATAACCCCAGGACCACTGGCTGGAAGGTAAGAAGAACACAAGTTCAAGTCCCACTATCGATTGTCCACTTGACATGGCATCCCCTGTATCACTTGGAGTAATCACAGGGAGGACATACACACCTACACAGTGACCATTACGGGCAATTCTCCCTGGTGAGGAAAGATTAACAGTAAAAATAATTGCAATAGATGAGTTAATATATGTACAAGAAGGTGCTAAGAAAAAGAAAACAAAGAGAACAGGGAGTGCCACAGTTGAGGTAGCAGAGGGCAGGAAACTATCATTTTAACCTGGGAGGTCAAAGTGGCTGTCTTCTCATTAAGATGGTGATGTCTGAGCTAAGACCTGAAGGAAAGAAACAAAGGAGATAACGATGCAGGTAGATACCTGAGAAAGGAGCGTTCAGGCAGAGGGATCGTCATGCCACAAAGGCCCTGATGTGTATGGACATAGAACTACTAGGAAGTTACTGCAATAATTCAAGATAGAGATAACAGTGGCTAGACTGGTAGTAACAGAGGTGGAAATAACTCATTGAAGACTGGGTATATTTTGAAGACCAAGTCCACAGTATTTCTTGACAGATTGGTTGTGAGACGTAAGAGGAAAAGAATTCAAGTGTGTCTCTAAGGTTTGAGCTTGAGCACATGGAAGGATGGAGAAATGAGAAATGGAACGCTGTAGGTGAAGCAGTTTTAGGGTAGGAGTGGAAAGGAAGAGTAAGAATTTAGTTTTGTACAAGCTGAATTTGAGGTATCTATGAAGTATCCAAACAAAGATACTGAGTTTGCTATAGAATGTGTGAGTCTGAGGGGTTCAGGAGAGGAATCAAGCTAAAGAAAAAAAAAAAAAAAATTGAAGTAATCGGCCTATAGGTGACATTAAAAGCTATGTATCTATCTAACCCAACTCTCCAAAAGAGTGGATATAGATAGAAAAAGGAGGACAGTAAAGGACAGAGCCTCAAGATACATTCAGAGGCCAGGAAGAAGACAAACTACAAAAGCAGATTTGGAAGGGGAAACCAGTGAGGTAGGAGGAAAACCAGGCAAACATGCATTGTTCTGGAAGACAGGCAAGAATATGTATCAAGAAGAGGGAAGAGGGCCAGCAGGTAGACTGTAGGTTAATGTGCTAGATTCCCCATAGCTGACTGTCCTGTTCAAGTCCTAGACTAAGCAGCTTGAAAATCACATCAGGTATGTATGCATGCATACCCGAAAATCCCAAGAGGAAAATGGAGGAGAAGGGATTGTGGTGTGGCTATCCCTCTGAGGAGTGATCTCTCTCTCTCTCTCTCTCTCTCTCTCTCTCTCTCTCTCTCTCTCTCTTTCGTAAGTGCACATCTCCCATAGAAAAGCAAAACAAACACAAAGGAAAGGGGAAGTGTTAGCTATATCAAAAAATGCTGATAGGTCACATAACACGCGTCCTGAAAAATAACTGAAATTAAGCAAGATGGGGGTCCCCTGGTGAACTGAATAGAAACAATTCTGTTGCGCTGACATAAGGGCAAAAGCTTAATTGGGGTGGGTTTAAGAGAGAAAGGATGGACAGAACATGAAGGGAGGTGCTTTCAAATGGAGTCGTCTTTGGCAATGGAAGGGGGAATCAAGAAATTTTATTTTTTTAAGATGTGAAAAAGAACAGCATGTGTGAATATTAATAAAAATGATCTTTGAGAAGGAAGAGATGCATACCATAAGATAGAGAGGGAAGACTGTTGAAATAATGTCCCTGAGCAGGCAAGAGGGCATGGGATTTAGGACTCAAATGAAGAAATTAGCCTTAGATAAAATTATAAGTCATTGACTTATAATTTACTTATTACAACAGGCATGAGACAGTATATGGTGCAGTTTCTGGTGGAGAGCATAAACTGTAGGGTGCTTGGGAGAAAGGTTGTCAATAAATAAGACTAGTGAGAAAAGCAGCCCTATAAACTTAAACTTCCATACGTGATCCTGACTTCATTCTGAGATCAAGACAAAGGAGATTCTTATTTTATGGAATTTATTTACAGGAATATGTAGATGATATTTAAACTAGAAGAGGGAACCTAAAGTCAGAGACCAGTAAGAAATCATAAAAACACCTAAATGAGAGAAGACATCAACATAAGGGCAATAATGAAAAGAAGTATGGCAAGTGTCCAAGTTTTTTTGGTTTTGGGTTTTTTGTTTGTTTGTTTATTTGTTTGTTTTTGCTATAGTGCATGTGCGCTCGCCAGAAAGACAGAGAGAGACAGAGAGATAGAAAACGAGAAATCACTGCCCGGAGGGATGGCCATGCCGCAATCCCTTCTCCTCCATTCTCCTCTCAGGATCTTGGGCATGCACGGACACGTGCCCGGCATGAGTTTAAGCCACCAGGCCTAGGACTCGAACCATGGTCGACTACATGGGAGTTCAGCACATAACCATTACACTAACTGCTGGTCCCCAGCAAGTGTAAAGTTTTAAAGCAATAGACTCTCAATGACCTGATCATCAATCAAATATAATGAAAGTGGTAGGAATCAGCTTTCTAACTTGGGCAACCAGAAGGATAGATAAGCCTGAGCTAAGGAACTCAAGAGGACTACATCATTGAGATAGAAGATAAATAGTTGATTTCTGGCCCCATAGGTCACTGACAGCTATGGGACATCTGCACTGAAAATGTCTCCAACATTATGGATTACACAGAGTAGGAGTTGAGAAAACAGCTCTAAACTGAAGCTAAAGATCTAGGAGTGTTCTAGACAGTCACTGCAGTAACACTGGGTGATCCTAGGACTCACTGATGTATGTAGTGCTGTCTGCTCTTCCGTTCGATGTACAGATCACTCCGCTTCCACAGGAACCCTCCCTTTGATTTTAGTTGTCTCCCTGATGTCAATGGAATCAGCTTTTTATCTGCCTTTATTTTATATTTACTGTTTTGGTGTGAAGGCATGAAAGGAGCTAGTCTTGCAGAAAAAATGCCCGACCTTTGTTATAGTGATTCAGAAACCTATTCTATTTTCAACTTTATGGCTATGTTCTTGCTAGTTAAGGGTTTACATACAAGAAAGCTACTATAAAATGCATCCTAGTTCTTAACTTAAAACAGTGTTTTTATCATGTGCTTCTGTGGGTGATACAAGCCATGGTTTGTTTCCATCAACATTAGCAGAAGCTCATTAACTAAAAGTGACGCTTCCTGGAATGTGTACAGACATCCCTCCCTAAGCACTCGAGGTGGGTTTGGGTGATATGGGAGATGAGTTTAGATAGTACGTAGATATGGCACCAAATTACATTGTCTCTCAATACAAGAAGGTTTATTTTGGTTTTTGGTCTTTGTGCTTCAATTCTTCGACTAGGCCCCCATGAGAAAAAAGACTCACCCTGATGCTCGCATGTCGGCTTTGGAGTATGGAGGTTTAATGAACTCCAATTCCTATTCTTATCCCTTAATAACAGAGAGAAAGCAGGCCTTGCATTCAGAGCCTTCCACAAACCATAATTTCCAATTAAGCTCAATAACATTATTTCATTTTCATAGTGTTTATTTTTATACTTATCTGCTATTTATGGCCAATGAATTCCATTTATAGGATGGACAGCAAATGTCCTTGGAAAATAAATTAAGTATTTTAAAGTTAGTCAATTTCAAAGAGGTTCAGTAAAATGGATGTGTCAGAAACATGAAGATCGGAGTGTTAATTGGTCGTTTCCACCAAATAAAGATAAAATTATGACTGATACGTGTATGAAATAGCACAGTAAAGATTTTATTTATTACTGAATGTATTACTTACATGAAGGAACCAGTTCAAAGTAGAAGCCAAAGGTACACAAATGTATATGGAGTCAAAAAGTGTGGAAATGGATACAGAACTGGCTTTTCCATAGAGGAGCGGGTCCCTCCACTGGACAAACTCCATTTGCATGCTTAGAGACAAGAATTATTTTGCTTCGCTATCTGTTATCTATGCTTTACAGAGTGATAAACTAGTTCAAGGACAATGAACATCTAGAATCAAACAACCTGGAGGGGAGTGCTCTAAACAATGGGTATTTTTCCTCTGAAGCACTGGTCCAAAGCAACTAAACTTCCAATTCCTAGAGAGGAAGACATGAAAAGATACCTAGTGGAGGCCTGGAAATTTGGCATCTTGATCCTACAGCTCTTTTTTTATTTTGTTTGTTTGTTTTTTTTTTTTGTTTTGTTTTGTTTTTTTTTTTTTTTTTTTTGATCCTACAGCTTTTTGAAAGTGGGAAAAATAATTTCTCCTTTTTGACCTCACATTACCTATCTGTACATAGAGGCCCTGAAAATAGGCTCTCCGTAGAACCTATGAATTCTGGAATTCTCAGACTCATAATATTTGAGCCACCAGGACTTTAGCTACATACGAGTGGTATTTTGAAGGGGGCACAGTGGTAATACATTATGCTCTGTGAGGCTAACTCACATAGGAAGATTCTGGGTTCATTGCCAGAGACTTTTCTGAGTACACCAGGCATGAATGAACCATTGATCTGAGGCTGGCTAGGTATGAGTGTGAGTCTCAGTGTTAAGACCCTGTTAGGAGTGATGTTTCTTTGTCTTTCTCTCTCTCTCTCTCTCTCTCTCTCTCTCTGTCTCTGTCTCTGTCTCTATCACTCACAGGAGAAATAAACAAACTTAAAAGAAAAATTTTACTTAATTTTATCTATTTATTATTATTATTCAATTTGATCACAGAGAGACAGAGGTAGAGTGAGAAGACAAGCTGCCAGGTCTGGGATTTGAACCGTGGTGAGCCATGTGGGAGTCCAGCACCTTAACCACCATGCTACCTACCAGCCCCAAAGAGTGGTATTTTTATAAACTATCCCTTATTTTTAGGATTCTCAGCCTGGAATGGGCCTGCTCACCAGCCTTCCCAGAGAAGAAATGAGCAAAGTGCCTCTATTTACTCAGACCAGAGGGTGGTTAATGGGTAAGTAATCAGTGATCACTATTCACACACCAGTGGCTCCGTTAGAAAGAAAATGTCTTCCTTTATGCTTATATTGTAGTAAGGACCTTGCCGAAATCCAATAAATATGCTTCATTTATCACCATCATTATTACTACAGCTGATAACCAGAGTCAAAGTCCCAGCTACCACTGGCTGCCGCATCACATCATGAACTTACTTCTCCCTGACCTTGCTGCAGGCCCCACTCCGGCTAAGGGAGTCCGTATGCCCTGGGACGCATTAACATAGTTATTTTAAAAGGAATTTGACGAGAAAATTTCAGAGATGAACAGTTCAATTTTTGTACCCCCTTCTGAGTTGATATTTTTTTTTCGGACTGCCATATTGTGGAAGCTGAATTAATATAATTTACATTCACTCTAATCCATTCCTTCTTCAAGTGAGAAGGGTGGAAGATAGGGACAAAGTCAGAGGTTACCAAACTCCATGACCTTATACCAGGAAAAAGCCCAGGCAGGAGCAAACACTGCCTTTTCCTCCTCTAACACCACTGCAGTATCATCTAGGTACCTTTCTGTCAGAGCTGGGGCCAGAAACTAAAAAGGAGAGTTTCCCTGACAGAATGGTTTGGATTTACTATTTACCTCAAGCAAGTTCATTCATTTCTCTGCAACTCAGTTTCCTAATCTGTTCAAATAATAATAGAATCACAGATTTTTTGTGAGGCTTGAAATTAGGCAAGTGAAATACTTAGTGTGATGCCAATAAGTACTTAAAAAGCTGTCATTGTAGTTGTTGCCATGTCCTGCCTGACTGCACTTGTATTGGAAAACAGAAGAGACCACAAAAATAAGCATTCCTAGGACCAGCAAGTGGTATGGTGGTTAAGGCACTGGACCTCCACATGGCTGACCATGGTTCTAGTCCCAGACCTGGTGGCTTGCTTTCTTGCTTATTCTCTCTCCCTCTCTCATCAAAATAAAAACTAATAAATTAATTAAATAATAAAATTGTTTTATAAATATAAGCATTCTCAGAGCCAGCAGGTGGAATGGTGGTTAAGGCATTGAATTCTCACACGGTCAACTGCAATTAGAGGCTCAGACCCAACAGCTTGAAAATCATGCCAGGCATGTGCATGTACATGCCCAAAATTCTAAGAGGAGAATGCAAAGGAAGAAACTATGGCTTGGCCATCTCCCCTGGGGTTGATTTCTCTCTTTCTCTCTCACTGTCTCTCTCTGCTTCTCTGAGGCCAGTGCAAGCACCCTATGGCAAAAACTTAAAAAAAAATTTAATTAAATAAAAAGCATTCTTTCATTTGGTTGCTCGACAGACATTTCTCCTTTTTCTATTTTCATTATTTTCCATTATAAAAATTCTGCATAATACAAGTGTATTAATATTTGCAGTTACTGTTGCAAAGTATATATAGCAAAGTCGTTCACAGCAATTTCGGCTGCATGGGATTAGAAGGAGAATTTTACTTTATACTTGCAATGATACAGACTTGTTTTTGTCATTGTGTTTTAAGAACAATAAATATAACATATAGTTATTATAAAATTTTTGAAGAGTTCTGATTTTGAACAAAAGCAAATATCATGAGTACATGATGAAAAACTTGCAGAAACACAAAAATAGGGGAAGAAAAACCCACCTTCTTCTGAATTATTTGTTTATTTTTTAATTTTATAGAGCACTTGCACTCACCAGAGAGAGACAGAGAGAGAGGGAAAGTGAGAAAGCAAGCCACCAGGTAAAGGACTCAAACCATGGTCAGCCCGGTGGGAGTCCAGCACCTTAACCATCACTCCACTTGCTGGCCCCAAGACTTACCTTATCACTCCAGCTACCATTGTTCTAACACTTCTGAAAACACAGGCAGGTATGAGAACAACAGAAGATTGATAAAATACCCTGATTCCTGATTCTAAGAATAATACCTCTGGAGGCCCGGATTTCTTAAAATTTGGAAGGTCATGGATTCCCAAGTATATGATAAAAGCTGTCGGTCTTCCTCTGAGGAATGTGCATATACAAAGAAAGAAAAACTGCACAAGTGTAAGGGATCCTGAACCTCTTGAGATTTGCAACATACCTAACATTAATGTCCACAGTACATTATTTACAAGATCCATCCCAAACCTGTTTATTTGGTTACAGGTAAACCAAGAGGTTCTCATGACCAAAAATATCCTCCTGACAGGCCTGATACTGATGCCTAATATCTCACTACTAGGAGTTCCTTTGTCAAAGCACTATTGATCCAGAAAACTGCAAGAGAGTTCAGAAGATTTCACTCCTTAAGCTTTTATCAGTTTTTTCCTTCATTCTCTTCACTCACAAATATTTAACACACATTATATCCCAAGTAACAGGGTCAACAAGATATTCTCTTTGAACTCGGAAACTAGTGTGTAGGAGAAAATGGACATAGAGATAACAATTCATGTGTACATAGACAAATCAGTGCTACAATTAGTTAATGTTGAATGAGATGAAAAAAAGAAAACAAAATAGTGGAATAGAGTGACTTAGGAGAGAACTCCCCACAGAGTGCCTGAGAAGTCTTTCTGTGAAACTGATGAGCAAAACTAAGCCAGTCGCATTAAAAGAAGTAGAGAGGCCAATGGATGGTGAGGAGGTTAAGGTGACTGAAACCCACATGGCCAACTCAGCGGTTTGAGTCCAAGACTCGGTGGCTTGAAATTACACCAGACGTGTATGCGTGTGTGCCCAAAATCCTGAAAAGGAGAATAGAGAAGGGACCGTGGTGTGGCCATCCTCTCTGGGGCGGGAGATGATTTCTCACTTTCTCTGTCTTTGTCTCTGTCTCTCTGACATGGGGATGCAGATATCCTTCTTGAGATCCTGATTTTATTTTCTTGGATACATACCCAGAAATGAAATTGCTGGGTCATAGAGTACTTGAATTTTTAACTTTTTTAAGAAACTCCATACTGTTTTCCATAATAGTGGTACCAGTTTCCATTCACAGCAACAGTGTGCCAGGGGTCTCCACATCCTCACCAACATTTATCTTTAAAGAAAAGAAAAAACTAATAATAATTTTAACAGGTTGATAATCTTGTGACTTCGATTTTCATTTTTCTGCTGATTATGGTCATTGAGAATCTTTTCATGTATCTATTGTTCATCTACAATATATGTCTTCTTTAACAAAATATCTTTTCAGATCCTTTATGCATTTTAATATTGAGTTACTTTAAAATTTTTATTTTTTGCTACATACACACACACACACACACTCTCTCTCTCTCTCTCTCTTTTTTTCTCTCTCTGCACCCACACAAACATGCACTCATGAAAAAGCACATGTGCATGAGAAAGAGAAAGAGAAAAAGAACCCTTTTTATGACCTTGATATTGGTGCTTGTTTCACTTATATACTTATCCCCAAATCATTAAGATAGATAAATTAAATATGTACAGCTTTAAAGAACAAGATTGAGCTCAGTGTCTTTAAAAAATGTTTGAGGAATTCAAATAAGGACGCTGAGTTGCTTTGCATAGATATTTTGTTTTTAAATAAGTTTTCTGATTACAGCAAAGCTCTCAGACTGGACTGTGTGGGTATGAGCTCCAGTAGGGTTACACACCCTCCCACAAACACACACACAGATGTCATAAGCTCAGCAACTCCGTTTCTCACACTCCTTGGGGACAAGATCACCATGATATGCTCTAATTCTGATCTTTTCTATGCATGTGAGAAGGAAAGAGACTGGAATTTTGGCAAACTACTTTTTAAGGGTCATTGACCTCTGATTTACACTACAGTTCAAATAATGACCTCTCTGCTATAAATTATTATTATTTAAAGAAGCTTGGGTGTAATGGAAAGGTCTTGGATTTATACGCAGGAGACATGGGCTGTAATTGCTCTGTAGCTCACTAGCTGAGTGATCTGTGCCACTTACAATCCCTGGAACATCTGTAAACGGGGCATAACAGTGCCTGCTTTACTAGGTAAGTGCAAAACGGTGAATTCCTTGCATATATGAGCTTACACATGTAGAATATTCCTTATTCATTTGTATATCCTCAAGCCATAACTAACAAATGACAGATACACAGTACTAATGCTACAATTTCTTACCCATGGAAAACAAAGTTAATAAATAATAGTAGTTTGTTCAACTAAACCTAGAACATAAGGGCACATTTAAATAAGGAAATCCTTGTTGAACAAATACACACACTGCCCTAGGAAATCACTACCCACTAATCAGAACTGGACCATGAGATGAAGCACATTTGCTGTGCCTCGTCTTAGCTTTTTACACATCCCTATCACAATATATGTAATTAACATGATCTACAATGCATGATTACAATGTACACAATTGATCGCCTACCTGTGCCCTCTAGGCCAGAGATCCACCACCTGTTTTGGTAAATAAAATGTTACTGGAACACAGCCACACTCAATTGTTGTTTATGTTTGCACTCACACACATACACACACACACACACACGTATGGCAGAATTTAGTAGTTAAAGCAGAGACCATGAAGCTCACAAAAATATTAATTATTTGAGCATTTACTTTAAGATTGCCAACCTTGCTCTAGATGTGGCTTCCTTGAAGGTAAACATTATGTGCTTCATCCTCCTATCCCTCAGCACATATCAAACAGGCATTCGATAAATACTAACTAAATGAATCCAGGCGGAGAATTTCAAAAATATTAGTTGAATCTGAAATGATGAATTCACTAGAATTAGCCATCCAGCTTCTTATCAGGACTCTCATGTGTTGGAGAACAAGACAGTGGACTTTCATCAGGAGAAGCAGCACACATCCAAAGACAAACTGCCTAGTGGTGCCCTCCAGTGCAGGGTGGGGCAGTGCAATGGAAGGCAACAGAATTCAGACCAAGGTGGAGAAGAGTAGGGACGTAACAAGTCCAGAATCACATCTGGCCTCCGTCCGACTTTTGTTGAAAAGCAACACCGTCAAGTAGGAAATAAATGTGTTCTCAAAGTTGTCATCTGTGAGCAACTTAAACCAAAATCACTTAAGGAGTTTGTTAACATAAAAATTCCCAGAAATCAGCCCAGACTTAAGATGTCAAAAACCCTAGGGTGGAGTCCAGGAATCTCCACAGTTAACAAGCTGGGGGGGGGGGGGGGGGAATGGGGGGGGGGGGCTTTTTATACCTATTCAGTTTTAGAACCAATGACCTAAAGAATATGCTCTTTTCCAAGCGGGAATTCCTAATAAATATTTATCTCAGTTGGCTCCTTGTCACACATACTTACCATTTAAAGATTTAAGAGCAAGGTGGTCTTTCTGAAGAAACAATTATCATCTGTTGAGAGATGCTTTTACTGTGTCCACACAATGCCAAATGCCTGATCAGCTCTACCAAAAATACCAGACCACACTTTACTTCAATAAACTGGCCAGTAAAAAGAGCTGATTGATGATCCAAGAGTCTCATGTAGACACAGACCCAGAGAGAGACAAGGACAGTGGGGGGAGGGGGTGAATATGCAACCAACAACTACATCTTATTGGAAAGTATCTTTTTTTCCCCAAAATAACCAAGATAAATGATTTGTGACTGTGACACAGCAGAAAAAAATCAGTATAACAGAGTTGACTATGGAAAAAATGCAGCCAGTACAGTAAATCACTCTATGGGGAAAAACAAAAGGAAACATTTCAGAATGAGTGCCTCTAGAGATAAAAATCACCTCACGGAGATATTTTTATGGGGAAAAAAAAATTTCTTAGAAATATCGGAAAATAATTTATAATAGGAAAACAAAGCTATTATAAACCAAATGGCCTTCCCACATGATAGCAAAGTGTGTATTTAACATGCTCATTATAACTTATTTACTGTGAATTCTAACTAGGTTTTCATTTGCTGCCAAGAGTTGCCCCAAGAGTGTTAACTCTAAAGCCAACCTATTCTTCTAAGACTATAAAGGTCCATGAAAGGGGTTAAGGAGTGAAAATACACTCTTCCCCTACCCCTGCCCCTGGGACTCATTTCCTGACTTATAAATGGTAGTCATTCATACCTGAGTACCTGAGTTACTCAAGCTACCTACCAACTATCCCCACTCAGATTTTGGAAAGAGAATACAGAAATAGTATACATTACAAAGAAATTTAAAGAACTACAAAATGAATAAAATGGTACTGGAAAACTGAATAATTATCTGAGAAAATAGACGATGTCTGATACCTAAATCACTCTCTCTGCCAAAAAGCATTTCTGAAAATCAAAGATTAAAGTGTACCGTATAAAACCATAAAGGTTCTAGAAGAAAACCAGAGGTAAGGGAATATTATCATCGTATAGAGGAGAAATATTTCTACATGCAACACAAAATTCAGAGGTCAAAGTAAAATATTGAGCTGGCTCTGTAGTCTGGTGATTAAGGAAGTGAGATCCAAACTAGCCAAGCACATGATTCCATGCCCAGACCCAGCAGCTTGAGAAGCATGGTGGGCACATGTGTGTACATACCCCAATCCCACAATGACAGAGAGATGGAGGAGAAGGAGTTGCAACTTGACTATTCCTCGTGAGGGCTGCTTTCCCTTCTCCTTCTCTCTCTGGTGAATGCATGTGCCTTCTAGCAAAAGAATAAAATACAGATGACTGTCATTCCACAGAATTCTACATGAAAGGAAATAATGCAAAAAAGAGTCAAAGATAAATATCAAACCAGAGGACAACCAGGCTGAAATTGTATATTACAGTCCATGGCTATGTTCATTAGTATACAGGAGTTCTTAGAAATCAATAAGAAAAATCCAACTACTGGGAACCAGCAGGTGGCATGGTGGTTAAGGTGCTGGACACTTCTACATGGCTGACCACGGTTCAAGCTCTGGACCTGGTAGCTTGCTTTCTCACTTCCCCTCTTTCTCTCTCCCTCTCTGTGTCTCCCTCTGTCAAATTAAAAATAAATGAATGAATAAATAAAATTTTTAAAAAAGAAAGAAAAATCCAACTACCAAGGAAAAATGAACAAAGACATAGACATTTCACAATTAGCTAAGGCAACTTATAGAAATATTAAACTTACTAAATTTCCTAATAAAAAGAGAAATGAATATTTAAAAGTAAAACACTATCATTCACTGATCAGATTGAGAAAGATTTAAAGAAAATAAAAAGACCTACAGCAATTTCTATTGAGGGTGGGAAAAAATTTCTTACCTTACTGGTGAGAATGTGGGTTAATTTCATCTCAGATAAAGGCAATTTGGGAATGCTTAGGAAAATTTTAAATATACATATCTTTTAACCCAGTAGTTAAACTTCTGGTGTTTTGTGCTGAAATTTACCTACCTATGTACAATAACCAGGGTTGTTACTGTATTATCATTTTTTACCAGAAGCCTGGTAAAAGAAATTATGGTAAATACATGTAATAGAATATGGCATGAAGTTACTAATTAAAAAGGAAAGCTCTGTGTAATTATGGAGATAACAATTCAGATATATATGTTAAGTCCAAAAAGGGTACAGAATATCTCTACATGATTATATGTGCACAGCAGGAAAATCCAAAAACAGACAAGTGGTTGCTAGGGAGAACTAGGTGGATAGAGAATAAGGGCAAGAAAGAGAATGACTTTTCACTATACATCTTTTTGCATCTTTTCAATTCAGAACAATGGGCAAATGTTATCTATTCAAAGACATTTGTTACAGTGCTACAAGGAAATTAGATGAGAACACAAACTCTCTCATCATCATCTAAAAAGGTCTTGAAGGGAGGTTTTTACCTCCATAATTTGAGTATTATCATCAGGCAGGAAATTTTTTTATATCAATTAGGCCCAGTCATGGTAGTATGTTCTGTTAGACAGCGCTACTCAATAAATAGGTTAAGGCCACATGGGAGGTCCAGGTTCAATTCCTGGGCCCCCTAAAAGCCAGACACAGTGGGGCATACCTGTAGTCCCAGCTACCCAGGAGGCTGAAATGGGAGCATCAGGACTTATCAGGGACCTGGCTCTCTCTCATTCTCTACTATATATATATATAAATATATAAATATATAAATATATAAATATATAAATATATATTTATATATTTACTAAATTTCCTCATAATAAGAGAAATGAATATTTAAAACAAAACACTATCTTTCACTAATCAGACTTGGAAAGATTTAAAGAAAATAAAAAGACCTATAGCCATTTATATTGAGGGTGGGGAAACATATTTGTTATCTTACTGGTGAGAATGTCGGTTAATTTCATCTCATTCAATTTCAATAAAGGCAATTTGGCAATACGTAGGAAAATTTTAAATATACATACCTTTTAACCCAGTAGTTAAACTTCTGGTGATGTGTGCTAAAATTTACCTACCTATATACAATAACCAGGGTTGTTATTTTATTATTGTTTTCTGCCAGAGACCTGGTAAAAGAAGTTATGGTGAATATATGTATGTATGTGTACACACACACATACACACACACACACACACATTAATGTCCTGACCTATTTTTCCCTCCTTCCCTCTCCCACACAGACAATTTGGAATGACTGCTCTCTGAACCTTAATCACCTCTAGCCTTCCTGGCCTTTAGGAGTTGTGCAGGGTAGAAAGCAGCAGTCCTATCTTCTGTAAAAGTTCTAGCACTTTGAACAGAATATGGTAGTAGACTCAGAGTCAGGGAGGGGGGAGTTGTTCTTTTCACAGTAATAAGGGGGTATTAAGAGGGTTTTCCTCCAGCCACCGGATGCATAGAGCTGGATCACATAGTCATTTTATGAGTGGAAATACCTCCCCACAACGCAGCAGGCACTTGATATATTAGGACTGCTCTCCAAAGACGTTTCTGGTTTTGTTTTTGTAATATTTTTTCTTTCAGGGCCGGTGAATGGCATGGTGGTTAAAGGTGCTGGATTCCCACATGGCCGACTGTGGTTCGAGTTTCAGACCTGGCAATTTGCTTTCTTGCTTTCCCTTTCTCTCTCTCTCTCTCTCTCTTTCTCTCTCTCTCTCTGGTCAAATTAAAAAATAACAACAAAAATGGAATTAAATAAATAAACTATTCTTTTTTAAAAAAAAGAAAAAAAAGATTGTTTTCCCTTCTTTCTTCTTTCAAAGGAAAGAGAGTGAGAGGGAAAGTGAGATATCGTCCCCTAGGAGGGATGGCCACCCCATAATCCCTTCTCATCCACTCTCCTCTTGGGATTTTGGGCACACACACACACACACCCATACCCACCCACACACACACATATATACACAGGTGCCTGGCGTGATTTTCAAGCCACCAGGTCCAGGATTCTAACTGTAGTTGGTCATGTGGCGAGTCCAGCACCCTTACCACTGTACCATCTGCTGGACTCAAGCACTGTCTTTTTTTTTTTTTTTTTTTTTTGGAGAGGTTTTTTGCTATAGGGCGCGTGCGCTCGCCAGACAGAGAGAGAGAGACATAGAGACAGAAAGCGAGAAATCACCCCCCAGGGGGGATGCTCACGCCGCAATCCCTTCTCCTCCATTCTCCTCTCGGGATCTTGGGCACGCACGCACACGCGCCTGGCGTGAGTTGTAAGCCACCGGGTCCGAGACGCAAACCGCGGTCGACTACGTGGGAGTCCAGCGACATAGCCATTACGCTAACTGCTGGTTCCCATCAAGCACTGTCTTTTCAGAAGAGTAAAGTAAGATGCGAATGTTCTTACGAGCTCTCATCAATGTATGAGCATGGATTACTAATGCCCACCCACAACTTTGGAAAGCCAATTGTCAGAGGGCACCCTACCAGAGCAGTCCATGAAGGGCCCTGTGCTGCACCCCCAGGGTGTTCCAACTGCCAGTGTAAACACCAACATCCCATGAGCCCAAAATCTAGACTAGCCTTGGACTCCTGCTGTTCTCTTTCCAAATCATCCATTCTCCAAGGCCTACTTTCTCCCTGGCCTCATCCAATACATCTTCTGTGCCATGCAATTTATCAGCATCCATAAACTGTTTGAATTGTCCACTGTTCATGAACCTATTTTTCCACTATTCCCAAGAAGACTGTAAGATCCTTGAGAGCAGGTCTGAGAAAAGCACCAGCTCATTAAAAAGTCCTCTACAAAGCACTTTCGTGCACGTTCTCTCATTTTATTCAAAAGTCCATCCTATGAGGAAACCTGGACAAGAATTACTACAGACTTCTGTCTAGGAAAGGAAACTGAGGGGAGCAGATGGTATGCAATGGTAACACAACACTCTGCAAGGCTAACCCACATGGGAAGTTTCCAGGTTCATATCCAGCAATCTCCTGGAACACTCCAGGCATGTGTATGCCTGTGATCTGGGGCTGGCTGAAGCAGGCAGGGGTGGGTTATGGCATGAAGACGCTCTGGGGGGTGCCTCCTTCTCTTTCTCTTTTATTTATGAAATCAATAAGTTTTCAAAAAAAAAAGGAAATGGGCCCAGAAAACCCTGGTGACTGGACTTGAACCCATTAAGCAAATTCACAAGCATGCTAACTCTCTAATCTGCCAACTTCCATACTGACCTAAGGGTCCTTTTGATATTACATGATTTTCCTTAAAACCATTCTTCAAAGCAATGATGTACAGCCTGGTCTAGTAACTAGACCTAGCTTTCATATTACTCACCAAGGTTGTAATTTTGTATTTCTTTTGTGATTATGGGCTTGATCCAAAATAGATGTTTAACAAACATTTGCTAATGAATTATTCTATCTCCTCCCCTAGTCTAAGTTTCATAAATGTAAGGGCCTATCTGTTCTGCTCATGATCACATCCCCAACTCCCAAAAAGCGCCTAGCACCGAGAAGGCCTTCATAAAACGTTTACTGATAAGTAAATGAATCAATCAATTAATCAATACCTAATAGCCTCCTGTGAAAAGCATCTACGATGCCCACGAACAGATTTCTTTAACAAATCTACCTTCTGTCAACTCCCCCCCATACCAGGGCCATGAACCCAAAACAGAATACAATTACTTCCAAGAAAATGAACTGTTCCCCAGTTGCAAATTGGCTGCGGATGCTGCTGCTTCTCTCCCATTTACACCCTTTTCAGGCAGCTATTTCAGGTGATGGCATTATCATCGATGGAATTCAATAAAGCAACCAGCTTTCCCCCCCTCGACGTTTATTTTCTATAATCTGTCTTACAGCGGGAGACCATTATCCAGTCAAACACCGTTCAATTTCATCGGCATTACTGCTCCGAGGAAACACGCAGAGAGTTCGCACAAACGGGTGTGTAGTAAATTTAGTCTTTTAATAGGTTCATTCTTTATTAGGTATTTATTTCGGGAGGCGAAGTCCTAATTAGATTAAGTGGAGAAGCTGAAAAGCTATGGAAACCCACAGAGGGATTCCAGAATTAGATAGATTTGGTGGAGGTTTCCAGTTTCCCCTCTTTTCTTTTCTTCAGTTGTCTAGAAAAATCCACACGGCAATCGCAAGCCCCCTCAGATAAGAGTTTGTGAAATGAAACCTTGCCAACGTTTTCTTGTGTGAGGAAGTCATATTTGTCTCTCTCCTACGTATGCAAAGTTATTGCGGGGCGAGAATCTAAGAAGAAACGGCTCCTGGAGCCAACGGTGAACCCAATTTACTGTGGCAGATGAATATAACAAAGGTGGTGGTCTAGATGTTTGGCCTCAAGGCACAATTCAATTTTCAGCTGTTTCAAAGCTATTATGTCAAAGGCTGTTTGCATAAACATAATGTTGCTGGGGTAATCTTGGGTAGGCAGGAGTGGAGACGCCTGCCCTCTACTGCCCAAGATGCAAATAGCAGCTGGCGGTCCCCAGAACCCAGAATTAAGACCTACAAAAATATCTGCCGTCCCCCAAATCACAGACCATCTCCAAAACTTTTTGAATTCTTTTTTTTCCCTCAAGCTTTAAAACCAGAAGCGATGATTTGGTTTTGTTGCAAGGGAGAAAATGCAGTAGAGAGAGTGCGATGAGTTGATTGATGACGTGGGAACCTGTGAGAAAGCTATTTCCCTTCCTAGAGTTTGAAAGAAAATTCCCTTCACCCTCCCATCCACCCACACAGATATAGTTATATCATCACATTGATATTTAATATGGGTTTTTTTTTAACATAGAAAGAAGAAACAGACAATGACTCACAGGAAACAAATCAATTCATTTCAGAATAAGCTAAAAATGTCACCATGAAAAAGATATTTAATGTTTATGAGGGCAAGAGTGGGAGGGGATATCAGTTTTATTTAGGAGTTTAGCTGTTTCCTCAGGTTTCTTTCCTTTTTTTCTTTGTTCTTTTCTTGAATAAAAACTGTGCCAAATTCTATGCTAAACACTTAACACCTTCAGATAGCTCCCATTAACAACTAAATGTTCCTTCCAAATACAGAAAATTTGTAATGGAATCAATTGATGGGTCACTTCTGGGAGAATTTTCAGAAGGGGTGCTGTGCTGCAGGGTAAGGGCCCCAGACAAAGAGGAAGATGAAGTGTAAATAGACAGAAATAGACCGTGGGTTCCAAGGACACTGACATAAACCCAAACCTGTGTAGTTAGTCCAGAACCAAACCTGGAACAAAAACCACCCTTCAGGTGCTCTTGATACTCAATGACTCCCCAAATGGATTTTATAAACTAATATTCCTATAGCCAGTTGTCCATTAAATGGTTCATATTTTAATATGTCCAAACTTTGTTCATCCTTGGACACAAGATAATCCCTCTGGATACTCAGGTACCAAAGAAGGTCATCACATTAGACTCACAGTAGGGCCAGTGGGTGGTGCCATGGCTAAGGCCGCTGGCTCCCACATGGCTGACTGTGTGATTTGAGTCTTGGATCTAGTGGCTTGGAAAACACACTGGGCACATGTGTGCATGCCCAAAATCCTGAGAGGAGAGTGGAGAAGGAAAGTATGAGGGAGGATCTCCCACCAGCAGTATAGCAAACATAAAAAGAAAAGACAAGAAGAAGAGAGAAGAGAAGAGAAGAGAAGAGAAGAGAAGAGAAGAGAAGAGAAGAGAAAAGAAATGGCTATGTCATGTCGCTAGACTCCCATGTAGTCGACTGCAGTTAGAGTCCCAGACCTGGTGGCTTAAACTCACGCTGGGTGTATATGCATATGCATGCATGCCCAAGATCCTGAGAGGAGAATGGAGGAGAAGGGATTGCGGCGTGGCCACCCCCCCTGGGGGGGGTGATTTCTCATTTTCTGTCTCTCTGTCTCTCTCTGTCTTTCTGGCGAGCTCACGCGCCCTATAGCAAAAACCTCTCCAAAAGAAAAGAAATGTTAAAAAAAAAAATAAAAAAGAGAGAGAAAGAAAAAGAAAAAGAAAAAAGAGAGAGAAGAGAAGAGAAAGAAGAGAAGAGAAGAGAAGAGAAGAGAAGAGAAGAGAGAAGGCAGGCCAATATGAATACATGCATAGAGTCCACAGTCCACTGTAGCTTACAGTCCATTGAAAGAGACTGGCATTCATCAAGTAACATAAACATGTCATGAATTACAGGAGATGAAAAATCAGTGTTACTAGGACATGTTTAAAAGGACACCTACTATGGCAAAACATTTATACCAATAAGATATCTACTACTTATTGGCACCTTTCCTCATTCGAGGCGATAGTGAGGGCTTCGCATAGTTTTCACACTGAATCCTCACTACATCCCATAAAGTAGGCATTTCACCATCCCATTTTACTGATGAAGAAACTGAGGTTCAAAGAAGTAAAGTAACTTAGCCAAAGACATACAGCTAGTAATTGGCCTGTATCTTTCTAGGTCTAAAGACAACATCCTTCGGTGCTTCCTCATTTTCTAATTATCTAAGCTGTCCTGGAAAATTCAGTCAATAAGTTCAGGTTGAAGATCAACAGTTTTCCCATTAGGCAGAGCTACTGTATTTATTTCCTTAAAGTTTCACAAGGAAAAAGAAAGTTAACTACGTTTATGTAATAGGGGAATGGGTGGGCCAATCGGGTAATTAATAAGTGAGCTTTCTGAAACCAGGTTACGTGGGTTCTTATCTCAGAGTTACCAATTACCATCTGTCTGACATTGAGGCGAGTTTCCTCATCCTCCCATCCTTTAGTCTCCTTATTTGTAAAACTTGAGATGCTAATAACAGTATCTACCTTATAGGATTGTTCATGAGAATTAAACAAGGTAACCCAGTGTATCTGAAACAGTGTTTGGCACAAAGTAATCACTCTATAAGTGTTTTTGGATTCACAATGAAAGTACAGATACCTCAAGGAGTTCTTGAGAAGATTCAGTGAGATTTTAAAGTGCTTTGAATAGTGTCCAGAACCATGTGAGGACTGCCTACCTATTGAATGAAAGCCCCCCTCTGGCTGCTCGTGATCGAGAGAAAGGGGAGTTGGTAGCCACCATCATCTATGATCATAGCTTTGATATAAACCATATACAGGTTTTCATCTATTTTTTAAAGAATTATTTATTTAATTTTATTTGTTATTGTTATATATTTTTTAATTTGACCAGAGAGAGAGAGAGAAAGCAAAAGTGAGAAAGCAAGACACCAGTACCAGGACTTGAACCATGGTCGGCCATGTGAGAGTCCAACGCCCCAATCACCATGACACCTGCTGGCCCCAGTTTTAATCTATTAATGGACATTTGAGGCCAGAACACTATTGCAGACTGTAGTCTGAGCAATGGTCCAACACTACACACCAATTAGCATTTGTTAGCAAAACTCGATGTTGGGATTCTACAACACTGTTCTATGTGGAAAACAAAAGAAATAAATTACAGAAGGCAAGGGCTTCTTTAGTTTCTTCCCACATTCCCAGTGGTTTGCCTTGCCCTCCCACACAGAGACAAGAATTCAGGGCTTGAGTGACTTATTTCTTCTCAGCTGGTATGTGAAAGCACAGGAAGGCAGAAGAGAACCGTAATTAGGAACTTGAGCTGGAGTTAAGAAAAACGGTTCGAATTCCAGCTCTACCCCCTACTTACAGATGACCTGGATTGAATGGTTTAACCTTTCTGAGCCTATTTTCTCATTAATAAAAGGAAGACAAAAGCATCATTTTCCTCTAGGTTTGCTGAAAGAACGAACTATGATAACATAAATAGTGCCTATTGTTTAAAGAAACATAAAAATGATAATAGCCAGTACTGAATGCTGATCATGTCAACAGCTTTCTGTATCGTATTTATGCCTCACAACAATCGAGCACAAATATTGCTGTTAGTCTCACTTTATGGATGGTGCTGGAGATAATTGAGTCATTTGCTGGCATACTTGGGATTTAAAGTCAATTCTAAGCGAGTGGGAGGTAGAAGGTGGGAGTGAGGTGCAAAGGGAAGAAACATTGAACAGACAAAAAAAATGTAAAGTTCTCTGTAGAAAAAAATATACCTCATGATGGGGACCCTTTGTAAAATGTGAAATTAATCTGAAAAAAATATTTTTAGAAAAAAAAGAAAGTCAGTTCTGATTTGGGCAGGGACGGAAGGTTCTACAGATGGTAGTTGTGACTCCCTTTTGAGTCATCAATAGCTCAACAATTCAAACCATTAGATATTTCTTATATGCGCTCTTTGTGAAGTCAGAGCTTGTGAGTAAAACCAAGCAGGATACAGCACAATTCTGACCTTCATGGAGCTGTTGATTGTTTAGACGAGACATGGGTCCTTCATAAGTTGTCACTCCTACCTCTATGTCCTCCCAGACAGAACCAAAGTCCTCCACATATGACGTTTAACCTCTTACATTTGACTTCCAAAAGCTGTATGAAGTTCGTGTTACTCGTCATCAGCACGTTAGTTAGGAATTCTCAAGATGACCCAATATATGTAAGAGATGACGGTAAGGCAGTGTATTCACCACTGAGTGTCTGCTTGGTGTAGACAACCCATTATTTTTCTACCTAACATCTATATATCCTTTTCCAAATAGTAGCATCCCAACATTACTCTGGAGTCTCTCAGTCCATGTGCTTTGAGGGAAGTTGACTCCACTCCAGGCTCTGACAGGAGGGGGTGGGAGGGGCACTAACGCTAATTCAGGCTTAGCCAGTGAAAACCCTGCATTCTCTAAGCCAAGGAATTAGTGCATGGATGGGTTTGTAACCTAATGGAAGCCAAAGAGGCTTTTCCTGGGACTGGCGAGAGAGAGGCATTATATTTTCCCCTGGGCTTGCTAGCAGTAAGGAGGACGTGAGCCTAGAGCTTCCAAGGCCATCCCAAGGAGCCTGGGAATGAAGCCAGTATACAAGAAGCAGAGCTGAGAAATGGAGAAAAACCAAGTCCTCATGATACCCACTAAGCCTTTGGACCACATCACTCTTGAAGCAGACCTCTGGAGAGAGGCAGTTTTTCACTCTTGCATAGACATGCCTTCCCTGCTTAAGCCAGTTTAAAGAGATATGTGTCATTTTTCAGCCAAATCAATCTGCACTGATAAAATACTCAATAAATATAAGTGCATATTACTAATAATAGTAGCAGAAGAGGAAAATTGGCTATATATATATTGTTTGGGTCATTGGCAAATCCTTATGAAACATCTCCCCAGAATTGGGAGTGCTTTCTGAAAAACAGAACGAGCAAAATTTGCATCAAAAACAGGGAATGAACCAAATAAACTTCACTAAATCTTCACACCAACAAGGTAGAACAGAAACCACAGGTATAAAGTCTTTCTATTGTTCATGAGACAAGATCGCACGAGATGGAGACTGGCGTGTGCAATTTTGAATGATCCGAAAATAAGCTCACCTGTTCATCCCCAAGCAACCGATTTGAGAAAAATAAAGCTTAAAACCTAAAGAAGCTTCCTTTTCAGGAAAGCAGACATGGAGAATCAAAGCAATGTATTTTAAGCAAGACAACTGTTTGAGAAATTCATGTATGTGTCTTTCCTTTCTGTCTCTTCCTTTTGCCTTATCCCTGCATCAGATCAGATACCAAGCTCTCTGCTTCTTTGTCCAATGGGAGGTTTGTAACGAAATAAAACATTCTTCCCTGGTTTTTGCTTTCAAAAGCCTGTCCTGGTGATGGCAATGTGATGGGCCATAGACATTTCACTCTGGCCTACACAGAGTTATTTAAAATATTTGAGCCAACATTTGACACAAAAGAAATCACACACAAAAATCTGTATTTCTGGAGCCAGACAGTGCACAATGCTAACACAACAGTCTCAATGCCAGACAGACATGGGATGTTCCCAGGACTCCCTGGGTCCCAGTAGCACTCACACATGCCTGTGACCCAGGCTGGCTGAGGTTGGGGTGCCTGCCCCTTGCAATGTGGGACATTGTTCTGAGGGTGCACCTCTCTCTCAGAACAAATGAACTTTGTTTTTGTTTTTGTTAAATTTGGATTTCTGACTGAAAAATCAGAAGATCCACCCATGTTTTTTTTAGAGAGGTTTTTGCTATAGGGCACGTGCGATTGCCAGAGAAACAGAGACAGAGAAACAGAAAGCAAGAACTCATTCCCCAGGGGGGAATGGCCATGCTGCAATCCCTTCTCCTCCATTCTCCTCTTAGGATCTTGGGCACACACATACATGTGCCCGGCGTGAGTTTAAGTCACGGGACTTAAACTGAGGTCTGGGACTTGAACTGCGGTTGACTACATGGGAGTCCAGTGACATAGCCATTATGCCATCTGCTGGTCCTGATCCACCCATCTTAAGTGACAATAGTCAGCAAGAATTGTAGCAGCTCCCCTTTAGGCAAACCAAGTGCTCTTCAGTGTGTCAAACTCCTGCCACGCTCACCTCCACACCCACCCACCTGCTGTAAGCACGTGAGTTTGCAATTCTTAGCTTGAACCTACAGAGGAGAATATATAAGGAGTCCTAAGAAGAAAAATAAATTCTCCCAAGATTAAGAAGGATATCCCCAAAAGTATGAGGAAAGAAATCAAAGAGAAAAATAGAAAGGCAAGACATTTATGGAACACATAAAGGGGTTATTATTTGTTGATGATAACATGTATAGTATCCTGAACTGGACTGGCATGAAGTGTATTCATGTTAGATCAATACATTTTACAAGCTAAGTGATATATACTGATTGAATGTGCAAAATAAATTAAAATAAAAAATAAAATAAGGAAATTCCCAAAAGCTGAGAGAGAAGATAACAGGGTTTGGGGGGCCCATGACGGCAGAGACCCAAATAGCTGACATAGTGCTTTAGAGAGAGAGCAAGACTTTAGAAAGAATGGCTGTTCTCTCTGCTTCGACAATAATTTTCTTTTCCAGTTGTGGTCCAGAGCAGCAAGACAGGAATCACACCATGAGTATGAGATTCACAGGCATCTCAGTATCTGAGGCACAGATGACATATGACCCAGCACCCTCCCAAACCCTCCACTCTGTTGCAGAAACGCTAGCACTCCTGGAGGTGGGGAACAAATGTCCCCACACTAAACAGGTGGAGTTTCTAGCCCACCAGAGAAATGGGGGCTTGGGTTGCTTTCAAGGAAAAAGAGTACAGTATTTTTTGGGCACATGACCTTAAGAACTGCTACAATTTTGAAGTGTACCAATAAGTCGCGAGAAAACCCCCAAATTCCTCTTTCCCTCCATGTTGCTGTGACTTTTTTCATACTTTCAGATGGGTTTTCTCCGATGACTGTTCCTGTTTAGACTGTTCCTATGGCTGTTATGGCCTTGGCCTACAGAAGCCTGGGTTTTATGGTGTCATTAGACCCAGGATGTTTGGAAGTTCTCTCTGTTGCTCTGCCCTGGAGACTGCGATCCTGAGATGGAGCAGAAACCCCCACATTCCTCACATCCAGGATGAAACCCAGTGGATAGCTGACAGAACAGTTCAGCTCAGACAAGTCTGCAAAATGGGGTGACAAAAATACTCCCTGTGAGGTCTGTAGAACTGACAGGAGAAAGTATAGTATAGACTTTTCTGGTAGCTCAGGAGGCAATGTTTCCATATTCACCAAGAGCACCAGCTTTAAAGTCAAGCAACCAAGTTCAAACCCCAGCTCTGCTACCTATCACCTTTATTTATTTATTTATTTTTTTATTTTTATTTATTTATTTATTGGAGAGGTTTTTGCTATAGGGCACATGCGCTCGCCAGGCAGACAGAGAGAGACAGAGAGACAGAAAGCGAGAAATCACCCCCCAGGGGGGATGGCCATGCCGCAATCCCTTCTTCTCCGTTCTCCTCTCCGGATCTTGGGCACGCACGCACACACGCCCTGCATGAGTTTTAAGCCACCAGGTCCAGGACTCGAACTATGGTCAGCTACGTGGGAGTTCAGCGACATAGCTATTATGCTAACTGCTGGTCCCTACCTATCATCTTATAAAAAAAAAAAAAAAAAAAAAAAAAAAAAAAAAAAAAAAAACCTGGGCAGCTTCAGTTTCCTCAAAATAATACCTACCCCACAGTTTTGTTGGGAAGATTTAAGGAGATAATGCACAGGACATGTCTAGTGTATGGCTCATCTGTAGAGGCATAATAGGAAGGGTATCACCGTGTGATGGCTGAGGCCCCATGAGAGACCTGAGTTTGGTTCTCAGCCCACGCTATCAAACCAGGCACAGTGGCATGCCCCTGTTGTCCTATTAAACTCAGAGGTTGGGGCAGAAGGATCAAGACACGATAAGCTCTATCTTTTTCTCTCTTTCTGTCTTTCTCTGTCTCTTAAGAGGAAGAAAAGAAGGGAGAGAGAAGGAAAAAGGAAGAGAATGGAAGTAAGGAAGAGTGTAATTCAATACCTGTTTATAGCGAGAACTTAAATAAAGGTTATCTGTGAAAGTAATAATTCTTATTATTAATGGAAAACAGCCCAGGACCCCTGGGAGTTCAGGACCTGGGTAACGAAACCAGCTAAACCAACATCTGCCCTGTGACTTCCTCTATATGCCATGCATTAAAGAACTCACAACTACAGCGCCAGCACAGAGTCATCCCGGACTCTGTGAACTCCAATATAAACACTGATGTGCCCTTCGTGGTCCATAGAGAAGGGCTCTGTGTGCAAGGAAAATGGAAGCCAATATATGTAAAGTATACAAGAAAGGAATTTCACAAGGCTGGCTGTCAACCCTTCAAGAGAAAAGAAAGGAACCACATGGAAAGAGAAAATTACCCTAGAACCAGTGAAGCCAAATGGTCAGGCTGGAGTCATCAGATGGAAGTGTAAAGACCACAGTTTTGATCAGCATTTTGTCACTGTCCTCTTTTGCTCTATTAGAACACACCCTCCTGACTCGGCACCCAACGCATCGTGCTGCCCTTTTCGATGCCCCGGCTCTGTCTCAAGGCTAGCTACATTCTCTCTCATGCCCTCACGCAATCCAAACCTTCAAGTAATACCCCACTCTAGTCAGACCCTTTAGATGTCCCCTTCACTTGGGAATTTGCTTTCTTCTAACTGGTCTGAAAATTTAATTTATCCTGAAGTATTATTAGTAGATAGCAGTTTCCTCCAATACCACTTCTATCAAATCTACATTTTTTTGCCAGGCTTACAAAATCCCTGAGAATAAGTACTAGACTACTTTGAAATGTCTAAGACGCAGTGTGGAGTGGGCTGCCCTGAAATTACGGCTTGGTTATGAAGTATGAGACGCTCCATAAATATGACGAATCACGCGCTCCAGTGAGGGAGGAATTGTTTCACACACCAAAGCAGGATGCCCCTCCGCTCTGGGTAGCAAAGCCTCCCACCTTCTTCCTCCCACTCCAATCCCCTCGGCTAGGCTGAGCCCCAGGCATGCAGAGCCTGCAAGGAAGGCAAATGTGGCCTAGCAGCCCACACAAAATGCCTCATAAAGTTGCCTTTTCCTGATGTTCTCATATTGTGCAAGTATCTATGAAAAGATAAAGGAGAATTTTCTTTTGGATTAACATCTAAGCTCCTTGAAGGCATTTACTTCTTTATAATGTCACCTGGGGCTTCTGACACCCTTGCGATCTAAATAGGATTGCCTCAAAATTCCAGTTCTCAGTATGGGGGAAGCCCTAGACCTCTCCAAAAGTTCTGTCATTTCCTGGAATGTACGTTTCCCTCTTCTCTGGCTCCCAAGAGAAGGGCACCATCTCTACTGTGCCAGATGTGACATTCAACCCCTCCTTGGGTTGCCTCCAAAGAACTCACTCAGACAAATAACAGTTAACAATAAGGATTTCATTGAAGGTTCCAGAAAGAAGACAGCGTGTGCCCTCCAATAGGCTATTTTAGGAGCCACATTAAATGATTGATCCACTGAATAAACCCATGCTACCTCTGACCTTGTACAAGCTACAACCAATGCTGAAGCTTTGGTTATCCTCAACCTTGTTGGTGACAGTTGTGAAGCTATTGTGATTATGTCATTTAATCCACTATAAACAAACAGACAAAATACAAGTATAAAAATACAGCTCTCTTGTCTATCAAGACTATGTTGAATGCTTTGTACAGACTTAGTAAAGATGCACTTACAGAGAAATTACTGTCAGGTTCAATCTTTGAACAAACAAAGATCTCTATAAAAGATAAGGGAATAATAGCAAACCTTTGGAAGGATTCTATACTGAGATTACTTCCCAAGTTTCTTTTAAATTGGTGCTCCAATTAAAAAAAATATATAAAAGAAAATTCTGAATCCATTGATAATGCATTAGATATAGCTTGGTGCAAGAATAGCACACATTTGGCCAAAAAACAAAGACTTGACCAGACACCAAATGATGAGTGAATGAACACATACTTTATGTGTCTAAGGTGAAAATAAAGTGTGTAAATATTTTTATGACACTCTGATCTAACCATTTTTTTTCAGTAACTGTGCAACTGCTCCTATCCCATGAGATTAGAGGGCTTCTACTAATCTTTTTGTTTTGTTTTGTTTTGTTTTGTTTTTTTAGAGGTTTTTGCTATAGGGCACGTGCGCTCGCCAGACAGACAGAGAGAGACAGAGAGACAGAAAGCGAGAAATCACCCCCCAGGGAGATGGCCATGCCGCAATCCCTTCTCCTCCATTCTCCTCTCAGGATCTTGGGCACGCACGCACACATGCCTGGCGTGAGTTTTAAGCCATCAGGTCCGGGACACGAACCGCGGTCGACTACGTGGGGGTCCAGCGACATAGCCATTACGCTAACTGCTGGTCCCGAGGGATTCTACTAAAACTTGCAATTAACAGTGCTGCTTTCTAAGTCCCCTCTCAGGCATGCCATACACAGGGTGTACCCTACCCTGCTCTTTCTTACCCAATACCCAGTTACCCCTGTCATTTCAGATCTCCCCTGTCAGAAGAGGCAAGCACTTTCTGACTCCAACTCTCAAACTTACCATCAGAAAACTACACCAGGGTTTTCACTCAGCAGAAAATAATTACAACAGCCAACTTTTATGTAGTGCTTGTTGTGTGCAGAGACTGCTTGAAGTGCCTAAATGTATTACCTCAACAATCCTATGAGAGAGGTAACATTTTACAAATGAAGGATCTGATGCACAGAAAAGTTAATTAACTTGCCCATTGTCACAGAGCTAATAAGTGGCCGTCACTCCCCAGAGCCCCTGTTCTTAACCACAGTTAGATGGCAAAGATTTTCCATGTGCCCTTCTCTGTAAAAGGCAGTTTAAAAATAGCCACAACAGGGGCCAGCAGGTGGCTCAGAGGATAAGACCTCTGGATCTCATGCACACCCTATAGCAAAACTAAAAATAAATAAGTAAAAATAGCAACCACAACAAAACCCCTTCATATTATACAATACATTTACATGTAGATTTATTTGTATGCTACTTTATTGAATGCCTGCTATGTAGGTAAGACACTGGGTTAATGCTGGGGACAGAGACAGACTCAGCGGCTGTCCTCATAGAGCTTTCAGTCAGGCCAGAGTGGCAGAAACTGAGTAAGTAACTATAAATGTGACAAGCACAAATGGGTAACAAATTTCTCTTTATAGAGTATGGCAAGGCAAGCTATGAACTGGGAAGAGATATATGCCACATATACAAGCAACAAATCTAAGCAGATGACAAAAAAAAAAAAAAAAAAATTTGGAAAAAAAACATGAACGGGCATTTCACACAAAAGGAAACAACAGCAACAAACAAGAAACAGTGTTTGGCCTTATAATAAATTTTAATCTGGGAGACCAACAGATGGCATAATGGATATGTTGCAGGACTCTCATGTAGTCCACTGCGGTTCAAGTCCCAGACCTAGTGGCTTAAACTCACGCCGTGCACATGTGCGTCCATGCCCAAGATCCCAAGAGGAGAATGGAAGAGAAGGGATTGAGGTGTGGCCATCCCCTCTGCGGGGTGATTTCTCACTTTCTGTCTCTCTGTCTCTCTCTGTCTTTCTGGCGAGCGCACACACCCTGTAACAAAAATCTCTCCAAAAAAAAAAAATTTTTTTTTAATCTGGGTGAGATACTATTCCACATCCACGAGATAGGCAAACACTAGCAAGTCCAACCATAGCAAGAATTGACAAGGATGTGAAGTGATGGTGACCCCCAACCACTACTAGTGAGACCATGACTTCTATAAACACCTTGGAAAACAACCAGCACAATGTGGAAGGTGGACAATATTCACCAACCCAACAACTTCACTCCTAAATATAAAGACTAGAGAAACACTTGTCCAAAGAAGACATGTCTGAGAATGTGATAGCATTGTAACAAGAAGATGAAGACAAAATGTCAAAGAAACAAAATGTCCCTTCATGCTCTTGTGGATCCACAGGTTGGGATATTCTGATTCAATGGAACACTGCACAATGGTGACAGTGAAGGGCACAGGGGTGTCTTCAAAATGACTAATGATATTCTAGTTATTAACTGGGTAGCAAATATGTGATTATTTATTAAAGCACTGTTGCTAGTCTCCTTATTTGTTATCTTGAGTCATTTTCATGATTAGTTTGCTATATTTTGTAAAGAAGTAGGAGCTGGATGAACAAATACCTTTTCATATTTCTCCATATGATATCTCAGAGGTTCTAATGGGCCCATGACCTGTGTCAATTCTTCATATAGTAAAATCGTAGACATGAGGACCAGCAGATGGTGTAATGGTTGTGTCACTGGACTCCCATGTTGTTGACCACAATTTGAGTACTAGACCTGGCAGCTTCAAACTCATGCCAGGCGCATGTGCATGCATGCCCAAAATCCCAAGAGGAGAATGGAGAAGAAAGAACTGTGGTATGGTCATCCCCTCAGGGAGGTGATTTCTCACTTTCTGTATCTCTGTCTCTCTCTGGCAAGCATGCATGCCCTTATAGCAAAACTCTCTCTCTACAAATAAATAAATCATAGATGTGAAAAAGTTCAATCAACTCACTGTGGACTATAAAACCAGATCACTGTGAGCTCAAAGAAGATTTAGAGAAAGACCTGAATTAACCAAGTAGATGAATTTCAACAGAGTCTGTGTCATTTTTTGCAACACAGACATAGCCCCTAGTCTTCATTTTTTTTTTTTTAATTTGCTGCAGGGTACATACACTTTCCAGAAAAACAGAAAGAGAGAGGGCATGTGAAACACCACCCCCTAGGAGGAATGGCCACACCACAAACCCTTCTCTTCCATTATTCTCTCAGGATTTTGGTCATGCACACACATACCTGGCGTGTTCCCCAAGCCTACATGTCTGGGACTTGAACAGCAAAGTCAGCCATGTGAGATCCGCTACCTTAACCACCATGCCACCAGCCATCCTGCCCTAGTCTTCAACTATTAATTTACTAATTTGCTGAAAACTCAGTTTGGGAGTGATTAGAGGCACAGCTCCTTTAGTACTTACTTCCTGAAGTTCCTCAAAAGATCCTCACAAGTTTTGCCCAGAAAAGAATAAGGAAAGTACTTTGAAACCTAGAGGTTTTTTTTTCAGAGCCTGTGTCCTTTTTATTTTTTAATGAATTATTTATTTTATTTATTATTATTGTTATTATTTATTTTTATTTGACCAGACAGAAAGGGAAAGTAAGAAAGCAAGCTGTCAGGTCTGGGATGTGAACCACGGTGGGCCATGTGGGAGTCCAGCACCTTAACCACCACATCACCTGCCAGCCCCAAGAGCCTGCATTCTTAACCAAAAACTTATGAATAGGCTTCAAAAAGTCTAAGAAATTCCTGAAAATTTATGCAAACCACTGTATGTATGTGAGCCTGTCTGTGTTTAGGGAAAGAGTGGCTGGAACCATTCATTTGAGTTTCTAAAAAGCTATCAGCTGCTACCCTAAGGAGTGACTAATCATGCCTGTTTGCCTGCAACTGTTCCAGTTTTAGACTGAAAGTTGTATGCCCTAGGAAACTCTGCTCAGAGCTGAGATAACCAAAATAGCTGGTTACCCCAGCACAGGGTTGCCAGATAAAATGCAAAACACAGTTAAATTTGAATTTTAGCTAAACAACAAATTATTTTTTAGTGTAAGTTTATCCTGAGACATATTTATTATCTGAAATCCCTACTTAACTAGGCATCCTTACATATTATTTTGGAGAGGTTTTCACTATAGGGCGCGTGCGCTCACCAGACAGACAGAGAGAGACAGAGAGACACAAAGCGAGAAATCACCCCCCAGGGGGGATGGCCACGCCGCAATCCCTTCTCCTCCGTTCTCCTCTCAGGATCTTGGGCACGCACGCACACGCGGCCTGCGTGAGTTTTAAGCCACCGGGTCCAGGACGCGAACCACGGTCGACTACGTGGGAGTCCAGCGACATAGCCATTACGCTAACTGCTGGTCCCATCCTTACATTTTTATTTGCAGAATCTGGCAATACTATCCTAATAGAAAAATCGATATTATTAGTAAGAATAGATATCACAGTAGCAATAGCAACAAACAATTATGGAGAGTTTCCTTCATGCCAGGCACGATCTCCCATTCAACCTGAACCACACCCCAGGAGGTTAGGATTATGAGTATTACTCCCTTTTGTGGAAGCAGAACAATGGATTCAAAGGTGAAATAGCTTGCCCAGTATGATACTGTCAGTCACCGGCAAAGTCGGATTCACATTCACCAGAATCTATTCTGTAGAGGAGGAAAGAGAGAAAAGTGGATCTCAAGATGCTAAAAGTGGTTGATTTGCCACCTGAACTCCCCTCCTTCTGGCCCTTAAAATCGGGAACTCAACTCCAGGCTGTGTGATGAAAGATTGCAGACGAAGCTTCTCTGCAGCCTGGCAAGCCTCCTGTTTCCCAAACTCTGCTCTGACGCCCCCACTTTTCTCACAGGCTTTATCAGAGAATTCCCGGCAGCCTTTCAGCCCACGAAAGCGGACAGTGACTTTGAACACCAGCTGAAATTCATCTGCCTCCTTGTACTGCTTCCTGTTGTCCCAAGTCTATTAGCACTTTGTTCAAATATTCTGTAGGTTGGAATAATCTTGCCATGGTGGGGACCGACTTTCCCAATTTGCCCAGAAGTGAAGGGTTTCTGTGGCTGCAAGACTTAAGAGGGTCAAAAATTGGAAAGTCCGGGCCAGCTGGCAGTGTTAAGGCAACAGAATCCTACATGCCACTTGTACCGTTCAAGTCCCTAACATGGCAGCTGGTGACTTGAAGAACGCACCAGGCACATATATGTGTGTGCCCAAAATCCTAAATGGAGAATGGAAGTGAAGGGATTGTGGTGTGGCCATCCCCCGAGTGGGGACTTTCTCACTTTCTTTCCCCCCGACCACTTGCATGTCTCTCTGTCTGTCTGTCTCTCTCTCTCTGGCAAATGTATGAACCCTATAGCAAGCTTTAAAAAAAAAGAAAGAAAGAAAGAAAGAAAGAAAGAAAGAAAGAAAGAAAGAAAGAAAGAAAGAAAGGAAGAAAAGAATGTTAAAAAATTTAATTTTATTCAAGAACTCTCAGTTTGTGGGCCCAAACAAGCTTTCTTTGAATCAGATCATGTCATCAATTTAGGTCCTAGTTTTCCTCCAGGCAAAATGATGAGTTGTAACTAGCCGATTTGTTTCACATCTTAAATCCAATGAGCTGGTGCCAACGTGTGGAAGTTGGTTCACTCTAAAACAGAGGTGCTAGTCAGACCCCTCAGAAGCCAGCCTGCATATTGAAGCATCTTCCTTCTGGCTTTATCAATCAGCCACATTAATATGCTAATTACAAGGAAAGAAATGTGGAACTAATTTCATGTATCATTCAAGTAAAGGCATCAAAATGGCACCACAGAGAACTGAAATCAACAGGATGGCATGACTCTGAGAGTGCCAAAGTGAGAGTTGAAAAGGGAATCTTCCATTACAACTCCTTATCGGGTCACTCATTCCAAACAGCCCAATGGGAAGCAAGCTCTTCTCTCCATCTTCCTCTGGGGTTGGCATTGTCCAATGTATAAACCAAATCAGTGCTTCCTCCATCCCTCCAGGAGCCCATCAAAAAGTAATAAGCCTGATGCCTTAGGGCCGGGTCAATCTGCTGCTCTCAGAATCCCTACCCAGCTTTGACGGTTTGACTGACTTGAATAGATGGGGCTAAACGAATGTTCCAGTTGGCTTTTGCAGAATCTTGACTAATTGAACCATCTGGTGGAGGACAAAAACCATGTCATTTTGGGTATGATGATCTTCCATACGCTGCCAGCATGAGCAGGATAAAAAGGATTGGTGGCATGGTGGTGATGGCTACAGGGGAGCGTTAGCACATCTGCCAGCATGGGCCTTGAAATAAAACATCCTAAATGTGAAGTCATCCTTCTTCTCTCTGTGATTTGTGCTCTGTCAAGTCCATAAAACCAAATAGATACTTACATTTGTCCACATCCATTGCCCAGATAAAGGCATGCCTAGCTTCCTCTTTTTACATGATTCTTTTGCTTAAAAACAAGCCTAATGTTATTATCAACACAGTAAGTTGCCTACATTGTTCAATCTGAAGAGCCCTTCAAAGTCCTCTAATTTTAGACCTCAGGCCTACCCGCTCACCAAAAAAATACATTAAATACTGACCTAGCCACAGTGACTGATACTCCTATCATAAACCTCCTTCTGGTTCAATGTTCATGTACCTCTCTAAGATGTAGAAACACAGCTTGTTATTTGGGAAGGAAGGCTTGCACGCAAGTGATGTGTTAAGGATATGCCTCCAGGAGAAATTGGGAAGGGAGAAACAGAAAAAGGCAGAAGCTACACAAAGGCCTGATTTCTGGCAAATGTCTACACAGCTAGCACCAGCCCAATTCCATAGGGATCTCTGGAGGGTGAGCTGTGTACCTCAGAGTTTGTCGCAATTTGAGGCCAGTAGGCTGGGCTTTCACACTCCTGTGCTAGTCAGTTGTTGACTAAGAGCATCCCCTGGTGGGTAAACCCCCAGGCGTTTCCATCTATCTGAGAGATGGGCAAAGGCACTCCAGTAGCCGAAGGGTTTCCTTGAAAAACAGTGGCAGGGCAGGTCATAGAAGCAAAAGCAACCAGAGGAAAGAGTGTGAAACATGTCCAAGGAAATCTGAGTAGAGTCTGACTGTGTCTGCTACACACGGAAAGCTTTTTGCAGCCTTCAGTGACTTAGTGCAAAATCACCAAGCTAGCGGTAGACGAGAACAGGATCAAGAAGGAAGGATGCTGGTGGCAGGAAATCTAAATGCCAAGAGGTGTTTAATGTCTGTGTTTCCTACTTGCCACAGGCCTCCGTGAAGATCATGAAAATGAACAAAGTCAGCACATCCCTGGAGACACCGGCAGGTGAGTGCAATGCCAACACTGCATGGACCTCTTCTAGGAGATCTTATCTATTCATTTACTCAACAACTCTGCCTTAAATACTCATGCAAGGAAATACCTAATGAATAATATAATAGGCAAGGGATCCACCCTTATGGAAACTTTCATTCTGGTGGGAGAAACCAAATGTAATCCAGTAAGCCAATAGAGATCGGGTAAGACGATTACTACTGAGACAGCAATAAAAACATAAGAGGTGGGACCAGCAGTTGGCGTAATGGCTATATTGCTGGACTCCCACATAGTCGACCACGGTTCGCATCCCAGACCTGGTGGCTTGAAACTCACGCCAGGCGCGTGTGCGTGCGTGCCCAAGATCCCGAGAGGAGAATGGAGGAGAAGGGATTGCAGCGTGGCCATCCCCCCTTGGGGGTGATTTCTCGCTTTCTATCTCTCTGTCTCTCTCTGTCTGTCTGGCGAGCGCATGCGCCCTATAGCAAAAACCTCTCCAAAAAAAGAAAAAAAAAAAAAAAACCTAAGAGGTATAGGGTGAGGTGGGAGCTATCTAGACAGAATGCACAAGGAAAAGCCTTTCCTCAGAGATGTCATTTGAGCAGACTTACATAAAATAGGGAACATGGGACCAGCAGTTAGCGTAATGGCTATGTCGCTGGACTCCCACGTAGTCAACCGTGGTTCAAGTCCTGGACCCAGTGGCTTAAAACTCACACCGAGCGTGTGTGCGTGCGTGCTCAAGATCCTGAGAGGAGAATGGAGAAGAAGGGATTGCGGCCTGGCCATCCCCCCTGGGGGGGGTGATATCTCACTTTCTGTCTCTCTGTCTCTCTCTGTCTGTCTGGCGAGCGCACGCACCCTAAAAAGCAAAAACCTCTCCAAAAAAAAAAAAAAATAGGGAACATATCCGTGCAAAAATCAGACGGGAGTTACAGGATCAGAGCTTGCTTTTTAGAACATCACTACAGCTGTTGTACGGAAGATTAACTGTTTGTTGAATAAATATGGAAATAGATGACTTGGGAGGCTTTTCCCAAAGCCAAGGGGAAACAGTCCTGCCTTCGACTTGGGGGGTAGCAGTAGAGATCATGAGGAGAAGACTCAGCAAGTCACTGGATATCACCTTGTGTATCAACCTGGGAGCTGCTTTTGACAGAAAGGGTTATGGGCTCCTACCACTACTGCGGGTAACCCTGTCCTCTTCATTAACCTGCCTGTCTGCCTATTTTGTCAGCTTCAAGAGTCAGTATCCAAATGCACAGATGGCACAAAGGACCCTGAACTTTTATAGCTCTAATGCTATCCTCTCTAGAGCTCAAGTCCAAATTCCTCTGAACAGGGATCAGCAAAGGTTTATTGTAAACAGTCAGACAGCAAATATGAGGGGAACTTCCAAAAGTGCATGGAAAAAATGAAGTTAAAGTATGAGTTTATTATGGTGCAAAATTTTTGAAATCCATGTAGTTTCCTTATAATATGTATGACCAGCAGTTGACGTAATGACTACGTCTCTGGACTCCCATGTAGTCACCTGCGGCTTGAGTCCCAGACCTGGTGGTTTAAATTCATGCTGGGCACGTGTACATGCATGTCCAAGATCCCGAGAGGAGAATGGAGGAGAAGGGATTGTAGTGTGGCCATCGCCCGGGGTGAGGGGGGTGATTTCTCGCTTTCTATCTCTCTCTGTCTTTCTGGCAAGCTCACATGCCCTATAGCAAAAACCTCTAAAAAAAATGTATTTTCCAAGAATTTTTTGAAGACCCTTCTTATTTTTGTTGTTGCAGCCATATGATCTCTGGCACAACCACTCAACTTACAGTTGCATAAAGGTAGCCATAGATGCTAAGTAAATAAATGACTGTGACTACGTTCCAATAAAACTTTATATAGAAAATACAATTTTGGTGTTACATAGTTTTCGCATGCCACAAAATACTATTTGTCTTTTGATATTTTTTTAACCATTTACAACATTAAAACTTGGACTAGCAGCCAGGTGGTAGCATGGTAGTTAAGGTAGCTTGATCCCACATGGCTGACTGTGCAGTTCAAGTCCCAGACCCAGCAGCTTTAAAACACACCAGGCCTGTGTGCATGCATGCCCAAAATCCCAAAAGGGGAAAAAAGAAGGGATTGCAGCATTGCCATCCTCCCTGAGAGATGTATTCTCTCTGTTGCTCTTTCTGATAAGCTCACACATCCTATAGCAAAAACTTTTTTTTTAATTAAAAATAAATAAATAAATATAGGGACCAGCAGATGGTGTAATAGTTACATCGCTGGAATTCCACATAGTCGACCACAATTGAAGTCCTAGTCCTGGCAGCTTGAAACTCACACCAGGAATGTGTGTGTGCATGCCCAAAATCCCAAGAGGAGACTGGAGGAGAAGGGATTGTGGGATGGCCATACCCCCTGAAGGGGGGGGAGTGATTTTTCACTTTCTGTCTCTCTATCTCTCTCTGTCTCTCCAGCAAGTACACACACCCTATAGCAAAAATCTCTCTTAAATTAAAATATATATACATATATGAAATACAAACGTGGGCTAGCCCTGTAGCCTGGTAGGTAAGGAAACCAGATCCTACATGGCCAACCAGTTCAAATTCTGGCCCCAGTAGCTCAAAAAACACCCAAGTATGTTCAAAATCCCAACAGGATGGAGAAATGAAAGAGAAGGCATTGTAGTGTGACCACACCCCATTGAGAAATGCTTTCTCCCTCTCTCACTCTCTCTGTCACTTTGTCTGTCTCTGGTGACTGCATACACTTTGTGACCAAAAAAAAAAAAAAAAAAAAAAGGAAAATGTTAAAACCATACTCTAGGGGACTAGCAGGTGGTGTGGTGGTTAAGGCGCGGCGCTGGACACTCCCCTCATGGCCAACCACAGTTCAAGTCTCAGGCCTAGTGGCTTGCTATCTCACTTTCTCTCTCTCTCTCTCTCTCTCTCTCTCTCTCTCTCTCTCTCTCATCAAATAAAAATAAATGAATTAATAAATAAAAATAAATAAATAAATTTTTAAAAAAATACTCTGTTCATAGGATGTACGAAAACAGGCAATGGGTAGATTTGTCCCAAAGGCCATAGTTTGTAGACTCCTGCTCAGGGATTGCTGACTTATAAAGAAAGACCTCTAGTAGCCTCCTCCTCATTTAGTTTCTTATATAGCTTCACTCCTGTGGGCCCAATATCTGTCACACTACGTATCTTACATATAAACATAAGCCAGACTTTCCCCCTCCACTGAGTTCCCTCAGGGACTCAAGAGTCTAATACTGAGAGTGAGTACATTTTGCCAACAATCCCCACTTTCCATAATGGAATTTAATTATTTGGTCTGAAAAGCATTTAAGCCTCACTATACAGAAAGAGGCAAATAAATAAATAATAAAGGGGCACATTTCGATAGCACCTGCCTCTAAGATCTTAAAGGCACTGTCATGCCTGCTTTAATATTTTATGGCACAGAAATGTGACTGTTACCAGGTCATAAAAATATACTGCTTTTTATACCAGGTCACAATCTAGGGCTAGGAATCCTGTTTTGTGGCAGGATACAGAGAGCCAGCCAGGAAAGAGGAGAGACTTCCCTTTTTTCAAATGTGAAAGGAGCTATTTAAAGATGATGGACCAGATAAATGCATAGTGGGTATTTTTATTTATTTTTCTTTTTCTCTCTCTCCTTCTGCATCTCAGAACAGACGATTTCAGTCCGCCAGCAGCTGGTACACATTCATTATTTAGCACTGAAAAGCTAAGAATCTCAGTCCCTGACCTTCTATTACTGCATAGGCATATTCTGGGAAGAGCCGAAAAGACAGGCAGGTGTATTCCTGGAGGAGTAACGCATAGTTTCTACAAACATTCAAAATCTTAAGTTGGAAGTGACACTAGCAATGATCTATCCCAATACCCTATGACTTAGGGGAAAAAAAAGACTCCTGAGTATCACTTAAGGACGACTGTCCCACTGAATTTATCCCCTCCCTGGACAACCTTGGTCATCACTAGAGAGAAAGAGAGCTGGTTGTTGTTTAATCTTCACAAACATCCCAGAGAGTAGGAACCATCGCGATGCCCATTTTACAGATAGGTAAACTGAGGGATGATAACAGGTTAGATGAAGTGACACCGCTTCTAAGTAGCAGAGCTGAGTTTGAGCTTCAGTGTTTCTGGCTCCTCAAGGAGAGACCATAACCAGCCCTTTAACCATCCTTGCCTCCCCCTTTCTTAACACTTCCGTGTACCAAGCTCCTCCTTACTATGTAAGCTGCCCCAGTTCCTACCAAAGAAAAGTAACAGTGCCCAAGACTAAGATGAAAAAGAGTATGAGAAAGAGAGAGAGGAGGAACAATTCCCCAGCTAGAATTAGGTACTGAAAAGTTAATAACGGATGTACAAGCAAACAAATGCAGAGAAAGTTTCTGGCACCACCGTATATAACACGGAGATTAATTAATACTACATTACAATGGAATTCCTATAGAATTACACTTGATCCAGATCCCAGAATAACAAGGAAATTCAACATGATTAATGCTTTGAATAGCAAGAAACGTCAGAATGATTTACCTCTTATTACTAAAAAGGGTTGCCAGATTGCTTAAAAAGGCCCTGCCTGACCCAGGATATTGCTATCTCCAGTGCAATCAGTGCTCTGAGTTTACTCATTTGACAGGAGCATGATTCTTAGCCAACTGGGCTTTGCTTTGCATCTCCTGTTTCCCCACTTCTTCCCCCGAGTCCCACTCTCTCTCCCAGTTTCGTTCCAGGCCAATAAAGTGACACTGAAGAGGAGGAATTCTGAAACCCCCAAGTCCAGCTGGGTAACCTAGGCTGTTCAGAAGAGCTGGTTACGGGCAACGGGCAGCCTGGCACAAACCAACCCAAGCACTAATGCCAGCCATTCCACCCGATCCAAAGGGCTCCTCTAGTTTATCTTCTTATTTTTCCTGTTCTGAAAAATCTCCACTGGTGACTCATTTGTGGCTGTAGGTGTTTAAAGCATTTATATGAGGAGAAAGACAGATTGATGCCTTTAGCACAGCCTGCCTGCTCTGGTCTCAGGAGAGGTCAGGCGGATGATAAGAATACTAAAGCTTAAGACGACAGAGTTGGCGCCAACATGCATTTAAGCAGAGACTAAGAGTCCAGAATTCCTGGACATCATAAAGAATCTATTATCATTGTGGTCACTCTCAGCAAGACTGATTTCATTACCATCTGTCTTCATACACCGCTGCTTGGTGAATAAATATTAAATATGGAACTTTTCCTGGACTCGAGTCACTGAGGCCGAGAGGGAGGCAGTTATGTAACCATGTGATCTCTACACACTTCATAGCCAGGAGGAGAACAGATGAGGCCAGGGGGTCGGGTTGGGGGCACTGGGGGAGGGAGACACAGCAGAGTGAGATCAGATCATTAGCTCTACTGAGTTGAAAAGAAGGGTTCAGTTCTCGGTTGAGTAATAATTCTCTCTTCAAGGTGGGTGATATTTAAGCAATCATCTCTCGAAAATTGGTCATTACCACTAGCTAATAACTGATTTGTTAGTTAATAGCCCAAGGTGAAGCCTAGGGCAGAAAATGCTCTGGCATACCATTCTTCGATGGCAGGATTAACAGATTTCAAGGGCATTATTGCTATTATGAACCATGTTCATTGATTTATAACAACACTAATATGTTTTATAAAAAAAAAAATGTGGGTGCAATGTCCTGGAAAGATTCATCATTGTCAAGTGCTTTGAAGTTAAATAGTCACTATATGATGTCCAAGAGAGACACCCTCTGGTCTTGTTCTGGCCATTGCCAGGGTCGAGCTTGGCCCTGAGTGCCTTGCACTGGGTGGAATTAGAGAGTCCAGAAAAACACCACTCAAAAGGCCCAGGTCACAGCTTTAACTACAAAGAGATTGCCTCTTTCCCTAAACGTGTCCTGCTTAATTACTTTTTTTTTTTTTAACTAAACCTGCCATTATAAAGTCTAGAAGGATAAATGGTAAGATTTTATCAATTGGCATCTCTGAAAAGTAGGGTTTACATAAGGGAAAAACAAGACTTTCATTTCCTACTTTTGCTTCTGTTTTAAATTTTTAGTAAAGTTTTGGCCAAAGAAAAAAGAGGAAGAAGAATCCTGGAATTGCCCACTAGGAAATCCTGAGGCTCAGGCTAGGAGCTAATGTCCACTGGGGAGTCAAGTTATCCCCCAAACAATGGTGTCCATGGCTGACTGAGATCCTGGGGACAAGTTGCTTGGTGTGGTCAGGCACGGGGTCCCACTGGGGGCTGTCTATACAACCCTTTGATGGGATGATCACTACTTTTATTCTTGAAGTCAGTTTTCCTGGAGAGACATCAGTCATATCCCCCTTCCCAGGGACAACCCTTATCCCCTTCTTCCCTGATAACACAGCTCTATGTTTCCAAGGAACAAGACCCCCTTCCCATTCTCAAGGACAAATATAAGAATCTAAACTAATCATTGAAATGCCAATTCTCTACCACTGATTGGTTTAAGGGTAGGTGTGGGATCCAATTTGAATCAGTAAGATTAAGAGAAAATCTATAGAGGAATTTTGGGGAGAGGTTTTCTTACTCTTAAAATTAAATTTGCAGGGGGGAGCCCAGTTTTCTGCTCTCAGCTTGGCTGGTGAAGGGGTGATCCCTGCAGCTGCTGCAGCTTTAAATCATGAGATGTCAGTCTGAAGACAAAAGCAAATATTCCGAGGATGACAGAGCAGAAAGATGGAAGTAATGTAGGTACTTCACTGCATTCAGTGTAGGTTGAGCCTCCAGATGAACTAGCCCTGCAACTACCCCGTCTCCAAACTGATTATTTAACATACTTAAAACAACCAGATTGTTTACAACACTTCTCATTGAGTTTATTTTTGCATTCAGTTGACAAAAATCTTGTCTGATACATTCCTCTTGGCTGCCTGGAAAGCACAGAAAAGAGAAGAAAGTGAAGACAAGTTCATGCCCAAAAAGAGGATGCAGGGTTTAGAAAATCCAGAGGACATATTATTGAGTTCCACACAACTGAATGATTTGTTCTACCTTAAGGATTAGGTGGAGTCCTTTCCAGGGGGAACACAAAATGAATACATATGTTAGCCAGAAAAATAAACATGTACCTGTGCCAAAGACCTTACAAAGTATTCAGACAGCAGCTAATGGGAATCAGTCAGCATACCCAGTGAAAATCGAGTCAGAGGAATGTGGTCCAGTGAGGCTGAGGCCTCACTGAATTCATCTTTCAGAGAAATCTGCTGGTGAAGGAAATACCATGAAATGAAAGGGCTTTCTGGACTCCCTCACAGTAAAGAAGAAAAACAAAAGGTGAAGATTCATAACTGATTGGCTTACTAAATGAACATTAACCAGTTCCTGTCATATATAAAGTACTATGGTTCAGGACAATGAAGTGGTTGAAGATGTTCTGCCTTCAATAAAAAAAGGTTGGGGACTATTATCAAAACAGAAACTTCAATAATCAGGTTAAGTGAGACAGATACATATGCATGTTACCTCTGAACTCAAATACACAAAGCAGGAGCGGGGTAGTATGGTGGTAACACAATATTCCACAAGGCTGATACACATGGAAAGGTCCAAAGTTCACTTCAGGAGACCTCCTTGAACACACTGAGTGCATGTGTGCCAACAATCGATGAGCCAGGGCTGGGGGTTATGGCATGAAGACCCTGTTGGAGGGGTTGCTCGCCCTCTCTTCAAAGAAATAAACCTTAAAACACACACACAACAAACCATGACTGCCTAATAACCAACAGGTGTGCCTGTGGCAGGTCTCTGCAAAAGAAATAGATTGTTACTTTTCCTCTTTTGTTGTGCCTTTTTCCATATCTTTAGTTGAAGCAAAGACTAATAGCTAATGATTGATTTTCAACTTCCTTAGAAAGTTGGAGGATTTATAAAAACAATTGGAATAATAATAATAATCTCGAAAAAAATAATGAAGAGCTATTTGATGATGATGATGGGGACTTTAATGTCTTTGTATTGACTGATGTGCATGGTATTCCTTCTGGAAAAAGAAATGTAATACGCTGTAAAGTTATATGTGATTCAATGTAATATAAACAAGATTCTGATAACAAATTTTATAAAAAGAAAGTTGGAGGAGACAGATGAAGAATAAAATGGTGAGGAGGAATCTTTGGCTATGACACAGATATTATCTTGGAAAAACCTTTTCTATAATTGTTTTTCCCCCAACCCACCATTTCTTGATTGAGCTGAGATTAGACAACTAATGTCAACACCAGTCAGTTGTAAACCTTAACCAAAACAGAATTTTAAATATCCCTAAATTCCTTCAGAGATCAAGAGATAAAATCCAGCTGCTTAAAGAAATACCAGGAGGTATGATAAATTTAAAGGAAAAACATACCTTACTTATCCCACCCATAAAAAAGAAAGAAAGAAAGAAAGAATAAACTTTCCCCTACTAGGAAGTAAAGGAAAGATTAGTATTTCATCTGAAAGAAAGCCTAAAAGATCTGTTATGAAAAGCATTCTGGACTTTTTTTTTTTTTTTAACTAAGCTGAACTTCTTAACCAGGACAAATCTGCCTGCCCACTTCCTTTGCTTTCTCACTCCCCATCATCCAACTTCCCACATCCACCTTCCCTCTATTAGTCACTCTGCCAAGGGGTCACAGGTCCCTGAATTGTAGTCTCCCAGACAGATCTTCCTTACCCATACTAACCCCGTCTCATTCTAAAAATTTCCATTGCTCCTCACTTTCTCCATCCCCACCCAAAACTCATCTGTCCAGTGTGTCATCCCTTTAGTAGCACATGTGTCACTCAGAATCTGAAAAGCTAGGTGTTCCTAAGGTATATGAACTAGTTCATCTGATAACTTTCCTAAATAACATAGCTTAAAACATTTCAGCATTTTTTACTATGATTAGTCTATGTGTCTAATATGTAGGGCAAGGTAACTATCATTAAGTAAAGCATGATCTTCTTTCCTAAAGAGAAATTAATATCTTGGCTCATTTCAGCAGTACATTTTGACAAAATCATGGGCTTGTAGCACATATCAATTGAGCCAGGAATCTTCTGGAACAAGATCACTAACATGTGAGTTGTTTTTCAGGATGAGCATCTCATGTAAACCCATAAAATCTGTTTAGACAAACTCAGGAGAAGACTGGGAGATGATATTACAAATAAGTGAACTCAAAAGGCTGGCTGGATGTGCTCTTAGGAGTATTTTACCAACCTTCTTCACAAAATTCCCAAGGTACTTTACAAATTCTCATTACTGGGTCCAGCAGGTGCAGTCGTAGTTAAGGTGCTGGACTGCCACATAAACAACCATGGTTTGAGTCCCAGTCCCAGTGGCTTGAAAATCACACCAGGCACATGTGCATGCATGTCCAAAATCCCAGGAGGAGAACGGAAGATTATGGCATGGCCATCCCCCCTGGATGTGATTTCTCACTTTTCCTCTCACCATCTCTGTTTCTTCAGTGAGTGCACATGCCCTATGACAAAAAACCTTAAAAAAAAAATTGTTTTAAATCTCATTATTAGAATCCTTAAACAGAGCATTAGAAAAATGTCCCTGGGGCAGGACCACCAGTTGGCATAATGGCTATGTCACTGGACTCCCATGTAGTCAACCACAGTTTGAGTCCCAGACCCAGTGGCTTAAACTCACACCAGGCACCTGTGTATACATGCCCAAGATCCTGAGATGAGAATGGAGGAGAAGTGATTATGGCATGGCCATTCCCCTGGGAGGTGATTTCTCGCTTTCTGTCTCTCTGTCTCTCTCTCTTTCTGGAGAGCACATGCACCCTATAGCAAAAACCTCTCCAAAAAAAAAAAAAAGAAAAATGTTCCTGGGGCCAGATAGTGGTGTAATGCTAAAACCCAGTACTCTGCTAGACAATCTCACATGGAGGAAAGTTCCCAGTGTAGGTCCAAAAACTTCCCTGAACACACGAGGCACAAGCTTTCTCATAGTCCAAACTGGGTATGAACTGCAGCATTGAGACCTTATTGAGAATATTGTTTGTCTTTTTCATGCACTCATGGAAGACATGGATTAATAAAGGTAAATAAAGTATTATGTTATTTATTAGACAACTAATGTCAACATCAGTCAGTTCTAAGCCTTAACCAAACAGAATTTTAAATATCTCTGAATTCCTTTAAAAACCAAGAGATAAAATCCAACTTCTTAATGGCATACTGGAAGAAAGTCTGATAAATTTAAGAGAAAAACATTCCTTACTTATCGCATCTATAAAGAAAAAGAAAAAACAAACTCTTTCATAAAGATTTGTTTCACGTAAAGTACAAGCAACTGTCTTCTACCTGGTGACTTAGAAACCCAGGTCCCTTCTACATGGGGCCTGTTGTCTGTAGTCCATAGCTTACAAAGGTCCCTGGGTTTCAGCTCTAAACCAGCAGTGCAGAGGAGGAACGTGATTTAGGGGAGATATTAGAGTTAGGCCTGGAAGTTGCATAGCAATACTTCGGCCCACATACTAATAGTCAGAACTCGCCCACCTAAGTGCAGAAGAGGCTGACAAAGGCAGTTTCACTGTGTGCATGGTGCTGAGGCAGCATATAGTGAACAGGATCCGTCACACCCTGAAACCCAGAAGGCTGATGACTATGCACTCTCTCCCAGTAGGCTCATGGCTACCCTCATCTACTGAAGACCACATCTGACTGCATCTTTTCTAAAGTCTTTCTTGGGATATCAGTTTGTGAGACTAAAAGCATGACCTTTGGGGAGATAAAAGCAGAAGAGCTAGATACTGTCAATTATAATGGATTTTTCTGGCAAAAAGTATCTACGATTGGAAAAAAATTATACCCTTTCCAGGACCTTTCAGCTCTCCAGAACACTGATTTTCCTCTTTTAGAAATTTTCTGCTCCATTCCCAAAATTATATCTATAGATACATAAGGTCTGAGCACAGTATACAAATGTAAGATACATAGGCTTCTGGAGACACAGCTCCCTATTTGCACTTAAGAAGCTTCCTCTAACATGCACTCACAGCCTTTCTTTTTGGTTGTATCTCCAGAAAACTACAGTCAAAGAAGTTATCCGAGGGATTGTGAAGACTTTAATAGAGAGATTACATTATCAAGGTGTTTACCACTGATTCATCTAAATGCATCCACTTCATCCTCACAAAACCTTCCCAAAGTACCAGGAGGTAAATTCACTACTTTCAATGAGACATCAATGAGGTGATGTCTGGTTTGTGTTCAATCCTGTACTTATTAATTCAATATCAAATTACTAATTTATGCCAGAAACTGAAGTATAGATGCTGCCATATTATAGCATTAATAATAAAGGAGACCAGACCTTGGACCACACCTTGAGAATCTCTGATATAACTAATACTCACTCTCAACTGGCCCCTATCTGGGCAGAACCATGTGATCAGTTCACCTATCTGATCCAAGCAAAACTGATTGAGAGAGGAAATTATGAATTTTGTGAATGATTGACCTCACTCAAAAAATGACATTTTTAACAATGAAAGTAATTTTGACTAGTCAAAATATTATAGGCAAAAACTTTTAGGGAAAGGGGAGCTTTAAGATCAAAGGATCTTTATCTCATAAATTATTAATCCTTGTAATCTCTAGATTTATAGAGCATTTATTACTTGTCACAAACTATTCTAGAAAGCTCTACATATTTTATTCTATTTACTTCTCAGAATAATTCAATGTAGTAGACACAATTCCTGTCTCCATTTTATAGATAAGAAAAATGATGCATTTGTTCTAGGTTGCATGAATAATGTGTGTTTATATCAGGTACTTCCCAGTTATAAAAATATTTTTGCTTGCGTGATCTCATTTGATCCTTACAACAGCATAGATTTAGGTCTCCTGACTCCCAATTTCATTGCTCTTTCTACTGCATGGTGTATACTTCTGAGTAAAACACTCATTGCACACTACTTTTTTGAGCAAAAGTTCATTTTAAGAAAGTGGCTGAATCAAAAACTTGAATTTGAAGCACGTTTTTATACCCTTTAGTAGTGTCTAACTCAAAGATAACATAAAAAGATAGATGATGAAAAATAGAGGGTACATGCTGTCAGAAAGAGACAGAGAGTGAGAGGGAGAAAGCACCCCTCTATGGGACATGACTATGCCACGGTTCCTTTCCCTCCATTTCCGTGTTCTGTTGAGATTTGGGGCATGCACTCAAAGTGATTTTCACACCATTAGTTCTAGGGTTCAAACCACAATAGGCCATGTGAGATCTGGCTCACCATGCACAGGACTCAGCCACTTACACTAAGGGGCCACGTTCCCTTCATATAATTTTCATGTTTTAGCCAGACCTATGTAATGAATAAGCATGCTTAGGACAGTTTCCCTACATTTGTATAGATAATGTTCCTTAAAACTAGTATTAAACTTGGAAATCTCTGAAATGAAAGAGATAGCCTATTAAATATTTGGTATTTATATACAGTACACATAAGTAAATCATAATAAAGATACATTATAGACATTTCCACCCAACAACTTTAATGAACACAAGTCTCTGAATTCGTTTCAAGAAAAATGGAACTATTTTCACAACACGGTTACCTAATGAACTGTACACTGCTTTTCCTTTGTTGTGCAAAATGAGCAGAAATGGATAGGAGAGGCTGGGCTTGACAATGATATTACTGACTTCCAGAAGATCTTTTGTGCCTGCCTTTACCATCCAGACCTCCAATGATTTACACCTCAAGTTTGTGAGCATCAATATATAAGAACATATAGGGTAGTTGACAGCATAGAAAGGTTGATGATCAGGAACAGCCAGCAGAAAACCCGATCCATTGCCATTTATCACCCTAGAAACAGGATCAGAACAAAAAGTAACTCCCTGTTTTTTATCTGCTGCAAAAATATCAGCCCATTATCTCTCTGAATCTGAGAACCAAGGCCATGTCCCTGGACATAAAAACCCACTTACCTAGGCAAAGCATCCTGGGTAATCAGAAGTCAGCCCGCCAAGTCTGTGTGTGGGTATATTCCTACTGTGTATACATTTGCCTCGAGGATGCCTGTAGCTCCCTAATAGATGTTGGTTCCACATTAAAGCTGGCTATTTCTTTCTTTTTTCTTTCTTTTTTTTTATTTTGGAGAAGTTTTTGCTATAGGGCACGTGTGCTCGCCAGAAAGAGACAGAGAGACAGAAAGCGAGAAGTCACCCCGCAGGGGGAGGGCCACGCTGCAATTCCTTCTCCTCCATTCTCCTCTCGGGATCTTGGACACACATGCACACGTACCTGGTGTGAATTTAAGCCACCAAGTCCAAGACTCAAACCACGGTCGACTACATGGGAGTCCAGCGACCTGACCATTACGCCATCTGCCGCCTTAAGCAAACAGGAGAGCACACTCACAGCAATTGAATAGATTAAAGAATAAAGAGGCTAGAAATGTGTTCTAGAAAACACCAATGCATGTTTAGAACATTTTTTGTCTTTTCCACAAGAAAAGAAATTAATACACATACACACCCCAAAATAAAATAAAAATCAGACATGTTAAACTATGTGTTGTTTTATTGGTGTTCCTAGAATTTACTACAAAGTCAGATATTAGTTTACAGATAATAGCAGGCCTAAGAACACTATCAACATCACATGAAAAAAAGGAAAACATGGGACCGGCAGGTGGTGTGGTGGTTAAGAGCGTTGGATTCCCACGTGGCTGACCACAGTTCGAGTCCCAGACATGGAGGCTTGCTTTCTTGCTTTCCCTTTCTCTCTCTATTTCTATCTCTGGTCAAAATTTTAAAATGATAATAATAACAAATGGAATTAAATAAATAAATATTAAATAAATAAATAAATAAATGGAAAACATCATGAATGTTCTGACAAAGAAACTACCATCTGTGGCTAGGATAGCAGAAGAGAAGGGCAATTTTCACAGACTAGCTTTAGAAAGTATTGCTGGTTTTCAAGTTATAAGGCAATATAACATTGCCTTTTCAATTTTTTTTTTTTCTATTTCTTTTCTCTGCCGTTAAGTTCTCCTACAGGAATCTCACTGAGGAATCTCATCAACATTATTCAGGGAGCTATTTTTCCACTTTCTTTCCACCCAATTTTGAAGAAAAGCCTGTGTAATTTCTATTTTATGAACACATTGACAAATATAACTACTGCTATTTATCATTAAAAAGATGTGCTATATTAAGATCACATGACTTAAAAGTTCCTTGGTCTACCAGTGTGGAATCTACCAATGTCTAGCAGCTTTTCAAGTATAGAACATGGGCCCCTTTTTGAGTTGTCAGCTGTCATCTCTCTGGTCATGGGTGTGCAAACTTAGAAAGGGGCATAGATTAATTGATTGCTGTCAATCATGCTCCAAGTGGCCACACACTCCCACTAAAGTGCACTCCACATAGGCACACCCTCATGTTCATGAGACTCTACTCTCCTCCCAGTATCTTCGGACAGCCCCAACATCAGGCCTACACAGCCCAGGCAAGAAGAAACTTAGTCATGGAAACACCGAAAGTTTCAATAATAAGAGCCTAATTAAACTGTAGTAGGACATCAATTTCATTCAACTATTAAAAAGCAATATTCCAAATGCTAAATATTTTTAGAGATTAAAAACTATAACAACATCTCAGGACCAGCAGTTGGCTTAATGGCTATGTCACTGGACTCCCATGTAGTCGACCTCGGTTCGAGTCCCGGATCCAGTGGCTTAAACTCATGCCGGGCGTGTGTGCGTGAGTGCCCGCCCAAGATCCTGAGAGGAGAATGGAGGAGAAGGGATTGTAACGTGGCCATCCCTCCTGGGGGGTGATTTCTCGCTTTCTGTCTCTCTGTCTCTCTTTGTCTTTCTGGCAAGCGTACATGCCCTATAGCAAAAACCTCTCAAAAATAAATAAATAAATAAAAACTACGACAACCTCTCAGAAAAATCTGTAAAAGTACTGAAGCTGGTGAGACCAAATAAGTCATAACTACATAAAGCAGAGCTCTGGACTCCTTCCACACCTTTAAACGTTGGTCATCACCCTTAGGTTGCCCGTACTTACATCCCCCACAACAACCTATCAGTGCCACATCTCAACTTATTTATCATCTTGAAAATGCTTAATATAGTACTTTCAGTAAAATAGGAATTCATGAAATATATTATGGGGCCGACCTTATAGCTCAACAGTTAAAGGAATCAAATTCCACATGGCTGACCACAGTTCAAATCCCAGCTTCAGCAGTTTGAAAAATATTCTGGGTACATTGTATGCATGCCCAAAATCCTGACAGAAAGGAATAATGGAGAAAAAAGATTGCGGTAGGACCACATCCCATTGAGATCATTAAGAGGTGTTTTTCTTTCCCTCTTTCTCTCTCATCAAGCAATGAAAAAGAAGTAAAGAAAGAAATGTATTATGTGGACCAGTCTTCACCAACATGGTGCAGTCAGTTGTGTACTGAACTGCAGCACTAAAAGCCACATGGCCAACCGTGGGTTCAGATCTTCAGTCCAGTCAAACTGATACATGGCAGGTAAGCACACACATCCTAAACTCCGATAAGCTGGAAGGCTAGCTGGAGAGATAAAGAGATTGTAGCGTGACAAGATCATGTTGAGGATTTTTCCCCTTCTCTTTCTCTCTCTCTCTCTTTCTCTCTCTGTCTATCTCTGTCTTCACCTCCTATGCATATTCACATGCCCTCTCTCTTGTGAACTTTGTAAAACATTTTAAAAATGTATTGTGAATTGATTCATGAGAGCATGGTGGCTCCAGGATAGGTGTGATTAGACAGGAACCAGGAAGGGACAGGAAGAACAAAGATTTCAGGTACTCCGGAGCCTTGAGGTATCTAAAGGCAGAGATAATGAAGAGTCAGGGTCAGGAAGTCAGGCAAAGTTTAGCGAGTTCAGGGGTTAAAGGAAGCATTTAGGAAATCAACTGAATCAATGCCCTGAGAGCCAAGAGAACAAAGCTATACTACGTCTCGCTTTCGACTTCCTTCTAAGAAGGGTAGTCCTAGGAGCAAGTAGGCTTTTTTGAGATAGTATAACCTAGAGTTGCCCCTTGCATATACCAGCTCCAGATGATGTGACTGAAAACTAACTGACCACAGAAACTGAACAATTGAAGCCAGCAATGGAGGAGTCATTGTAATAACATGGTCCTACAATAGAACACCTTTTAAAATATCTTATACTGTTTCTGCTTAATTTCAAAAACAACCCATTCTCATTAGAGAAACATCTTGGACTAATAAGCATATCAAACTTAACAAGTTCAAAACTGAGCTCCTGATCTTGCCTCCCAAACTTCATCTTCCTGAAGACTTCTCCATCTCAATTAACACAGTTACTCAGGCTAAAAACACTTAGATTCATTTTTGACTGCTCTCTTCAATCTCATACCCCATACCCTGCATGCATAAGCAAGTTATGTAATCTATAACCTCAAAATATCTCAGTAATCTACCTGATTACCTCTTTCATTGCTATCACTGGTCCAAGTCACCATCGCTTGTCATCCCTCATCTCTTATTCCCATCAAGGTGCCCACTGCAGATTCTTCATGAAGGGGTAGTCCCAGTGATGTATATAAAACATAAATCAGATCATGTCTCATCTCTGCTCAGACTCTTTCCCTTAATTGCTTTCATCTTTCCCAGAGTAACCATCTTCACAATAGCCTGTAAAGCTTCACACAAGACCTGGCTCTCTCTCATGCTACCTCTCTTTCACTCTTCTAAATGTCTGGCTCTGCACCAATCACTTTGGCCTCCTTCATGCACACACACACACACACACACACACACACACACACACATGCACACACACATACCAGGCATGCTCTTCTGGCGGTCCTCTTACACTTGTTACTCCTCCTGCTGGCTTACTTCCTCCCCAGATACTACTGGACTCCTGCCCTATTTGCTTTAGATCTTCACTCAAAAGTTCTCTTGACAGTGATACCCCTCCCCCATGATCCTATTTAAAACTGGAACCCCTCTCCAAAAACTTCTGCTTCATTGTTCTCCATAATTCTTGTCATTGTCTAACCTATGATACATCTAACTTAATTCTTTTCATCTGTGTCTATACACCCGCTAATATGTCTCATCAATAGAGGCAAAGTTTTTTCTTTGTTACTTTCTAGCCAACATAAAGATTATGGTTGACATTTGTGGGAGCTTAATAAAAATTCCATGGAATGGGTTAAGAAAATAACAAATAAGCAAAATAATTTTATTAACCCAAGGCAAACACTCTTCCTACCCTGATGTATAGTTGTCCAAATATTTTTCTATACATTACAGTTTTCTAATAACTGCAGACTTTACAGTACATGTGTTGGAAATCTGTGTGGTTATTTCTTCACAGATGAATTCTTAGATATTTTTGGATGCTTCAACTAAATCCTATTGCTCCAATTTTCTACTACAACAAACACCAAAGAATAGGAATAATGGGCTTAAAATGAATTTGAAATATGATGGTAAGTAATAGTAAAACAACTGAAAAGTTAAATTTTAAATTGACAAAAATCCTTAAAGATTAATAAAGAGTGCAAAGCAGGTGCAACTATGGACTAATATTATGATACTTTGGGGATATGTGTATGACAAATATTCATTGTGTGTTTTTTCTTTTACCAAATAGCTATATCATTCAGTTTTTTTACATTTTAATTTACATTTAATTACATATACCTTTACAGTGTACAACCTGGCTTTTTCCAGCATGAATACCATGCATATCAGTCAAGATAAGATATTTCTATATACATTATCATTGGCAAATAGCTTTTCTTTCTTTTTTTTTTTTTTTGTCGTCAATTAAACATATTTTTTTCTTTCTGTCCCCCTCCTTCCCTCTATTACCCACTACCATACTACCCCTATCCCTACTATCTCTAGTAACTACAGTTACTCTCCCTGCTACTATACCTTCCAAACTTTCCGTTTCTGCTATAGAGTACAGACATTCCATGTATATTGAGTGAGGACCTACAAAGTCTGTCTTTCATAGTCTGGCTTGCTTCACTTAGCTTTAAGTCTTCCATATTTCTCCATTTGTATCAAATGTCAGGGTCTCATTGTTTTTTATGGTTGAGCACAAATTCATAGATTACATACACTACTTTTTTTTCAATCCAATTATCTATATTGGAACATTTGGGTTGATTCCATGTTCTAGCAATTGTGAATAATGCTGCAATAAACATAGATGTGCAAGTGTTTTTTCTGACTAGATGTGCAAGGGTTTTCCTATCCTTTGAGTGAATATGTAAGAGTGGAATTAGATTCAGTTTATTTTTTACTGAATTGTTTCAGTCTGATAATTTGAAGTTGGTGTTGGCAGGAGTCTTTGGAGACATAGAGAAAGCCAGAAGCTCCCAAGAACATCTTGATTCTAGCAGAAGCAGAGCAGAGGGTTTAGAATCATGAGAAAATCATTGTAAGTGCTCCCCTTGGAAGACTTGAGGATTTCGGACCAAAGAATGTACCCTCCACTTCAATTTCACTGTCCATCCCATTGAGGTAGAAACACAAGGCAGACCTTTCTGAGAATTTTGAAGAACTATATTGTCACTGCTGAGTGGGATTTTCTAGAGCCAAATGCCAATGGCATTGATTTCCAGAGTCCAGTGACCTGCATTTTTTTTTTTGTCTTTACATTGCATGAACATCCACAAGGGCAGTGGGAGGGGGGACAATCAGAGGATCAGAGTTGCCCCATCTCCATCACCCTTACTAACCACATTGGTTTTCTGAACTCTGAATTTTTTTTTTTGTCTTTTCTAAGAAAATGGAGAACAAACCTTCCATTTTATATTATCTGTTTAACCACTGACCACTGAGTTGAGGTGTCACCAGCAATAGTACTAGATTTTATTCATCTCCAAAGGGACTTTCTGAAAATGAGCTCTGAGTTGACAACGACAAAGAACTCAGTATTCACATAAAAGAAGAGACCAAGAATCACTAATCTTTCAGCAATTCAACTAGGGGCTCCATCTTGGAGAGAGATGAATGGATGAAAAAAATAATTCTGAACCTACTATGTGACATGCCCTTGCTGATGCTCTCATATATGTTATTTCCTTTAATCCTGATAGCTACCACATTAATGATACCTACTAGCGATGTGAGTGTCATTATACCAAATTTACAGGTGAAGAAAATGTACCTCAAGCCACTTGATGGCCTGGTGGATAAGATGATTGGATCCTGAATGACTGACTGCATGGTTTAAGTCCCAGTCCCAGCGGCTTGAAAAACACACTGGGCATGCACACATGTGCTCAAAATCCTGAGAGGGAGACATGTAGGAGGAGGGTCTACAGCATAACCATGCCCCACAGGGGTTGCTTTCTTACTTTCCCCTTTTCCTTCTCTATATTCAGCAAGCATATGCACCCTTCAGCAAAAGTTTCTTAAAAAAAAAAGAAAATGTGAATCAGAGAAATAAAATAATTTCTAAGGGACAAAGTCAAAATTTTTCATCTTCTTGAGATGCCTAACTCCTAGAAGACCACCAAATTAAATTTGGTTTTCAAATTTAAATGGAATTGTGGTATTTTGAGTTGAGTGTGAACTAGGGAAGTGAGAAGGGATTGCTAAAGAATATGGAATTTCCTTGGGGGGGTAATAAAAACATTTCAAAATTGATTGTGGAGATGGTTGCTCAACTCTATAAAAATACTAAAATCTATTGAATCGAGTACTTTAAATAGGTGCATGTCAAGTAAATGACATCACAATAACACTGTCACAAAACAGGAATATTTCATGGAAATTTTTTCCCTCCCTGCAATACCAATAAAGTCTCAAAACCTCTCCATTTCCAGTAACCAATATATCCTGAAGTACAAAGACTGTGCCTTATATCTCTTTGTAATTTTTTAAAGTTTATTTACTTATTTTTTTTCCCATAAGCAAGAGAAAGAGAACAGTCCAATAGTTTACGGACACCCCAATCTACCTGCGGCATCAGCCAGCCCTGGATTTCAGGCACATGCATGCCCAGTGTACACAGGAAAGTCTTCAGTCCTGAATCCAGAAACTTCCCACGTGGGACTGCCTCTTAGGGCACTGCATTTTATCACTGCACCACATTAGACAATAAACAAATAGCTCTTGATAGTAATGATGAAACAGATCCAAATTTCCCTACGCTGGTTGGTGACAGAAAAGCCCCATTAAAGGCATCTGAGTTGACGTCAAAAACATAATCCCAGATAAAGTAAATAGCACATTTTTCTCTAGCACAGCAACATTTTTTTCTCTCACATTTTGAGACTCTTTCCCCACTCTCCTCACTCTTCTTCCTCGTCCATCATTACCACCATGATCTTGTGGTTATACAATTTCATTCAGAGTCAAAATTATAAATTAACTAAAGATGTTACGATATTTTCCTGATTCTAAGATGCCTCTTTTAAAACAAACCATCAATTTAATAACAATTTTCCGAGAAATAATAATAAACCATGATATTAAATGCATACATTGTTCCCTAATTGAGCATTTCATAAGTGTTAAAATGTAGAGACAATAACGCATCTTAAAAAATCAAGGAGATGTGCTAATTTCTATGAAAATGGTAATCCAATTAAAGTATGATTTCTCCATATTTTTTTAGAATAAGAAGGGTGATAAATCTTTAATGATGGAAATATAGGCCTGAGATAACAGAAGAGGAGTGATCCTGTGTTAGGGTGGAGGAGACACCCATTCATTTTTCCGGAATGAACCTCCACCCTCATTCTGTAAGGGTTACAGAGGAAGTGGAAAAGGGCCCTGAACTTTGCACGTTCTCAAAGGCCTGCAGTGGTGTGTGTGAGAGCTGGGACATCACAGCTGTGGCTGGCCATGCTGCAGAGCTTTCCTCAAGGGATTGATCATTGGACCACCCAGGCACTGAAGAACTGTGAGACCCAGTTTCTCTGAAAGTGAATCGCTCACAATAAAAAGCTACTTCGAGCAGAGAGAGATCCATGTCCTGTGTAAAAATGAATGGTCCCGTCTATAGTATTGGCCAGTTGATTGCTACGATGACTTGGGTTCAAAGTAGTAAGGAAATTCTACTGTCTGTGCTCCTGGTTTAATCGACAGGAGGACTTTTTCCCAGTTTAGTTCTCCTGACTTGACTTTTCTTCTGCCTTTTAGGAAATTAGGACCTGGGATTATAAGAAATAAGTCCTGAGACTCTACCACTGCCTCAGCAGTGTTAATATTTAACAAATATTAAATATTTGTTTAATGTTTATTATCTTATTTGTTTAATAAATTAAACAAATCAGAGTAAAAATATCTGATGTGCTACTATTTCCAATAACTTGATTTTTAAAAAATAATTATTTTTTGTTTTCAAAGAATTTATTTTATTTTTTAACATGCTATAGTCACCAGAGAGAGACAGAGAGAAATAGAGGGAAAGTGAGAAAGCAAGCCACCAGGTCTGGAACTCAAAGCATGCTCAACCATGTGGGAGTCCAGTGCCCCAAACACCATGCCACCTACTGGTCCAATAATTTGATTTCTTGAATTCTGAGCTATGTATACGTTCAGCTTATTCTACCCCCTCTCAGTTGATTAAATCCTACTGGATCTGAGCCTACTCAAACACCAGGTATCACCTTAGTACAATATCCGGGACAACTCGAAACCATCCTATATTCATGTAATGAATGTCTCCTCATAACAAAAGAAACACAAAGCTCCAATCAAATGCTAATAATAAAAGATTTTTGATAGTGAGTTTCATATTGGCAGAAATTACCATATTTGCTAGAAGAGAAGTACTGAGCTATTTTTTCAAAGATTTTTTTCTGGAGAAAAAAATTTTACTTACATTTATCATATATAAATTAATAGTAATTCTGAATTGGAGGTATAGAGGGTAGAGCAACAGATCATAAGAGAGTGGAATAAAAGATACATTGCCAATATTATGTAAATCTTTCAAAAAGCAAAAACTAGTAGGGCAAACATTGAAGGTACATATCATAACATGGCATTCTTTGTTAGAAACAATGAATATGGTAATATTCATGAATTATCATACATTGCATGCATGCTTTGATAATCTATATTGTACCCTATGAAAATGTACAATTAAATGCAAATAAAATATTATTTAAGTTTTTTTCTTTAGTTTTGCCATAGGATGTTTGTGTTCACCAGTGAAAGACAGAGAAAGGTAGGAAAAGTGAGAAATCACCCCTCCGGGGGAATGGCCACACTGCAATTCCTTCTCCTCCATTCTCCTCTCAGGATTTTTGGCATGCACACACACACCTACCTGGCCTGTTTTTCAAGCCACCAAATCTGGGACTCAAACCACACAGTTGGCCATATAAGATCCAGCCACCTTAATCAACATGCCACAGGATAGCCATAACAAACATTTTTAATTTTAAAAAATTTATAAATGTAGCATATTACATACTAGAATTCAGTCAAAAATCATATATTCTGGATTTAAAATCATTTCTCTTAACTTTGAGAAAAACTGTAAATCAAAGAGCTAAAGAATTTACATTAGTGTCAATGGGTACAGGCACATAGCAGGATTATGATAATTAGGTCCTCATATTTATGTAACTGAGACTGGTACTTGACCAAACAATTTTTAAGATAGTTAATAATACATAACTACAGGGAACCAGCAGTTAGCGTAATGGCTATGTCACTGGACTCCCACGTAGTCGACCGCGGTTCGCGTCCCGGACCCGATGGCTTAAAACTCACGCCGGGCGCGTGTGCGTGCGTGCCTAAGATCCCGAGAGGAGAATGGAGGAGAAGGGATTGCGGCGTGACCATCCCCCCTGGGGGTGATTTTTCGCTTTCCATCTCTCTGTCTCTCTCTGTCTGTCTGGCGAGCGCACGCGCCCTATAGCAAAACCTCTCAAAAAAAAAAAAAATACATAACTACAAACAACAGTACTTATGTAATTTAACAATTATAACTTTAGACTTATAAATGTACCTTTTTACATTTATTCATACATTCTCATTCATTGAGAATAGGTCTGTAGGTTAGAATTGGTCATTTTATTTCTTTTTTTTTTAACAAGCTAAATTAATAATGTAATGTCTAGTTTAGGTTTTCTTTTTTCAAAATGAGTTTCATTTTTTTGTTTGTTTTTTATGTCAGAGAAAGCAAGAGAGAGGAGGCAATCCCCCAACTGGGTCTGGTCAGGCCATAGTCCTTTCTCCTGTAATTCCACATCCTGTCAGGACTTCAGGCATGTGTGTCCTGGGAATTCTTTGGATTGCCAACGCCAGGACTCACGGCCTGATTTGCTATGTGGAGTTCACTTCCTCTGCATAGCACTTAAGCACTGTGCTACAGGGACCAGCCTGAGTAATGAGATTTTGAAAGACACAAAGAAATCTACATATATGCAGAATTCTTGGCTTTTACAAGATGTTGTTAAACCTGTCTTTTGTGGTTATTTCTCACATTTTTTTTTAAGAGGAATTTTTGCAAGAAGGCATGTGCGTTCACTGGAGAGACAGAGAGAGACAGAAAGCAAGAAATCACCCCCGAGGGGAGATGGCCACACTGTAATCCCTTCTCCTCCATGCTCCTCTTGAGATTTTGGGCACACACATACACATATCCAGCATGAGTTTTAAGCTGCCAGGTCCAGAATTCGAACCGCAGTCTACTACCTGGGAGTCCAGCAATGTAACCACAATGCCATCTGCTGGTACCTATTTCTCATACTTCTAACTTACCAGTTATGTACATATTTTTATATCAACCTAGAGACTTTCTGAAAGTATGAAACCTCATCCTTATGTAGACGCTAATTTTATTTTCACACACAGTTCATTAGATTTCTCACTTGCAAACATACATAATTTCCATGCAGTCTATGAAACTCAAAACAGTATATTCTAGAAGAAGAAAGAGCAGAGTGCTTAGAGACTTTCTCCATTTCCTCCTAGAGGTGTGACCTTGAAGAACTCAGTTCAGCTTTCTGAGACTCAGGTTTTTCCTCAATAAAATAGAAGGTAGTCCAAGAAAAATAGAATAGTTTTTACTGTATATTGGGTCATTGGAAAAGTCATGATGAATTTTTCTCTGTTTTTCTATGCAAAAATGCATCATGACTTTTCCAACAACCCAATATTATAGCTATACAATAAATTATTCTAGATTTTAACCTATAATCCTATGAGTTTTATATACCCACTTTTTAAAATTTATATTTATTTTTACATTCATTCACTATACATTATTACAGCATACAAAATGAGATTTTCCATCCAGATTACACTGTATATTGGCTCAGTCAAGCACATCAACATACATGTTATCATCAACAAATAATTTTCTATTTCTTGTTTCCTGTATATTTTGCTTTTTTTCCCATCCTTGATTCCCTATCTCTCACCCTCTGCCAAGTCCCACCCTCCTCTCACATTGTCTCTGGTATCCATGGTTGCTTTCTATGCCTCGTCCCCCCATTTTATTGATTTGCTAAAGAACTTAATTAATCTGGGAACCAGCAGTTAGTGGAATGGCTATGTCGCTGGACTCCCACGTAGTCGACCGCGGTTCACGTCCCGGACCCGGTGGCTTAAAACTCACGCCGGGCGCGTGTGCGTGTGTGCCCAAGATCCCGAGAGGAGAATGGAGGAGAAGGGATTGCGGCGTGACCATCCCCCCTGGGGGGTGATTTCTCGCTTTCTGTCTCTATGTCTCTCTCTGTCTGGCGAGCGCACGCACCCTATAGCGAAAAACCTCTCAAAAAAAAAAAAAAAAAGAACTTAATTAATCTAAATATTTTCAATAGCAAGCACAGCTGATATATACATATCCATGAACACACTTTTAGCAAATGAATGCTCTATCCTAAGAGAGAATTACAAGGTTCATGAAACCAAACTCACACTTCATACCCAGAAGCTCGAGGCTTGGATGTTACTCCAAGCCAAAACAAAAGTTGGAAACCCCTAAGGTAGATGGCATCCCAGTTCAGGCCAGCTTAACTTACTCTGATTCTTCCTTCTACCCTGTCATTTGTGTGGAAGGCTCTCAAAAAACATGAGTTGCTGATGGTGTCTATTGTGACGGTTGGAAAACCGAACACTCAATTATGGAGAGCTGCTGGAATTAAGCCTCTCTCTACATAAAATCCCTCACAACCCTGCACATGTTTAAGATTTAAAATGTGCAGCCTAATTAGCAGAGAAATTCTAAAAAATAAATTAAAAACAAACAAACGAAAAAAACGGCTGCTTAACATTGGCATGGTCTTCAGATTGTATATTCCCATTTGCCAATTTTACCACTGAAATGTTTTCAAATGTATCTGATATTTCATTTCCCTATTAAGGCCAAGAAAAAAAGAACAAGAGAAGGAAAGTAAGAACGAACTAAACAAGCAGTCATGTAAGAAAATAAAGAACAGCTTGATAATGTTCACCAAAGATTGCTGCCTCTAGAAAATTCAGGCACCTTGTAATAAATAACCATGCATACATCGAAAGGGATTTGAAATGTTTAACTAGTTTTTCAATGTGTGTAAATACACATACAGCAAGCTAATATGTTTTTGTTTCATATCCTGGACACCAAAAAAATGTTCTGTTATTGGTATTCACAACCACTTAACAGCTTGGATAGATTATATGCTTTAGGGAGAGAAGGCAGCTATGATACAAGACTCAAGTTCCTGAAGTTTAGATTGTTTTAAGACACTAAAAAAAACTTCCCATAGGAAGAATTAATTTCTCTCAAGCAAAAAATAAGAGTGAGGATTTCTTCAATAAATCTCATGTTTTAGACAGAAGGAGTGGAAATTCTCAGTCTCATAGGTGACTTTTGTAGAAAGACTTAAACCAGGATTTTCCCAGGAGGCCATATTCAGGTCTGTTAGAAGTGTATAAGCATGAAAAATATGTAGAAAATTTGCATATTCATTGTGCAAAGTTTACAGAGACTGACAAGGTCCACACAGTTGATTCTCTGACACTTTTCAAGTTCAAATTTTATTGCTGCTACCTTTAAGTTAGTCAGTCTGAAAGTTTACTCATCTATATTCCTTCTCACTCAGCTAATGTTACTATCTTGGGTCCCCTGAGGGGAGACATATTACTTAATTCATAGAATCATATGCAGGATTATGAAATGTGAGAGTTGAAAGGGTTTTGTCCTCTACCTTCTGGCATACAGAATTAGGAAAATAATGCAAGGTCATCTGACATTTCTCTACTGAACCAGAGTTTATACAATACTGTCCTAAATGGGGGAGACTATAGAAACCCACCCAACAGTTTAAAGTATAGGCTTTGGAGTCAAATAATAGTGGATCCTTGACCCAGTACTACTTCTTGCTAACTGAAATTTGGACAATTATTGAGACTTTCAGAGGCTTTATTTTCTCACCTATAAAATGGGAGTTATACTGAGGACTGTCCATGGGGTCATGCAAATTAAAGGACATGAGTTTAAAGTATTGGGTTGTTGGGGGAAATCATGGTGCATTTTTGCGTAGAAAAATGTCACGACTTTCTCGACAACCTAACAGTTACTACAGTGCTTGACTTAATTTATTACTGTGTTAGAATATTAACTCTGTCCTTTGCTGCATGACTCTGCTGCTCAATGCCATCAAAGGGAGTCTACAGATCATTTCTCTTGAGTGAACTTCCATCATCAAACCTTTCATGTTCCACATCAGCACAAGAACTAAGGCTATTCATACTGTGGAGTTCATATACCCTTAAAAAAATTTTTTTTTTCAGAAACTAAGGTTACTAATTCAGTTGCCAAATCACCAGCAGCATCATTATTCAACAGTGAACCAAGGCCACCATGCCTTTCTGTACCACCTTAAAGCCTTCTGGTATTTTTCACCATCATTGCCCTTTTGTCCAAATACACTTTACAAAAAGAACTGCATGAGTCTGAGCTGTTTCAGGAACACGAGCATAGTTAGTCATTTATGGCCCCCTTCCAGCACTTCCATGTATAAAGAAAGGATAAAAAAAAAAAAAAAAAAACTCAGCAGCTAAAAGGGGAGAAGATGTGAAGCCCAGCCCTTGGCTGCTTTTAATTTGAGGCATCTCTGTATGGTTATTTCTCAGAGTCGTAGAGGGCTAATGGTGCAATCCAATTTTGCCTAGATGAATTTCCCATGACAAACGATATTGGCTCATCATTTGTGGTGGTGATGGAGTGCCAGTATTTTTCTTCCTCCAAACCTTGGGTAAGGCAGCATGGAGCTCTTAAGTTCCTTGAGACATTTGTTTCCAATTTTGCAAACACTATGAATGTGGTTATTTTTGTAGCTCTGTTAGGAAAGTGCATGGCATTTGGTTTTTCTTATTGGAGATAATTATAAATCATTAGGGCTCCAGTGCCCACAACAAAGTCCTCAGACCTTGGAACTCAATCACCGGTGATTGCAATAGTCCTACCCACACAGCCCCCACCTCTTTCTGCATCTCTCCATTTCTCATTATGGAACAAGAGGGAGGAGGGGGCATTATTTTAAGATGTTTTTATTGGCTTCTAAATGTGAAGTTTTGGTTCCAAGGTCTTCTTTCTTCCCAGAGCAAGATCAACTTTTAGAGGTTATAAATCACAGGACTTTTGCATCACTTGACAGAGTCCATGTTTAAAAGTCATTCCAATCGCCACTCTGCTGACTTAGAAAGTGAAGAGAGTTGCCCACGCATCATGAAAAGGACTCTTTCAGTAGCACTGGGCCTATGCCCAGATCTGTTGCTTTAGGTCCATAAATTATTCCTATCTTCACATCCTCCCCACCTCCACCCCCCATTTATAGAGAACAGCATTGTGACCCAGCTGGTAACCTTAGGGTCAGCCATTTGCAAAAATAGAAAGCCCAGGATGGGAAGCCTTCCTCCACCTCCATATAGATTCCCCTTCCTACCCACAGTCAGGCACCCATGTCCTTGCACTGCCAGGAGCCCCCCACCCCCCTGTAATTACCCATCCTATCTCAGTCTCAAGACTTTCCCACTAAAACATTTCTGTCCTGTCATTTTCCTATAGGTCTGTTTCCTAACAGAGGGCAGTTAATCTAATATTTTTTTAAATAAATACTTATATTCATATATCATTAAGTGCCAAGTGGATAATGACATGGGAAGGTGACTTTTTATTTTATATTCATTCACTGTATATCATTACAGCATACAAAATGAATTTTCCCATCCAGAATACACTGAATATTGGTCCAATCAAAGATATCACCATACCTTTTATCTTCAACAGATCGTTTTTCCATTTTATGGGTTTTTTTATTTATTTTTTTTTTTTTTTTTTGAGAGGTTTTTGCTATAGGGAGCATGCACTCGCCAGACAGAGAGAGGCAGAGAGACAGAAAGCGAGAAATCACCCCCCAGGGGAGATGGCCACACCGCAATCCCTTCTCCTCCACTCTCCTCTCAGGATCTTGGGCTCGCACGCACATGCACCTGGCATGAGTTTTAAGCCACCGGGTCCAGGACGCAAACCGTGGTCGACTACGTGGGAGTCCAGTGACATAGCCATTACGCCAACTGCTGGTTCCTTTATTTATTTATTTTTGAGAGGTCTTTGCTATAGAGCATGTGCATTCGCCAGAAAGACAGAGAGAGACAGAGAGACAGAAAGTGAGAAATCACCCCCCAGGGGGGATGACCACCCCACAATGCCTTCTCCAGTCTCCTCTCAGGATCCTGGACACACACACACATGCCTGGTATGAGTTTAAGCCACCAAGTCCAGGACTCGAACCGCAGTCGACTACATGGGAGTCCAGAGACTTAGCCATTACGACATCTGCTGGTCTCGCCATTTTATGTTTAACTGTTTTGCTTCTTCCTTTTTTCCCCTTGATTCCCTCTCTCTCACCCTCTGCCATTTCCACCCTCCTCCCACAATGTCTCTGGTGTCCATCGTCATTCTCCATTCCTTTATATTGTCTAATATTTCAGTTTCTGCCGTGACGTGTAGGCATTCGGCATGTATTGAATGGGGACGTATAATGCCTCTCTTTCATTTTCTGGTGCGTTTCACTTACTTGTTGGTTGTCGATGTTCTTTTTTTAAAATCTCTAGCCCCTCCCTTTATTCGAGCTCTTCCCTGGCCGAATCAGAGCGGCAGCTGAGACTCTCTTGTTCACCTCTATCCCCAGTGCCTAGAGCAGTAGTGGGCACATAGTAGACTTCAAGAACTAGTTGATGAATGAATAAGGGCCCATCCCACTTTTTTTTCTCCTCTCCTGTCCCTGAAAGACCCTGAGAAGGGCCCTGGGAGCGGAGATTATATACCATGGAGTTGATTTAAATATATTCAAAAACTACCCTAGAATGTTGATGCCGAAGACCTCTTAATCCAACCTTGAGAGGTGACTTTTTATACATGAGGGAACCAAAGGCCAGAAAAGGGAACTTCTCTGTCCAAGGTCACACAGTAACTGGCTCTGTTACAGAACCTAATGTCAAGTCCCTGGGCTCCGAATTCAGATTCATCCCTCCAAGGTTTGCTGCCTTGTTCTTTATTTTTCAACATAAGACTTCAGGACAAGGTAGAGTAAGGATAGCTTAGTCATCCTTGACAGTTTCCTCATACAGATCTACCTAGTTTTTCCCCCTTTTCTAGAGTTCCAACTTTTTTAATTTAATATTTATTTTTTTCTTTTATTATCATTAATACATTCAATTGCTATACATCATTTAGATTGTAAAGAGACTTTACTCAGCATGAGTTCCAACTTTTAATGTAGGCTCAAAGGGTCTGTAAAAAGCTTACTTCAAAATGCATACTAGACAAAAACTATGCCTGGATTTAAAAAATGTTTTGCATGAAAATAAACTCATACTTTCATTTTGCCACAAATATTTTGAATTATCCTCATATATGAAAACATAATCAAGTATTTTATTCCTTTCACTTTATTTCCCAGCCAAAAAACAATTTTTTTAAAGGCAATATTGCATTCTATTGTACTGAAGGGAGGTGTTGGTAGGAAGGGGGAACTCAAGCATATCTAGAGCTGGCAAGCATGCCAACGCTGGCTCGTGGCCACACTCTGCCAAATGATACTGATCATTGGTTCCAATCTCCACTTACTAAAAAGCCAAACGAGGTACATTTCCTCTAAATGGCTCTATATTTGTTTAAGAAGAAAAGAGGTTGAAGAATATACAGAGATCATTGCCAGTTCATTCTAATAGGGGTTTGGCTCCAGCATACCATTGAAATAGTTCTTGTTAGTGCAACCAAAGACATCCTCACTCAATTCAAAGAATGTTCCCTAATTTTTATCATTCTTCTCCTCTCAGCAACATTTGACACTGGTGAACACCTCCTTTATTCTCAGCATGCCATCTCCTTACAGCTGATGAGGTTCTGCTTTTGATTGTGCATGTTTACACACACACACACACACACACACACCAATCTTACGATCATAGGAGAAGCAGGAAATTTTGAAAATGTAAGTTTCCATCTTGAATGTCCCACCTCGACCTTTCCACCCCTAGATTCCCCATAATCTACTACTTTGGAGACAAAGTAATGACAATTGGCTTAAAAGCAACACAAGGGGGGAGGGGGGGGCCAGCAGGTAGCATAGTGGTTAAGGTGCTACACTCCCACATGGCTGATCACAGTTCGAGTCTCCTGGACCTGGCAGCTTGAAAATCATGCTGGGTATGTGTGCATGTGTGCCCAAAATCCCAGGAGGAGACTGAGGAGAAAGAACTGTGGTTTGGTCATCCTCACTCCCCCACCCCCAGCTCTGGGAGTGATTTCTCACTTTCCCTTTCCTTGTCTCTCTCTCTACAGCAAGTGCACATGCACTATTGCAAAAACATTAAAAAAAAAAATAATAAGAAAGAAAGAAAGAAAGAAGGCAACATAAGGAGTTTAGAGATTGTTTTAAGTGGTTTTCCCTCAAAAGTGGTCCCTAGGACACATTTATGGAGGTGATCCTAGAAAGCATTCTGAGGATGAGGAAGTGAGAAAGGGAGGTGCCAGGGAGGAGAGGAAAGCCAAGTAAAGGGATCTTAATGAGCAGGTATCACTAAGGACAGCTGGGACCTCTGACCCATTAGGGACCCTCTGTAAGGGCTCCATAAACCCACCCTAGAATTGTCCCACTGGACGGTGAGAAAGCGGGGGGATTTGTGCTCTAACTCTTCTCTCACACTAGCAGAAAACCAGCAAGGGGTGTCAACACTCCAGTGATTCTGGCAAATGCCATGTGGCCCCCATAATCTCTGCAGCCAGCAGGCCCATGCAGAAAGATACCAAGGGTCCTCAGCCTGGGAATGACCTGATGCAGCTGTCCTCCATGACAGTCTGAGGGGAGCACGCAGACAACAGCGGCACATACTTCAAAGAACAAACAGGTGATCAGAAACTACTCACCGCAAAAAAACGAGAGACCTCCTGTTGAAAATGTTGACCCTCTGTGGGGTATGAAGGTAGAGTTTCAGCTATACAAAGAAATCACATGAAATCCAGTGGGAGGCTGCCCTCTTCCTCTAAATACTCTAAATAGTAAGTTTATTTCTTTTTTTAAGAATTATTTTATTTAACTTTATTTATTTACTTATTTTAATTGGACCAGAGAGGGACAGAGAGAAAGAGAGAGAGAGAAAGACAAAGAAAGTGAGACAGCAAGCTGCCAGGTCTGGGACTCGAACCACGGTTGGCCACCATGCCACCTGCTGGCCCCCATAGTAAGCTTATTTCTACAAAGTTCTTTTTTTTTTTCCTTTTAGGTTTTCGACACAGCACGCATGCACTTGGTGGAAACAGACAGAGATACAGTGACAGAGAAAGGGAAAATGAGAAATCACCCCCAAGGGGATAGCCATGCCACAATCCCTTCTCCTCCATTCTCCTCTTGGGATTTTGGGTACATATGCACATGCACCTGGGGTGATTTTCAAGCCACCAGGTCCAGGACTCAAATTGCAGTCTGCCATTTTGGAGTCCACAGCACTTCATACTTCACACCACGTACTCTGGCTTCCTACAATCTTCTTTACCCCTACTCACTCTTTAGATCTCAGCTTTAAAATAGGAATAGTTTCTTGAGAAGGTCTTTCCTGATCTGTTCTTATTCCCTTCCCTTTAGAAACAACTGTGATGCTTAAAAAAAAAAAAAGTCTTCGGTGCCACCTTCTTCACCTATGGACTCTGCGTCCTAAGCACAGGAATATCTTATTCATTTCTATGTTGCCAGCACCCAGAACAAAACATAAACATAGAAGATGTTCAATAAATATCTGTAAATGTGATATTGAGGCATATACTTAATGTATTAGGTCATCAGGAAAGTCATGATGTACTTTTGCATGTTTTTCTATGCAAAAATGTGTCTTGACTTTCTCGACAACCCAATAACTTGATTATGGGTTATATTGTGTTAAGTGTGAACAAATTGAGTTAGGCCTCCTGGCTCATTTTTGTCTGTTTTTCCTTGATCAACTCAACTTCCTCCGCAAATGGTAGGTGATACCATGTTCCTCAAAGCAGTTTAAGTCAGTAAAAACCCAGGTGAGGAGATCCCATCAAGTTTCATTACAGGAAATTTGCTAAAACTTCCTCCCTCTAACCTCCTTACTGTCAGGATCCATTTATGAAGCCGAGGGATTACAACCATAATAGATTTAATCAGGTTTTCCTCTTTTCTGGAGAGGGCGAAACTCCTTATAGAGTGAGCTGTATGATGTTATTACTGTCTGTTCCAGGAAGGAGAAGCCTAGTCCACTTAATGACTAGCATTTTCTCTGGATTTTATTTTCTTAAGGTCTTCTATAGCAGAGGCCAATAGCCACAGGGAAGGGACGAGCGGATTAACTGCCCCCAGACACAGCAGAGGGAGAAGGGATAGCAGAAATTGAGAAGAACATGAGTCACTTATAGGGGACCACTCTTCAATCCCCTGTGTTTTGGGTCCAGACAAATAATAATAATTCAATCGTGTTCACTTGAGGACAGGTGGTTAGTCTAAGGATTAAAAAAAAAAGTTTCATAGGAAAATCTGACCAACCAGAACTCAGGTAAAGGCAAGAAACAAGGCACCTCTAGAGTTAAGACTTTTAGCACAGTTTGTGTGTGTGTTTCATTCTCCACATTCCTCTCTTGAACAACAAACTTGTTCATGATTTCTGCTTGAACACAGTCATGGTGTGTTCCCCTCTTCGTACATTAATATTTTAATTCTAGTTCTAATCACTAACTGGCAATGGGCTCTTTGTTTCTCAATTCCATATCCCAAAGGAGAAATCCAACCTGCCCTATGTGAATTGAGACAAACGCCAATAACGAATCACAGATTATTGGCGAGCCCATGGACAATGCTGACTTTTTTTTTCCTCCTAATATTCTTATTTCTCCATACTTCTTGATTCTAAGAACTGTTTATTTTTTGGATTAATTCTTTTCTTCTTTTTTTCTTTCATTTATTTTTACATTCTTCCACATTTGCTTTACATATCAAAAAATTTTTGCTCATACTCCATAGTTCTTGACAGTTAATAAATAACTTTCAAAATTTCAAAATACTGAATTTTAAAGAAAATGTTCAAAATATTTTTTATAATTTTGTGTAATTTTGTTTGTGACTCTGTAACAACAGAGACAGTATGGTTTTAAATATTTTTGAAAAAATATTTACATGTCAACTACTCAAATTTTTGAAAAGCAAATGCCCAGCACACAAGTCACACATAAACCTTCTCATTTCAGCCTTGCCTACCAAGTATTCTGTGATATACCATCGGCTAGCAAAGATCAGTCTCTTTTTCTTCCTTCAATGTCTTCCTCAAGATAATCCTCTGGTGTGGTTGCTCTTTTGCAATCTCTACCGATTACAAAAATGTTGGGCTGGAGAAGTACAGGTTATTTTATGTTATAAATTCTTTCATGTATCTTCTCTAATCCTCTCTGCCAGGCAGAATTATTTATGGTGCCAGACCATCTTTCTAAGAGCTTCTGTTGGCTTACTTGAGATCCACCTTAGTTCCATAGTCCTCTGATTAATCTTTAGATATGACATTCCAGTCAAAACCCTGTCCAAGGGGACCAGCAGTTAGCGTAATGACTATGTCGCTGGACTCCCATGTAGTCGACCATGGTTCGAGTCCCGGACCCGGCAGCTTAAACTCACGCCGGGCGCGTGAGCGTGCATGCCCAAGATCCCGAGAGGAGAATGGAGGAGAAGGAATTGCGGCATGGCCATTCCCCCTGGGGGGTGATTTCTCACTTTCTGTCTCTCTGTCTCTCTCTATCTGGCGAGCGCACGCGCCCTATAGCAAAAACCTCTCCAAAAAAAAAAAAAAATTTAAAAAAAACCCTGTCCAATAATGAATATTTCTCATTTCTGATTCAATGCAACAAGCATTATTGAACTTATGAAAATAACACTTCTGCCACAAAATAAGAATGCTCCCAAATATTTTTCAGTTCCAGAGGGGTCAGGAAGGAAGAATAGTTTATGTTTCATTTAAAGAAAAAAAAAAAGAAGTATTTTAACAAATTGCTGAACTTATCAACAACTCAAAAGAAAGTAAAATACTTAAATTGGGAAAACAAAGCATAGAAAAAAAATCAGTAATGTTTTACTCAAAAGTCATAAAATTCGGGAACCAGCAGTTAGCGTAATGGCTATGTTGCTGGACTCCCACGTAGTCGACCGCGGTTCGCGTCTCGAACCCGGTGGCTTAAAACTCACGCCGGGCGCGTGTGCGTGCGTGCCCAAGATCCCGAGAGGAGAATGGAGAAGGGATTGAGGCGTGACCATCCCCCCTGGGGGGTGATTTCTCGCTTTCTGTCTCTATGTCTCTCTCTGTCTGTCTGGCGAGCACACGCGCCCTATAGCGAAAAACCTCTCCAAAAAAAAAAAAAAAGTCATAAAATTCTATGTCTCCAGTTCAGTCTTATGTTCAAACTCTCTTCTGTTGAATATGCAGTGTTACTGTGGTTCAATCTTTCTGTTTAAATCCTGGAAGGTAACATTCAATGTTATTATTGATATTTCTTGTCCCTAGCATTAATTTGGTCATTTTACTGGTTGCCTTTTGTTCTCTTATTTCTTTATGTGTCTTTAGTTTTCCTGGTAAAGCACTTCTTTCAGAACTTCTTCAAGAGTGGGTCTGCTCTTAACAAATTCTTTCAGGTCTTATTTATCTGAGAATGTTTTTACCCTTTCTTTCCATATGAAAGATAATCTTGCCGGGTATAGTGTTCTTGGTTAAACTATTTTTCCCTTAACACTTTGAATATATTTTCCCATTCTTTCCTTGCTCACATTGTTTCTGATGAGAGGTCAGAGGTTAGCCTGATTGGATAACCTTTATAAGTAACCTGACGTTTCTCTCTTGCCAATTTTAGTATCTTGTCTTTGTCTGTAGATTTGGCCAGTCTTGTGATGATGTGTCTTGGAGAAGATCTTCTTGGATTAATTCTATTAGGCATCCTTTGTATTTCTTAGGTATGGATATTTGAATGTCTCTCTAGATTTAGAAAGTTTTCTTCTGAGATTTCATGGAATAGATTATCAATGGCCTTAATAGTTTCTTCACCTTGTGGGATACCAATTATCCAGATGTTTGGGCGCTTAATGCTGTCTAGTATTTCTTGTATAGTATTCTCATCTTTTTTGGTTATTTTCTCAGTTTTATTGGTTGTTTTTTCTAGATCAGAGATTTTGCCTTCCACATCTGAGATTAAATTTTCTGCATGGGACCAGCAATTAGCATAATGGCTATGTCACTGGACTCCCATGTAGTCGACCGCGGTTCACGTCCTGGACCCGGTGGCTTAAAAAGAACTCACGCCAGGCACGTGTGCGTGCGTGCCCAAGATCCCAAGAGGAGAATGGAGGAGAAGGGATTGCGGCATGGCCATTCCCCCTGGGGGGTGATTTTTCATTTTCTGTCTCTCTGTCTCTCTCTGTCTGTCTGGCGAGCACACGCGCCCTGTAGCAAAAATCTCTCCAAAAAAAAAAAAATTTCTGCATGGACTAATCTGCTTTTAATACTTTCAAGGGAGGTTTTGATTTCCTGAATGGCAGCCTTCATCTCTAATAACTCCATCTGATTCTTTTTATGGTGTGTATTTCTCTTTCAGATCATGGAAGAACTTCAACACCTCCTGGAACTCGTTGTCTCTTTTCTCCTGTATCTTCTGGAATTCATTATCTCTCAGCTCTTGGATCTCATTTAGTTTTGTCACTATGAATATTCTGAATTCTCTATCAGACATTTCCGCGAGTTCTACTGTGCTGTCTGTGGATGATGAAGGATTGTTCTTTTCCCTTGGGGAGAGATATTTTCTTGGTTTCTCACGTTTCTTGTGCCTCTGCAGTGGTTTCTGGTCATTCTGTGACAAAATTTCTCCTCCACTTGTCTGAATATTTTGGAAGTCTAGAAGATGAAGTTTAGCGCACAGCTTTCCTGAACAGGCCAGATCACACCTCAGCTTTAAAATGGCTTCTTGTCTGAATATATCGGGAGTCTACGACAATGCTGACTTTGAAACAAGTATGGCTCTGGTGTAATCAATGTGTATGGAATGAGAATGGGAAGAGACTGTTCTAAGGTACAGAACACAGACATGCTCTTTCAGGTGAGTATGAAGGCAGAATTTCCTAAGAAGAAAGTGTGATATAAAACAAGAAAGTAGATGACAAAAACAGCCAACAAGATTAGCTGTCCCAGTCCTTACCAAACAAGGACTGATAGCTGGTGGTAAAGAATGCAGAAATTAACTATCTTTTTAGATAATTACTCAGTGTCACTCTCACTACTCCTCTACCAGCTAACCACTCCCAACTGCAAATGTGTTCCATTCTCTGACTGGGACTTCTGTTAATCAAAGATGTCTGCCCAGCCACACTCCAGGCAAGCCAGTGGTGCTTGGCAGTTGATCGCACCAGGAACAGTCTTCAATATATGATAAATGGAAGTTGGTGAATGCCCCAAAGAATTTTATCCACACCAGGTAACTCTGAAGTGTATCGAGCTTTCTCTGAGATCCAGGGTACAAATGAGCCTCAGTTTCCCACAGAGAAAAGCTGCTCACTAACACACCCAGGATTGGCTTTTTTTCCCTCCTTGTCTCACTTCACTCTACAGCTTGTGCCTCTGCTATTTGCAAAGTCTAATTCAGAATGTGCTTTGTGAAAACTCAACCTCAACAGAGAATTTTCCATATTTAAGTTTGAACTAACACTTGCACTAGATCTCGTTCTTGTCCCTCCATGTCATAGTTCCCTTGCTTCTATTCTATGAAGCGATCACCTCCAAACACCAAGTGTATCATTTCCTACTGGAAGGTGTGTTTGCTCTCTGGATATCAGTAGAAAAGCAGGTGGTTAGCCCCTAGATCTTCCAAACTTGTAGAATAGGTTGTATCTCAGCAATAAACACAACTTAAGCCAGCCTAAGAAATGAACCATGTAGTCCAGTCTCACCAACCTGTCATAGTCATAAAAATGCAGTTGGGACTAGCAGATGGATAATGGTTATGTTTCTGGACTCCCACGTAGTCAACCCCAGTTCAAGTCCCAGACCCGGTGGCTTAAACTCACACCAGGCACGTGTGCGCGCATGCCCAAAATCCCGAGAGGAGAATAGAGAGGAGGGATTGTGGCACGGCCATCCCCCGTGGGAGGTGATTTCTCACTTTCTGTCTCTCTCTGTCTTTCTGGTGAGCGCATGTGCCCTATAGCAAAAATCTCTCCAAAAAAAAAAAAAAAAAATGCAGTTAACAGCCAAAATAGTAATCTTAAAACAACAAAAGTTCTTCAAACAAAAAGGTGGACTACGTCCATGCTTAGGAACTCAATATGAACATAATAAAGATGTCAGTTTTTCCAAGTTAATATATCAATTTAATGCAATCCAAATAAAATAGAAGTATTTTTAAACTATTTTTACATGGAAAAATAAACAAGTAAAACTTGCCACAAAAATTCTATTAGAAAAAAAAAGAGTAATGAGGGCAAATTAGCCCTGACAAATATTCAACTATGATATAAAGGTACATTAATTAATGCAACAAAATACTGGTCCCTAAATAGACATGTCAATGGAATATTCCAGTAATACACCCCCAACCATACAGAAGTTTAATATATGATAAAGACCTATTATTAAATAAATGCATTCACACAATGGGTAGCCATTTGGAGAAAGAAAATTGAATCTATTTCTCTAACCTTAAAATAAATTACAGATGCAGAAAATATTTACATGTAAAAAATTAAAACCACAAAATTATTAGGAAAAAATGGAATAAATCTTTGTATAACCCTGCAATGGGGAAGGGATCTTATAAATATGACATGCAAGTCAGCCGTCATGGAAGAAAAGACTATTAAATCTAACTACACGAAAATAAAAAATACTGGGGGCCAAGTGGTGGCACGGTGGTAATGCAACTGGACCCACATGGGACCTTTCCTAGATTCATGTCCCAGGACCTCTTTGAGCATGCCATGTACACATGTATGCATGCCCATGTCCCGGTTGCCTAAGACTAGGGGCAAATGGTGGCATTAAGACCCTGATGGGCTTCCTGTGTCTCTATATCTTTCTCTCTCTCTAGAAATAAATAAACTTTTTTTAAAGGTACTTTATTCATTAATTCACTTTTTTTTTAACCCCAGAGGATATGTGCATATGCTAGAGAGAAAAAGAGAACATGATCTTCACTGGAGTTGAGTTTAGTCGTGCCATCATCCCCTTTTTTCATTCCTCCTACTCACCAGGATCGTGGGCATGTATACACATGTGCTCAGACTGTTTTCAAGCCACCAGCACTAAAATTACAACCATGATCAGCCATGTAGGATCTGATTCCCTTTACACAGTATGTAGCCACTATACTATGGGGCCAGGGTGGCCCACTAATAAATTTTTTTTTGTAATTGCCAGAAGGCATGTGTATACACCAGAGAAAGACAGAGAGTAAGAGGGAAGAAGCACCTCTCAATGGACTGTGGTCATGTAACAATCACTTCTCCATTTCTCCATCCTGTCTGGAGGTTGAAGAAATGGATCTGGGGGGACCAGCAGTTAGCGTAATGGCTATGTCACTGGACTCCCATGTAGTCGACCGCAGTTCGTGTCCCAGACCCGGTGGCTTAAAACTCACGCCGGGCGCGTGTGTGTGCGTGCCCAAGATCCCAAGAGGAGAATGGAGGAGAAGGGATTGCAGCGTGGCCATCCCTCCTGGGGGGTGATTTCTCGCTTTCTGTCTCTCTGTTTCTGTCTGTCTGGCGAGCGCACGTGCCCTATAGCAAAAACCTCTCAAAAAAAAAAAAAATGGATCTGGGATTTGAGGCACAATCACACACACACACACACACACACACACACACACACACAGCCTGTTTTTCAAACCAGGGCCAGGACTTGAACTATGGTCAACCATGTAGACTTGATTTATCTTAATCATTAGACTACAGGGCTAGCCTGACCTTTTAAAAAATAAAATAAAGGGCCAGCCCATGACTTGGCTGAGGTGACTGAATCCCACATGGCCAACCGCCCAGTTTGAGTCCTGGACCCAGTGACTTTTTAAACATCAGGCATATGTGCATGTGTGCCCAGAATCTCAAGGGGAGGAGAAATGTGCTTTCTCACTACCTCTCTCTCTCTCTCTCTCTCTCTCTCTCTCTCTCTCTGTTTCCCTCCAGTGAGCACATGTGCTTTCTAGCAAATTATAGATAAATTAATACATTTCACATAACAAAAACATCCATAAACCAAGTCAAAAGAATACATAAGGGGAAAATGATGTAGATTTGTGCGATTCCTATCACAGTTTCTCAGTTCCTTAGCATATAAAGAGCTCCTAGAAATTATTATGCAAAATTAACAACTTCATATTTCCTGATAAATATGCAAAGAATTTAAGCAAACAGTCCATAGGAAAGGAAGTACAAATGCTCTTCAAGCATGATTACTTTCAATCAAAATAAGAAACGCTTAATCTTACTGCTAATAACACAAGTGCAATTAAAACTGCAGTGCAGTAGCATGTTTTACCTATCAACTTGGACACATAGAAAAGTTTTGATATCACTCTGTGATGGTAAGGATGCTAGAAAGTAGGCTGTATCATACATTACTTGTACAATTAGAAGGGCCTTTTTTATTGCGATCGTGAATGAACATATTCTTCAATCCAGCAATTCTACGTCAGTAGGCAATTCAGAACAATCTCTAAAAAAGGAGTCAACCAACTTTTCCTGCTAAGGGCCAAATAGTAAATATTTAGGCTCTGTGGATCATGTGGTCTCAGTCTCAACTACTCAATTCAGTTGCTATAGTATGAAATCAACCACAGACAATAAAAACATGAATAAGCGTGACTGTGCTCCAATAAAACTTTGTTTGCAATTATAGATTGTGAATGAGATTTGGCCTGTAGGCCATACTTTGCCCACTCCTGCTCCAGGAGATAATCGGAGCAAAAGCTAGACATACTCTTGCTATGGCAGAGCCCACTGACAGTCCCCAAACTCCATTTCTTCTCTCTAGTTAAAGGTCTACAGCTAGGACTTAGTTACCCAGTTGAAGACTGCATTTCCCAGCACTCTTTGTAGCTTGTTGGCCACATAACTAAGCTGTCCATTACTCAGGGGCAGAAGTTATACATAAAACCTATGGCTCATTTGCTTAAGAAGCAACCTGGCAACCATTGGTGGGAATGTAAATTGGTCTAGCCACTGTGGAGAACAATATGAAGGGTTCTCAAAGACCTTCGAATAGAACTACCATATGATCCAGCAATTCCACTCCTGGGTATCTACCCGAAGGACAGGAGAACACTCAGTCAGAAAAGCGCTTGCATACCTATATTCGCTGCAGCCTTATTCACGATTGCTAAGATATGGAACCAACTCAAATGTCCACAAACAGATGAATGGATTGAAAAAGTGTGTCACTTATACTCCATGGAATACTCCTCAGCCATAAAAAACAACAAGGCCCTGGAAATTGATAGAAAGTAGATGAATATGAAAGATCTATTGCTGTTTGAAGCAAGTCAGGCTATGAAAGAGAGACACTGTCTCCACTTAACATATACCAACTGTCTGCACTCTATAATAGAAACTGAAAGACTGGAAGACATAAAAGCATTAAAAATTGTTATGGACACTAGAGACAAAGTGGAAAGAATGTGGGAGGGAAAGAGTGTAGGAAAGGAAATTTGGTGGAAAAAAAATAGAGAGGTAAGACGTGTGGGACACAGATATGATTTATTATTTGTTGATAAGGACGAGTACAGTATTCTCAACTGGGCTGGACTGAGGTGTACGGCATGCTGGGTAAAGTCTCTTTATAATCTAAATGACGTATAGCAATAAAATGAATAAATAATAATACAAAATTTTTTTAAAAGCAATCTGGGAAGGGGACCAGCAGTTAGCGTAATGGCTATGTTGCTGGACTCCCACGTAGTTAACCGCGGTACAAGTCCCGGACCCAGTGGCTTAAACTCACGCCGGGCGCATGTGCGTGCGTGCCCAAGATCCCAAGAGGAGAATGGAGGAGAAGGGATTGCGGCGTGGCCATCCCCCCTGGGGGGTGATTTCTCACTTTCTGTCTCTCTGTCTCTCTCTGCCTGGTGAGCGCACGTGCCCTATAGCAAAAACCTCTCCCAAAAAAAAATTAAAAAATTAAATTAAATAAAAGCAATCTGAGACCAGCAGATGGTGTCTATTGCTGCACTTCTACATGGCCAGCTGCAGCATGAGTTCTAGACCCAGCGGTTTGAAACTCGCACCAGGCTTATGCACGCGTGCCCAAGATCCCAGGAGGAGAATGGAGGAGAAGGGATTTTGGCATGGCCATCTGCCCAAGGAGTGACTCCTCACTCCCACTCTCACTCTCTCTCTGTCTCTCTCTCTTTTCAGCAAGCTCATTCACTCGAAGGCAAAAACTTCTCAAAAAAAAAAAAAAAAAGGAAGAAATCTGTCATAGACGTCTGTTCTTTTCCCTTTCTCACTGGCAACTAACATACATGCTGCAGAGTTGCCATCAACCAGGGTCCCTCAATGACTGAGTGGCCAGACTTGTCTAGTCCTCCACATTGTTCCAGGAGTCAGGCAGTGGCACGGTAGTGACGCAAGAGGACCCAGATGGGAAAGTCCTGGGTTTGCATTCCAGGATCTCCCACAGCACACGGGGGACATGTGTGCATGCCCTGGCTGGCTGAGACAGAGGTGGCTCACAGTTTGAGGACCCTCTTGGGGATACCTGTCTCCTCCCTCCCTCCCCCTCCCTCGCTGAAGAAATAAATAAATAGACTTTTTTAAAAAATTGTTTCAAACCTAACCTGGAGAGAAAATCTTTTTGCTTCACAACCTCCTGAGAAGTTAGCATTCCTGATAAAATGCTTAAGCAATTTTGTGTGAATTTTAATTGAACTAAGATTTGTACTGGGAAACCAATTATCCACCTGCCCAATTACCCACACTCAGTTGCCAACTGTCAGTCAAGAGCCTAGTGACCTTTACCCAGGCTTTCTTTTCTTTCTGTGTCTAGTTTGACGATGATTAGCTAACCATACTCGCTTCCTATAAAATGTCCCTGCCAAAATGAACTTGGGAAGTAGCCTTCTCATTTTTCTTATATGCGTGATAACAATAAGACTTGAGTACGAGTTCATAGTTAAATCGAAAAGTTTTCTCTAATACTTGGAGCACTCACCTGGTATCATAATTTAAGTGAGAAACAAATCTATCTTTTCTCTGAGTCGCTAAATTTTGGTCTCTATTACAACAGCCTAACTATGCTTAGACATTCATACTTTAGAAATTGGCTTAAATTTACTAAATGCTTACTATGTGCCAGTGATATTACTATGCACTTTACATGAATTATCTCCAAACTCCATTTCTTCCACTTTACATAAAGATCAGCAACTAGAATTGAATGACTGACCAGGACCCACCACCACCAAAAACAGTAGTTGTAAGCAGCAATTTGACAGCAAAAATACAGCTCATATTTATTTCTGCTTATAATGTGGCAAGCACTGAGCAAAACTCTGTATGTTATTCTTTAGAACCTTATCGATCGTTCTAAATAAATAAAATAAAATAAAAATAAATATTAGTTTTAATTAATCTTTCAGATAGGTTAACATTTAGAAAATGAAAAGAATCTTACTGTTTACCAATGACAAATCCCTAATAGTAAAGCTCAACCCAATCTTCTTGGTTGAGGGAGATACAGAGAACATGAAGCCACTCTTACAAGGACATCATTCCCCAGGGGCATATCAGCGTCATTGGGTCAGAACTGGCAATAGGATTTTTTAAATGCTTTCTGAAGAGATTATTATTATTATTATTATTATTATTATTATTTGGAGAGGTCTTTGCTATAGAACGCGTGCACTTGCCAGACAGACAGAGAGACAGAGAGACAGAAAGCAAGAAATCACCCCCCAGGGGGGATGGCCATGCCACAGTCCCTTCTCCTCCTTCCTCCTCTCGGGATCTTGGGCACGCACGCACACGCACCCGGCGTGAGTTTTAAGCCACCGGGTCCAAGATGCGAACCGCGGTCGACTACATGGGAGTCCAGCGACATAGCCATTACGCTAACTGCTGGTCCCAAGAGAGAGATTATTTTTAAAGGCTGAGAAGTATCATACAGTTTTGCTGACTAGAGCTAGCTCACTGGCCCTTCCGAGGGTAATGCTTTAAAGATGTCTTTTAAATTTTTCTCCTAAATGCCTCTTCTCTTTAAGAGAAAAGAATCATCTCACTTTGCCCTCAAAGACTTGGATTCATTTTAAATTAATCTCAAATTACTGGCATAGGAAGAATTCAATTTTAATTTTGGAATATTTTTATAGCCTTCTCTAAGAGGATTGTAAGGTCTGATAAATTTATATCTGACTGCCATAAAGTTGAATGAAAGTTTTTTGTGATTGTTTTGCTTTTGTTTTTAATAGGAGCTTAGTGAGATCATTTTTCTTAGTGGTATAGAGGAGTTCTCTCAAGTGGAAGGTCTGTATCTATGAATTATTGTAAGACAAATGAACATTGAGGACTCACCTAGGGGAAGGAGTCTTAGGGACTAGAATCTCTGGGTTTCTTGCTACCAGAGGTATGTATCCACCATATGACTCTTTCCTATTGTTGAAAAGTGAAGTGCTATTCTGTAGAGTACTTCAAAATCATCCAAAAATAGGCTGGTCCCATGGCCCACTGGTTAAGAGAGCCGGATCCCACATAGCCAACCATGGTTCAACTCTCAGAGGCTTTAAAAACACCCCAGGTGGGGACCAGCAGTTAACATAATGTCTATGTCGCTGAACTCCCATGTAGTCCAACCACAGTTCAAGTCCCGGACCCGGTGGCTTAAACTCACGCTGGGCACATGTGCGTGCGTGCCCAAGATCCTGAGAGGAGAATGGAGGAGAAGGGATTGTGGCATGGCCATCCCCCCTGGGAGGTGATTTCTCACTTTCTATCTCTCTGTCTCTCTGTCTTTCTGGCAAGCACATGCACCCTATAGCAAAAACCTCTCCAAAAAAAAAAAAAAAAAAAAAAAAAAAACACCCCAGGTGCATATGCATACATGCCCCAAATCCTAACAGGAGGGAGAAATGGAAGAGAAGAGATTATAGTGTGACCACCTCCCATTGGAAGGGTCCTTTCTCTCCGTCTCTGTCTCTCCCCCTCTCTGGTAAGCACATGGCCCTCTGACAAGTAAAAAAAAAATAATCTAAAAGTGTATGAGCCTCAGTTTCCTCATCTGTTAAATGGAATTGGCAATATTAGGTCTTCAGGAAAGTCATGCCATATTTTTCTATGCTTTTCTATGCAAAAATGTGTCATGACTTTTCTGACAACCCAACAGAATCTAGCTCATATAATTGCTATGAAAACAATTATGGAATGCACATTCTCTGAAGGCATACAGCCTAGATTTCAATCTTTATGCAACCCTTGAGCAAAGCATAAACCTTGAGCAAATAAACTCCTTGTGCTCAGATTCTTCATCTCTACCAGTGGCAGAGATGATATAGATTACATCTATATCATTACATGTGATGTTTGTAAGGATTGCATTTTTGTATGGTGCCCAGCATGATACATTTGGCACTACTACCACCACGACTGCTCCTATTTAGTAGGACAACTTTCCAGCCATGTCACACAATGTGGGTAGAGGCTGGCAATGACACTTGGGAGCTCTGAGATAGCCTTGCTCTGAAGAGGGATCTCCAGAAAGAGAAGGTCAAGCATTCTAGATCTATAAGTACAGGAAACTGGGACCAGCCTTGCACTAGTATCCCAGGACAGACGTGTGCCCTGGCATGCAGCTATGCACACGAACCCAGGGAGGGGACCAAGTCTGCACTTATGGCAGCCAGCTGTAAGGCCAGAGGCCTGGACAGCTTGGATGTGGGGGTTGGATGCCATGCCCTAGTTGTCAGGTTTGATTTGAGAGCAGTGGCGAAGTCAGAGGCGGCAAAGGCGAAAACACTAGAGTCAGGCTTTGGGGTTTAATAAAACCAACATAATTTATTCTGCACTCTCGGGTGAGGTCCCTCGGCCTCGGCCTGGTCAGAGGCTGAGGGAGTCACACCCAGAGTGAGTACTGCTCATTCTTAAAGGGCCGTTGTCCAATAGGTGGTCACCACGGGTCCTTGTCTAGCCAATGAAGTTCGCTGTTTCTGTTCAACTTTCGTGGGCACGCCAAATGCTGAAGGGCAGGAAAGTCCGTTGGTGGTGGTGGGCCAGGCGTGGACAACAGGAAAGTTCCTGCTGGTAGGAATGTTTCCACCATGTTTCTTTTCCCTTCCCCCAGACCTTACATTCCGACCTTAAAGGGATAAGGGATGATGACCACTCTGGCTGCTTCAGGCTGTTAAGGGGCATCGATTTGGGGCCTCTGGTTGGAGGGTCTTGGGGAAGGGGTGCATAGGGGTGCAGGAGCACCTGATTAATTGCCACTCAAGCGATGGATGTGCGTTTCCTGAGAAAGTGTAAAACACGGGGCGCAAAGGCCAGGATTAGACATAGCAGTATGAGTCTTAGAAATGGGAGGATCCAGGGTAGCAAGAATTTTAAAAGAGAGTGGTGCATAGTTCTGAAAGCAAGAGAACACAGTGTCTCCGCAGAGGATGAAAATCCCAGCGAGGGGGCATTGGGCAGAGGCATTGGAAGCCAAGGTGAGGTTAGGTGTGTAAAGGAGAGAGACACTGGAGAACTGTGGAGAGGTAGTGACATTGTTGGTATAGGTATAATTGACCTGGGATGAGGGTGGTACCAGAATGGCGACTATGACCCGTCTTAACAGTGGGAGGCAGAGCCAGCAAGAGTTATTTTGGGTGGGGTCCAGGGAGGCCAGAAAATGAAAAGTAGAGTTGATTAAAGCTGGCACTTAGGGGCTTGGGGAAGAAGAGGGCGAAATTACTGGGGCCAAAATTTTCTGGATTCGTCATGTAGGGGGCAGGTTATGATAAACTTTAAGTATTTCTATAATACCCCCAGGTCAGATACCTGCCAGTTGGGCGGACAGCCAGAGAGAGACAGACAGGTTCCTGATGGTAAATGTGAACGGATTACAGGTCGTGGAGGTGCAGCCCTGAGGGGACCAAAGGTTGACTAGAGGGCTGCTAAGTTACCCCAAATGGTCGAACTGTAGAGTGACCGATGAGGAGCACATGTCCCAAGCAGTCTTATTGATAATACCTTGATTACCCCATGTGTATTGTACTTGGAATTCCCATTCCGTAATTGTCAAGGCAGAGTCTATTCCAAAGGCCAAGAGAAGGAGGAGCAGGCCGGGCATAGCTAACCAAGTGGGGAAGAGGCAGCCCCGGCTAGCCAGTCCAGACATTTTAGATTTACCATGATTCTCATGAGTAGGAGGTTTAACAATGTTAGCAAAACCCTTTTCCAGATCACCCATTCCTGTGGGGCCACTGCAGCTAGTCCAACAGAGAGCACTAGGGCTAGTGTTATGGAGAGGACATGAACAGATAATTACAGGGGTAGGGTAGAGATGACATAGGCTTCTGCTGTGAGGAAAAGAAGAGGGTATTTTAAGAGTTGGAACTATGGGGTTGACCTGGTCTGGAGAAATGGGTGGGGGAGAGGAATTAAGTCCGGTGGGGGGACAGGTGGCCTGGCAGCAGAGGTCAAAGAAGGGGAGGAGTTAAATTGAAGGGTGACATGTAACCTTTTAAGGATTTCATGGCCTAGGAGGAGTGTGGGACATGTGGGAATGACAAGAAAAGAGTGGGTAAAGTACATTTTTCAGAGGTAGCAGGCAAAGGGTTTGGTAGAGAGAGACCTAAGGGCTGGCCATCAATACCCACCCACAATAGAGACCTGGACCAGAGTATGTTGGGAGGACAGAGTAGGTAGCCCTCGTGTCCACCAGGAAGGTGGACGACTTACCCAGTACCTGAAGCTGGGCCCTGGGCTCGGCGAGGGTAACTGGGGTGGTCAAGTCCGGGGCCCGTCGATCCTCAGCCAGTCCCATCATGGCCAGGTCGAAATCGGGGTGGTGGATCTCCTCTCAGCGTGGAGGCATCGAGAGTGAATCTCATCTCCCTCTTTTGGGGTAGTCAGAGCCTCAGTGACCCATTTTGCCACGCCCTGGGCAGGGTTTAGTGGGCAGCCTGGGATCCGGGCATTCACGGGCCCAGTGGCCTGGCTTGCCACATTGGAAGCAGTTTCCCCGGGGGAAGACTGCATCTAGGGACCCCCCCTTCTGAAATGCCGGCTGCAGGTCAGCCATCAGGGCTTGGGCTTGCATGGCAGCCATCTATTTGGCCTGTTTGTGACGAGCTACCTCAGCGTCCTCCTCTTGGGAATTGAAAACTTTAATTGCCATATTCACCAGGTCTCATATGGGGGCTTGAGGGCCTTGTTCAGCCTTTTTGAGTTTGTTTATTTGTTTGTTTTTTTTGTTATCAGTGGCTGACTGGGTGATAAAATGGGTGGTCAGAACTACTGCCCCAACAGGATTTTCCAGGAAGAGTAGGGTATGTAGTTGTATAGCCTTAGTGAGGCAGCTCAAAAACATGGCTGGATTTTTTGACCCTGGGTGATTTTTCCCAATTTGTCATAATTTACTGCCTTTTGGGCTGCTTATTCTATCCCTGCCTTAAGGCATTGTATCTAGTCATGAAGGCAGCCAAGGTCACCTTCCTGATATCTCCAGCCGGGATCAACTGCGGGGATTGCCTTGGTACCTACCACCGCGGTAGTGTCTGCCATATGGACCCTGTCAGCATACTCTCTTCCCGCCGCCTGTACCCGGTCACACTCGTCCGCCATCATGGTGGATGTCATAATTACATGGACGTCATGCCAGGTGAGGTCATAGGCCTGTGTGAGGTATCTGAATTCCTTGATAAACTGGGTGGGTTTGGCAGAGAAGGAGCCCAAGCGCTTTTCAATGGCGGACAGATCCGCAAGGGAAAAAGGAACATGGACTCAAACGACTCCCTCAGCTCCAGCCACTTCCCATAAGGGAGCCATGACCTGGGGTGGGGGTGGGTCATTTGAGCGTGTACATCCAGCAATGGGGGAGGACAGAGGGATTGTTGGCCGAGGGGGTGGGGAGGATTTTCAGGGTAGGGAGGTGGGAGACAGAGGGTTCGGGAAAGTTTAATGGGGGCTCAGGAGGGGGTCTCAGCAGAAAGGAGAGAGATTCCAGGGGAACAGTGAGAGCAGAGGATTCAGGGGGGGTTAGAAGTTTCCTTGGAAAGGCTAGAAGCAAGTTTTCGGCCCTCGCCTGCCTTAGCAAGCAAAATCTGGGAGGGAGAGCAGGTAATACAGGGGTGGGGGCCAGAGCGCAGATACCAAAAAGCCTGAACATATGGGATTTCCGTCCATTTGTCGTTACTCTGACAAAAACTGGTAAGATCGGTCAAGACATTGAAATCAAAAGTGCTCCCAGGCAGCCAGATTAAGATCCATTGTTTAGTAAATATTTGGGCCAAGCCATGGTCTACAGGAAGACCAGGCAGCATTTGGATTATGGAGGATACACTCTAAAGGTGTTTTTGGATCAGGTTTGGAGGCAGCAGACCCCATGATGGATTAGACCTCGGGTAGAGAGAATGAGCCGAGAGGTGTCCCCCTTGGGTATAATCTCTCCACGGACTGGAGGGTAAAGGGAAGTATCGACTAGGCGTCCCTGAGACGAGACGATCCTTAGGATACCCCTGGGGCACCCGGAATGGAGGAGGGCGAAGGAAAGTGTCGTCCAGGCAGCCCTGAGACAAGACGATCCCTAGGATACCCCTGGGGCACCTGGAATGGAAGGAAAGTGTCGTCCAGAAGGCCCTGAGACGAGACGATCCTTAGGGTACCCCTGGGGCACCCGGAGTGGATGGGGAGTGTTCCTAGCACGGCCGTGACTATGGACAGAAACACTCTGGAGGTCTGAAAAATGGGGCTGGGGTCGCTTACCTTCTCAGCCGGATGACCACGTGAGAGCTCCGACGGAGGGGCTTATCTAACCAAGAGGCATCCAGCCCCTCCCGGGTTTCGGCACCAGATGTTAGGTTTGATTTGGGAGCGGTGGCGAAGTCAGAGGCGGCAAAAGCGAAAACACCAGAATCAGGCTTTGGGGTTTAATAAAACCAACATAATTTATTCTGTGCTCTTGGGTAAGGTCCCTCGGCCTCGGCCTGGTCAGAAGCCGAGGGAGTCACACCCAGGGCAGGTACTGCTCATTCTCAAAGGGCCGTTGTCCAATAGGTGGTCACCACGGGTCCTTGTCTGGCCAATGAAGTTCACTGTTTCTGTTCAACTTTGGTGGGCACGCCAAATGCTGAAGGGCAGGAATGTCCGTTGGTGATGACGGGCCAGGTGTGGACAACAGGAAAGTTCCTGCTGGTGGGAATGTTTCCACCGTTTCTTTTCCCTTCCCCAGACCTTACACTAGTCAGCTGATACAGCCTGGATCTAGCCTGTCATCAGACCTGCATTGTCCTCGAATCTAACCTGGATGTAGCCCGTGCACTCAGATCTAACCCGGAAGTAGCACATGGAGCTCTACTCTGACACGGGGCTCTGCTCTGCACACAACACCAGACCTTAGGTGGCACAGCAGTCTGCTCTCCCTCTAAACCTTTACCATATAGGGACTGTTTCTGCCTCTAAGACAATCGCCCCCCTATATTCTTATAAAAATCACTAAACCCCACCCTAGGGCATGGCTTCTCTGGCCCTCTCCTCTTTCTCTGTTGGACCAGCAAACCTCACCGAGGAGCAATCCCAATGAAGGCTCTACATCTCTATTTTCTCAGGTGGTCGGCCCATTTCTTACACAGACCTTTGAGCACCCTCAGCCCAGCCTGTCCCCAGAGGAGTGGAATTTCGACTCCAGGGAACTACTGTAGACTTTGCTGGGATGGAGAGCACTCTGTCAGGGAAAGACTTCCTCAGATTAATGAGCCTATTGAGTCTGTGCTGAATTCAGCTTCACCAGTGACACCCTCTGGCAGCCAGAAAGAAACAACTGAAGTGGTATCAGGATTTCTCCTTGGATCCCTCTGGAGCAAAAAGACTGGCTGACCCACCCTGTCCTTTGAGACTAAGACGATATCCTGGAATTCATAGACACTTTCGAATCATGGAAATCTCAAGAGAAAGATATTTGGAGTCCGTGTGAGAAAGAGGCTCAGCAATCTATTGGAAAGAGAAATCATCTATCCATTCATCCATTCACTTCACAAATAATTGTTGAGCATTGACTATGTGCCAGCACCATTCAAAACATTACAGAAATGGCAGAAGACAAGGCAGTTAAAGAGATGTGACCGAATTTGTATCCTGCAGTCCCGGAGCAGTGCATATATGCCATCTGATATAGAGTTATATCGTGATGTTAAATGTCAGTTTTCTCAACCACTCATCTCATGCAGTGCGTCTGGCCTTCATGCATATACAGTCCATACACAATGTTGGTTATATACTGCCAAACACTGGCTTCCCTGGCTTACCCCAAAGACTGAAATTCTCCCCAAGAAGTCATTCATTTGGGTTCAGACTGTGCAAATGCAAGAGTTCCTATTTAAATGCAAATTGCCTTGCAGCCCTGACACATTACATCATTGTCATTCATTAGCACCTTTCAAGTGTAACAGCCACAGGGAAGATAAGAAATCCTGGAGAGGGTGAGAATCTAAAAGCTACTTCCAGGAAGAACTAGACTGGCTGATGGGATCAGCAGTAGAATAGGAAGGGGACTGCCTAGAACATGAAGAAAGGAGAGGTGAGCGCAAAGCCATTTTCTCTTACCTCAGAGTGACTGAAGGACTATCTTAAAGGAGAGACAGAAGGCAGCAGGGTAGTCAGTAACAAACTGAGTGATGTCTGAAATGAGAACGTGCAAGTAACTGCTCATTTTTATTTTTGCATATACCTGGAACTGAAAGTGAGCCAGGACCCCCCTAAGAGGGATGGGTCCTCAGTTTCCCTTTCTGTTAAAGAAAAAGTATTTCCCAAACTGAAAATTAGTAAGGGCTGAACTAAAAGTAAAGTGTATTTTCTAAGGTTCTTCAAATACAAGGGCCATTTACATTGTAATGGCCCAGAGTTAGGGGTAAGTCTTCAGACTTTGGTTATGATAATGAAACAATATTGGCCATGAATGCGTGCCATTAGACCTCTAAAACGCTCACTTAAAGGGAAGATAAGGTTTTCATTTCAATATGTAAGATGTTTTGTAGGATGGAAACTGCTGGCTCTGAGCTCAAAGACCCCAGGCTGAATAGCTCCAGAATCTGAAAAGAAATTTGATTATCTAAGGCCTCACCAATCAAGAATGCCCTATGAGATGATCACTCCCTCTTAAACCAATCATGGAACTTTCCCTTTTCTTTCCCCTAACCCCCTTTCTTTGCCCTAATGATGCTAACATTCACTGATAGAAGTGATAGCTCCCTGGGTTTTGGAAACTCCTAGCACTAGGTCTGTCATTCTTTAGTGGGATACAGAATTGAACTTTGAATGCTTCCCCATAATTGGCCTCATCTCCAGAAGCAGGGACACCTGGCTCTGGGGACAGATCTAAGGTCGGTCTGGGTCCAGAATTGAGGGATGCCTCATCTGAAACAGCTCTAAGGTTGGTCTATAGGGACACGTGAGTCCAGAGCAGATCTAAGGATGCTTAGCCTGGAAGCAGATTTCTGTCTCTTCCTTGTGGCATTGTTAAAGTCCTGAAGGGTCCCCTAGCTCTCACCATGGGGAACATTCAGTCAACTCCTCCCAGAGACACCCTCTTGGGATGTCTCCTTAAGAACTTAAAGGCTCTAGGACTTACCAACCTCAAGCCTAATTTTCTACTGCAATACAGTCTTGCCCCAATATAAACTGGGAGACCAGGAAGGCTGGCCAATACAATTCTTCACATCTGTCCCAGTCCACCCTTGCAAAGTGAATAATAAACCTTTCCTATCCACTTACTCTGAGTCTGAATTGTTTCACATCCTGCAACACAGACCACCTCAAAACCTTCATCAAGAAGAATACTACTCTATTTCAGCAAGGCCAGTGAACTCCACCAAGGTCACCTCCACCAATGATGACCAGAATCAGAGAATGTGATTCTTCCCTAAGAGGAAGACACAACCCACAGGGCCTGGAAGCAACTTTTGAGACACAGCCTCATGAAGCTGATTTCCTTAAAGGACATCCCATTTTCTTTTCTATCAGAAGGCTGTTGAGACACCATGGGGTGGCACTATTGCTTACATTTTTAAATTCTAGGCTGTCAAACTGAGTTGAGTTTCAAGCCTAGCAGCAGAAAGAACAGCAGAGCCTTGTCAAAGAAGGGAAGACAGCTTCCCACCAAGGTGCATTGCCAAGACAGTTCAACCACAGAAAGCTCAAGATAAGTAAAATGTGATTTCTTAGAAAATAACCCAACTCATACAAAAGGCACAGCCTACCACCAGATCCAACAAGTATTAGCATCCTCATTACAATTTCCACAAAATTTGACATCCTAAAGAGCTCTACTCTTGGTCCAAGATGGATAGCCAGCAATTGCCACTTACTTCTGTTTAGGGGCTAATGGGCAAAGGCATACTGTTTTGTGGCTTTTCCTTTCCGCAAACATGCTTAAGCCTTGGTTAGTCAATTACCCCCGTGACTCCTATATCCATTTACAGTAATTTCTATTAAGCAAAGTTCCACCTCTTGCACTAATGGGAGTTTCAATGATCAACGCAAGGTCCCTAGCTACTAAGTTTAGCTACTCTCCCTGCCAGACCTCTAAGACCTTTCTCAGCACTATAGAAAAATGGCTCTTTGAAGACTGTAATGGTTCTCATTACTCCTCCTCCCACATCCACCCCACTAGCAGACAGAAATCAGCATGGGTGACAGCCAGCAAATCAACACTGGGAACAATTGCTAGTTGTCATTGTCTGGTATAACACACAGGCACATATGTGCCACACACAATGGGACTTTGTTCAACAGCAACCCTGTATTATCTTTCTCACTGTTAGTACTTTTTCACTGTTTTAAATAGCTCCTACGATGCTGCTGTCCCGAAGTAAAACCAGACATGCCCACTGCCAATTGCATCATAATGAAAGATTCCATTATCACAAAGAATGACATTGCCGCCTTCTTTCAGTGGCGCAATCCCAGTTCATGACAGTCAGAGGAGTGACAGAAGGAAGAACCAAAAACATAAGTCATATATAAAATCGAAGGAAAAAGACTACAGGGAATTACACCAAGGTATAATGCACTGGATATGGCTGCTGGTGAGAGCTCTCCCTATTCAAGCGTGGCTTCTAGAAAACTGAGAAGAAAAACCCCAAGACAGAGAGCTTAAACAGAGTCCTCTCCTTGCTACGCAGACAGTGACCTGCAGAGCAATTGGAACAGCACTACCTGAGAGCTTTTTAGACACATAGGATCTTGGGTCCCACCCAAGATTCACGGAATCAGAATCTACATTTTAACAAACATGCAGGTGATGTGTATGTTAAAGATTGAGAAGTATTGCTCTAGTTCACCAGTATGAGAACATAGATGCCTCCTAATGTCAGAGGGCCAGTTCTAACAGAGTTTGGCTAAAATGAACCTAGAAGAGAATGTTAAGAAAGTAAGGAGGACCAGCAGTTAGCGTAATGGCTATGTCGCTGGACTCCCACGTAGTCGACCGTGGTTCGAGTCCCGGACCCGGCGGCTTAAATTCACGCTGGGCACGTGTGTGTACGTGCCCAAGATCCCGAGAGGAGAATGGAGGAGAAGGGATTGCAGCGTGGCCAACCCCCCTGGGGGGTGATTTCCTGCTTTCTATCTCTCTGTCTCTCTCTGTCTGTCTGGCGAGCGCACGCGCCCTATAGCAAAAAAAAAAACCTCTCAAAAAGAAAAGAAAAAAAAAAAGAAAGTAAGGAAGGCTTTAGTTTTTAAAGTATGCTACAGGGGCTCCTACTGATGAGTTTTGAGACAGTCAATTAAACAATGTGCTGACTTTGACAAGTTGTCTTTTTAACATCACTGGTTGCCTGAACATGTCTTGTCCTATGGTAGAAGTACTTTCAAGTTGCAATGTGAGATAAATATTTGCATTTTATTTTTTTTTAAAGGATTACTTAATTTTTTAATTAGTTATTATTCTTACTCAATTTTACCAGAGAGAGAGAAGGTGAGAAAACAAGCCTCCGGGTGCTGGATTCAAACCGAGGTGGGCCATACGGGGGAGTCCAGCGCTGACTGCTGGCCCCAGATTGGCATTTTCTTAATAACATTATGCTGTTACATAAAGTATTACACTCAATTTTAAAACCAGTCCATTATATCCATATGTCTTTTAATTCAGAAAATTAGATATTAAGATTAAAACATAAAGTATATTTGTTTTATAATGAAGATATAAGGTTGGAGTGATATCTCAAAAGCTCATGCAGAATTGGTAAATCTTATTCCTTTAAGGACCAGTGTGTGTGATATGGGTGATGCCAACTCTCCCAGAAAATGCTCCCTACCCTGTAAAAGAAAAAGGTCAAGACAGCAAAATAGTTACTATTCAGTGAGTATGCTCGAGGCTTGGACTCAGTGATTAGCACTAGTACAGTAGAGCCACGTGGATCGGCAACAGCTGGCCGCTGATCTGAATAGCCAGTACCTACAAGTAGGTACTGACTATGGTTTTTCTTTTTTTTTTTTGGAGAGGTTTTTGCTATAGGGCGCGTGTGCTCGCCAGACACAGAGAGAGACAGAGAGACAGAAAGCGAGAAATCACTTTCCAGGGGGGATGGCCATGCCGCAATCCCTGTTCCTCCATTCTCCTCTCAGGATCCTGGGCACGCATGCACATGCGCCCGGCGTGAGTTTAAGCCACCGGGTCTGGGACTCAAACCGCCGTCGACTACGTGGGAATCCAGCGACATAGCCATTACGCTAACTGCTGGTCCCGGTACTGACTATTAAGTGGTGTTAAGTGGTGTTACTATCCCTCAACCCTATGTATATTATATATATGTATGAATTATCTTAACTTTACTTCTTTATTTATTTAAATTTAACCACAGAGGGACAGAGTAAGAGACAAAGTGAGAAGGAAAGTGAGAAAGCAAGCTGCCAGGTCCGAGATTCAAACCATGGTCAACCATGTGGGAATCCAGCACCCTTCACCACCACGCTACCTGCTGGCTCCCCTCAATCCTATAGTGTAGGAAGTATTGCAGCCCCCAGGAAGGTTAGGGAGAGTACAGAACATGGCTGTATAAAAGTCTGAGTAAGAAAGTTCTCTTTCTCTCTACCCTACACAAGCAGGGCCACTTTCCTTTCATGAAGATACAAAGTAGGTATAGTAGGTGTGAATACGTGGTTTGATTTGAGAACATCTAAAAGAGTCCAAAATATTTCCCTCTAACTACTGTTTTGAGTCCCAAAGAAAATCCCCGTTTTGAGCCTTTGTCTGCCACACCAAGCAAAGGACCTTAATTAAGAATGATGATAATGATGATGATGATAGCGTAAGAGAAGAACAATCCACTCTACACTTTGATTGACTCATTCATCCTACAACTGCTATTGACTATCTTCTATTTAATAGCAGAATTCTAGGTACTATTGAAATATCAGTGAACAAAATAAAGATTACCTGTCATCATGAAGCTTACATTCTTCTCAGAGGAGACAGCTGGTAAACAACACATTACATGGTATGTTACATGCTGATAAGTGCTGTGGAAAATAACATAGGCATGATGGAGACAATGGAAGAGTTCGAGGTTTAAGTAGGAAGGCCAAGCAAGGCAGGTTTCATTTGAGCAAAGACTTGGAGGAAAGACAGGAGTGAGCATGCAGATTTCTGACAGAAGAACATTCCAGGTGTGATTGCCATTTTGAGGAAAAGAAAAAGTTATGGGTCTAGAGCAGAATGATTGAGGAGAAAAGTAGATGCAAAGAAGGCCAGCCAGGCAACAGGGCTGTTGATGAAAGAAGATCTTATAGACTACTGTAAAAGCTTCAGCTTTCACTGAATCAGATGAGAAGTCGATGGAAGGGTTGAGTAGAAGAGTGATATGATCCAAATTTTGTGTTTTAATAGGTGACTCTGGTTGCGTTTGAAAATAAGTTGCTGAGGTGGGGCCAGCAGTTGGCATGGTGATTAAGGCACTGGACTCCCACATGACCAACCACAGTACAAGTCCCGAACCAAGCAGCTTGTTTTCTTACTTTCCCTCTCTCTCTCTGTCTGTCTCTCTCTGGTAAAATTAAATAATAATAGCAGTAATAGGGGGCAGCAAGTGGCATAGTGGTTAACACTGCTGGACTCACATATGGCTGACTACAGTTCAAGCCCCAGACCTGCTGGCTTGCTTTCTTACTTTCCCTTTTTCTCTCCCTCTCTGTCTCTCTCTGGTCAAATTAAAAAATAATAATAACAGGAGCCAGCAGGTGGCATAGTGGTTAATGATACTGGACTCCCACATGGTCAAACGTGGTTTGAGCCCTGGACCTGGCAGCTTGCTTTCTCACTTTCCTTCTCTCTCTCTTTCTCTCACTCTATCCCTCCCTGGTCAAATTTAAAAATAAACAAATAAAGTTAAATAAAACATAATTCTAAAAAAATAACAAATGGAATTAAATATTTAAAAATAACAATAGTAATAAATAAAATGCTTTTTTAAAGGAAAATCACAACAAATCAATAGATAAATAAATGTTAAAAAAAAAAAGAAAGAAAATAAGCTCCTGGGGTAAGTAAGAATGGAAGCAGGACACCCATTGATAGTTTTTGAAATAGTATAAGAAATGATAGAAGCTTGGACCAAGCTGGTTGATATTATGAGAAATGGTCAGATTCTGGATACATTTTGAAGGGAGTACCAACAAGATTTGCTAATGTTTTGGATGTTACATATGAGATAAAGAAATCAAGGCTGATACTAAAGTTTATGGCCTAAGGAACTAAAATGTTAGAGAATATGTGAGTGGAGGAAGTTTTTGAGAGATAGATCAAAAGTTCATTTGGGGGACCAGCAGTTAGCGTAATGGCTATGTCGCTGGACTCCCACGTAGTCGACCGTGGTTTGAGTCCCGGACCCAGTGGCTTAAACTCACGCCGGGCGCGTGTGCGTGCGTGCCCAAGATCCCGAGAGGAGAATGGAGGAGAAGGGATTGCGGGCGTGGCCATCCCCCTTGGGGGATGATTTCCTGCTTTCTGTCTCTCTGTCTCTCTCTGTCTGTCTGGCGAGCGCATGCGCCCTATAGCAAAAACCTCTCCAAAAAAAGAAAAAAAAAAAAGTTCATTTGGGACATGTTAGGTTTAAGAGGTCTATTAGCCAGCCAGCCAGGTGAGGATGCCAAATAGAAGAGTTCAAAGTCAGAGTACTGAGCAGGATATATAAATTAGGGAGTTAACAGTACGTGTAAGTTCTTAAAACTGTAGGCTAGGACAGGAGTTCCCTAGAGAAGAGGTAGAGATTGATGAAAAGACCAAAGACACGCCGAGGCACTCCAATGAAAAGTTGCGTAGCAGAGGGAAACCCACCCAAAGAGATTGAGAAGTAACCAGTGAGGCAGGAAAAGAGCCACATGGGACAAATCATTGTATCTAGTCATTCTATGATAAGACAACATTTTGAAGAATTACTTGGTAGAATGTTTTGTTTCTCCATGTCAGAAAGGTGATGGTTTATCTTTCATCATTCTTCTGTTCAAACGAGACTGTGGTCTTCACTCTCTCAAGGGAGAATGGCCACAGAAAAAAAAAATAAATAGAAATAAAGGTCACTTTTAAACTACCAAAGGCAAAGGTCCTGACATAACACATTTCTTTTTTCTGGGAGAGAATGTTTTAACTATTGTTCTATAACTTATTAGTGTTATAACTTGGGAGAGACATTTAAGTTTTATAAACCTCAGTTTCTCCACCTCCAGATTTAGCCCCTCCCAGTAAAATCCAAAAGTGAGATAATGACAGATATGCACACACATACACACATGCACCAGTTAAGTTTGGGAATTTGGGAATAGAAACACCTATGCCTACTATATGCTTGGAATCCGGAGAGACTACAGTTTTGCAGTATTCTGCATTACACCCAAAGCATAAGAGCAGTAGATCATAAATGGCTTCAGGGGTAGTGTGGGATGACAGATGAATTTTCTCATGCCTTTGAAAGGGATAGCAAAATTAGGAGAGAAATAAGGATAGTCAGCCAACCCGAAGAGTCCTTGCAATAGGAATGAGTGGATATCACAGTGTAATATAGCATAGGTACTGCATCAGTCAGGAGAGACTAAATTATGCTGCAATAACAATCCCAAAAATCACAGTGGCTCAAAACAACGAAAGTGTTTTTCATGTTCTTGTTACACGTACATCAGAAATGAGTTGTAGAACTCTGCTCATTATAGTCTCTCAGGCTACTGTGAGTAACCACTATTTTGAACACTGCCATTTTCTGTGCATAGAGAAAAATAGCTCTTGTGTTAACATCAACTAAATGCTTAGTCCAGAAATTACACATCACATCCACAGAGAAATAGTCATATGGTCCCCACATGACCATACATAACAGGGCCAAATCCTAACTTGCACCCAAAAGAAATGAGAATTATATTTATTTGGCAAACAGCACTATTGACTGTCACAAACTATCTGCTAGGAACTAAATAAAATAAAAACAATTCAGAAAATCCATCACAGAGTGTCTTGCAAACCAGACAGATGAATATCTCAGTAGAAAATGGAGATATCGGCCAGCAGGTGACATGGTGGTGAAGGTGCTGGACTCCCACATGGCTGACCATGGTTCAAGTCCAGACCTGGTGGCTTGCTTTCTCACTTGTTCTCTCTTTCTCTGTCTCTCTCTGGTCAAATTTAGTAACAATAATAACAATAAATAAAATTTAATTTAATAATTATTTTTTTAAAAAGAAAATGAAGATCTGCGTGGCCTTCAAAAGTTCATGGATACGCGTATTATGAAAAAACTATGCATGGATTTTAAAAGACAATTTTTGCACCACAGTAAACTCATATTTTAACTACATTTTTTGAATTGCCCAAGGGCCATGCACTTGCCAAAGAGACAGAGGGAAAATGAGAAAGCATCCCCCAATGGGACATGGTCATGCTACTATCCCTTGACCTCCATTTGTTCATCCTGTTGGGATTTGGGACACACGCACACATGCCCTGCATGTTTTTTTAAGCTGCCAGAATGGGATTCAAACTATGATCAGCCATGTGGGATCCATCTCCCTTAACCACTAAGTCGTAGCCAATTCCAATTTTTAATGAATTTTTTGAAGTCTCCCCATACAACAGTGAAAGAGATTCTTCAGAAGCACATTTTATTCACATTAAAATATGCTTTTTTCCTCATGGTCTTAAAGATATGCCATTTCTTTTTAATGATCTTCTACTATCATATTGTATAAATCTACAAATATACTTAATGATTCCTTTTTTTTTTAAGAAAGTGATTTTTTGCTATGGGGTATGTGTGCTCACTAGAGAGGAAGAGAAAGAGACAGAAAGACAGAAAGTAAGAAATCACCCCCCAAGGGGGGATGGCCATGCCACAATTCCTTCTCCTCCACTCTCTATTATCCTCTCGGGATTTGGGGCATGCATGCACATGTGCTCAACATGAGTTTCAAGTCACTGGGTCCAGGACTTAAACTGCATTTGGCCATGTGGGAGCCCAGCCTCTTAACCACTAGGCTGCCTGCTGGCCCCAATGATTCCCTTTTTAACAGACATGAAGGTACCACTTTCCTACCATTACATATAAGAGCTTGATAAAGTTCATTTAAATGTATCCTACAAATGCATAGAAATTTTTCTATTGGGTAGCTTCTTGAAGTAGCCTGTTTATTCCACACCTTTTTCTTTGTTCCTTCAACACTAGGCACACTTAACAAAATTTACTTAACAATTGCTCTTCTGGGCCACTCTGGGAGAAGTCATCAGAGAGAGGTAGATCAAGGATCCCTTAAATGTTGCCCACTCTTGCCATGTTATTCAGCATAGTACTGAAAGTGCTACCCAAAACAATTAGTAAAGAAGAAAAATTAAAAGGCATTCAATTTGGAAAGGAAGAAATTAAACAGTCTCTGCAGATGGCATGATCTTATATAGAGAAAACTCTAAAGATTCTACCAAAGAAAAAATTGTTAGAACTAATAGATGTATTCATTTGCAGGATATAAAATCAACATATAATAATCAGCTGCATGTCTATATACAAGATACTCTTCTGAAAAAAAAAAAAAAACTAAGAAAATCTTTCCATTTACTATAGCATCAAAGAATAAGTAAAATACTTAAGGAATCAATTGAACCAAGGTAGTGAACGATCTGTACACTGAAAACTATAAGACGTTGATGAAAAAAATAATAGAAGATACAAAATAAATGGGAAAGATATCCCATATTCATGGATTAAAAACATTAATACAGTTAAAATGTCCATATTCCCAAAAGTGATCTACTGATTCTATGTAATCCTTATTAAAATCCCAAAAGCATTTTCGGGACCAGCAGTTAGCATAATGGCTATGTCACTGGACTCCCATGTAGCTGACCGCGGTTTGCGTCCCGGACCCGGTAGCTTGAAACTCACACCGGGCATGTGTGCGTGTGTGCCCAGGATCCCGAGAGGAGAATGGAGGAGAAGGGATTGCGGCATGGCCATCCCCCCTGGGGGGTGATTTCTCACTTTCTGTCTCTCTGTCCCTCTCTGTCTGTCTGGCGAGCGCATGCGCCCTATGGCAAAAACCTTTCCTCCCCCCCCAAAAAAAAAAATTCCAAAAGCATTTTTCACATACATAGAAAAAAGACCACTAAAGTTTACATAAAATCGTGAAATATACCAAATAGCTAAAACAATTTTGAGAGAAACCAACAGTACTATAGGCATCAAACTTACTGATTTCAAACTACATTATGAAACTATACTAGTCAAAGCAGTATTGCCCTGGCATAAAAACAGATGCACAAATAGAACAAAAGAGAAGGCCCAGATATAAATCTATACATATATGGTTAACAATATTTTTGACAAGGATGCTGAGACTATACAATGGAAAAGAATGGTCTCTTCAATATATAGTATTGAAAAAACTAGATATTCACATGCAAAAGAATAAAATTGAGTCTTTATAACATATTTAAAAATTAATTCCAAATGGATTACAGACTTAAATGTAATATCTGAAACCATGGGACCAGTAGGTGGCATGTGGACTCCCATATGGCTGACCACAGTTTGAGTCCTGGACCTGGTGATTTGCTTTCTCAATTTCCCTCTTTCTCTTTCTCTCTCTCTCTCTCTCTCTCTCTCAATCTCTCTCTCTCTCCCTCTCCCTCCCCTCCTCCCTCTCCCTCTCTCCCTCTCTCCCTCTTTAATTTAAATAATAATGATAATTCTGATGAATAAAATTAAGTAAGTATTAAAAAAACTTTTTTAAAAAATCTGAAACTGTAAAACCCCTAAACAAAAACACAAGGAAAAAGCTTCTTGACATTTGTTTTGGAAATGATTTTTTGAGTATGAAATCAAAAGCACAGGTAAGCAAGACAAAATAAACAAGTGAAACTACATCTAACTGAAAAGCTTTTGAACAGCAAAGGAAATAATAATATGTAAAGGTAACCTAAAAAAGGGAGAAAATATTTACAAACTACATACCTGATAAGGGGTTAATAACCAAAATGTATATGGAACTTGAACAATAGCAAAAAGAAAAAAAGAAAAACACCTGACTTTAATATGGTCAAAGGCTCCAAATAGACATTTTCCCAAAGACATGTATATAGCCAATAGGTACAGAAATAGTACTCAACATCACTAATCATTAGGGAAATTCCATCATAAGATATTGCCTCACACTTGTAAGGTGGTTATTTTCAAAAGACAAGAAATAATAATAAGAGTTTAAAGAAAAGGTAACTCTTGTACATTGTTGGTGGGAATATAAATTAGAAAACATTATGGAGGCTTCTCAAAAAATTAAAAATATAGGTCATCCCATAGCATGGTGGTTAAGAGAGCTGGAACCCACATGGCCTACTTTGTGGTTTAAATTCCAGCCCCAGTGGCTTGAAAAACACACCATATGCACACACACATGCATGTGTCCCAAATCCTGACAGGATGAAGAAGTGAAGGAGAAAGGATTGTGCTATGACCATTTCCTATGGGAAGTGCTTTCTCCCTCTCCCTCACTTTGTCTCTCTATGACAAGCACTGGTATCCTCTGGCAATTAAAAATAAATAAATCTTAAAATAAACAAAATTGAAAAGTTAAACTCACCAAAACAAAGAGAAAACAGGTACTAGGAATGAAAAGTAGGTGAGAGGGGAGATGTTCATCAATGAGGACCAATTTTAAGCTATAAGATGAATAAATTCCAAGGTCTAATGTACAGCATGTGTGGTGTTAAGTGTGTTCATTAGTTTTATAAGACAGGGTTTCACCATGTTATGATCCTCCTGTCTCTGACTCCTAGCTAGGTCTATAAGAATGCACCACCATTTTTTTAGATAGGTCTCTCCATGTTGTCCAGGCCAGCCTCAAACCCTCAACTCTTTTACTTCAGCCCCTATGGGTCTCTTGGATTCTAGATACTTAGCCTAGTTTGGCCTACTTGTCTGGCATTTAGTTTGAACCAGGAATCAAACCTGAGCCTCCCATACGGGCCCTGCACCACTGCAGCTAAGTCATGTTAATTAGTTTGGTGGAGATAATTATTACATAATGTGTACGTATTTCAAAGCATCACATTGTACACTTTGAATATATATTAGGTTGCCAGAAAAAATCATGACATATTTTTCTGTTTTTCTATGCAAAAATGCATCATGACTTCCCTGACAATCCAATAAAATCTTGGTTGATTAAAATTTTAAATAAAAACATTTTTATAAAGAGGTGTTTTTATAAAAAAAAAAATCCCTTGATTTCCTGTGACATTATTTTTATATTTCCATGAGACTAAATTCTTCTGTCTAAAATCAATAAATGGAAATTTAAAACTCTAATTGTATTCTGTAGATTTAAATCATAATTCATCCCATTTGATTAACAGGCTGTTTGGGGGCTTTTTCACCAACAACTGGCAATTTTAATATGTCCCCATTATTAATACAAATCTGTGTTTTAAGGAACAAATTTTCAAAGTGACTTTTGTAAAGGTCCCCAGAGAGCCGCTGCGGATAGCTGGTGACGTGAAGAAAACCCAGCAACTGCCATGTGAAATCATCATCTGCAGGGGCTCTGTCCAGAGGCGACTTGGGGACTGAAGCTCTGCACTGGAGTCAAGCTGTGAAACGAACAGCAGGGAGGATGTCTTCCTCCATGTCTCTTCTCGAGGCCCACCCCATCTGACGTAGGTGTCAGCAAATGACAAAGAAGCACAACCGATCTGTTTGTGATGAATGAGACCAATGTGGCCTGTCACTTAAGAGTTATTATGTGACTCACTTATTATGTGAGTACTTTTGGTCATTTCATAACTAGGGGAACTGTGCACTTGTGGGTTGTTCAGAGACATTCAGCACTCACCAACCAGATTTCTGTAAGAAGTCTGTAGGGTCAGGAAGTGCTGGCTATGAGAAGGCCAATTCTTTCTACTTGAGAGAATCTGTGATTCATGAGCTTGGAGGACGAGGGGAACTTCTACTTATTTACACATGCAGAAACGAGAAAGGACCGCTTAGAAACACAGGAAAGGTCAAACTTGGAAAAAAAACAAACATGTGAGTAGATCAGAACTCTGGTTTTCAAACATTTTTTAGTGGCAACCCACAATGAGAAATATGTTTTATATAATGACTCAATGCAGATACATGCATGTGTGCATACACACACAGGTAACTGAAATCTAAGTTCCAAAAATAATACCCTTAGTACATTGCATTTCTTTCTTTCTTTCCTTCCTTCCTTCCTTTCTTCAATAGCCAGATGGTGCATGCATTCACAAGCGAGACAGAGAAAGCACTCCCCAGTGGTGTATGGTCTTGGTGCAATTTTTTTCTGCCTTCTCTCCAACCAATCAAGATCTGGGGCACACAGGCTCAGTGTGTTTTTCAAGATGCTGAGGTCAGGATTTGAACAAAGTAGGTCATGAGGAATTCAGCTCCTTCACTATAGGACCTGCTCTTTTTTTTTTTTTTTTTTTTTTTTTTTTGAGAGGTTTTTGCTATAGGGCGCGTGCACTCGCCAGACAGACAGAGAGAGACATAGAGACAGAAAGCGAGAAATCACCCCCAGGGGGGACAGCCACACCACAATCCATTCTCCTCCGTTCTCCTCTCGGGACCTTGGGCACGCACGCACATGCGACCGGCGTGAGTTTTAAGCCACCGTGTCCAGGATGCGAACCGCGATCGACTACATGGGAGTCCAGCAACATAGCCATTACGCTAACTGCTGGTTCCCGTGGACCTGGCTCTTCTACTGCTGTCTTCTATCAATTCTGTCTCCATGTTTTAATGAGGTTTGTGATTCATGAAACTCATTTCAAGATTCGCTGAGGGTTTACTAATAATCAGAAGCTAACTACAGAGGTTAGAAATAAAAATCATTTATGAGGGACCAGCAGTTAGCATAATGGCTATGTCGCTGGACTCCCACGTAGTCGACCGCAGTTCGCGTCCTGGACCCGGTGGCTTAAAACTCACGCTGGGTGTGTGTGCGTGCGGGCCCAAGATCCCGAGAGGAGAATGGAGGATAAGGGATTGCGGCATGGCCATCCCCCCGGGGGGGTGATTTCTCACTTTCTATCTCTCTGTCTCTCTCTGTTTGGTGAGCGCACGCGCCCTATAGCAAAAATCTCTCCAAAAAAAAAAAATCATTTATGAAAGGAAGAGAAATTCAGCACATAACTGTCATGTAATTCAAGCTTTAGAGTCACAAAGTCCTGAGTTTTAGTCCTAGTTCTATCACTTACTGGCATATAATTTGGAGAAAGTGTTTAAGTGTTGTAAGCCTCGGGTTCCCCATCTGTAAAATGGGGATGACAGTAAAATCTATCACATGACAGGCTTCCAAATGATAGCTCCCCTGACCAGCATCAAGTGTATAATGGCAATAGCGATATACTCACTCATCTTGAAAATATCCCCAAAACCGGATCATGGTCCAAAGAAGAGTGGGCTCTGCAAAAAGCAAAAGCTTTCTGTACAAGTAGCATGCCACTTATCAACAGTCATTCAGATAAAGCTTTTCTAGAAAAACAGATATTTTCTAAATCGTAAGAGGCATAGTTTATAAGATAACGTTAAAAAAAAATGCATCTACATGTAGATGTTCATTGCGGCACTATTCACAACAGCCAAAAGTGGAAACACAAATGACTACCAACAGATGAATGGATAAACAAATATAGAACGGAGGGCCCAAAGAGCAGTACAATGGTAATGCCACATTCTGTGAGGCAGGCCCACATGGGAAGGTTCTAGATTAGCACCTGGACAGCTCCCTGTATATACTCTGGTCACACACACCCACGACCCAGAATGAGCTGAAGCTGGGGGTGGACTGCAGAGTGAAGACCCTGTTAGGGGTAGGGGTGTCCGTCTATCTCTTTCTCTTTCTCTCTCCCATTCACAGATGAAATAATTTGCGTATAGATCTATAGATATATGGCATTGTTTCCTTCATTTTCATGGAGGACTATTATATACTCATGTATATACATATATATACACATGCACATATATATATATATATATATACACACACACACATATATATATACATATATATATACATATACATATATACATATATACACATTAGTTCTCCACAAAAGGGAATGAAGTACTGATAAATGCTACAATTTGGATAAACCTCAAAAAACATTACAGTAAGCTATAAGAAATTTCCAGAATAGACAAAATAGACAAATCCACAGAGACAGGATGTTGACTGGTGGTTGCCAGGGGCTGAGGGGAGAAGAGTGGGAGAAGACACTTAATGAGTAAGAGGTTTACTTTGGAGTGACAGAAATGTTTTGGAACTAGAAAGAGGTGACAGATGCACAACACTGTAAATGTATTTAATGCTACTGAATTATTCACACTAAAAATGATTAATTTTATGTTATATGACTTTAGTCCCAATCATTTTTATTTTAGGTTTTTGTCATAGGATACATGCACTCACCAGAGAGAGGGAAAATAAGAAACCATTCCAAGGGGATGGTCACACTGCAATTCCTTCTCCTCCATTCTCCTCTTGGAATTTTTTGGCACATGCACACATGTGCCCAGTGTGATTTTCAAGCCTTCTGTTCGGGGACTCAAACTAGTCAGCCACATGGGAGTCCAGTGCCTTAATCACTACACTACCTGTTGCCCCTCAATCTATATTTTCTTTGTTCCAATCTATACACACACTGTATGAAACTCTGAAAACTTCGAAATGTTTAGAAAGGAACTTAACCAGCTGCTTTTTATTTTTCTAAGTTTACCATTGTCCATGGGAATCCCACTGACCAGCTATGCTCTCCTGCCCTTGGGCATCTTTCTAGGGAGGTCAGGATCTAAAGCCGCCAAGAAAGTAAATGTAGGTGAAAAGGGACCACCTTGGCCTTACTACTTAATAGCTGAAGGCTTCAGTGACCTCACAGGCAAAATGGAAAAAAGAACAGCTACCCTCTCATAAGGTCTTGTGCACAAAGGAGGCCACACCAGCGAGAACCATACTGAGAACAGGTGCTGGACTCTTAGGAATGCTCAACAAGTACCAACAGATGGTAATAACAGTTGCATTGCTGCACTCCCACATAGTCAACCATAGTTCGAGTCTCGGACTGGGCAATTTGAAACTTACGCTGGGCTTGTGTGCATGCATGCCCAAAATCCCAAGAGGAGAATGGAGCAAAAGGGATTGAAGTGTGGCTATCTCCGTGGAGGGTGATTTCTCACTTTCTGTCTCTCTGTCTCTCCAGCGAGTGTATGTGCCCTGCAGGAAAAAAAAAAAAAAAAAAAAAAAAAAAAAAAAAAAAAAAAAAACTCTCTTAAAAAAAAAAAAAAAGAAAGAAAAGGAAAACAATGCTAAACAAGGGGCACCTATATTAATTGTCGTTTTTTTAATTGCCAGAGGATGCATGGGCTTGTCAGAAAGAGACAAAGAGAAAGAGAGAGCAAGCATTCCCCCCCACACACACACAATGGGGCATGGTCATGCCACAATCCCTTCTCCATTTCTCCATCTTTCAATAAAAACATGCACACAGCATTTTTTCATACTGCACTGGACCAGAATTTTAACATGGTTGGCCATGTGGGATCCAATTCCCTTAACCACTAGGCTATGAGACAGTCACAATTGTCATTATTTAAACATTACAAGCACTCGAGTAAAAGGGACTTAGTAAACTTCATTATTAATTTTTTTTCAGTGGTTTTTGCCACAGGATGCGTGCACTAGCCGGGGAGAGAGAGTGAGACAGGGAAAATGAGAAATCATCCCCCAAGGGGAGGGCCATACCACAACCCCTTCTCCTCCATTCTCCTCCTAGAATCTTGGGCACATTGAAATTTTCAAGCCACCACTCTGGAACTCCAACCATGGTAGGCCATCAACATAACCACTACGCCATCTGCTGGCCCCTCCATGATTAATTTTAAAGTGAAACTAAGTGAATTTTTAAAGGAGTTAAGAATTAGAATGATCCATAAATCCATAAGGGAGACAATCAGCTTTGCAAAGATCAGAGTTTCCCATTCAAAGATATGTACAGGCTAACGCTGTGTTCATCTGTCAGGGTTGCCACAAGAGTTTTGCTCTTACCTGAACATGGTATGTCTACAATCCAAAGCTACCTGAGCTGAGAATGGATCATGCCTCAAGACCAGGTTGAGGAGCTGTCTCTCTCTCTCTCTCTCTCCCCCTCCCCATATCCCTCTCTAGCTGATGGAAGAAATAAATATTTTTTAAAAGTATCTACCTCTGGGACTGGCAGGTGGCATGGTAGTTAAGGGCGCTAGACTCTCACAGGGCCAACCATTGTTCAAGTCCCAGACCTGGCAGCTTGCTTTCTCACCTTTTCTCTCTCATTCTCTCTCTGCCCCACTCTGATCAAATTGAAAGAAAAGAAAAGAAAAGAAAAGAAAAGAAAAGAAAAGAAAAGAAAAGAAAAGGAAAGGAAAGAAAGAAAGGTAAATGATATAATTTTTTCTTTTTTTTTTTTTCTTTTTGGAGAGGTTTTTGCTACAGGGCGCATGCACTCGCCAGACAGACAGACAGACAGAGAGATAGGAAGAGAGAAATCATCCCCCAGGGGGGATGGCCACGCCGCAATCCCTTCTCCTCCATTCTCCTCTCGGGATCTTGGGCACGCACGCACACGCGCCCAGCGTGAGTTTAAGCCACTGGGTCCAGGACATGAACCGCGGTCAACTATGTGGGAGTCCAGCGACATAGCCATTACACTAACTGCTGGTCCCTATAATTCTTTCCTTTTTTTAAAAAAAAAAAAAAAGGTATGTACCTCATTAATATTTTAGGAAGATGAAGTTCAGGGCCCTGGGGACTAAAATTTTGAGGATTCATAAACATATATATCTTGGAATATTCATAAAGATATTGTTTCTAAGAGACTAAGACCAAGAAATAACAAAAATCTACAAAGTTGGGGAAATGCATAAAACCAATCACAGTCAGTCAACCAAATTTGAAGTTCTACTCTGCCTTTGGCAAGTTATTTAACCATTCTCAGGAACCCTAGTCTCTGCAGCCTCTGAAACAGGTAAAGCCTTTAGCCCCAAGTCTGACATATCACAAGCCTAACATGATGGTGAAAATGTGGTGATGGTGGTGGTGGTAATGCTGCCACCAGAAAAATAATGCTATAGCTCTACCTTTTCTTGTTTCATAAATAAAACTAACATCCACTATTAAAGGTTTAAACAGATTATACAGTAGAGAAACTGGGCAATGCTTTAATCCAATTTTAAAAATTAAAATGATCAATTGACATTGTATACCTCCAGACATAATATGCTAAGACAGCACAATATCACCCAAATAGTATTCTGGTCAGGAATACATAACCTGAACATAGTCAAGGGAAAGCAACAAGTGAACCCAAATTGAGGACTATTCTATAAAAGAAATTACCTTTATTCTTCCAAAAGTCAATGTCACCAAAGGCAAAGAAAGGTTAAGAACAGTTCTAGATTAAAGGAAGACCAAAGAAACTTGATGACTAAATGTCTTATGTGATCTGGACTAGATTGTGATCTAGAGACAAAAAAAAATTATAAAGAACATTATTGGAACAATTGACAAAACTGGATTATGGATGGTAGATACAAGTATTGTATCAATTAAATCTCAATTTTATAACTATACTGTGGTCATATAAGAGAACATCTTTGTTCTGACAAAATGAGCACTGATATATGAAGAAGTAAGGAAGCCAGAGCCATGCAACTTTCTGTCCAAAGGTCAAAAACTTAATAATTTTATGCATATGTGTACTATATATACATACACACATACAATGTGAACAAGATAGAGAATAATAAAGCAAATGTGACAAGATGTTAAAACTAGTGAATTTGGGGACCAGCAGATGGCATAATGGTTATGTGACTGGCCTTCCACATAGTTGACCACAGTTCCAGTCCCAGGCCCATCAGCTTAAAACTCACACCAGGGGCTGGCAGGTGGCGTGATGGTTAAGGGTGCTGGACTCCCACATGGCCAACCATGGTTTGAGTCCCAGAGCTGGTGGCTTGCTTTTTCACTTTCTCTCTTTCTCTCTCATTCTATCCCTGTCAAATAAAAATAAGTAAATAAAATTAAAAAAAAAAAAATACTCACACCTGATGTGTGTGCTTACATGCCCAAAATCACAAGGAAAAGGGATTATGACATGGCCATCCCTCCTGAGAGTGATTTCTTGCTTTCTGTCTCTCTGCCTCTCTGACTCTCTGGTAAGCACATGCACCCTATAGCAAAAATCTCTCTAAAAAAAAAAAAAATAGTGAATTTGAATAAAGCATATTTAGGTATTCTCTATCCTATAGATGCAGCTTACCTATAAGTCTGAAGCGATTCTGAATTATTTCCAAAGTATCTATAGAGAGGGGGACGTAGTGGAGGCAGAGAGGGAACGTGATTGGTCATGAGCTGATCACTGCTGAATGTGTACTGCTGATGGGTACATGGGCACATACTCTCCTGCCTGTTTTTGCATACATTTCAAAAGTAAGGCATAAAACACCATGAATAAAGTGTTTTGGGCTGGCCCTGTTGTCCTGGTGGTTTCAACAGCAGGATTCCACATGCCAACTACCTTGTTCAAGTCTCAGACCTAGTGGCTTGAGAGACACACAGGTCACATGTGAGTGCGTGCCTGAAATTTTAACAGGATGGAGAAATGGAGGAAAAGGAGCTACGGCATGACCATTCCCCATAGGGGTACTTTCTCCTCTCTCTCTCTGTCTCTCTGTCTCTCTGTCTCTCTCCAGCAAGTACATCCACCCTTCAACAACAACAAATAAAAGATTGTGTTTTGAAACATGTGTGTTCATGTGCATTCACATATTTCCATATTTCCTTTCTCTCTCTCTCCACAGAAACATACACACAGATACTTTTTTTCTGAACCAACTAGGTTGCAAGCATTATCCCTTTTGTCCCCCAACTCTTTAGCATGATTTGCTAAAGAATAAGCACATTCCCCTGGTTACAATTGTATTGAGAATGAAAATTATATTCTCACATCAGTAAACATTGCCACACACCTACTTATTCATTCCAGAAATATTTATTGAGGACTTACTGTCAACAACAAATAAGGTAGAGTGAGGACCAGAACAAATACTGCTCCGCCTTCATGGAATGAGAGAGATCAACTTTCCACAAGAGTCACGCAGATCACTGAACAACTACAAAAGTGGTGAGTTCATAAAGGAAAGTGCCCCAGGAGATGTACTTCAGACTTAGGTTTGATTATCTACCACTACTAACAGCAACAATGGCTAGCACTCATTGTCATCTTACTGAGAAGACTTCCGGTTGCAAGTAAATAGAAACTCAAGTAAAACCAGCTTAAGAGAAAGAAAGGAATGTATTGGCTCACTGTAGGCAAAACCAGAAGTAGATGTTTAAATTATAGCTCCCTCTGCATCTCCAGGCTTCCCCCTTCTCCCCAGTGCTCATTCAATGATCGGGCAGCTTCTCTCCATGTGGCCAAAGAGATGGAGACCCACAGACCTGGTATACAGGAGCACTGTAACTAGATTCCAGAGAAAGGGAGATGCTCTATCTCCTGAGTCCCCATACCAATGCTTAGAGAAGACCTGATTTGCCGGGGCTGGGTCATGTGCCCTTTGTCAACCAATCCCTGAGGCCAAATGTACTGGGGGAGGAGCATGGCTGCTTCCATCTAAACTCCAAAGTTTGGTACCAAAATAAGAGGTGTTAAGTGGCCAAAAGCCATTCAAGCACCACGTAGCAATGTCTGAAATTCTGCCCCTCCATAGGTCTTGGACACCTGAGGGACTGAGGCCCTTCCTATGGATTTTATAGCACATTGTGACTTCTCGCTTTCTATCTGTCTCTCTGTCTCTCTTTTTCTGGCGAGCGCCTGTGCCCTATAGCAAAAACCTCTCCAAAAAAAAAAGAGGCAAAAAGCTTCCAGATTGTCTTAACACTCCGATTCCACCAGAGGTCAGGGCAGAGCATAAAGCAAGAATCATCCAGGGACTGGCTCTTCAACTCTTCAAATCAGCAGCTCTTAACAGCTTTGCCTGGAAACACCTGGGCTGCAGCTGCCAGAAACAAAACCCCAGGTGCAGCAGGGAACGACGTTGCCTTCAAATCTGACTTTTTACAGGGTCAGGTCTAGTCTTCCAAGCAGAGGGAGGTAGGATGAGGAAGTGATTTTTAAAACATTGGTTTCTGCAGCTGCACATGTTTTGCTGAATGAACACAACAGCTATCAGAGCCGTAGAATCTTGCAAACTGATATATAAAATGCAGCCACACAGAATCCACCCAAAGAGCTGGATTCTCATTTATCAAGGAGGTCTCAGCTTAAATGAGCACCCCATCTAAAATAGTGTCCCACCTAGTAGCACTAACACATCATCCTGTTTATGTCCTTCATATCACTTGTTAGTGGAACAATTCATCTGTTGACTTGATGACTTGTTATCATGTTTTCCTTCCTGGACAGCAAAGCACGACAAACTCAGGAATTTCATTGTGTGGTTTCTCAAGTACTTAGAATTGTGCTTCCTCGGATCAGTTAGTAAGGGCTCAGTAAATATTGGCTGAATGAATAAAGAAAAGAAGGAGCCCTGGACTCCTACATATAAAATGAGATGGTTAGATTGCATGGTATTAACACTGCCTAATAGATATTGCATGTCTATTGCATGTTGGGCATTGTTACAGGTGTGGGTCAAACATTCTCTTCATGTATTTTCAGCCCTAAGCACCTTAAATATTTTCAGGACCTCAAATATCCAAAGTGATGTCTCTGGTGGCAAAACGCCTCTCAGCAATTTATTCTTTTGGCTTAATTTAGAATCAGTATATTGCAGAAACATTTGTTCAGGTGAAATCTCACCTGGAAGCTTTATATAGAAAACAATTGTGGAAACAAAAAGCTATCTTATATGAAGCCACAAAAAAAAGCCCCCAATAAATTTCAAGAACAGGAATCATAAAGACCATCCTCTCTGACCTCAAAGTAATTGAGTTAGAAGTCTATAATGATAGGTGAAGAGACATTTCTCTTGGTAGCATTCCAGATAATAATTGAAAAAGGGATGATAGACTTGGTATTTTGCTACTTGTATTAGTCAGGGTTTTCCAGAGACACTGATAGGATATATATATAGAGAGAGTTATAGAAAGAGATTTGTTATGAGGGGTTGACTCACATGATTATGGAGGCTGCGAAGTCCCATGATCTGCTGTCTGCAAGTTCAAGGCCCACGAGAGCCAGTGAGATCATTTCAATCTGAGCCTGAAGGCATGAGAGCCAGAGAGCTACCAGTGTAAGCCCCAGTCTGAATACTAAAACCCAAAAATGGAGTGGAGGAGGGCTGATAGTGAAAATCCCCTTCTGAGTCCAGAGACTGGAGGATAAGAAGCTTCAGTGTCCCAGAGCAAAACATGATCGATAGTCCAGCTCAAGCACAGAGATCAAATTCACCCTTCCTATGCCTTCTTGTTCTAGTTGGGCTCTGGACTGAATCATGATCACCCACGTTAGGAAGAATGACCTTTACTCAGAAGCATGCTTCGAACACGGTGGGTCCTCTAAAATTCAGATGTTGTCAATGTGATAACATTATTAACAGGTGGAGCCTTTAAGAGGCAGCTGGGCCATAAGGGCTGCTCCCTTGTGAAAGAAATTAAGACCCTTATAACAGAGGCTTTGTTGAACATTAAACTAGATTTTCCAACTCTTCTGCTTCACGAGGACAAAAGATTCAGCCTCTCTAAAGGAGGCAGTCTTACCAGACAATCAAACCTGCCAAGGATGCCTCAATCTTGGACTTGTAAGATTTCAGAAATAAGAGAAACAAGTATCTGTTCTTTATAAATTACCTAGGTTTAGATATTTGTCGAAGCAGCACAAATGGACCAAGATGTTCTACTGGATTCAAATGTTTATCTCTTCCAGAAATACCCCACAGATGAACCCAGAAATAATGTGTTACCACCTCTTTCGGCATCCCTTTGCCCAGTCAAATTGACACCTCAAGTTAACCATCACTCCCCTCATTGTGGCATAACAGGTCTAGAAAATGGGCATAGAAGTCTGCTAACATCACAAAAGAGAGAGCATCAGACATCATGTGTCTCCCGATAAAAAAATACACCACCACCAGGGAAGTCTCACCAGCAATATCACATCTTACTCTGATCAAACATCAAGAGCCAGCTCTCACTTTACAGAAAATACAGAAGAATTTGTTAGTCCACACTACATGAACACAATCAGCAAAATCCAAATTATCCATCTGAATTCCTCAAAGATAAATTCTAAGGGAGATAAAGAAGAAACTGATAGATTAGGGGAGGCTTCAAAGACATACCAACTGGAGCCAGCAGGTGGCGGGGTGGTTAAGGCACTGGCCTCCCAAATGGCTGACCACAGTTCATAGTCCCAGACCTGGTGGCTTGCTTTCTTACTTTCTCTCTCTCTCATGAACACGTGTCCTATAACAAATTTTAAAAAAAATAAGTAATATTTTTTTAAAAAGATATATCAACCAATCACAATACGTGGACTTTATTTGGTTTCAGATTCAAGCAAATAATGTGAAAAACAAAAATAATTCAAAATGTGTTAGACAAAATTTTTAGCACAGGAAAGATGATATTAAGAAATTATTGTCTTTAGAACAGTATTTTGGTTACTTCTCTTTACATTATCTTCTTTTTTAAAAAAAGAATTATTTATTTATTTAAATTTGCTTTTGGAGATGTGTGCTCACTAGAGAGAGAGAAAGAGAAGGAAAATGAGAAAGTAAGCCATCAAGTCTGGGATTCAAACCGCAATCTACCATGTGGGAGTCCAGCACCTTAACCACCATACCACATTCTGGTCCCATATATGATGTCCTTTTCTATGTACAAACTGAAATAGGAACTAAATTTTTTTTTTTTTTTTTGGAGAGGTTTTTGCTATAGGGCGTGTGTGCTCGCCAGACAGAGAGAGACAGAGAGACAGAAAGCAGGAAATCACCCCCCAGGGGAAATGGCCACGCCGCAATCCCTTTTCCTCAATTCTCCTTCGGGATCTTGGGCACGCACGCACACACGTGCCTGGCGTGAGTTTGAAGCCACCGGGTCCGGGACTCGAACCGCAGTCGACTATGTGGGAGTCCAGCGACATAGCCATTACGCTAACTGCTGGTAAAAAAAAAAAAAAAAAAAAAAAAAAAAAAAAAAAAAAACAAAAAAAAAAAAGCCAAAAATTATTACAGTTTTTCAAACTAGAAATGAAAAAGCCACCGTAGTGCCGGACGAGTTTTAATTTCTAATAAGGTAAATACTGATAACTGTAACGCACAACAACAGAGGCAGTTGTGGCTTTCCCGGCTGTGGTGGCACAGCAGGAATGCAGTGCTCTGCCATTCTGAGACCGAGGTCACCTTCTGCACATTGGGTACACACACACGTGTCCCCTATCCTGGCAAGCTGAGACTGGGAATTGGACTGTGGTGTGAGGACCTTGTCGGGATGTCTCTCTCCCTCTCTCTCTCTTTCCCTCTCTCTGCTTCCCTCTTTCATAGACTAAATAAACATAAAAGAAAGAAGAGCTAAGGGTTCTTGAGACCAAAAAATGAGTGACGCACTACAGATTTTCACCAGCCATGATAGGCTGCTTTTTCTGCTATGACCTCATAAGGAGCCCTTGTTATGGAATTCCAAGCACCCATGTAAGTCTCTGGTTGGGCCTGGTTTTCAGTCCTTCTAGCTTAGGAAGCTGGCTTTCAAAAACCTAAGGGACAATTAACCTGTTCTCTCCTTGATATTGTGGTCTTTTTGTCCATTTTATTTGTTTTTAATTTTTTTCTTTTCACTCTTTTTTCTAATTTTTTCATGTTTATTTTTGTTTTTCTCATTTTTCCATATCCCTGCCTTTCTTCTTTTATTTGTCTAATATTTAATTTTTTATTTACTCTTAGCTATTACTTTTTTCTTTACTTATTTATTCATTTTTCTTATGTCTTTATTTCATATGTTAGTATTTGATTTTGTTTGTTTTTTAAAAGAATTATTTTATTTAACTTTATTTATTTATTTATTTATTTATTTATTTTAATTAGACCAGAGAGGGACAGAGCAAGGGGGTGGGGGGAGTAAAAAAACAAGCTGCCAGGTCCGGGACTTGAACCGTAGTTGGCCATGTGGGAGTCCAGCACCCTTAACCACCACGCCACTTGCTGGCGCCTGTCATTGTGTTTTAATTTTACTATAAAGATTCATCTATCAAATGGTCTTAGGAAGTGGTTCTCTTTTGAGATAATCTAGATCAAGCTTCCTCTCATCAGCTTTCCCCAGCTGTAAGCTAACCCCACTGGGGCACTTTGCATTTAAGCCCAGTAAGTACAACATGCTGCAGGGCCTCTTGGCCATCTCTGCTGAGGACACCCTCACTGGCAAAAACTAGCTAAACACCATCAAGGGTACTTTTACCATGGTGAAATTAGCCTGGCAAACTCTGACTGAGAAATATATACCTATACGGATCATTGACGAGACTCAACAGAATTCAAGCTCCCAAGAGGCTACTGTAAGAAGTAAAAATATGGGGGCCAGCAGGTGGCGTGGTGGTTAAGGCGGTTGGACTCCCACATGGCTGAACGCGGTTCAAGTCCTGGGCCCGGCGGCTTGCTTTCTCACTTTCCTTCTCTCTGTCTCTCTCTGGTCAACTTCAAAAAAAAAAAAAGTAAAAATCTGAAGGCTTTGAATCATCCTAACATAGATAAATTATTTGAAATTATTAAGATTGAGCTTAAGGTCCAGCCTCATAGCCTAGTGGTTAAGGAAGCTGGATCCCACATGGATGACTGCATGGTTTGAATATTGGCTTTGGTGGCTTAAAAGCATTGTGCTGAGGGACCAGCAGTTAGCATAATGGCTATGACGCTGGACTCCCATGTAGTCAACTGCGGTTGAGTCCCGGACCCGGTGGCTTAAACTCACGCTAGGTGCGTGTGCTCGCGTGCCCAAGATCCCAAGAGGAGAATGGAGGAGAAGGGATTGGGGTGTGGCCATCCCCCCTGGGGTGTGATTTCTCTCTTTCTGTCTCTCTGTCTCTCTCTGTTTTTCTGGCAAGCGCACGTGCCCTATAGCAAAAACCTCTTTTAAAAACATGCTGAGTATATGAACCTGGTATTAGATTATGTAGAGGAGGTTCATTCTAAAACAAAGTCAAGAAAACAACTGGGTCGGTTCATGTTAAAAGGAGATAATATAACTCTGCTACAAAGTGTCTTCGACTAGAAATGATAAAGTGAGACCTTGCTGAGAAGAGAATAGTTTGTTCCCTCCATGGAGAGTATAGTTCTAAAAATTTGTTCATATTGTTTTGATTACCGTTATGTTATTACTAGTTAGCAATAAATGCTGTGGGATTGTTTTTATTAAAAAAAAAAAAATTCATACCTGGCACTTCCATGACCTTCAAAAGAGTAAGGACTGGGCCAGCCAGTGGCATGGTGGTTAGAGTGGCTGGATCCCACATGTGCAGCTCTGCAGTTTGAATTCTGGCCCTGGTGGCTTAAAGAACACACTGGATAGATGCATGCCCCCAAATTAAAAAGAGATGGAGAAATGGAGGAAAAGTTATTGCAGCATGACCACACCCAGTGAGGGGTCCTTTTCTCTCTCTCTCTCTTGCTCTCTCTCTCTCACAAGTGCATGCACTCCCTAGCAATAAAAAAGATAAAAATAATAAAACGTCTATAGAAGAGCAAAGAACCAAGACCAGGTAGGCTCCTCTAAAAAGCAGGGTGGAAGACTTTCTCCACTGTCAGGATCTATTATAAACCTATAGGAATTAAGACAGTCATTTTGGCACAAGGTCAAATAAACTGACAAATAGATTAGAACAAGGAACTTGGAAACAAACTTAATGCTTTGTAATGTTGATAGGTGACAGAAGTGGCATGTCACATAAGTGGGAAAAGGAATAACCTTAATAAGTGGAGTGATTTTTTTAATGCAATTCATTTAGAAGAAAGAAAGAAATTGAATTCCTACCTAACACCATATCCAAAAATCGACTCCAGATGGATTAAGAACATAATGTCAAGACAAAACTTTTATTTTAAAATAGAAAATGCTGCTCTCTCTCTGTCTTTCTCATCTCTGGCAAGCACACACAGCCTATGACAAAAACCTAAAAAACGACATGGAGGAGGGGAGAGGACAGCACCTTAATCACCATGCATGTTAAGGTGCTTGACTCTCACATGGCTAAACACTAGTGGAGGTATGTGTGTGCCCAGAATCCTGAGAGAAGAATGGAGAAAAAGGGATTGTGGTGTGGCCATCTTCCCCAGGAAGTGAGGGATTTCTCACTTTCCTTCTCTGTCTCTCTCTGGCGAGTGCAGGTGCCCTATGACAAAAAAATAAATAAATAAAAAATAAAAAAAAAAGAAAGAAAGAAAAACACACTAAGCATGTGTATATCTGGATGTAAACACCTCATACATTGAGGAGCATCTATATTTCACTTTCTTTAAGGTGTCTTTTGATGAATATCAAGTTATTTTATCTTACTATTCTTCTTTTCTTTTAATGGCCAGAGAGTGTTGGGTACTCACCAGAGAAAGACTGAGAGACAGAGGGTAAGAGAGAGGGAGAGGGAGAAAGAAAAATGTATTTAATACACCTCACCTACTACACACCAGAGCTTAACTAGCCTGCCTTCAACATGTTCAAACATGTTAACCTATAGTTGAGAAAAATCATGTAGCACAAAGCCTATTTTTTATTAAAGTACCTATCATATAGCTCATTTAATACTTTACCAAAAGCAAAAACCGGAATAGCCCACTGCCACTGGCCAGCACCATGAGAGTATCGTACCATGCACCACTAGCCCAGAAAAAAAAGCAAAATTTCCAGTTCTAAGTAAGTACCCTTTCTACCAGATGTTTATTATTTTCCCATCATTATAAAGTTGAAACAAACCATTAAGTCAAACCATTTTAAGTCGAGGGCCTTCTGTAATAAGTAGTGTATTAAGAGGAAATATTCTTAATACACACAACCAACAAATAATTAGCCTGAAGGAAAACTCTTTTACCGCAACTAGGAAAGTGGGAATAACTCACGACAGAAGTCAGCGTACTCTTTAAAGGGTCAGAGAACACACACTGCAGTCGCAGGTCTGCACGACCTCTGTGGCAATTATTCATCTCAGCCACTCTCAAAAGCAGCCCTAACTCCAAGAACACGTACTCACATGCAAGATGCTGAGTAAATGAGGGGCCACAGAAAGGAGATCATGGTGTGAGACCCTGTCAAGGGCGCTTCTCTTTCTCTTCTCTTTCTCTAATGCATGAGTACACATTCTCTATCATGAATCAAATTAACAAAATAATAACCACCCCAAAAAGCAGCCATAGAAAATATGCAACAGAGGAATTGTCTTCCAGTAAACTTTATTTACAAGAACAGAGGACTAGCTTACTGGCCGCAGTTTGCCAACCCTACTCACAGACTAAGGATTGGGGTTGAAAATTTTTTAGAAATAGAGTTTGAGGGACCAGCAGATGGCATAATGTTTACATCGCTGGACTGCCATGTAGTCTACCATAGTTTGAGTCCCAGACCCAATGGCTTAAACTCATGCCATGTGCATGTGCGTATGTGCCCAAAGTCCCAAGAGAAAAATGGAGGAAAAGGGATTGCAATGTGGCCATCCCCCCTGGGGGGGGGAGGGAGTGATTTCTCACTTTCTTTCTCTCTGATGAATGCACACACCCTATAGCAAAAATCTCTCTCTCCAAAAAAAAATAGAGTTTGTATCAGTGAGGTTTCTTGTGTAATAAAATACTCCAAATCATAATGTTTTAAAACAGCAAACATATTCGTTCTCATGATTTGGGGAATCTACTGGGCAATTCTGATCTGGCAAGTCTCTGCTGTGCACTGGCAGCTTGGCTGAAGCTGGGAGGGTTAGGGTAACTTCACTCACATTTCCGGCAGTTGGCAGAAGGGTTTTCGTAGAGCCCTCATCTGGGCCAGCTTGTCTTTGCTCCATCTGCTTTCTCATCTTCCAGTAGGCTGGGCTGATCTTCTTCATCTGGTGGCAAAGAGGATCTTACCAGCAAGAGAAAGCAGCCCAATGTACAAGCAGTTTCCAAACCTTTGCTTCTGTCACATTCTAGAATATTCCTTTGACCAAAGCAAGACACAGGGCCAAGTCCAGATTCAAGAGTAGAGAAACGAACTCCATCTCTTCGTGGAAGGAGAGAAAAGGCACATGGTCAAGGGGAGTGTAATTCACGATGGGAGGGATTTGTAGCCATTTTACAATCTAACTGTAAAAACTTCAACAACAATGGTGTGGATTCATATTTTACATTAGAATTCAGTGGCTGTACATACATAACTTAAAATCATGAACGTTTCATGTTAGCCTGTCCTCGACTTCTTAAAATAAAGCTTTTCCACCAATAACAAGTTTATAGAAGCACGGCCAATGGTTTCATTTTCACAGAGACCTGGTCCAAATCTCTTGTCCAATTTCATCAACTGAGACATTTCTATAAGCATCCTCTGTGTATCAGTGACTCCCAAGAGAACCAGTGGGCCTCACTGGTTGGTGAGTTGAGGGGTGAGAGGAAGGATGTATTTAGAAAACACTTACTTAAATAAACCACACAACTTTATAGTTAGAAAATGAAATATGTGTGTGTGTGTGTGTGTGTGTGTGTGTGTGTGTGTGTGTCTTTTGTAATATAACTTATAGAAACCATCACATTAGAAACTGGAGAAATAGTTTTCAAAAATTGAAAACCATCACTCAGATAGTCGATAGATTTTAATGTCCAGGTATACCCTGAACTGTATAGAAGTCATTTTTCTCCAGAAGAGACCCTGTGACCACAGTCAAAGAGCCAACCTCCCAGGGGACAGTCACAGGAATACTCTTCTCCTGGCTGAATGTATTCCCTGGCCAGTTGGCACTTGGCAACCTGACAAGTGTTTTACATTCGAAAGGTCAATCTCTGAGTGAATCTACCAGAGACTTCATTGAAGAGGGCCTTGCCACTCACGCCTGAATGCCCAGGCCTGGAGTCTGTCCTCTGCCTTGTCATTCTGACAGCTGTGAAAGGACCCAGGTCCCCAGCTTGGGTTGTCAGCACAGGCAGGGCAGCACTTTTGCTGAAGGTCAAACTCTAATTCTCGCTCTAGGGAGTCTTCTCATGCTCTCTTTCAATATGTCCATCTTAATAATTGCTTGTATTTTCTACATTATAGCCCTCAAAACATATTCTCTTTCGCAATCTGATTTGACCCTCTCAAATAGGAGGAGAGTGTCAAAACAATCACAAGTTTCCCTTTTGTAAGAAGAAACAGGCCCAGAGACACCAGGCAACTGGGAGGAGAGTATAATACAGTGATTGAGAATAAAGGCTCCAGAGCCAGCATGCAGTGGTAACTCTACGGGACCCACATGGGAAGGTCCCTGGTTTGCACCCTGAGGCCTCCCTCCATATGCCAGGAGCATGTGTGCCCATGATCCAGGCTGGCTAAGGGTAGGGGTGGATTATGGCATGAGGACCTTGTTGGGGAAACTGACTCTTCTTCTCTCTCTCTCCTTAATGAAAGACATAAATTAACCTAAAAATGAAAAACAAAGGGTTTCAAGCTAGCCTCCTGCCCCATTACCAGCTCCATAACTTTGAACATGCTATATAATCTCTGTCCGACTCAGTCCTTGTATATAATAAAGAGATGATAATTTTCCTATCTCATTAGATTTCTATCAGAACAAAATATAATAATATAAGCAAAGTGAGACCAGCAGTTGGCATAATGGCTATGTCGCTGGACTCCCATGTAGTTGACCATGGTTCGAATCCCAGACCCAGTGGCTTAAACTCACACCAGGCACGTGTGTGTGTGCCCAAGATCCAGAGAGGAGAATGAAGGAGAAGGGATTGCAGCATGGCCATACCCCCTGGAGGGGGGGGGGGTGATTTCTCACTTTCTCTCTCTCTCTCTCTCTCTTTCTCTCTCTCTCTCTCGTCTTTCTGGTGAGCACATGCACCTTATAGCAAAAAAAAAAAAAGCTCTCCAAAAATAATAATAATAATATAAGCAAGGGACCAGCATATAGCGTAATGGTTATATTGCTGGACTCCCACATAGTCAACCATAGTTTGAGTGCTGGACCTGGAGACTTAAAACTCACGCTGGGTACATGTGCATGCGTGCCCAAGATCCCGAGAGGAGAATGGAAGAGAAAGGATTGCGGCATGGCCATCCCCCGGGGGGGGGGGGGGGGGGGTGATTTCTCGCTTTCTGTCTCTCTGTCTCTCTCTGTCTCTAGTGAACACACATGCCCTATAGCAAAAAATCTCTCTAAAGTAAATAAATAAATAATAACCTAATTAAAAGGTCTAGCATTTAATATAGCACAGATAAACCATTGGTATGTTTTCCTTATTTGTTTTGTGTTTGTTGTATCCCACAGCTAGTTAATGGCAAGGCAAGGACTAGGGCATTTATCCCTGGGCCTGTAAGCTACTACCTCTAGCTTCCAATAGAGGAGGGAGCTGTGGCTGTTCAGCTCTCCCACGTGAGAAACACGCTCTCCTGTGAGGTATCCCCAGAGTTATCTCCTAAACCCATCTTCCTGCTGCTTGCCAAAACTTCAGAGAAGAAGCCAAGGCCTTGAACTATTGTGGTATATCCAAAACACAGACTTTACCCTGAAATGGGTTTTTCTTCACAATACTGTTAGCCTTTTCCTCCAGTAAATTAGCTCTGCTGATAATCAAAGCTTTTTTTAATAGCTAGGAGTTTCAAATCCTTCTCCCACAAAACTTTCATTAAGTTTGCTCAAAAATCACCAACTTTTAACCATTAATTTTCTATTTCCTTCTCCATTCCTAGGTAATTAATTATCAGTGGAAATGCTGGTGAGTGGGGAAAGGCTATAAGCAACAAGGACAAGAAGGTGGAAAACCAGGAGTCCAGAGCTGGTCCCATAGCCTAGCAGATCGGAGAGCTGGATTGTACCTAATAAACCACAGTTCAAATCCCAGCTCTTGTGGTTTCAAAAATACACCAGGTGGGCCAGCAAGTGGCACAGAGGTTAAGGTAGCTAGATCCCTGGGGCCGGCAGGTGGCGTGGTGGTTAAGGATGCTGGACTCCCACATGGTCGACCACGGTTCAAGTCCTGGACCTGAAGGCTTGCTCTCTCACTTTCCCTCTCTCTCCTTCTCTCTTGCTCTGTCCCTCTCTGGTCAAAATTTTAAAAAAAAATGAAATAAATGAATGAATAAATAAAAAATAAAATAATTCTTAAAAAAAAAAAAAACAAGGTAGCTAGATCCCACATGGTCAACTGAGTGGTTCGAGGCCCAGACCCAGCAGCTTGAAAAAACACACCAGATACTTGTGTGCCAAAAATCCCAAGAGAAAAATGCAGAAGAGGGGATTAAGCATGGCCATCTCACACACCCACACCCCACCAATCTGGGGTTGATTTCTCACTTTTCTGTCTCTTTCCAGTGAGCACATGCAAATTAAAACACACTGAGAGCATGTACATGCATGTCCAGAATGCTAACAGGATCGAGAAACGGAGAAGGAATTATGGCATGACCATGTCCCACTGGGGGGGAGGGGGTCCTCTCTCTCTCTCTCTCAGAAAAATAAAAACTAGGAGTCCATATATCATAGTGAACTGGTTACTGGCCCCTGAATAAACCACAATCCATTTTACCCACCTTAAAGAAATGAGAGATATATAGTTACAGGATGCAAAAACAAACCAACCAAAGCTTACAGGAAGAAAATTAAATTTCAAATATAATCATAACTGCGTAGGAAAAAAAGCAAATGAGAGAGAAAATGAAAAGGGGAGAGTCAGAATCCCCAGGAAATGTATTAAACTGTGACTGTGAAAGACAAAGAGAATATGAAGAGAAAAAAAATAATATAGAAATCTACCTTTACTGCACTGTGTATAACCAAAGAATAGTATATAATGAATCTCCACCACCATTAAATTAAACACAAATTGCTTTTGTTTCTAATTAACATATGCCTGAGCCAAATGTGATGGCGGAAGTCTTTTTTAATGCCTTTCTCATACCTCAGAAATATTGCAACCAGAATGAAAGATTATTGATGGTTTTCAATAGTTTCTTCTAAAGCATAGGCCAAACCTTATGAAAGGTATATGTGTGAGTCATTTGAATTCCAAATGCATTTACAAGATCAGCTCTATTACAGTACATAGCAAATGAATCCATAATGAGGAGATATTCCAGACCAATTGTTTCCAGATTATGCTTTTAGATTATCTTCATTTCTCTTTTGAAAATATGTCTTGTAAAAAAAAAGAAGAAGAAGAAGAAAAGAAAATATGTCTTGTTATTTTCAGTATGACATGAGAAGCCCTTGACTTTTCTGCATCAAATACATGGCCAAGCTTTTTTAGTTTCTTTATTTCATTTATGTGGGAGAGAGTATAAGAGACAGTACAAGAGAGACAGAAAGACAGGCACCCTTGACAGCTTTTCATCCTCCACAATCCCTTCTCCCATGCCCTCCAGCTAGTCAGAATCTTGGGCACACACATGCACCTAGTTTGTCTCAGGAATCCAAACTAGGGATCCCAACCCGTGGACAGCTGTGTGGCTTCCAGCAGTGCAAAGCAGCAGGCTACTCCTACACCATAGCACTGGGCCATACGTCTCCAGTTTTCTGGTTGCTCTCCTCATGCTTTTACACCCCAGCCAAACCACACCAGATTTATACTCTGGTATAGTGAATTTAAATTCTAGTGAATTTTTAGCATCCTTCGAACCCCAGCTCAACTATCACCTGCTCTGTGAAACCTTTGCCAGCACTTTCAGGTGGGACTGAAATCCCTCCTCCGTGCTCCCAGCTGTGACTCTATTCTTCTGCTTCACCAAGAATCTTTTCTCCCAATGTCCACATCTCCACGTAAAGGGAATAGCCACAGCACCTGTATATATGGATTATATTAGCAATCAAGTAACAAAACCTATGGGAGCTAACTTACATTCAAAGCTGGGGGGGGAGCATACTATTACAAGCCTATATGGGAATCTCATGGAACCCAGCCAAGCCTTGGGGAGAGACTGATAGAAGAAATAGAAAGCCATCTGGAATCCAAAGGTCACACACTCCAATATTCCCTCACCAATGCTTCCTAACATCTGCTTTACTCTTTAATCGCTGCAGACTGACTTTTTCATTATCCACCTACACAGCAAAAGGACAGGGTGTTGGCAGAAGGACTCAGTTTCGCCACAGATTTTGCAGTTATGGAGCAAAGGTCCAGCCTTGCAAAAAGAAATTCCTTGTTCTCTTCCCTTCAGTCCCAAATCCCAATTCTAGGTGAGGACTCAACTTGGATTGCCCAGTTTAAGTCAGGTACCCACAGTGATCCAAGTTGCTAAGTTCAGATGGTCAGAAATGTAGTTCAAGCAGATTAGTGGGAACCCTGGGAAGGGGACATAAAAAGGGGAGAATCATTGTGAGCTAAGCAGACAGCCCAAAAAGTGCTTTCTACACTAGTATTTTATTGGCCAAAAGGGAGGAAGGGAGAAAGAAAGAATGAGACAGGAGGAACAAATATATTTTAGAAGCCTTCCCTATAATGATAAGAGTCAAACAAGAGGGGCTGGCAGGTGGCATGGAGGTTAAGGTGCTGGACTCCCACCTGGCTGACCATGGTTAGAGTCCTGGACCTGGAGGCTTGCTTTCTTGTTTTCTCTCTTTCTCTTTCCGGTCAAGTTGAAAAATAATAATAATAAATATTTTTTATTTTTTAATAAAGGGTCAAACAAGAATGAAAAGAACTTAGGGTCTTATGGGGGATGCGCATGAACTCCAGTGATAATGACATCATTGGATGTACATATGCATCGTATGCACGCAATGTGTGCCATATGTAGGCAGCCCCTGATATGGACTCTGATATTTGAGAATACATACGCTAATCAGTACCAAGAAAAATAAAAGGTAAGCAAAGACCTCACTGAAGAGCCCAAAACAAACAATATATACCCATCAGGAGCTTCTGCTCCAAATAACCCAGGGAGCTATAGCCTTCATGCTTAATACACACCAAAACCCCTACTGGAAGAAGAGAAGTTTGTATCTATTCAACTGAAGGGTAAAAGCATGTTCGTGGCAGACAATTGGCAGCTCTTTGGCCATGGGACTGTCAATGAGATTAAAGCCCTGGGGTGGTCAAGGTTTCCCCAAGTATGGCTCACATCAGAATCTCAACCTAGGGGGGACCAGCAGTTAGCGTAATGGCTATGTCGCTGGACTCCCACGTAGTCGACCGCAGTTCGTGTCCCGGACCCAGTGGCTTAAAACTCACGCCAAGCACGTGTGCGTGCGTGCCCAAGATCCCAAGAGGAGAATGGAGGAGAAGGGATTGCGGCGTGGCCATCCCCCCTGGAGTGTGATTTCTCGCCTTCTGTCTCTCTGTCTCTCTCTGTCTGTCTGGCGAGCACACACACCCTATAGCGAAAACCTCTCAAAAAAAAAGAATTTCAACCTAGGGAAAAAAATAATTTAAAAAATTTATATACACACATGCACACACACACACATGCACGCACACACACATTTTTTTTTTAAGTTTTTGCTACAGGGCATGTGCACTCACCAGAGAAAAACAGAGAGAGAGAAAATAGGAAAGTGAGAAATCACCTCCCATGTGGCCAATAGTGGTTTGAGTCCTGGACCTAGTGGCTTGCTTTCTCACTTTTCCTTTCTCTCTTTTCTCTCTCTCTCTCTCTGTTTCTCTCTCTTCCTGGTCAAATTAAAAATAATAATAATAATAATAATAATAATAATAATAACAAATTAAATAAAATAAGTTATTATTTTTTTAAAGTGCATTTGTTTTGAGACCAGCAGATGGTGTAATGGTTACGTAGCTCGACTCCCACATGGCTGACCATGGTTCAATTCCTGGACCAGGAGGCTTGAAATTCATGTCAGGCACATATGTGTATGTGCCCATAATCACAAGAGGAGAATGGAGGAGAAGGGATTGTGTGGCTATCCTCCCTGGGGAGTGATTTCTCACTTTCTGTCTGTCTCTCTAGGGGTGCCATATGCCCTATAGCAAAAAAAAAAAGAAAGAAGAAGAGAAAAACTCTCTAAAAAACAAAAAGTTGTTTTATTTCTTTTGAGGGAGGGAGAGAGAGAGACCCCTGACATCTGCTGCCATCACCCCCAGCCTTTCCAGCCAGTCAGGACACGTTCGCTCAGGTCAAGCTGGTGTTCTATCTGGCTTCCAGCACGGCCAGCCTGTTCCCCACCACCTGCACCACCACGGCTGGCCCTTCTCTTTCCTTTACATCAGGCTGGCCTTATGACCAGATTGTGGCAGAAGTGGAATTTGAGCCCAGGTCTTAAGGGAACTGGCAGCTTGCACTTTCTATTGTCTCTCTTGGAACCCAGACATACTGTGAGCAACTGCAGCACAAGAAGAGGACACGTGGAGAGCTGGGTGCCTGCCTGGCAGCTCCTGCTGAGCCCCAGGAAGCCAGCACTGCCTGTCTGTGAGTGGCATTCTGGACACCCCACCCAACCGAGGACAGCCCTGGCCAGCACCATGTGAAGTGGTGGTGCCCTGCCAACTCAAAGAATTGTGAAAAATAATAAAATAATAAATGGTCATTGTTATGTGAAGTCCTACTTTGGGGGTCGTTTTAGGTAGCAATAGGTACCGATCACATACTGCTTTCAGCTAATGGATTTATTCTCTTATGACTGGATTCTGAGTATCAGTCTGTAAGTTAGGTGTAGATACCTGTCCAAGAGATCTATCCACGAGAACTCATGCTGTGTACAACGGTCTCATACCTTGCCTTTTTTTTTTTTTTTTTTTTTGAACCCACCATAAGGCTAGGTTTCGTAGACACCCCCAAGGCTTTTTGATATTGCCTCTCCCAATTTCATTTCTGCTTCTAATAACAACCAAAAAATTAACATTTACTGAGCTCAGGACCAGCAGATGGCATAGCAGTTATGTCGCTGGACTTCCACATGGTTGACTGCTGTTCGAGTCCTGGACCTGGTAGCTTGAAACTCACACCAGCTGTGTGTGTGTGTGTGTGTGTGTGTGTGCCCAAAATTCTGAGAGGAGAATGGAGGAGAAGGGATTGCTGTATGGCCATCCCCCTGGGGGGTGATTTCTCACTTTCTTTCTCTCTGTCTAGCTGGCAAATACACGCACCCTATAGCAAAAACTTCTCTAAAAAAAAAAATTACTGAACTCTATTAAGTGCCAAGCACTGTACTAAGTACCTTATCTCTGTTCTTTTGGTTGTTGTTGTTATTATGGTTGTTTTTGTTTGTTTCTTTTTAAGTTTTTTTCCCCCCATAGGGTGCTTGTGCCCCCTGGAGACAGCGAGAGAGAAAAGAGAAATCACCCGCACGGGGTGATTGTTCTCCTAGAATTTGATGTTTGAGCCTCCAGGTCTTGAACCACTATTAGTCCTGTGAGAATCCAGGGTCTTAACCACTACACCACCTGCTGGTCCTATCTTTATTAACTTACTCAATTATCATAGCAAACCTAAGAGCTAGATCCTGCTGTTAGCCCCTTTCTCCATGTGAGCACGCTGGAGCCTGAAGAGGTAAAGAACTTGGCCGAGCTCATGCAGGGGTAACGGCCAGTGGAGCCAGCTGAGGAACATGGGCAACTCCACATCCGGGGTACCCAAGCAGGCAGGGATGCTCATTCAGGGAACAATTCCCGACAGAGACAAAAACCTGGTGAATAAGGAAAGTATTCAGTGAGGCCAACAACTCCAGGGAGATAGCAGACCCAAGTCCTTAACGGTCTCCACCATACTGGACAAGATTCAAAGTTTATTTAAGGAAAGGAACAAAAGAGTTATGGAGGAGACTGGCAGCCTCAGGGGGTGGCTATCGCACTGTCGGGGGCAGTTTCAGACTGCAGGCGCTTGCATGCAGAAAGTCTCTTCCATTCTCTGCAAGGGGCTTAAAGATAAGTGGTGATTATCAGGACCATAGAAACAAATGGAGTCTGTTAAGACAATTCTTAGATCCTGGGTTAGAATCTAGACATGGTTTTGTAGTGCTTGAGCTGATAAAATCTTCTCAGATAGTCATATGGAAGCGAGCTGGTGGCATCCTTCCCTTCCCTGTCTCCATAGTAAAGCATCTGTAAAGACTCAGGGAGGTTATTGTCATGTTAACTTCCATCAGTCAGGCGTGGGGTTCCATCTGTAGTGAGAGAGCTAAAGCTAGGTACTGCAAAGTGAAAATAGAAATTAACAACTAGTTTTCCCAAGGTTTAATCTATTAAGATTAATTCTTAGGGGACCAACAGATGGCATAATGGCTATGTCGCTAGACTCCCATGTATTCGACCATGGTTCGAGTCCTGGGCCTGGTGGCTTAAACTCATGCCAGGCACATGTGCATGCATGCCCAAGATCCTGAGAGGAGAATGGAGGAGAAGAGATTGCAGTGTAGCCATCCCCCTGGAGGGGGGGGGGGGTGATTTCTCTTTCTGTTTCTGTCTCTCTGTCTTTCTGGTGAGCGCATGTGCCCTATAGCAAAAAGCTCTCAAAAAAAAAAAAAAAAAAAAAAAGATTAATTCTTAATACTAAGTATATTACAGTCACTTTGGTTCTCTTATGACACAGTTATATCCAGATTTTTTGTTTGGTTCGTTGGTTTTGTTTTCCTTTTTAATTTGCTATAGGGCATGTGTGATCACCAAAGAGAGAGAGAGAGAAAACAAGAAAGCAAGCCGCCAGGTCTACGATTTGAACCACGGTTGGCCATGTGGAGTCCAGTGCCTCAACAACTATGCCATCTGCTGGACCCACATCCAGTTTTGTTTGTTTCATTTTTGCTATAGGATACATGCGTTCACCACAGAGAGAGAGAGGGCAAGTGAGAAATCACCACCTGCATCAGATGCCCATGCCACAATCCCTTCTCTTCCAGGCTCCTGTTAGGACTTTGGGCACACATGCACACACACAGCACAATTTCCATGTTGCCAGGTCCAGGATTTAAGCTGCACAGTCGACCATGGGAGATCCAGCAGCCCAATTTTCACACCACCTGCTGGCCCTACATCCACATTCGAAACCACTGCTCCACACTACCCTTCATCTTATGCAAGAGGTGCTGTCATTACCTCCATTTTAGGGTCAAGAAACCTGCAGCTTAAGGGCAGTGAGTTCACACTGTAAAGTTCATACAGCTACTAAAGAGAAGAGCTAGAATAGAAGGAAATATTCCTCTAATACCTATGTTCTTAAATATAACCGTATTCTGCAACCCCACATTTACAGAAGTATGTGCAGACAATAGTAAGGTCTGATGTAGCTGTAGGATCTCAACTCTTCTAAACCCTACCTTACCAGGTATTTTCAGAGGATCAAGGAATCACGCACCTGTGGTATAATCCCAGCAGCTCCTTAATTCTCTTTGCCCCAGCCCCTTGGAGAATTTAGAAACAGTCTCTTGATTTCATTACAAACAACTGGCCCATTTTCAGAGCCTCACCCTACTTAGAAGCTCAAAAAAAATAAATAAATAAATAAAGTGCAACTCACACAAGAGAGAGGTATTTTCTCTCTAATTCTCCCCATCCTGAATAAGATTGAGAATAAAACCCATCTACTCTCACTTCATTTTAACTGTGAGCACCTTCCGTCAAAGAAATAGGAATATTTTTCACATCTGTGCCCTAAAGGCAGTGAGGAAATTAAAGAAAGAACACTTTCCCGTGCACTATTTCATTTGATTCTCATGAGTTTCTTTTAACAGCAAATGGTATTTTACACGTGTAGCATGATGATTTATTGAGAATTTACTGTAGCAGGATAATCTGATACATTTCTCTGTGTCTATTTCTTCTTAGCTATCAGGAGGGAATGAATGGTATTTATTCCTTCCCCAGGGCTTTTGGTCCAGAGCCCAAAAAAAAGCTGCCAGACAGGTGGGGGTGAAGAAGCACCCTGATTACAACAGGCTTTTGAGGAAGACGGGCCCAGCTGACTGTCCACAGGAGATCTGGCAAAACATTCTGGGGCAACTGTTTTGCAACTGGCCAGATTGTTTCAGAGAAGAGAGGGCTGGTGCTAGGTGCTTTGGTGTTCTAAGGGTAATCTGAAGCAAGAGTCTTCAGACTTGGGGTTGGGGTATAGGAGAGAGAGAGCATTTCCTCACCCGCAGGAGGAGTGACAGGGGCCTGAGTCCCAAGAGCTATGCTTCAGGAACTTCTTAACAATCCCACAGAAGGGCTCAGCACCATGGTGACAGTCTAGTCAGAAACCTTCACCATTTTCCCAGACTGCTTAAGCCATGGATTCTCAAAGCAAACTAGGGAGGGCAAAGGAGCCCCATCCCCATGCCCACATGGTCACCCAAATGAATGGTATTGTCTGCCTTGGCAACCTTGGCAAATAGGGACCTGAGATAGATTTAATTATTTTTCTTTTAGAGAGATTTTTGCTATAGGCCACGTGCACTTGCCAGAGAGTCAGAAAGCGAGAAATCACCACTACTTCCCCCACCCCCCCCAGCCCCCCCCCCCCCCTGCCCAGGGAGGATGGCCACATCGCAATCCCTTCTCCTCCATTCTCCTCTTGGGATCTTGGGTACACAAGCACACATGCCTAGCGTGAGTTTTAAGTCACCAGGTCTGGGATTCGAAGGCCGTCGACTGCATGGGAGTCCAGCGATGTTAACCATTACACCATCTGCTGGTCCCTAGATTTAATATTTTTAGAAAAATGTAAAAACATGACATTGCAGGGCCAGCAGGTCACATGGTGGTTGAAGCACTGGATTCTCACATGGCCGATTGCAGTTCAAGTCCCAGACCTGGTGGCTTGCCCGCTCTCTCTCTCTCTCTCTCTCTCTCTCTCTCTCTCTCTCTCTCTGATGAGTGCACATGTCCTATAGCAAATTAAATCATTATAATAATAAATAATTCTTTTTAAAAATCGTGATATTGCTTGAACCCTACTTCATAAAACAAATTATGCTTTTTGCAACACACATTTCCCACGACCACACAGGGAAAAGAGTCACAAATGATTTGTCTTACATCTCAGTTTCTTAGATAATAACCTCTTCTCATCTTTCTTATTCCTGTTACTCTCCTATCTTTCCTGTTGTGTACATTATACTTCAGGTAGGTCGTCTCTTGTTTCTTTTACACACTTCCTTGTTTTGCCCTCTCTGGTCTTCCAGAAAGTCATTATTTCCAATATACAGCATTGTTTTCTCCCGCAGGGCCCGTTTATAGAATGCCTGCTAGCTTCTGAGCAGCAGGTGGCATACTGCAACCCACCAACCCACTCCTGCTCCCAACCTGTGTTGATGCATTAAAATTCACTGGAATGCAGCCTCAGCCTCTCGGCCATACATTGTCTGTAGCTGCTTTCAAGCTACAATAGCACGTTGAAGTCTTTGCAACAGAGACCCTCAAAGTCTAATATGTCTACTATCTGGCCTCTTAAAGAAAAGGTTTGCCAGCCCCTGGTCTAGCGGAAGAAAAACATATGTTGTACTGCATTTTATTAACCGGTACTTTATCCATCTTTGGATGATGAGGTTTTAAAAAAATTATTTGCTCAACTTTATTTATTTTTATTATTATTATGTTCTAATTTGACCAGAGAGAGAGACAGGGAAAGTGAGAAAACAACCAGCCAGGTCCAGGACTTGAACTTCAGTCAGCCATGAGGGAGTCTAGCACCTTAATCACCATGCCACTTGCTAGATGATGTTTTCTGCTTCTTTTTTTTAAGAATTATTTTACTTAACTTTATTTATTTATTTTAATTTGACCAGCAAGGGACAGAGTGAGAGAGGGAGAGAAAGCAAGAAAGCAAGCCTCCAGGTCCGGGACTCAAACCGTGGTTGGCTACGTGGGAGTCCAGCGCCCTTAACCAACACACCACCTGCTGGCCACATAGATGATTTTTTTTTGTTTTTTTTTTTTTTGTTTTTGTTTTTTTGGAGAGGTTTTTGCTATAGGGCGCATGTGCTTGCCAGACAAACAGAGAGAGACAGAAAGCGAGAAATCACCCTCCAGGGGGGATGGCCACGCCGCAATCCCTTCTCCTCCATTCTCCTCTTGGAATGTTGGGTACATATGCACACGCGCCCAGTGTGAGTTTGAGCCACCAGGTCCAGGACCGAACCACGGTCGACTATGTGGGAGTCCAGCGACATAGCCATTACGCCAACTGCTGGTCCCACATAGATGATGTTTTAATAGAAGTCAATGAAGGTGTCCTAGCAGCACTGTAAGATTTTTTTAAGTTCCCATATTCCTATGGTTTCTAGCTGCATGCTCAATTAAGGCTTCATATTGCAAATAGCAATCATCGTAAGCCAAAAAATAAGAATTTTTTATAAAATAATATGATGCTGTTTTCTTCTCTTATCAGATAGAATTCAACCAGATAACAGAACTGCTATCTGTATTTTGGAATCAGACTTCTACTAACTTCGTCATAGAGATGACAGTTTATACAATTATGTTTTCCCAAAGCATAATTGCAAAGGCCTGAAAAGAGTAACTGAAGTGTCGGGGGAAGTCACTAACCAGCCTTCCTGAAACCCGGCCTAGAGTCTAGGCCAGAGCAGAGAGAGGAAGCAGGGAGGGTGCAGAAAAGCTTGTATCTAGTCATGTCTATTTTGACGGCGTCACTTACTCTTCCTCCCCTTAGTAAGATCCCCACTTGTATCCATTCAGAGTACAGAGCACACCCAAAAATCCCACTCTTTGGCAAAGTTATAATGCTTTGCCTCATACTGAAATGAAAAGGTACCTCACTGAAACCCCTTTTCTCATTCCTGAATGCTAGAAGTAACAATAGGGCCAGGTGGTGGCATGGTAGTTACAATAGTCAGATTCACACAGCTAACTGCACAGTTGGAGTCTCAGACTCAGAGATTTAAAACACCCTCCAGGTACTCAAGCATGTATGGCCAAAATCCCTAGAGGAGAATGGAGGAGAATGGATTGTGGCATGGTCATGCCCCTTTGGGGGTACTTTCTCACCTTTCCTCTCTCTCTCTCCAGCAAATGTACATGCCCTACAGAAAAATTAAAAGAAACAGAGAGCGAGAGAGAAAACCATAACAAATTAATTTAATCAAACTTTTATGTGACAGGCATCAGCAGGTGGATTCATGATTAAGACGCTGGACTCCCATGTGGCTAACCGCTATTTAAGTCCTGGAGCCAGTGGATTGAAAATCGTGCTGAGAGCAAGTGTGTGCATACCCAAAGTCCCAAGAGGAGAATGGAGAAGGGATTGCACTGTAGCCATACCCCCTGGGGGTGATTTCTCACTTTCTCTTTCCCTGTCTCTTTCTCTCTGTGTGTGTCTCTGTCTCTCTCTCCAGCAAATGCACATGCCCTATGGCAAAAACCTAAAAAAAAAAAGAAAGAAAGAAAGAAAGAAAAAAAAAAAAAAAAAAGAAAGAAAGAAAGAACAAAGAAGAAGAAGACACAGAGATATAGGAAAATGATCCGTTTTTATCCTTAGGTTTTAGGAAGAAGGCACAGCCATCTAGAAATGTAACTGGATGAAAAGAAACTGATGTAAAGTAATAGACCAAGCAGGAAATCCAGCAAGGCCAGTCGCTTTGGATTCCTCCTGGCCTTTCTGCGCATTCCTTCCTAGGTAGAGGGCAGAACCTCTTCTGGATTGAGGGTCTTATGATCTACTTTCAGACAAGATAGAGAATTTATTTAGGACCAGCTTTTACACAAAAAGGCAAAGAAATGTCAGAGTAATATTTTAGGTTTTGTGGCTTGCTTTGGGGGAAGAGATTCTAGTTTTCATGACCCACCTTGGGGAAAAAGAATTTGGCTTCTAGACTTGCTTTATAGAATAAGAGGTGGAAGACAGAACAGGAAAAGGTTAGAGAGATTTTGCTTCAGAGACCCGTTTCTTAGGCCTTCCAATATCCTCCAGTTCAAGGTACTCAGCATACCAAAAGGCCATACTTTAGGGTGTCATGTTCTTTTTTTTTTATTAACCATTTCTTTATTTCCATTTGTTATTATTATTTTTAAATTTTTTGACCAGACAGAGAGAAAAGGAAAGCAAGAAAGCAAGCCGCCAGGTCTGGAACTGGAGCCACGGTCAGCCACGTGGGAATCCAGACCCTTTAACCACTGAGCCACCTGCCGGCCCTAGGGTGTCATTTTCTGAGCCCCAATAGACCAAAGGTTCTTTCAAAACTTCCTAAACAAGACTGGGTGGGTGATAGTTTTTCGTTTGTTTGTTTGTGTTTAATTTGTTATAGGGCACATGTGCTCGCCAGAGTCAGAAAGAAAAAGGGAAAGTGAGAAATCACCCCCCAGAGCATGGCCATTCTACAGTCTCTTCTCCAATCTCCTCTTGGGATTTTGGGCATACACACATCATATATGCCCAGCATATTTCTGAAGCAGCCTGATCCAGGACTGGAACCCCACAGTCAGCCACATGGGATCTAGCCACCTTAACCTCCTGCAGGCCCTGTTGGGTGATAGTTTTAAACATGCTTGCTGGGGCCAGCAGGTGGTATGGTGGTTAAGGTGCTGGACTCTCACATGGTCAACCGTGGTTCAGTTCCCAAACCTGGTGGCTTGCTTTCTCACTTTCTCTCTCTGATAAAGTTAAAAAATAATAATAAATGAAATTAAATAGTTCTTTAAAACACACACACACACACACACACACACACACACACACACATTTGCAAGTTTGTTGATACTTTTCCCACACAATGTGGAGCTCAGTTCAACTTTCCCTTGACTGCGGGCTAGGCTTAGTGACTTCTTGTAATGGACAGACTACCACAGAAGTGAAGCTGTGAGACTCAAGGGGCTAGATCATAAACACATGGCTTTTTTTTCTGTCCTTAGAACATAATGCACATTGGGAGCTCTGAGCCATCCCGTAAGGAGTCCGATTATGCTGAAACCACTGTGCTGAGATTACATAGAGAGACCGTGGAGGGCTGGAGAGAGATGTCTGAGGAACCCTCATTAAGCCGGGCTCAGCCTTTCAAGGTTCCTAGCCTAGGCTGGGAGCAACTCACAGATTCTACTTTTTAGCCTCTAAGACACCCAAGCCAGTACCAAGAACAGCAGAAACGTGCTTTCTCCATGGAATACCATTTAAACTACAGATTTGTGAACAAAACAAATATGGCTGGGTCTTAGGCTGCAAGTTTTGGGGTGGTTTCTTACGCAGCCATAGTAACTAAAGCAGCACACAAACCAGTTTTCCAAATAAACTACAAGTTCCATCTCAGGACAGAGTTCCACTGAGCTGCCAAAGATAAAAGCGTATCCATACCAATGTTCATTTTGGAATTTAATTCATCACATCATTCATCTATCCATCCAACAAAAATATTTAGGAAATGCCTTCTTTGCCTGCTGGGGGCTCTGTGGCAAAGACGGAAGTGATTTCTGCCCTGATAGAGCTGACAGGCTTCTGTGGGTTAAAGAGATACCGAGGTAGTAATTCATAGCGTTACAAAGGGGAAGCTCAGGAAACTTTGAACCCTTCTCAGATAAGTCACATGCCTTTTCTAGAAATTTCTTAAAGATACGTTCCCCTTAACTACTAAGCGTCACTCCGATTCTGGCAATGTTCCAGATACACACAGCAAAAGAAAAGATATCAATTTACAACGTGAGAACATGCAGGCTTGCTAGGTGACAAGGGTTTCTGGTGGCCGCTTCCAACCACAGCATCAGCTGTCCTTCGTCTGCTTCAAACATACGCAGACGAGATGCTAAGTGTAGGCTTCTTCCTGTGCCTGCTTTGAAATTATTTATAATGATGAAACTAGAGGATCACCTTGTCTAAGAAATACTGGGAAGCAGAGTGGCCTTAGTTTGGTGGCAAATTGAAATTACTCACAAGATCTGTATTAGAAGCTAAAAGCTATCTCATCAGGCTGCTGATAATGAAGTTTGCTAACCATTCTAGCGCATAAAGCAGAATTATGAAAACTGATTCTGTCTAATTATCAGAGGGTCGGGTTTTTTCCGCTGTTCTCAAAACGTAGCCATTGAAGCGGCTGGAAAACTCGTTGTCCGGAATTTAAATTACCTATTGCCGAGGCTCGCTGACTGCTCCAGGAATGAACGAAAGTGCTTAAAATCTCCGGGCTGTTTGATTACAGGTATCCATCCACCATTTGGGTGGTCATGTATGACTGTGCAATTAAAACAAATGGTGGCATATAAAAGGCTGACTGAGGTAAATTTGGTGCACGGGCAGAATGCCAGTCTGTTAGAAGGAAGTGCCAGGCATGGTGGGGACAACAATGAACAAAAAAGACACAGCCCCCTAGGTCATGCTCTCCTGGAGCTTCCAATGTCACAGCAGGGAAAAAGACTGAACAAGCCTCGGTAATACAGGGTCTAAGACCTGTGCCAGCCAGCTCGTCAGAGGGCATGTCAAGGCCGTGACCTCTAAGCTGAAGGTTGCATAGGAGTCAGCAAGGCCAAGGTGGGGATACAGGGAAAAAGAGAGCATAGTTCAGGCTGAGCCAGGTAGGCCCTGAAATCCTAGGAAGGCTCCGACTGTGAGAGGAACAGAAGAAATTCAGCCGAGTTGAAAAATTAAGACACAACAAGAGATGAGACTGGACACATAGGGGAAAAAGAGCCAGCGAGGACCTGAAGGGCCTTGTAAGTCATTTCAAAGAGCTTCAACTTTCTAGTCCTTACATTTACATCCAATACAAACCAGACACGTTCAGCCAGCACCTCAGACATTTTGATTTGGGTTTGGTTTTGGAGAGGTTTTTTTAATAGGTTGCACGCGCTCGCCGGAGAGACAAAAAGACAGAAAAAATGAAATCACCTCCCCCCCAAGGAAGTGGATGGCCACACTGCAATCCCTTCTCCTCCAGTCTCCTCATGGGATTTTAGGCATGCACATACATGCACTTGGCGTGAGTTTTTAAGGCGCCGGGTCCAGGACTCAAACTGTGGTCGACTACATGGGAGTCCAGCAACACAACCAACATGCTGGTCCTGACATTTTGCTTTATTTAGAGACTCACTTATATTGAAGATCTCTAAAAATCAGATAAATGGGAGACTCAGTTCTCAGGTCGTAGGTCAAGAAGGCAGAGGACATGGAGTTCTCACTCTCGTGTTCAAGTTTTTTCTTCCAAAGACTGTTAGCTCTGGACTCGTCTACCCATTCAACCCTGACCTCTCTGCCTAGCTGATTGGAGAGGGCGGCCACAGGACTAGGTCTAAAAGCTTGGAAAATACTGTCCTCCATCCTCTAGAGGGAAGTTTTCAGCAAAATAAATAGGAAATACTATTTCAAACAAGCACAAGAGTAGGTAAATATGAGCGTTTAGAATTGTCAAAGATTTTCTTTTTAACGTAAGAAAGTCTCTCTATAGGATATTTATATCGTTTATCTGCTTCTCATAAAAATTATGCATCTTGGGACAAGCAGTTAGCGTAATGGCTATGTCACTGGACTCCCACGTAGTCGACCGTGGTTCAAGTCCCAAACCTGGTGGCTTAAACTCACCCAGGAATTTGCTGTCTCTTTTTTTTTTTTTTTCATCAGGGGAGATATTTTTGCTATGGAGCCCGTGCACTTGCCAGAAAGAGAGACAGAAAGCAAGAAATCACCTCCCCAGAGGGGATGGCCATGCCACAATCCCTTCTCCTCCATTCTCCTCTCAGAATCTTGGGCACACACGCACACATGCCTGGCGTGAGTTTAAGCCACAGGGCCCAGGGCTCGAACCATGGTTGACTACATGGGAGTCCAGCAACATAGCCATTTGCTGTCTCTTAAAAACACAGGAGGGGCCAGCAGGTGGCATGGTGGTTAAGGCACTTGACTCCCACATGGCCAACTGCAGTTCAGAATGGCATCTTGCTTTTTTCTCTCTCTCTCTGTGAGTATACATGCCCTATAGAAAATTTAAGTAATAATAAATAAAATTAAATAGTTATTTTCAAAGAAAAAAAAAATGGGGTGGGGTGCATGGGAGTAATAGGTGGCTTAGTAGTTAAAACACTGGGCTCCCACATGTGGCCAGTGGCTTGAAAAATCACACCAGTCACGTGTGCATGCCCAAAATCCCAAGAGGAGAATGGAGAAGAGATGGCAGCGTGACATCTTCGCTGGAGGGAGTTCTCGTTTTTTCTCTCTCTGTCTCTCTCCATAAAGTGCACTCATCCTATAGCAAAAACCTAAAAAGAAAAGAAAAAAGAAAAGAAACACAAATAATTAAATAGATACAGTCTGAAAATGAAGAAGTTCTGGAGATGGTAGCAGTGATGGTTGTATAACTGTGTGAATGTACTTTATGCCACCAAACTAAACACTTAAAAATTGTAAAAACAGTACATATTATCTTATGTATATGTTACCACAAAATAAAAACATGAAGATTAATTGGAAGATGTTGTAAGTCAAGAAAAAAAATTATAGAATGGCTCTTGACCAACACAATAACATCTGACTTGAATAGATGTTGTTCTTGTAATTTCCTAAAAAGAAAAATGTAGAATATCCTTCACGCCAGGGTGAAATCCTTAATCATTTTGCTATCCTCCTAAATCGTTAGCCTTTGCGGCAGGCTATCTTTGTTGACACAAAATGTTTGTGTTATGGTATTCATTTTATTTTTTAAAAAGATTTATTTGATTGAACTTTATTTTCCAGTTTGATCAGAGAGAGACAGAGAAAGAGAGAGAGGGAAAGTGAGAAAGCAAGCCACCACGTCCAGGACTCAAACTGCAGTCGGCCACGTGGGAGTCCAGCGCCCTTAACCACCCTGTCACCTGCCGGCCCATGTTATGGTTTTTAAGGTACACTAATGCAGGTGAGACAGTTAAGCAAGCAGCTTTCTACTTGGGCCTTTGGGGTTTTTTTGTCTAAGTGTTTATTCTCATTTGTCTGCACCGTGGTTTTAAACTCACACACGCTCTCCTCCTCCCTTTCTCTAACACACACACAACACACACATAAACTTACATGCATGTATGCACTTGTGCACAAAGTCAATGTCCACATGATGCCAAGTGCCCTGTGGGGTCCTAAGTGAAAACCAGCCAGATCGCCTAAGTGGGCTCTCTACATCACCCCACAACCAGGATGCTTAGATTTTTCAGTTCTTTATCAGTTCATCTGGGCACACTGCAGACACCGTTTCAAACAGACGGTTCTCAGAGACAGGTCAACTTTTATCCCAAAGCAACAACTAGGAACCAATTACAGCCATTCTCGTCAATGGGGCTTATTATTGGTGCTAATCTGTGAATAAAAAGAGTCCAATTGTGAGGAAGGTTAGTAACCCCAAATAACATACCCATAGGTTTATTAGGCTTCTGCCAACACCTTCATCTGCCTTAATTGCTTCTATTGGGGTTGGTTTCACACAGGAATGGAATAATTTCCACTGCTTTAGCCTAGTTCTCTTAGTATCAACTGCAGAAGTCAGGGAAGAGCATGAAAAACTCAGGTCACGGGGCCAGCAGGTGGTGTGGTAGCTAAGGCACTGTACATTCCCACACGGCTGACCATGGTTTGAGTCCTGGACCTGGTGGCTTGCTCTCTCACTTTCCTTTTCTCTATGTGTCTGTCTTTCTCTGGACTAATTAAGATAAAGGAATAAATAAATAAAATTAAATAAATAATTCTTAAAAAGAACAAACTCAGGTACCCCCACTAAATTGATTCCTGCATTATCTCATTTTCTCCTCACAACAATCTTGCAAGAGAGGTATAATTAAGTAATGTACACAAGGTTGTACAACTAAATCGATGGAATAGAACCTGGAGCCCAAATCTGTCTTACGCAAAGTCTACTGTATCTCTACTACATCACACATTGACCCACAGCTAAAGAGTCAGCCCTCGGGAAAAGACTGACCCAGTACTCACCTTTAATGCTGTGCTGTTCTTGTGGCCAGGTGGTGACACAGCAATAATGCAATACTCTGCAGGGCTCATCCATGTGAGAAGGTTCCAGGTTCACATCCAGGGACTTCCTGAATATGCTGAGCACGTGCATGCCCGTGACCCAGGGCTGACTGAAGCTGGAGGTGGACCACAGAATAAAGACCCTATTGAGGGTACCTATTTCTCCCTCTCTCTCCCTCAGAAGAAAGAAATAAACACTTAAAAAAAAAAATATATATATATATATGCTAGGAGCTGGCAGGTGGTGTGGTGCTTGGAGCACTGGACTCCCACATGGCTGACTGAAGTTTGAGTCCTGGGCCTGGCAGCTTGCTTTCTTGCTTTCTCTTTCTCTTCTGGTCAAATTTTAAAAAATAATAATAATACATGAAATTAAATAAATAATTCTTCTTTTATACGTGCTGTTCATCTTATGTGTTCATCCCCTTTCAAGAGCCACCTTTCTCATACTCACGGAGGTGTCCAGTTCCCCTGCCACGTACACCAAGGTGCTTACTCTGTGTCTGGCCTTGTGTTCAATGTCTCACATGCATTATGACATGGAAAATCATTTCCTCAGGTATTACAGATCATCCGAGATGTGAGAAGCCATTAGCAAAAGCAAAGCCTGAATTCGTGACATCAGACTGAGTTCCAGGCCTTTCTATTGCACCACATTGCCTTCGGGGCCACAGCTTGGACTCCATGTTCCCTACCATAGTGGATATCAGGAAGTGGCGTATAATACTGACTTTGTCATACAAAGAAAGTAGGCCGGGCAGAGAGTAGAGACAGCCAAAGAACAAGGAGCCCTTAGTCCAGGGAAGAAAGGACTTTTCTATAAACTAAGTCTGCCTACATTTTGCTTTCAAAGAGTTTGTTTATAGTGGCAAGGAGTCTATGAAATAAATTTATTTTGGAAAGTAAAAGAATGCATCAATATTTCTTGTTTCTTCTATGCCTTGGGGTGAAGGGAGAGTGTGGAAATTGATCCTTCCAAAGTGAAGCTATCCCTTGTCCTAAGAGACACCTGGGGCAGAGGGCTGCTGGTAGCATGGAGGTTAAGATGCTGGGTCCCACATGGCTTACTGCACAGTTCAACTCTTAAACCTGGCTGCCTGAAAAACATGCCAGGCGTGTATGTGTGTGTGCCCAAAATCCCAGGGAAAATGGAAGAGAAGAGACTGCAGCTTGGCCATCCCTCCTGGGGGTTGTTTTCCCACTTTCCTTCTCTCTGTCTCTGGCCAGTGCACATACCCTCTACCAAATTTTTTTCATTAAATTAAATTTTAAAAGGGAGAGAGATACAGAGGACTTCAGCAAGTTTGTGAGAAAATGAAATTAAGGTATGAGTTTATTTGGGTGTCAAAAATTTTTAAGTTCATGCATAAATTCTTCATAATATGCATTTTCCATGAACTTTTTGAGTACCTCTCATATAAGGAAAAATGAATCCAGAGTTTGTGTCCATAACTTTCTAAGGTCCATTTACCCTTCTGCCCTATCAGACATCTTAGAAATTTAGATGTTTTCTAAGAGATTTGCTCACAGGAAGTTCATTATTTTTTGAATGAGTCTGTAGTAAAAATCCTCCTGTGAAAACAGCCTTCCCTGGATAGTTTAATGTTCTTATTTCCTGTCTCATGATCTCCAAGCAGAGGGTGCTGACTCACATACACCCCTGTGCAAAGTCTGGGGATGAGGGGGCGTGTGCCGGAAGAGAAGACTTTTTATAGAGATTCAGGTCGGGAGCAATAGAAAATTCAAGCTGGATCATGATTTTTCTTTTTGCCTTTTTTCCCTCCTCAGCCAGTAAAATCACCCAGGAGATTTCTGAAATCCTTCTACAGACCAAAATACTGAAAGCAAAGCATGAAAGGAAAGTATCTAAGCTCTTCAATTTTAGCTTGTGAAAAGAAATCTTTTTCTCTGAAATTAAGTAGAGACACAAGCTAATACTACCCAACTAGTGGCAAACAACCTTGAAAGAAACTGATTAGGGCAAATTAGTATGAAAGGTATTTGTTCTCATTTGAGTGTTACAGAAAACATGCAGTTCTCAGTAAACCCCTAGGCCGCAACTCAGCACAATGGAGGAATCTTCTCCTAGGTGAAATTAACACAGAGAAAATCCCTCAGTGGGCAGCAGGGACATTGCGAGGAAGTTGGTACCTGTTGGTGAAATGTAGCAAACAGGACGGAGCCCAACAGCATGGTTTTTAGGCTTACTGCAGACTTGGCTTGTAACATTGGAAGAGTTGGAGAGAAGAATTAAATCTTCTACTGACAAGTCTCCTGGAGGCCTTGATTCTGTTCTCTTGCTGATTACAGCATTTGAAAACCCCCAAGCTGAGTGGCCCTAGTGGGATGTGGGAGAAAAATTCCACTTCATCTGACTTGACACCGGCATAGGGTCAAATTGTGAAGTCAACCGAAGCCTTGTGATATGACTGGAAAATTAAAAACCTGCTTCCCATGTTTACCCTGCCATCAGCTCCACAGGTAATCAATCTGGGGCCTTATATGCCTTCTCGCAAAATAAGGGTTTTGATTACTTAATCTCTAGGGTTCCTTTAAGCTTTCTTAATCTAGATTTCGCTATATTTTCCTTCATTAAAAAAAAAGTTAATTTATGTCAAGAAATAGAGACAGGTACATTTGATGGGATCTCGGCTCTGTCCTTTGCACAGTCGCCAGCCAGCCAGGATCACGGGCACCTTGGGTGTGCCCAACATGTTCAGGGCAGCCTGAGATCCGAACCCGGGGCTCCCGTAGGGCTCCAGTGTCCCACAGTAGCATCCTACCACCAGCGGTACCACGGGGAGGCCCGTAAGCTACATTTCCAAGTTTATCTCTCGTGTCTTTTAATTCATGGAGTTTTTCTTCATAAATTGGTGTTCTAAATTTCTTGCCAAGAACCTAATTAAATAACTGATTATATGAATGAATTAATTAGTTATATAATTAATTAAATTTAAAAAGAAGGGAAAGAAAAAAACAAAGCCTGGACAAAGGAAGTAGCTTACTCAGTCTTCCAGAGTACTTACAGATAAGGCCCAATCCCTAAAATATCATTGGATTATTTTTAAAAAAAAATAGATTGACTCTCGTGGGTCTTTTCTTTTCTTTTCTTTCTTTTTTGTTTTTGTTTCTGTTTTTGTTTTTGTTGTTCTCTTTCATGAGATAAAGACAGAGACAGACAGAAAAGCAAGCAACCTCAACAGACTCTGTCGCAGCTGACCCACAGCCTTCCCAGCCAGCCGAGATCCTGGGTGCCCACACCTGAAGTTTACGGCTTGACTGGGGAACTGAATCCAGTGTCTTCCATGTGGATCCAGCATCCCTTGAGCATCACATTACCACTGCTCCATGAAGCCAGCCCAGCAACCTTTTTAAATTTTTTAGTTGTGAGTGAAAAACACAGCAGGCACCTGTATGTTCATGCCCCAAATCCTGACAGAATGGAGAAATGGAGAAGGGATTGTGGCATGACCAAGCCCCACTGGGGGGTGCTTTTTCTCTCTCCTCCTCTGTCTCTCTCTGGTAAGTGCACACATTCTCTGGCAAAGAAACTTTTTAAAAATTTATATATATATATATATATATATATATATATATATATATATATAGAGAGAGAGAGAGAGAGAGAGAGAGAGAGAGAGAGAGAGAGAGAGGCCAGCAAGTGGCATAGTGGTTAAGGCACTGGACTCCCACATGGCCTACTGCAGTTCAAGTCTGCGACCTGGCAGCTTGAAAATCACACCAGAGCATGTGCAGGGATGCTCAAAATCCCAGGAGAATGGAGAAGAAAAGATTGTGGAGATTTCAGAGTGGCCATCCTCCCCCTCCACTGCCCCAAGGAGTGGTTTCTCACTTTCCCTCTCACTGTCTCTCTCCTTCTCTAGCTAGCGCCATGCACCCTATGTCAAAAACCTTAAGAGAAAAAAAAGAAAGAAAAAAATATATATAAGACTGTCAAAGCACAAAAAAAAAAAAACTGCCCGACAGTAAAAAAATCAAAATTTTAGTGAATTACTTCCCTCTTTTCTTTCTACATTTATGGATGTGGGTGGGTGTTTTATAAAACTAGTATCAAGCAGATTTATATCTTCTTTGTATGAATTATCAGTGACATTTCCATCTCATTATGTATTCCTCAAAAACACTGTGCTGTAATTTATTTAGCTATTTTGGGCTATTTGAGGTTATGTTTATTTTTTAAGTTTTTAAATTTTTTCTTATTTTCTTTACACTTAGTTACTATATATATATATATATATATACATATATATATATATATATATTTAGAGAGATTTTGCCTTGAGGCACATGCACTCACAGGAGAGAGAAAGAAAGAGAGACTGAGAGAGGAAAAGTGAGAATCACCCCAGGGGGATGGCCACACCATGCCACAATCCCTTCTCCTCCATTCTCCTCCTCAGATCTTGGACACTCATGCACACATGCCCAGCGTGATTTTTAAGCCACCAAGTCCAGGACTTGAACCACAGTAAGCCATGTGGGATTCCAGTGACTTAACCACTATGTCATCTGCTGGCCCATTACTGTACATCTTCACAGCATACAAAGTAAACTTTCCCAGCATGAATACACCACATATTAGTCCAATCAACAATATTACCCTATATGTTATCAACAGATAGTTTTCCAGTTTTGTGTCTATTAAGTATTTTGCTTTTGTGTCCTTTGATTCCCTCCTTCCCATCCCCCATTATCCACCCTCCTCCCACATTGTCTCTAGTATCCACAGTTGCTCTCCTTGCTTTTATATCTTCTAATTTTTTCGTTTCTGCCATAGAGTACAGACATCTGGTATATACTAAATGGGGATATATAATTCCTCTCTTTCACAGTCTGGCTTGCTTCACTTAGCAATGAATCTTCCACATTTGTCATACTTTCAATCAAATACCAGAGTCTCTTTTTTTTTTTTTAATGACTCAGTAGTATTTCATAGAGTATATGTGCTACACTGTTTTAATCCATTCATCTATTCTTGGACATTTGGGTTGGCTCCATGTCTTTGCAGTTGTGAATAATGCCACAATAAACATGGATGTGCAAGTAGTTTTCCAACTGAGTATTCCTATCCTTTGGGTAGATACCCAGGAGTGGAATTGCTACGGTAGTTTTAAGGAATCTCCATATTGCTCTCCATAGTGCCTGTACTAATTTACATTCCCACTTAGATAATGTTTAAAAGTGCTAAATAATACTTTGATGAACGTTCAAAAGTAAACATGCATTTTACCTAGACCTGATAGCCACCTAATGCCTTAACCAAAAGGAAGTACTACTTTTCAAAAGTATTGATAATAGAGCATTGTGATTTAAAGGGACTCCAACTCTACCATTTACTACACGGTTTTCTAATCCAATTTATTTCTTCTGGGATCTGAGGATTTAATGGGAGTACATGGGAAGTGCCCACCCGTGTCTTGCATGCAGCTAATTTCCAATGTATGGCTGCTAATATTTTTTCACCGAGTCATGGTACTTGTGCACCATGACAGCTACTTGAGGATATATACCTGTAAAAGGGAAATATTCAGGGAGACATAGCAATACCCATAGACTTAAAGGGAACTATGGCTAATTTGAATTAATATCACCACTTCTTGAGCCAGCTAGTGGTGTGGTGGCCAGGGCAGCTGGATTCTACATGGCTGACTGTGCGGTTCAAGTCCCGGACCAGATAGCTTGAAAAACACTCTGGGTGTGGGTGTGTGTGCGTTCCCAAAAATCCCAAAAGGAGATTGGAGAAAAGGGCTGGTGGTATAGTCATCCTCCCTTGGGGGTGTTTTCTCTCTTCTCTCTCTTGGCCTCTCCCTCTGTCTCTCTGGCAAGCACAAGCACCCTATATAGCAATTAAAAAAGAATAAAGAGGGTAGCCGTGGGTTTCAGTCCAGACACAGCCAAGTCCAAGAACCACATCACACACAACCAGTCCCAAAAATGGCACAGAAATGACATCCAGAAACCTCAATCACAAAGATATAAATCTCCCAAGGGGGTGGACCCCACGTTCCTGAGGAACATGCGCTTTGCCAAGAAGCACAACAGGAAGGGTCTGAAGAAGATGCAGGCCAACAATGCTAAGACCTCGAGAGCGTGAGAGAAGGCCATCAAGGCCCTTGGAAAGCCCAGGGAGGTTCAGAACAGCATACCAAAGGGCAACAGTTGACTTGCCCACGCTGCCCACCCTAAGTGGAGAAATGTGCTTGCGCTTGTATCGCCAAGGCCTCAAGCTCTATTGGTCAAAGGCCAAAAAGGCCAAGGCTCAAACCCAGGCCAGGCCTCGGCTGCAGCTCCATCTTCAGCTCCAGCTCAGGCTCCCAGAGGTATCCAGGCCCCACAGAAGCTCCAGAGTAGAGGCTTCTGCCAACGTGAGGATGGAGGGTCTGGCAACCCCAGGGCTGCTCTCTGTGTGGGGCTGGTGTCCTCCTGTGCTGTGTGTACAAGTAAATATACACATTTACACCTGAGGGAGGGAAAAAAAGAAAGAAAAAGAAAAACATGCCATGTGCATGTGCTTGCATACCCCAAATCTCAAGAGCAAATCGAGGAGAATCGACGAGAGGAGATCATTCATGGTGTGGCCATTTCTTCCCAGGGCGTTTTTTCTCTCTGTCCCACTCTCTTTGATCTCTGTCTGTCTCCCTCTCTCCTTCTCCAGCAAGCACCCTGTAGCAAACAAAATAAATATATATACACACACACAAGCACACACACACACACACACACTCAAACATATTTCATATATATATATATATATATATATATATATATGTTATATAATGTTATATATGCACACATTTTATATATATACACACACATTATATAATAACCCATACACACACACACACACACACACACACATATATAACCACCACTTCTTACAGTTCCTCGTGTAGGAGGTGCACAATACAATAAGCTGAATAAAGGACTCAATGAATGATGTATAAATCGTAGAGTAGCCCACCAGCTATTATTTGTCTTCACATAAAGCCAGCCTCAACTTCCCTCGTAAGCTTTTCTTGCCCATGATCCCCTGGGAACAGCTGAATGAATACACTTGGTTAACCAAAATTAAGTGATATACCTCAGCTAGGAGACCATGAGTCCTAAGTTTGGCTCTATTTCTAACTAGCTTTGGACCAAAACATTCGTAACAGCACTCTCATTGTTCTAGTACGCTATTATGCAGAGGGGGCAGAGCATGTCATTATTCCCGATTTCCAGACGAGTTAACTAATGGCCAGAGAAGTAAAATGATTTGTCCACATTCCCTCCTCCAGATCAAGAGGCAGGCAGGTGGATGACCTTCGAAGGCCCTCCAGCTCTAAGGGTGTTAATCTGCGACGTGTCTCTCTGAGCACTGCTGGTTTGCAAACAGGTTCGCTCGTTATGGCATCTTTTATGCTGTTTTCCCCTGGGTTTGTTCCTCTCCCTCTCCTTTCCTCAAAGCTGGCTCTGCCAGGCTGAGCTGGGGACTTTCGACAGCAGAGGGGGCTCCTGAGTCAAACTGGCTCTCTCCAAATAAGGACGTGCATTGTGACTGCCTGCTGAGATGCAGCTCAGATGCTCATTCCATCTAGAGTTCTAGGGATAAGGACTCTAGGGATCAGTCGTACAAAATATAATCTTGGAGAAACATGTGCTCTGGTCCTGTCTCTGCCAATAACAGCTTGTCACCCCAGGAAAGTACCTTCACTGAAATGTAAAAACGTCCTAGCTCAGGGGTTCTCAAACCTGGCTGCACATCAGAAACCCCTGGGCTAGTTATTCAAAGCACCTAACAGGGCCCCCATCCCAGACCTATTACACCGGAATTTCCAGGGGCAGAGTCTACAAATCTATCATTTCGTAATTTAAGAACCCGGGAGTTTTGAATGCACAGATACGTTTGGGAAGTGCCAAACTTGGTAACTCATTCTTTTGTTTTTTTTTTGTTTTGTTTTGTTTTCTCAGAGAGAGATTGTTGCTATAGGGAGAGTGTGCTGAGGGAGGGAGAGGAAGAGAGAAAGTGAGAAATCAGCCCCTACAGAGGATAGCCACCCACAATCCCTTTTCCTCCGCTTCCCTCTTGGACTTTTTGGGTGCACACACATACACACATACACACACACACACACACAAACACACACTTGAACTTAGTCAAACATATGGGAGTCTAGTGCCTTTTTTTTTCTTTTGAGAGATTTTGCTATATGGCATATGTGCTTGCCAGAGAGGCAGAGAGCGATACAGAGACAGAAAGTGAGAAATCACCCCCCCCCCCCCCCCCCCCCCCGGGGTTATGGCCACATCACAATCCCTTCTTTTCCATTCTCCTCTGGGGATCTTGGGCACACATGCACACATGCCCAGTGTGAGTTTCAAGCTGTCAGGCCTGGGACTCAAACCTTGGTAGACCATGTGGGAGTCCAGCGCCTTAATCACTACACCACCTGCTGGCCCAATAACTCATTCTTTTATTCATTCTAAGGTTGAAAAGTCAAAATGTGTACACACTTCTTCCTCTCCCATAAAATACCACTGCTTTTGTTTCTGGTTGATTGGTATAGACTGCTTAGAGAGTATTTGAAATAGATTCGAAAACAGTACTGACCTATAGAAATATAAAAATAAGCCACAAATGTAAGCTACGTATGGAAGCTGATGATTCCCAGTAGGCACTTTAAAAAAATTCAAAGAAGCAGGTAAAATTAATTTTAGTAACATATTTTACTTAACTCAATGTGTTTAAAATATTTTTCTTTCGGCTTGTAATCAATACAAAAAAGCAAATATTGATGAGATACTATTTCATATTGAAAGTATTGAAAAGTATTGATAAAATGCATTTTTTTTGTGTGTGGTAGGTCTTCATAATTTGGTGTGTATTTTACCCATACTGCATACCTAAATTGGGACTTATTAGTTCTTACCAGCTTCTTACCCGGACGCAGCTATAAATATCATTAATGCACTTTACCCATGCAGCACAACTGAATTGAGACTAACCACTATCTCAAATGCTCAACAACCACCTGTGACCAGCAGTTACATATTAAACAGCACCATGATGTCACATCAGTAGAATATTAGCATGTTCATGATGATAGGGAATTTGAGTGTAGGTCATGTGTCATGTAGTTGTCATCACCAAAGAATGATGCTAGGTAACATCAGTTATTCTTGAGGTCAGATAAAAAGACCATGTTCAGAGGTGACCCAGCCTAGGACTCAATTATGGGGAAGAGATGGAAAATCCACACTAGGAGTTGAAGACTTAGCCAGAACCTTGGTTGAACAGGCCCAAGCCTAGGCACTTGAAAATCTGAGATTGTACTCATGGCGGAAGAATGAGGGAGGTGGGTACCTATGGTCACTAAAATAAGAATGTAATCAGCAATAGTAACAGATCATACTTTAAATGTATCATTTTAAAAAGAACTTTTTGGGACTGGTCCTGTTGACTAGTGGTTAAAGAAGCTAGATCCCACATGGCTGACGACATTTCAAATCGTGGCCCCAACAGCTTGAAAAACACACCAGGTGCATTACATGTGTGCCCCGAATCTCAACAGGGTGAAGATGGAGGAGAAGAAATTATGGCACGACCACACCCCACTGTGGGGGTGCTTTCTCCCTCTCACTCGCTCGCTCTCTCTCTGTCTCTGTCTCTCTCTGGTGAGTGCACACTTCCTCTGACAACTTTTTAAAAAGCCCTTTATTCACTAGCCTCATTTATTTCTCATCACAATCTTGTGAAGCAGGCAGATGTGATGTGTAGTATTTAGACTCAGGAACTGAGGTTCAGAGAGGTTACATGTTTGCTTAGCCTCCCTATCCAGTGAATGAAGCTCTCTGTTCCATATGGGAATTCAACCTTGGCCTCATTATCTGCAAGTTCTTACCCGCTTCTTACCTGATGCAGCTAAATATCGTTAATTCACTTTTCAAAGGACCCTCCTCTTCTAATAGATAAAGTTCAGTTAGCCATTCCCTCCCCCCCTCCGCTTTGTCTGCCTTCTCTAATCACAGATCTCCCTGGAAGGTGTAGATGCCTTTGCCTCGGGCAAGGATGCCTTTTCCACAGCACCATGTGGAGCTGCAAGCCAGCTTTTAAAGTGGAAGCCACACTTTGCTGCTGGCTGAGTTAACAACTTGCAAAGTCACTCAGAGAAGCTGGAAAGGTTCTGAGCCGGAATGTGAAGTGACATGAGGAGACAGTCACATGAACAACGGAAGTGGAGAGAGGAAGAACCTAAAACTAGAGGAGGGAAAAAAAAAGAAGAGAACAATCATAATGGCAACAACGATGATCAGTATCAGCTTTTCTTGTCATTCAGAGCCTTATCTGTCCACCCTACCTAAAGTAGACATCCAGTTACTATCAGATCACCTTCCTTCAATTTCCGTATTGCATATGTCACTATGAGATGTTTGTATTAGTTTTTTGTTTTGTTTTGTTTTTAGAGATTTTTGCTATAGAGTATGTGTGCTCCCCAGAGAGACAGACAGAAAGAAAGATAGAAATCATCCTTCGGAGGGATGGCCATGCTGCAACCCCTTTTCCTTCATTCTCCTCTCAGGATTTTGAACATGCACACACGAGCCCAGCGTGAGTTTCAAGCCACTGGGTCCAGGATTCAAATTGCTCTTGGCCATGTGGGAGTCCAACACTTTAACCACTACATTACCTGCTGGCCCAGATACTTGTATTAGTTCTTACCTCTCCCCGCCCCATGTTGAGAATAAGCTCCATGAAAGCACAAACACTCTCTCCTTCCCTGTTCTCTCTGCAGATATTACAACCATGCCTGGGCCCACAGAAAACACTCAATAAATGCTATCAATAGACAAACAAGTAAACAAATTAGCCTTTTACTCTGTGGCAGGAATTGCGCAAGTCTATAACACAGTGCATAGGTTATGTCACTGAATTTTCCTATTCCCACCATCTAAGTATGGAGCGATGAGTCTGTAATCTGCACATTGTAAAGTCACTAATGAGTTCCTAACCCCCAAATCCAAAAATTGTTTTTTTGGTAAAACCTTTCTTAATTTATTCCAGCCTTGCTTCAACATCAGAGACTGTTGACCTTGGATTCCTCCTAGAAAGTCTTTGATTCAATTCATTCTCATTCAACAAAACATCCTTGAGTACCAACCACATGCCAGTCACTACCCTAAGGGCAGAGGGTGCAAAATGCAATGGCCAAGCAGGCATTGGAGAGGGCTCCCAAGTTGTGGTGCTGATTTTCTCCCCACCATTTCTTCTCGACCTCCTCCATTGGCTTATCCGCATTCTTCCGCAATCCCCCCAACGTGAGAGTCCCTGAGATCTGCTATAGGACTCTTCTGAGGTACAGTGTCTCCCCAATTTTTTTTTACCTACCATTCCTTCTCAAGCAGGCACCTGTATGTAGACGTGCAACTGTTTTTCACAGGGACATACCACCATTACCTTATTTCAGCTCAACAGTTCGAAAATGACATCCTTCCACCATCCGAACTAGCTGGAATTCCTAGCATCTATTCTTTCAGAAGAATAGAAAAGGGACAAATTTTTTACCGTAAGTTTCAGGTCATTTAAATTTATAATCAACAATAGAAGCATCTGCTCCCTAGCAGGCCTCTATCCTTGTCCTCCACTCCAATGGCATGAAAACCCTAAAAAAAAAAAATTCTATAAGGAAAAGTATGCCTAACACATATCAGTCCAGTAGTTCCAAAATGGCAGAAATAGCAAGCTAGTAAGTAGAAAGCTGACCTCACAGGATGACAGGCAGCATGGATAAGACGGAGTTATGTGGGACCAGCAGTTAGCGTAATGGCTATGTTGCTGGACTCCCATGTAGTCGACTGCGGTTCGCGTCCCGGACCCGGTGGCTTAAAACTCACGCTGGGTGCGTGTGTGCCCAATATCCCGAGAGGAGAATGGAGGAGAAGGGACTGCGGTGTGGCCATTCCCCCTGGGGGGTGATTTCTCGCTTTCTATCTCTCTGTCTCTGTCTGTCTGGCGAGCGCACGAGCCCTATAGAAAAAACCTCTCCAAAGAAAACAAAACGAAAAAAAAGACGGAGTAATGTTAAAAGAAAAAAATAGACAATTTAATTTAGTGGCGTTTGACTAGATCTTAACACAATTGGGATTGGGTAGTTTACTGAACCAACTTCTGAGCAACTCCAGATAGCCTTGTGGTCATGCAGAATTTAAGTTCCGGAAAAGGAAAGTGACATGTACAGGAACATGACATACAAAAATGACAGTGAACAAATGAGGTAGGAAATCAACTGGATTGGCTACATTCTGAAGTTTGCCTGATTTAACACAGTTTAAAAGGAGAGATGTTGTGATTGACTGAAGCCTAGCTGCTGTGATTGGCTGTAACTTAGCAAGAAAAAAAAAAAAGAAAAGCAACCTTATCTATAACATAATAAATGAGGTCACAGTTTGCTTACAGAAACCAAGCAGAAGTACAGAGGTTTTTTTGATATTCTTTAACAGTAGAATGAATTAGAAACCAGGAGGCTCTCCTGTAACCCCAACTACTTGGGAGCCTGAGTGAGGAAGATTACAAGTTTGAGAGCAACCTGTCTTGAAAAAAAAAAAGAAACAGAGGCTTAATTTCAGCTCCTAACTCTACCACTTAACTGTGTGATTTGGGGCAAGGTAATGCTTCTTTGAACTTTGGTTACATCATTTGAGAAATAGGTAGAAGGGTAATTTAGTCCCACTTATTATGGCAAATAATATTATATTGAATAATTGATATGAGCGATATAATGTTATTTGAACATAAAAGACCCTATGAGGTTGCAAATTCCTTTCGTGTTATAATTTAGCCACTCACTGGGTTAGATATGGGCTTGGAGTTTCAAAAACATAGACCCTGCAGTTACAAGAGGTAAGATTTTCTTTCAAGGCAGTTACAGAAGCTTTGTGTTTCTTTAGTCTTTCTCTAAATTCTCTGGTGTCCTTAGAGACATTTCTACCACAATGCTCCATGGCAACAGCTACTTGGTTACTATGCCCACCATAGGAATTTGGCTCCAGGTGACTACTGGTGATCATTTATTTATTGTTTAAGAATTAATTAATTAATTAATCAATTAATTTGTTTTTAATTTGACCAGAGAGAGGGAAAGTGAGAAAGCAAGCCACCAGGTCTGGGACTCGAACCACGATCTGCTATGTGCGAGTTCAGTGCCTTAACCACCACACCACCTGCCGGCCTACAGGCGATCATTTTGGTCTCTTCCCTGGATTCATTTCCAATACTAGTAACAGTATCAGAGAGGGTTCAGTTGGGGAAGCAGAATCACCATAAGGATATGAAATAAAGCATTTAGTTTAAAATGTAGACCTTACAGAATTGGGAAAGAAGCTGGGAAATAAAGGTCAAGTAGGGAAAGCCAGAAGGCCAGAGGAGCCATTAACCTCTCAATCTGAGACACCAAGCACAATTAACCTCTCAATCGGAGCCCCCACGCACAATTAGCCTCTGAAATAGAACCACCAAGAAGGAGCTTGAGGAAAACTCTCTGGAAATCTATTGCGTCCAAGTAAGGACCACTTCTGTGGGTCCACAGCCAAGCTTCCAGTGCTGGGTCTGAGACCTGCAAAAGGAAGAACTCAGGAGAGAACCCAGAACAATCTGGAACCTTCAGGGCACTTCTCTCTGTCACCGAAACTGACCACAAACGCTTTCTGAGAATAAGGCCCACTTCTTTGCTTCCACCTTGCAATCTTGCAAATATCCACTTTTGGTCAGCTCGAACAATACCATGCAGGGCAGGGAACTAGGAAACAATTTCCAGTCTAACACATATGATATATTATAACACAGAGACTATGTTTTATTTCTTTATTTGTTTATTCATTATATGTATTTAATTATGTGCTTACTGTTCTAAATTGTTAAAAAAAATATATCTGAGTATATATACGTATATAATCTTTGCACATCTGTACCTATTTTTCTTTTGTTTTGTTTAGGTTGTTGCCATAAGGCACGTGTGCTCACCAGAGAGAGGCAGTGAGAGACAGTGGGAAAGTGATAAATCACACACTAGGGAGATAGCCACATTGCAATTACTTTTCCTCCATTCTCCTCTTGGGATTTTGGGCACAAACACACATGTGCTTAGAGTGATTTTCAAGCCACCGGTTCGGGACTTGAATCACAGATAGCCATGTGGGAGTCCAGCACCTTAACCAGCATGCCACCTACTGGCCCTCAATACCTGTATGTTTTTAAGGTAGCTTCTTAGACAGAAAAGGCTAGGTATATGCTGTAGGTGGTTCCAAATGGTCCAATGCTACATGTTGCACTGATGTATACTTGCTTCTGCTGGGCTTCTTGTAAACACTGATAGAAGGCATATCCTGCTTTCTTTTGCATGTCTTTATTAAAAGCATTTTTTAGAGATTTCATATGTATAATGGGGCTTATAGTTCTTCTTTGAGTCACCTGCTCATATTGTTTGCTCTTTTTCTGCAGGGTTCTTCATCTTCTTCTTGTTGATCTAAGAAGTTCTTTATCTTTTAAGTACATTCTGGGTAAATATTTGCAAATATTTTTATGCAGCCTATAGTTTTCCTTTTGGCTTGGTTTATAGTATTAGCTTCTCCGTTTAGGGTTTTGTTCACATCATCAAACTATTTTACAATGAAAAAATCTTTGTTGTGTGCTAATCACAGTAAGGATTTAGTAAATCTGTCAGTGTAAGAATGTTCCTACTGGGCTGGCCTGATAGCACAATGGTTAAGTGAACTGGATCCCACAGGGCTGACTGCAGTTCAAATCCCTGCCCCCAGAAGTTTATAACACACTCTGGACACATGTGTGCTCATGTCCAAAATCCTGGAGAGACCGGCAAATGGAGGACAAAGGATTACAGCATAACTAGATCTCACTGGGGATGCTTTTTTTTTTCTCTCTCTCTTTCCTTTTTTATTTTTCTTTCTGGCCAGCATACACCCCCTCTGGAAATATAAAAGAAAGAAGAATTTCCCACTTCTGGAAAAACCACAGAGGTGTAGATTCTATTTAGGCAAGTCAGAAACAAAGCCATAATGAAGCAGAGAATTGTAACTACCCTTTTGCTATAAATAACCTGCTATTTTGGGGAAGTAAAATCCTAATTTTGAATACAGAAGCTCTTTAAAAACATTCAATTGATACTCACATTAAATGTTAGAATTGTGAAGGACCGGGAACCAGCAGTTAGCGTAATGGCTATGTCGCTGGACTCCCGCGTAGTCGACCGCGGTTCACGTCTCGGACCTGGTGGCTTACAACTCACGCCGGGCGCGTGTGCGTGCGTGCCCAAGATCCCAAGAGGAGAATGGAGGAGAAGGGATTGCGGCGTGACCATCCCCCCTGGGGGGTGATTTCTCGCTTTCTGTCTCTATGTCTCTCTCTGTCTGTCTGGCGAGCGCACGCGCCCTATAGCGAAAAAAACCTCTACAAAAAAAAAAAAAAAAAAAAAAAAAGAATTGTGAAGGACCAGCAGTTGGCGTAATGGCTATGTCACTGAACTCCCATGTAGTCGACAGCGGTTCAAGTCCTGGACCCAGTGGCTTAAACTCACGCCGGGCATGTGTGTGTGCATGCCCAAGATCCCGAGAGGAGAATGGAGAAGAAGGGATTGCGGCGTGGCCATCCCCCCTGGGGGGTGATTTCTCGCTTTCTGTCTCTCCGTCTGTCTTTCTGGCGAGCACATGTACCCTATAGTAAAAATCTCTCAAAAAAAAAAAAAAAAAAAGTTAGAATTGTGATTGGAGAGATCAGCAGGTGACATGGAGGTTGAGGTGCTGAACTCCCACATGGCCAACCATTGTTCAAATGTCAGACCTGGTAGTTTGCTCTCTCACTTTCTCTCTCTTTCTTACTCACTCTATCAAATAATAATAATAAATAAAATTAAATCAATAATAATTATTTTTTAAAAATCCATTGAGATTGGAATTTCTTAGAGCCTGTTAGATGCTCATGTTATCATCACCACCACTACCTCCTCTCTTCACTCACGGTAGACTTAGCTAATTGATTTAAGCTTAGATGTGATTGAAAGCTTTGCAGCATTCCAGAAAGCTGCTACCAATCCATTGGAGTTTGCATGTGAGATAAAGGCTGCTCTGGGGTTCTGGTCCAACCTTCCATTTTTAGAGGAAAAACTGAAAGGCCAGGTTGAGGATGTGACTTACACGAGACTATGCAGTGAGTTAGTTGTGAAGCCAGAACTTGAACCCAGGTTCCTGTCTCCTAATCTAATGTTCCTTCCAGGGTCTTACTATGTTCTGCCTCTTCTGCCACCACCAGAGGTAGCCCTTCATGGACCATATGGATAAGGCCCTTTCGAAGAGTGAATAACACATAAAAATGGTTTTGTTTATTTGTTTTTAGAGAGCTTTTTGCTATAGGGCATATATGCTCACCAGAGAGGGACAGAAAGCAATAAATCACCCCCGGGGGGATGGCCACACCACAATCCCTTCTCTTCCATTCTCCTCCCAGGATCTTGGGCATGCACACACACACACACAATGAGTTTTAAGCCACTGGGCTTGGGACTTAAACTGTGGACGCGGAAGTCCAGTGACGTAGCCATTATGCCATCAGCTGGCCCCCACGTAAAAGTGTTTTAATCACAGTGTATGTGTTAATAACATCCTCATAGGTTTGGAGCTGAGGTAAAAGGGCCCTCGCTGGGCAATCAATGGGAGCAGCCATCTGTAAGGGCCCTGAAACACAATGACAAATCCAAGGAAGTTTCCACATGGTCTCAGGGAGAGCTCCGTGTAGAATTGAATGCAATATCGGATGACGTGCTTGCAGAGGGAGAGGAGAGGATAAGTCACCACGGGAAGCAGGCCCAGTGCCAGTCTCTAAGCTAGTGGCCTGATTAACTTTTGTTTGCAGAGAGGAGCAATAATAAACTGATGGGATCAATAAAGAAGCTAACGGCTGACACAGCTAACCCCCTTCTCTGGCCTTCCCCTAGGTATGCTCCACTTCTTATCTAAACTAATACTGAACGAACATCTAAAGTCTATCAATTCAGAAGATCACCAAATCGTTGACTGCTCTGAGCACCGAATTATTGATCATCAGTAGGTACTCACACGTCTCCAACCAACTTTACCCTCATTCCAAACTCGACCCATCTTCCCATCTCACCTACTTTACAGAGGCTTCCCTGACCCCTACCTCACCCACGTTACCTGTTTCTCCTCTTGCTTATCCTCTGTAGTTTGGTGAGGGCCTGGGAATGTGCCATCTGTTATCAGCAAGGAACTCGCTAAGAAAGTACAAACTGCTTATTCTTCATAGGCACAAACTGCAACTTCTTATTTGTATGCCATGCAGTGTGTACGCAACTTAATTATTCCTGTTGATTAAAGGGCAAAAAGAAAAACTCACAGTAACTTCTGGGCTTAATTTTCAAAGGGTCTGTGGCTATCTTAAAAGCACATAGAGTTTCTTTCCCTTAAAGACCTACCCGATGGGGTCCTCTGCTACTCACAGTAAGATTCTGCTTAGACAGGCATTTCTTTGAATTGCCTTGTTTCTGTTTTGTAAAAAAATATTAGAGGAGAATGGATGGGCCCTATATGAGTCTCCCTAATGGTTAAGGGAGCTGGATCCCATTACAGCTGACCCCAGTTTGAATCCTGGACTTGGTGGCATGAAAAATGCACAGGGACTATGTGTGCATACCCAAAATCCTGCTGGAAAGAACAAATGGAGGAAAAGAGACTGCAGCATGACCACCCTCATTGGGAAGGGCTTTCACTTGCTCTCTCTCTCTCTCTCTCTTTCTCTCTCTCTGGCAAGACCATGTGCTCTCTGGCAATAAAATAAATAAATAAAAATTGAGGGCAAACAGGTGGGGAGGTGGTTAAGATGCTGGATTCCCACATGGTTGACCACAGTTTGAGTCCTGGACCTGGAGACTTAAAAATCACACTGGGCATGCCCCAAATCCCAGTAGGACAGTGGAGGACAGAAGGAATTGCACTGTGGCCATCCTCTCTAGGGGATGATTTCCTTCTGTCTCCCTCTCTATCTCTGTTCAGTGAGTGTGCATGCCCTATGGCAAAAAAAACTAAAAATCAATAAATAAATACATAAATACATTTTAATAAAAGAGAAAATAATTCTAAAAAAACATTGTTTTGGACTAAGTTCCTGCTCTAGGTCCCAACAGACCACACCAGAATAGTCACTCATGCTAAAATGCCACATCATTAAACTGAAATTTCAAGTAAACGATAGATCTCAAAACCGACCAGTTTTTCTTGAAAAAGAAGATTCCAGTCTACCTAAATCAGAGCTATAAAGAAATAAAACTTATACACATCTTGTGGCTTTCTCAGAAATGAGCACCTGAGGACTGGCCCTGTAATGTACTAATTAAGGGAACGGGATCCCACACAGCCGGACGCGGTTCCAGTCCTAGCCCCTGTGGCTTGAAAAACACACTGAGTATGCAGGCTTGCATGCTAAAGAAAAATCCCAACAGGATGGAGAAATGGAGAAGGGATTGTAGCACGTCCACGTGCTTTAGGGGGTGCTTTCTCTCTCTCTCTTAGTCTCTCTCTCTCTCTCTCTGGCGAGGACACATACCCTCTGGCAATATTCTTTTTAAAAGATTAAAAGAAAAAGAAATGTGCCCCTGACATAGCTCAAGATGCTATGTAGACTCATTGGACTTTTTGTTTTATGAACATCCTTCTTGCCCAAATACATCCTGCCTTCACCTTCCATCAGTCACATCTACTAGTTAACAACTTTAAAATGGTTTTGTTACATCAATGTGTGGGATTCAAACTGTCACTTTGCTTAAGATTAAACCTTCCTATGATTTTTATATTTGACAATTAAAAAAAAAAACAAACAGTTAAGGCAATTCAAAGTGAAACAAGTCTAAGCAAATCTTTCCAGGAATAGCATGGGACCCAATCAGATAGGGAAACTGTGTGTGTTTTCACGATATAATGGGCCCTTTGAAAGTCAAACCCAGAAGTTACTGTTTCTCTTTTTGCCATTTAAGATTAAGCAAAATGATTCCAGGTTACCATGAGGCTTCCCTGCTCCCCTTATCATAGAATGTAACCAATCACTGGTGTACAAGACACTGCTACTTCTCCCTCTCATTCGTAATTTTTGCCTTTACAATCATCTTGAATCCTGCAAGATCTTGGTGCACAGAATTCAGAGTAACTTGGCTATTGAACCCAGACTTTATTTTACTTTGCCTCCGCATCTCTCTTAGGTTGACAGACTGATTCCCATTTTATTCCAGAATTATATAGTAGCAATGTGGAACTACTTTCTCTCGTGACTAAGGTGAGTAACAATTTGTTGGAGGCCCATAATGGATTTATTTTATTATATCATCTCTCTCGATGGCTGGAATTAGGGAGGAGATGGAAAACAAAGAAAAATGGGGCAGGACTAGGAAAAGGATACTATGTGTTCAACGATAAATACAAATCTTTATCTATTTATAGAGGAGTCATTACTAACCAGGGGGAGATTTTGTACCACTCCCCCAGGTGGGTTGCCAGATTTTACATAGTACACCCTGTTAAATTCACACATACTAAAAAGCATTCATTGTTTCTCTGAAATTCAAGTTGAACTAGGCATCTTTGATTTTTACTTGCTAAATCTGGTAACCCTACCCCAGGGAACATGAAGCAATGTCTGGAGATATTTTTGATTGTCATGACTTAAGGGTGACAATCAGGAGCTACTGGCCTCTAGTAGGCTGATAATTTTATCACTACAAAGTACCTAATAGCACTGGTCCAATTGGTGATGTGGTGGCTAAGATGGCTGGAGTTCACACAGCTGACTGTGTGTTGGAGTCTTGAACCTGGCACCTTGAAAAACACACTGGGTGTATGTGCATGCATGCCCAAAATCCTGAGCGGAGAAACAGGGGAAAAGGGATTACAACATGGCCATCCTCCATGGGATGGGGGAGGGGGGGGCCTGCTTTCTTGCCTTCTCTTTCTTTCTCTCCCCTTAGTGAATGCACACAGCCTCTAGAAAGTAAAAAAAAAAAAAAAAAAAAAAAAATTAATTACCTAACAGTATTAAAATAGCACAGAAGAAAAATAGTACACATGTACATGTAGGCGTATTCATTCCCCCATTCCCACACCCAAAAATCATGTTTGCAAAGTTTCCTTCTTTTATTCTACAAGTTCTTACAAACTAGAGTTTTATAATGGTCATTTTTACAGCCCCGGGGAGGCAAAATTCAGATCACATTTGGGGAGAGAGAAAAATTCAGGAAAAAAAAAGTGATTTTCCAGGATCCCACAGAGCCCTAAGGAAAACAGAATTAAAAACCCACAACTGCTAAACACTGTTCATTCCAAAAAAGTCCGCCTGTCTGCATCTCTACTGCTCAGTTCCCACCATGCTCAGGTTAGGGCAACAGCCCCCGAGTTTCCGTTTTCAAGAGATCAAAAGTTTTCGCAACTGATTAGCATCCAGAAAGCAACAGCCTCCTTCAACCTTGAGATGCAAATAGCCACAGATTGTCAAGGGATCTGAAGGACTGGCGGATTTGATGGAAGATCAAATTCCCGACATTTCCAGGGCAATTAGTTGCACAAAGTCACAGGAAGGTGCTGCCGGTTCTCCACAAGCTGCAAAGCTGTAATGAGACTCTGAGCTCTACCAGCTTGGACTAATTGGCCTGCACGAATCCAGCAGAGTTCATTATCACTACCCCCATCTCGTAGAACAGAGAAGGTGGGTAGAGACCGTTCTACTTCACCATGAGACACGGTCCTCTTGACTATCTCCCCGTGCCGAGTTTGTACATAAACTCCGGATACCGAGGGTCAGGATCGCTCTGCTAATTATGCACACTAGTGGGAAGGAAAGGTCTGAAAAGAAGTCAAATCTCTTTGCAAGCTCCTTTTAAAATTCCACTCGAAGGTAAGCCCTGGCCTCAAAAAGGTTTAAAACGGCTCAGTACTTTTATCTGATGGTTAAGGAAACCAGGGAGGAAGTGGCTGTCAATTCCAGCCAGGACTCTGGCGCAGGAGCTAAATTGATTTTGAAAGATCTGATTGCTGAATGGCCTCCCTTGTGCTGGCAGCCCAGGCTGGAGCCACAGCTGACTTCTCCAGACATGCGAGGCAGTGGAGTTCCAGCCAGGTGGCCCAGCGCATTGGGTGACTGAAATGCAGCCTGTTGTCACGAAGGATTTTCTACTTGCAGAGGCAGTTATGCATGTCTTTTGTCATCGCCTGGCTCTCTGAAGGGCAGCACGTCAAGGTCCTCCGGGGGCCAGTCAATCACAAAGGAATCTTCTACCCGGGAGGCCCAGCCTGACAAGGTGTATGACAACCCCAGACTTTCTAGAGCCTTCACCTTCCTGTTCCTGTTCCCTGGCACTGACGAGGCTTTCCCTTATTTGAGCTGGCAGCCCGCTTTCTCAATCAGCCAAAGGACACTGGTTGCAAAGACTTGCCCTGAGAGGATGTGACCAGCCGAAGACTGGTGGAATCCCGGCTGGCAGGACCAACTCTCCACTGAACAGCTCGGGGCTGATTTCCCCACCTTCTAGACCTTCCACTAACCTTTCATGGAAAAGGTGGGGCTGATAACAGGCAGTCCAGGCCCTTAGAAAGATGTCTGCTCCCCATTTCTCTGTGAAGCGCTTGTTAAAAATAAGGTGTGGGGGTTACGGCTCTAGTCTCCGCCACTTTACTAGCTTTGTAACCTTCTGCAGAGTTATTGTTTAACCGCAGTTCCCTCATCTATGTAGGTGGGATAATGGTTCTCAGACCAGGCAGGGTTGCAGGGAGCAATAAATGAACCACTGACACAGAGTAAGGGCTCAGTAAGTGGTGGTGATGGCGTGCGCATCTTCTGTCAAAGTCACAGGCAAATCCAAGCCTTCAGGCCTACTCCATGACTCCCACAAAAACAAACATAAACAAATAAATAAATAAACAAACAAACATGCATGAGAAAATATACAACTTGCCTCATTGCAAAAATGCCCTCTCTTTGCCTGCTGTTGTATTGTAAAACCTCTTTCTTTCTCCGCCCAATCCAGTTGCCTTCCTCTTGCCATGTTTTTCTTGTTTTTTAAACATTTATTTAGTTAGTTATCTGTTGTGATTTTTCAAGCCAGTGGGTCCAGGACTTGAACTGTAGTCAGTCATGTGGGAATCCAATATCCTAACCACTATGCCGACTGCTAGCCCCCTCCTGCCATGTTTTAAGGTTTTTTGCTGTTGTGTTGTTCGTTTGTTTATTTTATTGACAGAAGGAACATGCACTTGCCACAGAGAGGGAGAGAAAGCACCTTTCTCCCCAGTGGCATGTGGTCACAGACCTTTCCGCCACATTTCCATCCATCAGGAATTGGGGTACACACAGAATCTCAAGTCACCAGGGCCAGGATTTGAACAGTAGTCGACCACATGGTATACAGTTCCCTTAACCACAATACTATGGGACTTGGTCTTCGTGCCCTGTTTTTCTACACCACTCTGTGATCTCTACTCAACAGTCCTCTCACATGCACCCCAGCATGGCATTAAAATTCTGCCACCCATTGCCTCAGAACTCCAGTGTCTCCATGGCTTCGATCTCCTTGGCCATCACAGCACACACTGGGCCAGCCCTGGGCACTAGCAGATCACACTGCTACCCTCGAAGGATGAGCTGAAGAGTGCCTGGAGCCCAGAGTCAGCCAAGGGCCTCCCCGCACTAGAACACAGCAGAGCTTTTCTTTGTCCTTATTGGCCTAAAGGTGCCCAGATTGAAATCTCCAGTTTAGACAACATGGTCCCCCTGTAGGTTTTATTTATCACATGGGCAGGCATAGAAGTCCGCTGCCCTTCCAGTAAGCCATTAGCTCCCCAAAATTGATCAGATTAGGGCACAGAAAAGAAAGCCAGGTGGGTTGGCTCTGTAGTGTGGTGGTTAAGTACTGTGTATTCAGAGCTAGATCCTATGTAGCTTCCTATGGTTCAAATCCTGGCCTTGGTAGCTGAAAAATATACTGGGTGCATGTGCATGTCTGCCCCCAAATCCTGACAGGATGGAGTAATAAAGAAAAAAAGATTGCACGTGACTATTGGGAGTGCACGCTCTCCCTCTTTTTCATGCAAGCACTCTGTCAAGTGATAGAGACAGGCACCCACAACAGGGTCCTTATGCAGTGTTCTAGCTCAGCCAGCCTGAATCATGGGTAAGCATATCCCGCTCCCCTTTCCCTTGTGACCAGAGAAGTCCCAGGATGAGAATCCAACATCTTTCCCATGAGGGTCCATTTCTGTTACCACCATACCACCACCCCGCCCCAGGATGAAGATATGTTGATGAAACCTTAGAAGAAAACACTTGATGCAAAAGCAGGCAATTTTAGGAACCATAATTACTGGGGAAAGAATAAGGGCTCAATCACCAGGAACTCATAAGGTAGGATGCCCAAGGTCATAGGGCTGAGTTCTAGAAAGGTCATTTTCTCCCACTTCCCTTTCAGGTAGCTGGGCTCTGTCTCCCTGAACCAGAAGGTAGCAGCTGTCTGACCAGCTATGCATATTCATGGTTGCTGCAGACAGAGGCGTGAATATTTTAAACCTACGTTTTATGTTTCTGTCATGAGCTTGAAAACTTCTGCAATCAAATTGTTGGAAGCAGGAAGTATGGGGTGAGAAATCACTACCTTCTTGGGCTTAAAGTGCCACAAACATTTTTATCTGTTGAGTCAATGATATCAAGGAAAAGAGGTGGGACTTTCATCACGCCCTTGTAGAGGGTTCATTAACATGGGAGGAACCCAGGGAAGAAAGAGCAATAATAAATGCATATCAGGACAACACAGGCTTCTAAAGTTTCTCAATTTATAAAGTCGGTACTTTAGGTTAGCTGAAGCACTGGAAGTATCAAATGTAACTTTTATTGACTTTCACGAATGCCATTAACACTTGGCATAAACCTGCCCAGTGCTTCCATATCTAAAAACAAAAAGAAAGAAGAAAGTAAGACAGGCAGATACATTAGAATAGCAACCCTTTCTCCACTCCCAAAACTCAGTGGTTTAAGAGAAAAAGGTTTAGTTCTTCAGTGCTGTAGAAGTTCAGCGTGAGATGCAGTCACACAGAGCCTTCCAGCGGGTTCTCTATACTCACCCCGTCAATAAGAGAGAAAGAGGAGCCCAACAGCCACAAAAAAAAAAAGAAGAGATTACTCATTGCACTTCAGTTTACACCAGTGGGAACTAGTCTGTGGACCAAACTTAACACAAAGAGGCTGGCAAAATAGAATCCAGCCAGGAAGAAGAGAAAATGGGTTGGCAAGCACCTGCTCTCTACCACAGCAAGCAACATTAACTTTGGCATTTGGTCAATTTCACATTTGGTTCTTCTCTTCGTTGGCACAATGTATAATGCAGACATGGCTGGGTTGAGCAAGATTGATATTCACAGGAGCCAGAGACATCATCTTTCCCTAGATTGGCACATCGTTGGCAGGTTAGCTGTCCTTTCCTATTTCCCAACCGTGGCAGACATAGCTAATTAATCATGACATTCTGTCCTGTAACTCTAGTCATGGCCGCATAATCCTTCCCAGTGTAAAGCTGCAGACATTTAGGACCAATGGATCAGAGTTGGCATACAAAACAAAACCTGTGTTTTTTCTTTTAAAAAATATGTATTTATTTATTCATTCATTCATTTTAATTTCACCAGAGAAGGTCACAGAGAAAGAGAGAGGGAAAGTGAGAAAGCAAGCTGCCAAGTCTGGGACTTGAACTGTGGTCGACCACACGGGAGTGTCCAGCACCTTAACCACCATGCCACTCGCTGGTCCCGACAAAACCTATTTTGATCCCTGATTCTTTCCATCTTACATTTCATAGACAAGAGCATTAAAACCTGGGAAAAATAGAATAACATCATTTATTCATTCATTAACAAGTTATATGGGGGCCTACTATGCTAAGCTTAGACAGCATGACTTCAAACAAGGTGCTGGCCTGCCTTCAGGAACTTAGAGGAGAGTAGGAAGGCGGATGAGTGGATGGGTAATTACAAAACAGTATAATGAGTGCTAAGAAAGAGGTAAGAGCAGAATGCTAAGGAGAACATGACAGTCATAAAGAAAAAAAAAAGATACTGGTTAGAGAGACTTTATTAAAAGGACTAATGTATTATGGCTTGAAAGTAAGGGGAGAGACTGGGTACAACTCCAAATACAACAGGGAAAAATGGGAATTTATGTTCCAGAAGCAGGGTGGAGCATCAGTGGGTGATAAGTTACTAAGTGAGTAGGATAATTTTCTCTGAACTGACCTAACAGGATTCTTGCAGAAGGCAGCCAAGGTGATTAGAGGGTTCTTTCTAAATTGACTAGTTTAGACTATTTTGTGGCTATAACAGAATATCACAGACTGGGTAATTTATAAAGAAAGTAAATTTATTTCTCACAGTCCTAAAGGCTGGAAGTCCAAGGACAAGGGACCTGCACTTGGCAACTGCCTTCTGTTTCTCTCTCTCTCTTTCTTAAAATTTGCTATAAGGTGCACACTCTTGTCAGAGAAAGACACAGAGAGAGAGGGAAAGGGAAGGTAAGAAACCACCACCCCTCCAGGGAGGATAACCATAACTTCTCCCCCATTTCCTTCTTGGGATTTTGAGCTTACATGTACACACTCCTGATGTGTTTCTCAAGTCACTCGGTCCAGAACGTGAACTGTGCAGTCTCCATGTGGGATCTAGCCACCCCAACCTCTACAACATTGGCTGGCCCAGCCATGGCCTTCTTGCTAAGTCATTCTACTGCAGAAAGAGGAAAAACAAGAAGAAACTGATAGTATTAATGAAATAATAGGGCAAGGAGCACTGAACTCATTTTTTAGGATATTTTATACCAGACAGTACATGTGCATGAGAGAGAGAGAGAGAGAAAGAGAGAGAGGGAGACCCCCCCAAAGCACCTGGTTATACCACAATTCTTTTTCCTCCAATTCTCCATTCCACCAGAATCCTGTGTATGCACATGTGTACGCAGCATATTTTTCAAGTCAATGGGCCTGGGACTCAAACCCTGGTTGGTCTTGTGGAATCAGGCTGCGAGAGCAGCATTAATTCATTCATTAGGACAGAGCTCTCCTGAGCACCTCTTATTAGGTGATTAGGTCATGACTATTACTAATGACCTCTTATTCCAAATACTGTTACATTGTGAATTAGGTTTTTCAATACATGAACTTTAGGGGGTCACATTTAAACCATAGCACTGACTTAACAGGATTTTTTCTAAAATTGGGTGATATAGGCTCAACAAGGATGGATATTGAAGGTCAAGACTCAGAGGACTTAGAGGAGCCTGACCAGAGTAAAGTCAAGGAGAGAGTCTTTGCCAGAAGTGACATCTAACTTAGTCATGATGAAGTTCAGGCAAAATTTGGTAAGGGAAGACCAACTGATACTAAGTCAGGAAAAATTAATAGACTTTAGCTAGGCAAAGGGTGATGCTAGAAGATAAAAGCACCTCAGACTGGGGCCAGCAGGTGGCGTGCTGGGATAAGGATGCTGGACTCCCATATGGCTGACCACGGTTCGAGTCCCAGACCTGGTGGCTCTCTCTCTCTCTCTCTCTCTCTCTCTCTCTCTCTTATTCTGTCCCTCTCTGGTCAAATTAAAACAAATAAATAAACTAAAAGTTAAATAAAAATAATTCTAAAAACAAAAAAAAAAAACACCCCAGACTGAGGAACCAACATGCTCAAAGGCCGAAAGATGAAAATGAGAATGGCACCTACCTAACCTACCTACAGAAAATAGCAAGAAACTTAGCCTGACTAGTGTAGAGAGATGGAATAAAAGGTGTATCAATTCGCTATTGCTGTGTAACAAACCACTCCAGAACTCAGTGGTTTAAAGTAATAACAGTATTGTTATTGCTCATGAGTCTATGTGGCAGCTCAGCTGTTCCAGTCTCAGCTAGGCTCATTCACATCCTGCCAATCAGCTGAGTTTTGGGCAGGGAGCTCTTTTTGCACGTCTGGACATCAGCTAGCTATAGGCAGGTCTAGGATAGCCTTGGCTGTGACAACGGGCTCTCTTCCAAATAGGCTCCCATCCTTCAGGAGGCAAGCCTGGCCCTGTCCACATGGTGGTGGCAAGGTTCCAAGAGTGAGAGCAAAAGCACTCGAGACCTCTTGAGGCTAGGTTCAGTACTAACACAGTGCCACTTCCAGTGTACTTAATAAACCAAAGTAAGACGGAAAGCCAGCCCAGTCATGAGGTAGGGAAACAGATTCTACTCTTTAATAGGAGAAGATACATGATTTTTAAAAAAGCATATGAAGACATGGAAAGAAAACTGGATTTTCCTCCTTTTTCTAAATCTGTATATGAGAGAGAGCGAGCAGAGGCAAGAAATAAACCCAGAGAAATAGACAGATCCAAATCACCTGTCCTTGTTTGCCAAAGTCAGGAGTCTTGAGAAACAATGATGAGTCGTGAAAGAGTTGTATGATCAGATATGAACCCTTGAAAGGTGTTGCTTTGACCCCATAAAATAGGTAATGAAGGCCTGGATAATGGCAAGAGATATGGAGTACAGCAATTAGTCCAGAGGATAACCACAGAGATACTACCTATTGTGAGGTCAAAAGGAGGAAAACACTTAGAGGCCCACAGCGTGGTGAGCAGCAGAGCTAGGCTAAAGCAAGATATTCTACATCCCAACCTGATGTCATTGCCATGCATACTTAGGGTCTGGCTTTCTTTTTTTTTAAGAGTTACTTTATTTAACTTTATTTATTTTAATTTGAACACAGAAGGACACAGTGAGAGAGAGAGAGAGAGAGAGAGAGAGAGAGAGAGAGAAACTGGGAAACAAGCCTCCAGGTCCGGGACTCAAACCGCAGCCAGCCATGTGGGAGTACAACGCCCTTAACCACCATGCCACCTGCCGGCCCCAAGGGTCTGGTATTTTAAGTTCAAGGATTTTTCCATCCCTCCCCAACCAATTGCAGTATTTTTTTTTTTTTTTTTTTTTTTTTTGCTTGCTTTCTGAAGTTATCACTGGGAAACAGGTACTGAAGGCCATGCTAAGAAGTAAACCTCATGGAGATATAAACCTCATGGAGTAAACCACAGTTAAGAGTCAGAGCCTGAAAGCTTTTAGAGATAGGGAAATAACAATAGATGCTAATGACTAGTATGTCTACCTGGTGTGGCTTGAAGAATCATTAACCATTGTTAGATAAATAAATCATGGCTATTGCTTGCTCAAGAACATGCTTCTCAGGGTTGTTTACGTGAGGAGCAGCCTGATTGCAAATCAACACCTGTCATTAGGAGCACCCACCCTTTCATGTCCAGTTTTGGGCTCTTATTTAAATCCACAGCATCTTAATCCTTTGGCACATCCTCCCAGCCACTGGTCTCCAGGCCTCTGTTTAATTTCAACTGCTCTAGCAAATGACTCCTCACGGCGAATATGTATATCAAATAAATATTGCCAATATTCTGTGTGAGTATTGCAAATACAATGATCCAAATCTGATTAAACTGATTTTGTACATCTTGGCGACAAACAGAAACTACTCTGTTTATTTTTAGTAGAATTTCACACCTCCACCCCAACCATACACTACACTTTTCTGAATAGTGTCTAAAAACATTTTATGGATGTCGTTTTATTTAATATTACTTCTTTGTTAATAGGTATGAGTCAGCTCTCATTATTCCTTTTTTTTTTTTTTTTTTTTTTTTTTTTTTTTTGGCTCAAGGGTGTGTGTGCTCAACTGCTATAGACCAAGAGAAAAAGAGAGAGGGAAAGTGAGAAAGCACCCTCCATGGGGCAAAGTCATGCTGCAATCTCATACCCATTTCTTTCTCCTTTCAGGATTTTGGGTATGCATGGACATGTACCTGGCATGTTTTCAAACCACTGTGTATGAGCTTCAAACCGTGGAGTTGGCCATGTGGGATCCAGTTCATGTAACCACCAGGCCATGGGTTAGCCCCTTATTATTATTTTTAATTCAGGTCCAATGTTGTAGTTGATTTGCAAATATGGCCTCAATGATTCTATGTAGCCTTGGGGCCAGCAGGTGGCTTGTTGGTTAAGGTGCTGGACTACCACCTGGCTGACCATGGTTTGAGTCCTGGATCTGGCAGCTTGCTTTCTCACACTCTCTCTCTCTCTTTCATTGGTCAAATTAAAATTAAGTAAAATTATTTTAAAAAATAATAATAATTCTATCTAGCCCCTGCATGTACATAGTTGGAATCTGTGTCCCTACCTCTTGAGTTTGGTTTGGCCTCATCATTTGCTTTAAGCAACCGAATATGGTGTAAGTGACATTGGGCAGCTCTCTGGGAGCTGCTGCTTTGTCAGTTAATGAGAATCTGCCAGATACCAATGAGTTTATCCAAGTTGTTGACTGAAGAATTAAATGAGAATACGTATACTGAGTCCCCAGCACATAATAGGTATTACAGTAGATTTTAATGCCTCGCCTTACTTTCTAGAGCAACTAGTTTTTACCTAGGAAGGACTGAAATTAAATTAATAATTTTTATTTTTTTTAAGAGTAAGAGAATAGTCTTTCCCTTTTCCTTGCCCAGAAATGTATTTACAACCTGGTGTGATGATGGACAGTTGAAGTGTGTCAAATACGATTACCACCTAAAGGATAGCAGCAGGGTTCTTCAAAAACCTTCTGCCCCTGACCAGGAGAAAGCGTTCACTTTGTAATCCACTCACAAGCAATGAGCACAGAGAGTACTTTGAGTTCTGAATACTAAGTATAGTTCAAAAATCCAACTCATTGAAGAGGAAAAAGGAAAATCACAGGTTTTACAACAAAGTCACTCTTCGGGTTCTCAGAATCACTTGAAAAGACCTACTTTACTGTTTTCTTGCCAAACTTGAGTTTTTTGTCCTATGGCTGACAACCAGGTAGGTCTCCTAGGTCACCAGGACCTCAGAAGCAAAGGGACTGGGCTGCCTCAGCAGGAAAAACCAGTCAAACAAGTGGGGTGTCATGCAGCAGGTGGCAACTTGTTCCTTGCTTGGAGTCCTTTGAGGCTCACAAGGAGAAAAGGGTATGGTGGTGGATGGGGGTGGTAGATAGAGCAATGCTACATTCTCTTGCCAAGAATGTGTGTGTATGCCACCAGAGCCATTAATAGAAAAAGATAAGGTGCCTGCTGAAACATCTTGACCACCAGCAGGAAATTCAATGAGCCAGAGTCAGCAGCTTTTGAAAGGCACCCATCCAAGACTCTGGTGCATGCCCTTCCACACTCTGAGGTCATGCGTGTATATAAGGTACTTTGGACATTAGGGACTGAGAATAGAGGAGAAAGGAAGTTCGAGAAAGTCAATGGCATGTACAACCAGGTGCTTGGGCTGGGGCAGTGGGGTGGGGAAGATAACTCCTATGCTAGTTTTCTTGGACATATTAGTTGAAGTTTGCCCATCTTGCGATGCAACCAATCAGTTGAAGCCATGGAAGTTACTTTAATGAGCAGAAAGTGTGACTCAACACTCCAGGTTGGAGCAATGTCACTTGTTTTGATTTTTCTAAATCCACCTTCCGGTCCCACATGCTGAGGTCAGTGAGAAGCCTAATTGCTGTCATTTTTGTGGCTTCCTTTCTCAGAACGTAGCTGCTGATGCAGACAGAATACTGGAAGAGAAGGTTCTGGTTACGTCCGTCCATCACCATCACTAGTGTCACCACTGCTCCTTCCAGGACATGTGCCATGGCTGAGAGCAGCTCCCCCCATTTGCTGCTGCTGGCTGTTCTGAGATCTCCTGTGTTCCTCTCCCTCAGGCCCTAGGCCACAGGAATTGAGACACTTGCCAAGAGCACAGAGTTCACTCAACCACCCTCGAGCCAAGAGCCTGGGATTTTTGAAGTGTTTAGTATAAGAGGCAGCCTCATTTTAACCCCCTACTCAGACATCTACCGTGTCTGTCCCTTCCCAATGTAGAACAAGAAACTTCAACACAGCCTTCCTCCTCTCATTTGGCAAATGAAGAAGCTGTCAACACACCTATGGACCAGGAGTCCCAAACTCATGATAACCTGCTCTTTCACAGAGATGGATAGAAAACTCGCCTACTTATTCTTTGGTCTACCAGCATGACTAAAGCAAAGCACAGGCTAAGTATTTATTAAGAGAAGCCTGCCAGATACAAAATGATCGTTTCTCCCTCCTCCCACTTTTGACAAGTGACAGGAAACCATTATTAATAGATATAGAAATGCAAAGTTGTCTACACAGGTTGTTCCTGTTTTCTTTGTCCAAGCCAGTGCAGTTTCTAAGATGTTAAATCCCTAAGGCATCATCACCACATTTTTACTTTTTAATATGATTACAATGTGATGCATAGGTAAGCTGTTGTGATGAAGATCCCTTCTCTTAGCCAGCGTCATCATATGTTACCATTTCCTGGGGGATTATCTTATGGTAAACACTGTGTGATGAGCTATGCATGCATTATTTTATTCTCACCACTCAGTAGGCATTACTTTCCCCATTTTCTAGTTGTAGAAATCACATTCAGAGAGATGCAACTGCCCAAAATCGTCAGCTAAGATATAAAAGAGCTGGGATGAAGAACACTTGGTGTGACTCCAAAGCCCAAACTTTGACCCTTTGCGATAGACGGTATTCCTACCACATATAGAACATATCCAGACGGGGTTTACAAGGACCTCCAGGACTGACCACTACCTACCTCTCCAGGCTTCTGTGCTGTTACACATCACACTTCATTCAGGTATACCAAAGAACTCAACTCTCTGAACAAACTCTATTTTATACCTTGGAGACTTAATACCATATGGTCTCTCTGCTAAGATCACCTGTTCCCCATCTCTTTTGTTGTGTAAATCATTCATCTCACACAAATCAGCTGATACATGAGTGCCCCTAGGAAACTTTTCCCCATCCTTTCCCCAGGTTGAGTCTGTATCCTCCTTCTTCAGTCCCCTAGCACCCTAGGAACTCTTCAATTATTGTCCTTACCACATTTTATTGTATTGGGTTGTCAGGAAAGTCATGACATTTTTGCATAGAAAAGCATAGAAAAATATGTCATGACTTTTCTGACAACCCAATGGCATTGTTGTTCCTGTTTGTTTCTCAGTCTTAATGGACTTTGAGCCCCTCTAAAGATAGTAGATGTTTTACATGTTACATCTATCTATCTATCTATCTATCTATCTATCTATCTAGATACATAGATATTAAATCTCCTGTCTTTAGTATATCACTATTACATATTAGATTCTCGATAAGTATTTGCTGATTTGCATTGCCAATGGTGTTAACTGAGTTTCCAATGCTTATCTAAAACTATTGCACACCACTATAGAATAATGGATAAAAAATGATCACCATTTAATTCTATCATCATGTATCACAAAGTCACTAAAAGAGCAGAATGGACCTTGGAGAAAATTTGTTCAGTGTAGCACATAGATGAAAGAATTCTAAACCAGGAACTGAAAGCCAAGTTCAAGTCTCTCTTAGCTACTCTCAACTCAAGCAAACCTCTTGACCTCATGTGCTTTTATAAGCTCGTCTGCGGAGTAGGGAAAATCATCCCTACCACAAATAGTTGACATGAGGTTCGATTGAGATAATGTTTATAGATTTATACTTCGCGGACTAACAATGTTATATGATGAAATGTTTTTGTTTTGTTTTGTTTTTCACAGAAACTAGGACATAGCAAATGTTCAATGATTATCATTAAAATGAATTATTGAGGACCCAGCTGCGATGGGGTACACTGCTAAGATGCTGTGCTCCATAGGCTGGGACACATGGAAGGCCTAGGTTTGGTGCCTGTCCAGCCCAAGAGCTGAGTGCAGTGGCATGTACTTGTGATACCAGAAACTCAGAGGGCCTGAGGCACAAGGATCACAAACTCAAAGATGACCTGGACAACATAGTGAGATGCTGTTGAAAAAAGAGCCAGGCATGGTAGTGCACATTTTTAGTCCCAGCAGGAAGGCTGAGGAAGGAGGATGGTAACACAGCAAAATCCTATCTTAAAAAAAGAATTTATGCGGGACCAGCATATGGTGTAATGTTTATGACACTAGACTCCCACATAGTCGACTGTGGTTCGAGTCCCAGACCAGGCAGTTTAAAATTCACACCAGACATGCATGCATACGTGCCCAAAATCCTGATTGGAGAATGGAGGAGAAGGGATTGCAGCATGGCCATCCTCCTGGGGAGTGATTTCTTCCTTTCTGTTTTTCTGCCTCTATCTCTCCAGTGAACAATGCACCCTATAGCAAAAACCTGTCAAAAAATTTATGATAAAACTCTTGATTTCCTGTTTAAGCTATTAGAGAGCAGATTAAATAACTTGTCTAAGACTCCTCCGAGATAGCAAGCTCCTTTAGAGAAAAAGTGTTTGTTTTGTTTTTGACAGGTTTTTGCCATAGGGCGTGTGTGCTCACCAGAAAGACAGAGAGACTGAAAGTGAAAAATCACCCCCCAGGATGGCCATACCACAATCCCTTCTCCTCCATTCTCCTCTCGGGATCTTGGGCACGCACGCACACACGCCACTGGGTCTGAGACTCGAACCACGGTCAACTACATGGGAGTCCAGTGACATAGCCATTACGCCAACTGCTGGTCCCAAGCAAAAGTGTTTTATTCCCAGCACCAAACATAATTTCTTACTTATGGTAGGTACTCCATGAATGTTTCTGCAGGGAAGAAAGAGAAGGAAGATGGAACATCATATAGCTGGGAGCAATTGAAAGCTGGTGTGCTGCTTCCTTGGTGATAGGTCTTTCCTATGATCATGGCAGTAGTGCTGTCTGTCGGTCAGTGATTCTCAAAGTGTGGTTGCCAACCAGCTGCAGCAGCAACGTTTGGGAACTTGTTAGATATGCACATTCTCAGGCCTGGTCTGCATCTACTGAATGGGAATTCTGGGACGGGGCCCAGCAATCAGTATTTAACAAGCCCTCAGCATGATTCTGAGGCATGTCAATGTTTGACAACATTGCTGGAAAAGAAACTTCATTCTCTGCTTATATTTATGATAAATGGACAGAAAAAAAGTGAATTTATTAATAGCTTTTAAATAATTTATTCTAGAAACCTGAAGTACATTATTTTTATTGTCATTTCTTACTAACTCAAACGTTTATGATACAAGGGGGATACATATCTCTAAAGATTGCATCAATAATGCAATATATTTTTAGTTAAAAATAACACTTACTGAATTACCTTCTAATGAATGAAGACTACATGTTCATTGCAAATAATATGGATAATACTGAAAATTATAATGACACTTACATAGTGTTTACTATGTGCCAGGCACTATTCTAAGTACTCATTCTGTCTTAACTAACTTACTACTCCAAACAATTCCATGAGGCAGGTTTAATTTTTATCCTCCCCATTTTGTAGAGAGGAAATTGAAGAGTGTAGAGATAGTGTAATTTGAAAAAAGTTACAGAACCAGCAAACTGTGGAACCAGGATTTGTATTCATGCAGTCTAGCTCCAGAGTCTATGACATTAACCACTACACGATGCTATAAATCACCCATAAGATAGAGATTATAACTTATTATTAAAATTTAGGGAGAACTCAGTATTTCCTTCAGGTTAGAAAGTATATATATTTTATATATGTATAAATATATATGCATATATCAACACCATATAGGGAAACATATTTATTTATACCTTTTTAAAATGTAAATAATTTTATAATTTTTTTACAAATATATTTACTTAAAATTTAATAAACAGAACTATTTCAGCTTTTATTTAATTATATACTGTAAGAACATTCCAACATTATTACAATTCTAACATGATTTTAAAGGGCTATAAAGAATTCTCTTCTAATTTACTTAAACAAATTCTCTAGTGTTGTGTAATCAGATCATATCTAATGTTTTGTATGGTAAATAATACTGTGATGAACATCTCTGAAGTTAAACTGTGAAGATAACGCACTTCATTTTTTTTTTTTTTTTTTTTTTTTGAGAGCTTTTTGCTGTAGGGCGCATGCGCTCACCAGAAAGACAGAGAAATAGAAAGCGAGAAATCACCCCCCAGGGGGAATGGCCATGCCGCAATCCCTTCTCCTCCATTCTCCCCTCAGGATCTTGGACACGCGCACACACGCGCCCGGTGTGAGTTTAAGTCGCCAGGTCTGGGACTCGAACCACCGTGGACTACATGGGAGTCCAGCGACATAGCCATTACGCTAACTGCTGGCCCCAGCGCACTTCATTTTTTAATGTCTGCAGTATTCTTTAATGCAGGCCCGTGTAAATAATGAAAAATAACTCTCCAAACAGTACAGTCTATTAACATTCTCATTTATTTTATACTTTATGACAATGAAACCAAATTATACCCAACTGCCCAGCAGCAGCACTACCTGATAATTATATAGGCCATTCAAAAATACTTTGAATGACAATTTTATTGGCTTTCAATGAAGGAAACCACTGAAACTATATCATCAGAGATCCACAGATGCAGTAATGGAAGACCTGAGTAGCAATAAAAGGTCAAAATATTTATGAAGAAAAATAAAAACCCTCCTTGAGTATAGATTCACCTCATGGGCTTGCCAGTGTCTAGAACATAGCAGATGTTTTATGAGTGAATGAATAAACCCAATAAACAGATACAAACATGAGGGAAACATGAAGAAAGGAGAAAAAAGCCCCTCTTTCTTGACTTTGCTGAAAAAGGCTATTCATTCCACGGTGGCAAATAGCTTGAATACCAACTGCAGAGAGAACTAGGAACAGCAAAGCGATTCATTTACACATGACTCCATTCTCCACGCAGCCTTCTAGAGCCTTAGTATGTTTGGATATGGCCTGGAGAGCTCCCAAACATAATCTCACAGGAAACCTGAGAGAAACCAAAATATTTAAGCCACACTGGAGGGGCCCATGATGTCTGCTGCAAGCTGAAAATGACAGAATCTCTGTTTCCATTCTTATTCCAGGGGCAATAGGCAGTGTGACTCTTCCCATCCCAACCTAACCTGAGAGCGTGTCAGCACTAGGAAGATGTTTTAGGGAAGAGACAGGCTGGTAATGCCAAAAGTTTTGGGCACCTCCTTTCTCTGTGTTCTGTGTATATGAGAAGTCTAGATAATGAAACATTCAATAGTTTCTAAAGTCAAAAAGACACTGTAATACAGAAGCGGGACTTTGTATTCAGAGCAGATGTTATATATGAAACTGGAGAAGAAAAAAAAATAGTCAAAATACATGTATACTGCCTGATGTGAACAGGTCTTTTTTTTTTTTTTAGAGGTTTTTGCTATAGGGAGTGTGCATTCACCAGAAAGACAGAGAGAGACAGAGAGACAGAAAGCGAGAAATCACCCCCAAGGGGGGATGGCCACGCCACAATCCCTTCTCCTCCATTCTCCTCTCGGGATCTTGGGCACGCACGCACACGCGCCCGGCGTGAGTTTAAGCCACTGGGTCCGGGACTCGAACCGCGGTCAACTACATGGGAGTTCAGCGACATAGCCATTACGCTAACTGCTGGTCCCTGCACAGGTCATTTTAATGTCAGAATCTAAAAAAAACTTTTTTCATAATTATCTCCTTTACTGTCTTGCCAAAGGAAGATTATGTACTGTGGAGAGACAGTTTCTTTTAGCATAACTTATCTTTTTGGATCATGTAAACTTCAAGGTATGCCCACTGTTGACTTAAATGTATGAGAATCCTAAGATGAGACAACTGGGGACCGGCAGATGGTATGAAGATTAAGGTGCTGGATCCCACATGGCCGACTCCATGGTTGGAGTTCCAGGCTTGGCGGCTTGAAAATGACTCTAGCTGTGTGTGTGTACATGTCCAAAATCCGGAGAGCAGATGGGAAGGGCAGGGATGCGGCACGGCCGTCCTGCCTGCAGGTGCTTTCCCTCTCTCTGTTCTCTCTTGTGAGCACACGTGCCCTATAGCAAAAATAAATAAATAAATAGCTAAAACTGTAAGGACTTCTGTAGTTAACAAATCTCATTCTAGTATTTCTCAGACAGGAAACTTAAGACCCAAAGAGATAAAGAGACTTGTCCAGAATCGTACAGCCCGTCAGTAGCAGTGCCAGGACAAGGGCCACAATCTCGATTCCCGCTTCTACGTCACATAACCGTTATTCCAGTCATCCTTGTCTTACCGAATGGGACTGCTACCTACCCACCACCTCTGTCTCCAGTCTCATCTGTCCTGAAATGACCTCCCTCCCGCATCAGCCAGCAAACATTATTTTACCTAAACGTTGCTTAATTCCTTCCTACTCCTTTACCTCACACTTGTGTATTTACCGAGCACTTTCTGCATGTTGATGCTCTAAATGTGGGAAAGAGAGTAATGACCAAGATAGCCGCCCACCTTTATAGATATGCAGTAAATAACACTGTGTGGTGTTATTTACCACAGATAAAGAACTCCCAAGGAGTGGGACCTTCCTCTCTGATGGGAGGGGCTGTGGTCCCAAGAAGGTAGGGAGCGTATCTGCTGCTTTTTTTATCTCTAGCTGTGCTTCCATGACATGGCCTCCATAGGGTATGGGGTGTGGGTGGAGAGAAACAGACAAGAAGCCACACAGAAACAAGAGGATGTCAAGTGGTGGTAAATGCTGTGAAGAAAATACAGCGGTGTGATGTGGCAAGGGGTGTCCTGGTTTAAGAGAGGCCACTTTAGGGAGGTTGGTCAGGAAAGGCTTGTCTGAGCAAGTGACATCTGAGGTGAAACCTCAACTATGAGTAGGAGTTGGACAAGCAAAGATCTAAGTGAAACACATTTCGAGCAGAGAAGAAAAGAAAGACAAAAATCCCTGAGGCAGCAGTTCTAGCTCCAGGTAAGCCAGAGTAAGCACATTCTGTCTTGTCCCTCCCCGTGGTAGCAGACATAAAACCTGGGTGGAGACCATGGAGCTCGCTCATGCTCTTTCTCTTTATTATTTTTTGAAGAATTATGTATTTAATTTAATTTTTATTATTCTTGTCATTATTTTAATTTGACCACAGAGAGACAGAGAGAGAGAGAGAGAGAGAAGGGGAAAGTGAGAAAGCAAGCCACCACCAGGTCCAGGACTCAAACGGTGGTCAACCATGTGGGAATCCAGTGTCTCAATCACCATACCTAACCTGCTGGCCCTGGAACTCTCTTCATTTAAACACTAGAAGGCAGAGAGGAGAAGACCACAGTTTGAAGGACCACTAAGACAACTGTGAGCTCCCTCCTCTTTTTTCGGTGTCCCTCTCTTGGTTTTAAGATATGCCAATGTCCAGAGCTGAGACTGGGCCCTGAAAAGTAGAGATTCAGGAGAAGCTCTCAAGTTCCAGCCTCAGGAGAGGAAAAAGAGACTTGCAACGCTGAGGAGAATAGGAAAATCCTTAGTTTTTTTCTTTTCTCTGTTCCCACATGTGCCAATCCAAGGCAATCCAGAGGTCACAACTGTGTAAAACCCAGTGACATTAACAGCAGTGGGGGCCACAGGTGCCTCATGTTTAGGGAAGTGGTCCACGATCCCAAGAAGGTGGGGAAGATAACTACTGCTTTTCTCTCTCTGACTATCCTCCCTCCACATGGCCACCAGCAAGGCACAGTGGCAGGAAGTGTAGCTGAGTGCTGTTCTTAAAGGCTCAAGGACTGACCAGGGACCTGAAAGGCTTGGAGATCACAGAAAGGGAGCTGTTGGGAAAGGCATCCCATAACATGGTGTATAAAAGTCCTTAGCTGGGATCAGCAGATGGCATAATGGTTACATCGCTGCACTCCCACGTAGTTGACTACAGTTTGAGTCCCAGACCCAGTGGCTTAAAACTCACGCCAGATACATGTGCGTGCATGCCCAAAATCCAGAGAAGAGAATGGAGGAGAAAGGATTATGGTGTGGTCATCTACCCTGGAGGGGGGGGTGATTTCTCTCTTCCTGTCTCTCTGTCTCTGTCTCTCCAGTGAGTGCATGCACCCTATAGCAAAAATAAATAAATAAATAACCCTCTCAAAAAAACTTTAGTTTATTATTCATATATAAAGAGCTAAATACAGAGAAAAGACCAACCCTATAGAAAAATGAACAAAAGATATGAACATAGGTTATTAAAAAATGCAAATAAGCACCTTAAGCACATAGAAAGATAAATCGTGTGTACCAGATGGTGGCCCACTGGTAAAACACCATGTTCTGTGGAGCTGACCTACTTGGGAAGGATCTAGATTTGTCTCCAGAGACATCCCCCACCACACACACACACACAGAGAAAATACACACGTACGAAGTGGGTCTGGATGAGGCAGGAGGCAAATCATGGTGTCAAGTCCTTGTGGGGGCTGCTGTCTATCTCTCTCTGTATCTCTCTCTCTTACTCAATAAATAAAATAAACTTAAATAAAATGTAAGAGGGTTGGCCCCACGGCCTACTGGTTAAGAGGCTGGATTCCACATGACTGTGCGTCAAATTCTGGTTTCAGTGGCTTGAAAACCACATCTAGTGTGTGTGCACGAATGCCCAAAATACCAACAGGATGAAGAAATGAAGAAGAAAAGACTGTAGCATGACTACACCCCGTTGAGTGTTCCCTTTCTCTCTCTATGGCTAGCACCTGTACTCTCGGGCAGGTTTGATTATTAAAAAAAATCAAACTAGACAAAAAGAAATACAACTATAAAAATAAAAAGTTAAGTAACACCCTGTAATAATAAATTTTGAATGATTATAAACTCATGTCTCTCCTCTTTGAAGTTTAAGGGGAAAGAAAAGGCATTTCCAAGTTCTAACCATGAAAACATCCTAGAAACAATAAACCTAATAGCAATGAACACTGTTAACCCCCAGATTGTGGCCTCTAAATACCGTGTCCTTGCAGAAATGGCTGACCTGTATTGTGGCAGGAAATAATAGACGGTGAGCCTGAATATTCTCTTGTAACCAAAATTGTCCTGCCTTCTAGCCATTCATATGGAAATTTTAAAATTTTTATTCTTATTATTCTTTAGTTTTTGCTGGAGGGTATGTGTGCTTGCTGGAGAGAGAGAGGGAGAGAGAGAGAGAGAGAGAGAGAGAGAGGGGAAGTGAGAGATGACCCCCCAGGAAGGATGGTCACACTGTAATCCCTTCTCCTCCATTTTCCTTTGGGGATTTGGGAAATGTAAGCACACAGGTCTGGTATGTTTTTCAAGTTTCCAAGTTCAAGACTCAAACTGTGAAGTTGGCCATGTGGGATCCAGCACCTTAGTGACCATGCCATCCTTTGGCATGGAAATAGTTACAGATGGACAATATGATATCAGGGATTTATTTCAAGGTAATCCAGTGGGGAAGGAGACAAAGGGAATACAGGTAAAACAAGAATGGCAATGAGTTAATAACTGTATCTTGGAGGTGGGTATATTAAGGTTTATTATCTATTCTTTCTGGCTTTATGTATACTTGAAGTTTTCCACAATGAAACATTTATAAATTAAGTAGATGAATTAACCGGTCAGGGGGTAGTTATGCCATGTAATCCCATCAGGCAAGAGCAAAACCACTGAGGTGAAAACCAGGAAGACGATGTAACAAAGGAGCCTAAAGGAAATAAATAGACAAAATAACAAAATATAGCTGCTACTCTTTGTAGAGAGCCAACTAGATTCCAGGACAGGGACTAGGCAACATTATCCATCTATATTTATAGTCACAATCCTACTGCAGTTCAGCTTTATAACAGTCTGGAAGCAGAAGGAAATTGGGTCATCCACATTTTACAACAAGGAAGCCAAGACTCAGATGCCTCAAACCACAAACTGGTAAAGACCTGCACTCAGGACTTTGCCCTTTAATTTTTACGCTTTTTTTCTTGCCTACAATGGCCTATGAATGCCTTCATTCCAAAAAGGAATGAAGGCAAATCCTTCCCTCAAAAGAGATGGAGTCAATGTAGAAATAAACCTTTGTTTTCTTTCTTTGTTTTTAAATAACTTATTTTAATAGCTTACCTTGCCTTGTCTTTGTTTAGTGCTATTTATTTATTTATTTATTTTTATTTATATTTGCCAGAGGGTGCATGTACTCACCAGACAGAGACACAGAGACAGACTGAAAGGGAATGGGAGAAAGCATCCCCATCAGGGAATATGGTCATCCTGCAATCCTTGCTCCATGTCTCCATCCTATCAGGATTTGGAGCATGCATGCACACATTCCTGGAATGTTTTTCAAGCCACTGGGTCTAAGACTCAAAGCATGTCACCAGCCATGTGGGTTCCGGCTCCTTTAATCACGAGGTCAAGGACTGACCTAGTGCTCTCTAATTTTAAAAGAAAACAAAGTAATTAAAAATAGTTGTCATCAGGAACCAGCAGTTAGCGTAATGGCTATGTCGCTGACTCCCACGTAGTCGACCGCGGTTCGCGTCTCGGACCCGGTGGCTTACAACTCACGCCGGGCGCGTGTGCGTGCGTGCCCAAGATCCCAAGAGGAGAATGGAGGAGAAGGGATTGCGGCGTGACCATCCCCCCTGGGGGGTGATTTCTCGCTTTCTGTCTCTATGTCTCTCTTTGTCTGTCTGGCGAGCGCACGCGCCCTATAGCGAAAAACCTCTCCAAAAAAAAAAAAAATAGTTGTCATCCAACAGAAGAACAAGTCACATTTCTTCTGCAGGTTCACTTTTAAAGCAATGAATACCAAATCTTCTCTTCATCCCTGTGATGACATATGATGTCAAAACGTGAGGGAAACAGCTAGGGTGGGAAAACACACGTGCATTTGTATCTTCTGTGAGCTTCAAGACGGATGCTCCTCCACGGCAGAATGAAACTCCTAAGGCAAAATTCACATGCACATGGTATCTCAATTAAAATAACATCGATTTTTTCCATTTGGAAAGTATGTTTTGGTTCTGCTTTTCCTTTTTTTTTTTTTTTAATTTTCACTACGTTCGTTTCAATAATGTGAGGAAGTGACTTCATTTTAGGAAGGTTTCCATCAAAACAGATGAAAAGGACAGTTTCAACCCATGGGGCTGAAGCCAGGCTCTCCTGCAAGGCTCTATATTTGGTATTACTACTTGGCGTATCAGTTTTCTCTCCCTCTGGATTTTTACCTGACTCATAACTCTTAGAGAAAGAATTTCTCCTTTCCAGAATCATCTTGACATGCTCCTTCAGGTTGCCTATTTTCTGATCACTCCTCCTTCTGCAAAGGTAGTGAGAGAGGGTTAGGGCAGAGGGGGGTCCTACTTCCCTTTAAGAACCTGCCTCCGGCCCAGAGGACTGGGCACCGAGGGGTGCAAAAGGGGCTTTGGTGTTGCCTTTCATGAAAGGACTGAAAGTTGCCTTTAAAGTTATTTCCAAATAAGGTTCTATATAAAAATAGAACGATGGGCTGACAGAACTGGAAAATGTCAATGTTCACCTTTCACTTTAGATCCGAGCCCTGAGCTACAGCAACTGTGGTCCACAATTTGTACGCTGTGTTCCCCTGTGATCAGCACAGTTTAATGGATTGTATGTGTGTGTGTTGTAAAACATTAATTTGTTGGGTCAGTAGGTGGTGTAGTGGTTAAGACATTGGATTCTGACATGGCCAACCATGGTTTGAGTCCCAGATCTGGTGACTTGAAACTCATGCTGGGCACATGTGTGTGCGTGCCCAAAATCCTGAGAGGAGAATGGAAGAGAAGGGATTGTGACCTGATCATCCCCTCTAGGAAGTGATTTCTCACTTTCTCCATATTTCTCTGTCTCTCTATACACATGTCCCAAAGCAACTATCTCTGTAAAAATTTTTTTAAATAACAAAGCAAAAAACACGTTTATCTGTTATACGTAAATGTTGAAAGTATACCATGACATTTTGCAATCTCATTTTATAATATATTTTAAGGATTATTTATTTAATTTGATGTATTATTATTATTAATTTGCTATAGGGTATGTACACTCACCAGAGAGAAACAGAGAGAGAGAAAAAGTGAGAAAGCAAGACTCTAGGTCTGGTACTCAAACCAGGGTCCGCCAAGAGGGAGTCCAGCAACTTAACCACCACGTCACCTGCTGGCCCCTATAATATTTTATTTTTCAATTTACTGGTAGCTTCCAAAAAGTGGAAGTGGCCTTGACCTCTCCCAATATCAGAAATGCCTTGAAGAAGATATCTGGAGATATCTCGATATCTGAAAGGCCTTCCTGAAGAGGAAACAGAAGAGAAGATGTGGTTATAACAGTCACAACAACAGGTCAGAGATATTGAGTCCTTTCTTTCTTTTTTTGGAGGTTTTTGCTATAGGTCATGTGCGCTCGCCAGACAGAGAGAGAGAGAGACATAGAGACAGAAAGCGAGAAATCACCCCCCCAGAGGGGATGGCCACGCCGCAATCTCTTCTCCTCCATTCTCCTCTCGGGATCTTGGGCATGCATGCACACGCGCCCAGCATGAGTTTAAGCCACCAGGTCCAGGATGCAAACTGCGGTTGACTACATGGGAGTCCAGCGACATAGCCATTATGCTAACTGCTGGTCCCAGATACTGAGTCCTTTTATGTGCCAGGTCCTGGCAGTTTCCCTAACTTCACTCACATTCATTAGCACACTGAATATCCAACTCGTTCAATCTTCATGACTACCCTGTGAGGAAGGTATTACCTTCATTTTACAGATCAAGAAACTGAGGCACAGCTGGAAATGACCTCTATATCACACTTACTGAAGCGTTGTTGGAGAAAGTTAAGGGAAATACGGACTTTGAAGAAATAGTTTAAAACTACATACTAAGTAAAAAAAAAAATTGTGGTAGAAGAGAAAAGTACCTAAAATATTAAATGCTTCCTAAAGGGAATTTCATTTTGGAAGCCACAAGAAATCTTGATCCTCATTTTCTCACTTGAGAGTACTAACCTTTCTCTGTACCACTCTGGAAAATTCCACCTTTCTTCACCAGGGCTGTTCTCACCTCAGGGCCATCCCTCTTCCTCTACCAAGTTTTTTCCCACAAGTGAAAAATCGTGGAGTCTGAGTTACTCAGCCTACAATAATACTGAGAGAACTGATGAGAGGGATTGCTGGTATTCCAGGTGTCTGGTCCTCCTCGGTGTCTATCTAACATGGTAGTTATGGCTAAGGAACTTCATTCTGACATGGACTGTCAGTAGCTGTTGGATCACACTTGAATCTCCCAATGACTAACTTTAATTGTCGAAATTGGTTGAGTTTTAAACCAAGCTGTAAAGAGGTTAAGACACAAATCTAAATGGATTATAATTTGTAAATGCGCCATTCTCAAAATGAAGTTAGCACTTTAGATTACTATGGTTAGTTTATTTAGTTCATTGTCCCTCTCCTTTCAAATTGTGTTTTCTTGGTCAAACCATCCTTCTCCCACTAACTACCCAGGGTGGGAGGTAAGGTAGATGAGGGAATGAAATCTTTCGGTCTTCCGGCTCTATTACAATATGAATATGGTCATCTGAGAGGTGGTTTTTCTTTTTTTTTTAAACATGATACCTATGCATTCACAATGGATCGATAAAACACTGTGGTTGATTTTTCTTTTGATCCATTCTATTAATATTCCAGAACAAAAAGTATTCATTGAGAGTTCCCTGAGGGCCTGGTTGTTATTAAACACTGTCTAACTACTTTCTTTGTGTCAAATATCAGACTCTGGCTCTTACCCAGAGAAGTGGTAAAAAATCTCATGTTAATGTTTTATGGCGGTAAACATTACTGAAGCTGGCCCCAAGCAGAAGGATAAGTCGGGCACTATAAACACAGGCAATTTCTAGAATGAAAGCAAACAATTTTTCTGTGAGTTGTTCACAATGCCCAGAATAACAAATTAAGTTTTTCAAAGCACTTTTATACCTGCAACATTGTTTTAATCTCACAATAACCCAGAAAGGTTGTTAGACTTGGCATCATTACCTAAATTCAATAGACCAGGAAATTGAGACTTGGAGCGTTTAAATAATTGGGCAAGGTCACCTAACTAATTAATCACAGAACAGAGCTTGTTTTCTGACATCCCAGTTTAGCCTTGCCAAAGCATTGAAGTCTGCCGTCTTTAGTTCCATAAATCATTTTACAAGTATTCTCTCTAACGCATAGTTCTTCAGACATCTTTTTAAACTCATTTAATTCTCATAACTACCTTATGGGTAAGTATTCTTAGTATGCCCATTTTATAGGGGAGGAATTTTACGAAGTTATTTACTTTCTAAATACATGCTAAAACAGAGATGAACCTTGACAACACACACCTTTAAATAATACCTGGCATGCCCTTCTTATACCTTAGCATGTTCAATATGGTGTTCATCAAGAACATACCGCTGGCATGGTAATTAAGGTTCTAGACTCCTACATGTCTGACCATAGTTCAAGTCCCGGACCTGGTGGATTACTTTCTCACTCTCTCTCTCTCTCTCTCTCTCTCTCTGATTGAATAAAAACTTAAAAAATAATAAATAAAATTAAATAATTATTTTAAAAATTTTTTAAAAACTTACAAATGTACTTCAAATGACACTGTCAAGAAAGTGAGGAAAAAAACACAGAATAGGAGAAAATATTTGTAAAACACGTGTATGATAAGGGACTTACATGCAAACTATACAAAGAATTCTTTCAAATCAACAATAGAAAGTCATTTAAATATAGGTGAAACACTTGAATAAACATTTTTCCAAAGAAGATATACAAATGACAAATAAGCATGTAAAAAAATGTCCAACATCATTAGTCATCAGGGAAATGAAATTGAAACCACAGTGAAATACCTCTTCCCACCTACTAAGACGGCCATAATAAAAAAGACTGACAACAAGTGTTAACAGCTGCCTCATACTTCCTGGGTAGGGATGTGAAATGGTACAGCCACTTTGTAAACCTGTCTGGCAGCTTCTCCAACAGCTAAACAAAGAGTTACCATATGGTCCAGCAACTCCATTCATGGGTATGTATATACTCAAGAGAATGAAAATGTATCCATACAAAAATTTGTACACAAATGTTCATAGCAGCATTATTCTCTGTTGCCAAAACGTAGAAAGAACTCAAATATGCAAATAGTACATGGATAAACAAAATATGACATACACATAGAATGGAGTAATATTCAGCCATAAAAAAGTTCTGAATCATAATGAAGTTCTGATTGATACATGCTACAACACAGATGAACCTTGAAAACGTCATACTTAGTCAATGAATCTAGACACAAAAGGTCAAATGCTGAACAATTTCACGTATATAAAATGTCCAGAGTAGGCAACTCTGTAGAGACAGAAAATACGTTAGTGGTTGCAAAAGGTTTGGGGGAAAGAAAAAAGTATCTACTAATGGATATGAGTTTTAGATGTTGGGGGGAAGTGATAATGTTCTGGAATTGGTGGAACGGTTTCATACCTTGAGCATATATTAAAAAAGTCACTGAATTCAGACTTTGAAAGGGTGAATTTTATTATATGTGAATTATATCCCAATAAAAAAAGAATAGTTTTTGGCTTCTCATAGGTGCTACTTTTTTAAAGTATTTATTTTATTTTATTAATTATTATTATTGTTGTTGTTATTTTTATTTGACCAAAGCGAGAGAGAGAAAGGGAAAGTGAAAAAGCAAGCCACCAGGTCTAGGACTCGAACCATGGACAGTCATGTGGGAGTCTAGCACCTTAACCACCATGCCCCCTGCTGTCTCTATAGGAGCTACATTAAGCAAAACAAGTCACTCAATTTGGAGCACCTCTGTTCATCATTAGGGAGCCAAGTAAGAGAAGAATGCTCAGCAAATCAGCGGGAAGATTGGTTATTGTGACTCTAAAATTATTCTAGTAGCACTCCATGCTTGTCTGTAGGGAGTCTGCATTTATCCTTAACCCCAAAGCAAAACTATGGTTGACATCTAGCCTCAGGCCCAAGCTGGTCTGTTTTTTTACTAACCTCCATCCTGCCATCTTATAAGCATTTCCTCTACAGCATCACAAAGAAAGAAGGTCAAGTTTATGACTCATTCTCAGATCACTGAACTCAATTCAAAATATTGTACTGAGTATCTGAGAAGAGACAGACACTTGCTAGACAGCAGGGAATCCAACTGTGATCAGGATAGGTGTGCTGTTGTCCTTATAGAGCTTACATGCTATTTTTTTTTAAGTTTTCATTTGTTTAAGTTTGCTATAAGGTGATATGCCAAAGAGTGACAGAGAAAGCAAAAAGCACTTCCCTACCCCCCAGGCAGGATGACCATACTGCAATCCCTTCCCCCCAACTCTCCTCACAGGATTTTGGCCATGCATGCACATGTGCTCAGAGTGCTTTTCAAGCCACCAGGTCCAGGCCTCAGACCTTGCAATGGGCCACGTAGGATTCAGCCACCTCAACCACCATGCTCCCTGACTGGCCCTGTGGAGCTTATAGTCTAATACAAAAGGCAAATAATTAAAAATATGCTAGTTCTTAAATTGCCCAGCCCTCCCCAATCAGTTCTGTGGCCTTTTTTACCCACGGTATCCTAGGGAGGTGGGACTGACCTCTGTGACTGTGTCACTCGGACTCCCTGGTCTGGTAGGAGTTCAGACAACAGGAAGAGACAGGTCCGGATACTTCTTTCTGCCATGCCCTTCTTGCTCCAGTACTACATTTCTGGCAGTAGCTTCTAACCACTATACCTCCTGCAGGACAGAACTGACCTTCCTCCCTAGCTTTAGCTCTCACTGTTAATTCTATTTTCTCCCTTTGCCTTTTTTTTTTTTTAAAAAAAACAAACAAACAAACAAAAAAAAAACTAGCCATTTATGATACAATATCTACAAAGACAGCCACTAATGATTTTCTTCTGTGTGCACATGCTGATCCTCCTCTCTTTTTCAAAGATTTATTTATTTATGGTTATTATTATTTTTTAATTTGCTACAGGGCACGTATGCTCACCAGAGTAAGATAAAGAAAGAGGGGGACCAGCAGTTAGCGTAACGGCTATGTCGCTGGACTCCCACGTAGTCGACCGCGGTTCGAGTCCCGGACCCGGCGGCTTAAACTCACGCCGGGCGCGTGTGCGTGCGTGCCCAAGATCCCGAGAGGAGAATGGAGGAGAAGGGATTGCGGCGTGGCCATCCCCCCTGGGGGGTGATCTCCTGCTTTCTATCTCTCTGTCTCTCTCTGTCTGTCTGGTGAGCGCACGCGCCCTATAGCAAAAACCTCTCCAAAAAAAGATAAAAAAAAAAAAAAGAAAGAGGGAAAGTGAAAAAGTAGCCAGGTATGGGAATCGAACTATAGTCGGCCATGTGGGAATTCAGCACCTTAACCACCATGCCAACTGCTGGCCTCTACACTGCTCCTTCTCTTAAGGGTAGTATCTACTTCAGTTTTCCATGAATCCAGACTTGCTTTGGCCAGTAGAATATTGCAAATGTGATGCTTTATTAATTCTGGGGTAAGTCTGGAAGCATTCAGGCAGGTTCCACTTGGTCTTTCTTGGATCTGGCCATCTAACGAGGGCTAAGACTAATTTATGAAATAATGAGAGGCCACATGGAAGGAAGGAGAGAAAAGCCTAGCCTACTCCCCACCATCCCAGCCACCTGGCAGAGGTACTAGATGTGTGAGCAAACCCACCTTGGATCCTCCAGATCCAATCTAGTTTCCCCAGCCAGCTCTACAAGGAGCAGAGTCAAGACCAGCCATTCCCACCAAGTCCTGCTCAAATGGAAAAATGTGGGCAAATAGATGGTGACTGTTTTGTTTAGAAACCATCAAGTTTGGAGATGTTTTGTTACACAGCAGTAGATAACTGAACCAGGTGGAAATGGCTCCTCATTGCCACTGATCTTGGGTGCTTCCACATCCTTGTTAATGCCCTTAACAATGTCCTTGCCTCTGTAATGGTTCCTTTTCTTTATTTTCTTCAATTAATTTTTTTTTTAAAGAAGTTTAAGAGAAGTACAGAGGGAAGCCCCAGGACTTGAACTGGGGACCTTCCTAGATGGGCCCAGTTAATTATTACTACACCACCTCTTGGACTTTTCAATGAAACTTTTGAGCTCTGTTTTCTGTTGTGACTCTGCCTCAAACAACAAGTAAATAAATTGATTAAACAACCACACATTCTGTTGGTACCAGGATGAAAATAAACAAGCTGCTATGATAGGGAGTGATAGAGAGAACCAACCTCAGGGAGGGACATTAGAGAAGGCCTTCCTGCCTCTCCCTCCCCAAGCCAGTAAAAATCTACAGCAGCAAGGTTGCTGGAAACACAATGCAAGAGGGAGCGAGGTGGTAGCAAACTCAGTAGAAGAACCCCCAGATACAAGTCACTTTTTGGGTCACTCTTTTTTTTGCCCCTGAACTAGGGTTTGCCACTGCTTTTGGATTTCTGGGTGTATCACTCATGTATTCTATTAGGCTAACTATTTGAAGTAGAAGAAAAACAAACAAACAGACGATGAGAATGACTCCTCCTTTACTGCCACACCTGCCTTCTGAATCCCATGACACCCAAGGTGTAATTTTTAGAGGTCGGAGCCATAATGACCAAGAAGAAATAGAACTAAAAAACAGATATTTAAAAGAGGTTTCTTCATTCCTGATAGATGCATTACATGTGAGAGTGAGAGAGAGGGAGGAAGTGAGAGAGAGAGAAATACTTTCCCAGAAGGATGAGTTCTAATAAGTAAAATAAAAGTGGTTTATTTGTAAGAGAGTCTAGGACTAATTCACCTGGATGAATACTCTGGTATCCCACACATGTGCCCATTGCAGTGTCAACCAAGAAAGCTGGTTTATATCATAAAAGGAAGGGCAGGCAGGAAGTGATGGGGGGGGGGGGGTTGCAAGTTGTTTGGAGAGAATGATTGGCTCTACTTTATTTACATGTAAACTTCATCTGAGATGAAGAAGGGGCAGAGGTGACATTGCACAAATCTATAGCCCTTTACAGGTTAGTTTACAGAGTTGTAGGCATAACAGTCTACTGCCCAGGCCCTGCACAGGGTCATTTAAAATTTAAATAGGCCTCACATTCCAAGCAGGGCAGAACAAGAAGAAACAGGACTGAAAAATGGGAAAGATATTAAGAAGGGCTTTATAAAAACATCATGATCAAGCCTGTGCATGCACGAGAGATAGAGACAAAAAGAGAGAAAACCTTCTCCACAGAGTCTGGCCCACAGCAGTCCCCTTCCTTCAGTCCTCTAGCCCTATGGATCTTATAAACCTGGAATGTGCAGACTGATTGGGCCAGGTTGGAACCACAGTGGACAGGTGGTATCTGGCTTCTCTTAAGCAGGTTTAGGGATGCACTGGGCACATGTGCACATGTGCCCCAAATCCCAAAAGGTGAACAGAGAAGGGATTGTGTTGTGGCCAACCCCCCTGGAGGTTGCTTTCTCTCTCTCAGGCACATGTGCTCAAAAAATAAAATAAATAAAGAGTATGTTCTAAAACTAGTTAAATCAACAGATCATGAATGATTAATAGCAGAAGTAACCTCATCTCAGGGATGGTTTATAAAATTGAGGAGCAAATCTGCAAATCTTGGTCACTTCCAAATCTAAACCTATAGTCCAAAGGTGCTAGAGAAATCCAATCAATACCATGAAGACTTATTCTTAGGAAGACTTGGCTGATACACACAAACACACACACACACAAAATGTAAAATAAAAAAAGAATACACTGCCACACTGTCATGACAGATTTCAGTAGTAACTCTAAGCCTATGGTCCATCACCATCCCTTTTTTTTCTCTTCTCTTCTTTTCTTTTCTTTCTTTTTTCTTTTCTTTCTCTTTTCTTTTCTTTTCTTTTCTTTTCTTTTCTTTTCTTTTCTTCTCCTTTTCCCTTTTCCTCTCCTCTCCTCTCCTCTATTTCCTTTCTTTTCTTTTCTTTTCCTTTCCTTTTTGCCATAGGGTGTATGTACTTACCTGAGAGAGACAGACAGAGAGGGAGAAAGTTAGAGATCACCGTCTGGAGGAATGGCCACACCACAGTCCTTTCTCCTCCATTTTATTTTTGGAATTTGGGGCATGTGTGCACATATTCCCCATGTGATTTTCAAGTTGTTCAGTCTGGGACTTGAACTGCAGTCAGCCATGTTGGTGTCCAGGGACTCAACCACCATGCCACCTGCTGGTCCCCACTACCTCTTTTTCTGAGAACTGCCCTTTAGTCCTACCCCACAGGAGAATCACAGTATGACTCTTTCCTCCTGGCCTCAGCTGTTTGGACCAGAGATGGACATCTGGTAGATCAAGATTCAGAATCTAAGTACTATGGAGTTTTGTTCAAGCAAAAACATAGTCCAATTACCTATTTGAAAAGTTTCTGGATGAACAAATTAAAAGTCGTTTGTGGCTAAGCTTAAGGGGCTCAATCTTCAGTATACTGTGGTACAGTGCCGGAAGTCACGTGGCCAATCGTGGGTTCAGATCCCTGACTTGTCTACAGGAAACATGAAAGACACACACACACATGCACAAGATTCTGATCAGCTGCAGGGCTGGAGGAAGGGAACTGCAATGTGACTAGACTCTGTTGAGGCTGCCTCGCTCTGCCTCTCTCTCTCTCTCTCTCTCTCTCTCTATCTCTCTCTCTCTCAAGCACACATGTGTGCTCTCTATCATAAATAAAGTGTCTTTAAAAGTAGTCACTACAGAGACCCTACCCTTCCAATACTAAAAAGCTGAGAGAAGAGGAACCAGCAGTTAGTGTAATGGTTATGTCACTGGACTCCCATGTGGTCGACCACGGTTCAAGTCCCAGACCCAGTGGCTTAAACTCACACTGGGTGCATGAGCGTGCGTGCTCAAGATCCTGAGAGGAGAATGGAGAAGGGATTGCAGCATGGCCATCCCCCCGGGGAGTGATTTCTCGCTTTCTGTCTCTGTCTTTCTGGCGAGCGCACATGCCCTATAGCAAAAACCTCTCAAAAAAAAAAAGAAGAAGAAGCTGAGAGAAGAGCAAAAGTTTCCAAGAAGCCCGAAGTGTGGGAAGAATCAGAAGCTTGTGGGGTCATGAAAGCTAAGAGACGAAAAAGTTTTGAGAAGGAAGAAGTGCTCAATTGTGGCTTAAGAAGTAATGAAGAGGATTCTCACTTTCCCTCTCTCTCTCTCTCTATCCCTCTGGTCAAAAGAAAATAAATAAATGGGACCAGCAGTTAGCATAATGGCTGTGTCACTGGACTCCCATGTAGTCGACCATGGTTCGAGTCCTGGACCTGGTAGCTTAAAACTCACGCTGGGCGCGTGTGCGTATGTGCCCAAGATCCCAAGAGGAGAATGGAAGATAAGGGATTGTGGCATGGCCATCCCCCCTGGAAGGTGATTTCTTGCTTTCTATCTCTCTGTTTCTCTCTGCCTGTCTGGCAAGCGCATGCGCCCTATAGCAAAAACCTGCCTGTCTGGTGAGCGCACGTGCCCTATAGCAAAAGCCTCTTAAAAAAAAAAAAAAAAGAAGTAAATAAATAAATAAATAAAGTTAAATAAAATAATTCTTTAAAAAAAGGGGTCAGCAGGTGGCGTGGTGCTTAAGGGTGTTGGACTCCCATATGGCTGACCGTGGTTCGAGTCCCGGACCTGACCGTTTACTTTCTCACTTTCTCTCTCTCTGTCTCTCTCTCTCTCACTCTGCCCCTCTCTGGTCAAATTTAAATAAATAAATAAAGTTAAATAAAGTAACTGATTAAAAAAAGAAGTAATGGAGAAGAGCTTGTTTATGAAGAAGGTGGACTTCTGAGAAGGACAGCATAGAAACAGGATCATATCTGGGAGAAGACAAAGTGACCAGGAAGTGACTATAGCATGTTTAGCTTATTGCCCGTAAGATAACAATCTAAAAAGGCTCCGCTCTTAACTTGACCCACAGGTCCTTCCGTGTCTGGTGCCCTTATGTATCTGTCAAGGTCCCTGCAGCAAACACTGGCACATCTGGGGAGTGATGTAAAGACAATGTAACAGAGCGACAACTCGCAGCAGTGCGGGAAGGGCAAGGAGACCAGAAACATCTGGGGAAGCATCCAGAGATGAGCATCAGGGTGAAGAGAGGGCCGCCCAAGGCTGCAGCCACGGAGTGCCTGCTGCCAGGAGCAAGATGCTGAAGCAGAGAGGACAAAAACTACCACCTCCTAGGTTTCTCCCACCTTCTGATTCACACCCCACCCCACCTCTGAATTGGCACAGCCCTCTGGAAGCCAGAAGCCATGAGAATGGAGGTCAAGGAGTCCAAGACCATAGAAGTCAGAAGACCATGGAGCAGAACAGAGAGGAGTGGAACACAGACTGGGCAAGCAGACAACCAGCACAGCCTTGCTCACCTCCCAGGCTTGTCTCAGCCCCGCCCTTCCCTCTCTCTCCAGCCTCAGGGCCTTATTTCAGGTCGTGGAATCTGCAGAGCTGCCTCCTACCTCAGACCTGGGCACAGGTCGATCTCTCCATATGGAACATTCTTTCCTTCTCTCTGTACTGAGGACCTGATCATGGTCTCTCCACCCTCACCTTAAATCAATTTAAATCAATTTCCCAGAGCAGCCGTTCCTGGCCCTCACACTTACCCAATGTAGAGGAAATGCCACTGCTCTGTTTCCTCATAGCGCCCTGTTTTCCCAAGTATCCATCATAGTTGGTAGTGAAAGATTTCTGTGGCATTATTAGTTTACTATCCATCGCCTCCGTTGGACTACTACCTCCGTGAGAACAGCAGTGGTGTCTGTTTTTCACAGTACCAGTCTTGGCAAGGGTGTAAGTGCTCAAATATAGATTTATTCAAAGGCTTACCCTGTTCTAACACCCTCTCCCACATTGCAAGTGATCTCTGGATATTGACAATTTAGTCATAACAGACCTTACACATATTTAATGCTAAAAATTCACAGTATGTCATCTCATTTACTCCTAACAACAGTCTGGTAAGGCCCATCTTTTCAATGAGGGAGCTGAAACCTAAGAGGTCAAGTCATTTAGCCAAGGTCACACAGTTCTGTGGGAGAGCCTGGGTTTGAACATAGGCCCTATTGATACCACAGCTGGTATTCTGAACCCTTTCACACACGGCACTGCTTCTCTAAATATCTGTGCGGGCCAACAAATGGTGCAGCAGTTATATCAATGGACTCCCGCATGGCCAACTGCAGTTCAAGTCCGGGACCCAGTGGCTTGAAAATCACACCAGGCACATGTGTATTCATGACCAAGATCTAGGGATAAGAATGGAATAGAAGGAATTATACCATGGCCATTCCCCACTGGGGATGATTTAGCACTTTCCTTCTCACTGTCTCTGTCTCTCTCTTTCTCCAGCAAGAACACACACTCTAAGGAAAAATACTTCTCAAAATAAATAAATGAATCTTACTGTGGTTTTTGTGTTTATATGGCTATCTTCCATATTAGACTATGTGGGGACCCATTTGGAACTCCAGAGTTAGGATAATGATTATTATTTATTTTCTTTTTTTTGGAGAGGTTTTTGCTATAGGGCTGTGCACTCACCAGACAGAGAGAAACAGACAGAAAGCGAGAAATCCCCCCCCAGAGGGGATGGCCATGCTGCAATCCCTTCTCCTCCATTCTCCTCTCGGGATCTTGGGCATGCACGCACACGTGCCCAGCGTGAGTTTTAGGCCACCGGGTCCGGGACGTGAATCGCGGTCGACTACGTGGGAGTCCAGCGACATAGCCATTACGCTAACTGCTGGTTCCCAGGATAATGATTGTTTTAAGCTGATGATATTTGAGATTCGACAGACGTAGAAAGAAGCCTTCTTGGAACTTCTCTTATCTGACTCAAGGCAGAAACGTCTGTGAAATGCAAGACGGCCATAATTCTCTCCTTGGGTTATCTTTTATTCCCAGCGGTGAGACCAAAAGCAAATCTACCATAAAGCCTCTATTTGGGGGAAGTTTCATGGTCCTGAAGAAGACAGAAAGACCATTCGTAACTGCATAAAAAAGCATTACCACAAACTTTCATTTTTTTTTTTTTTTTAGAGAGATTTTTTGCTTTAGAGTGTGTGTGCTTACCAGAGACAGAAAGCAAGATATCACCCTCCAGCGAGGATGGCCACACCACAATCCTTCTCCTCCATTCTCCTCTTGGGGTCTTGGGCACGTGTGTACATGTGTCTGGCATGAATTTCAAGCCTCCAGGTCTGGGACTCAAACTGTGGCCAACCATGTAGGAGTCCTGCAATTTAACCACTACACCATCTACTGGTCCCATCACAAACTTTCTTGTCTTCCATGTATTCATCCAAACTACCCATTTGTCTTGTTTCTTTTTAAATGCCAGAGGGCACATGTGCTCACCAGATAGAAAAAGAAACATAAACAAAACCAAAAACACCCCCCAAACATTCCTAGTGCGGCATGATCATATTACAATTCGTTTTCTTCTGTTTTGCACTCCATCAAGATTTTAGGTATGCATGCACACGTAAGCCCAGCATGTTTTTCAAGCTTCTAGGCCCTACTGGGACTATGGTTAGCCATATGGGATTTGGCTTTTTTAACCACCGTTCTATGAGAGTCTCCCATTTATCTTTTCCCATTTATTGTTCTTCCCATGGTAGTCTTTTTCCCTAATCCTCTTCCCCTCCTAAGTTACATGTATAAGCCCCGAATTCTAACCACTCCTCTAAATTACTCATCCACTGAGCACTTCTGTCTGTAGGCACACTGCACGCATAAACTCTTCCTTGCTAATCTGCCTTTTGCCAGTTGAATTCAGAGGCCCCGAGTTAGACTTAACAGGGTAGAGAAAAAGTTGTTTTTTCCCTCTACAGCTATAAATTTCTTGAATAACAAGAAGTTTTACTCATCAATTTAACCTCAGTGCACGTTGCAGTTATGCGATCAGTGTTAAATGTCAACTGTCACCAAGAAAGCACACCCAGAGCTAACTGACCACCCTCTCCCCAAATCTCTGGTCACATACCTTGTTTACTAAAGAGCAGAGCTCTATGCCTCAGATTCTCTGAGCTCCATTGCAATGAGCTCTTCCTCAAGAGCACCGTTCTTTTGATGAATTGATAAAGTGCGGGCACCAGTAGGGACCCATTGTGAATTCTGGACACGAGAGCTTTCTCAGGACACTTGACTTTATCCAGAAAGATCCTGCCTCAGAAACCAGCCTATCCTTTCTGACATTCACTGCACTCACCCCTCAATCTGACTTATCTATGCAGGATCCAATTCCCACCGTCACAAGATGCCTGGTTATTTCATTAATGGCACTCTGGCTTTCCGTGACCTAGAGCTTTCCTAAGCCTAGACACCAGGAACAGCAAGGAGACAGAACACGAGGAGGCAGAAAGAGCAAGAGCATCCGGGAGGCAGGGAAATGATTCCAAGGGTACTTATGTTTCTATCTCTCCTCCTGCCGGCACCTGCCTATGCTTGCAGGAGGACCTCAAATGTGCTAGCCCATTAGAGCAAGACCAGGTTTCTAAAGAGGCCCACCTGAGCCCTGCGGACAATCCTGAGAGGGGATTGAATTTCAGCCAAGAAGAGCCCAACTGTCGGTGGGAGAACAGAGAGCTAGCGAGGGCATGGCCTGCTATCAGCTATCAGCTTACCTCCTGCACAATGCTGGCAACGCCTCCCTCGCAGCCTCTGACCGCTTAACCCCTTCCTTCGTTATTTCTTTTCTTTGCTGTTATTCCCCATGATATTTCTTCTTCCTTTCACTTTTTTCAACCCAGGTACTGCTGTGAAATTCAGAGATCTGGGAAAGACCTTGTGTCATCTGGCCCCGGGCATCCCAAACCCTGGTAAAATCACTTAAGAGGTTTTTTTCTTTCCCCCAATAAATTCCTAGACTCACCTTAGGCATACAACTGTGTTGGCATTTGCCTGTGGTCCCCAGTTACTTGGGAGACTGAGGCAGGAGGGTTGTGTCAAAATAACCACATACAAAAATAAAAAAGAAAGAAAAGGACAGCAGAAATGGTACCTTTTCTCCACAAGGTGGTAGTCCTATATCCTGCCAACTAGGAAAGATTGCCTGTAATAAGAGAAAACAAAAATGAGAGAGACATTTGCTGAATGGTGTTTGCTGAATTCCTGAAGTAAACTCTGCGCTCCTGTGTTGACAAAATTCTCTTTCTTTGATTAAGTTAGTTTTTTTTTTTTTAAACTTTATCTCTTCCAGAAGAGAGAGAAACAGCACCCCTAACAGAGTCTTAACCCTGAAATCCACACCCAGCTTCAGCCATTCCCAGATCATGGGTATACTTATGCCAGGGAGGTCTCGAGACTTGAAGTAGGTACCTTCCCAAGCAGGTCAGCCTCACAGTGTCTTGTGTTACTGCTATACCACTGTCCAGTCCCATGATGAAGTAATTTTCATTGAATTTCTGTTGCTTGCAACCAAGAATGTAGGAAATTGAATTAGAAATTCGAGGGACAACAGGAGCAAATCTGAAAGTTTTAAAGATTTTCATGAATTGATGATATATGGCTAAGTTTAGATAGACCTACCCTTCAGCATATAAGGAAAAGTGAGATCCACATAAAGGATTTGAAATTATTAATGAAATGGAATTTAGTGAGCATTTACTACATGTAGAACACATTGACAGCATCCATTTGTTTACTACATCCGTAATTTATCTATACTTTTATATCTACCGCAACTAAATACTTGTTGAATATTGAATAAAATTTACATATTAATATCATTACCATCAGTGATAGCAGTAGTAGTAGTATCACTAACATTTACAGAGTTAGTTTATTTTGTGTTAGGTAATGTGGTAAGGTCTTTTAAAATATATGCTTATTTAATGGTCTGTAATATAGGTTTTTATTACCCCCCATTATGATGAGAAAAATGAGGCACAGACATGTCAAATAATTTTTCCAAGGTCATAAAACCAGTAAGTTGTAAAACAAGGACTCTAACTTAGGCAATCTGGCTCCAGAGTTCCAGTTTTCAGTCCTAATGCTACACTAGTTCAACTAACTTATTCAGGATGACCAAGTTACTGAACAGCAGATGCAGAAATTGGGGCTAGCTCTGCCTGACTGCAGAGATTACACTCTTTAATCACTGCGTTAGACTTTCACTCTCTGGTTAATTATATATTTGGCTGCTCACAATAGTGCACATAAATGGTGCCCCTGGGATTATGTAATATATAATCTGCAGGGTTCTTTGTGATAGCTCTCATATTATGATTAGAAACCAAGTATCTTGACTACTAGAGCCGAGTGGTCAGGCATGATCAAAAACATGACCCAGGCCAGCAAATGTCATGATAGTTGGGGCAGCTGGATCCTATGTGGCTGATTGTGTCATTAAGAGTCCTCGACCTGCTGGCTTGAAAAATATGCTGGGAGGACCAGCAAGTTAGCGTAATGGCTATGTCGCTGGACTCCCATGTAGTCAACCATGGTTCACGTCCCGAACCCGATGGCTTAAAACTCACGCCAGGCGCATGTGCATGCGTGCCCAAGATCCCGGGAGGAGAACGGATTGCGGCATGGCCATCCCCCCCCGGGGGGGGGGGGTGATTTCTCGTTGTCTCTCTGTCTCTCTCTGTCTGTCTGGCGAGCACACGTGCCCTATAGCGAAAACCTCTCAAAAAAAAAAAAAAAAAAAAATGCTGGGCACATGCGTGTCCCCAAAGTCCTGAGGGGAGAATGGAGGAGAAGGGCTTGTAGCACTGCCACCCCCTCATGGAGGAAAAGGGCATGTTTTCTCTCTTTCTCTCTATTTATATGTCTCTGGTGAAAGCAAGCGCCTTTTAACAAAAATTAAAAACAAAAAATCGATTCATGGGTCCACATACTGAAACCAAAGTGCAAATGTTGGCCTGCCATGTTAGTTTGGGTATTGAAAGAAGCAGCCAAGATGGAAGTGTAAAAGATTTACAGGGGAAATGCCTATACAGAAAAAGGGGAAGAGAGAGCTCAGTTAGGAGATTAGGTAAGGGGAGCCTCAGGCCACTAGGAAATTCTGAAACCTGTCAAGGAAAAGAGGAAAGGAAGGAAGGTGGGGTAGTAAGAGTGTTAAGTTGCAGCAAAGCTCTGTGGAAATCCTGGCCAAGGCACTGGGGAGCTGAGGGCAATGATTCCCCACTAGAGGAGACCAGATCTGGGCGGAAATGACCAGGCTCCAGCACACCTTGCTCTGTCGTTGGCTGGGAGTAGCCTGAAGAGAACATGGCCTTGGCATGAACAATCCTAGAAGAGTGGCTGCCAGAAGTTGTCAACCAACCAGCCCTCTCAACGGGTTCTCTTAAAGGTGTGTGTGTGGGGATCTTCCCACAGCTGCCACACCTGTGTACCATGGGCTTATCTCCTCTGAAGGAAACACCGCAGAGCCAGCCACACGAGATGAGCAGTCAGTGCCCATGGTCTACACCTGCTCCACACACACAACGAACACAGCTGAGGATGTTTGCTCTCAAAACATGTGTTGGCGGGACCAGCAGTTAGCATAATGGCTATGTTGCTGGACTCCCATGTAGTCGACCATGGTTCGAATTCCTAGACCCGGTGGCTTAAATTCATGCCAAGCACGTGTGCGTGCGTGCCCAAGATCCCGAGAGGAGAATAGAGGAGAAGGGACTGTGGCGTGGCCATCTTCCCTGGGTGTGTGTGTGTGTGTGTGTGTGTGATTTCTCACTTTCTGTCTCTCTGTCTCTCTTGTTTTTCAGGTGAGCACACGCGCCCTATAGTAAAAACCTCTCAAAACAAAAACAAAAACAAAAACCATGTGTTGGAGGACCAGCACATGGCATAATGGCTGCGTCACTGGACTCCCACATAGTCGACTGTGGTTCGATTCCTGGACCCGCTGGCTTAAAACTCATGCCGGGTGAGTGTGTGTGTGTGTACCCAAAATCCTGTGAGGGGAATGGAGGAGAAGGGATTGCAGCATGACCATCCTCCTGGGGTGTGATTTCTCATTTTCTGTCTCTCTGTCTCTCTGTGTGTCTCTCCAGCAAGTGCATACTACAACCCTATAGTAAAAACCTCTCTAAACCCCCCCCCCAAAAAAAAACAAAAAACTTGTGTTGGTTTGGCCTGATTAAAAATGTCAGCTCATTTAGTGAAAAACACATGTTTTCCTGAAGAGAGGTAGGTGGAACTTTTTTTCTTTTTCTTTCTTTGTTTCTACCACAGACATATTTAAAATGCCACAAAGAAGTTACTATAGAAACTGCTCCCAAGCTTGCAAGATAAAAGGTAAAAATGGAACACTTTGTTGACATGCAAATGGCTAGTCTCTGGAGATGGCTTTTTAACAAATTCTCTGGGTCTGGTTATTTCTGAGTCCTTTAAGGGCTCTCCGCAATCTAGGGTAGACAGGCAGTGTTTTTTGGTGTTCAATTCTAGATAGCTCTAGTTGACTGTGAAAATGCCACAAGGTGACAGCTCTGGAGAATGTCTAGGTATGTTCCAACTTAGTTTTGGGATCAGCAAAGTAGACATTGTACTTTCTGGGTAACTTTGGTGAGGCTCACTGTGCACTGCTGTGAACAAACAAATAGGAGAAGGTGGTTATTTTTGAGCCAGACCCATTCTGCAGGTGTACTCTGGACTCATCTGTTTGAAAGTTAACTTGCTCAGTTCTTAGAAAAAGCAGTTTCTTTTTCTTATCTCATCTGGCCATATTCCAACTTTTAAATCTTAGGCTGGCTAGTCCTTTCAGTACAAAACACAAACTTCTCATTTGAAAGTCCCATTTATCTGCCCATTAATACTAATCTACCTGCCTCTCCCACCCACCTCTCCAACTCACTTTGTGGTAGCCTAAGCACTCCTTTTTTGACAAAGCACTCAGATAGCTCTGTCTTGATTTCTGTTCTTTGTACTTTGCCACCTTGCAATTCCTTCAACTTCTTTCTCTAATGTTTTTTAAAATTATTTATTATTATTTTTAATGTTACTATGGGGCATGTGATTCACCAGGGAGAGACAGAGAGAAAGAAAGCAAAAAAGCAAGCCCACAGGTCCGGGACTAGAACCACCGTGGGAGAGTCTAGCGAGTTAACTATCACGCAATCTGCTACCCGTTCCCTCTAAGGTTTTAATCCCAAAAGCTTATTAAAACTCCTCTAAAGCTGTTTCCTGTTACTAAGAGGATGCATTTGAAGAAGTAGCTTGACTTAAAGGATTAGAAGTTGGAAGTTCTTCCTTTTAAAAAATTGTTTGCCATAGGGTGTGTATATACTCACCTGAAAGTCAGAGAAACAGAGACAGAAGGAATTGGGGTACCCACACACGTGCCCCAAGTGTTTTTCAAGCCGCTGGGTCTGAGACTTGAACCACAGAGTTGGCCATGTGGCATCCAGCACCTTAACTATCACACCACCTGCTGGCCCTGGTTCTGGGTTCTTGAAGACTAACAACTATTAATTTCACTTCTCTCTGAATAGAAACCTTCATCTGTTCCCTCCGTTAGGAATTCTCTTCTGACAGATTTTTCCTTATGGCCATCTCTTTCTTTATTTTTCCTAGAAGGTCCATGCTCTTCACTGAAGAAAGACAAAGAGAAAGAGAAAAAGAAAGTGAAAAAGGACCCCCGATGGGAAATAGTTACTTTGCAATTCCTTCTTCACTTCTCTCAGGATTTTGGGCATGCACACAAATGTGCCCAACATGTTTTCAAGCCACCTGGTCCAGGACTTGAACAGCACAATTGGTCATGTGTGATCTGGCCATCTTACTACCAGTTGGCCTAGGCCAGCTCCTTTTTATTATTCAAGATTCAATTTAAAAACAATGTTCTCAGGGAGGCCCTAACTATTCCTTAATGTTGTTTTCTTCTAACATCATTCTTCGTAACACTATCTTATTTTTTTCAAGCACTTATTTTAAATGTTTCCTTGATTATTATCTGTTTTGGCCAAGATTATTAAACTCCAAAGCTGGGCTTTCAGCTATATTCTCCACTTCTGGCACACAGAAGATGTTCAATAAATATCTGCAGAATAAAAAGAACTGTGAATTAAAATTTTTTAATATGTATTTATTTATATTATTATTATTATTATTATTATGTTAATAAATTGCTATAGGGCCCATGTGCTCACCAGAGAGAGACTAAGAGACAGAGAGAGAGGGAAAGTGTGAAAGCAAGCCACCAGGTCTAGGACTCGAACTGCAGTCAGCCATGTGAGAGACAAGTGCCTTAACCATCATGCCACTTGTTCATCCCAAGAACTGTGAATTTTAAATAGTTGGACCAAAGAAAATTTAAGGTTGCTTGATGCTTTAACATGAGCACTGACAAAAATAAACAAGCGGAAAATGACAACAACTAGTACAACAAAATACTGAAAACAGTGTACTACTTAATCTTTAAGAACCTAAACCTGTCAAGTTCTTGGGCCTATCATATGTGAAATATGTGTATGTGTGCTATTAAATAAAAATATGGGGGGGGGGGTCATTGTATTGGACTAAGCTCCTGCACAGGCCCTGACTGACCAGGCTAATCTAAAATGGAGTCACCCATGCTAAAGGCCCATGTCACCAAACTAAAACAGTTGTTATCTGATCTTCTGAAAAATCAGGAAAGAGAGATACCCGCCCCGTTTTCCAAACAAGCCAGTTTCAACTGGCATAATAATGAAGTCCTCTTTGTTTTACTCCTACACAAAAAGAGTAATCTAACACTTCCTGATGTTAACTAAGTCAATTGTTTTCTTATAGTTCTGTCTCCGTTCCCACACCACAAGAAAACTACTTTGAAATGACCAGTTCATTTTATTTCTGCTTTCTTCAGTCTTTGTCTGTAAAACCAATCTCTTCTGCCCAACTCTTTAGAAAACTTCTTCTATTTTATGGAATAAAAGATGGCCAATTCTTGAATCACAATTAAAGCTAATTAAGACTTTTAAACAGAGGGCCAGCTGGTGACATCTCTGTGATGCTGAACTCACTTGGGAAGGTAGTAGGTCCATATCTTGAGGCATCTGTGCACACATGGCTAACACACACGCCTAGCTGGGGCCTGGGGTGAATCTTACAGAGAAGGCCCTGTTGGGTGCCTGTAGCTCTTTAAAATAAACAAACTTAAAACAAAACAAAACCTTTAACTAAATTGTTATAATTTTGTCACTTGACAGTGTATATACAATGTTATCATTCTAATAGTTTCCCATGGAAAGTGAGCTGATTTTCTGAGGCTTATAATTAAACATCTGAAAAAGATAGCAAGTAACTGTTCCAATAGAAAAACTTCGTATCATGGAAAAGGGTTGAAATACAATCTCTTCAATTTAGAAACAGAGTTAGAAAATAAGGTCCAGAGATGCATCTATATTTGGACGTTTGGAAACAAGTACAGTAATATGTCTACGGATGAGGAATGCATAAGCCAATCACACTTCCGTAAGATCATTATTATTAACGTATCGAACGTTACATTTGAAAAGAATGAGTGTGACAAGATTCTAGTGGCTGTGAAACTTTAGCGTAACTAACTACAAAGGGCTCGGTAAAGCGCAGGCCCCGCCCCTACAGTGTCTGGTCCAGAGGTCTGGTGCAGGGACAAGGAGGGTTTGGGAGAGACCATGCCAACCTCAGCTCACCAGCTTCCGCAAAGCCACCGATTCCGCTCGGCACGCGAGGAAAACTACAAGTCCCAGCGTGCCCCGCGCGCAGCGGGCGGAATGTCGGGCACTTCCGCCCCACGCAGCGCTTCTGCCGCCGCGTCTCGACGTGTCACCGGCGGCGCCGCGGCTGTGGCCAGAGAAGGAGCTGACTGGGGGAGTTCGAGGCGGCGGGCGGCGGCGGCGACCCCGGCCTGGACCTGCCCCGGCACGGAAGTGTCCCGGGGTCCGTGGGGAGCAGGAGAGGGAGGCGGCGGCCCGGCCCGCGCGGGGCACGATGTTGAACATGTGGAAGGTGCGGGAGCTGGTGGACAAAGCGTGAGTATCGGGGGGCAGTTGTGGCCGAGGCCCACGCTGGGGGACAGGAGTGACGGGGAAAGGGTGCTGGCTTTGCGTGCGGGGTCGCCCGCGTCACGCCCCCAGGCTCGGCCAGCCCCATCATGGCGGCAGCCGGCTCCTTCCCTGGCCCCCAGCCTCGACCCTCCCGGCGGGGCTGGGGAGGGACCCTCCCCTCGCTTCCCAACATCTTAGCCCCCTTCTCTCCTATCCAGGCCTTTCTCTTCCTGTCCCTGCTTCAGCTCCTGGGTGAGGACGCTTTGGTCCAAGGAGGGGACGGGTTGTCTGGAGCCGGGTCACTACCCTGGCTGAGGACTGTCTTGGCCCCAGGTGTGGGCTTTGCCTCCTGGGCAGCAGGAAAGGCTTCGGGATGGGGGACGCCATGCACCTGTCCTCTGTGTCCCTCGGGATATAGTAAGGAGCGACCTTAGGCCTGGTCAGAGTTTGTCTTTTTATCTTCTTGGGCTCCTTGTAATTCCTAATGAACCTAAAGTGTTGGAGTGGGCGGTAGGTGTAACAAGTGGCCATTGTGGTCAGGCTGGAGTTACTCAGGAGGAGACTCATCCTTTGCTCTTCTAGTACTAGTGAAAGTAGATCGGCATAAACTTCTTGTGATTCTGTTCCTGTTTCCTTTTCCATTACACCTCATTTTTGGTGGGCTGCTTGTTCCATTCAATTTCATTAAAAAGCTGTTATGAAATTTCCCCTTAAAGAAGAAAACAACGCAGGTTTATGTCCTGTTGATCTACTTTTAACTTCTCTGACAGGTAAAATGACCAATACATGGTGATTTCCTTTAAAACTAAAGTAACTTCAGTGACTTAGAGTATTAGGAAAAGCTTACCAGTTAAATTGAGTATATCAGCTAAAATACTGATTAAGTAAGATCTTCTAGGCCAGCAGGAAGTAAAGTTTAAGAATTGAACCAGTCTTCTTCCTTTTGAGTTTCAGTGATTATGCAATAAGTATGGTGAGAAAAAAAAAAAAAAACAGTTCACTTGTGCTACACACCTAACCTAAAATCAGGAAGTGTAGATGGCAAACTGTTCTTGACACCAGAAATCAAAGTAATTGGCAATATCCAAGATAAGTTGCATAATCCATCAGATGGAATTTAGGATTTGGCCATATTTTAAAATTTTATATGCTACGAAGAGGGCAACAGTGTTTAAGGAGCACAAGTTTCAGAACCTGCAGAGCTGGGTTCAAGCTGTGTAACTTTGGGCATGTTTCTTGAACTCAATATCCCAATTTTCTTTGGTGAAAAATGAAAATAACGAAACCTACCTTAGAATGTTGTGGTGAAGATTAAAGTCTCGAGATTTAGATTGCTCATAAAGACCTTAGCATCTTGTGTTTAAATCAGTATACTTTTGAAACCGCAGCAAATGTTCTGCATTTAGAGTTGGAGAAATCTCTTTATGGGAGAAACTTCAAGTTTGGAAAGTAATTGCTTTAATAATTTTTCTTTACAAATATTCATTTGGCCATTAAGCTCTCAGATACTTCTTTTGGGCAGTTTTGTGTATGTATGTTTTGGGGTTTTAGATTTATTTCTTCCATGCGAGACAGAGAGATGGCCCCTCTAACAGGATCTTGACTCCATAGTCCATCCCCCGCTTCACCCAGCCCCAGATCATGGGCATGCTCACACCCTACGTACTCAGAGAAGTCTCTCGTTGTGAACTCAGAACTGTCCCATGTGGGTCATCTTTGAAGAGTGTTGCCTCTTACTGCCGTACCACTGTCTAGCCTTTTTGGGGGCTGTTTTATTATATACCCTTTGCTTTTGCTTTCTTTTTTTAGAATCATTTTATTTTATTTTATTTATTTGTTCATTTATTTTTTAATTTGACCAGAGGGAGACAGAGAGAGAAAGTGAGAAAGCAAGCTACCAGGTCCAGGACCCGAACTATGGTCAGCCATGTGGGAGTGTCCAGCACCTTAACCACCATGCCACCTGCTGTTCCCCTGCTTTTGCTTTCCAAAGATAAAATAATTCTTTTTCCCAGATATCCAGTTTCATTTTTTTCCCCCTAGATCTCCAGGTTCATTGGTTCCTTTTTAGTATATAAAGACCAGGTGTTTTTTGTTTGTTTTTTTTTTTTTTTTTAGAATTATTTATTAATTTTATTTATTATTACTAGTTTTTAGTTTGCTACAGGGCTTATGCACTCACCAGAGAGAGAGAAAGAGAGAGGGAAAGTGAGAAAGCAAGCTGCCAGGTCCTAGACTTAAACTGCGGTCGGTCACTGTGGTTGCCCACATGGGAGTCCAGCACCTTAACCGCCACACCGCCTGCTGGCCCCTAAAGACCAGGTTTTTAAAATATGTTTTGAAAGTCCAAATGAGGGCCAAGCAGGTGGCCTAGCAGTTAAGGATGCTGGGTCCCACATGGCCAGCTCCACTGTTTGACCTGGGGACTTGAGAAATACACTGGGTATGTGTGTGTGTACCCAAAAATCCTTAGAGGAAAATGAAGGAGAAGGAATTGTGATGTGGCCATCCTCCCTGGGGAGTGATTTCTCACTTTCTGTCTCCTTTTCTCTGTCTCTAGTGAGTGTGTACACACCCTATAGCCGAAAAGAAAAAAAGTCCAAAAGAAGTTTATAAAACTACTTCTTTATTTCTAAGTCATATGCTAGCAGAAGAAATATCTCCTTGTCTTAAAGGACTAAATTTGCTGTTCCCCAAATGTGAAGAGGCTATATATGTTTTAGATGACAGAAACTACAACCATAATTTTGCTATTACTGCTTTTTTCAACTTGTCTTTATCGTGTTAATTTTCTAGCACTTCACATTAAATTTGCCATGTAAGTAGTTATTAAATCACATGATAGAAGAGCTATTCTTGAAAAATAACTTCTATCTTCCTTTTTACTACCCAGTTTGGAATGTTGACTTGAACCAAGTTATTCAAGAAGAAAGAAGAATGTTGCCACCAAGAACTTTTTAAAGCTTTTTTGGGTGTCTGACACATAATATTAAAATTAGAATGTGGAGTTATTTTACTGATGAGTACTCAAGATTTAATTTTCATTTTTCACTGGCAGGAAGAAAAATTCTTCCCCTAAAATGTAAGCAGAACCTGTGGCATGCGTCCAGTTAGACGGTGGATCTTAAAATGCCCTAATGGAAGTGAAACGTTCATAGAATGGCCATCCTGATTATTAGAGGGACAGATTATGAGGGAAATAAGGAAATAAGGAAACAGTTAAGTGATTAAGAACTGCTTCTGATAGCTGAGTTAATAGACTAGGAACCTATGTGATAGAAAAGACATTGGTTAGGGGATTTGGGGATCTAGATTCAAATTCTGACACTGCCTTTTTTTAATGATTGTTTTTGCCATAGAGAAGGTACACTTGCTGGAGAGAGACAGAGAGAAAATTGAGAAATCACCCCCTCCCCCCAGGGGGCGTGGCCACATCACAGTCCCTTCTTTTCTCTTCCCATAATTGTGGGCACTTACATACATATGCCTCATATGGTTTTCAAGTTGCTGGCTCCAGGACTTAAACTGTGGAGTCAGCCATGTAGGATCCAGTGCCTTAACCACCACGCTATCTGCTGGCCCCAACACTGTCTTTTTAACTAGCCGTATGTGTGAGAATCACATGACTCTCCAGATTCTGTGTTCCTTATCTGTAAAATGAGACTGGGCTAAAATAAAATTTATTGCAACTTCAATGGCTATTTGGAGAAATGAGTTTACATCATGGAGCAATAATTGCAACTAGTATTTCACAATAGCACATACATTTTATAAAGTCATTGTCCTCCAGAGACAATTTGGGCAGAAAAGGGATTTTTTTCCTATTGGTATCAGCAAAGTTGTATTTAAATATTTTATGTAGTAAATGACTATATTCAAAACTTAGAAAAACTAGAACTTTCACTCTTTATCTGCCCACTGAGGCTTACTTTAGAAAGAAAAACATTCTCTTCCTTTTTTAATTTGTTAGAGGGTATGTGCATCTGCCAGTGAGAGAGAGAGAAGGGGGGAGTGAGAAAACATCCCCTCCATGGATGATGTCATACCACAGTCCCTTCTCCATTCTCTTGGGATTTGGGGCACACATGCCCGGTGTGTTTTTCAAACTTCTGGGAAACCATGCTGTCAGCCATGTCGGATCTAGCCACCTTAGCCACCCTGCCAGCGGCTGGCCAGAAAAATGAACTTTTTAAAAATGTGTTTTCTTGGAGCCATTCTTAGATTCAGGATGGTAGCAGTTCCTAAGTACATTTTAAAGGTTGGCTCTTGGGACCTTGAAGACTGGGAGGTGGGGAGATATTTTCCACAATTGTTGCACCTCCTGGTGGTATTAACTAGGTTTGTTTTGTAGAATTTTGTGGAACTGAGTGAGGGAAAGCAGATAAAGCCATAACCTAGCCAGAGCTTGGAGTACCAGTTTCCTCCTGCTCTAGTCAAGCTGCATAAAAGACAGCTGTGGCAGGAAGAGATACTTAACACCGCTCCCCCAGCATCTCGGACCAGCTTGACCATTTCTTCCTTTGACCTGCCTCCCTTCATTTGAGTCTAACACAGTTGTGTACATTTGTATTTTGTCATCTCATACATGGTATAAATTGAAAATTGCTGCATATTCTAGTATATTTTATACTGCTAGTATATTTTCTCTCTAAATTTGGGGAATGTAGTGAAGGTTACACAGTAGCGGTATATCAGAATTGCTACTCAGTGTTTAAGCCCAGCCAAACCCTTCTTTTTTTGCAAGGAGTATTATTAATGGTCAGTCTAGTTCACCAGTGGCCTTTTTCATTTTATGGTAGTGATGTAAATGGCTCTGGCTAAGATCCTAAGGAACCTGCTGTAGAGAGTCATTTCAAGTTATTAAGCATAGCTTGTGTTTTGCCCTTAAGTTTTCTTTGCGGAATTTTTTTTCCCTTAGGGGAGATGTCTGTGTGTGCTCACAGGAGAGCCAGAGAGACAAAAGGAGAAATCACCCCCTAGAGGAAATGGCCATACTGCAATCCCTTCTCCTCTTGAGATCTTGGGCACGCATGCACACGCATTTGGCGTTGAAGTTTAAGTCAGGGTCTGGGACTCAAACCGCAGTTGACTGCGTGGGAGTCCAGCAACGAAAACCATAATGCCGTCTGCTCCTCCCCCCAGTTTTTTTTTTTTTTTTTTTTTTTTTAAAGATGAGATTTTGGTGTGATCTTTCTGGTCCAGTATCAGGGCCTATAGGCATGCACCATTACTCCTGGAGCTCTCAGACAGGGTCTCAACTGTGTTGTCCAGGCCAGCTTTCAGCTCAAGATCCTCTTGCCTCTCAAGCTGCTGAGATCACAGAAGCACATCAGTGTGTCTAGCCTTCAGGTTGGATGGGGCATCAAACCTGTTCCTCTCATGTGGTCCCAGCCTGTGGGCCATATCTTAGCAGCAGGTACTTCTGTGGCTAGGTCAAGAGGGAGAACCTTTTAGTTTTATAGAGAATGTTTCATTTAGTTATTTCAACAGATAACACATTATTAATTGGATTAGTACTTTCTTTTCTGAGCTTAAGATATGTAGTATCTGCCTTCAAGAAATTTGCCACTACAGATATGCCACAACCAGAACATATTTTTGGTTTGGCTTTTCTTTTAGTCTTTAAATGTCTTCCTCATATTTTCCCCCCATCTCCCCAGTAAATGTCGGTTCAGTTTGCTTCTTAGAACTTGAAAGCAAAGATGATAGTTAGATTTAAAGTCTTCCATATCAACTTTTTTCTGAACCAACTGTAGATGATGTTATTGCCCTAACAGTGAATTAGTTACTCTCAGTCTCTTCTAGTAAATGGATACAGTAGATATTAAGAATTTAATTCCAAAGAAAGATGAGTTTATCTTTGCCAGCATTTCTTTGGGATGATTTTGTATAGTTTAACCCAGTTAGTACTACTGTCAAGGTACTTTTTAAAAAGCACTTACCTGCCTTTTATATTTTCCTATGCCCTTGTAGTGTTAGTTTACAAGTAGTTTATCATCTGTTTACTGATATGTTCACTAAAAGTACTTGGCCTTTTTTTTTTTTCTTTTTCTTTTTTTGGAGAGGTTTTTGCTATAGGGCGCGTGCGCTCTCCAGACAGACAGAGAGAGACAGAGAGATAAAAAGCAGGAAATCACCCCCCAGGGGGGATGGCCACGCCACAATCCCTTCTCCTCCATTCTCCTCTCGGGATCTTGGGCACGCACGCACACGCGCCCAGCGTGAGTTTAAGCCGCCGGGACCGGGACTCGAACCGCGGTCGACTACGTGGGAGTCCAGTGACATAACCATTACGCTAACTGCTGGTCCCAGTACTTGGCCTTTTTAATTTTTAAGTACCACTTGGTAGCTCTCTTAGTTTTTACAGTGTGGCCCCACAGTTGAATCTTTTTCTGTACCTTTGTGTTATTTTTCTACTTATTTTCCAAAGTATTTCTTTAAAAAAAAAGTATATAGACAAATGTCTTTTAATCTTCTAGAAACTTAGTTGCTTTACCTTTTCTATTTAGATCTAGTTAGTTGGAATTTACTTATTTTTGAACCTTTATTATACAAAATTTCATATGCACCCAAAAATAAAAGACCGATTATAATGATCTTCTGTGGACATATATCCCAGTTTCAACAGTTTAGCTAATTTGCATGAGTTGTACTCCTGGCTACCACCTGCATGCTATATTCCTTTGAGGCAAATCCTAGATTTCATCCATAAATATGTTAGCCCCTAAAAGGTAAGGAGTCAGCTTTTTAAAAGTCATAACCACAATATCATTATCGTGCCTTAAAAAAAATAGAGTAAGGGACCAGCAGATAGTGTGATGGTTATGTCACTGGACTCCCACGTAGTTGACCAAGGTTCAAGTCATAGACCCAGTGGCTTAAAATTTATTCCAAGTATGTGTGCTTGCATTCCCGAAATCCTGAGAAAACAGAGGAGAAGGGATTGTGGCATGGCCATCCCCATTGGGGGTCGATTTCTTGTTTTCTGTCTGTCCAGCAAGCACATGCACCCTATAGCCAAAAAAAGGTGATTCCTTAATATCAAATGTCTAGACAGCGTTCATATCTCAGTTGTCTTATAATTACTTTATGATGTTTTTGACTGGTGACTACAGCTCTTGATTTTTTTTTTTTTTTCTTTTTTTGGAGAGGTTTTTGCTATAGGGCGCGTACGCTCGCCAGACAGACAGAGAGAGACAGAGAGATAGAAAGCAGGAAATCACCCCCCGGGGGGATGGCCACGCCGCAATCCCTTCTCCTCCATTCTCCTCTCGGGATCTTGGGCACTCACGCATACGCGCCCGGCGTGAGTTTAAGCCACCGGGTCCGGGACTCGAACTGCAGTCGACTACGTGGGAGTCCAGCGACATAGCCATTATGCTAACTGCTGGTCCCCCAGCTCTTGATTTTCTTAATCTATAGGTTCAACCTCTGTCCATCCTTTTCTTCCCTTTTGTAGTTTATTTTTTTGAAGAAATTGAGTTATTTGTATTTCCCTTAGTCTGAATTTTGCTAATTGCATCCATATGATTTTAAATATTCCTCTATCCTCTGTATTTCCTGTAAATTTATAGTTCTGTCTACTTCAAGTTCCAACTTTGGGGAGCAAGAGTACTTCATAGATTCACAATACTTATTTAGTAGTTCTAATGGGACCAACCCTGAAATGGCATATTTAACTACTCATTGGTGTTTTTTAGGTGTCACTTTATGTGAGTTTTTATGGTTTAGCCTAATTACGTGTGTTTGCCCATATATGTATTTTTATAATAATTTGCTAGCCAAATACACTTTCCCACTATGGCACTTCCAGGTGTCATTTTAATGGATCCAGGCAGCAGTTAGTTGTTCAGAAATGTGAACTGGATTGAGAGCTTAGGTCCACTACTGAGAAACAGTGATACTGGGCATAAGAGCAGTAGCTAAGGATTTCTCTGTTGCTAGATGGAGGTGATGATAGTTCTTTTACAGGGTTGTGAGGGTTAAATGTGAAACACTCAGTATAGTACTTGACATAAATTAAGTTCTTGATATTATTATTATTATTGTGTTGTACACAAATTAGCCTGTAATATCTAGGAAAATCAAAAGAATACAGGGAGAGAATAAAGATGTTGGCAGACTAGATTTTAAAGTTTATAAGAACTGTGTTTTAATCTATGTACTTGTTATTTTCAGTGGGCACTTTTCTGAAATTGCAGTGGAATAGACTGCCTACATGAGGAAAGTTCATTTAAATACCTCCATTGTGTGTGCCTTGTGTTGTTTTTTAAAAAACTGTAAGTGGTTCTACTTTAATATTGTAAAGCATATTGCAGGAATATTCTTTTGAAAGACATGTTGAGGAATAAAGTCTTTAGAAAGACATTTTGCAATTTCCATCTGCCAATTCTTGTAAAATATTTTGTTCAGCTTGTTTTGTATTTTCTCAAGATTTTAAAGAGACTGCTAATGTAAAACATTTTTCCTAAAACATAAAAAGATAATTTTCTGAATGCAAATCAAAGCTGACAATTGATCCTGGAGAGACTGAGCAATGCCACGAAAAGAACCCTCCAACTATGTGATACCAAACTCATGGTCTCTGACAGTAGTTGAGTACTGTATACAAGGAAGACATTGCAGAAAGGACTTCCCAATTCAACCCACTCTCCCAAATTGGCAAAAACATTCTTTTGGTTTACTAGGGTTCTTTAGCCTGAAAAGTAAATACAGGTAAAGGAACCTGACATATTTCCACAATGAAACCCATGTACAGCAATTTATGACTTGTGGACAGATTCAGCTCGTGAATGATTAAATCTGAGTGATTTTATGAATGTGCAGTATTAAGACATGCTTGCTTGTACATCACTTAAAAGTCTGTTAGTGGGGGGAGTAGGTAGTGTGATGTAAGTAAAGGTCCTATATGGTCAACTGCTGTTCTAGTCCTAGACCTAGTGACTTGCTTTCTCACTTTCTCTCTCTGTCTCTCTCTGGTGAGCACATCTGACCTGTAGCAAATTTTAAAAAAATAATAAAGTCTGTTAGCCTGTTATTTTAGAATGTGTATTTTAACATGGATTTCTTTAGTTTCTAAATTCTTAGAATACTTAGGTTCTGCATAATTCTAATATAAATTATCTTTTTGTAACTTTTGTACCAACTTACCTTTAAGTAGTAAATGTGGATGTATTCTTTTAAAATGTTTCTTTCAAGAATTCTCATCCAGACAGTCTTGAGATTTTGGACACACAATGTACACGTGCCTTGTGTGTTTTTCAAGCTGCTGGGTCCTGGACTCGAACCGCAGAGTCAGCCGTGTGGGATACAGCACCTTAACCACCATGTCAACATACTGAGTTTTTTTTCTTATTGCTGGCCCAACATACTGAATTTTTTCTTTTGATTTTTCTTACAGTCATTTGCTTAGCATTTAAAATTTTTTCTTTATTCACGGTAAAGTGTGTGTGGGTACACAATGGAGGGGCCGGGAGAGAGAAGAACAGAGAGGGAGCATCCTCTACAGGGTCTAGTGCGCTGTGATCTACTTCCTCCAGTCTTCCAGCTACAGAGTGGGCACTCAAGCACATGCCCATTGTGTTTCAGGTTGACTAGCCCGTGAGGATTTGAACCTCAGTTGCCATGAAGGATCTGGTTTCTCTTAGAGCAATGCACTACCACTGCACCATGGAGCCGGTCTCATTTGTCACTTGTTGAGTGACTTGAGGTCATATAAATAAAACTTTTTATTTGAAGTTTAACCACCATGGTGAAATAGTAGCCTTAGATTGGCTTATAAGTTTGGTACTGAATGGGCTTTTGAAGCATGGTTCATTTCTCATGAAGCCAGTCAAAAGTTTTTAACCCTATAACCTGCTCTCTACACAGCAGTAAGAGTGATTAAAACACAAAGTCAGATCTGCTCAGAGCCCTCCAGAGGCTTTTTATTTCACTGCTAGCTGAATCTTTGCTGCCCCCTCTGCCTCATCTCCCACCAGTCTTTTCACTCTTTCTGTTTTGTTCAGTGGCATTCCAGCATTAGCATGCACGCACATACATCACTTTTTATGTACCCCACAGAGGGGATGATCACTCTGCAACCCCCTCTCTTCCACTCTCCTCCCAGGATCCTGGCCACACACGCACATGAGCCCAGGTTGAGCCCCAGTTGCCGGGTCCAAGACTCAAACCACAGTCCACCATGTGGGAGTTTAGTGATGCAACCACCATGTCATCTGCTGGTCCCACCAGTGTGTTTTTTAAGCTGCCAGATCTGGGACTCGGAACCATGCCATTGGCCATGTGGAATTTGATCACTTTAATCACCAACTGGCCCAGTAAATATGTTTTAATGGTCTCATAAACTTTCCTTTACATTTTTTTAAGAGAGATTTTTGCCATAGTGTTGTGTGCTTGCCCAAGAGACAGACAGTGAGAAATCACCTCCCAGAGGGATGGCCACACCACAATTCCTTCTCCTCCTGGGATCTTGGGCATGCTCACACAAGAACCCAGCCTCAGTTTTAAGCCACCAGGTCTGGAACTGTAATCACAGTCTAGCATAACCATTATGCCTTCTGCTGGACCCAATGCTTTCTGTATTTAAAAGCATATACTTGCCCTGCATCTTAACCCTTCCATGCTTTACTAGAGGAATGACTACATTTTAGAGTTAGTTACTGCCTAGTTTGACTCTGAAATAAATGTTTTTCAAATTGTAGAAATAAGGAAATGACAGCTCAAAACAAAATGCCAATCAGCCCTTTTCATGAAGTTTAACTTTGTTCTAAGTATGTATTAGAACAAAGTTAACCAACCAACCCTTTTCATGAAGTTTAACTTTGTTCTAAGGATGTATATACTATTATGTACGTTATATAAAATATATACATCATTATGTATATCACTGTACTTTTAATATAGCTTTTTATTTTTCAAAAATATTGAAGATAAATTTTTAAACTTTTTTATTTGTGTAATGTAAGCATCATATTACACAAAATGAGCCATTTTAGTGTTTACTTTAGTGGCATTTAGTGCGTTCATAGTGTTGTGTAATGAACCAGATTCTAAAATAACTTCCTATTTTGAAATTAAAGTTTTAAGAATAGTAAAGAGAATACTTATATACCCTAATTGGTACATATTCACCAATTTTTAAGATTTCACCATATTAGCTTCTGATTCCCTTGCCTTTTTTTCTGTCTTTTTCTCTTTCTCTTTCTCTTTCTCTCTTTCTCTCTCTCTTTCTCTCTCTCTCTCTCTGACCCAATTGAAAGTAGGTTACATACATCATGCCCCCTTTGCCTCAATACTTCAGAAGAACAAGTGTAATGCTGTTACATAGTTAAGTTTCAAAACACATTGTGAAATTTAGGGAATTTAATATTGAAACAATGGTGTTATCCCTAGTCTGTATTCCGGTTTTGTCAGTTGTCCCTCTCCAGTGTAGATTTTTTTAATGAATTATTTAATTTTATTTATTCATTCATTCTTTTTAAAATTTTAAAATTATTTAATTTAACTTTATTTTTTAATTTGACCAAAGAGGGGCAGAGTGAGAGAGAGAGAGAGAGAGAAAGCAAGATGAGACAAAGACACAGAGAGTGAGAGAAAGTGAGAAAGCAAGCCATCAGGTCCAGGACTCAAACGGTGGTCGGCCATATGGGAGTGTCCGGTGCCTTCACCACCATACCACCTGCTGGCCCCTCCAGTGTAGGTTTCAATCCAGGATCATGTATTGTGTTCGTGATGCCTCTTCAGGCTCCTTTAATGAAGACTTCTTTTCTTGACTTTGATGATGTAGGCATTTTTAAAACTACAGGCCAGTTATTTTATGGAATATTGCTCAATTTAGGTTTAGTTAATGTTTCCTTAGGTTATGTATTCCAAGGTAGAATTAAACATTAACATTAAATGATATTGTGTCCATTTTGGGAAAAATGTAATGTCTGTATGCCCCTCATTGGTGATTATTTTGATCACTCAATCAATGTGTTACATGGTTCCTCTACTACATAGTTCCTGCTTTTCTCATTACAATTACCAAGCAGTTAATGAGGATACATTCTTGAGACATCTCCTCATCAAACTGACCCTACCTTTAGCTATAGCATGTACTGGTGCTGCTTGCTCGAACCACTCTTTTCTATGATGATTGCAAAATGTCGATTCCATACACAGCTTTGCACAACTTCACTGTTCTGTACTGTAAGCAAGAGTTCTCCCTTTCTCCTTTCTATCTTCCCTCCTCCCATAGGTTTTCATTTTGTTCAGTGGTTTATAATCTATTACAGTCCTTATTTGTTTTGATAACTTAGAAAGTGTCAGAGATTTGGCCAGCAGGAGCCTTAGGAAGGGGGCCTGTGGCATCCTTTTGATGTGCCTTTGTTGAGCATCTTCTGTTTCTGGTGAAGGTGTTCAGGTTTATCCTATACATTCACTGCTTCAGTCCTGGAAGCAGCCATTCCTCAAGGACTCGTTTAGTAGAGAGGCAGATTTTTTTTTTTTTTTTTTTTAAGAGAGAGATTTGCTATAGGGAGTGTGTGCTCACCAGAGAGACAGAAGGTGAGAAATCACCCCCAAGGGCAGTGGAATGGCCATACTGCAATCCCTTCTCCATTCTCCTCTTGGGATTTGGGTGCATACGCGCCCGGCATTGGGAGTCCAGCAACACAACCATTATGCCATCTGCTGGTCCCAAGAGAGACAGATTTTTGAAATTGAGTCTATATACTTGGTTATGTGTGTATTCAGGATCACCTCTAGTTCAGAGTTTGCACATGTGACAATACTCTTTGAAAGTGTAATATTTTTCTTTTGGATAATTGAAGTTTGAGGCTTTGTTTTTATATTTTTAAATCTTAATGAGATTTGTCAGGATTGTTACATTTCTGTGCTCTCCCTGCTTGTCCCTAATCAAGCAATGTAATTTGCTTTCCTTATGTCATCTAAGTATGAACAGAGGAATATCAAAGCAGATACTATGCAAGTGTATATAATATATTTCAATAGATCATCGTTCTGATTATGTCAATAACAAGTTCCCATAGAATGTATTCTTAAAATTTTTTCCAGTTACATTGAAGTACCTGTAATTTGTATACTTGTGCTGTACTTGTGCTGTATTGCAGCCCTCATTGGCTTTTGAATTGTTTATACTAGCAGTTGATTACTGGGTAATTTAAGAGTCTCAATTATGGCAGCACTATTCTAATTAGAATGCTGGGTATTTGCTCTTTATTTAGCAAACAAATGTAAAATACCTATGTTTGGGAATTTATAAAAATAAGTATCGAGGATTATTTTATCTGTAGATAATAGGATGCATATCTTAAGTATACACTTAAACTTTCTGGGGCTGGCAGGTGGCATAGTGGTTAAGGTTCTGGACTCCCATGTAGCCAACCTCAGTTCAAATCCCAGACCTAGCAACTTGCTTTTCTGCTTTCCCTTTCTTACTCTGTCTCTCTCTACTCAAATTAAAAATAATAGTAATAACAATAAATAAATAATTCTTTCAATGCTTCTCTTGAGCAGCACATTACTGCTGTGCCAGAGAGCCTGCCCTACACAATTTTAAATAATTAAATAACAATTCTTAATTCAAACACTAAGAGTAGAAGAGCTTGAGAGATTTTGCTGGATATACAACATTGATTTAGAATTTAGTCCTTTAGCCATCTTGAGATTTATAAGGAACAATTTGAAAATACAACACATAATTAACATTTCTTTTCAAAGACCACTAGGAGTCAACTAGGAGGTTTTAGAATGTATGACAGTGATCGGATTTTAGTGAACGGGTTAAAGTTTATGCTTAGTGCCTATATACTCTGATAAGACTCAAATCATAGGTGTGTATCACAGGACTGATACTCAGATCCCAAGGGAAACAAGGTGTTGTAACAAGGCAAACAGGAAGCCACAGGGTAAGCTGGCTTATTAACTTGTGAATATTTATCAATTATCTGGAATGCTTGTAATTACTAGAAATACCGTTGTAATCAAGTTTTGGTGGAGGAAAATAAATAAAAAGAACAGGTAAACAATTACATATTCACTGAGTGTTCTGAGGAGGCTGAAGTAGAGAATGGTTATATTAAATGGGGTGGCCAGAGGAGGCCTTTCTGAAGATACTGCATCTGTATTAAGGCCAAAAAGTCGAGTGTGGAGAGTAGAAAAGTGTTCCAGAAAGAGGAAGTTACAGAATGAGCAAGGGTCCTGAGACGGGAAAGAGCGAGTGAGAAAGTAGGAGAGCAGTATGATAAGAGCATGGAAGACGGGTGGTTTCAGGGATTTGTAAGCCTTTGCATGGAGTTTTGGTTTCTTCTGAGTGCCATGAGAAGCAAGTATGGGGGACCAGCATGTAGTGTGGTGGTTGGGGTGCTAGATACTCCCACATGGCCAACCAAGTTCGAGTCCTGGACCTGGTGGCTTGCATTTCCCTTTCTATCTCTCTATGTCTTTCTATCTCTCTCTGTCTCTCTCTGGTCAAATTAAATGAATGAATAGATGGAAATGAATAAATAATTCTTTAAAAAGGGAAAAAAAAAAAAAAAAAAGAAGCAAGTATAGTGGTGCAGAGGTGAAATGCAACTGGTCCTACACCGAAAAGTCCCAGTTTTCTTTCTGAGGCCTCCCTATGCACAGTTGAGGGTGGATCGCAGTGTGAGGACTCTGTTGCATGTGTGTCTGTCTGTATGTCAGATACATACTGACAGAATGTCTGTCCCATTCTTGGAGATAGATAAATAAACTAAACAAACAAAAAAAGCCAGTGTGGAATTTTAATAAGCAAGGGAATGAAATGCCCTCATTTAAGTAGCTTACTTTTGGTACAGAGTTGGATAATGGATTGGAGGGAAGATAAAGAATAGCAGAGTAGGGACCAGCAGATGGTGTAATGGTTACATTACTGGACTCCCACGTAGTCATCCGTGGTTCAAGTCCCAGACCTGGCAATTTAAAACTTATGCTGGGTGCGTATGCTTGCATGCCCAAAACCCCAAGAGGAGAGTAGAGGAGAAGGGATTGCAGTGTGGCAATCCCCCCAGGGAGTGATTTCTCACTGTCTGTCTTTCTGGTGAGCGCATGTGCCCTATAACAAAAATCTCTCTCTCAAAAAAAAAAAAAAAAGAAAAGAAAAGAAAAATAGAGTAATAGTTAAAATTGTAGTAAAAATATTTTTCAAAAATAATAACTTATTTAATTTAATTTATTATTATTATTATCTTGTTTTGATTTGCCATATGGCATGTGCACTCACCGGAGAGAGAAAGAGGGAAAGTAAAAAAGTAAGCCACTAGGTCCGGGATTCAAATTGCAGTTGGCCATATAGGAGTTCAGTGCCTAAACCTCCACACCCCCTGCTGGCCCCTAAAATGGTAATTTTAACATAGCAGTTTAAGAGCATCATTTTTGGACCTCTGTTTCTGGAGTCAGACTGAATGGGTTCAAATCTTGAGCACACCACTTAATGTGTGAGCTTGAGATATTTAGCTTCTTAAAAATAAAAAAGATATTTAACTTCTGTGCCTCAATTTCCTAATCTGTCAAATGAGGATAAAAACAACACCTACTTCATTGAGTTGTTAGGAGAATCAGGTGAATTGTTTGTAAATTACTTAGGAGAAGATGGTGGCTGGCGCATTAGCATTTTATGTGTTAGAAATCAGTAAATAACTACAGTTGTATTATGGAATGGAATGTGTGAAGTGTGGAGTAAAGTGTGTTCATTTGTCTCTGCCGTTCGCCTTACTCTGGAAAGGACACACACTGCTCTACAGACAGTCTTGACTTTGCACAGTTCTTCTGTGGTAACCGATGGTGCAAATCAAGGATATCGTTCCAATATGAGTTTCAGTTAATAAGATGCCATGCAAAATGAGAATCACTTATAGGAAAGAATTACTGGGGCCAGATGGTGGCGAGCAATAAAATGTAAAGCTCTGCAAGGCAATTCCACATGTGAAGGTTCCTAGTACAAGCCTGGAGACCTCCCTGTTTATGCTGACACACACTTGCCCATGATCCGGGGCTGGCTGAAGCTTGCATTGTGGTGTCAAAATTCTGTTCGAGTTCTCTCTCTCTTTCCCTTGCTCGTAGGAGAAATAAATAAGCTTAAGAAATAAAGAGGGTCAGCAGGTGGTATGAAGGTTAAGGCACTAGATCTTACATGGCCAAATTCACAGTTTGAGTCCTGGTGGCTTGAAAAACAAACTGTGTATGTGTGTGTATGTGTGTATGTGCGTGCATGTGTGTGCACGCGAGCACACAAAATCCTAAAAGGAGAATGGAGGAAAAGGGATTGCAGTATGGCTATCCTTCCCCCACCAGGGGTTGGGATGGGGAGTGTGATTTCTCACTTTCCCTCCTTCTCTGGCAAGCACACATGCCCTATAGCCCGAGGGAGAGAGAGAGAGAAGAATAACATATCTAGAAATGAAAGCCATGATGGCTCAGTTGACACTGAGCATGAGTAGGAGGAGTTTTAATGTTTTTGAAGTTGTTTTTAAAACTGTAGATTTCATATTTAGGTCTTCATTTGTTTCTGTGGGCATAGAAGTCTTATGTTAAATTATCTTAACATAATATCTTCGCTAATTTCAGAGGATATAGCAAATTATGAATCTTTCTTTGGATTGAAACATTGGTCCATGATAATTTTTTTCTTTAAAATTGTCCATGTAGTGTTTATCTTATTATCTATTCATTTTTGTTGTGTAAGAAGTATTTATTTTAATCTTTTCTCCCTTCCCTTACATGCTCCTCTGTTCCCCAGGTGCCATAGGTTTCATTTATATATTCACTAGTCAGTTTCTAAGTATCTGTTTTATGTTCATCGTTTATTGTTAAGCACCAAGAGGAAAACAAAACTGCATAAGATACAATATAATCAGTTCTTATTATTTGAGGTAGTTGTGTTTTATGAAGTCACTGTAGAGGCTGGTGGTGGCATAGTGGTTAAGGGTGTTGGACTCCCACGTGGCTGACTATGGTTTGAGTCCCAGACCTGGTGGCTTGCTTTCTTAACCTCCCCCCCCCACCCCCGCCCACACACACACACACACACTCTGTCCTTCTCTAGTCAAATTAAAATAAATAATAAATAAAGTTTAATAAAATAATTATTAAAAAATAAATAATTAAAGTTACTATAAACATTGAGTTAGTAAAGACTGAACCATAGTTCCTGAGGGAAAGCACAGATTTTGGTTCCTGTGAGCCTCTGGTCACAACATTTCGTTCTGCCAATTAATGCATTACCTTGTGTAAGCATGTTTTTGTTTAAAGACCCCTTATACTATTTGAGTGGATAGATAGGTGTCTGCGAATGTGCATGTATAGTTGATTTATTATTGTTGAACTCAACAGCCAGCAGCACTATAATTCATGCCTGGACAAAGCTCATCTAACGTCCTTTCTCTGTAGGACACATCACAACCTTGAGCACAGGAACACTAAGTAGCCTTCAGCACTCTGATTAGGGCCTTCTTAAATGCAGAATTGGGACTAGATGGTAGCACAGGAGTAAAAAGTGAGGCTCTGTGAAGCTAACTGGGTTCCTGTCTGCAGATATTTGTGAGCGTGCTGGCCACGGGTGTGCATGGTTCTGGGCTCTCTGAAGCTGAGGGAGGTGGACTGTGGCGTTAAGACTCTCCTGGAGTACTGTCTTCCTCACAGAAGTCGTCAGTAAACTTAAAAAAAAAAAAAAAAAAAGGCAAAACAACCACAGAAAAGTACAAAAATATGGAAAATGTAGCACCAAACAGACCACAGTTTACAGTATAAGAAGTGAAACTAGGCAGAATGTATATCGTTTGACCGGAGCTGGAACATGTGTGATGGATGACTCTCATTTTTTTTTTCTGCTCTGCATGTGGCTATGAATGGCCATGAAAGCAAATGTTGATTTTAGGGTACAAATACATTTTATGAGTAGGCAAATTTGCAAGTACACAATCTGTAGACGAGATTGACTCTACTTGGCTTTTAAAAACCCAAAATATATTAAGGGAACTAAAATGAAGTCATATATAACCATTGTACAAGGCAGAATATAATACATAGAATTTAGGTATTGTATTGAATGTAAGATTTGATCTTAAGGGGAGATAATGGGGAAAAATCAGGAAGGCTTCCTTTTGGCAACTTTTAAAAAACTGACTTTTTTAAGTGATCAGAGGGCACATGTGCTTGCCAGAAAGAGACAGGGAGAAGGGAGAAAGCACTCCCACTCATAAGATGTGGTCACAGGTCACACTGCAATTCCTTCTCTTCCTTGTCTCCATCCTGTTGGGATTTTGCCCATGCATGCACACCTACTTGATGTGTTTTTCAAGCCACCAGGGCCAGGACTTGAATCATGATCCACCATGTGGAATCCAACTTCCCTTAACCAGTAGGCTATGGGGCCAACCCTAAGTTTGATTTATTGATTTCTTAAGGTTATTTTTTCCATGAGAGAGAGAGAAGAGAGCACCCCATCCGGTTCCTGATGCCACGATCCACCCCTAGACTGCAGACAGCTCTGGATCATGGACAGATATGTGCCCATTGTACTTTGAGGTCCCCAGAACCCTCCTATGTAGGACTGCCTCATGGAGCGTTTTGTTTAATACTCGCTACAGCTCCTCCCTTTAAAAAAATATTTTGCCCCATGAGCGAGTAGGGTTGCATTGTTTACCACTGCCCCATGCTCTCCTCCCTTTTAAAGTTATTTATATAGAGAGAGGTTCCTCCTCCTCCTCCTCCTTTTTTTTTTTTTTTTTTTTTTTTTTTTTTATCTAACTGAAAGGAGAAGCAGGGATTTCAAGGAGTACACAGAATCAGAGGTAAAAAAGTAAAGGATATGTTGATAATGCGGAAATACAATCAGCTAGTAATGCAGTGTAATTATTCCATAAGGAAATGAAGTGGAAGGAATGGAAGAAAGGCTGGATAGGTAGGTCGAGGCCAGGTTCTTATCATTAGTTCAGTTAAGATTTCTCTGTAGTCCTAAAGAAGATATTTAAGAATTTTAGTCCTTTTATTCAGTTAATATTTATTGAATATCATGGGACCAGCAGGTGGCGTGGTGGTTAAGGCGCTGGACACTCCCACATGGCCAACCAGGGTTCGGGTCCTGAATCTGGTGGCTTGCTTTCTCGCTTCCTCTCTCTCTCACTCTCAACGTCTGTCTCTCTCTGGTCAAATTAAAAAATAAATGAATAAATAAATAAAATAATTATTTAAAAAAAAAATATTTATTGAATATCTGTTATCACCAAGACTGATCCAGGTACTGGGATCATTAAATGATATTTTGTCCTTATAGGTGTTTCCAGTTAAGGGCAAGACAGGCATGTAAATGGACATGCCTGTTATAATACACTGGCTTCAGATTCAGTTCAAGATAGTGGGAAGCACAGGGTACTTAAGACCTGATGATGAGGTGGAGTTAGGGAGGAGTGGGCAGAGGATTTAGAACAGTCTGTGCGAAAAGACCTCAAGGGTGACACACTAATGGGATTGGAAAAGTTAAAAAGTCACATGGAGGACCTTTTATGTCTTGGAAAGGAATTTGGACTTTGTTTTGAAGGCATCGAGGGAGTCTGCTGGATTTTAAATGGGGCTCAAGTAGATAGGGTTTGTATTTCAGCAGGAGCTCTTTGTCTCTAGCCTGGTAGGAGATAAAATAAAAGCAGAACAACTGCTTATAAGGCTGTTGGCAATAATCCAGGTGAAAAATGGTGCTGAACCTGGACTACTAGTGCCATTGTAGATAGGGAGGAGTGGACATATTTCACAAATACTTTGGGAATAAATAGAATTGAAAAGGCCTGGGGATAGATTGGGTGCTGTATGGGAGGAAGGGAGAAAAGTAATCAATAGCAATGTTTAAACCATAACCCCAGATGGGGGAAATGTATGAGGGGAGGTAGTGATGGATTTATGGTGGACCAGTAGCCAACACTAGACATCAGAAAGATGAATTGTGTTACGATTTGGGGGATAGATGAAAAGACATATACCGGAAATGGAGAGGCTGTTAAATGGCTTCGTAGGAGTTTCAGCTAAAGATAAGTGGTAGAATTTTCCTTTTTTAAAAAATATTTTTTTCCCGGGACCAGCAATTAGCGTAATGGCTATGTCGCTGGACTCCCACGTAGTCGACCGCGGTTCGAGTCTCGGACCCGGTGGCTTAAACTCACGCCGGGCGCGTGTGCGTGCGTGCCCAAGATCCCGAGAGGAGAATGGAGGAGAAGGGATTGCGGCGTGGCCATCCCCCCTGGGGGATGATTTCTCGCTTTCTATCTCTCTGTCTCTCTCTGTCTGTCTGGCGAGCGCACGCGCCCTATAGCAAAAACCTCTCAAAAAAAAAAAAATTTTTTTTTCCCAAAGAATTACTTTATTTCACGTTATTTCTTTTAATTTGACCAGAGAGGATGGAGGGTGGTGAGAAAACAAGCTACCAGGTCCAGGACTCGAACTGTGGTTGGCCATGTGAGAGTCCAGCACCCTTAACCACCATGCCACCTGCTGGCCCAACTGGTAGTATTTTCAATGCAGAATGAACAGGTTTGGGAAATTAATGGAGGTAAACACTAAAGGAAAAGGCCCCAAAGATGACTTCAAATATCCTTTCAACTGCACTGGCCCACTCAACTTTATGATATGCCCTGATATTATTTTTCAGGATGAAAAATAGCGAAGCTGTATTGATATTGCTACTTTTCAAATAACACATAAAAAGCTAAATTTTAAAAAGAATTATTTTATTTAACTTTCTTTGTTTGTTTTAATTTGAACAGTTAGGGACAGTGAGAGAGAGAAAGTGAGAAAGCAAGCCGCTAGACATGGGACTTGAATCACGGTCGGCCATGTGCGAGTCCAGTACCTTTAACCACTATGCCACCTGCTGGCCCCCAAAAGTTTTATTGTTACAAAGCAGCTCTAAATTACAATAAGCATATTTTTCACTCTTCGAACTTAAGAAAACTAATTTCTTTTGAGTATCTCATGTCCATATTTGATTGGCCCCTGTGAAAAATGTTACTCCTTCATGAGGAGATCAAAGCAGCAGCAGCTATGTGTACATAAGAGGCCATGGGGCGAAGCATCCATCCTTCCTGAGCTCCGAGCTCTGTCTTCTGTTCAGCTCTGCTTTATTAAGGCTCATAAAGTAACTAAAATACTATAGAAGGAAGATGTTTAATATAGAGTAATTGAGGTTAGTAAGTTAAAACCTAAAGCTAAAAACTTAATTTCGAAGTCAGTGGAATAAAATCTTAAAAGTTAATAAAAAAGAAAGAAAGAAAGAAAACCCAGTTTAAGGCCAGTAGGTGGCAGAGGTACTGGATTCCACATGGCTGAGTGCTCCATGCGAGTCCCTGAACTAGCAGCTTGAAAAAACCAGGCCGGGTACATGTGCGTGGGTGCCCCAAATTCCAAGACAGGAATGGAGAGAAGGGATTATGGTGTGGTCATCCCCCCATGGGGTGACTTCTCACTTTTTCTCTGTTTGCCTCTTTCTGACTAGCTCCCAGGCCCTATGGAAAAAAAAAAAAATCTAAAAAAACAAAAACAAAAACAAAACCCTAGTTTAAGGAAAAGTATACAAAAAGATGAAATTTGGGACCACTAGATGGCGTAGCAGTTATGTCTCTGGACTCCCACATGGCTCACTGCAGTTTGAGTCCCAGACCCAGTGGCTGGAAAATCATGCTGGGGGTGTACGTGTACATGTGTGTGTGTGTGTACGTGTGTGTGTGTGCACCCAAGAGTCCAAGAGGAGAATGGAGGAAAAGGGACTGCGATTGAAGTGTGGCCAACCCCCCCTTTCCCGGGGCTATTTTTCATGTTCCCTTTCATTGGCTCTGTCTCTCTTTTTCTGCCTTAGAGTATATGTGACTTAAGGCAAAAACTTTAAAAAAAAAAAAAAAAAAAAAAAAAACCATGAAATTTAAAATAAACAAGGTAGGAAACTGTAATCAACAGTAAAAATTAAGAGTTTTCTAAAAATATGGTACTAATAGATGAGATTTTTTTCGTTTATTTTTGTTCATGATTCAGCACATTTATGTATGCATTGGGGTGGGGTGGGGGAGCAAAGCATCCTTGTCAGCATCTTATCCTGCTGCAATCCCCTACCCCCTCCTCCAGATTTTGAGCATGCGCACCCAGTGTGTTTTCAGGCTGACCCAGGGATTCAAACCAGTGAGTGACTATGTGGCTTCCAACACTACAGTTCAGTGTGCTACCAACTAGGTCACTGGTCTGGACCAGTTGAGATTTCAAGCAAGAAGACTAAAGGAAAAGCCATCTATTAAGTAGAGAATAACGAACAGTTACTAAAAACAAGAATGGTGAAATGAAAAGTATAAATAATCTTTGAAACATTGAAGAAAAGAGCAAATGTCTCAAATAGCAAATATCAGAGTGGGTTTCTTGGAATATTTATAAGATCCAAGAAAGAGAATGTCTTAAAAGTTTTAGAAATATACTGTTTGTTCTCCTGAAGGCTCACAGTGTACCATTAGAATAGTAAGGTCTCTGAAAAGTGTTGCAGTAATACAGTGTGCTTGTGTTTAACATTTCCACCTCCTCATGGAATCCATTTCTCAAATAGCACTTGTTACGTCTCCTGGAGTAATTTTCACAAAACATCATTTAGACTACTGTTTTAGAAGAAGATAAAAATCCTAAAAGTTAGAGAGAAATATGATAAAAGAGAAAGAAAAATCCCAGCTAGATATTAAAAAATAGTTTGATTTGGGACTGACATTTTTAGGGAATGGTCATTTGTGAATCAGGAGTGTTCTGCACCTACCTGGGGGGCAAAGTAGCTTGACACCCTTACCTTCCTTTGTTTTAAGAAAGAATTATTTCATTTTAATTTTATTTATTATTACTATGATTATTATTATTATTTTTAATTTGTACAGAGAAGGAAAGAAAGGGAAAGCAAGCAAGCTGCTAGATCTGGGACTTGAACCTTTGATGGCCATGTGGAAGTCCAGTGCCTAACCACCATGTTACCTGCTGACCCTGACACCTTATCTTTTTTTTTTTATTATTTTTATTTTTTTTTGACACCTTATCTTTTTTTTTTTTTTTTTTTCTTTTTTTTGGAGAGGTTTTTGCTATAGGGCGCGTGCGCTCGCCAGACAGACAGAGAGAGACAGAGAGATAGAAAGCAGGAAATCACCCCCCAGGGGGGATGGCCACGCCGCAATCCCTTCTCCTCCATTCTCCTCTCGGGATCTTGGGCACGCACGCACACGCGCCCGGCGTGAGTTTAAGCCGCCGGGTCCGGGACTCGAACCGTGGTCGACTACGTGGGAGTCCAGCGACATAGCCATTACACTAACTGCTGGTCCCCTGACACCTTATCTTTTGACCCTCCTTTTCAGCTTTTATTTATTCAGGCAGGATACTGAGCCTGTGGAGTTGGGTGTGAACCTTAGCAGAATTAAATTGTCTCTGCTAGGGGACAGATTCCTCGCAAATGACGAGACCTTGTAATTTAAGTACTATTTTCTTTTTTAAAGGGGGGTGATTGGGGCCAGTGGATGGTGTAGTGCTTAAGGCACTGGACTCCCAAGTGGTCGACCAGGGTTTGAATTCTAGACCCAGCGACTTGAAACACACTGGGTGTGTGTGTGTGTGTGCCCAGAATCCTGAGAGGAGAATGGGGGAGAAGGGATTGTGGCATGACCATCTCCCCTGGGGGGAGAAGGCTTTCTCTCTGTCTCTCTGGCAAGTGTACAGTCCTATAGCAAAAATCTCTCTCTCTCTCAAAAAAAAGAAGGTTGTTATTACTATTTTTTTAATGTGCCAGAGGGCATATGCACTCAGCAGAGAGAAAGAGAGGAAGAGCCAGAACCCTCCTTCAACCCCATTGGTGGTATGTTCTTCTTTGTCCCTTGCTCTTTTGGGATTTGGGGGTACACACATTCACATACACTGTGCGTTTCTCAAGCCGGATGTGTGGGACTCGAATCACAAGGTCAACCATGATGGATCCAGTCTTCTGCTTTCACAAACTTACCAACAGCTGGCCCAATTAAAAAACTATATAAATAAATATTTTTAGTTTTAAGCAAATGTTCTCCCCTCACCCCAGTCCAGTTATTGTAGTTATTGCCACCCTAGTACTTCTGTTTTTATTTTTGTCCTATCAGGCTTTGTGCACATGCCATATGTGTTTTTATATAGTTGATGGTATTCATACAGTTTTGTGTTGTGAGAGCTCTTTTTTTTTTTTTTTTTTTTTTTTTTTTTTTTGGAGAGGTTTTTGCTATAGGGCACGTGTGCTCACCAGAAAGACAGAGACAAAAAGCAAGAAATCACCCCCCAGGGCAGATGGCCACACCGCAATCCCTTCTCCTCCATTCTCCTCTCGGGATCTCGGGCACTCATGCACACATGCACACATGCCCTGCGTGTGTTTAAGCCACCGAGTCCATGACGCAAACCTTGGTTAACTACATGGGAGTCCAGCGACATAGCCATTCCGCCAACTGCTGGTCCCATGAGAGCTCTTTTTTAGTGGTGGTGGAAGAAAAATGATTTTCTATTGGTAGTATTTGTCTTTTCTGTTGATACATTGTTCAAAGTACTATTATTGCTACATTTTGGAAACTGTAATACTTCCCTTAAACACACAGTGTATTTATTCTTCAGATTTTGCCAGCCATGTAGCATCCCTTCTCCCAGTCTGATTGTGGCCAGAGTGTTTCTCTGGAAAATAGTAACTCCTTAGCATTTTGGGACTAGTTTCTGTGGAGTCAGCTTTTCCATACCTTGTCAAATCCTGCCCAGGTCATAATAGCAGCAGCTCCACGGCTTTCATCTAAATCATCCAGACCCAGTGAATATCACACATTCCCTAGCATGCTTTGTGCTCTTGCAGAGGGAACATGGCACAGAAACATGTAACATGGCCCTTTGGAAAGCCGTGTTAGGCCAGGCTCCTCATGGAGTAAATTATATGGATTTTATTTCTGTGCTTGGAAAGCCCAGAGTTCTGCTGCTTTTGACCTTCTTAAATTGTAAATATAAACTTCATCACATAGGGGATATGTGGTTCCAGTAGTTGAGTTAGTGTAGGCAATCAAAAAAGTTAGAAAATTATTATTTTTTAGTTTACTATAGGGAGTGTGTGCTCACTAGAGAAAGAATGAGGGAAGGTGAGCAGTCCTTCCCCCCGGGGGATGACCATGCTGCAGTCCCTCCTTCAGTCTCCTCTCAGCATTTTGGGGCATGCACACACTCATGCCCGGTGTTAGAAACTTAATTTAATCAGATAATGTCAAGTTATTACTGAAGGAGAAATTGCTATTTAATGTAGAATAAAATCCTAGCTCACTGTTGGTGGTGCACAGATTTTTAAGGAGAGTCAGTTTCAAAATAGACTTTGTTAATGGTAAGATAATAGTTGTTCTTTGGTGAGAATTGTATTGTATGTAATGGATTCTTGGCTTTTCTTTAGTCATTTTTCTGCTTCTTTGGTTATTCTTAAGTAGTAGAGTTGTTTCTGTCTTCCTATATAGGTTTCCCTAAAATCTCCATTTCATGCCTACACTGGCTCACGTGGGTGGCCAGTTACAGTGACTGAAGTTCTGCAACAATGAATGAGATATGGGTAAATAATAATTATATCACTCTACTCATAAGGGTCCATATTTAGGTTGAATATCTTTAAAAATAATAAATAATAGAAAAATTATGTGCAGAATGTTTCACACATGTCTTTTCATTTAACCTCCATAATAATACATCAAAACTTTTTATATGAGGAAACTGAGGCACATGGTTTATTTACCCAGGCATCCATTTAGGTCCTAATCAACAATTACTTATTTAATTTTCTTTTACTGTCTTTAAATTTGACTGAGAGATAGGAAAAAAAGAAAGAAAGAAAAGAAAAGGGAAGTGAGAAAGCAAGCCACCAGGTTTAGGACTCTAACTTCAGTTGGCCATGTGGGAATCCAGGGCCTCAACCACCACGCCACCAGCCGGCCCATGAAGGCCCATTTTAATGTCTGAATATGGGCCATTATCAGATGGGTTATTTTACTTGGTATTGCTAACCACCGAAGTTGTAAGGAAAGGGATATAGTTTATAGTTTCTTTCTCCCATAGGTCATAATTTAGTTGTGGACATCAGGATGTTTTCCTTGGCTTATCTCATTCATATAGTTTTCCTTGCACATCTGTTACATAAATTATTGCCAATTTAAGTCTTGCTTAATAGCAGTCAAAAGGTTGTACCTTTTGGAAAAAATAATTAAGTGATAGACTTTAAGAGGCATAAATCCTACTATCATCTTAGATTATTTTTTTGTTTTGGATAAATTCATGAGTTTTTTAAAGCATTAAAATAATTATATGTGGTTTCTAGTGTGTCTCAGAAGACTATGTTGGACTGTAAACATTTAATATTCTTTAATTTAAAATGAGTTATTTTAGTCCCTGCTTCAATAAGTTTGTATCTTTTCCATGATCATTATATAGATACTTTTTAGTTTGGTTCATTGCTATTTGAAACTAAATTTGGAGTGTTTACTTCTTTGATGATTATTCATTTAGTGTAATCCTTTCTGACTTCGAATTCTACAATAACCATAAAATAATTTTCCATGGGATTCTTTTGGAAATTTTTTTTTAAGATTTACTACTACTGCTAGTCATATTTTAGGACAATTTACAGTTAAATGATGAAAGTATCAGTTATTAGGAATCTCAGCAACTAGATGTAAGTCTGATTAGTTTTGCCTCATCTAAAGCGATATTGAATCAGTACTGGAAATTTTTCTTGAACATTAAACACTGCTGTAAGCAAGGAATCAGGTGTTTCTCTAATGTACAGTTTGAAATTGTAGTGGTTTGGAATGCTGGCTCTTAAACTTGTCATTTTTAGATAAAGACTTTTGTAAAACTGATCATCTGTATTGAGTACTTTGGAGATGAGAAGAGAAGGTATCCTATACATTAGTTAATAACTGCTACTGGTAAAAATTCTCAGATTAAATTTCTTTTACATTTCTTACGGTGTGATTGTTCTTGAATTGCAGTAGGTTCTTAAGATTTTTGTGTTCAAAGTTTGATGTATTGAAACAGATATGGAAGTTAGTATAATGGTAATTTGTAATTTCGTTGTAATCCGAATCTGACCTGCATGCGTGGGAACAAGTGCCTTACCAAAGCCAGTCACTCACATCCGTTCACAGCTCAGCTTTGTCTCCAGCTCTGAGACCATGATAATACCTTACTTCTTCATGAAAAAAAAAAAAAAAAGAAAAAGACTCAAAGAAAGCCATCCTCTAGTGCTAAAGGAATGTGGTATAGTCTAAGAAAATGTCAGTTCTGACCAGAAAATAAATGCTTTATATGTATTTAGAAGCACATCAAGTTTGGCAGTAGTTCAGATTGATGACGCAATCAAATCTATACAGAATTGGTAAATTTATGAAAAATATTCTATTATGTGGAAGTCCCTTACTTGAGAAATAAAATTTTGGTGATTCTAAATATTGGTTATATTGTGGTGAGGAAATACAGTCTTTACAGGATACGTTAACTTTTGATTATAGACTTCTGACAATCTCCCAGAATCAAATATTTCACTTTTCACCATTTGAAAGCACTCAGTCTCCAGCTAATCTTTCAGGAACCTTAAGGGTAGGGCCAGCAGGTGGTATGGTGGTTAAGGCATTGGATTCCCACATGGCCAACCACCGTTTGAGCCCTGGACCTGGCTGCTCTAAAAATCACAACAGGTGCATGCCTGTGTGTGCTTGCCCATGATCCCAGGAGGAGAATGGAGAAGGGATCCCCCTGGGAGATCATTTCTCACTTTCCCTTTCTTGGTCTGTCTCCAGCAAGTACACGTGTTCTATAGCAGAAACCTTAAAGAAAAAAAAAAGTTAGGAGTTCTGATAACTTCCCCCCCCCCCCTATTTACAAAGTATTGTTTAGGGTTTTATTTGTTTCCCCATTCTCCCTTTCATTCTTCCCAAAAATGAAAAATATAGAAAACAGTTTTATGGGGCCAGCTGGTGGCATGGTAGTTGATGTAGTTGGATCTCATATGGCTGACTGTGTGGTTTGGATCTTGGATCTGATGACCCAAAAAAAACGTATCAAGCACACACATGTGCATGCGTGCCCCAAAAAATATCCCAAAGAGGAGGGAGAAATGGAAGAGATGGGATTGTGGTGTGAACCATCTTCTGTGGGAGGGGGAGGGTACCTTCACACTTTCTCTCTCTCTGATGGGTATATATGCCCTTTGGCAAGAAATTTTTTTTTTATGAGAAAACAGTTATGGAATTTCTCTTTCCACTTTATAAGTAATACAAATACATTCTAAAACTTTTAGTTAACATTAAAAGAATATTGAGCCATACCAGTCAGCTATACTCAGAATAAAACGAAGCATTCAGTAGCAGGATTACAGTGAGAATAGCTTTTACTTTCATCCTTAATTTTCTTACAACTTAAAATAGAATTTTAAAAGTAGTTATGCCAGTTAGAGATACTTTTCTGTGGTCTTACATCAGGTGGAGTAGAAACAGTTGCTAGTGGTATTTTTGAGCATTGATACATTTTCTATAGTTTGAATGTTAGGCAACTGGGGCTTGGATTTAGTCTTGGATTTTGTCTATACTATGTTTTAATTCTTTTTTTTTTTTTTTTTTTGAGTAGAGGTTTTTGCTCTAGGGCACGTGTGCTTGCCAGAAAGACAGAGAGAGAGATAGAAAGTGAGAAATCACCCCCCAGGGGGGATGGCCACAACCGCAATCCTTTCTCCTCCATTCTCCTCTTGGGCATGCACGCACATGCGCCCGGCGTGAATTTAAGCCACTGGGGTCTGGAGCTCGAACCGTGGTTGACTACGTGGGAGTTCAGCGACATAGCCATTATGCTAACTGCTGGTCCCTGTACTATGTTTTTAAAATGTTTTAAGTGCCCAGTTATAGTAACTAACTTGATCTTTGAGTATCCAGCAATTATTTTAAAAATAGATGATTTAAAAAGGATTGAGATGCTCCTCTTCCCACAAAGCCTAGTAGTAAGCTGCTCTTTTATTTATTTGATCTTAATTTCTTTTTGACTGGGAAGCTAAAGGATAAAGTATAATATTTCAGTGCCAATTCTTGATGACTGTTTTAAAAAGCAGGAAGTTTCATGTTTCAGCATGTAGAATTTTAGTGTTCCCTCTTGAAAAGAGAGAAGAAATCAGAAGGTGCATATCCAACACAGTCCTCTGTAAATAGTGGAATTCCTAAGTAATGTGCAATGCGCATCCCACACGTATGATGATACTGAAATAGAGCACGTGTGTTATAAGTAAGCAGGTTACTCTTTTCTAAACTGTTGTTGATGCAGAAGGATGGACATGGGCACATCAGATAGGAGATGTCTCTGACTGCAGTTGTTCTCTATGCAGGCTGGTAATTTCTTCACCTTGCTTTTAAGAGGATATGTGTAAGGAGGGAGAACATTAATTTCTTCCCTTTCCCTTTCAACTAGATGGGTTTTATTGTTATTTACTAAAACCAAAGAAAAATGTAAATTTCACAAATGAGAATGTGTATACACACACACACACTAAACAGTTCCTTTTTTTTTTTTTTTTTAGATTTTTGCCATACATGGGTTTGCTGGAGAGAGACAGAGAAAGTGAGAGTCTATATGTAGGTCAGATTATATTGATAATTCTCTGATTTTAGGGCATTGTAGTATAATAGGAAATGGACTTTGAAATGAAAAAAGCCAACAAAGTTTTAATGTCTACTGTCAAGATTTTGACTGACTTTATCTTTCCTTTCCTCGCTCATTTTTTCGTTTCCCTTTCTTTCTTCCTTTCTTTGTTTCTTTCTTTTTTCTCCACTGTAGAGAAGATACCAGGGTTAGGGGTTAGGGCTGTTGTATTTGTTTCTTCTGTACTTTCCAATACTTATTTACTGGTTTTCATATGGTATGGAGGGAGTACTGTGGTTTACTCCTTGTTTTAGAATAGTCATTATTTTGTAACTTAGATCCTATACAATCAAATGTTATTTTTTTTTTTTACTGTAGCAAAATGAACTGCTCTACTGAACCACATTGTCATTTTGTGTTGACACTTTTCATTGCTTTGTGTTTCATTTTCAAATGAAGACCTTTTTTTTTTTTTTTTTTTGCTAGTTGGTAAATATTCAACCAAGTAAACTAATCAGTTTTTCCATCTCCCCATGTCATTTTTATGCCTCCAATTTTCTGGTAATAACAAAAATTGTATATTTCTTGAATTTAGGAGTAGCAGGTTGATCATGATAATCTGATACTGTTCACAGGAATGTAATCAGATATAACATGATTTTTAAAAAATATGTGAGTATTGAAGGTTCAGCTTGCAAGTAAGGGTAATGTGAGATCGTCCCTTGATAAAAAATGTCTTGTCACAGGTTTGTTATCAAGCTTTTAGCATTGTTCTGAAAACCGTTTCCTTAAGGGTTTGGCTAGAAACATTAAAAATAAACAAACCAAACAAACACATTTCCTTTCAACTGACTTGTTACATGAGGAAACTTTATTGGTTATTTTATGGGTGTTTTATGGTTAAATTTTTTTTTGAAAGATTAGTAAGCATAAGTGTTCTTCAAAGCATCATTGTAAAAGTATCTTCTGAAATTTTTGTGGTATTCAGGTTAAGAGATGACTTTTAAATATAGAAGTCATACTTATAGTTTCATTTTACTTTGTTTTTTAAGGGTTTGACATTGGGTGTGTGAGCTTGCTGGAGAGACAGAGACAGACAGTGAGAGGAAAAGTGAGAAATCACCCCCAGGGGGAAGTTCATGTGCAATCCCTTCTCCATTCTCTGGGGATTTAGGGTATGCATGCACACATACCCAGAGTGAGTTTCAAGCCACTGGATCCAGGACTCAACTGTGGTCTGCCATGTCAGAGTACAGCTGTCTTAACTACCGTGCCACCTGCTGGCCCCCTAATAGTTTTTAAAAAAATCATGTTAGTTCCTGGGGCCAGCAAGTGGCATGGTGATTAAGGTATTGGACTCCCACATGACCAACTATGGTTTGAGTCCCAGACCTTAAAGCTTGCTTTCTTCTCTTCCTCTCCCTCCCTCTCTCTCTGGTCAAATTGAAGAAGAAGAAAATAAAATAATTATTTTTTAAAAAATCATGTTAGTTCCCAAATTAGGCACTTAAAATGATCCCTTTGGTTTTACACACATAGTACTTGGTATACGTATTTTGGTATACTGTGTATACATATAGTTTAGGTGCTAGTTTATTATGCTTGTTCACCCGATAAAACAAGGTATTGGAAGTACAAATAGTCGTGTGGTTTTTCTTCTCGTGCTTACTTGCTTGTAAATAGTTAAATGTAGCTGATGATGTGATACTTGATTTGTATTTTTAATAGTATAATGCTTATGGAGAAAAATTTGGACAGTACAGAAAAATAGAAAAAGCACCATTAATATTATTTTAATTTTTATTTACATTTAATCACTGTGCATCTTTACACCATGCAAAATGTTTTTTCCAAGCATGAATGCCGTGTATATTAGTCTAGTCAAAGGCATTACCATATGTTATCAAACAGATAACTTTTCATATTTTTGGTCTAGTGAATGTTTTTTCCTGCCAATTCCCTCCCTACCTCCCCCCACCTCATACCCCCTTCTATACTGTCTCTAGTATGTACAGTTGCTGTCCCTGCTTTTATATGTTCCAATCTTGTAGTATCTGCCATACAGTGCTCACATTCAGTATATATTAAGCAGGGACATACAATGCCTCTTTTTCATAGTCTAACTTGGTTCCCTTAGTATTAAACATTCCATATTTGTCCACTTTGTATCACATGTCAGGATCTCATTGTTTTTTTTATGGCTGAGTAGTAGTAGTCCATAGTGTATATGTACCACATTTTTTTAATTCACTCATCTGTTCTTAGACATTTGTGTTGATTCCCTATCTTAGCAATTGTGAATAATGCTGCAGTAAACATGGATCTGCAAGTGTCTTTCCAAATGAGTGTTTTCCTTTCCTTTGGGTAGATACTGGAGCGGACCTGCTGGGTCGTATGAGAAACACTATGAATTAAAACTGTCACTTGGGGGACCAGCAGTTGGTGTAAAGGCTGTGTTGCTGGACTCCCATGTAGTCGACTGCGGTTCGAGTCCCAGACCCAGTGGCTTAAACTCATGCTGGGCACGCGTGTATGCATGCCCAATATCCTGAGAGGAGAATGGAGGAGAATGGATTGCGGCATGGCCATCCCCCCTGGGGGTGGAGGGGTGATTTCTCGCTTTCTGTCTCTGTCTCTGTCTTTTTGGGGATCGCATGTGCCCTATAGTGAAAACCTCTCAAAAAAAAAAAAAAAACCAAAAAACAAAAAACTGTCACTTGGATCTGAGTTGTGTCTCTGTCTCTTTCTGGGATATGTCCATGCATGTGACAAAATACATTTAAAGTCTCAAAAGAAAATATTTCTTGACCTCAGGGTGACTTAAGTCATCATAACAAACTGAAAACAAAAAGAAAATGCATAAGCATATGGAAACTATAGATCCATTTTAAAAGTGAAATATGGCACAGGTGGAAGAATGCCACTGCAGATACTACAACTATGTGGGAAGGCCCTGGGTTTGGGTCTCTGGGTTGACCTGAACATTCCAGAGTGCCTGTGAGTGTGCTGGCTTTTGGGAAAGGGTGGGGATGGATCACAGTATGACAAGACCCTCTTGCTCACATTTCTTCACATGAAATAAAGAAACTTAAAAAGAAAAAAATTTAAGAGAAATACTTTTTATATCAGTCTGTTCCTGTTTCCTCATTCCTTTGTTAAGGTGCAGTTTATATCTACACTTTACCTTTTTTCTCCGTGTATAGTTTGGGTTTTAGCATAGTATATTCTCAAACTTATAAAAGTAAAAAATACCAACAATACATACCGTTCAGGTTTTTTTCTCATAAATCATTCAACTGATGATTTCTAATGCAGATTGGAAGAAGTATTGAATATTAAAAGTAAAAGCCCATTGGGACCAGCAGTTGGCACAGTGGCTATGTTCTTGGACTCCCATGTAGTTGACTGCAGTTCGAGTCCCAGACCCGGTGACGTAAATTCACAACGGGCGCGTGTGTGTGCGTGCCGAAGATCTCAAGAGAATGGAGGAGAAGGGATTGCAGTGTGGCCATCCCCCCGGGATGGTGTTTTCTTGCTTTCTGTCCCTCTATCTCTGTCTTTCTGACAAGCGCACGCACCCTATAGCAAAAAAATCTCTCCAAAAGAATAAAGTAAAAGCCCCACTTTAAACTTTTACTTTCTGCCTCACAAATCTGGACCCAGACTTACCAAGTAAAGTAACTGGGTATCTTTGAGTAGTTAAAAAAGCAGAAAATGGGGAATAAAGAGGAGGGCCAAAATGAACACCAGTAATTTACAAACTGTGTAATCAAACCCTTGACTAATTGAATGTTTGCTTTGCTCACACAGCTGGAGAAGCAGGTGGAAGTACTTGAGAATGGTAACTTTTCGCATTTGATATTACAGATCCAGCCAGTGTGTGGTGCTGGGTTGTGCAGTTAATTCCTCTCATTGGGAAGTCTCTAGGCCTGTTCTGTCCATTGCTGCGGGGTTGTGAGGAGCAAATGTGAAAGGGGGCAAAAGTGGAAGCAGTGGCTAGTTTTATAAATATAAATAATGATTGTGTAATGATGACTCTCTACTCTTTCCTTGCCCCTTGCCCTTTCCCTTATGACCTAACATTATAGTCCCTTAAATTTTGGAATAATTACCAGTTATAATGCTCACCTACCCAGTAGCAATTACTGTTACATTAAAATAGTATGATCTTATTTAATCCTTATTTATCTCTATCAGGCTTGAGAAATCTCATCTCTCGATCACTCGTTTTCAAGACTACTGTTTTATATTAAGCAAAGAAAAAGTTAGCATTGAATAAGTCTAGAACCATGTGGGGAGGGCTCATTTTGTGCTTTCTGGTGACTATTAGACATTCTTCAAAATTATAATTTTTTAATCTTAGTGAAGAAATGTCAAAAATCTTCAAAAATACAGCAGAATTTCTTAAACTTATTCTCCTCCCCTCTGCTCTACTATTATATTTTCATTTCGGTGTATGTTTGAAGAAATTAAATACATGTAAAGAACCTGGAGATAGAAGGTAGGTATTGGTGGTTATCAACAGAAACATTAATATCAGTAGAAAATTTTGTGAGTCATATTCTTTCTTGATATCACTGTTAGGCTGGTTTAAAATAGTATGCAGCAGAAAGTTTCAGTGTTAACATTCTTGGTTCTTTCCTAAGTGTTGTAATGATAGGTATGTGAAAGGAAGTGAAATAGAAAAGTTTGTATCTAATGCCTTCCAGCCCTTAAAAGGCCATAGTAATGGCTCCTACTTTTCTTTGAAAACTAAGTTATAAGCAAGAATTTTTATAATATTCAAACAGGAATTTCAGTTAGGATTATGAAAGCCCAAAAGTTACTTGCTTGACTATAGTATTAACCCACAAGTGAATGAGCCTTACGGGTATTTTTCTGTAATTTTGTTTGCAGAATGAATTCTACCCAGACCTTTGTCTGGAATTTGGTCTGTTTTAGAAAACTGATGCGAGAGCCCCCTCTAGCGTCTGAAATATCCATTCCTAAGACATTTGTGTGAATCATAGGAAGTTTTAAGAATTAAACTAGCTGTTTTTTGTTTCAAATTTTACTCAAAAGTTTTTTGGGGGCGATTGTTTTCCTTTTTCAAAAAAGGTTACTGGAATTATGAGTAGGGCATGGATTGAGAATGATGGAAAACATGAGAAAAGAAGGCTCAAAATGCCATTTCTACCTTTTAAAAAATAGTTATTTTTAAGTGACCTGGAATAAGGCCAGTACTATACAGTATTATTTTATTTTGTTTTGTTTTAATTTACATTCATTTCTGAATTAAGTGAAGCTTAAAAACACTTTGTTTTGAATTTATTTATGCCGTCAGATCTCATCTTGAGAGTTATTTCTAGTTTCTGAAAGCAGTGGTTTCATTGGAAAGTAGCTTTAAAGTAGAATCTCTTTTTAGAAGTCTCTTATTTTTTGTTAGTGCAGTTGGCATATTCTTTTGTGGTTTTTCTTCATATTGTGAGTATGTCTAATGGGTCCTATTGTTTTTCAACCAAGGGAATAAGGAGTTTCTTAAATTATTGGCTCTCGGCCATTTCTCCCTCTAAATACACAGCACTCAAACACACAGGCGTTCAGCTAAGAATCTTGTGAAGGGTTACGGAAACAGGACCTTTCTCATTTGACCCATGGGCCTTTGTAGCTTGAACAAGGAAAGTAGTGTTCTAAAAGCTACAGTATTTATGAAGGCTCTGGTAAAAAATATTTCACGTACAGGGACTAGAGATTAACTCCTTTCATGTCGTTCTCCAACAAATTAAACAATGCAGAGAGATTTCAAGTACATTCTTGGTAATGAAATGCTTGGGTGAATTATAATCCTAATTGCTATTGTTCATTTTCACAGCTGCATTTTGACACTTTTAACTGCCAAAGCCACACATTCTTCAACCACCAGGATAAACAAAAGCATTTTGAAATCTATCATTTTGTGGCATCTGAAATTACAGATCTGTTATTGGCTGCCTTGGTTTCATTTTGGCTCCATTGCTGATAAAATTAGGGGCAGGGATTACTTTTCTACAGTTATATATAAAGTTGTCAATAGAATCCTTGCTGAAATTTTTATAAAAATTCATCCATTAATAGTCATAAATTTTGAAGAGGGACAGTGGATAATATGAATCTATTCTAGTTCCAGGAAAATAATTTGTATTTTATCAAAGTCGTTGCTGTTTTAGGAGGCAGCTTTCTTTTTTTAATTCAAAAAATTATTTAATTTCATTTTTTTAATATTATTTTAAAATTTGGTATAGGCATGTGTGCTTACCAGAGAGAAAGAGAGAGAGAGTGAGAGAGAGAGAGAAAGGGAAACTGAGGAAGCAAGCCTCCAGGTCCTCCACTTGCATGACTTGAACTGTGGTTGATTGTGGGGAGTCCAGCACCTTAACTACCACACTACCTGCCGGCCCCAGGAGGCAACTTTAAGATTTAAAAGAAAGTGATAGGATTTCATGTTTTTCCTTAGTAGAACAGTATTATAAATATAAACGTAGAGGCCAGCTTTATTCAGTGATTTGTGAAGTCACCTTTACATGTGTAACAGCTCTATTAAAATTTGACCCAAAGCTGTTCTGTTCATTTTTTCTTTAAAAGTAAAGAAATGGAAGTATTTACAATATATGTGAAATTTCTATTTCTTAAGAGATTTGGGTTCTAATTTCAGCCATTTCTTCCTTATTTAAAAAGTAGAACTTATTGGTTACTTTAAAAAACCATGTAGCAAAGTGGTGTGGGTATAGGTGGGTGTAGATATTGATCCTAATATCAATATTTTACTGTTTTTTTAAATTATTTTTATTTAACTTTATTATTATCATTATCATTATTATTTTTGATTTAAATAATAATTATCATTATTATTTTAGTTTGATCAGAGAGAGAGAGAGGAAGTGAGAAAGCAAGTCACCAGGTCCGAGACTTGAACCGTGGTCGGCCATGTGGGAGTCCAGCGCCTTTAACCACCATGCCACTTGCCAGCCCCAATATTTTACTGTTTTTAAGACTCAGTTTTAAGTACAAGATTTGAATTACCATTATTCACAGGCATCTGTTGTAACAATTGCTCAATAATATTGGAGTTTTAGATGTCAGTTGAATACTTTAGTATGTCACATTTCTTCTCAGAATGCTTTTGATTTCCTAAATTCATATAAATATGAGAACAACCAGTGTTTTGTCATTTCGTGTCTAATTTTAAAGTAATCTTTTCAAAGCTAATTTGAAAATTGTCCCAATAGCTGGTTATTATATTTACTACTACTACTAATGGCTAATATTTATTGAGCACTTCCAATAATCACCCACTGTGCTAAGTAGCATTTCATGTTACCCTTTGAGGTAGTGTTCTTATTCTTTCGCATTTAATGGTTGTGGAAATTGAGATTAAGATATTAATAATTAAAATAATTTTGCCAAAGCCCACAAGGTAAGAGTCTGATCTTTCTTATTTCTAGATCCCACATTCTTGACTATTGCCAAAGTCTTGAGGGAATGTTAAATACATTATCGTATACTCTTCTGTTGGGCTGTTACGTAGCCAGTGAAAGTGAGAGTTAAGTGACTATAAGGAAATAGCAAATGTATAATACAGTACGTGGAAAAAGACCAAGGGATTACAATGAATAGATCATAGAGGTTCTAAACATCTGTAGAGTATTATCTTTGATTTATCATCCTTTGTCCTCATGATGTAGGTAATGCTTAGCAGTTACATAATTTTTACTTAATTTACAACATTTCTGTGAGTAGGAAACAAGCCCACATTTAAACCAGATCTGATCAGGAAACTGACAACTTAGTTTTATAATAGACTCTAGCATGTTCAGTTTCCTTTTTAATTTGACCCAAAGCCATTTTTTACTGGACTTATGCCAGCTCTAATATAATCTCTCATCTGTATTCTTGAAGGCTAATGGAATAGTAAAATCTTCTTAAAGATAACTGAAATGTGTTATATGGTGTCCTTGGGGTAACTTGTGCACAAAAGATGTTTTCTTTCCCACCCAGTAGAGGTAGCTCATTAGGACACCCAGTAGTGTCATTATTAAGTTTTCATGTGTTTCTCAGTTTTGATGCTAATCTTTGTGCCTATGTGCGTACATTTTTTTTTTCCTCTGCAGCACCAATGTGGTTATGAATTATTCAGAGATCGAATCTAAGGTTCGAGAAGCAACGAATGATGATCCTTGGGGACCTTCTGGGCAACTCATGGGAGAGATTGCCAAGTAAGTGATAATTTGACTCAGCAGTGCAGAAAGAATCAAAGTATCTTTACACAGAAATGTGAAATTTGCTTTCAGTTTTAAAGTATTTAGTTGCCAAATATAAATTTTACATAGTCATTCAGATAATAATGTAAGAATTGTATACAGAATCCATTCCCCTTAAAAAATGGGCTCAAAAGTACAAAATTTTTAAAAATTGTCTTAAGAAGTTCAGTATTAATGTGTAAAATTTTGATGAATGCAGGTGAAATAACTCGAAATAAAGTTATGAGAATGTTTTTATTATGAATATCTGGGCCACTTCACCAGTGACTGAGCTAACATAGTATGATCTTAATTAGCAGGGCTTACAGAGGTCCTAGGTAGTATATAAAATAGAGGAAAACTATTTTCAAGGAAGTGTATTATCTACCTTTTTAAAATTAAGATTATTAATTTTTTTTTAAATCGGGGAAAGAGTAACTTAAAACAAGTCTGCCATCTACTGTCAAAATTAAATATTACAGAATCTTAAGAAAAATTACTCTTTTTTTTTTTTTTTTCCCCAGGGCTACATTTATGTACGAACAGTTTCCAGAACTTATGAACATGCTTTGGTCACGAATGTTAAAAGACAACAAAAAGAACTGGAGAAGAGTTTATAAGGTATGGCTATAAGTCTCTTAATCACTTGACGTGTTGAAATAAATTCTTGAAATTTAAGGGGCATTTACATAAGCAATAAAGTACATTTAATCTCAGAGTATTTTGAAACATACATGAAGTAGATTTCTTACTTGTATTCTGTTTTCTAGTCATTATAAACAATGCTTTTAATGTAGAATGTTCAAAATTCATACTTTAAATGTGTATTTTTATTTTATTGGTCAGATTTTTTCTATTTAAAAATATGTTTGTGCATATTAAAAGTAATGAATCTATGAGAATATGCTTGTATAATATATGAGCAGTTAAAATGAAAATCACAATCTATTATGATTTATATCTCTAAAAAAAAAAAGTTGCCTATAATTATAATAGTATTATTACAATAGTCTACACCCCATATTAGGTTAGCTTAAAATATAGAGATTCTAAGACGTACTAGGCTTACATTCTAACATTTTAAATATGTGAATATCTACTCATTATAAGATTCCTTTTACTTGGTTCTGCTCTCATGTAATGCACAATCCTAAAACGAGACAGTTATTTGTTCTTCTGTCTTCACATATTTTCTTTCTTCTCAGAATAAGTTTTCCTGTGCTTTCCAAAATGACATGCTGTGTTCATATTTGAAATTTTGAAAGCAACACTCTGGCTTTAATGATTGGAACATCTGTGCATTCTCTGTTTTTTATGTTTTTTTGTTTGTTTCTGAAAACACTATCATTCCCTCAGCATAGTAGGTGTGATGAAATAGTTGGAATTTCTATAAGTTAATTGGCTCTTTAAAATAAGTTTTTTTAATTCTTTCATCTATTTTTATTATTATTATTATTTGACCAGAAGGAGAAAGAAAGAGAGAGAAAATGTGAAAAAGCAAGCTGCTAGGTCTGGGACTTGAACTGTGGTTGGCCCTGTGGGAGTCCAGTGCCTTAACATCCATACCACCTGCCGGCCCTGTTTTTTGTTTAAATCTTGGATAAACTTTTTTTTTTTTTAATTTTAAAAAGAATGATTTATTTTTTAATTTTTATTTTTATTTGACCAAAAAAGAGAGGGAAAGTGAGAAATTAAGCTGCCAGGTCCAGATCTTGAACCACAGTCGGCCATGTGAGAGTCCAGCTTCCCAACCACTGTGCCACCTGCTGACCTCTAAACTTATTTTTGTTTCTTTGTTTTGTTTGAGAGATTTTTGCTATAGGGCAAGTGTGCTCTCCAGAGAGACAGAGGCAGAAAGTGAGAAATCAGCCCCTAGGAGAGATGGCCACATGGCAATCCCTTTTTTTCCATTCTCCTCTCGGGATTTGGGGCATGCACCCACATGTGCCTAGTATGAGTTTCAAGGCGCTGTGTCCGAGACTCAAACCGTGGCGACCATGTGGGAGTCTAGCACCTTAACTGCTATGCCACCTGCTGGCCCTGTAAAATTTTTTTTTTTAAAGAATGAATTACTGGTAGGATGAGATTTTTTTGCTCCTCAATTTCACCAGTGTAATTTGATTTTCATGTATCTTACCATCTTTGAGGTTTGTCCCAAGCAAGGTTAAATTCAAAATATGTAATCTAGTAGTTTTTAAGGTAGTTAGAAAGTTGTTGTACAAAACTTGCTAATTCCATTCCATTTTCTTTACTCCTAAAAGAAATCTCAATACCTATTAGTAGTCATTCTAAATTCACATTTTAATACAATTTTCTTAAATGTTAAAGTTCGTTCATTTATAGGGAGCAACTTTTTGAAACAAAATTAACTTTATTAACTTCAAAATTTAATCTTACATGGGGAAGTACTGTGGCATCATAAAATTACCAGGTTTTTTTTTTTTTTTTTTTTTTTTTTTTTTTTTTTTCTTTTTTTCCCAGATCATTTGTAGCTATTCATGGTTCCATAATGTCCAGATAAAAAATAAAATCTGGGGGCTGACGGTGGCATGGTGGTTAAGGTGCTTGACTTCCACATGGATGATCATAGTTCAAGTCTCTGATCTGGCAGCTTGCTGTCTCACTTTCTTTCACTCTCTCTGGTCAAAATAAAAAATAATAGTAAATAAAATTAAATAAATAATTCTTCTCTAAAAAAAGTAAAATCTGAGCCAACTTTCTGAAACTTTATTGGTCAGTTATATTCATACATTCAGATATTTTTTGAACATCAGGATTATTGATCGTTAAAAAAGTCTTTTGACACATTATAGTATCCAGTGGACAGTTTATAATTATTTACTATGCTTGATATAACAGGATCTTCAAATTGATAAATACAAGTTCTAGACTATATATTTCAAGTCTAATAAAAGGTAAATAAATACCACCACGACCACCATGAGATTATTTGTTAATGTTAGAATTATTTTCTTTAACCATTTAACGAAAACTCTATCAGAATTTATTTCATCAAATCATTTGATGCTTTGTATTTTTACAGTCGCTACTGCTCCTAGCTTACCTCATAAGGAATGGATCAGAGCGTGTTGTTACAAGTGCCAGAGAACACATTTATGATTTGCGATCCCTGGAAAATTACCACTTTGTAGGTGAGCAATAGAAAAACCTTATAAGCAAATTAAAACAGTAGTTGGAGTTGTCAGTCACCTGAACCAGCTTAGAAGCTTCTCTGCTCTAATTAGAATGTGACTGTTGCTGGTTGTGTGACGAGTGCAGAATCCAAGACGTGGGGCCCTAGAGTATTAATTAGTGAAGACAAGAACTTGCAGAAAAGACTGGCTAATAACAACAGAACCAACACAACATGAGTGTTCGGGTTTATATTAAAATATGCACTGGAGACTGGTCCCCTGTGGTGTCCATAAAGGAATAGCTTTAATCATATGGGAAGAAAAGGTTAGAGCTCCAAAACACACACATCTGTTTGAAGCTGGGGTTTTTTTCCCTCCCACCAAATAATATTTACTGTGCAAAGGCAGCAAGGCCAGAGTGTGTTTTGAATGTGAAAGAGGCTGGAGAATGAAGCACATTTCATTTTGTATCATACTCAGTTGAAAGTACTTAAAAAATTCAGTTTTTTAGATGTCCTGGAATTAGTGTTCCTAAGCTTATATTGAATAAATTAATACATTTGGGTGTTTTTCAGTCATAAAAATGTTCAGTGTTCTTGTTTTTATTTGTTTGGTTAAAATACAGTGGAAAAAGAAAGCATTTAAAGATAGGACCATTTCATATGGTCATTGTCAGTAATCTTGAAGGGGCTCTTAAATTGATCTTTTATAGTATCATTATGGTATTTTTCAGTTCTTTACATGCTCTTATAAACCAAAATTGTGTTGTAGAATTTAGGATTTGCTTCCAAAATTGAGTTGTAGAACTTAGGATTTGCTTAAGAGCACAATTTGCCCCATTTAAAAAAAAATATTGCAGTTAGTTTCTTATTTTGAAGTTTTTTGTGTTTGTTTTTTTGCTTTAAAGAGTTTGATCCATATTAAGTGAATTCTTCGACTGTTTCTCACTTACCATTCTTAGATGAGCATGGCAAGGATCAAGGTATAAACATTCGCCAAAAGGTGAAGGAATTGGTTGAATTTGCCCAGGATGACGACAGGCTTCGTGAAGAACGAAAGAAAGCAAAGAAGAACAAAGACAAATACGTTGGGGTTTCCTCAGACAGTGTTGGAGGATTCAGATACAGTGAGTATCAAAGGTAGTCTGGCACCTCGGCATCTGCTTAGCTGCTTCTCTATGTTATAAGAATCATTGAAATACCAAAGACCAAAATACTGTTGTTGTTTTTCTTCCCCTGGAATACGCTGAACACTAAAAATTCATGTAATACACACTGACTCCTGTCATACGGATCTTGGGAGTCTTCCTGTCTATTTGGAACTTTCATGGGTACAAGAATATGGTTTTAATCATAATGGCTAATTAAATTACTGCAAACTTAGAGTTGATATAAACAGAATGAAACACATAATACTCTTTCTTTCGAGGGTTACTATTCTGTCGAAAAGGAAGGAGAAAAAGGTTTCTCTAACTTAGAGTATAAACATACGCAGTTTGATCGAGAGATTTGTCTTTCTGATTTAAAACTAATATAGCTCTAGTTTCGGCCCCAAGTAGATAAGGTTCCTGTAAGCCTGTCCAGCCTCAGTTTCTCTTCTCTTAATTAAGCAAAGACAGGGAAAAAAAACAGTTTTATTTTTTGTTCTTTATACAGTTAAGAACAACTATAACATCCATCTCTCATGTTTATTTTTATTGTAATAATACAGTTTACTTAAAATAGAACACTAGGTGCTCGAAACATATATACAAAATAAAAACTCCCACAGCGCATCCCTTTGGACTTGTTATGTCTTCTGTGAGCTCTGACAGTATCCTTGTCATTTTGTGTATATGGAAACAGGCCAGTGCTGTGCATCGTAGCAGCTGGTTTTTGAGACTCTCCGGCTCCCCCTATTCAGCTCTCCTATCTCATATATAAATTTGTTTGTTTTTGGATTATATTGAGCTCTTAGCTCCTTCCATGTAGCCATGTAAAAAAAATCTGTGGTTTTGTGATTACCTATAAAATACCTTCACTTCTTTACTTCTCTGCTTCCTGCCTTCAAGATGCGTACATGTCTGTGTATGTATCCGTGTGTGTGTGTGTGTGTGTGTGTGTGTGTATGTGTGTGTAGCATTTAATTAGTTGTTTAAAGATGTTTCTAACAGCAGAAAAATTCCCTTTTCTATCTCAAAGCAATACATAAAAACCAGTTCCTGAATTGGGCAAGAATATTTTCTCTTAAAGAAAGCATATATTATTCTAGCGTTTTCAAAGTAGCTCTAACAACTTACTGTGTTTTAGAATAAAAATTGTCACTTGCAACTCATTTCCTCATTGTCGCCCTCTTTTTACCAACACAATGTAATTATATCTGAGAAATTTAGAAAAATGAGTACGTTTTCAGTCTCAGTGATAATGAACTAGTTGCAGAATCTTCATTAAAGGGACAGTTGAACATCCTGTGTGTTTCACATTCTTTGCTAAATTACTGTTAATGCTTTATATTTAGACTTATCTAATCAACTTTTTCTTTTAGCAGTTGTGTATGTTTTTTCATTTTGACATTAGTGTCTTACCAATATCTAATAATACTAATTTAGTATTTGGTTTTCATCTACTTTTATTTTTTCTGTAAATTTGTTTTCAAGTCTAGTTCATCACATTGTTGAAATGTATATACATGCTGTTGCAAAAAACCTCTTCTTTAAAAAATGTTCTGGTTTAAATTTTGCCTGGAAAACTTGATTTTGCCTTTTTGTTTTTAATTTGGTGGTAACTTCCAAAATGAGTAAATGTATTTTAGAATCCTCAAACTCTTGCAGAAAATGTTAGCCTTGGAGTTTTAGCAGGCCATTCAGTAAAGTGGTCTTTTGTTTCAGTCTCCAAAGGGCATGTATCCCATCAGTACTTGTTAACAAAAGTTCAAGACAAGACTCTATTAAGTCACCTTTTGGTTATTTTGTTGTTTCTCATTGCCCTTTCCCTGTATTTCCTGATTTGCTTTAATTTTCAGTGTTTTCTTTCTGTAAGTCACGATTACTCCTTACCTTGCATTCTTGCTACTAATAAATACAATTTGGATGTGGAAATGGAAAGGCTTCATTTTGTGTCCTTAATTCCTCTCTCTCCTTTAGGCCCATAGAGACAGGAATAAAACTATCATGACATGTTGTTGTTCACTGCTGCGATCTGTGCTTTTCGTACCAGACTCACACAGAGGCTCTCCAGGTTTCACCAGTCCCAGCATATATAAATTGGTGTTTAAATAAGTCATCACTCTTGAATTGCCTGAACATAGTTCATGATTCTACTATGTATAGTTTTTGGTAATTAGAATATTCTTTTCTTTTTAAAGTACTTATAAAATACTTGCCCATGCCCTAAAAATTCATCAAATTATTTTTTTAGTTTGCTGCTGAAGAAGATAATTAATAAGCCTTTTGAATATATTGGGGTGTGTAATAGTCAGAGTGGAATTCCTTTAGTTTGTATTTTGTAAGACACTGGTGCTGTCCAGTACTTTTCAGAAAAAATTATAAACCATTAAACAGGATTGAAAATGTAATGCATTAAGTGACTTTTATAAAAACAAAAAGATTTCTATTTCTCTTTTGCTTATATAACTTGTGTTCATTTTTTGTGTTTTCTACTACTACTTTCAACAGCCTTTAGGAACTTCTTGATATGCTGTTCTGTGCATTAAGATTGTGGAAGTTTTCATAAACAAAAGCTTTCAAATCTGCATTCCTGCCACTTAATGACTGGCATTACATGCTGTTGTCTTGCTGTAATTGTGTTGATTCAGCACTGTTGGAGCTTTCTGTTTTTCTTTGAAAACGATTTTATTATGAGGAAAAGCTTCAGAAATGAAGACTATAGACTCTTTTTGAATTTAATGTCCTTAGAGTTGCTTTTTATTTTTTAATGCTTTATATAGGTGAAAGATATGATCCTGAGCCCAAATCAAAATGGGATGAGGAATGGGATAAAAACAAGAGTGCTTTTCCATTCAGCGATAAATTAGGTGAACTCAGTGATAAAATTGGAAGCACAATTGATGACACCATCAGCAAGTTCCGGAGGAAAGATAGAGAAGACTCTCCAGAAAGATGCAGGTATTAACACTTTGTCTCCTGAACTCTTTAAAGGGTGCTAAATTTATGCAGTTGAATCATTTTTTTCTTTTTTTTTTGTTTGGGTAGTAGTACTATCTGAAGTTAAGCTTTTATATGTGTGTATATATTTAAGTGTATGTGTGTGTGTGGTGTGTGTGACACACACACCACACACACACATACTATATTTTCAGACCAGTTTTAGGTTAACAGAAAAATTGTGCGTGAAGCATAATTGCCATATACATATCCTTTCCCACATATCTCCTTTTATTAATGTCTTGGATTCATAGGGTATATTTATTAATAATTGAACAACCAGTATTGATATGTTGTTATTAACTGAAGCCTGTAGTTTACATTGATAAGCAGTTCTATGGATTTCGACGACTACATAATATCCACCTTTACAGTATAATACAGAATCATTTCACTGACCTAGCCTTATGCAAAAAATAGGAAACAATTCATGAACTTATGAATCATTCTTGCACAAAGGCCATGTTAATCTTCGCTGTATCATTCAGTTTTAGTACATGTGCTGCTGCTTTTAAGATACTGCTATGTTTAAGATGTTAAATGTTATTTGTAATTAGCATTTACATACCTTCATGCCGTCTCTGTCCATTTCTAAAGTGATCATGTATCCTCTGTATTTATACTCAGCAGCTTAGTCTTCCTTTGGAATTTTTTTGCCAGTAAACTTTGAGATCATTTTCTATTTGGACATCAAGTGACCCAGGAATCTAAGATGTTATTAAGAAATAATGAAGTTAAGTTTAAATAAAAGTTAAAGGATTTGAAATAACTCTTCTTGTGACATTTCTTTGTGATTTTATGTTCATGTATACCAGAAAAACAGTCTGAGTGGATTTTTGAACCAAAAGTTGTTGAATGTAGACCTGTGATTTCTTAAACAATGTTTCTGAGGGTAGAGCATTTGTCTATAGAGTAGTAGTTGGAGCTGTGTAGCGTTAGCTTCTAGTTCTCTCAGTATTCAGCATAGCTGTAAGCTAGTTCAGCCAAGTGAACGTGCAATGTATACAGCACTTAATTTGCAAAAGCAAGTTTGACAAGGCCTTTGTCCTTGGTGCCTCACAGTATCTCTTTTAAATAGGTTAGGACAGGGACTTTAGCCTTATTTTTTAGAAGTGACATCTGAGGCCCAGTCAGACTGTAAATCCGCCTAAAGCAACAGTTTGTCATAGAACCAAGCCTTTGAGTGAGTTCTTGTAACTAAATACCATTTCTTTTTTCCTATCCCCAAAATGCCTTAGTAGTTCAGATTTAAGGGTCATTAGGAAGCAGTACAAATAAAAGTGTAATCCAACTTTGAAACAGTTTCTAAAATGTTTGTTTAGTGTATTTTCAGTTTATTTCCATGTTTATTAAATCCCTAGTATGCTTCTTTTTCAGGATTGTTTCTGGAATGTTAACTTTGAAGAGCCAGCACTCATTTTTAGCACTTGAATATGTTTATTTTATAACTGCATTTTTAGCTCTATTAAACTAAGAGTATGCATGTGATATTTATAAATACAAAACTTTGTGAAAAAGTGCTTACTTTAAAAATCTGGTACTGCTTCCCCTTAATTAACGTTTTGGGGGCCTGTGTGTAAGTTTTTGGTTTGGTTTGAAAACTGTAGTGGGCATAAATCTTGTTACTGTTTTCTGAAGAAGTGTGGGAATCAGGCAGTATAGGCTGGTTATAACTGGGTATATTCTTGTATGGTTGTTCTCTTTCCTTTGTCTTTCCAACTTCAGTTTTTTGTTTTTTGTTTTGTTTTGTTTTTTTAAAATTGCATTGTCTTCTCTACTCCTTTTTATTTATTTTTGTTACTCTAGTGATTTTTTTCTTTTCTTGTATTGCCTCTAAGTTAGGGTCTGCTAGAGTTCCTTAATCTTTTCATGTAGAGTATTCAGATTATAAAAAGTAAAGATATAGTAAAAGATGTTTATCATAGTAACAACAGGACACAGCAGAGACTTTTCATCTTGGGGTATTTGTGAGAAAAGAGTAGATTTTTAGACAAAGTTGCATGTGACCACCCGGGCGTGTTAACCAGAATTCAAACTTCGTCGTTCATTTTTAAATTAATGAATTCTTGAATATTTATCAAATAGGGAATTTCTCTTTCATTATATGCTTGTCACATAAATATATTTTCTAAGCTTGTAAAGAAATTATCTTGCACTGAAAAAAAAATTGGATATCTAAAAGATGAATGTCAGTTTTACTTAAGACTGATGGTGGGAATCATTAGCCTGTTTGCTACTGAGAACATAGTAAGGGCTTTGGAACACGTAGCAGAGCCCTATTCTTTAAAATGCTTATATATTAAAAATATTTAACCCTTTTGCTATGTGTGGGAAGCCATTCTTTTTGATCTTTGATTTATCCACATTCCAAATTGGTTTATATTTAAGTGGAAATTACTTTGGATTAGTCTAGGTTACTTTGCATCAGTAGTCATAGTTTTAAGGAGGATTTTAAACATTTTATTCCAGGATATTTATAAATTAAACCACCTACTCTAAAATTAGGTAATATAGATAATGGAACATATTTCAAGTAATTTTTCTGTTCTGTCCTACTAGTACCAGAGGGGAAAAAAAAAAAACAACCAATGCCTTGTTACTGGAGAACAAATTAGTACTGACACTTTCATTCCTGGCATATAAAAATCCCAGTATCGTACTCTTTGGGGTTTTTCTTACACACTATTAAATAAAAGTAAAAGAAACATGTACTATTAAAAAAAGAAAAAGGAAAAAAAAATAGTGTTTGAATATGCCCAAAAGGGAATTATTTAAAAAACGTTTTAAATATAGTTAAATTTTCTATAAAGCAATTTCCATAGTTATGTAAAAGTTTGATCTCCTGATACTACAGTAAAATAGACCATAGTTGTAAAGTACATTACCTCATATTTTTCTACATTTACAGGTGCAAGTTGAATCATTTAAGTTCAGCTAGGATAATATTTTAAAAGTATCTTTTGAAATTATGATATTTTATTATGTATGTGCATTACTGTGAAAATTGATGACAGAATTGTGTTTCAGAAAAATGGAAATTGTAACCAAAAATGGAATGGAACAAAATGGAACCATCCATTTTAAGAAAATAGTCATGACGTACAGATGTTTGAACTACCAAGGTCTTACTAATTAGTTCTGATAAAATAATCCTGCTATTTTAATTTTTAAATTAAGCTTTAAGTCTGTAATAAACAAAAACTTGAGCTATTTCAGCCATTTTTTTTTAACTAATCATCCACATTTATGTAAATACTTTTTGGCAATGTTTTAGACTTATCTGGGGAATTCTGCAGGTTCCTACTTCCCCTCCCCAACACACACATATCATTATTCAGAAAGCTTAGATAACATTCTGTTATCCCTGTCAAATACTCAAAGTATGGGATTTTGGAGTCAGTGCATTTGAAATTCTTTAGCTCAACTCACTGAGGACTCCATTTAAAAATAATCCCAAGTCTTATTATTTTGCTTCATTTTTAATATCTTTTAGTGACAGCGATGAGGAAAAGAAAGCAAGAAGAGGCAGATCTCCCAAAGGTGAATTCAAAGATGAAGAGGAAACTGTGACGACAAAGCATATCCATATCACACAGGCCACAGAGACCACCACAACCAGACACAAGCGCACAGCAAATCCTTCTAAAACCATTGATCTTGGAGCAGCAGCACATTACACAGGGGACAAAGCAAGTCCAGACCAGAATGCTTCAACCCATACACCTCAGTCTTCAGTCAAGGTGGGAATGGCAGGAGTTTTACACATTCCACATGGTTTTATCCTTTCAAAACTGCTTTTAGAAATTCTACATTAGTACAATTGGACATTTCTACATATTCATATTAATTATAGATCATCTGGCATGTAATTACTCAGAGTCATTAATAATAAGAATACTCTTTCGAGTAAGAAACCTGTCTAGTTGTTGAATGATTATGCACTATCTGTGAAAGTAGAGATGACACTCTTGGTTCATTTGGGGAAGGTTGTGAACCAGAAAGCCATGCGTTTGCTTCCCTCTAAACACTATCACTGGTTACCAAATACAGCTGGATTTGTTGAGGAAAACAGGGGAGTATTGGAAGTTTTAAACAAGAAGATGGAGGAGATAGGTAAGGGAAGTGATCGTATTTAAGAGATGACGCCTATAAAGGGAGGTTTATTACTGCTCATTGTTGGAAGCACTGCCTCTTGTACCTTCTTTGTTTTTATTTACCATAGAAGTCAAACTCACCTACTAGGTAGCTGGCTACAAGCTAGTCTATTACACAGAATTTGCCAAAGGGAGAGATTTGTCCTGGAAATCATCCAGGACAAATTGTCATCCCTCCCACACACACTACTCTCTATTCAGCTTGTATCTTTGTAAGAGAAGTAGCTAAGAACTAGGGAAAATATTTTTCTACTGTATATTGCAAATTGTAGGTGACTCTGAAAGTAAAGCTGTGTCTACCTAGTGATGAGAAAAAGTATTCTGTCAGTTTTTGTCAATTATGTCTTCTGGATTATTATATAATTTCACTCCTGTGACCTTCTAAGCTTTAATGAAAAGCTCAAAATTGTAACACAGCTTTAGTTGTAATTTTATAGAGGAAATGACAGTTTCTCCTTTGTGGCCTTAGATCTCCCCTCCAGTAGATAAAGTTACCTTACTGATAGCTGTATAGGGTCTGGTAGTTAGTTGTAATACTTTTAAAAATCTAAATGCATGATGCTATCATGGAGTACTCATTTCAGGTTGCACAAGGAAAATTCTCCAAATTATTTAATTATTTTAAACAATAAATCGAGACTTTTATTTTACATCTTAAAAGGATTTTAAATAAGAATTTGTAAGCATAGTCTGTCGTCAATTCTGTCATAAATACATTCACAGTGGAAGCTCCTTGTTCTTGTTGTTTGTCTAGAACACTGAAGTTCTTGACGTTACATAACTGCTTCAGACCTATTTCAGAACCACAGTATTATTTTACTCTTCAAAGCTCAAATTAACATTTCTAGGAGTTTACATTGTCTTCCTGTTGTCTAACATTTCTACTTTTTAAAAAATTTTTACTTATTTATTTTTAAAAGAATTCATTAATTTTTATTTGTGGTTATTTTGATTTTTTAATTTGACTAGAGAGAGAAAGAGAGAGAGAGAGAGAGAGAGAGAGAGAGAGAGAGAGCAAGCTACCAAGTCCAGGACTTGAAGCCTAGATGGCCATGTGGGAGTCCAACACCTTTACCACCGTGGCACCTGCTGGCCACCTAACAGTTCAGTTCTAATTTAGCATGTGCATTTCAAAATATAGGTGACAGGGTGCTTAGCATTTTACAGAAAACAAAAGTCATAATATTATACACCCAAACCCCACAGCTAGTTTAGAAACTAAATATGAAACAGTTAGATGACGAGGTATATTAGGCAACATAGAATTATGCTAATATGTAACATATAAACAAGACATATTGCTAAAGTTTATAGAATTTTAGAACTGGAGAGAATGTTGGCCTCTCATCTAGTGATTCTCAGTCTTTGGAATTACCTAGAGGGCTCTGTAAGATTTTATAGGCCAAAGAGCCCACCCTGGATAATTATAACTTAGTATGTTATGATGGGGCTTGGGCATATTGATTATTATATTTTTATGACTTTGATATATATCATAAATGTTTGGGTGGGATCTGTATGTTTTTCGGACTGAAATGCAGTAAGAAAATAAATGAGTTAGGAAAAAGTGTGGGCACTGGGGACAGTTGCAGTACTGGGGATACAGTGACTTAGAAATGCTTATTGTCTCTTCGAGAAGTCCAGGTCAGGACTCTTATAGGAAGCTGTTATCTATTAAGATCATTACAGATATTTGTATCTAAATCGAGAATTAGAGGTGGGCAGAGCTGATTTTAGAAAAATATAGTAGAAATTTGCTTTCTAGGCTAATTACTAGTTATGTGTCTATTTTCAGACTTCAGTGCCTAGCAGCAAGTCATCTGGTGACCTTGTTGATCTGTTTGACGGCACCAGCCAGTCAACAGGTAAGCTTCCACACTGACCTTTTTCTTTTTAGTAACCTTAGTTTTATTATTTGTTTTGTACTTATTTTTAATAATAAATTTACGACCCTTGAATATTATGGGAGGGGGTTTAATTTCCTAAGATATGGGAGAAGAGTTCTGAGTATTTGATAATTCAGTAATCTCTCCCTCTTCTTACTTTCTTTAGCATGTGTGGTTTTTACCACTGTGGAATTTCTGCATTACTTTTATGTTTTTACATATGTATGAGTTTCTCTCTTATAAAAAATAACCTATTTGACACCTTTTTCTGACCCACAGACCTAGCAAAGCCTTATTTGTGGTAGGTAGTTAATAAATTTTGGTGAGTAATAATGGTGAGTGTCCTCAATTCACTCATATTTTAATGACTCCTTATATCAGATATAGTGATTCTTCTCTATTTTGTAATAAATGGTATTTTTTTCCTTCTCATTTGTTATAGGCATGTGTGCTTGCTGGATAGAGACAGAGAGGGAAAGTGAGAATTAACCCCCACAAGGGGGTGATTTGGCCACATCGTAATTCCTTCTCCTCCATTCTCTTGGGATTTTGAGTGTATGTACTCACACCAGCGGGTTGTCAAGCCTTTGGATCTGGACTCAAACTGTTAGTGAGCCATGTGGAAACCAGTCACCTTAACCCACCATGTCACTGCTAGCCAATAAATGATATTTCAAGGTGTGGTATATACTTTCTGAAATATTCTTTGGTCAATGACTTTGGAGGCTTTGTAGTTCTCCTTTTATTTTATTTATTTATTTATTTATTTATTTTTGAGACCTTTTTTTGCCTTAGGGTGCATGTGCTCACTGGAGAGAGGTAGAGATAGTGAGAGGAAAAGTGAAACATCACCCCACTCCAGGGGGCGGGGGGTGGATGTCCATGCCACAGTCCCTTCTCCTCAATTTTTCTCTCTGGATTTTGGGCAGGCATGCACACGCACCCAGTGCGAGGTTTTGTTTTTGTTTTTTGGAGAGGTTTTCTTGCTATAGGGCGTGTGCACTTGCCAGAAAGACAGAGAGAGACAGAAAGCAAGAAATCGCCCCCCGGGGGGATGGCCACACTGCAATCCCTTCTCCTCTATTTTCTTCTCGGGATCTTGGGCACACAAGCACACACACCTGGCATGAGTTTAAGCCACCAGGCCCAGGACTTGAACCGCGGTCGACTACGTGGGAGTCTAGCGACATGGCCATTATGCCAGCTGCTGGTCCCACCCAGTGTAAGTTTTAAGCTGCCGGGTGGGGGACTCAAACTGCAGTCGACAGTGTGTGAGTTCAGCCATGTAACCATAATGCCATCTGCTGGTTCCTCCCTAAAATCTTAATTCTCGTTTTCAACACAAGTATGCCTGGAGTTTAACTTTTTGTTCATTCATTCACTTATTCAACAAATATTGTTGAACCAGACACTCATCTGAGTGCTTGTTAAATAGAGTTCTCATCCTCATGGAAAGGTCAAGTTGAGGAGTAATTCTTAGTCAGTCACAGTAGTTTCCTACTTACGAGCATGCTCAGTGCTTCAGAGGAAAGGGGCATCTGTAAAAGTGTGTGAACACCTGCCAAACAAATTCTAAGAGAGATACAGCAAAAGAACAGTTAAAGTTTCTCTCATAGATGGGATTGATGATTTCAACTCAATGTAATTTTGAGTAATTCCTGATAAACTTTTTAAGAAAATTAATGTTTTAGGACTGCATTTGATGGTTATGGAATGTTATTAACTGTGCCGTAAGACAGAACAGTTCAAGTAATACAACTTCTATCTAAAGTCACCCTTCCCAAGCCCGTTTAAAGTTTGTTTCACATTAAAATATAGACAGCACAATTGGAATGTAACTAATGTGCAGAGTAAATCTATAATTTTCTGTTACGTGTAATGGTTTTTCTTTTCTTTTTTTGAGAAAGGTTTTTCTTTTTTTTTTTAAGAGGTTTTTGCTATAGGGCGCGTGCGCTCGCCAGACACACAGAGAGAGACAGAGAAACAGAAAGCCAGAAATCACCCCCCAGAGGGGATGGCCATGCCGCAATCCCTTCTCCTCCATTCTCCTCTCAGGATCTTGGGCACGCACGCACACGCGACCGGTGTGAGTTTTAAGCCACCGGGTCCGGGGCGCGAACCGGGGTCGACTACTTAGGAGTCCAGCGACAGCCATTATGCTAGCTGTTGGTCCCGAGAAAGGTTTTTGATGTGTAATGGTTCTTCAAAGCTGAATTGTTTTAAAACTTTCATATTAATGTTTCATGGTAAGTCTAGGGTGGAAATTACTTTTCATTGATAGTTTAGTATATGTAATGAATATATAAAGTTCCCTATTATTTTCTCCTTGCCTGCTATCTTAAGATTCTTGGTCTGGGAGTGAACTTCATAGGACATCTGATTTTACCTAGTTCCTGAGATTATTCAATTCCCTTTCCCCTTTTTTGTAGTTATAACTTCATAAAATTATCCTTTGAGCTTTATTGGACTGCAGTGCCAAAGGTTACAAACAACCACACTAGGTGTTTAACAATTTATGTGCTGTCTCTTTGTATGCTTAAGAGTTGAGCTGTAATATTAACTGGTAGGTAGCATATAGTCATGTAATATAGACATAGTGTCATAGAATATCAACTATTTTGGACTTCCTGGCATGAAATATTGAAGAGTCTCTTTCATCATCCGTGGAAAGTTTTAATGGAGCAATCAGAAGAATGAAGTGGGAAGGTCATTGAGTGGGTATAACTTTTTCATTGGTGATACCAGGATTCTTTCGAACAGAAAGAATTAAATACTAACATACTTCGTTTACTTGGTAAGAAACCTTTGAGTATTTTTTTTTTTCCAGTGCAAATAGTAGATTGACCAATTAAATAGAAATATCAGTTAATAGCAACACAGTAATTTTGACAGAGTTTGAATTTAATCTGAAAGGTTTCTTGCCTTATAGTTTGTCTTATGCTAATGTCCTCAAAGAACGACTGAGCATAAATTGACATCAGAATTATGTTTTAAAGTTATCTTCTATTTGAAGCAATGTATTTAACCAGTTTGTGCAAATCTCCCTCCAATCAGTACATAAACTTAGTTAGCTCTCATCTCTGTTTAAATATTTTAATGCTATATATTGAATTCAGCAGTGAAAGAAAATTGGATATTAAATCTTTAGCACCTACACATGAGAAGGTGTAAGACTTTACCTTATTAACATTGCTATTTGGTATGCCATTTGGGTATCGTTTACCAGATGTGCCTATATTTGTAATAGTACCATCATGCAAATAACGTGGGCATGAACTGTAAAGCTAAGCGGATATGGCATCTGTACTGCTCACCACATAAATACCTCCTCTGAGAAAATGCTAAGTTTTTTTGTACATATTACTATATCCTTCTTATTAGCATCTTTAAAAGTACATATAGTAAAATATTGTAGAATAACTTATAAACTTTAAAAATACATATATAAAACCTAACCATTCGTCAAGATTGACTGGAGAGACTAACTTGGTAAATGCCCCCATTGTGGTAATATTCTTTAAAAATCTGTGCCTGAATAATCTTTCCCTGGCTTTTACATATATTTTTAAGGAAACATTTTAAGAAATGAATATTTAAAAAGTAAGCCAGTTAGAAATAGTCTGCCAAAAACCATTCCGGTTTTTTCTTTTTTTTAGTATCTTTATAAAGTCCAAGTTGTCTCCTTTGTCCCTTTGTATAACAGATAAGGAATTTAGGTCTTAGATTATTACACAAAACGTTTCTAGTACAATAAATGAGGTTGAAGAGAAATTGTACCATAATAAGTAAAAACAAAAATTTATATGACTTGCAATATATTTTGAATTTTTTAAGTTATAAAAAACATTTAAAAGGATTTAAGGTATATCAGATCCAAAATTTTCGTTATATTTACATTAGAATTCATTGTTCTGCACCCAGTAATTGCTAGTTAGTTGGAGACGTTTACATGAATATGAACCACCACCTTGTTATGTTCTCAGTACACCAATTTACATTTTAGAATGTGAAGGGTGGTTATTAATTTTAAGTCAAGTTTATTTTTAAAAATTTAAATTTTTATCATATTCTCTTTTTCATTGATTATTAGAATAATACATGATCATTTTAGAAATGTGGTAGAAAGCAAGTGATTCATAATTTAGATACTTTATAAAATTAACTATTAATAATTTTTGTGAATATGCTCTTTAAAATATACTTTCAGGGAACCAGCAATTAGCGTCATGGCTGTGTTGCTGAACTCCCATGTAGTCGACCACGGTTCAAGTCCTGGACCCAGTGGCTTAAACTCACGCTGGGCGCATGTGCATGCGTGCCCAGGATCCCGAGAGGAGACGGGATTGGACTGTAGCATGGCCCTCCCCTCTGGGGGTGATTTCTCGCTCTCTGTCTCTTTCTGGCGAGCGCACATGGCCTATAGCAAAAACCTCTCCAAAAAATTTTTTTAAAAATACTTTCAGTATGTTCAGTCAGCATATTTATTTAAGCATTTATTATGTGGCAAATCTTTTTTGGATTTCTAGATAAAGGTTTTATTTTGTTTTGTTTTCTGTTTTGCAAGCTGTTTTTACCAAGATCTCCTGGCTGTTTCTTTATAGTAGTTGGTATTCTCCCCCCCACTTTTGTCTCCTAATTGCCAGAGGGTGCTTGTGCTCACCAAAGAGAGAGGGATAAAAAGAGGGAGAAAGCATACCCCAATGAAGTGTGGTCACACTGTGATACTTTTTCATTTCTCCGTCCTATCGGGATTTGGGGCACGCATGCCCACATGCCCAGTGTGTTTTTCAAATCCCCGGGGCTGAGATTTGGACCACAGTCAGCCGTGTAGGATCTGGCTCCCTTTAACTACCAGGATACCTGGCCAGCCCAATAGTTGATACTGTTTTATAAAAGATATTATTGCTTTACAGTTTTATGTTATATGGACTATAATTTTTAACCAGTCAGTTCCTTACTTTTTGAACATTAGGATTTTTAAGTTTTTGTTTTCTGAATTTTTCTCTATTACAAATAATGTGGTAAAGTGACACCTTTCAGTGTTTTCTAGTTTGTTTAGGAGAAAATAGCATTTCATTTTATTCTGCATTCGTTTGATGACTGAGCTTGAGCACTTTCCGTACTTTTGGAGGCCACTCGTGACTTGTCTGTTTATGTCTTCGTGCATTTTTTCTCATGGGAATATTCATCCTCATTGATTTTTTTCCTTTGGAACTAGTATGTTATGGATAATTCCTTGTCATATATTTACTTCATTTCATTGTTTCTCTTAATTTTGTATATATTAGGATTCTTCATGTAAAAGTTTTTTCTAGTTTGCATTCTTTTTTGAGGAAAATTCCCATTTGTTCTGTTAGCATTGTCTAGTTGAGCTATATTTTTTTTGTTCACAGTATTGCCTTGGAAAGTACATGTTTCCAGCTGGTGATTGTAAATAACCTTCTTGCAGCCCTGAAATGGCAGATGGAAATGGTTCATTTATAATGACAGCTCTCATGTGGAAATCTTGAAGGATAGCTCTTGTTGTGAAAATTAGCAGACTTCCACATGCAGCAATTTTGGGAGTCTTTTATTTACATTTCCTTAGATAGAAGTTATCTGAAACAAGGCTTAAGTATAGAAAATTTCTTTTGGCTTTAAACCATTGGTATGAATATTATACATATAGTTACAGATAGTTTCTCCTGGGAGAGAAACTTTTTCTAAGTTCAATAAATAGATTTTTAATTTTGAGACAGTTTTTAAAGTTAAAGATCACATTATGTGAAGTGCTGGTAGCTAAATAGTATGTGGTACTTCAGACAACAGGGGGAAAAAGTCAAATCTTTACAAAGAAAGGTGCCTTCTGTGTATAGAATAGCTACGTATGTGGTTTCATGCTTCACTCCTAATATTCTTAAGTTAGTTATGCTGACCTCCCTGTAGTATAGGTGGTGAGGACTAATACTTTGCTATAGATAAATTTCATAATATAATTTCAACTAAGGTAGTAGATGGAACAGCAGAGTAACCAGAGTAGGTGATTATCTGAAATACCAAGTTTAAGATGTTTTAAAAGTAAGCTCTCTTACATAGTTTGGAGTGGAATCTAAAGTAGTCAATGCTTTTACCTGCTACATGATTTATTGATTGATTGATTTATTTATTTGGTAACATAGACTGGATAAAATTTAAAAATTCCTAACTTGTTTGACATAATAAATTACATAGTGATATTTATTCACTGCTTGGTTGGAGCAAGTTAAAATCCCCAATTTTCTAATTCCCCTAATGTTACAGTAGTTTAATAACGATCATTCTGTTACCCAACAGTATATACTTTGATAAGCATTTTTAACATGAAGGAACACTACAGAAAACAAATTTATGAATATTAAACAGCAAGAGCAACATTCATTTCCCTAATTTTTATTAATACATGTGCTTGTTTATATAGTTTAAACATACAGTTCATCGATCTTTGTGCTCCTCGTCACATTTTTTTCACTCCATCTACCTTAAAGGAAGAGAAAGCCAAACCACTGTGACGTTATCCTGTGGATAAAGTAAACAGTGGACATATGTACTGTAGTTCTGATAGGAGTGGGTAACCTTGGCTTCAATTGGCATTAGTTTACAGGCGAGTGAGGATGTATATGTGAACATGAGCATCTATAATGAGGTGAAGGAGTAAGAAATCACTTATGCTTCCTATAGTTGACTCCAGTAAATGGGCATTAAAGAGAAATATCAAGTATGCACATGTATCAGAAACTGATTTGTTCCTTTTATTACTGCTGGCCATTTATTAAGAAGAAGAGATGGTTCTAGTTTAATTAACCCAGTCGAGTATAGCAGATGGGGCAGAATGTCTTGCAGCGATAAGACAATTCAGAAATGGCACCAGATGTTGGAAGCTGTCCCTGGTGGTATTTGAGTACAGCCCAGATGTTCCAGTCCCACCTGGCTAGTTTCTAAGCACTGCAGGCTAGGCAGCTGTGATGTAACCTATATAATGCTCACATAACGCTAAAAGCACCATGATTGAACTGCGACTCTACACTTCTGACGTGACGCTTACGAGGTGAAATCTTTAAGGACAGACAGAATTAAGGACAACTTTTTAAGGTTTTAGATCTTTGGCTATGTCATTGATACTTGGAGAAAATAGAATATTAAAACTTGAAATAATGTTATTGTTCAAATCGTAGATATACGTAAATGTACCTTACCCATGTAATGTTTACAAATAAAAATGTGTATGAGAATGTGATGTAATGCACTCAGATACTGATTTTCATATTTAGAATGTAGATCTCGCCCCTTTAAAAACACCGTTCTACAGGTAGCCAAATACTGTTATTTGTCTGTGTACTAAAGATACAAGTAGGGGCAGTGGTTATGGACACCAGATTCCACGTGGCTGACCGTGTGGTTTGAATCTGGGCCCTGGCAGCTTGCTCCTATTTCTGTTTGAACTGATCAAGCTTTTTCTCCCCCTTTTTATTTAAAAAAAAAATTAAGCATATGGAAAGTTTGCACTGTTTTCTCTCTCTAGTTCTATTTGTCATTTATTGTTTATTATTTGTTTATTGTACCTTGAAATTACAAACGTCACAATATGTTGCTGGTAAAATACTACAGTGTGTATCTCCTTATAAGGACATTTTCTTTTTCTTTTATAACCAAAATATAATTATACTTGAGAAATTACATTAAAACGATATTTCTGGGCCAGCAGGTGGCATGGTGGTTGGGGTGCTGGATTCCCACATGGCTGACCATGGTTCAACACCCAGACCCGGTGGTTTGAAAATCACAACAAATAAATAGATAATTAAATAAATAAACATTTAAAAAATATTACTGTCTAATATATAGATCATACTTAAGTTTTCCCAGTATCTCAATTATGTCATTTCAAGATAGCACTTTTTTAAAAGTTCAGCATCCAGTCAGGGTCGTGGCTTTTATTTTTTTGTCATGTGAGTAGCTTATTCCCTAGCAACTTGTTTTACTCAGGTTTAGCATTCACACAAAAATAATTTTTTTAAAGGTTTTTAACCTTTATACTTTTTGTACTAGAGGGCACATTCATGTGTGTGTCCACACACAAGAGAAGGAGAAAACCTCCCACCAGACTGGTCACACCATAGTCCCTTTTCCTCCAGTCTCCATCCTGCTGAGATCTAGTGTGCACACACCTGTCATGAAGCCAGCAGACCTGGAACTTGAACCCTGGTTGGCCATGTGGGATCTGGCTTGCTCTGCACAGCACCTTATCCAATTTCTGCACTCGGGGGCTGGCCCCACTGAAGATCCTTATAAAAAGCATAATTGACTGAGTAAACAGTATGCTTATCTGTTTGTGAAATATTAGTGAGGGATGACTTTCAACATGAATGTAGTACCACTTTATCTCAGTAGATAGAGGATGGAGAGATGTAAAATAATCTGTGGGAGCTTACAGAGAATGGAGAGATGAAACTCTAGATCAACAAACTTGCTTCTTTATTGGTCTGAGGTCTCTATGCCTATTTTTCATGTGGTACTAAAATGGCTTCCTGAAATGGCTCACAATTTCCTTTAATTCTAACAGTTTAACTTTTTCTTCACTGTTTAACTTCTAGGAGGATCAGCTGATTTATTCGGGGGATTTGCCGACTTCAGCTCAGCTGCTGCATCAGGCAGTTTCCCTTCCCAAGGTATGTGATCAGATTGGCCAGAAATCGAGGGGTGGGGAAAAGTTTGTGAAAACAAAGAACTCCCTCTTCTCCAAATCAGCTTCTTTTTGTTGTTTCTTTTTACCCCCTTTGTAGTATGTATAATTAATAATTCCTAAATAATTTATTCCAAGGTATTTTATCGGGCCAGTGCCTTCAGTGTGCCAAATGAATTTGGTTGCAGACTACTCGGACACTTCTAAAGGAAATTGCCTATATTCTTAACTGACTCATTTGCCTTTGGCACTTGGGAAATGCGAATAAGTATAAATAACCTCATTTTGGCAATAAGAATATTATGGTCTATGTTTAGCTTGTATGGTTTTCAAAATTAATGAAACTTAGGTTCATTGGGACTGGGCAGACTATCTTTTTTTTTTTTTTTTAAGGTTTTTGCCATATGGCAAGTGTACTGGCTAGAGAGAGATAGAGAGAGGAAACATAAGAAATCACCCTCCAGGGGAGATAGCTGTGCCTCAGTCCCTTATCCTCCATTGTCTCAGAATTTGGGGCAAGCACCACATGCACCCAGCTTGATTTTCAAGACTCTGGGTCCAGGACTGGGACTCGAACCTCAGTCGGCCATGTAGGAGTCCAGCGCTTTAACCCCCACACCACTTGCTGACCCTAGGCAGACTATCTTACGTTCATTTCTTTAAATAGTTTAGATATCTTAACATTTCTGAGAAAAACAACTGAACTTGGAACCAGCAGTTAGCTTAATGGCTATGTCACTGAACTCCCACGTAGCCGACCATGGTTCGAGTCCCGGACCCGGTGGCTTAAACTCACGCCAGGCGTGTGTGCGTGCGTGTCCAAGATCCTGAGAGGAGAATGGAGGAGAAGGGATTGTGGCATGGCCATGCCCCCTGGGGGCTGATTTCTCACTTTCTATCTGTCTCTGTCTTTCTGGTGAGCGCACGTGCCCTATATCAAAAGAAAAAAGAAAAATAACTGAACTTCATTCTGAGGTCCTAAAATAGTGAGCAGTTGAATCTTAGGCAAAGCTTTCTCACACTGTTTTAGATTAGAAATAAAAGAAATAATAGTATCCAAGCAGAATATAGGTTTAAAATGTCAGGGACTGAGGTGAAGAGTTTGTCTCCCTTTCTTTTAAAATTTGTCAGAGAGCGCACATGTTTGTGAGAGAGAAGGCAAGCAAGCATCCCCTATGGAAAGAGTCACACCACAATACTTTCTCTTCCATTTCTCCCTCCCTCTCAGGATTTTGGGCGCGCATGCATACACAAATACTCAGTGTATTTCTGAAGCCAACAGATCTGGGACTTGAACCGCACAGTCGGCCATGGAGGCCCAGTTGCCTTAACCTCCACACTACTGGCTGGCCCATCTTTTTTCCCTTTCTTAATATATTTCATCCTTTTTTTTTTTTTTTTTAATTCACTTTAGGTCATGTACATTCCTTGGAGAGAGAGAGAGAGAGGGGCAGGGAAATGAGAAAGCAACCCTGGGGGCGGGTGGGGGATGGCCACTCTGCAGTCGCCCTTCCCCCTCCCTCCATTGTCTCCTCAGGATCCCGGGTGCACATGCTCCAGCTGCCAGGTTGGGACTCCAGCCGTGCATTCGCCTGGTGGGATCCAGCTGCCTTAACCACCTGCTGCCCGCTAGCCTATCTTTTTCCATTTCTTAATGTGTTTATCTTATTATCTCTTCTATATTCTATGTTAGCTATTTAAGATTGGGAATAATACTACTACTTTTTTTTTTTTTGAGAGGTTTTTGCTATAGGTCGCGTGCGCACACCGGAAAGACAGAGACAGAAAGAGAGAAATCACCCCCCAGGGAAATGGCTACGCCGCAATCCCTTCTCCTCCATTCTCCTCTCGGGACCTTGGGCACGCATGCACACGTGCCCAGAGTGAGTTTAATAAGCCACTGGGTCCGGGACTCGAACCACAGTCGACTACTTGGGAGTCCAGCAACATAGCCATTACGCTAACTGCTGGTCCCAGGAATAATACTATTTCTGTGGACCTGTGTAGACTAGGGACTAAGTTCATTGAATGTCTTCTTTTTTTTTTTTTTTTAAGAATATTAAGGGTTTGTGTTTGTTTTATCAAATATGGTCAGTCTGAAATTTAAGAGATAGTATTTTCAAAATTAGCTGTAGAGATTTTATACATGCAGCCAGGCAGAGAGGAAAGGTGTAGCTTAACCAAGTTAATCTTGTTATTCACTACAAGTAGAATGATCTATTGCTATTATATTCGAGTGAGTTAAATGTATATTTTGTAATGTCTGGTATAGATTTGGGAGGAGTTAGGAAAAAATATGTATAGCTTTTAATGTGGTTTGGGGTTATTTTGACTGTCTACTTTTGTAAATTCCAAGTGTTTCCCAGAAACCAGAATTGTTGAGTAATTAACTGCTTCATTTTAGAAGTGGGATTACGCCTTGTAAGGATTGCTACCTTACTTTAGGCAAATCAAAGTGGAAGATAAACATTGCCCTAATTTTACAGACTCCCTATGTAATTCTCCAAATTCTTGTGTATATAAAGTTGCCTACTATGCAAATAATTTGAATATGTTAATGTTGTCTAAGTGATGCATCTCTTCATCTGTATGCATGTGATTAATGTAACCTGATCACCATTACGCAAGGGGCAGAAACTGTTGCAGCAATGATTAATCATTTCTGAACAATGTATGCCCTACTAGAAATCTCTTCCTTCCATGATTAATCATCTCACATACTAAGTCTTTCAGATAGGGCAACATGTTTTGTCCTAGTTTCCACTCATATTCTACTTTATAGATAAAGCCAGCAGAAAATCAGCATAAAGTTTACTTTACCCAACAGCCTTACTTAAATTAGTTAAAATTATTTTAATATATAGAACTAATTGTAAAACTCCTAGTGTATCTTTTGTAAAGAACATCAAAGGCATGTTTTAGCAAAACCCTGAGGTAATGAATATTAGCCCAGTTTGCATTAAATTGTAGGCAGAACTTGGGGTTTCTAAGTGAGCTATTTTCTCTTTTGAGAGTGCTTATATTTTAATATTCTAATAAAAGCATATCATTTTAAAGACTTTATGTTATCATTTTCTTTTGATATTTAGCGTAATGAGACACAGTATTGCAGTGGTTGGTTACCTTTTAAGCTAGACAAAATGTATTTCCAAGTTGTAAATGAACATGGAGTGCAAAGAGATGGTGTTAATTAACTTGGAAATACATGCTATTTGCTTTTCATATGACAGTTTCTCTGTAGCTCTTTCTTCACCTTTTGCTTTTTCAACTTCCATTTATTCACATTTATCTAGTCTGTCCCTTTTTGAAGAAAAGGTTTATTTATTAATACTTAAATTCATGTATAGTTAAATATTTTTTGAGGTATCACTTGTATTTATAATCATTGTGTTCCAAATAGTGAATGCTATGTACACAGAACTTACAGATGCTGGACTTAGATTTTCATATGGGGTACCTAATGGAAAAAAGTGCAGTGCCTTGACTATTTTCATAATCAATCCAATTTAATAATAACAAAGCTTAAATGGCATTTACTATGTATGAAGTCATTTAATTCTCAAAACTTAGATTTAAAAAGTAAGGTAGAGGGACCAGCAGTTAGCGTAATGGCTATGTCGCTGGACTCCCACATAGTCGACCGCGGTTCAAGTCCCGGACCCGGTGGCTTAAACTCACGCCGGGCGCGTGTGCGTGCGTGCCCAAGATCCCGAGAGGAGAATGGAGGAGAAGGGATTGCGGCGTGGCCATCCCCCCTGGGGGGTGATTTCCTGCTTTCTGTCTCTCTGTCTCTCTCTGTCTGTCTGGCGAGCGCACGCGCCCTATAGCAAAAAAAAAAAACCTCTCCAAAAAAAAAAAAAAAGTAAGGTAGAGAAATTAAGTAGTTTTCTCTGTGTAACACTGCTAGGAAGGTACAAAATCCATGCTCTTAACCACTACAGTTTAATCAGTTAACCTATCATTACTTTTTATATTGCATGCATTTTACATTAAACTTGTAATTATACTTTGAAGCTGGAAACATATTTGACATACAACTTGATTGAAGGGACGTTTTCATGGTAATTTCTGTATGCTACCTACAAGTCTGCCATGAGATGGCTTTTACTTTATATGTGCTAGTTGTATTTCCCTTTGCCTCCTTGTTAACACTCGTGTAATATTCATGAGAAAGAATAGTGTCCAGATGGAGATGGTACCTGCAGATGGTAATCTGGATGGACTCAGATCAGCTCGAATTTGTTTCACTTCATAGATTGTTATATTTGTTCTGTATGTTTCAGAAAGTTTCTTGCCCTAAGAGTTCTTTCTGTCTTAGGAACAGCAACAAGTGGGAATGGAGACTTTGGTGACTGGAGTGCCTTCAACCAAGCCCCGTCGGGCCCTGCTGCTTCCAGTGGCGAGCTCTTTGGCAGTGCCTCCCAGCCCGCTGTAGAACTTGTCAGTGGCTCCCAGCCAGTGTTGGGCCCACCTCCAGCTGCCTCAAATTCTTCAGACCTGTTTGATCTTATGGGCTCGTCCCAGGCAACCATGACATCTTCACAAAGTATGAATTTCTCTATGATGAGCACTAATACCGTAGGGCTTGGTTTGCCCATGTCACGATCACAGGTAAGTTGTCTGCTTCCCTTGGAAATTGTGACTCATAGTCTTTGAAATGTGCTAGCTAATCTAATGGTAGATGAGTGTAAAATAATAAGTGGGCCATTTCTGTGTGTATGTATACATGTGTACATATCACTCTTGCACACTTTTCCCCCTAGTTTAGTCATGAGGTCCTAGAAGGCAAGGGCTCTTACCTGTGTTGTAGGCCCTGTAAAACCAAGCAGTGGTGCCTTGCACAGAGATCGGGCACACTGAAAATTTATTGAATTTTAACAAATTGGTATTAGTTTATTTTTAAGAAAAAGGCAAGCATTCACATAGTAAAACTTCTGGGCCTGTCACTCAGTGATTGTAAACAGTCATGCTAATATAGAAAATCATTTTGGGGCCAGCTTATGGTCTGGTAGTTGAAGCAGCCGGATTTCACATGGCCGACTGCACAGTTTGAGTTCTGGACCTGGAATTGAGAAACATACTGGGTACGCATGTGTGTGTGCCAAAAATCTTGAAAGGAAGAGGAGATGGAGAAGAAAGGATTGTGGTGTGACTGCTCCGTGAGGTGGTGCTGTCTCCTCTCCCCGTCTCCCTGTCTCTCTCTGGTGAGTGCACATGCCCTCTACCAAAAAAAAATCATTTTTTTCAAATGGCGAATGCTTTTCCCTGTTCTGGGCCTGCTGTACATTATTATAAATACAGTATAGGCTCTTCTTCCAACTTTTCATTTTCATAGAAGGAAATAACTAAAGTAGGAGTTTCTTAACTCACTTTCTTATAGTTAAATCTACTTTATCTAATACTAGCGTAGAATTCAAACAAGTACAAGATTTGAAACTATGCATCTGAACTGTACCTGGAACTTGCTATCTTTGACTCAAACAACTGAGAATATTTGTTTGTGATGTTATTAATTATTGTAATGTATAGATTCTTTTTTGGGTGTTAGGATGAAGGAGGAGAAGAAAGAAGCAGAGAGGTCACTGCTCTGTGTAACAGAAATCGTACCTAACACGTTTTCAGCGTAAAGCCAGTGTACTTTATTTGAAGTCTTAATTGTAAATGTATTCTGATTTGTTGCATTGGTGTATTTTTAATTACTGTTCCTGTTCCTACCCCTTTCTTTTTTTCTACCCTTTCACAGTTAACCTTAGTAGCTACCAGGCACTGCTGCTTCTTTCTCCTGAGTTTGTCCTTTCACTTTGTCCTAAATTGATCAAGCATGCATCAGTTCCACTGGCATGGCTCACTTTAGACAATAGAAATGTACCTAAGGTGGGGCAGTGTCAGTCAGGGTAGATGTGTAATATCATTTGTCGTTTGGTGGTTTTGCTTTTTATAACATGAGAAGTCATACTCTGATTGCCATTCTGTAAAGAATAAATATCCAGTAAGTATATTTCCTTAAAGCTGTACTAACCTGAAGTTGGTAGTTGCTCTTGGCATTTGCCAGAGATGGCAGCTTACAGACTTTAGGTTATGGGAAAATAATTATTAGTATAGATACATTGTTGGTTTTTCCATTCCATACTTGACTGGGACTTGATTCTGGGTATTGAAGACATTAGCATAGAACATTTTTGGTTCTTTTTGGTTTTAGATGTTCGTGAGTGTAATTAAATTGCCATCTAATAATCTTTATAGAACAGATGCTTAATTTTTAGAGCATTTTTCTATTTTCCAGCCTTTGCAAAGTATTAGCACAATGCTGCAGAAGCCTAATCCTCTCTATAATCAGAATACAGATATGGTCCAGAAATCAGTCAGCAAAACCCTGCCCTCCACTTGGTCTGACCCCAGTGTAAACATCAGTCTAGACAACTTACTACCTGGTATGCAGCCTTCCAAACCCCAGCAGCCATCGCTCAATACAATGATTCAACAACAGAGTAAGTTACCCCAAGATGTCCCTCTTCCTTGTTTACTTAAAATCTTTTGCTCCAATGCCATGATTACTTACTTCAAGCTATGAAGTGAAAATACATAACATAAACTGTAGTGAAGGCAACTGTGTTTTCACTTAAGATCTTTTCACATAATCCTCACTTGATATCTCTCCTGGCACATTGAATTACTTTGTATTCTACTCTTGGCATGATAATCTGTACTGTATTGTGGTGAGTTTTAGAGGCCTGATTGAAATAAAAATATTTCCTGTGCACTTTTTTTAAATGTAGGCAAATGGAAAAAAAGAAAAGTCATCTCATTTCCATGGCCATGGGATAATTACTATTCATACTATTTCCCCACCTACTGACTTAGCATATTTTTAATATTTGGGATAACTTTGTCTTTATTGTTTTGTTTCTTGCTGTTTTCACTCAACTTTATTTTTTTAAAGCATTATTTAATTTTAGTTATTGTCATTCAGTTTGACCAGAGAGAAAGGAAAAAAGCAATTTACCAGGTCTGGGATTCAAACCGCAGTTGGCCATGTGGGAGTCTAGCACCTTAACCACCATGCTACCTCTTAGCCCCTTCATTCAACTAAATTATGATCGTTTTTTTCTGTGTCAAATAGACCTAGTAAAAAATGATTTTTTAGACTTTTATAATTATCCATCATATCAGCATCCAGTTCTCTGGTCAGTTACTTAAATTGTTTTTAATCTTTTGTTGTCATAAATAACTCCACACTTTTATATAAATCTTTGTACTTACGATTTTTTTCCTTAATGCAATATTCTAAAAATAGGGTAAATGAAATTATATAAACTTTTTAAAGGCTTTTGATATTCACTAGCTCTTGACAACTTTGTTAGGTAGGAATTCAACAATAGATTTTGTAGGAATGTTTTAAAATGGGCATATTTTCACTGTTTCTGAAGAAACCGGTTAGTGCAAATTAATTGACTCGATTTCTAAAATGACTATACAGGCATTTTATTGGGGCTAGAAGTATTGGTGATCAGGAAGATTGTATTTTTCCTCTCTGAAATGTTAGAAGTCAATGTGGGGGGCTGGCAGGTGGCATGGTGGTTGAGGGCGCTGGACTCCCACATGGCCGACTGCAGTTCGAGTCCTAGACCTGGCTGCTTGCTTTTTCACTTTCTCTCTCTCTCTACTCTGTCTCTCTCTGGTCAAATTAAAATAAATAAATAAATAAAGTTAAATAAAATGATTTGTTTAAAAAAAAAAAGTCAATGTGATAAAGTTCTTTTGTCTCTTTTCTTACGGTAGGTATGCAGCAGCCTATGAATGTGATGACTCAAAGTTTTGGAGCTGTGAACCTCAGTTCTCCATCGAACATGCTTCCTGTCCGGCCTCAAGCTAACCCTTTGATGGGGGGACCCATGCCTATGAGCATGCCTAGTGTGATGACTGGCACCGTGGGAATGGCCCCTCTTGGAAGTACTCCGATGATGAACCAGAGCATGATGGGCATGAATGTGAACTTAGGGATGTCGACTGCTGGGATGGGCTTTACAGGCACAGTGGGGATGGGCATGCCCAACATAGCCATGACCTCTGGAACTGTGCACCCCAAGCAAGATGCCTTTGCAAATTTTGCCAACTTTAGCAAATAAGAGATTGTAAAGAAGCAGATTGAATGAAGAATTTTTAGCTGTGCACATAGGTGATGTTGGGATGGAAAATGCTAATCAATTCCCTTTTCTTTCATCAGTTAATTAAAATAAACTACATAAAGACCAAAAAGGCTGTTTTATAATAGTGAAATATCTAGTATTTCAGAAGGCCAGGCAAGAGCACTTCAGGTAGGGCAGTCAGAATCATTTTCCCCAGAGCATAGACCACAATGGGGGTGGCGAAACCACTGAAAGCCTTTATAAATTGAAGGGCCCATTTAATTTCATAATTTGTGGGAAGACTGGAATGGGGCTGAACAAATGTGTTTGAATCTCTAATTTTATACTTTTCTTTACCTGAGGAACTTGATTTTTCTGTCCCTGAATTGCCTTGTCATAATTGGGTCTGTTCCTTTTACTACCACTCTTGAGTCCATATATGAAATCATTAAAGCTGGATGATCAGTTTTTTATAAAAATATATATTTTTGTCCAAAAAAGGCATACATATGTGATTATGGCTAAATCAAAGGTAACTGGAATGTATATACTTTTGCTAATGTTCCAGCGACACTGCTATTATACTATCCAAATTTTTATTGAAACAGAACCTCTTTAAGCAATTGGTGATAGCTGTGGGACTTTCCCCATGTCTTCTGCTATAAATATCCTGTGCAGAACTAGGAAAAATATTTTTTTTTAGCACTGCTCTATGGTTTCCTTTAAAAGAAAGAAAAACCTCCAGTATTTTTGTTTGTTTTTTAGCAGTCATTATTTACAATTTGCAGTGATTAACTTGGCAAGGCTTCCTTCCGCGTTTATCCCCATAGCTGTCATTAAGTCAGGAACAGTCAGAGAGAAAAATATTTATTTTTATTTTTTTGATGTCTTTTCAAAAAATTGAAAAGGTAAAGATCCATTACGACCTTAAGTTAAATATAAACGTTAGAACTCAACAATGTTCGCTTCTGGATTTTATACAGTATTTGTTTTGTTTTGGTTTTGAGTGTATATAATATGGCATTAGCAATATGGTTCCAATAGAGAGGAGTTAAATATATATTATTAAAGGAGACCTGTTAGCAGTCAAAAGATTTTATTGATTTAATGACAAATAAAGGAAATTAATTAAAATGTTTTTGTTTTCCTGCTGTAATTCTGCATTAAGCTCACATGAAAATCATGATTCTAGAGTTTGGAATGCAAAATTAATTGTTTTCACTCCCAAGCTGGGAATATTTTTTAAAATAAATACTATAATATAGGTATCAAATTATTACCTCCCACTTTATGTTAAAAATTTTTTTATTAAATTGATAAAACTTTGTTTCCATTGTATTCATAATGTTCTGTTATACATAACATTAAAATGTTCATTAAAATCAATGTTGAACTGCCTTTTCTTTCATTCTGTTAGACATTTGATACCATTTGGGGGAAAATAATTATAATTTAGGCAAAGTAATTTTTATAAATAATTTAGAATTATTTAATGACTTCTCTATTCTTTCCTATCAGACTCTACTGTTAGGAATTAAAAATGAAGCAGCAAAGATATCCTGACCTGCTCCATTTTTGCTAATGTTCCATCTACAACATTTCTAATTAGGCAGAAATTCATGTACTTCAGCTAAGTGGTAATGAAAAGTGATTCATTTGCTGAATAAGAGATGAGAGAGAGTGTAATTAGCTGACTGCGGTTTTTAATCTTTCAACAATTCAATGTGTTTAAATTAGTTTCAAAGAATAGGAGCTTTCAAGTGTTGTTACTTCAGAGCCATCAAACCAACCTCTGGTGGCAAAGCACTAGAATATCTTCGTCAGTGTTTAAAATCTGTAATCTTACATTTTATTTTATTTTTTTCAAATTGAGAAATATGTCTTCACTTCCTCAAATACGTATGGTTCTGAGAGGAGGTAAATATTTTGTATCTGAGTTTTTGTGTTGAGAATTTTTTTTGTCTAAGATTTCTCTCAAGCATTTTTCACACCGGGTCTTACATCACATTTCTGAGGAAATAAGAGAGCCCCATATCCTTTTTTTTTTTTTTTATTAACCCCCACATACAGACTACTGTCTTACCAGTGTGTTTCAGAGACCATGAAAGAGAACAACAAAAATGCCCTCACTGAGGGATTTGTCCGATTTTATAATTTGTCTCTGAAAGGGTTAGTAAGTAATGCTTTGAAGAAAGGCATAAATATCTACAAAATCATTGCAGTTAGCCAGAAAATACTCTTATCTTTCTTCATCTATTAGTTCTGTTCTGCCCAACCTATACTATCTTCCTTTTCTTTTTTTTAATAATTCTTTTCTAGAATTATTTAATTTTATTTATTCAGTTATCTATTTTACTTTGACCAGAGAGAGACAGAGAAGGAGAGAGTGAGAAAGCGAGCCGCCATGTGGGAGTGTCCAGCACTTTAACCACCACGCCACCTGCTGGTCCCACTATCTTCCTTTTCAACCAGAGGTTTTTTGGTTGGTTGGTTGGTTTTATCTTTTGTTTATTCTGTCTAATATTGTGAAGGAAAAAGTTACTATTCTAGCAATTCATGTGTAGTCATTGAGCCTAATGGCATTTCATTTTTGTTTCTCTTTCTAGGCTTTTAAAAGTTTCTCTGATACTTTCAAGGACCATAAATGTACAGTGTTCTTAATATTTTGATTGAATTTTTTTTCCTTTTTACTTAAATTGCCTGAATGGTATCCATAATGCTAGTGGTTTGAGTGTAGTCATTAATACTGTGGGGCCTATAGTTACCTGTGTTTGGAGAGAAAGGTTTCTTCAGTGGTACTTTTTTTTTTTTTCTTGGCAGGTGAATGAAAGGATTTGCCTTCTTTAGAGCTTTCTATGATCTCATGAAGAGTAGTTATATAATTTTTTATTATAGCTAACATATTAACAAAAACAAACTATACTAAGCACAGAGGATGTTTTATTTTAAATGAGTTTCTGAAATAAACTGGCTTTATACTTCAACTCTTCTAGGAAATAGCGTTGCATTGTGGAAAGAACATGTACTTGGAAGCAGAAAGGTAAAGTCCGATGTCAACCATTTCCTATCTGTGTGACCTTGATAATTTTACCTAACCTCTCTGGTCCCTAAATGAACATAAAGTCTTGAAGTGTTTGGATAATTACATAAAATGAGTGTGATATACCAGCACAGATGTACCTGCCGTGAATGTTTCTCTGCTTCCCATTTTTTACCTATATAAATGTGCTTACATTTCAGCAGCTTTCTTCGTGTCACGTGAATGCCATTTAATTAACAAAAAATCGAAAGTTCATATTCCAGTTTTATTCCTGAGAGCAGAGCATAATAAAGCCTTGAGAGACTTCTAAGTTGATGTCATTATGAGGATTTTAGTATCTGCATGAATTTTAACTATTTTTTTAATCTGTCAAGGAAATCATAAATGAGTTGTTACAGGCCCTGTGGATTGAACCAATTGGATTTGACCCAATTTGCAGTTCAAAAGTGTTCAGGAAGAATAGTTAAAAATAATAGAAATTAAGAAATGCATTTATACAGTATTAGGTATAAATGATACAAAGATGATTTAAAGTATATGGGGTATGTAAATGCTATACCAAAGGACTTCAGATCTGTGGATTCTGTTTTCCTTGGGGCCAAAGAGCCTACAATTACCCCCTATATTCCTGCATAGATACCGAGCGGCAGCTTTTTTTTTTCTTACTAATTTTGACAAGGGGTGAATTTGACAAAGGAGAAGACTCCCCTCAATGGGGCAAAGTAACTCCCCAGACCCTTCATTTCTCCACCCTGTCAGGATTTGGGACATACATGTACACTCACCTGGCATATATAAGCTGCTGGGGCTGGGATTCAAACCACGTGGTGAGCCATGTGGGACCTACAGCTGTCTTAACTTCTGGGCCACAGGGCTGACCTTCAAGGGCTACTATTGATTCACTTCTACTTACACCTTAGTGCAGATGAAGGAGGATGAGAACTATTAAAGTGAGCTCTTAGTATAGAAATTGCCACACAAGTAACATTAGAATGTTCCCAGTTTTTACAAGCATGGAGACCTCAACATTTTTGTCAATTGACTTCTTGGAGTTGACTAAGATCTTGCTAAGATCCTCCTGATACCCAGATAAGCAATCAAATACAACAAAAGCGGGTGTTTGCTTACCTTAATTTTTTTGTGTGCTGTTGTCTTAATAATGGTGGCCTGGCTAATACATTGTTCTCCCACAGACAGTAATTAGCTCCCCATGCCCTTTTGTACTGGGCCTGCTTACCCTGGTACGTGGGTGGGGAGCTGGCACCTGGCTGACTCCTATGCTTAGCTTCCCAAGGTTTGGGAGGGATATAAAGTTCAAGTGGGTAGAGATCTTTTACATTATTTAAATGTCACCGTTTTTTGTTTTCTTTGTGTTGCTATAGGGCATGGGCACTTGCCAAAAAGAGAAAAAGTGAGAAATCATCCCCTGGAGTATCCACACTCTAGTCCCTTTTCCATTCTTTCAGAATTTTGGGCATGCACTCACACATGCCCAGCTTGGTTTTCAAGCTGCTGTGTCTGGGACTTGAACTGCACAGTCAGCCATTTGGAATCTAGCCACCTTAACCTCCTTGCCAACTGCTGGCCCCAGTGTGATCTTTCTTTTTTCCTTAAAGGAGATTTTTGCTATAGAGTACATGCACTCACAGAAAGACAGAGAAAGTGAGAAATCACCCCCCTGGGGTGGGGAGGATGGCCACACCACAATCCCTTCTTCATTCTCCTATCAGGATCTTGGGCATGCATGCATCCGTGCCTGCCGTGAGTTTAAGCCATCAAGTTGGACTCAAACCGCGGTTGACTACGTGGGAGTCCAGTGACATAACCATTATGCCATCTGATGATCCCCAGTGTGGTAATTTTAAATAACATTTTCAAACTATGAAACCCTACTTTTCAATGTGATTTTTTGGTTTGTTTATTTATTTATTTATTTTTTTTTGGAGAGGTTTTTGCTATAGGGCGCGTGCGCTCGCCAGACAGACAGAGAGAGACAGAGAGACAGAAAGCAGGAAATCACCCCCCAGGGGGGATGGCCACGCCGCAATCCCTTCTCCTCCATTCTCCTCTCGGGATCTTGGGCACGCACGCACACGCGCCCGGCGTGAGTTTAAGCCACTGGGTCCGGGACTCGAACCACGGTCAACTACGTGGGAGTCCAGCGACATAGCCATTACGCTAACTGCTGGTCCCCATTTTTTGGTTTGTTTTTAAAGAATTGTATTTCTTTTTTTTTTTTCTAAATTCATGAAAGTGTGTGCATGTGCAAGAAGCACACTCCCCAAGGCTTGGTCATGCTGCAGTCCTCTCCCTCTGGTCCTCCAGGCAGCCAGGATCCCGGCACAGTGGCACTTGGCATGTTTTCATGCCAATCAGTTGGGGCACTCAAAACCACAGCCAACATGGGGCTTCCGGCTTTGCCACATGGCTTGGGCCCATTTGCTTTTTCTTAACTCTGTGTCTTGCAGTTGTGTTATTTAAATTTCCAGCACACTTGTTTTCTATTTTGAAATGAGAAAGGAGTGTTTAAAGTTGGCATACAGAATAGTTTGGTCTCAGGACCCCCTTTACATCCTTTAAACATTGAGGATCCCCAAAACTTTTGTTTGTGTCGGTTACGTCGTTCATATTTACTGTACTAGGAATAAAACTGAGATGCTTTAAAAATACTAATTGGTCTTAAAATAGCAAACCCATTATGTGTTAAATTTCAATTTTATTGACCATAGTTTTTCAGAATAAAAATTTGTGAGAAGGGTGGCATCCTTTTTCATTTTTGCAAATCTCTTTAATACATAGCTTATTAGAACACACCTGGATTCTCTTACCCATTTCCATGTTCAGTCTGCTATGAAACTTTGTTTTGGTGGAAATACATTTAAAAAATCTGGCCTTAAGGATAGGTAGTAGGAAAGGGTGGGAACTTGCATCTCCCTGGAATGCATCTTAGGGCCCCTCAGTGGTCCTCAAATTACTTAGTGAACTGCTACTGTAGAGAATTATCAGGTGAATTATCTCCTCAGATACCATGTACCCATTTGCTTGATTTATTGGGGGGTCAGAAGGTGATCTGCTTGAGGTACAAAGAATCTAGTTTTGCTCTTCAATGTTCCTTAGCAAACTGTCACATGAGATTGCTCTTTGGATGCTAAATATTAAAGCTTGGTGACACCAAATGGTACTCGTTCCACTTTTTAGATTATTTTTACTGACACTAGCTTTTATAATTTTAAAGAGTTAAATGTCCTACCTACTTCTGGTTTTTGAGAAAATCATGGACTGAGACTGGGTGTTGAGTGCATGGTGAGTTGTAAACTTTTCGAATCTCTTTTCATCCTTTGAGAAGAGAAAGTAAAATGGGTCAAAGCTGAAGGTCTCTGACTTGTCTGCAACGGGTCCTGGTGACTCTGTACACTTCGTGTGCTCTGGCAGACTCCCAGAGGACAGGACCTCAGTCATAGTCCATGGTTATAGCGTACCTCATTAATCATGGATAAACTTGATTCCTGCCATTGGAGGAATAATCCAGCAAGTCTCCACCCATTTCGTGAAATGGCAGTTCCAAGCTCTGGGCACCTACTGTAGATCAACTGGCCTCGTTCTCACGACCTGGGAAACAGTTGCCTTGCCCGGGACAGATGCAGAACAGGAAAGTCAGCCGTGAGGGAGCCATTGAAAGTCTTGCAAAGATTGTTGTGCAGGTCATTCAAATGGAGACTGTTGGTTTCAGGGCCTAATCTCCAGGGTTAGCTTTCAGTAAATGCATTTAGGGTTGTTTTTACCATAAAAGGTACAAGGAAATGCCAGGCGGAATTCTTTATCTCAAAAGAACTTTGGAAATTCGCATCCAGATAGTTAGGACAGGTCCTACTTTCCGTTCCATTTTACTGTCACTCATTACCTCTCTATGCACATTAACTTTTGTTAATGGATGAAGTGTTGTTGAAGATATGTTTTTTTGTGTCTTGTTATTTATAAACTAGTTTTATTAAGCTGTATTTCCTTTTTAACATATACCTAAAATTTAGATAGTGGATTCGGTTCCTGTTTTCACAGATATTCATAAATTTTTGACTTTTCAGTCATCAAAAATTAAATCAAGGAAAACAAAACCAAAAGAGTCATGGTCATCCTGATGATATAAAAAAGCCCCCATCTTCCCAACTAGGGAATGGGACTACAATATTACAAGGGGCCATTACACCAGAGAGGAACACCTGATTGTCTTAGATGTAAATTTATTCATATTTATTTAGTTATTTTAAGCTTGTTTATTCCATGAGAGAGAAGGAACAAGAGAGTCAGAGAAAGACTGTACCCTAGAAGGGTCTTGGCACCGTGATCCACCACAGTTTCAGCCAGTCTGGGTCGTGGGTACAGGCATGCCCAGTGTACTCACTGAGGTTGCCGGACGCCAACCCCAGAACCTTCCCAGGTGGGCCAGTCTCACAGAGCTCTGTTACTGCTGTGCTGAGTACCACTCTGGTTTGTTCGTTCACATTATGTTCCTGCTAGGCCAGGATGTTGAGTCATGTGACCTGGCCATTGCAGCAGACACCCGTAAGGCTGCCATGTGAAAGTAGGCAGGTGTGAAGGTTGTGAAGGAGACAGTCAAGGTGCCTTTACACCAGAACAGGAGTGGCGTAAAGGAGATAGCGTAACCCTGGAAGGACCCTCTGAGAAGGGAGCTTTTCCATAGAGGTCTGAAGACCAAGAAAGGAGACACTAGGCAGCAAAAGGAAGAGCCATTCTGCCTTGGAGAACCCCAAGTAGAAAAATAACTGCCAAAAGTTTAGGACATGGGCTGGAACTTCACATAAAAGGAGAGGGATAGGGGAGGGCAGGGACATGCTAACAACGGCTTTAAGGTGCTGAGATTAGTAAATTCACGTCTCTCATAAATTCTCCCAGAGTGGACCCACCACCAAAAATGCATTAGTAGTTAATTAATATATAAATGATACAGATTGTTTATATCTATGGGACTGTTTATAAATGCAGGCTATTTCAAATAGTAGTAACTTTTGGATATTATACTTTACAGGATGGTTCACACTCATTTCTTCCTTGATCTTCATATTAGTCCTAAATTAACAAGGTAAGACAGTTACTATTCTTTCATTACAGATGAGGAAACTGAGGCTCTGGGAGATCGAGGTAGTTAGGGAAGCCACATCTCTTAGGTCTTAGGATCCAAATACAGTTCCATTCCACCATCACTCATTACCTCTTTATTGATATTACAGACCTTTGAATTTAGAGAGTGCATATGCCACTCAGATAAATTGTCAGCTTTCTCTTGCATAGCTTTAAGCTCCCACCACGTTGTCCCCAGGTGTCACGTAGTGCTCTACACATAGTAGAAAGCTAGTAAATGGTTGTTAACTAAAATGTTTTTAAGGCAAGCACTGAAATGTTATCTATTTGCATTTTCTAAAGGTCAACTACAGGAGATGAGCCACAGAGCAAATAAAAACTGATCTCTTCTAAAGGGTAAACTTTGTGTTTGTTTTGTAGAAATTGTGATGTAATTCAGCATAAGACATTAGCCAAATGTTGAAAGCAGAAAAGTCCAGCAGACTTGGAGTAGTATGACACTGAGCAACCACAAGGGACCAAAGATTAAGCCACAGGCTGAGTTGGATGGTGCTGGGTTGCTTAGTTATGGAATGCATTTCCAAAATCGTGCTGCGGTGTTTTCTAAAGACTGTGTGCTCTTGGCGACATTTTATTTGGTCTTTGTACTTGAGAAATAGAATTGAGATGCTCAGCCACTCAATAAAAGTAGAAATGGAGTTTCTAGATTTAAGGTAGTCTTAAGGGAATATTGCAATTGACACCTCTAGTATAGGGCTTTAAAGGACATTTAGGAATACCTGGCAATTTGAAACCCTGCTTTGATTTCTAGTAGTTGAGCTTCTTTATTTTTGATGAAGGAAAAAATGTACTATCTTTAACCAAAAATATATAATAAAGTTTAAGGCATAAGTTACACAAAGGATCATTTTTCAAATCCTCTTTCACAAAAAAGTGGTAAGATTGAGTAAGAAAAATAATAGCATACCTTAATTTTATTTAATTTACTAGGTTTATCGGTATTGTCCTTTAGACCTAATTCCTATGGTGAACCAAGGAAAGAATATTATAGATGAAAAATGTGTACATTGTTAAGAGCTTTTCACATACCTATAGTTCTCCAATGCAGAAATATGTGTATGTGTGTTTCTTCATGTACATTATCTGTATAAATACATAATAAAGGATGGCTCTTAAATATTATCTCCTTACCAAATTTTTTAGACGTCCCAAGAGTTCTTGGATTTGAATGATAAAAAGGGTGCCATAAGGTACCGCTTTAGTAATTAACTGGTTCTTTAATAAGGCCTCAATTACTTTGTTTCATGATAAGAAAAAAAAAAAATATGTTCCAAGACAGAGTTACATTCGACATCTGGGAACCTCCTAACAGCTGGCTACCTAATGAATATGCATCTGCTTAAGAGGCTGTAGACCATTAATAAACCAATAGATGTAAAGCAGAAACAATCTTTGTCAGCTTCAAATGAGATTGGATGCAATGTGCTGTGAAGTGTCACTGTCACATTGAATTGAGTTTGGGAGGTTAACAATCAACTGCTAGCCACTCATGTCTTTGAATCTCTCCACTTACGCGAACACTCTTCCCAAACTGGTGACCGTGTTTCTGATGTACAGCTTTCTCCTGAGTGATCTGAGGCTTACAACGTCTGGACTTCAGCAGTGTCTTCCATTTTGTTCCACTCAACCACATGTTCGCCGAGACTCTCTAGAACAAAGGAATCTTCATCTCCAGATGAAAGAGGCAAGAAATGTCAGGATAAAATTGGTACATGATGGGCTTTCCGTGAATTAGAAAATCCTTAGAATGAAACTTCTATGTGTCTGTCGGTACATGGGGCATTATTTTTCAGGACTGTCGAGGGAGTTCTCACCCCCTTTGTAGGCAGTAATTTGGAAAAACCATCCTAATGGGACCCAGAGAGGGGTGCATCCATCTAACGGTGGCGTGACCATGACCGCACTCTCCCAGTTTCTTGGTTGAGATGTCCTGAGAAACATATATTTACTGAAGCCTTGAGATTATATTCCTGTATAAAGGGAGATTAGACCTAGGCAAGCCTGCACATTCATAAGCAAACATGTAACCCCTACTCTCTACTCATCAAAATACTTGAAATTATGTTTGAGGACAATAGGAAGGATAAGAAAGGAAGGCTGGAAAGTCAGGTCTTAGGGAACCACTTTATCTTCCTTATTTCACTTGACTTTTTTTTTTTTATTATTTGATAATGGTCATGTGCACTAGCTGGAGACAGGAGGAGGAGAATGTACCCTCCATGGGTAATGGTCACACGAACCTCTCCCTCCTTTTGGGAGTTTGGACACAGACACACATACACCCAGCTTGTTTCTCAAGCTGCTGGATCTGGAACCTGAACCACATGGTTGGTTATGTGGGATCCAGCTGTCTTAACCACCAGGGCATGAAACTGGCCTAACATAAAATTTACTATTTTAACAATTTCTAAGTGTACAGTTCAGTAGCTTAACACATTTACTTCAGGGCCAGCCAGTGGTGAGGTGGATCCCACATGACTGACTGTGTGGTTTGATTACCAGACCTAGCAGCTTAAAAAACATGCTGGGTGTATGGTGCACACCCAAAATCCCAACAAGATAGAGAGATAGATTGTGGCATAAGCACCCCTTTGGGAGAGCTTTCTCTCTCCCTTTGGTTAGTACCTGCACCCACTAGCAATAGTAAAAATTTTTTTTCTAAATACACTTACTTTATCTTGCAACCATCACCAGCCATTCATTTCCAGAACTCTTCATCTTCCCAAATGAACCTCTGTCTATTTAACCAGTAATTTTTTGTTCTCTTTTCCTACTCCCTCAGCCCCTGGTAACCCCTATTCTACTTTCTGTCTCTGTGAATTTAACTGTTGTAAGTACCTCATACAGGTGACATCATGCAGTGTTTGTCCTTTTGTAACTGCCCTATCTTACTCAACAATGTCCTCAAGATTCACCCACACTGTATCTTGTTCAGAATTTCATTCTTTTTTTAAGACTGAATAAACCCCATTGTATGTATACACCACGTTTTGTTTATCCATTCATCCATCCACGAACGCTTGTGTTGCTTTCACTGCTTGGCTACTGCTACAGACATGTATGTTTAAATTATCTGTTCAAGTTGTTGCTTTTAATTCTTCTGGGTATATACATAGAAATAGAAACACTGGATTATATGTAATTCTGTGTTTAATTTTTTGGGAAGAATAATTTGGCCCATTTTGGATTTCTGTTCTTACTCGACAGAGTCTTTGATCAGATTTTCATTTTTTTTTCTTGGTCTTTTCAAGAAGGAAGCCCAGGGACCAGAAGTTAGCATATTGGCTATGTCGCTGGACTCCCACGTAGTCAACCGTGGTTCACGTCCTGGGCCCGGTGGCTTAAAACTCACACCAGGCGTGTGTGCGTGCATGCCCAAGATCCCGAGAGGAGAATGGAGGAGAAGGGATTGCAGCGTGACCATCCCCCCTGGGGGATGATTTCTTGCTTTCTGTCTCTATGTCTCTCTGTCTGTCTGGCGAGCGCACACGCCCTATAGCAAAAACCTCTCCAAAAAAAAAGAAGAAGAAGGAAGCCCGATAAGAATGGAACTTAGATTCAACTCTTTTCTTTCTCATTTCATGACTGAAAAATAAATGAAAATGCACACCATGGGAGTAAGTAAACAACAGAAGAAAATGAATTGAGGCCCACAAAAGAGAAGTGATTTATCATAAATGTGATGTTCTGTCAAAAGCTGAGAATATGTTTGTCTTTGAAAGAACCCATGACATCAAACAGGTATTTAAAAGTATATGAACTCTCAGTTATGAGGATGACTCCTTTGTTAAATAAAACATAACCTTACATTTCTTTGTTTTAAAGAATTTTTTATTTTATTTGTTATTATTATTATTATTTTTTTTTGAGAGGTTTTTGCTATAGGGCATGTGTGCTCGCCAGACAGACAGAGACAGACAGAGAGACAGAAAGCAAGAAATCACCCCCCAGAGGGGATGGCCACGCTGCAATCCCTTCTCCATTCTCCTCTCAGGATCTTGGGCACACACGCACACGCGCCTGGCGTGAGTTTCAAGCCACTGGGTCCGGAACACGAACCGCGGTCAACTACATGGGAATCCAGCGACATAGCCATTACGCTAACTGCTGGTCCCCCTATTTATTATTATTTTTAATTTGACCAGAGAAAGAGAGGAAGGGAAGGTGAGAAAGCAAGCTACCAGGTCCAGGACTTGAACCATGATTGGCCATGTGGGAGTCCAGCATCTTAAGCACTGTGCCACCAGCTGGCCCCAATCACCTTACATTTCTACACAAAAATTATTGCTGTATTTCTTCCTCCCACCCCAAAAACTATATAAACACTACTACTAGGACCTCATCTAGTATATTTATACTAAGATATTTTTACTAAGATGGACGGCCAAACACCAAAAACTTTAAATTGATGTGTTGTTTTTGTTTGTTTTTTAGTTTGCTGTAGGATGTGTGTACTTGCTAGAGATAGGCAGAGGCAGAGAGAGAGGGAAAGTGAGAAATCATCCCCCATAGGGACTGGCCGTAACACAGTCCCTTCTCCATTCTCCTCTCCTCTCTAGATTTTGAGCACATATGCCCAGCCTGTTTTTTAAGCTGCTGGGTTCAAGACAACATGGTTGGCTGTGTGGGACCCAGCCACCTTAACCTAAATGCCGCCTGCTGGACCGAGAAATGGAGACTATGGGGAAGACTTTGACAAGGCCTTTGACAAGCCTTCTTCAAGGGCATGAAAGATCCAGAGAACACAAATTTTCTTGGGCAGGTCCACTACACAACTCATAGCTTGCCTAGTTCTTCACAGTACTTTATCACTAGTATGCCCATTTCATGTAGACTCATGATTAGAATCCATTTTGGATTGGTGAAGAAGGAAAGAACCAGTCTTCACTTCAATCTGATCAAATTTTATTCACAAAAGTAGTATTACTATAAGGGTCTGCTTCTATTTAACTTGTCTCATTTGAAAAGACTGTCCTTCATACACTTCTGAGAGATCATTCAGCTTGTGCTGCAACTTTTGTATATTATTAGTCCTCAGCGGCATAAAAGTGTCCCAGTAGCCCACCAGATAAGGGGCCCTGGGAGGGAGGGGGTGCCCTTTGCTGTCTCATTCACAGGTAAGGATGATGGGAATGCCTTTCTGGTGTGTTCCCTCAGGGACTCAGGTGAGCTGGTATTGAGCTATACTCACCTGTGTTTATTGTTTGGGCTTTCCAGAGAACTTAGCCTCCCTGGGACTACATGGAAATGTATGAATATTCTAAAGTCCCATCAACACATCATGAAGGTGTTAAAACAGATTGGAAATACATAAAACATAGCTGTAACCATTTGCAGAGGATGACAGTGGCAGGGCAAACATAGGGATAGGAAATAGCTCTCTGCGGTTTTCCACCTACCAGGACACACATAACAACACACGCAAGTTCACTGTGTCTGATTGCAAACAATGGCCCACACTCTCAAGACAACGACTGTGATGATGACAGCGAGGTAATCACACCACCTACTCCTTCCCTCAGTCTCTCTCTTACCTGTCACTCTGGCCCCAGCCTAGTCTTCCTGTCTCTTTCCCTTAGCTGCCTTCCCCATTCACTTCCACGCACATGAAAAGATCACAAAGCAGAAAACAATGGGTAAAATCAGGGGAAGAAACTAAATTGTTTGAGACCCTGTCATCAGTCCATTTGCAAATGTCACTTTCTTCACAGAGACCTTCCCTGGTGACTTAATCACAAGAGCTGCCCCAGTCACTTCCTATCACATTCTCTTGTTTCATTTCTTTCCATGTTGCTTGACATTTTAAGTTCTTTTTTTAAAAAATTATTTATTTATTTATTCATTTATTTTAATTTGACCAGAGAGAGACACGAGAGAGAGGGAAAGTGAGAAAGCAAGCTACCAGGTCTGGGACTCGAACCATGGTCAGCCATGTGGGAGTGTCCAGCGCCTTAACCACCACACCACCTACTGGCCCCGACATTTTAAGTTCTTATTTCTGCTTTGTTTCCTGTGCCGTGTCTGTCTCTCCCAATAGAATATAAACACAATAGGAGCAGGGAACTGGTCTGGCCTGTTCCACCCAGTGCCCAACACTGTGCCTGGCCTTAGAAAGTGTTCAGCTAATAAATGTCAAGACAAAGACTTGAAATATAGAAGACGTGGGAAAAGTGGGGGCAAATAAAGTTAGATTTAGATCCAGAAAGAGCTGTAAAGAGAGTTATTCGTAGAGTCCAGTATTTGTAAGGATATCCAAGGAGACAATACAGGCAAACAACACTGTGTCTAGTCAGTAGAGGACAAAGTACTCAACAAACTGTGGCTATCATGTTTTTATAATTATATTCCTGTTAGCCAGAAATGACCTGGCCTCTAGGATTTCACTGTGTCCTTTCCCAGCCCGGCAAAAGGAGTAGGTTCCTCTCACTTCACCCTGTCTCAGAAATAAAATTCTACCTCAAGACCAAAGCTGCCCCTCTCCTCACCCACAGTCCCAGTCCCAACATCTCTGCGATTAGAATGCAGGGTTAGCAATCCGATCCAGCGTCCTTTGAGAATACCGGGTAGAAAATCCCTACAGAATCGGCCTAAGCTTTCTTTGTTCACATTGTTTGCTTTGAAGACCTTAACACAGCTCTGAGAAATCAATGAGAGGGGATGCCGCTGACCCTGTGCGTGTCTCCCCCTGATTCTCCTCTGGGAGCCTCGCCTCACTCCAACGCACTGATAAGTAGTGAAGCGCCCGGCTCCGGCTGCAAATGAAGGTCCTTGTAAATAGTCAAGGAACACCAAGTGTAGCTTGCTGTAGATTTCCCATCCAGAATGTCATTAGATGAAACGAAAGTATGCATTCCAGGTTTGCGTAATGAACATGCCTCAGGTTGGGTTTGTCGTGATAGGGTTATCAGTCATTGCACAAATTAATTATTTAGGAAAGCACTTTTTACGGTGAGTTTTCATTTAAGTTTTGCCCCTCGATGTATATAAATAAAGATGACGAATCCTTTGGATACTGCTATTGTACTTGTACATCTATCACTATCAGGCCTTTTTTTCGTAATTGGTTTATTAATTATAGCATCTTAATGATCTGTTTAAAATAAATAAACCATTTGCACCATTTCAAAGGTATTTTGTGAGGCTCAGCTGATATTAAAATAGCACCAGCCTTATGTGCTTTTTCAGCAAGTGACCTAATTAGTTAATAAAGTAATTGAATATTAAAAAGGATGTTGCAAGTGATTAAAATTTAAGAGCCTTCAGAATGTTATTAAAGCTATAAATCATACATCACTGTTTTAATTTGCATAGCTACAGAATTACTAATGGTCCCACGTGCACACGGAGCTCGGCAATTAGTCCTTTAACAAAATGTTGGTGATGTTGAGGTACCAAATTCTTTCAACCTCTTTTGATAGCTACATAGAAACCTGCTCCTGCCAAATTAAATCTCTGTCACACTTGCTGTGTGCTCCCTATCACAGGTATATACATTCATCTCGCTGACGAATAGGTATGAAAATCTACTGTGTTCAAGTACTGTGCGGGACGTTGGGGATAATGGTGAGCAAAAACAGACATGGTCTTAATGGGGGTTACGTGCTGGCACCGGACAGACGCCGCTCACACAGCTTCCAAATTCGTGTATCATCACAGAAGCTTGGTAAGGGGCAAGGAAGGCACAGTATGTGATGCTCCAAGGGAATTTTGCTGGTGAGATCTGACCTAGTCTGCTTCATTAGAGATGGCACACTTTAATTCCAGGTGAAGGAACTGGGACTTGACTGGTAGGCTGTGGAAGACTCTTGCTCAAGCAGGAAATAGTGAATCTGCCAGTGGTGTGCAGGAAGGACTGACTGAAAGTGCTGGTCGTTTACTCAGCAGCCATCAAGCCTTCCTAGCTATGGGGTTCCCAGTTGTGTTTACAGCTGCTACTACGCCCACAGAATGTGAACTCTGGCCCAGGGATAAATGATGACGAGTCTAAGTCAATTATTGTAATTGCATTCCCTTGTCTGTATTGGAGGAAGATGGATGTGTGCTGAGGTGCTCTAAGGGGCTTTCTGAAAGAATGTTCTTCCCTAGTAAAAGGAGAATACAATACAAAGAGAATACTCTTATCCTCCATGCCACTGGATGTCATCCTGAGTGGAGGTGATGCTTGGAGGTATAGCAGCATTATTGAGACCATGAGGCGGGAGGCAAAACTAATGAATGACACCACAAACACCTACACACAATCTAAACTGGAGTTCTGATTTAGGGTGTGGTCATGCAGAAATCCCTTCTCCATTTCTTCACCTTGTTGGGACCTGGGGCCTGTATGTACATGGCTGGTATGTTTTTTAAGCTGGGATTGGGATTTGAACTCCACAGTCAGCCATGTGAGATCTGCCTTAACCACTAGGCAGTGGAGCTAGCCAACCTAAAGCATCTTAACTGAACCAAATAGGTGAACAGTGAAGACACTGGGAATAGAAAGGCAAATTAAGAGGCTAATAGTTGTCCAGGTGAGCAATGATAAAATGCTAAATTATGGTGGAGAGGAACAGAAAGAATGGAAAGTAAGGCAGGGCAGGGCTGAGGCATTGTGAACACAGAATCTGTCACCCTTTAGCTAGCTATCTGAGTGCTGGGTAACAGTATTACCCATTACATGCTCAGTACTGTTCCAAGTGCTTCATGTGCAAGATCTCGTGTAATCATTTCAATGCTCTATGAAGTACTATGAATCATCACCATGGCTGAATTTCCATCATGGCTGTATTTCCCAAGTCAAACCCAGCGGATTTTCCTGCCACTAGTGAGCAAAAACAAATGAATTTCTTCCCAGTCCTCAGGCTCCCTGGGACAGTTGCTGACCAGTACTGCTTCCAACATTTGTTGCTTCCTAGTACACATAGAAAACGATTAAGATTTAAGGTTGCACAGTAAAATAAATTGGAGGAGACTTCAGATAGCTTTATGGGACTTGGCAAAAGCCTTTCATTGGGGCCAAGAGGTGGTGTGGTGAATTAAGGTGGACGCCAGCATGGACAGACTGCAGTGTGGCCATCCCCCAGGGGTGGATCCCTCAGTTTCCCTCTCACTCTCTCTCTCTAGTGAGCACACATATCCTTTTACACGCACACGCACACACACACCTTTTATTCCACTTACATAAGAAAACAAAGTTCAAAATTTAGGGGATACATTGAAGACTAAGTTTGTAGCAAATACCAAAAAAAAATTTTTTTTCAATTTTTAATGAGAAATTTGCATTTAATTTTATGAACTTTTTTTTTTTTTTGAGAGGTTTTCGCTATAGGGCGCGTGCGATCGCCAGACAGACAAGAGGCATAAAAACAGAAAGCGAGAAATCACCCCCCGGGGGGGGTGATCACGCCGCAATCCCTTCTCCTCCATTCTCCTCTCGGGATCTTAGGCACGCATGCACACGCGCCCGGCGTGAGTTTTAAGCCACCGGGTCCAGGATGCGAACTGCGGTCGACTACATGGGAGTCCAGCGACATAGCCATTATGCTAACTGCTGGTTCCCTATGAACATTTTTTTAAATGCCAGAATGTGCTTAAATGTACAGGAGAGAGAGACAGAGAGAAGGGCATTCGCCAATGGAATTTGATTTTACCACAATCTCTTTTCCTCTAATTCTCCATCCTGTCAGGATCCTGAATGTGCGTGTATTTGCACTCAGCTTGTGTTCCAAGTCACTGGGGCCACCGCTCCAACTTCAGTCAGCCATGTGGGATTCAGCTTCCTCTAGGCTGTGTTTAACCACTACCCTACGGGGCTGACCCAAACATAACTTTTATTTTTTTTATGTGCTTGCCAGACAGAGCACCCCAACCCCCAATAGGAAGTGGTCATGCCTCAATCCCTCTGTTCCATTTCTCTGTCGTGTCAGGATTTGGGGCACACACTATACTTGCCCTGTATGTTTTTCAAACCACCAGGGCCAGGATTCAAACTGCAATTCACTACATGAGATTTGGCTCCCTTAAACAATAGACCAGGGGCCAGCCCAAATACAGCTTTTTGTTTGTTTCAATTTGTCACAGAGTAAATGTGCTCACCAGAGAGAGTCAGATAGAGAGGAGAGGAAGAATGCACACACACACATACCCAGGGGAGATGATCATATTGCAATCCCTTCTCCTCCATTTCTCCCTCTTCAGATTTTAGGCATGGACACACACGCACTTGGCATGTTTTTCAAGCCACCAAGTCTCAGGCTCGAACTATGTGATCAACCATGTGGGTTCTAGTTCCTTTAACCACCAGGTCAAGGGGTTAACCAACACAGCTTTTAATATCAGAGTTTATGCTTGAAATAATAGTTCCTGGTGTAACATGAAGATTTAAAAATAATAGTCTTTTCAAGTTCATTTTTTAAAGTTTATTTAAGGTTAGTATTTATTCCATGAGCAAGAGAGACAGAGAAAGAGACACAGAGATAGCATCCCCAAAAGGAATTTGACACCATGACCTACCTCTATCCTCAGCCAGTCTGGATCATGGGCAAGTTCATCCCCAGTGTACTCAAGGAGGTCTCTGGGCATGAATCTAGAACCTTCCCCTGTGGTCAGCCTTGCAGAACATCATGTTTTATTGCTTCACCACCATCCAATCCCTTGTTTCACGTTCTTGATAGTCATTACTAGCAATAAACTTTGTTCACATAAGTGAGGGGGGAAAAAAAAAGATTTTTGGAAGCCATTCCAAATTTCACAACATTTGAGTCATAAAGAAACTAATAGTTCTTCCTTTTCCTTCATTGGTAATTGCAATGTTGAAATTCTTTGCAGTTGGATGAATGAACTTCTAATGGAACTTTCGCAAAATATTTAAGAAAAATAATGCTTTATGGAGAGGGAAGGCATTTGTGGGATGCGGATATGGTTTATTATTTGTTGATGAGGACGTGCGTTTGTTCTTAATTGGGCTGGACTGAAGTGTGTGTCATGCTGGCTAAAGTCTCTTTACAATCTAAATGATGTATAGCAATTAAATGTATAAATAATAATTAAAATTAATAAAAATTATTTTTAAAAACCTTTAAAAAATGCTTTGAAGTAATGATAATGCTTTACTTTGTAGACTACTCATGCATAGGTAGTTACTAAGCACAGCCAGTTTGGACACCACTAACAGGGCATGTCAATCACAAACAGCTGCAAGAATCCAATATATATGAAGACAAATCCAGTGCTGTGCTTGCCAAGAAACTGCCGTCTTCCTGGCACTATTGAACTTCCAACTGGTTCCCTGTTGGCCTGGTGCTGTGGTTTTTGCAGGGCCAGCCTTGCCGACTTGTAGTCTGCACAGACAGGTGCTCAGGGCCCCTGTGCTTAGAAGGACCCTGTGCCAGTTTAGTGCTCTGCTATCACCATCCTGAAGTTATTAGTGATTTCTGAACAAGAGGCCCTGCATTTTCACTTTTCACTGGACCTTGCAACTTATGTAGCCAGTCCTGGCATCCAGGGACCTGGAACACAAACTCTTCAGTAGCTACCACATGCCCTTATCCATACTGGGCAATGGCATGTGCTCCTCCCACTGGCTTTCAGGATGAGAAGCGAGCCCTCAGCTGCTGGCCTCAGCTCATCTACACAGAACGTAACATATGGATGCCAGAAGGCTCATCAGGCTTTGTGTTCATGACCATGGCCACACCTTCAGGCCTTGCCCCTTTGACCATTCTTGAGGGAACCAGATGAAGCTGTCGATTCCTGTGGCTGGAAGTGACTGATGCAAAGGTTCCAGCTGCCTTGAAAGCCGAGGCATTGACTAGATAACTCGGGAGCCATGAACCTCCATTTGGGAAATCCTGTTCGGATGCACCCCAACATGTGTGTCTTCCTGGTAAGAGCTCTGTGACCTGAGATAGCTTGATGTGGTCCTTACTCATAGATTTCAGAATGAAGAATAAGTACTGGCTTTGAATGCTCACGCAGTGCATGAGAGGCTGGCTATGAGGTGTGACTGAGGACAGTTACATCTGAGCACTGACATAGAGGGTGGAGTTAGAAGATTCACAATCCTTCTGGGCTTTTCCTCTGGCATATGAGGATTTAAATCAGTTTTTGCCCACCATTTTTTGAATTGGAATCTCTATAGCACTCATCTTGGTCTCTATTAAAATGTCATCTATAAACTGGAGCTTTTTTTTTTTAAGAGAGATTTTTTTGTTTGTTTTTTTGCCTTTTTTGTTTGTTTGTTTGTTTGTTTGCCATAGGGCCCGTGCACTTGCCGAGAGGCAGATAGAAAGTGAGAAACCACCCCTCAGGGAGGATAGCCACACCACAATCCCTTCTTTTCCATTCTCCTCAGGATTTTGGACATGCACGCATATTCATCTAGCGTGTTTCAAGCCCCCAGGTCCAGGACTCAAACCATGGTCAGCCATGTAGGAGTCCAGCAAAATAACCATTATGTCATCTGCTGGCCCCCTAGGCTGGAGCCTTTTGAACTACTTTTTCTCTGTCCGCTCAAGCCTGGTCCTATCTCTCAGGAGTGTATTTTTGCTTTTACTTAATAAACTACCTTTTCCTTTTGCTGTTGGTGTGTTTCATTCGATTCTTTATCAGAAATACCAAGAACCTGGATATCATTGCAGAAGCCATCCTGCAACATATATTGTGGCGAGCAAACCAAGATCTGCCTCTCTAGGTCACTCCAATCTCATAGTAAGACTTACCTAGGTATAAAATTGCAAACAACCATCCAATAGGGATCTCAATCCCTTGGGACCTCTGCTGAATCCTACTGCACGTCATCTAACACCAACGACAGCCTTCCCTAAGACACACCTTGGGACTCTCTCAATGACCTGGCCCTTGCTCTCCCACCTAGATCCCGCCTAATGTAATACAGCAGATTAGTGGGGATGTCTAGCTGATTAAGCCATGTTTGGTACAGTCAGTGAGATTAATCAGTGGTCCCAGCTACATTTGACATAGCCAATGACATAGATCATGGCCAGCCACGTTTGATAGAGCCAATGAGATGAGAACAATCAGTGGGCCCCGCCAATGATCACCTGACACAACCTAGATTAAAAAATCAAAAACCCTGGGACCGGCAGATGGTGAAAATGTTACATCACTAGATTCCCACATGGCCAACTGCGGTTTGAGTCCCAGACCCAGTAGCTTCAAACTCATGCTGGGCACATGTGTATGTGTGCCCAAAATCCCATGAGGAGAAAGGATGGTCATCCTCCTTGGGGGTGATTTCTCTCTTTCTGTCTGTCTCTCTCTCTCTCCCTGGTAAGTGCATATGCCCTATAGCAAAAATCTAAGAAATAAATAATTATAAATCTCACAGATTGTAACTGCAGGGGCCTTTGCGCCAGTCTGCTCAGGCCCGCTCCTACCTCTCAGGAGTATACTTTCACTTTTACTTAATAAACTACATATATATACACACATACATACACACACACACTCTCACACACATATATAATGCTTTTACCGACTTTATTTAAATAGAAGTAAAAAAAAAATCTAAGCAAAAATATTTCTAAGCAAATGAAAGACAGACCCAGCACAAGAGAGGAGAGCATCTGCCAAAATACTTTTCCTTTTTTTTTTTTTAGAGGTTTTTACTATAGGGCACGTGCACTCGCCAGACAGAGACAGAGAGACAGAAAGCGAGAAATCACCCCCCCCCCCCCAGAGGGGATGGCTACCCCGCAATCCCTTCTCCTCCATTCTCCTCTCGGGATCTTGGGCACGCATGCACACACACACCCGGCGTGAGTTTTAAGCCACCGGGTCCGGGACGCAAACTGCGGTTGACTACATGGGAGTCCAGCAACACAGCCATTACGCTAACTGCTGGTCCCATGCCAAAATACTTTTCAAGGAGCAAGAGAAGTGTTTCGATTGGCTGTAGGGACATGGGAGGAGGCGGGGGTGAGAGGACTCAGCGGAGGTGTAATTGGGCCTGGTGACAGTAGAGAAGAGCCATAGCCCTGGCCCTCACATTGCTCACAGAGAATACCAGATGAGCTGATCGCCGTCTACCCTCCGAGGGAAGACCGCAATACGCATCAGTCTTAGAACAGAGCCACAACAGAATTCCAATGTATTATGTTCCAATAAACATTATTTTACACTAGTTCATATAAATCCATACACTATACTCCCAATTACATAACCTTGCTGTGCCGGAAAATACCGTGCCATGCGGACTCCGTAGATGTCAAAGGCATGGAGTCCTTTCCCTGCTCTTCGGTATGTGCGTGGGCACGCACACATGCACAAGCATTCAGATGCATGTAGACCATCGTTCAAGTAGTTTGTGGTGAAAGTACTGCGTCTTCAGAAAAGTCGTGACGCATTTCTGCATAGAAAAACAAAAAGTGCGTCACGACTTTTCCTGCAACCCAATAGTGGTCAGGCTCATGGACAGTGGAAAATAGGTATCCCTGCTTTCTTGCTTCTTAATATTTGCATTTCCTAGTCAGAGTAAGGCTTCTGGCATTTATAAAATAGCCTGGCTGGCTCGCGCTACTCATGACTTTCCAAAGACGAGGAAACTTTAAAAGTGGGAAAGCCCAAGCAGTGCCCAAATAACGAGAGCCACTGCAGCAAGAATGACCCAGAGAGGGGAAATCCAAGAAGGAAAGCGCTTCCGGTCACCCTCGGGCCCTTCTGCACCCCACGACTTTGTACTTCCACACTGCCAAAACGTCTGCTCTGGCTCGTGGAATATTCGAGCCCAAATGTGTACCTGTTTACATCAGTGCTCCGGATGGGCTCATCTTTGGGTCTGGGGGTAGAAAGTGATGACCTCTCGGGTCTCAGAATCACAAAGACCTCACATCCAGACTCGTGGCTCACCTCTAAATAAGGCTACACACAGACAGAGAATTGAAAGCTGTCCATCAGCCGACCAGAAGTTTTAAAGTATCCCAGAACTTTTACAAGTCTGCACGATTACTTCCTTGTTTTCTAATGTACTAGAAGCCTGATACAACAGAATTGGCTGGGCTTTCTCAGCCTTGAGGAGGCCGAGTGTGAGTTTTCACGTGTGTTTGCCCTCAGTGATTGGCTGTAGCAGGCTCGATTAATTAGGACATACATTTTCACTACCTCACCACTACTGGTTTTATCTGGGTCTCCACAAGGAACCGGCTGACTTGGGGAGCTTAGCGTGAACTGGCTTAGGGCCGCAGGGGAACCAGGATGTTCTGCAGCCCACACGTCTGCTTTGCGTATTTAGGCTTTGTTTATCATAAAATGGGCGATAATGATTAGGATGTGTAAGCAGCACAGTGCTAATGGCAGTGCCAGTGCAGAGTGTGAACAAAAGCCATGACTCGTGCACAAAAGCTAGATGTAAATTAAACCCCAGGTTTGTTCAGAGATTAGGCTGGATAGCTACACGTTTATGGCAATCAGAAGGGCCCTGGGGGTTGAAATCCCTGCAAGGATAATAGCTTTATTGCTTCAAGAGTGAAACTCTCTAGTCTCGGATCCCAACTCTACTCACGAAAGCAGTTGTTTTCTAGTATTTTTGCTGACGTAGCCTTTCTCCCCGCCCCTCAACCCCCAAATGTGTGTGTTAGTATAACACACGCGATTGTATACATGCAGCTTTTAGGAACACACAGTACACTGGTTGCTGTGGTGCAGGGACTGCTCACAGATGACATGAAGACAAACGTTTTCATTTCCATCGTTCTATGTTTAATATAAGGTATACTTTTGGTTCAGGGCAAATGTCCTATTTTTCCATTGATGTCAGTGATGTACAGCTTCCTTTTCAGTTAAAAAGTGAATCAATTAATAGAAAACTATTGAATAGATAAAAATGCAGTAGTCTGGTTAGGATCAGACAAAACTCATGAAAGTAGCTCTGTTAGTGACCAGAGCTTGGAAACAATGGGCTTTGTAATAATGGGAGGGGTGGTGTTGGCTTTGGGCTGTTTCTGATGGTGATGACAACTACACGGAGCCATCCTGGTGACCAGCGCCACGTGTAAGGCTGCTGCCTGATGCCCCAGGAGTGTGGTTTCCACGTGACACTAATTGGCCCACACAGGAGTGAAACCATGACCCTTCCCTCATTAGCCACATGCTCAGACCAGCTGAGCTAGCTTGCTCTGGGTCACTGGGGTCCCATGTAGGAAATTACCATTCCTGTGCCCTGTGGCCCCCTGGTAACCCCAACTAATGAATGTCCCGTGGAGCCTAATGTCATTCCTGGGGGAGCACACAGCTCTCCCAGCAGTGGAGAAGTTGATGACCTTCGAGTTTGAACCCAGGGAGAGCCAATTGAGGACACAGGGGAACTCTGGAAGCCTAGGAACATCTTTCAAACACCTGTGTGCTGGAAAATCTGAAAACAACATTCTGCTCTGCCTATTCATTTGCCAGGCAGGGCCTAGGATACAGAATGGTTGTGCAGGGTAGTTAAGAAAGCCCTGAGCATCACACAGCACGTACATCAAGCAAAGGGGTATTAAGCGTGGGCTGTATGGGCCGCGCGCCACATCAGCCACCACGTGAGGCTGGTGGAATTATTCTTGTTATAGCGATGAGGAAACTAAGGTTCAGCAGCCATTAGTGAAAGAGCTAATAAGGATCCTTCCACGATCACCATATCCTGGAAATTAATACATCACCCAGCTGAAGGGCGATTTCACAAGATGGACAGACAGCTGCCAAATCTTGCAGCCTGTGCCCCTTTTTAGGTCTCAGGAGAGATTGCGGGTCTTCAAGTCATCATTTTCCTGTAGCTTTCATACCTCCACACTTCGGCCTTGAGAATGGTTTCTTTAATTACATGGATTTACAGTCAAGACCAAGAGAAGGCATCCTTCCCAGGTTTTGGGACTATTGCAGAGAAGGGATGGTGGACTTTCTCAATGCATACCCAAGAGCTGGGAAAGACTGCCCATCACACCATTTTCTTTTTTTTAATAATTATTTTATTTTATATATTCATTTATTTTTTAATTTGACCAGAGAGAGACAGACATTGAGAGTATGAGAGAGAGGAAGCGAGAAAGCAAGCCACCAGATTCAGGACGCGAACCCTGGTCGGCCATGTGGGAGTGTCCAGCGCCTTAACCACCACGCCACCTGCTGGTCCCACCATTTTCTTTTGAACAAGGCTATTGAATCAATACCCCTTCCAGGGCCACTCTAACTAGTGGGTGAAATAATCTACCACTACTTTGGCAGCTACTGTCTCAGAGTCACAGCTGGTCTGTGGCCCCCAGGCCTGCCCACCTCCCTGGTCCTCTTTAGAAGTCAGGAGGCCCTGTGTGCATGGCCAAAGAACAATGTGAGTCACGAGGAATGACACTGGGACAAATTACCAGGTGCTATTTAAACTCAGTCTGCTGATTTCTGATTAATCTAATGGGATCACTTTGCTTACCTTCCAAGTTTCCTGGTTAACACCTGAGAAATTTAATAGCTTAAAGGTGCAATTGGTTAACAGTAAACTTAAGCAATAGGATAGCGAGAGAATCCTGAACTGACCGTTTATTAGCAGAGATGTTGGCGGGTTACTTGACCTCTCTAACCTTAGTTCTCACATACATACCAGGGATAATCTTCCCATCATGGTGGTTGTATCTGAACAACGTAACACACGTAACGTGCTTAGGACAGGTCAAAATGCTCAGGCGTGACAGTATTAGTGTGTCACCTGTCCTGGCCCTTCACACAGCATGATGGAGAGAAATGTGCAAGTTACCAAGGACCAAAAAGGCCTATGATAACCAGAACCAGCAGATGATGTAACAGTTACATCGCTGGACTCCCACAGGGCCAATTGTAGTTCAACTCTTGGACCTGGTTTGAAAATCACAGGGTGTGTGTGTGTGTGTGTGTGTGTCTTTGTGTGTGCCCAAGACCACAGGAGGAGAATGGAAAAGAAGGGATTGCAGTATGGCCACCCCCCAGGGGGTGGTTTCTCACCTCTTTCCCTCTTGCTATCTCTATCTCCAGTGAGCCTATGCATCCTGAAGCAAAAACCTCTGAAAAGGAAATCTATGATAACCTTACCTTTGTTATTCATTTGAAGAGAAGTAGCTATTATTTCAGATACAGCGTCCCTCTTCACCACAGGCTGCTGGGAAATGCTGCTTGAGGCAGGGAGGGGAAGGTGTTCTGATGGCCTCCCCATGATGCACCAGGAGACCAACTATTGATAGCACTGCCTACCCCGCCCCTTCTGCCCCTGGTGTTCTAGTTTCTGCTTATTACCAAATTTCCTCAAAATTGAAAGCATATTTGCTTACAGTTTTGGAGCAGAAGCTCATTCAGGTCACAGTATCCTAAGAGCTACAACCTTCTCACAAATGCGCTCTGAGGTATCGACATTGGGTGGAACTGAGCCATTTCAAACTGAGACAGTTGCTGAGAAACAAGGGCTTTGAGGCAGTTTTCCTGAGGAAATCTCCTGCCAGCAGGTGAGAAGAGCCTGGGTGGAACCGACAGTATTCTGAGAAGAAATGATGGTGAGAATAGCAACAGACTCCCTAACGCAGTGAACCCTGGGAAATTTCTCTTCACCTTCCCCAAGTTTCAAATGAGGTGAACTCAATATTGATAAGAAATGTCTATATTGCCACCTGGCTTTACCAGGGCTTGTTTTCCTTGATTATCTCAGTCCAGCATGGGGAGGATTTAATAAAATGCAGCAGTGACTGGAGACGCCAGGCTCTTCTGGGACCTCCAGCGAAGCAGTTTTCTTGAACCCACTGCCACCTAGTGGTAACTGAGCAGACGAAAAACGCTTCACTTGTGTATAAAAACGCAGTAAAGCAAGGAATTTTCTTTTGTGGCTCCTATCCGGAATGTACAGGAAGATCTCATTCCCAGATGGGACAGTGCCATCCCACTGACCTCCACTGCCCTGTCACTGAACATTTAAAAGTCAAGCTAGATGACTCTTCTGCCTTTATTTTGGTTACAGGACACTCATTTAATCAGAAGCCTCTGAGACATAAAGCAAACAAGGGCCAGTCCTAGAGCATGTGGGTCTTGCCTCCCCCTCTTCTGCTATGTGGTTGGAATTTCACCTGTTAGTTGAGCCCAAGGAACCGTATCCTTTAAAGTGGGGGACTGGGTATCTAAGATGCAGTATGATCTTTATTTGTCCACTTTACCAAGTGACTCAGTTCTGGAAGCTCACGGAAGAGATCAAGTAATCGATGGGGCAGAAGCTTGGCCAGCTCGGCTTTCCATGTAGGCAGAGAGAACTGGTGGCATATTCACATATTTCTGGAAGCATGTGAGGCTCAGTTAACAAAATGTGGTGAAACACTCAGACGGGAGGAGATTCAATGGTGATTTCAGCAGATTGTAAAGAGAATGGATTAATGCCAATGAGCTATTAGGTAGAATAAATTCACAGGGCAATTACCATTCATAATGTGGGCCAAGATGCTTTTCTAAGTATGAACTTCAAATATACTTGGAAGAAAAAAAGCAACCTCTGGGACCAGCAAGTGGTGTGGTGGTTAAGGTGCTGGACACTCCCACATAGCCGACCACGGTTCACGTCCTGGACCTGGTAGACTGTTGTCTCGCTTTCCATCTTTCTCTCTCTCTCTCTGTGTGTATGTGTGTGTGTCTCTCTCTGGTCAAATTAAATTAATGAATAAATAAATAAAATTAAATAATTTTTTTAAAAAGCAACCTCAAGGACAGTGATCTAGATCTGTGTGCTTTGGTAAAGAAAACCACAAGGTTACAATACAGTAATGAGATTGCAGAGACTAGAGATGGGTTAGCTTTTTAAAAAAAAAATTGCTAAAGGGAGCTTGTGCTCGGCAGGGATAAAGGGAAGGGGAGATGAGGAAGAGAACACGTGGAAGAGTGACAGATGCGTGCCATCCCACTGCATGCGTGCGTGAGAGGGACGGGGGAGGGGGAGAGAGAGAGAATGCAAGCATCCCCTATGGGGAATGGTCCTGCCGCAATCCCTTCTCTGCCTTTTCCTCCTCTGGGGATTTTGGACACACCTGCACAAGTGCCCAGCATGTTTCTCAAGCCAATGAGTCCAGGACTTGAACTGCATAGTCAGCTATGTGGGATCCAGCTGCCTTAACCTCCACACCACGAGCTGGAGCAAGAGGTTTTAACTTTCTCCATAGATGTCTTCACTGGGTAATGGACTCCCCTGACTCCTGCCCACCATCCCCCACAATCAGCAGAGACAAAGCAGCCAGAACATGAATACAATCATATTTATTAAAGTTTCCGTACAGACTCCCATACAACACGTAACTACAGCAGAACATTGCAAACTGACATTACTAGCAGCAATCCTCCCTGAACGGGAAGGCTTTTTGTTAACTTATAATTAGTAATTTAAAGACAAGATTACAAGTCATGGTTTTTCTTTTAGCAGCTGGTATGGATAGTGAAACTATAGGTACAACAGTCATCCAGGTTTAGCCTTGTCTAAAAAAAATATTAATAAGTCACGGTGCAGAGGGTTATCCCCAGGGTTGCCAAATGGAAGGCTGGTATCTTTAGATGTCAGTCTGGAATAAGCAAATCACTTTTTAAGACATGGTGTACTCTCTGCTTTACTGTTAGGACAACAGAAAAAGAAGTGGACAGCTGCCCTAGACACTAGATCATACACAATTCGGTGAGATAATCAGTGTTTAAATAATGTCCCCTAAAATTTTTCAGACCTTTTTTTACCCACAGCTTTAAAAAGGTAACATCAGACATATGCTCCAAAGGACTAAAAATCAAAAGCAATTGCAATGTATTGGGAATAGCTTTTATAGCTTTCCTAAGGGACAGTTCCCATCTTTTCAGAGAGTATTTTTAAAGAAGCACGAAGTCTGGTAGCTTATCAAACTACTTTTTATTCTAAATAAATAAAAGACCAACTGAAGGTCTCAGGTGTACTTATTTTTCTCCCTCAGATCTTCAAACCATCCGAAGCCATGTCTTGACAGAGGGCTTTCATTTTTATTAGAGGAGTGCAAGAGAACTTACAAACATTTGAAAAACACTCACAACACTGAGAGTAAAGGAGATTCAACCCTTCCTCAGAGCCCAGAAAACTGTGACAGGGACCCCAAAGGCTTATCTTAAACCCATCACCTCAATTTACCAAAAAGTAATGACAGACAGCCCACCTTTACAGCACAGGCCCAGATAAGATTTTCTTGCTTTGCAACCAGTTAGAAAAGCCTTCTGGGAGAAGAAAAACACAGACTGGTAAACATAAGTTGCAGAAAAGGGTCGTCTGTAGTCCCTATCTGACACAAGAAAAAGAAAAATTAAAACAGCTGCAAAACCATTATATTTATACCATGATACTCTTCTCTTCCATGAACCTTAACCTTCTCAGGGCAACTTTCATTCACAGAACACATAAAACACTAGAAAGCTTTGGGGCAGCACCAGTGACAGCTAGCTGTCTTTGAAAAATGTTACTTTCCCCCCCTAAAGTCAAAAATCAGAAAATTTAAAGAAGCAATGTATGGAACTGATTCTGTTTCATGATTTTGACTTTGAAGCTGCTATAGAAATAGTGCAAATAGAAATACAAATATTTATTCTGTATTAAGTTAGGTTTCTATTTCGTTTTTCTCAAGGGATAGAAGTAGTACAGCTAGATCTCTGTAAGGCTTCTGAGGATAAAGGGCAACCCATCGCTTGTGACCTGACAGTCTCTAAGGGTACTCCTGGACTCTCCCCATGAGACGGGTGGAGCCACTCTTGACCCACTAATAAGTCACAGGAAGGATCTCTGTGCGCCTAGATTTTCATGCTAATGGTATCTAGCTTTCTGACTCAACACGCACCACACACAGACAGAAAGGCCCTGACCTGTCTAAAGCCACCTGCTCCAGAGGCTGCTCCCTCTGGCTAACCATCTCACAAACAGCTGCCGGTGCTCACAAGGGGTCCCTGAGAGGGAGTAGGAACACTTTTCAAGTACTAGAACCAACAGCTCAATGCGTAAGTTCTACCAATGGTTGAATAGAAGAACCACCACTATGTCAAAGAATGGCACATAAAGCTGGTCTATGTGAGAAATCATATCTTCCCACCTTCTTAATCTCTTATTATCCAACGAGCTGGACGCTCCTGAGACAACATCAGCGAGTGCAAAGTATGCCCTGTGAATTGTCTTGGAAACATACTCTGGTGTCTAGAGATTACTTTGAAGAACAAAGTTAGATGCTCAAAAATAAGTACTATTCTTAACCCAGTTCCCGAAGCCCAAATTCCAGGATTTTCAGCTGTGTAGAGTCCCTCTCTGGTGTGTTGGTTGGAGGGGTTTGCAGGACTCTTATTTTCCCCCATTCTTTCCTTTTCCTGAGGAAGACCTCAGTTATTTCCATAGGAACTAACAATAATGTCCTAGATGATGACATTTTTCGAGCACCAAACATATTATTAAGACCAAGCTCTTTCTTTTGAAACAATTCTCCAGTAATACAGCATTAATTTTTTAAAATTGGCTTCTCTAAAAATAACTATCATGCTTTATATAAAACAACTCACCTAATAGATAGTATTCCAGAATCACTGTCCGAAACAAACGAATAAAGAGGGGCATATAGCACATCAGATTGATCCTGCATAGTTTTAAAAGAATTGTTAAAGCAAGGGTTATTGGGCAGGAAATAGTAAATCAGTCATTATCTGGATACATGAACTCATACATGAACGTGAAAAGAGGCATATGTTGGGAACCAGCAGTTAGCGTAATGGCTATGTCGCTGGACTCCCATGTAGTCGACCGCGGTTCGCGTCCCGAACCCGGTGGCTTAAAACTCACATCGGGCGCGTGTGCGTGTGTGCCCAAGATCCCAAGAGGAGGATGGAGGAGAAGGGATTGTGGTGTGACCATCCCCCCTGGGGGGTGATTTCTTGCTTCCTGTCTCTCTGTCTCTGTCTGTCTGGCGAGCACACGTGCCCTGTAGCGAAAACCTCTCTCAAAAAAAAAAAAAAAAAATTTAAAAAGAGGCATGTGTTGAAAATAAATCAGGTTAGATTTAATCAAGTGCTGGAATAAATGGAGGCAGACTATATTTCCTAGGATTCCAAATTTCTGCCTTTTGGGAAAGTACAGTTTCCATGACAGCTTCTAGCTAAGGGACAATGGGGCAGACAGATGAGGACAGCCACGCAGGGGAGACCAGTGGAGAGGTATGGGTGGAAATGTCTGGTATCTATATACCTACCTCGTTAAATGAGATGATTACGGACTTGGGAACTGAGATTCTGGACACACTATTCTGAAGAGAATTTAGGCTAGCAGATTCCAAGCTCATTGTTCACTTGAGTTTGCCTCTTGGAAGCTCTATAAACTTTAGTGCTTCTGATCTGGCTCTAGAGTATACTTCAAAATGCACGTGAAAATAAAAACAAGTAAACAAACAAAAACTTCTACAAACTCCCCGTCAGCGATATGTCATTTTTAGATGCTCATTCTCCCTTTAGTACTCTCATATAAAGCTTTTGAAAAGTTCAGGGAGGTTCCAGTAATGATCAGAAGAGAATAGGGGCTGGGAAGTGGAGGGAGCAGCAAAAAGTTATTCTCCTCTTACTAAAGCTCTCTTCTGAGAGCTTCCATTGTCCCTTAGGAGGAAGAAATGGAATACAGAAAATAGCTCCTGAAGATATCACTGCCTTCCGATGATAGTGACGAGATCATAATTACGACACCTATGAAGATGACTTTCTTATGTAGCACCTGCCTTACTCATAAGACATGGAATTTTTACAAAGCTATTAAAGAGAGTTAGTAAAAGTTACTCATGGCACTTGAACATGTTGAGCGACTGTAAAATGCCTTCCTAAAGTTCTTTGTCTCAATGCCCTGTGAGGTAGGTGTCTGATGGGGAAAGCTGAGGCACGGAGGGGTCAAGTCTCCTCACCTTCACTGTAGATGAGGCAGTGGTCCAGCTAGCAGAAGGACCAGGCATCCCAGCTGCCTGAACTTTGTTCACCCTGCTTCTCAGAAGTCTTATCTAAGTTACACAGCAAATACAGCAGGGGGAATTTTTCTTTTCATACGTTTTAACTACTTAGTTGTTCTTACTTTGAACACAAGTTATCCAAAATAAAAACAAATATAAACTAAGGAAATAATAAATGAATATTGCCTAACAGTCTGTGTCAAGATGCAGCCTATCCTGCATTGGGTGATTGCAAAAGCACAAAATATGATTCAAGTAGAAGCATTCGTGGGAGCTACGGTGTTCCTGTTACTCACGCCAGGCTGCGAGTAAAGCATCCCTTTAGAAACTACCCAGTGTACTTTGTAAGAACCTCTTTGGCCTGACACAAGGGAATAAAACTACCACCCCTGTTTCGTGGTAAAACCATTCTGAAAGATATTCTACACAAGGCTAGCCCCACTTGGAAAGGGCACTCTTCGCCATGTGAAGTGTGTGAATTACTGAGTTCATGCAGAACCCTTTGAAGACAGACATGAAGGTCAGTTTCCTGCCATAAAGCTCACGGGACAGTTTACACTACACACAGAGAGGCACTACCACAGGGTACATGCACTAGCACCATGCCACAGAAGTCAAGAGAGGACAAGAAGCCACCACACGAGCGTCTCACAGTCCCACCTGGCATGCCATCTGCAGAGGTTACCTCTGGTAAGGGGAAGACTGTTGAGGTCCTGTATTCCTTTCCATAACAAGGACAGAGATCAAACAGAGCCTTCATTGCTGACTGCTTTGGGCGTATCACCTGTCCAAATTTCACCCCTACATAAGTCAGAAACTTTCCTAGATCTTGCCGATATCCAAAGATAATGAATTTCATTTTTTAATCAAGAGAAAATGAAGCAGAACAAAATCCAAAGATTAGTTTCAAGTTGTGGGTGCAGGGCTTCAGGGCAATTTACACTGACAGTCACAGAATCAAATTCATGACTATTCAGGGTACTAACTTTTAGAATGGAGAGAATTCTTTCTGAGACACTTTATTTTTCTTCCCTATAGTCTCTGAAGAGTGAATTCCATTCACATCATAGCTCCTAATGAAAGATCTTACAGTTTGTTTGAGAGTGTGAAGTAGACCTGTGACACCAGATCAGATGCATGTACCTATGCATGGCTTTGGCCTTGACAGTGATGCAAAAATCCACCCCCCAAGACCTGTCTTCCCCTTGAGCTCATCTTCCAGAGGGCCGAGCCTGCTCTGTCCTCTGCATATGCAGGACCAGAGGGAATCGTTCCAACTTGGAGTTTCACTGGGATACTAGGATACAGCATAGCAGCAATTCATGCACTTTATTTCTAAAAACCAAAGCTCAAGTGAGGCTGAGCTGGTCACTGTGCAAGATGAACCAGCAGGACATTCTCGCCTCGAATGAAAATCTGATTAATATGTCGAGTAAATACCTGCTGGTAATCCACTTTGGGCTTTCGCTTTTTCTTACGGGACTGGCCCCTAGAAAGTGTGGTAGCCCTTGAAAAGGTACCCCCCACACTGGACCCTTCTGTCCGTGTAGTCCTCCCTGACAGCTCTGACCTGGACTCCTCCCTTGCAGATGCCTGCAGGGAAGAAGGGACAGAGCGGGAACGTTTGCGAGAGCCCCGGTCAGTGTCTTCTCTTCCCCAAACTGACGCTACCTTCCAAGTGGATGTCTGGGAGTATCTGGACAGAGTAGAGTCTTCCACTGCAGACTTGGAATCGGCTTCCTTTTTGGAGGAATCTTGAAGTTTCAGCCGATCAAACAGCTGTAAGGAAAGCAATGACAAATATCAGTCTTCTCTTTGGCCTTTAATATCCTTTTGACATACGGTAAAAGACTAGATTCCTTAATTATGTTCTCTGGCCTCCTTACTTCCCAATTTGTTGAGGTAAGTTTTATTTATTTATTTATTTATTTATTTATTTATTTATTTATTCCATGAGAGACAGACAGAGAGACAAGGACCCAATAGGGTCCTCATGCCATGGTCTACCCAGCCTCAGCCAGCCTGGGTCACAGACATACACGCACATCAGTGTGTACAGGGAGACCCAGGACCTGACCATCTGGTCCAGTGGTGTTACTGCTGTACCACCATGTGGTCCCTTGCTTTTCAATTTTAAAAAAGTTAGTAATGACTTTTCTATTTCTAGCGATAACTCAGATAAATCAAAAGCATCTCCAGAGAAAAAGTACCTGTTTCTTTCTGTGGTGTAATGCCAAAAGACTTTTTTCTTCTTTTAAGATCCCGCCCCCCAACTGCCCCATAGGGCACATGCACTTGCTGGGAAGAGAGAGACACAGACAGAGAGAGGGAAAGGGAGAAATCACCCCTCAGGGAGATGGCCACGCCACATTCCCTTCTCCTCCATTCTCCAATTAGGATTTTGGGCACATATGCAAATACTCCTGGTGTGATTTTCAAGCTGCTGAGTCTAGTACATAAACCATGGTCAGCCATGTGGGAATCTAGCACCTTACCCACCATGCCAAATGCTGGCCCCAATGCCAAAAGATCTGTAAGTCTTATAAGAGATAACTTGTTGCTCAAATAATATGCAGGCTAGAAGCACAGATACCTTTGAAAAGAGCTAGAAGCATAGAAAGAGAGGCTAATAAAGACCTTGGTGGAGGTATCCCTGGCCTATAGCGATAGGGCTCTCCCTCTAGTAAATCCTGATCACCGGGCTAACTTGGGAAACATGATGGATACTCAGGAGTCAGGGGAAACTGCCTACCCTAGTGAGAGTCAGTGAAGAATCCCGTTCATATGCTTTCCCTAGAACAGGTTTCCGGTAGGTCTCGTCCACATCAGTAAGTGCCTAGAAGAATAGCCCAAAAGGGGGAAACAGAAGGGAGGATTAAACATACTATTTATATAGCTGTCATGGGGAAAAAAGGCAGAGCGACATCTAATTGTAGCGGAACTAAATTTAACAGGTGACTCAGTTCTTAGGCAGAAGAAATTGGTAATATGTACCTACTGCAAAGAATTTCCAAGCTGCTACCACCATTTAAGATGAGTTTCTTCCATGGGTGGTAGAGGTTCTAATTTTCAGTATGTACAAATATCCAGGAGGCTTACTGAAATACAAATCCAAGGCTACTCTCCCAGAGATGGTGACCTAGCAGGTCTAGGAGAAAGCCTAAGACGGTTCTGTTTTAACTAGAAACCCCAGGTAACTCTAATGAAAAATGGGTTTAGACCATACTTTCCGAAACACTATTGCTTGGTTTTTATGTCTTATGACAGCAATTAACAGAGACTAGCCAGAGACACACACACAGAATTACTGATGAGTTCTTTTCACTGGGATTAACTTCCCAGACAGCTGTTAGGATCAAATGAGATTATGTAAGAGAATTACTTTGAAAAGTCTGAATCACTCTACAAATATAAGCTGATGGTATCATTAGCACTACTGGTGTCATTGAACATAGTCTCTTAAATCTTTTCCCTTCAAAGGTAAAATTATAATACAACATTTTCCTCCCTACATTTTAGAAATGAGAACACTGAGGCTCAGAGAAGTTATCTTGCTTACAGTACAAGGCTACCATGTGCTGAAGCTAGGATTCCAATCCAGGTCTAGGATCTTAAGTCAGGACTCAAATTCCATAATGGTTGAAAACATGGTCTAAGGAGTCAAAAAGGCCCAGTATAACGTCTAGTAATTCCACTTACCAATAGTAACCGGTGATAATCTGTGACCAAACTTCCCATATCTCTAGACTCAATTTCTACACTTTTGAAACAGAACAGTAATAGTATCTACAACTATAGATAGAAGTAAAGCCCTTAGTACAATATCTGTCACACAGCAAGCACTGAATAAAGTATAGCAACTACTGTTATCCAAGAGAATGCCAGATGGAAATGAAGTGTAGGGAAAAGAAAAGTTTGAGATGGAAGACCATGGGAAAAGAGACTAGAAAGTCCTGGTGATTCTTATTTTAATTACCTCATATAATAGTTGTGCTACAACATCTCTCCTCTCTTAAAATGTCTAGTAAAAGGCCAGGAAGCCTCTAAAGGGCTAGGAATGCATGATATTCTCCTTTATAAGGAAACAAGCTGTGTTCATTAACATCTACTTCTCTCCTATCCTTATCTATCTTCCCAAATACTGCAGAGTTAACAGTTCCTTTCTGAAATTTCCGTACCTAGCCCTGGGCTCAAAGTGGAAGATCAATAAATATTTTTAAATAAATGAAAGAGTGGTTGGTAGGAAATCAATTTAAAATTATTAAATGGATGAAATAAGTAATTATTCCTTAGGGTTGGGCTTCTCAACCACGGCACTCATGCCATTTTAGACTGGACCACTCTGCGGTTAGAGGCTGTCTAGTGTGACGTAGGATGGTTAGCAGCCTCCCTGGTCCTCGCCTCCTAGATGCCAATAGCACCCCCTTCCACAGCTGTGACAATTAAAAGAAAAAGAAAACATTTCCCAGACATTGCCAAATGTCCCTGTGTGAGAGAAGCGCTAAATTGCTGGTAGAAAGTCGCTGCCTTAACGAAAAGAAAACAATAAAGAGAACTTTTTTGTTTTTCAATTGCCCAAGGATGTGCATGGATTCTAGTTCTTCTGAGAAGTTATTCTGTTGTTTTGCCTAATAAGGTTACTCAGGTCCTACAAACATGCAGAAGATTTGATCTCTGGGAGGCTCTTCAGTCTCTGGAGAAAGGCTTACTTACCATATTCCAGAACTTGTCAAATGCAACGAGGAAGCCTGTACAGACACCTCGAAGTCCCTTGAAAGTGCGGATGTGAACATTCACCTTCACCCCCTCCCGGATACAACGGTGGAGTTCACCCAGAGGGCTGCCTTCGTGCACTGAAACAAGAAGAGAACAGCTAATACATGTGAACACCTTCCCTCATTCCCAGAATTAACAGCCAAGACCACCCAATCATGTCCAGCAATATGAGACAAGATGCTGCAGTGACAACCTCACTATCAGACCAGAGGCCGGCCAGCTGTCTGCTCCATGTGCTTGACCTTTCCAACCACCAGAATCATAAGCCAAATAAATCTCTATCCTGTATAAATCACCCAGTCTCAAGTATTTCTATTTAGCAACACAATAACAGACTAAGATACCATATAACCCTTATTCTCTGATGTCATTGATTCTAAGATGCACCATTATTTTCAAATACTTTGAGGCAAAAAAGAAATACCACTTTATTAACCGTACACATCAGCAGTTAGATTCTTTGCAATTTTGTGCTGTAAGACAACTTTCTTTTTTTATCATAAGTCTTATAGGTAACAAATCCAGCTTGAGACTTCCAAAGAACCAAACATCTTGTTCTTATATTTGAAGGAAAGGAACTGTCGAATACATCTACTTTTGCCATAGGGCGGGCGCCACCACGCCCCTCGAATACATCTACTTTTAAACACGTGCAGTCCTCGCAGACAGAATGGCCTTTTGGCTCCACCAATCTGTGCTACTCCATGCATGAGCTCTCTAGAATCACATGTTTCGATGTACATCAGCTTAACCTTAAGAGGAAAAGTGCTGGCTGTATTGTAAGTCTTGATGGTGCAAAAGGCACCTGCTGAAGATCTGATTCCTATGAGATTGCTAATGAGCATCCATGTAAAAGAGCAATTTGATAATTTCTAGGAAGAATACTGGGACCAAATTTTGGCTATTATGAAGGATTCTTTCCTCAGAGTTTAGAAGCAGGGATGAATTTTTAAAATTACTTCATGCTGGGACCAGCAGATGGCATAATGGTTATGTTGCTGGACTCGCATGTAGTTGACTGCGGTTCGAGTCCCAGATCCAGTGGCTTAAAATTCACACCAGGCACGTGTGCGTGCATGCCCAAAATCCTGAGAGGAGAATGGAGAAGGGACTGTGGCATAGCCATCCCCCAGGGGGATGATTTCTCACTTTCTGTCTCTCCAGTGAACACACATATCCTACAGCAAAAATCTCACTAAATAAAATAAAATTACTTCATGTTAACTTAGCTCTCACAATATACTGATTATTGTATAGAAAACCTCCCAAAAGAACATCACAAACACACACATGTGTGCAAACACACATACTCATGCATGCACAGTCTCACTTATGCATACGAGACTGGAAGGCAAAATCCTTTGGAGCGTATTTGCCATTGATAGTAAACACATTTTTTAAATCTCTCTTTTGTTTCTGGTGGCATAAAACAACAACAGTCCTACACACTTCAGTCTGAATAACTAAGCTGGTTCTTCTTGGCCACCTTATCCTTCATTCCTGGGAGGGCTTATAAATGATGAGCATGACAAATTAATAAAAGAAAAATACTCTTGGAAGAAAATTATTTGGAAGATGAAAAACAGGAATTGATGGCAGATTGAAGATTTGGTAATAAGGCATGTTTGGAGGTAAAGTAGCAGATACAGTGACCTTGGAAATGAATAGGAGAACCTGGGTCTGACCCTCATCATCTCTCTCTTATAGCAATATTTTCAAGTCCACTGAACCTTACATATAAGAGGATGTGTGTATGTGTACACATATGCAGGGAGGGCTTCAAAAAGTTCATGGAAAGTGTGCATAACAAATAAACTATCCATGAATATCAAGTTTGTTTGTACCAAAGTAAACTCATACTTTCATTTAATTTTTCCACCAACTTTTTGAAGTCCTTGCGTATGTCTGCATTTGTGTTATAGGTTGTGTTAAAGCATTGCGAATACTTAAGTCATTATAACTAGTTGTGTGATCTTGATAAGTAATTTTCCTTCATAAATCCAAGTTTCCTCATTCACAAAATGAGATTATACCAGTTAACTTCTAATTTCAGGAATAAGTCTTCAAAATTCAATTTCTCAGAAATTGGTCATAATGCCTAGATTAGTCCCTTTGCTACATAAGAGCACTGCTCTGTGCCCCCAAACGTGTGTTTCCACAGAAAGTAGAAAAATTATTCTTGTTTTATGTTTTATTTGTTTGTTTTTAATTTGCTAGAGGGTATGTGTGCTTGCAGGAGAGAAACAGAACAGGAGAGAGAGGAAAAGTGAGAAAAACACCCCAGGGAGGATGATCACACCTTCTCCTTCATCCTTCTCTTGGGACTTTGGGCACACACACCCAGCACATTTCAAGTCACCAGGTTCGAGACTTGAGTTGCACAGCTGTCAATGTGGGATCCAGCACCTTAATCACAACACCACTGCTGGCCTCAAACTATGCTTTTTGTAAGTAAATAAATAAATAACCCAGAGGCATTAATTCTCCTCCCACACCCCAAAACAGAGAAAGTCCAGACACACACACACGTATATATATGTAAAATAATTATTTTATTTAACTTTATTTATTTATTTATTTAACTTGACCAGAGAAAGAATGAGAGAGAGAGAGAGAGAAAGTGAGAAAGCAAGCTACCAGGTCTGGGTTTCAAACCATGATCAGCCATGTGGGAGTCCAGTGCCCTTAACCACCACGCCACCTGTTGACCCCCGAGACATATATCTTAAAAGTCCCTTATTCCAGTTAAGTAAATAGGAAACTCAGGTCTTTCAACTCTCACATTTGTACCTGCTTCTTGATTTTTTTTTTCTTCCAATGATTTAATAAGGTGTCATTCCAAGGGGCATTTTTCTCCTGTGTGACTGAAAATATAGCACTAGCACCACCTATCACAGTAAACTGCCAAAGCAAAAATAAGTTCCCCATTCTGAATCAGAATGCAAATTCTTTCTAGCCCTCACTGTGACAAACTCCAAGTGGATACAAGCCAGACTTCTAAAACTTAGTGTGACAAAAAAACAACCCCCAAAAACCTTCTGCCTACATTATTCTTCCAAATCCTCTTCTCTTCTGCCAATATTCTTGGGCCACACCCTCCCAAATCCAGCTCTGTTCTTCCTTCTCCCTGTTCGTGGTCATTCCCGAGTACACACAGTAGGTCTCCAGTAAGCAGCCCCGACCTGTCCTTTCTCTCAGGGACACAATCTAACCCCAGTCTCATCAGATGACTGGTTTACCACAGCAGTCTCCGAGGCTCCCCCTCATGTCCACAGCCTCATCATCAACAGTGCCACCACCACTCTCATCATCGCTGGGTCTTTCGTCTGTGCCTGGCCCTGCAGAAAATACCACACTATAGCACTGTTTTATTTAACCTTCACAACAACCCTAACACATAGGCACCATTGCTTTACCTCATTTTATGGATGAGGCAATGGAAATAGCAGAGCCACAGCTCAGTGCAGGCAGGCTGTATGCATTCTGACCTGGGGCTTTTAATTATGACACTCTAAAAATAACGATAACGACATCACCAACCTTCAGTAGCGATATTTCGCATTCATGGAAAACCTCCCTATGTGTGGCAGAACACTACTGCTGCAAATGCTTTATATATGTGTTAACATCCTAATCCTTACCGTGATTGGTAGACACTCGTATTACCCCCCTCAGTCTGTAGGTAAAGAAGCTGAAGCCCAAAGAAGGTTAAATTTCTCACCTACAATAAAATGGCTAGAAAATGGATGAATTTGTTTAGTATGAGATTACATGTAGATTGCATCTTAAAAGCTGGATTTTAAAATAATTTTTATCTTCAATCATACTCTCTTTATGTCGAGATCTGATGTGTACCTCTTATAGAAACTCTTTCCTGAATAAATTCAATCCTTACTCATGCTTCTGTTGTTTCTAAAAGTCATCAAGTCTATGATGTCAACCCACCCCCATTACATACCCCCAACCATGTCCAGTGGCACAATTAAAATTTTCAGTGCTGAGAACACATTCTCTGAGATCCTTTTTTGAAATAAACATTTTCTTTCTCTTTTTTTGTTTTAAGTTTTTTGCCCTAGTGCAGTGCACGAGACAAAGAGAAAGGTTAAGTGAGAAATCAGCCCCCACGGAGTAATTCCTTCTCCTCCATTCTCTTCCTGGGATTTTGGGCAGATATGCACACGCACTCAGTGTGAGTTTCAAGCTGCTGGATCCAGGATTCGAACCTCAGCTAGGTGAGACTCCAGCGCCATAACCACTAAGTTATCTGCTGGCCCATCCTTCCTCTGTTTAAAAAAGAATTCATTTCACCAGTACGTAGGAGAGAGAGATAAGCACTCCTAACAGGACCTCCAGCCACAATGCTTCTAGCCTTCCCAGATAGTCAGGATGGCCGGGCCGGGTACCCAGTGTGTACAGGCAACTGGGAAACCGAACTCGTGCTCCTCTGTGGATCCAGCATCACTCAAGCAGGTTACTGCTGTGCCAGAGAAGACTTCTCTGGGATCCTGAGTCCAGGTGTGCACGTTTTTTTTTTTTTTTAAGGTGTTTGCTATAAGGGCACATGTTCTTGCAGGAGAGAAACAGAGAGACAAAAAAGGAAAAGAGAAATCACCTCCCAGGAAGGATTCCCATGCCAAAATCCCTTCTCCCTTCTCCTCCCAGGATTCTGGGCGTGAGCACATTTACCCACTCTGGGATTTGAACTGTGGTCACCACTGTGATAGTCTAGTACCTTAACCACCACACCAACTACTAGGCCCCCAGGCGTTTTTTTTGTTTTGTTTTTTAAAAAGTTTTTTTTTTTTTTTTTGCAATAGGATACGAGGAGGGAGACAGAGACAGAGGGAAAGTGAGAGACCACCCCCCCCCCCCCAGAGGGGATGGACACACTGTAATCCTTTGGGGATTTGGGGCACACATGCACACACACTGCTGTCATTTTTAAGCCTCTAGATCTGGACTCGAACAGCAGTCGACCATGTGGGAGTACAACACCTTAGCCACCACCTCAAATGCTGGCCCCAGGCATGTATTTTTAATCTCCTGGAAAATTGACAGAGCTGTTTCCACACTCCATCATGCCAAAACGTAAAGTGCTCCATAGTAAAACCTAAAACCACCCACCACTTAGAAATACTTCCTTCCCTTGACAATCTGGTGGCAAAGCATTAACTAGTAACAGGGAAATAAATGCTACAATCTGAGGCTCTGAGTGCACTTCCCCACCTAAAATCTAATAGTGGCAAAACATAGAGGGGGAAAAAAAAAGCAGCAGCCGCAAAAGAACCAAAAAATAGTCCCCCCAACTGCTCTCATTTTAGCAACAGGCACTTACTGTCAGTGTTACTGCTGGGCAAGCAAGCTAGAATAAATCCAGCTTGGGCAGCAATATTCTGCACTGCAAATCATCCCACAAAGGCACCCATACCAGCCCGCAGCTCTTCAGGATGTTTCTTAACAAACACATTTCTAGGAATAAAACCAATCAGTCTCTTCTCAGCACACCCCTCCATTTGCGAGGCAGTGATTTAATAATGTAACAATTTAATGATCAGGATACAGATGCTTGGAATGGCTAAGTAGGTCATTGTGTTCACGGGGCAGATGTCAGAACTGCTCGCCAGATGACAAAAGATATAACTCCGGGCTGTTTTTACTCCATTTATATAAGACTAACTCGCACATTAGAACCTCTGCTGTTTACAGCTTTACTCTAAGGGTCTATTAGGCGGCTCCAAGAAATTCCCTTGTGCCATTTACACCTTCAGAACTTAAAATAACCTGTGCATATGGTAATTCGAGCCCGACAGACAGTCCTGCACCCAGCCCGCGGAGTCGCTGTGAAACAGCTTCTGTGTGTCAGTGGCATTTTGTGCCGGCTGCATCCCAGCACTTGAGCTTTGGTTCGGTGAACATAATGTGCATCGTGACCAGCAGCCACTCTCTTGCTTAGAGCACCCGAAAACAAGCTGGCACGTAAAGTGCACGGGTCACGTTCCTTGTGCTCTCGCAACAGATCTCCCCAAACTCCATGTGATCACCCCCGAATCTCAATGACCACTCTGCATCCTAGCATCGGCTGAGCCCTCCCTCCCAACTCCTGCTCGTCCTCTTCACCTCCGTCTGTGGGCCCAAGGGCTCTCCTCACCTCTCCAGACCTCGCTATGATGTCCTCTGACCTCTGGAGCCCTTCCCAGGCCCCGCCACCTCCCTCCAGATGCCCCATCATCCCTGCAGCCTCGTGGCCTCTGCCACTACAGGAACGCCGATTTCCTTCGCCGACCCTGCGTGTGGCTCCTTAGCAATGCAGCCCGACCGCTCTTCCGCCCGGCTCCTGCAGACCCTGGACCGCTCCAGCCGACCCTTCCCACGGCCCTAGCACCCACATTGCTCGGGCAGCTCCTTCCCACGGTCGCAGGTTACCCCTGCAAATCTTCCCCAAGACCATTCCTCTCCTGCGCGCAGATCCCGCGCCAACCCCCGGGTCGCCCCACAATCACCCCCGACCGCCAACCCCCGCAGGGGGCGGTCCCCTCCCGGCCCGGGCCCGCCGACCCCGACTCACAGGGCATTCGCGTGAGCACGTTGCGCGGCGCCTTCCTGCTCCGACCCGGACCCCGCGGGCGCGCCCCGGTTGACCCGTCCCCTTCCTCTTTGGCCACCATGAGGCGGCGGAGGCGCTGGATGCGCTCGGGGTCCGGGGCGGGGGCGTCGTGGCGGCGGCGGGACCTGCCTGAGGGCCCGGCGGCGGCGGAGGGTCCCCCCGAGCTCGCGGCCGCGCCCCGCGCCCGCCCGCGTCCCCGCACCCCGGTCCGGAGGAAGCTCTCGTACGCGGCCAGGTTGTTGAAGCAGGGCGCGTTGGGGTAGGGAATGGGAGGCAGGCGGGGCGCGTACAGGGCCAGCAGCGGGTCGAAGCTGTCAGAGCTGACATCCAGCCGCGGGCTGGGCGGGCTCGCTGGGCTCCCGGCGCGAGCCGACCTCGCCCCCCGCTCGCGCTCCTCCATGTTTGAAAGGCCCGCAAGCCGAGGCCGATGGGAAGAAGGCGCGGGACCGCCAGAGGGCGGCACTGCGCAGCCGCGGCGCGGGGTCGCACTGCGTCGGCGCGGCCGCCGGGGGGCAGCATCTGCCCGCGCTCTGCCCTTGCCTGGGGGCGTGGCGCGCGGCCCCGACCCGCTCAGGCCTCGCGCTGCCTCCGCGCGCAGGTGACAGACGCTGTCGACTGACGCTGAACCTGCTCTAATGCGGTGTTTCCCTATCCTGAAATGCATTTAGCACCGCAGGCGTTTCTCTGCTCTCTGGGACTGCAAACTACTTAGTCCCAGCTCGAGCTGGCAGGCAGGGCGGAGGGGATGGCGGGGTTAGCTACCAGGATTCGTTATTCAGCCTCCTTGATCCTTACTGTCTCACCGGAAATATGAAATAGAATTCCACAGAATTGTCCAAAGGATTTGATGATATTGCACATGTAGCACATAATTAATGCACACTTTAGCCAATATTGGTTAATTTTACAATGGAACCCTGAAGGCTGGGTGGATCCGAGCCCTCCATTTCTTATACTCTACACAAAGAAATTTACACTAAAAATGGAGACTTTAGTATCAAAGAAAATTTATTCCATCAGGAATTTTCTAAGCATTCCTAACCACGGAAGGGTGTGAGGATCCAGGTATTGGACAGCATAAGATTCACAAAACCTGATTGTACCCCACTTTATTTTTTTTTCCCCTAATTTGCAATAGGGCATGTAAGAAAGAGAGAGAGTGAAAGTGAAAAATCACCCTCCAGAAGGGATGGCTCCACTGCAAAACCTTCTGCACCCTCCTCTTTGGATTTTGGGCAGTGATTTTCATGTCACCTGTTTTTCAAGCCACCGCATCTTGGACTCGAATTGCAGGATCCAGCCCCTTAACCACCACCATGGGCGGGCCTCCACCATGTTACTTTAAGCCTTCGGTTTAGCAAAACATAGTTCGATTAATACTGAGTCTACTGTAGACTGAATGCCAGATATAATTAATACCTCTTCATTCAGCAGAGCCACCTATAGGCACTACAGGCTACATAAATCTTTTTCCTATCTAGCTGCCACCAGTCTCTCAAACTAACTTATTAGCTCTACACTAGTTGCATCGTGTACGTAAGTATCTGGAAAGGAGGCCCTTAGAGAGCAGGATGAAAGTTGATGTGCCACTGTGAAATATGTTGGAATGGATACATCTCCAACAAAGGCAGAATAAAAGCCAAGTAATGGCTTCTATAGCATTGCAGTTTGCATGGCATTTTTTTAAAAAAAGAATTATCTTATTGAACTTTATTTATTTTTATTTGACCAGAGAAGGACAGAGTGAGAGAGACAGGGAAAGTGAGAAAGCAAGCTGCCAGGGCTGGGACTCAAACCGTAGTCGGCCATGTGGGAGTCCAGCGCTCCTAATCACACCACCTGCTGGCCCCTGCGGCATGGGTTTTAAACCTAGTTTACTTTGTTCAAAATCCTCTGCCTAGCAATGACAAGAACTCAAAACTGCAGAACTATTGCTATCAATTCAACAAATGAAGGTTTGACTCCGTATCTCAGGACAAAATGTAGTGACAGCCTTTATAGTTACCACATGACACACAGATTTCTGATTTTGTTTTGAAAATGTGTATTTTAATGCCTACTTCTCTTTGTCGACAACCAAAGGCATCAAAAATCTTCAGGGTTAAAAATCAGATTGTGGAGCCCCAAATCCTTATTGGAGGAGAGGGGCCAAGATTGGAATTTTAAGCAAGCATCCCAAAGAAATTTTTTTTTCCCACCCAGAAGTCTATGAACCACTGAATGTCTATTCTGGCTTGCCCAAAGACAGAAAAGTTAAGATTCATATATTGTTATTTATGTAAGAAAAATGAAGCAGGCTGTGGAAGTTGAAACCTTTATTAATTTATTTTTCACAAAGAGATTTTTAGCAATTACTGAACACAAGCTGTAACTCCTATTCCTGGGGAGTGGGGGCAACAGGAAGGAAAAGAATGGCATCAACAGATGGGGTGTCAGTTCGTGAAGGATGAGGCCAGCCGTCACCCTTTCAAAAATACATTTCCTTCTTGGCTGTATATTCTGCAATGCAGGACTAGGCACTGGGGTGTGGGCTGTCTCAAAATTAATTCTTAATAGAACTAAATAATCTTTTCCCTCTAAAATATGAAGTGAGGACAAAAGGGAATGTGAGTTCTCTCGTCACCTGTCCCCACTATCTTCGGACCAACAGCTTGGAACACGCACACACCTCTCTGCTGCTCCTCAGCCATATTGCCCCGACCCATCAGCAGGTGGAGCTGTTTTGACTCCTCTAACATGTGCTACTTGTGATCCCCCAAATCATATTGACCCCTCTATTCCTGAATTCAAATGTCACTGTTCTGATATTTTATGACTTCTGGAGGTTACTTGAGAATCTTTTTCAGGATGTCCCAGAGGAAAGCAACTTTTAAAACTAAAGTATCTACAGGACGTGGAATGTTTCTCCCATCTTCATTCATTCATTCTCACATACTTTCTTCGTCATGTATGTGTGTGTGTGTGTGTGTGTGTGTGTGTGTGTATAGCTATTTATAGCTATATCAATATAGACACATATGTACAGTTCTTTTTTCTTAGAAAGAGGTAAGTCACCTTGGAAACGAGGCCCCTGGCAAGATGATGACTATGCTGACAGCCCCAAGGAGTCAAGCCATGGAACGTGTACCCAAGGACATCAAAACCACTACTCATTTGTTTAGCCAAAGTTGGCAACTTGGAGAAAAAGCACAATGGCCCGAGTTTTCCCTAGAATTCCTGCATTCAGTGGCATCATTCCTTTGAATATGAACCTTTAGGTCTGCCAAAGATGAAGGTAAGGTGACGGGTGGCAGAGTTACAATGTTCAAAGTTAGGGCGTCTTAGTTAAGAACAGGTGGGTGAGAGTAAAGTTTGGCCTCCTCTTCAGTCAGAGGTAAAAAGAGCTGACAGGTTTTTATGACTTATGTCACAATTTAAAAGTGATTCATTCTGCAAAGCATGAAATAGTTCTTGCTTTATAAAAATAGTATCACGAATTTGGAAAAAATGTACTTCTACTGAAGGAATCATGTTCCAACACTGTAAAAAAAAAAAAAAAAAAAAAGGTGTTCTGTTTAAGCAGAACAAGATACACCGCCCCCATCCATCTCTTCCTTCCCTCTCCCCTCCCAGCTTGAGTCGTGTCATTCTTGGCACAGCTTTCTGGGTGGGAGGGCGGCTAGGCCACCTAAAGCAGGGAGACTTGGGGGCGGGAGGCGGCGCAGTTAATCACACTTGGATTGAAGCGCAAAGGGTCAGCTGTCCTCATCTAGGATCTCTGGATGTTCCTTCCAGAAAGCATCCCCAATGATATCGCAGTGTAAGGGCACTGGCTTAGTCCGGGTCCGAGTCACTGCCATCTTTTTTCCTTCCATCTCTACTGGCAGCTTAACTTCTTTTGTCGTGACTTCATCCACCTACAGGTGAAAGTTGAAGTAGTGACAGTGTTAACTTGAGTGTGTGTTTGAAAGAGAAGGGGAACATCTGAGGGAAGTTCTCTTTTTTACCTTTTAGACCCCAGATGCCCAGCAGGGAATGGCAATGAAGGAAAAGGCCTCGTGGGACCGACACGGCCAACGCGGACCTTTCAAAAAGGTTCTATTACTAAATTCTGAAAAGAGAGCTTAGGGACAAGCTCCTCATTACCAGTAACTAGAGAATTAAAGGTATTTCAGGCTGGCTCAATGGCCTTGTGGCTGAGGCAGCAAGATCCCAGCAGTTCAACTCTGCAGTTCAGGTCCCAAACCTAGTGGCTGGAAAACATGCAGGGCATGTGTGTGCCTGTGCGCAAATTCCCAAAAGGAGGGAGAGATGGAGGACAAGGGGTCAGGGCATGACCACTCTCCATGGGGGTAGTTTCTCCCTCTCCTTGGGGAGCACACGTGTCCTATGGCAAAATTAACATATATATATATATATATATATATAAAATCTTCAATCTATGTTAAGTATTCAAGTCTGTGCCAAAAAACCATCGTGTGTGTGTTTTTTTGGAGAGGTTTTTACTTACAGGGCGCGTGCGCTTGCCAGAAAGACAGAGAAAGAGAGACAGAAAGCGAGAAATCACCCCCCCAGGGGGAATGGCCACACTGCAATCCCTTGTCCATTCTCTCGGGATCTTGGGCACACATGCACACGCGCTTGGCGTGAGTTTAAGCCACTGGGTCTGGGACTCAAATCGAGGTCGACTACATGGGAGTCCAGCGACATGGCCATTACGCCAATTGCTGGTCCGAAACCATTGTGTTTTGAAGATACAAATAAAAGATCTGAAGTTACCAGTGGGATGACTATCTCTTATGGTACCCCTTAGTATTTGGAAACATTTAGGAAAAAAAAAAAAAGACCTTTTTAGGGCTGGCATCATGGCTTACTGGTCTGTGAGTACCCTTGCATATGAGAGATTCTGATATTGTAGAGTAGATACATGATTATCAAAAATAATAATCTACGGGACCAGCAGATGGCGAAATGGTTATGCTGCTGGACTCTCAGAGTCGACCACAGTTCAAGCCCCAGACTTGGGGGCTTAAAACTCACATAGGCATGTGTGCATATATGCCCACAATACAGAGAGGAGAATGGAGAAGGGATTGTGGTGTGGCCATCCCCCCAGGGGGTGATTTCTTGCTTTCTGTCTCTCTGTCTCTCCGGCAAGCACACATGCCCTATAGCAAACACTCTCTTAAAAAGATAAATAAGCTAGTAATAATCTACAGCACCTCTTTTTTGGAAGTGATCTAGTTTGTGTTCATTATTGGAGGCACGCCTGCATACAAGTACCAAGCAGGACAAAATGGGATGGGTTCAGGCTTTTTCCCAACCTCCATTTGTCTTGACCCTAACCACATTACCTTCTGCCAGAGCAACACGGTCCCTTTCCTGTACATCGGGGGCTCATTATTGTAGTTGATGTTGAATTCTGAAAACAAAATCTCATTTTTGTCTGCTGCAAGAGTTCCCTGAGGAAATAAAAATAATTGTTATAAAAAAGGCTTTGTATGTTCTTTCCTTCCCTAATACTATCTATGCGTTCTATCCTCTATTTAAACTTCCATAAACAAATCAAGCAGTGGAAGGATTTTATCAAACATCTTACAGTTATTAATGAATTTTCATTGTAAGAGCAATTCGAATCTCATACAGATATCTACATTCATAAAAGTCTGTTCTTCAGCAAACACTGGCATCACAAGTCAAAACTGTGAGGGGTGGGAGAACGAACAGTAACCGAGTACTTACTACATACTGGGTATTTTATATATATATATTTAATTATTTCATCATCATAACTATCACCATTTTGAAAATAAGAAAACTGAAGCTTAGAAAGATTATACAAACCACCCAACTTTGAGGGCTGTCCTTATTCTTCCAAGAAGAATCAAAATCTGAACTTAGCTCTTCTAAACCCTGAATATACCTACTACAATCATATTCCTGTTACTGCTATAAATAAATCTTCATCATTTGTGTTAATAATGACAATCATTTACTAATGTAGTAGGCACTGCATTAGCTGGTACAGAACATTTCCTCATTTCAGAGTTAGACATCCTATAAGTAGCATGGTTGTCTAAAAATAAGAGCTAGTATTTACTAAGCACTTATGATGTGTCCCCCACTATCCTGTATGTTTTACAGGCATCAAGCCATTTAATTCTCACTATAAACTATGAGGCATAAACTATTATTTTCCACGTTTTTCCTATAAAGAACTGAGGCAGAGAGGACAAATTAAATAGAAGCATGATTCAAGTATTTGACTCCCAGAGCAGGAACTCTTACTATAGACAGGGGTCGCAAATGCAAGATACCCCAGGTGTCCAGTAGGGAATGGCAATGAGGTAAAAGGCCTGGTAGGACTGACAAAAATGAAAAGCATGTGCCTTGTCTACCAAGGCAGCCACTATGCAGTTCCAGTAAGTGTTAGCACGTGGGAATGCAGAGATGATGTCATCAATTCTGTTTTCCAGCTGAGGAGGTGGAGTCCCAGGGAGAAGTAGTAACTCTCCCAGGCTTACAGAGCAAGCAAACGGCAGAGGTGCTACCATTATGACTTTTATATCCTTTCAAAACAAAGCTAAAAAGGAGCTAGTTAGGAAAGAATGCAAAGAGAACATTAAAAAAAAAAAATAGCTATGGAAGAGCCTACAGCAAACTGTTCCCATCTATTTTTTAAATTACTTTATTTAACTTAATTTATTATTATTATTTGTTTTAATTTGACCAGAGAAAGATAGAAAGAGACAGACAGACAGAGAGGGAAAGTGAGAAAGCAAGCTGCCAGGTCCAAGACGTGAACCGTGGTCAGCCATGTGGGAGTCCAGTGTCTTTAACCACCATACCACCTTGCCAGCCTCCTCCTATCTAACTATTAATGTCATAAGGCCTTTATACCTGTAATCTCTCTTGAGCTTGCACTGGTGTTAGTCCAGATTGTTGTATAAGTGCCCAGAAAACTGTATTATAAAGATTATTGATGTGACCTATGAGGAGAACAAACAGTAATGTTTATATATACAGGATCTTTATTCAATATTCACACTTCAATGAATACTAGAGCCCTAGCCCTCTCCTATTTAAAGTAAAAAGACCTCAGGGACATTAGTTACTTTCTGAGAGTCCTACACAGGGAGCACAGGGGAACGGTTAGGCAAAAAACAAACTTGTGTATAAACAAGTGGGTGACTTTAGGGGAAGAACCAGTAGTGGAAGGTCCTGTGGTACACTGGCTCGTGTTTGTGTGTGTACACAAGTAACAGCAACTGCCACTGCATAGGCTCTGCCCAATACTAAGTGGGGAATGCAGACCCAGTATTACTACATCTTCTAATTAAAACAAACAAACAAATAAAAAACACAAGGTTTTAACATGAAATCTCCCAATTTTTCATTTTTAACTAATTAAAATTTTTTTTAAAAATTGCTTTCCAAATAAAATACATGTGGAAAATTCTATATCCGATTTACACCTTTATTTCATGAAATTGGTGGTTTAACTACATTTGCTTATTTGGTGCCACTTACAATCTGCTTGTCGCCAGCTGAGGTAGTCCTTTAAGGTCTGGTTGCTAGGATACACCACAACTCGTCCATCAAAGCCTGGGGGATACAGAAGGGGCTGGTCTTCAAAGTAATCTCGCCAATAAAACACATAGCTGGAAGCGAACTGGGAGGCCACGTGGGTCATGAACTTACTTGCAAATGTAAGGCACATTGGGTGGAACAAAAATGAGAAAATAAATGACATTAATTCAACAGCAATGACGGGGCCTGTGGGTGCAATAGGAAGATTATACAAACTGCCTACCAAATTGGTAAAATGCATTTGGCCAAAAAACATATATTTTTAAATTATTTTGGTTATATATTTTAAATGCGTCTGCCTTTCCGTCCAGTAATTTATGAATATCACGTTTTTCTCTGTGGGATATAATATGAGGATTTATTGGTTTTTGCTTACAGTCTTGAAGAGGAGCCTTTATTTTTTTTTCTTTTGTAGCATTTTTAAAATTAATGATAGTTGGTCAGAGCATAAACTTGGGGGTGCATCTTCCATAGGATATAGCCATGTTGCAACCCCTTTCCTCCAGTCTGCTAGAATTTGGTCACTGGCACACATGCCTGGTGTTTTAGGCTGATCAGGCTGGGGATTCAAACCATGGCCCCCATGTGGGATCTGGCTTCTCTTGAATAGCACATTACTGCTATGTCATAGAGCTCGTCCCCCCAGAGAGCCATTATTTTAAAAACATATCAATTCATCATATGATTTGTTCCCTTATCATTTCAAAATATTGCCAAATCAAATACCAGACTTGTCTATTTTCAATTGAGATCCTCTTTAATTAAAAGTTTTCCACCTTACTTAAAAGTTTAAATAATACTGCAAGGCATATGGCTAAAGTCAACCTATAAACCACTAATACTACTTTTTTTTTTCTTCTGGCTAGAGAGTGTATGCACTTATCAGAGACCTACAGAGAAAGGAAGAGAGGCAAGCACCTCCCATGGAGAATGATCAGGATGTGTAATCCTTTCTCCACCACTTCTCCTTTCTGTCTGAAACACCAAGAACCTGGATATCATCACAGAAGCCATCCCTCAATAACATCACCTGTCATCTGTAGACTTACAGATTAGGTAAACAAACAGAAATCAAATGCTAGTAGGAAATAATATGAAGGAAGTAAACAGGCCATGGAAGTACCTGGCTCTTCTTTTAAACCAATTGCTTTTCCGCTTAAACACAAAGCTGTACTCATCACTCTGTCCATACGCAATCACGATATCCTCCAGTTCTTCCATCACTGTCTGGGCACATTTAGTCATCAAGTGGAGAGCTCGGCTGTCATTTGGTTTTGCAAAGTTGTGCTTCTCAGCAAATCTTCATAATGAACAAGAGTAAAAAGGTCATGGATGTGACAGCCTGTCATTAACAACACAGTCACAGAGGCAGTTCAAAGATGACAGTGTAACAGTGCTGAGAACTCCAACACTCCACTAGCCACAACCTAATCCGTTTCCTCAAAACTTGAGTTTTTCTCCTCCCCATCAACCAAGAAAGAGATCAGCTAAGCCTTAATTCCTTTTTCTGCGAAATGGGGATAAAGGGCATTTACTCCATCAGGCTATCCTTAAGATTAAGGAAAGAAAATAAATGTAGTTAAGCTTGGTCTTAGTGTTCAATCAATAAATGTTAGTTACAATGATCATTATTAATAAAATAAAATTTTTCAACTGCCAGAGGTTGTGTGTGTGCTTGCCAGAGAGAGCAAGCAAGCAAACGAGAGGGTGCGAGAGCCCAGACAGCTGTAGGGGGGCCACCCCTAAACAACTAGGCTGCAGGCAGATCCAAAACAACTCTCTTCAAAAGTTAAGCTCCTCTCTGTGTTACATTTCTTTATCACTTTTTGCCTGACTCTTTGAGTACGGTCCATTTGGCTTGTTACTGATAATGAGACTGAGACACGGACACACACAGACACAGACAGACAGACAGACACACACACACACACACACAAAGTGTTGCCCACAACAGAGCTCAGGCCTCTGAACAGCAAAGACATCTAACGGAATAAGCTGGGTAATTGGCCAAAGACCTTAAGTACTGCGCCGGGCAGAGCTTGAAAAGTGGGGAACCAGCAGGACCTTGCTAACAAGACCGTCTGCTCATTTAACGCGGGCACTCCAGGCTAGTTCCTCACCGGGCGGGACACACCTTGTTCCATCTAAGTCATTTGTGTGGCCACCATTCAACCACGGTCATAGGCAGCGTGCAGGGCGATGCTCACCGCCGCGCATTCATTGGCTGCCGCGTTACCCCGGTAACCGCGAGCCGAGGCCGCAATGGTAGGTTTTGGACTCGCCGGAAGTGCTGGCGTGCCACGCGGCCCCAAGGCCAGCTCGCTCACCGATGGAAATTCCTGCCGTCCAGCCGCACTACAACCCAGCAGTGGGCCAGGCAGGTGTCGTCGGCCTCGAAATCCCGCACGTATTCGAACTTGCTTTTCGCCATGGTCGCCCTCAATCGCAGGTACCGTCTCAGGACGGCGGAAGCGGCAGACGGGCAATTCCGTATCTTGACGTTGCAGGAGGCCCACATTCCCTCCGCGGAAGGGAAAGGGCCAGACAACTCTGCCCCGGAAGTTCTTGTTTGTCTTTTTGGCCCCTCTAGCCGTAGAGGAGGTTCTCATCTCGCCTGTCTTTGTAGTTCTTAATCCACGCGGGTGGAGACTTTCATTCTTTCCTTCCTACTTCCCTTGTTTGCTCGCTTTGCTCTGGTCCTGCAACGAATAGCTCTCGTAGTTACTAAACATTCTTTTTTCTTTCTTTTCTGACCAGGTTTTAAAGTGCAGTTGTGATTGTCTCCTTTTTAAATAACAATTATTAATTTCCTGTGTAATTAACACTGTTAACACTTTATATTCCCCACTCCCTGTCAAAGCATTGTGGATGTTTTCTTATATTCTCTTTTTGATTGTGTATATATGTTTATGCAAGGAAAACACATTGGGGTCATTTACTAATACAATTTTATAACTTCCCATTCAGCTTCAGTATTTTGAGCAGTGTGATTTCTAAGAGAAAAATAGATTCTTAATATTCCAACATATGTGTGTACTAAATTAACTTACTCAACTTTTTCACCATTAGATAAAGATTCAATGTTTGATTTCTAATTGCTGATACGTAATAATAATAATTGTGTGTAATGATTAATACAGCTCTTTCTAATTAATTGCCTAGTTGGCATTATTTATTTATTTGGAGAGGTTTTTGCTATAGGGCATGTGCGCTCGCCAGAAAGAGAGAGAAAGTGAGAAATCACCCCCCCCCCCCCATGGGGGGATGGCCACGCCGCAATCCCTTCTCCTTCTCCTCTTGGGATCTTGGGTATGCACGCACACACGCCCGGCGTGAGTTTAAGCCACCAGGTCCGGGACTCGAACCACAGTCAACTACATAGGAGTTTAGCAACATAGCCATTATGCTAACTGCTAGTCCCATAGTTGGCATTATTTTTAAATCCTCAAGAAAAATATTCAATCAACATAAAATGATATATGGCGAGAAGTCTGTCACTGACTCCTAACTTCACATACTTTAGACAATTACTGTTATCAGTTTCTTGTATATTTATTTGGAGATTTATATATCTATATCAGTATGTGTGTGTATCTCCATAATCGTGCCACAAATGGTAGCCACCATGTACTTTGAGGCTTACCTTCCATAGGGTCTGGTCAAGCTGTGACCCCACCTTCCACCAGTTCTCCAGCACTTTAGTTCCTGGCACATACATGTGTGCCTGGTGTGGTTCAGGTTGGCTGGACTGAGGATTCGAACTGCATCACCATTTGCGATGTCATTTCTCCTGAGCAGCACTTTATTACCAAGTCAGCTCATCTTTTCTTATTCTAATTGGTCACTTAGATATCCTTTACTGTGAAAAACTTGAGACGCAAGTCTCTTGATCATTTTTTCAACTCACTTTTTATGCTTATTTGAAAGAGAAATTTAATGGCATTGCTATAAGTGGATAATTAGTAATCTAAGCCAAAAATAGAGGGTGACTATTACATGAAATTTCAGTATAATGCTCATTCTTTGTAGTAGGACAGTTTTTGTATTCTTTTTCATTTTTGGAAGGGAGAAGGATGAATATCACGTTACTGAACACACTCAAAATCAAATAAGCAGTCAGTGGAAGAACTACACCTGGCTCAGAGTTCCCTCTGCCTTTCTTTTCTTTTTTAAATAAGTATTTTATTTAACTTTGTTTTTAATTTGACCAGAGAGATAGATAAAGAGAGAGAAAAAGTAAGCCACCAAGTCCAGGACTCTAGCACCCTTAACCACCATGCCACTTGCCAGCCCCTCCCTCTGCCTTTCAGTGACTTGGGAAAATGATGGAGACAGGGGGCAGATCAAAAGTCAAAACAGAACTTTCCTAAGCTCACTCCTAGGTTTAGCAGTTAATAGCAGGGAGGATATGTGAAGCACGTGTGCTGTGCCAGGCACAGTACTAGTCACATTCCATAGGCAAAGTCTATTCTGCACACTGCCCTTGGAGGTTGAGTTCTGCAACTTTGTTGTGCAGCTTCTATCTTTGATGACTAGAAGTCCCATACATTGCATTTATATTCCAGGCAGGAAGAAGAAAGGAAAAGAAAGCAGATCTTACTTCTTAGCTAAATCATTATAGGGTTGGGGTTTTGTTTCTGGCTTTTTGTTTTGTTTTTTAATTTTTTCTTTCTTCTGAGACAGAGAGGGAAAGGAACAGTCACCCCTGATGGTGTCTTCATGCTGTGACCCACCCTAGCTCCAGCCAGCACTGGATCATAGGCATGCATGTGCCCAGCATGTTCAGGATGACCTCTTGACATGAACCTAGGACCTTCCTATGTGGGTCCTATCCCAGAGCCTTGTGTTACTGCTGAGCCAACGTCTGGCTCCAATATAGGGTTTTTATTAAAGCTGTGCAAATTCTGCTTCCATAGTTTTCTTATCTGCAGTGGAGGCTGAGATATGTAGTTGTTTTTGCTGCGTGCTTGGCCGTCTCAGCAACATAATATAGGCTTTTCCTACGAAGATGGGAGAATGACACTGAATGGGCAACTGGAAGTTCCTGCCAGAGAAGCCAACAGGGGTCATAAAGGGGCACTCTAAGAGGCCCTGCTACCCTGAACGATCATGTCAACTCTCCCATCCTTCCCTCTTTTCCCCTTTCCCATCATACACCCCAAAGCAGAAGACCAAAGGAAAAAAGAGAACTAGAGGAATGCTTGGCAATTCCTGGTGAGGTGTTACTTTCTTCCCCCTCTGTACCTCTCTCTACCACTACCTACCTTGCCTGGAACCCCAGTGCAAAGACAAGTAAGGATGGAGGGGGAGAAGTTTCTAGAGCAGCAAGAAAGGAAGGCTACTTCCTCACTTCCCAGGTAGATTCTGGAACTGCAGATTTTTCCTGGTGCTGCCACTTAGAAAGGCACTGGGAGAGTCACTGGGAGATCCAATAGATGTCATCTCCACCTGCTGTCCCTGTGTTTGAGAAGTAAGTGAATGCCGAATCCACTGAGCACACCATACATGGCTGTTTCTGAAGCAGTTTGGGCCAACATGAGAGGTAACACTGCTGCAGTGTGCCTGAGGAAAGGATAGGGCACTTCATTTTAGCCCTGGGGTCTGGGCAAGGTCATTACTGGTCCCAAAAGAAGGAGCTCAGAGTACAGGAGAGATAGGAGCTGAAAGTTGCTTTTGAGGTTAATGAACAAGTGAAGTCACCCTGGAGAGAGTTTGGACACAGCGAGCTGGCAGGGCAGGGGGGCTAAGGCTGCTCCTTTCCAAGGAATCCTCAGAGACAATGGAGGACCAGGGTGGTATAAAAATGGCTCAGGACCCCCATGCACCATGCCAAGGCAGGAGGAGAGAGCACTTCCCAATACCAGGTGGGAGGACACTTTTTTTTTTTTTGAGAGGTTTTTGCCATAGGGCACGCGTGCGCTCGCAAGACAGAGAGAGAGAGACAGGGAGACAGAAAGCGAGAAATCACCCCCCAGGGGGGATTGCCACGCCGCAATCCCTTCTCCTCCATTCTCCTCTCGGGATCTTGGGCACGCACGCACACGCGCCCGGCGTGAGTTTTAAGTCACTGGGTCCGGGACGCGAACAGCGGTCGACTACACGGGAGTCCAGCAACATAGCCATTACGCTAACTGCTGATCCCCGGGAGGCCACTTTTGTAAGGAGGCCTCTGCTCCCATGAAGAGGGCTGAGGAATTAAGCCTTGAAAAGAGGGTATTGCTGAGTGAAGTAAATCAGGCTATGAAACGGAGACATTGTGTGTCCCCACTTAACATATACCAACTGTCGACACTCTATGGTAGAGACTGAAAGACTGGAGGACGTGAAAGCATTGAAAATTGTTATGGACACTGGGGACAAAGTGGAAGTAAAGTGGAAGAGGGGAAGAGTGCAGGAAGGGAAATGTGGGGAAAAAAATGGAGAAGTAAGACACACGTACGGCTTATTGCTTGTTGATGATGTCATGTATAGTATTCTCGACTCGCCTGGTATGTGGTGTATATCATGTTGGGTAAAATCTTTTTACAGTCTAAATGATGTGTAGCAATTGAATGTATAAATAATAATAACCAATAATATTAATATTAATTTTTTAAAAAGAGGGTAGTGGTGCAGAGGATAGATCTCAGAGCCAGCCCACCTCCCCCTCTATTCCCAGATGTTGGGTGGGAGCCAGTGAAAAAGCAACCCAGGGCCTCCCACTCCAAGCCCAAGCCCCTTCAGTAATAGGTCTGTCCTACGTTGGAGTGGTGAGGGAGGGGGGAGGGAGGTTTAAATAGGATTGAAATCACAGATTTGGACTGCAGAAACAGTTTCAAATTTAAAGTGTATGCAAGATTATGTGATCAGCGCATAATGTTGGTAAGCATGAACCAGAGTGATTTGACAGGGCACATCTGGACATATTGATAGGAGAAACAGAATAATTATTGTTTAAGACTACTGAGTTCAGATGGATCAATAAACTACTTATAATAGAGATAACTGCGATTTATTGACCACTTAAAAATTGCTACATGGCACAATATAAATCTTTCAGAGGTCATCTCTTTTTATTTTGCAAAACAACCCATTTCACAAATGAGAAATAATAGGGATAAAAAGCCCATACTGTTAACCACAACTCTCCTGCTTTGCAGAATAATTAGTGTGTACCATATGCCTGGTGCTGTGCTAAGCATTCAAGATACATTATCTGGATTCATCCTTACAGCCACCCAGCTGATAGGTTGTTGTTCTCCTTATTTATCAGGTACCTAAACAATGTATAGTAACTTGCTGAGATACTGTGTACAGACAACCATGGGAGCTGGGAGACTCATCCAGGCTAGAATCCCCTGGAAGAATGTTGCTGAAGGGAAAAAACAGGCCCAAGTTTCTTTGAAACTCACAGACCTACATAATTAGTCATGTATAATTATGCACATAAGGTATGTAACATAGTGCAGTTGCTATGGAAAATAGTACATATAGCCTCAAAAAATTCCTCAAAAAATTTAAAATAGAATTCTCACACAATGCTACAATTCCACTTTTCAGTATATACCCAAAAGAATTAGAAACAGGATCTTTAAGAGGTATTTGTACACCCATGTTCATAGTGGCCGCAATAACTAAAATGAGGAGCCAACCCAAGTATCTATCAATGGATGAATGTATAAACACATGGTATACATATTAATGAAATATTAGTCAGCTTTTTAAAAAATTTTGATGTTTTAGGGCTGGCAGGTGGCATAGTGGTTAAAGGCACTGGACTCCCCACATAGCCAACTGATGTTTGAGTCTTGGACCTGGCGGCTTGCTTTCCTGCTTTCCCTCTGTCTTACTCTGTCTCGCTCTGGTCAAATTAAAACAAATGAATAAGTAAATAAAGTTAAAAAATATTTTTGATGTTTCACGTTTCAGTTTCTTCTATAAAACACGTGTATTCACTGCAGAGACACTGACACAGAGACAGAGAGAGAGGGAGAGAGTGAGAAATCACCCTCCAAAGGGGTTGGCCATGCTTCAATCCCTTCTCCTCCATTCTCTTCTCAGGATTTTGGGCATGCATGCACACATGCCTAGTGTGATTTTCAAGCTGCCAGGTCCAGGACTTGATCCTCAGAGTTGACCATGTGGGATCCAGTTTCCTTAACCTCCACGCCACCTGCTGGCCCTCTTAGTCAGCCTTTTAAGGAAAGGAAACCCTGACACATGCTACAACATGGCTGAATCTTTAGGGCAATACGCTAAGTTTAATAAGTCATCCACAAAAGGGCAAATACTACATGACAGTACTCCTAAGAGGTACTTGGAAGAGCCAAGTTCACAGAGAAAGAGAGTAGAATCGTGGTTTCTGGGAATGAGGGAAGAAGGAAATGTAGAATTGTTAAGAGTGTAGAGTTTCAGTTTTACAGGATGAAAACAGTCCTGGAGATTGGTTCATAACAAAGTGAATGTATTTAACATCTTGAGTTGGATTCTTGAAAAATGATTAAGATCGTAAATTTTACTTTATGTGAATTTTACCATAATTAAATTTTAAAAATTCTGCACACAGTGGTATCTATGACCTAACTGGACACCAGCCTGTATTTATTTATTTTAAAAATTTATATTACTTAGAAGATCACTTGCTCACTACAGGCGGACAGAAAGAAAAATAATTGCCTTTGGGATGGAAGTCATATTTCAGTTTGTCTCCTTGATGCTGACTCATTTCATTTGTGCTAAGAGCTGCATTATGTAAATGAAATTCAGGGTGAGGGGGGTAAGAAGAAATAGTTTGTCTCTAAAACCTCCTTCCCTCTCTGAACCACTCTAATCTAATTTCTGGCTGGGAGTATTGTGTATGCTTCCAGGAATGGCTGCTTAGTTCTGTCATGGTTTTGAGGCAGATAGAAGCATTAGGACATGTCAGAATATATACAAGGGTACATAATTTAGAACTATTATTCTAGAATAAATTTATGACTAAAGGACCTTGAAACTGCATGTTTATTCTGTACTTTTGAGACATTGCTTACACAGGTCACAGTAAAGAAATTTTATTTCTAAATATTAATTAGTTGTATCCTTAAAGGGACACATTCAGTCAACTATCCATTCTTTCTCTACTTAGCAGAAGCCCCAGAAGTTGTGAAGAGTTGGTAGATGGATGACTTGGAAAAAACTTCAGGAGAACAGAAAGAAAAATTAGATGTATGACTTCTAGCCCAATTGACCTGTGTCATTTAATCTCACAAACATCCTCCTTCATTGAGTATTCATTTTTCTTTCTTTTTTTGAAAAGTTTACGTATTTCTTCTATAAGTGAGGGAGACAGAGAGATAGCCCCCCCTCACCCTAACAGACAGACACACACACACACACACACACACACACACACACACACAGTGGTCTTAACATCATGACCTACCCTAGCCTCAAACAGCCCTGGATTGTGGACATGTGAGTGACTGGAGTATCAGGGAGGTCTCCAGATATGAACCTGGAACCTGCCCCTGTGGGTCAACCTTACAGAATATGGTTTACAGTTATCTAGCATGATGAACAAGTATTTCTTGATTTCTTACTATGTACTCTGCATGAGGCTCTGCAACAGAAAACAAGACAGCCCTGGTGCCCGTCCAATAGAGTTCAGTCAGTTGGGAAAGACAGACTTAAAACAAAGAGTTTCACAAGTTAATTGCACTATTATGATTGTGTTCAGTGTTAGGAAGCAGGTTGGAGGCCCTGCCCTGATTAAGGCATGATTCCCAAAGGGAACCATGGGCAAGTGTTCCTTAAGGAAGCAGTGTTTAAACTGAGACCTGCTGGGGTCATCAGCTGGCATGGTGGTTAAGAGCACTGGACTCCCACATGGCTGACCACGGTTTGAGTCCTGGACCTGGTGGCTTGCTTTTTCACTATTCGTCTCTTTCTGTCTTTCTCTCTCACTCTGTCCCTCCCTGATCAAATTTAAATAAAGTTAAATAAAAATAATTATTAAAAAAATATAAATTGAGACCTAATGAAGTCAAAAGAGAGCTTGCTTCATAGGTTTCTGGAATCTCTGAATTTTACTGTTGACTTGCCTATGTCCCATGACTTCCAGATCTAGTATTAGAACGCACTCCTTCTGATGCCATGTCCAACATCCTTCACACTCTACCACTTTTCCTTTTCATGCTTTTAAGGAACAAATAGATAGCTATTGTTTTTGCCTAACCAGCATCTGCTTTTCTGCCTTTGGGCCACAGCACTCTAACCACCATTTCCCTAAGTTCAGGCCATGTAGTTCAGGTGGGATAAACCCATGTCACCTTTGTTCCAGAGTGAGCACCCGTCCAAGATCACTACAGTGACTCAATGGAAATTAGAAAAAGGCTCCGCCTCCTGGCACACACTCTCTTGCACCAGAACAAACATTTAGTGAGTACAGCGCATGCTAATTTCAGCTTCTACGTGTTCTCTTTGAAATGAACAACTTGAACAAATTGTGGTAGCAATAACTGAGACCTGGTCAGTCTGGTTCAAAGATGCATATTTGCCCAAGCCAGGTCAATAAAGCACTCTGACACTTCGCTAGGATGCCTGGAAAAGAGAGGTTCTTTTTAAATTAGAGTTGTTATACTAGTGGCCACACTGCCTTCAAGAGGGAAGAGCACCCGAGATTTAATATTTTTCAAAGTTGTATTCTCCATACCTAGAACAGAGCCTGGCACATGGGAAGCTATCAATAAGTATTTGTTGAATGACTGAGGCAATTAATTACTTTTTTGTATATGTATCTTACTTGTTGTAAGTCTCAATTCATTGGGTTATAATAATTAATTTCATTTTCCCAGTAACTTCTCTGTTATGTTATCTTCTCTTGCTGGTTAACAGTTCCCATAAAGAATCCTGGCCAGTTCTTGGGGCCAGCAGGTGGTGTGGAGGTTTAGGCAGCTGAATCTCATATGGCCAGGTGTGTGGTTTGAGTCCTGGTTCTGTGGCTTGAAAAATCATACTAGGCATGTGTGTGCACATGTCCAAAATCTCCAGAGGAGAATGGAGAAGGGGCCATGGCCATCTTTTGTGGGAGTAATTTCTCTCTCTCTCTCCCCCTGCCCCTGGTGAGCACATGTGCCCTATAGCAAACTTAAAAAAAAAAAAGAATCTTGGCAAGATCCTCTAACTTCTTACTTAGTAAAGTGTTCTAATATTGGTATTCAAGACTGGTCTCAAGCACTGTGTGTTCTCAACAAAAGCAGTTTTCCCTCAGCCATACTCTTTCAGCTTATTGTGAAGAAGTGTTGGTATGACACATTTGGTTCTCGCTTCTTTCAGCAAGACTTCCAAGGGGATAGGTGACCCTCCTATTAGGGTCTCTTTCAACTTAGAAGTGGAGTATTTCATATTTTACATGCTCAGATTTAGGTCTCTGGTATAATGAATTTCAGAACAATAGGAAAAATTCCATCCTGTTTATCAGGTTTGAGTTAAACTGAAAGCAATTTATATAGATGAGATGAACTTGAAAATAGCACATTTTGGATAAATTCAGGGATGTAATATATGTGAGGTAGCTTGATGGATATGTGGATTGAAGGATATGTGAAGGATATGTGGGGAGTAGAAAGACGGCCATAAGAGACCAAATCAGACTTGAGGATAATAAGTACAAGCTCAGGACTTTGACCTTGATCTATCTAATGGTGTTTTAGGGAAATTAAAATGACCATGGTATAAAGGGTAAATGAGAGTGAAGAAAATCTGGAGGGGGCTAGGCCAACTGAGAATCTATATTGATTCTTCAGGCATACAATACTAATTAAAAAGAAGAGATGGATGGAAATAAAAAAGAACTTGGTATTCATAAAATGTTTTGAGCTCCTAAATCACAGAGCTTTAATCCTTTTTAGAAAAGGTAAGACATTAAACATCTTGAAATAATATGAAGACATAATTATTGATACAGTGGTAGGTGATGTTCAATGAAATATAAATTCCACTATGTGACTAATAGTTATTTATAGGGTTGGAGAATGAGTGACCCATAATAATTTGACCTTGAATGGACCATATGTTGGTAGCAAGATTGATACAGGCAGTATATTTCAATTTAATTTTTTCCAGTGACTTGGCTGGTTTATTGAATAAAAAGATTGGAAATTCTCATACCTGTCTAAAAATAGAATCTGGAATGAGGATTCACTTTCTATTTAGCTTATACTGTTACTCATGCACATGCAATAGAAATTAAAGGAAGAAGAAAATCCAATAAGTAACTTGTAAAGTAATTTGCTTGGGAATAATTATTTCCTAATATGAGCTCAATGAGATCTTCTCTTTCATTTTAGCAATGAAAAAAAAAGTATATGAGAAATATTGGGTCACTGGATACATTGGGTTCAACCCAGAGTCTGGGTTCAAGTCTGAAGAACCAGATGCATTTTTCCATAGAAAAATACATCATGACTTTTCTGACGACCCAACAGTACTACCCGTGCTTGGTTTTTATTATCCATTCTGGCTTGAGGGGAGACAAAAGTGGTTCCTTGAACACTAGTACATGGAACTTCTCCTCTGGCACAGTCTTTATGTGCTACACAGTAGTCTCTGAAGAACCATGAAACTGGGAAGAGAAATCAAAGGATTTCAGAGACAACTACATCACATTACTGACACTGCCTGCATTTATACCATTTAAGGAAATATTTTTATCCATGATATTTTGTTTTTGAAGACCACTTAAGATCACATTCTCAGGCAAAATCTCAGCAATGTTTTCACCCTTGAATTTGACTCATCATAGTTACATCTGGAAGTCACCAGACCATACAATTGTACAAAAGTACAATTTTGTTATTATACGATTTCAGGATGAGTAACTGCAATATAATCAGGACCTAAGTAGAGTTAACTTTATCTACATAAACACAACCATTGTATATTCACTTTATAACTATATTAGGCTTTGTTTTACACATGTCTGAAGACAAACATCATCTTTTCCATTTCCACATGCATTTTGAACTGATTTATCTTCATTTTTCCAGTCAGCCAAGGCTTGAAAAATTTGGAATCATTGTTGGCTGTTTTCTATCCTTCTCCAGTAATAATAACCAGCATACTGAGAGTTTATTAGGTGCCAAATTCCATGGTGAGCCTTTAACATCCTCTGTCATTTTAATTATATGCTGTTATTATCTTCATTTTGTAATTGATAAAGAGTTTTATAGAGATTAAGTGACTTATCCAAAATCACGTAGTAAATGGTGGAACCAGACAGGAAGCCAGGAATGTAATGCAAAAGTTTATGCTCATAATCAATTTTTTAAAATTAAAGTTGATTTCTTCTGTGAGGGAGACAAAAAAATTACAAGCAAAAGAAAAAAATTTTCAAAATTATGCTGAGTAAAAAAGAAACACATTGTCTATATCTAAGATGATATGTGTAAATTGAAAAATAAATATATGCATACGTTATGCACTGTATATCACTCAGTGATACCTATATAACTAGGGGTGCATATTAAACACATTACAATATTATGTATTTTTATTTACATTGTATGCCTGGGATATGGCAGTTTGGGAAAGTAGGACTAGAATGGGAACGGAGATGATTAATGAAGGGAAAAACCATAAAGCAAGAAATCACCCCTGAGGCCATACTGCAGTCCCTTCCCCTTCATTCTCCTCTTGGGATTTTGGACACACACATACATGTGCCCAGCATGAATTTTAAACTGCCGGGTCTGGGACTTGAACCACAGTGGACTACATGGGAGTCCAGCAATGTAATCATTATGCCATCTGCTAGTCCTAACAACATTCTTTTTTTTTTTTTTTTTACTTATTAAAACAATACCAATACTTTAATCAACTATACAAAAAAGATAATGAGACAAAAGTGCATTTATAGAACTGCATATCAGTCAGGTCAGATCCCTGCAGAGGGAATTCCCAGCATGAACTCAATCATCTGTGGGGACACAGAGCAATCCTTGTTCAGACAGGCACACTCATCTAACTTGCCTGGCGTGGTCAGACCTCTCTTTCCTGATAGCTTCCTCCTGCTTAGGAATGTGCACGTCCAATTGTCTGCTTCTTAGAGCAGATGTTTACCTTCCTCATCCACCAGCCATCGGAGGGGGACTGGTGCCACGCAGATGATTGATTCGACCCATTCTTCGGGGAGGGTTTCCGGGTACCCCTCTTTTGTCATTATATCTGGAATCAGATGAGTTTCCATACCTCTTCTCTTTTTCACATCTTGTTAAAGCAGAGTTTTGAAAAACAAAACTACAAACTTGGCTATTTCCCAGAAAAAAATCTGTTATCAAAGATAACCTCCATGGGGAGTGACTCTGGCTGTCCAATACTTGTCTGTTCAAGATGTAAACCATCACACCTCCTGTTCCCTCGCTTCGGAGCTACTGAAGAGCTCATGCCTCCTCCCTAACAACATTCTTAAAGATAAACAATTAAATGCCTTCTCCCTAAGATTGGGTACCAGAGAAGGGTGTCCATTCTTACCATATCTATTCAATACTGGACTGGAGGATCCAGCCAGTGCAATAAGGCAAGAAAATAAGAATATGAAAATCAATATACAACCAACTAAAATGAAATTAAGAAAATAATTACATTCACAATAGCACCCAAACCATAAATTTAAAGAAGTAAGTATAAACTGTACACTGAAAATTATGGATCTTTGGGATAGTCCATAATTTTTATGGGTGTAAAGGATACTTGAGATTAAAAAAATAAAGTTTGAGAGTAACTGTCCTTGTCTATCTATCTGCCAGGTATAAGAACTGCTTACCCCATTTGACACTGGAAAGTTAGAAGGAGTACTGCAATTCCAGGTCTTCTTTGAGAGATCACTTGTCTTGGCTGCCAAAATCATCTATTTCAAGATAAATCTATAGTTTTCAGTCAAGATGTCACTTAGAAAACAACCAATTTAATACAAGATTTGTCTTTATTTTGGTGGTGTTTTAGGGAAATAAAGACAATCTTTGTAAAAGGAAAGACATAAATCTGTAAAGGACTTGGAACATAAAGAGTAAGTAAGCCCTTAATATTAGGTAGAAATTAGTACCATTTTATTATCAGACTGTAGTAGCCCTTATTTACTTCCTCATTCAACAAGTATTTACTAAATGCTTACTATGTGCCAGGATCAACGATTGGTATTAAAGTTTCAATGATGAGCCAAACACAAACAGTTCTGCCCTCAAGGAGTTTCTAGTTAAGTAGGAGCAGCAGTAGAATATTACAAAAAGAAATACATCACAGAGCTATTTGGTGGTGTGATGAATGCAGCTAGATCCCATATGGCCAACTGTGAGATTCAAGTCCTGGATCAGGTGGCTTGAGAAACAAACTGGTTGGGTATGTGTGTGTGCCCAAAATCCTTTGAAAGGAGGAAGAAATGGAGAAGGGATTGCAGTGTAACCAACTCCCATGGGGTGGGGGGGTTGCTTTCTCACTCCCCCAGGCCTACACTCTCTAGTGAGCCCATGTACTCTCTGACAAAATTAAAAACAAAAAGAAATATATTACAAATTGTATAAGCATGTAAACGAAGTGATGAATGTGTAAGTACATAAAAATTCAACCTGATTTCCAACTAGAGAAATCTCTGAAGATGTGCCAGTTGAGCTGCAATTTGAAAAGCTAGGAGACATTAAGGAGACACAGGAAGGAACACAAAGGTTCTGTGGTATGAAGAGAATGTGTGGCTGAAGACTACAGAGCTAGTGGTAAGTAGCAGTAGGTAGAACCCAAGTCATTAGGCTTGGCCAAGGATTTTGGACATTTACCACATGGTCAGTGGGAGACATGAAACGATTTAGAAAAATGGGTGTGACAGGACTAGATTTGTATGTTGAAAGTTCTGAAACTGGATGTAGTGGGACAGAGTGAAAAGCAAGGAAAATATTTATAGGGCCACAGAGAATTCAGATGATGAAAGCTTGGAACAGGGTAATGATGGCGGAGATTCAAAGAAATAGATGGATTTAGAACGTATTTTTAGGACCAGCAGATGGCATAAAGGTTACATTGGGGGACTCCCACGCAGTCAACCGCAGTTCGAGTCCGGACTGGGTGGCCTGAAACTCAAGTCTGGCGCATGTGCGTGCATGCCCAAGATCCCAAGATCCTGGGAAGAGAATGGAGGAGCAGGGGTTGAGGCCTAGCCATACCCCCTGGGGGTTGATTTCTCCCTTCCTGTCTCTGTCTCTCTGGTGAGCCCAAGCAACCTATACCAAAAATTTTTCAAAAAATAAAAAAAGAAGGGGACCAGCAGTTAGCATAATGGCTATGTCGCTGGACTCCCACATAGTCGACCACGGTTCGCGTCCCGGACCCGGTGGCTTAAAACTCACACCGGGCACGTGTGCGTGCGTGCCCAAGATCCCGAGAGGAGAATGGAGGAGAAGGGATTGCGGCGTGACCATCCCCCCTTGGGGGGTGATTTCTCGCTTTCTGTCTCTATGTCTCTCTCTGTCTGGCGAGCGCACGTGCCTTATAGCAAAAAAACCTCTCAAAAAAATAATTAAAAAATAAAGAATATTAAAGTTTAATCCAGCTCACTAATCGCACAAAGTTGAATACCCTTACCAGTAAGCTCAACTATCGGGGTTATTGAGAAGTTACAAATTTTCCCTGAAGCCCATTGACACTTATCCAAACACTGCTTTATTTAGAAGTTCCAAATTTTCCCTGATGCCCATCAACAATGACCCAAGCACCGGGCTGATGCTCAGAGTCAATAGCGTATGCGTACACAAGGCTCCGTTCCCAGCCCGCCTAAGTGGCTCAGGACTTTATTACCCCCATCAAGGGTCAGTGGCCTGGAACAGCACCGTTTCCAGGGCAACGCCATTGTCCGCACATGGGCGGGGGAGGGGTAACTAAGGACAACGGCCGAAGAGAACTCTGGAAGAGAAAGGGAGTAAGGGCGGGAAAATGGGCAGCACGTGACACCACCTAGGCCATTGCTGGTGATTCGACGGCTCCGCACGAGGACAGAGTAGAGGACTGAAGGGGCAGGAAAACGTACCTGTGATTGGTGGGCCCGGGGCATCAGGACGCCTGTGATTGGGCGAGCCTGAGACTGAGGCTGCGTTTGGAGCCGCGTAGGGTTCTGGGTAGTAAAGGCCTGGAAGGGTCTTAACCGAAAGGGGGAGGGGGAAGGTGGCCAACAAACGGCTGAGCTCACAATCCGAGCCGGGCCGGGCCAGGGCGCCCCCCTCCCCCCATGGAGAGAGCCAGGCCGGAGCCGCCGCCTCAGCCGCGCCAACTGCCGCGGGCGGCTCCGCCGCGCCCGTTGCGCCCCGCTCCGCCGCCGCTGCCAGTCGAGGGCACCTCCTTTCGGGCAGCGGCCGTCGAGCCCTCTCCGTCGCCGCCCGCCCTGTGCGCGGCCGCCATTGCGACCGTGGCCTCGTCGTGCGGGGAGGCCTCAGCGTCGGGCGTACAGCCCGCGGCACGGCGGCTGCTGCAGGTGAAGCCCGAGCAGGTGTTGCTGCTGCCCCCGGGGACACCACTGCCTCAGGCCCGGGACGAGGGCGCCGCCGCCTCGCCCGCGCCTGCGCGGCTGCTGCAACTGAGGCCCGAACTCCTGCTGCTGCCGCCTCCGCCGGTGTCCGAGAGCGCCCCCTGCAGGCCCGACTTGCACCAGGTGCAGCCCAGGCCGCTGCACGTCAAGGCCGAGAAGCAGGAACCTGGATCTGGGTTGGACCCATCGGTAGGAACAAGGAGGGCCGTCGAGGCGGGCCCTAGAGCGTCCAGGGCGGCCAGGGTAGAAGGCCCCGGGCTGGTCCTCGACAGCCGCCGAGGGGACGAGAAGGGCAAGCTGGAAGCGGAGGAAGTCATGAGAGACGCAGTGAAAGGCGGGGAAGGCAAAAGCCTGACGGTCATCCGCGAAGGAGTCATCAAAACTGAGGAGCCCGAGAGGCTTCGCGAAGACTTCGGCACGGAGCCCGCGCCCAATGGCCTGGTCCATGGCAGCAAGGAGGTCATCCTGGCCCAGCCACCAAGCACGTTTGGGCAGCACCAGCAGGACCTCAGGATCCCTTTGACTCTCCACACAGTTCCCCCAGGGACCCGTATCCAGTTTCAGGGACCTCCACCTTCAGAGTTGATACGATTGGCCAAGGTTCCCCTGACACCAGTGCCTATTAAGATGCAATCCTTATTGGAGCCTTCTGTAAAAATTGAAACCAAAGATGTCCCGCTCACCGTGCTTCCCTCAGATGCAGGTATTAGCAGGGAAATCTGGTTCTTAAAACCTCGCCTGTTACCCTATAGATGACATGCAGCAGTTAGAAGCCTAAACTAGAACAATAAAATTATGGAACTGATTCTTTCCAGGGCAGAGTCTGCGCAGGTATCATGTGCACATTCACCAGTAAAATTCACCAACACCCTCAAGATTTCCAAATATTAAAAAGTATTAAGGGCCCAGTAACGATGAGATTTACATATGACATTTTTATATACAAAAAGAAATATTTTTGCTCACGGTAGCCTCAGTTTTTGTTCTAGAAATAACAACATTAAAAATCTTGTATTGGGACCAGGAGATGGTGTAATGGTTATGTCGCTGGACCCCCACCTCCACGACTACAGTTTGAGTCCTGGACCTGGGCTTAAAACTCACTGCTGGGTGCTGGGCATGTGTGCCTGCCTGCTGAAGGTCCCAAGAGGAGAAAGGATAAGGAATTGAGGCGGGATGTGCCCCCTGGGGGGTGATCTTGCTTTCTGTTTCTGTCTCTAGGCAGCGCTCACACCCTATAGCAAAAAATCTTTTAAAAAATATCGTACTATAGTAATTCAATACTTCTTTGAGCGTCAAGGGATAGAAAAAACAATGGCACTTAATGAAAAAGTTAAACAGGAAAGGTTTATACTGATTATACTGTTTTTTTTTTTTCTTAAAGGTTTTTGTTTTTTGTTTGTTTGTTTTTACTATAAGGTGAGTGTGCTAACCAGAAAGAAAGACACCTCACACCCCCACCCCCACCCCAGGAGTGTATAGACACATCGAAATCCCTTCTCCTCTTGGGATTTTTGGGCACACATGCAAATACTCCTGGCATGAGTTTCACATACTCCTGGCATGTGTTTCAAGTTGCCAGGTCCGGGATTTGAACTGTGGTTGGCCATGTGGGTGGGAGTCCAGCACTTTAACCACTATACTACCTGCTGGCCCTCTATAGTGGTTATTTTAAAAAATGTACAGTAAACTCTTTTCTAGGAGAAAACAATACATGATTATATGTTAACACTTCAGTATATATTCCAAAAGCTAAGCACTTAGAAGCATTGAAAATGAAAACAGTGTAGAATAAGCTGGAAACATTTTAAGAAGTGACTATATTACACCAGAAACAGCTGCAAGAAGAGATTTTATTTCTATCTAGTATGTTCAAACATATAGTTACAAATTTTCATTTTAAAATTTCATTCAGACGGAACACCAAACACTGTACCAGTGGAAGTCTTAGAAAAAGTCATATTAATCATCCATTTGTATTTCCATTAACTTTCTTTTTTAATTTTCCTTAGTGATTATTTTTCCCTACTTTACCCCCTTTTAAAAATTTTATCTGTCGCTTTAGACTTTGATTTTTAGTTTTGAAAGGGAAAGGTTTCTTTATACTAGATCCTTTGCATTAAAAAAATTAATACAGTGAGTAACCCTAAAATAAAGAGAAATAGCATAAGAAGTTTACAAACAATTATTTTTAACAAACTATGTAAGAGATGTGAATTTATTTTTTATTAAAATTGTTTGCTTAAGTTTTTGCTATAAGGCATGTGAACTCACCAGAGAGAGAAAGAGAGAGAGAGGCAGAGAGACAATGAGAGGGAAAGTGAGAAATTGGCCATGCCACAATCTCTTTGATCAGGATTTTGGGTATGTATGCACACATGCCAGGCTTGATTTTCAAGCTGTAGGGTCTGGAATCTGAACCACGGTCAACTATGTGGGAACCCAGCATCCTAACCACCATGCCACCTGCTGGCCTCAGCAGATGTGAATTTAGCTAGCTTCCTTTTTTGTTATTTCAGCTGACTCTGAATCTCAAATGCCACTTTTATTATTTTTCTCCCAGGACATAGGACAAGTGTTGATGACTCAGACTGACAAGCTTCCTCTTCATAGTGAAATACAACCAATATAGTAATATAGTATTATAAATATTTTTGCTTGAAAAAACACTGTAGCAGTATATAAATGAGTTCTTTTAAACATTTAAGGAACACCTGCCTAATGCTGGGGCTGTAGTCATAAATAAGTCATAGTTTCTGCTCTCCAATAATAGATTATTTTTAATGAGAAACAAAAATTATTGTTAGAGGTATTAAAGCTCAAAGATGTAATAAGCCATCAATTTACTACCTTTAATATTGTTATTTCCACAATATCTTCAGTAATGTTATTCTTTCTGAAGAAAAGGAAAGTCATTCTAACCTATAGTTTAGAGTGCTGAGTTCAGACGTTATAAGAAATTTTGGAATATTGACCGTTTTTTGGTTTTATTAAAGTGTGTATTTTACCCAGATATTTAAAAAATAAATACAGTTGGAGGCATACTTCACTTTAATATTTTATGTGTGTATACAGCACATTAATTTAGTCTCTTAATTTTTGTCATGTAGGAATACCAGATACTCCCTTCAGTAAGGACAGAAATGGCCATGTGAAGCGACCCATGAATGCATTTATGGTTTGGGCAAGGATCCACCGGCCAGCACTAGCCAAAGCTAACCCGGCAGCCAACAATGCAGAAATCAGTGTCCAGCTCGGACTAGAGTGGAACAAACTTAGTGAAGAACAAAAGAAACCTTATTATGATGAAGCACAAAAGATTAAAGAAAAACACAGAGAGGAATTTCCTGGTAATCAAATAAAACCTCTTTCCAATTTAAATTAATTTCGGTAAAGACTAGGTTAGGTCAAGATAAAGACAAAAGTATGTAGTTTTTTCAGATCTGATATGTACCAGAAAGAGAATAATGGCTAATATTATAGTAGTGATTAAATCAATACTGGTATAAGTCTCCTTAAATAGAAGCAAGTAGGTATTTATTTCCTAGTCTCATGAATAATAGAAATCAGGGGACATACAGTTTTACTGTGGTTTCAATTGAATTAAGACACAGATGTAGATTTAATAGAGGTAAATCTCTATAGAGTTCTGGGCTCTAATTTTGCCAATATCCCATACTACAAGTGTTAAAAATCCTAGCAGCAGAAAAAATATGCAGTATACTTTTGAAGATACTGAAAGTGCAGGCGTTAACACCATGTTCCTCTTGAATATCACATGGTTATCAAAACATATTCCTGCATTCTGACTGATAGATTTATCCCATCATGGTATAGTTTGACAATGAGTCTGTTTCCTCCCCAGTAGTGAGGACATTGAGATTAAGCATGGGAAAATAAACACTGTATGGTCATCCTGACTGTATATGATGATAAAGGAATGATTTTTTTCTGAAATATGAGCAGATAGTTCCTACTAGGAAGATCAAAGGCAGCAACTACAGGGAATCAGTGATTCATCTGATTATACAGTGGCTATAAGTAACTCCACTCTTCTGACTTTGGAAGAACTTGAGCTGTTTCTGAACTTGGTGATTGTTGAGTCTAGAAGAATAACTTTTCCTGAACTAGTGACTAGTCATTAGTGGCCCTTGCATTGTAAAATACAGACAATTTTATCTTAGAGAAAGTGAACTAGGAGGAGATGAGTAAGTCTTATAGCACGTTGTTTTATAGGTAGAGGGAAGTCTTTGGGATTCAAGGTCAATAGCTTTGATGATTTTTCTAGATTCAATTTGTGTCATTGGATATATTATAACACGTTTGACCTACTTCCTTTCAGGGTTACAACACTGGCTGCTAATTGGGAAGGTATATAGAAAAAAATGTATGTTAAAATACACAGTAGGGAAGTCATTAATAGAAATAGAATCATAGAGTTGGAAAAGACATTTTAGATCATATTTTTTTTAAACTTTGAAGTGCTTTCCATTTTTAAAATGAAAAGAACTACTTGAAGGCTAAGTAAGGTCTCTCATGTATATTAAAAATAGTTATCTTCTTTTATAGGTTGGGTTTATCAGCCTCGACCAGGGAAACGAAAACGCTTCCCTCTGAGTGTTTCCAGTGTATTTTCTGGTACCACACAGAACATCATCTCTACAAATCCTACAACAATTTATCCTTATCGCTCACCTACTTACTCTGTGGTAATTCCCAGCCTACAAAACACCATCACTCATCCAGTTGGTGAGTTGGTTTTACTATAGATTACTATTTTCTTAATAGCTGTCTTAAAATTTTACCTCAATTGAAATTTTGTTTCTGTTAGACTTTAGAATTTATAACAAAATTAAGGGGGAAAAAAATAAAGAAAAGGGCCAGCTCCCTAGCACAGTGGTTAAAGGAGCCAAATCTTACATAGTCAACCTTGGTTTGAATTCTGGCCGCTGTTTTGAGAAAACATACCAGGAGCATGTGCTCGCATGCCTAAAATCCTGAAAAAAAGAATGGAGGAAAAGGATTGTAGGATTGGGGTGCTCTTCTTCTTCCTCCTCCTCCTCCTCCTTTCTTTCTTTCTCTCTCTCTCTATCTCTCTCTCTCTCTCCCCCCCCCCCCCTTTCTGGTGAACCTTCATATCCTGTCGCAATAAAAAAAAATTAAAAACCAAGAGAGAAAGTGAGAACATTATATAGGAGAAGGAAAAATTTCAGCAGACATCACAGCTCTTGATTTGCCAGAGTAACAAATGTTCCATGTGTAAACGCTTTTAAGCAAATCAGGATGAGCCAATAGATTAGACAAATAATGCAGGAAAGGACTGAGGTAATTCAATAGGAAACAGGAGTGTCTTTTTGCTATCAGCCTAAAAGAGTGCCTGGCTAGTAGAGTATGAGGCATCCTGTCCTGGAAATTTGTAATGACACTGATCTGTTAAGATCATTTTCTTGTTGCTGTAGAAAAGCAACGGAAGTAAACTATTGTTTGATTATATTATTTCTCCCTGAATTTTTCCTCTACTATTCATTCTTTACAACATTCCTGTCTATTGATTTTGAGAACCCAAAATTGAGAACTTATCTTTTTTTTTTTTTTAAGAATTCCAGCTCTTTATTTATTTATTATTTATTTGTGCGAGAGAACTTTTTCCTATAGGGTATTATGTGCTTGCCAGAGAGACAGAAAGACAGAAAACAAGAAATCACCCTCCTAGGGGATGGCCACATCGCAATCCCTTCTCCTCCATTCTCCTCTCAGGATTTTGGGCACGCACACACACATGCCTGGTGTGAGTTTTAAGCCATCGAGTCCCCATCCACTACATGGGAGTCCAACAATGTAACCATTATGCCATCTGCTGGTCCCAAGAACCTAGTATCTTAATAACTTGTTAGAGGGCTATCCATCATTTTTGTTGTTGTTGTTATTCCCAAGACCTATTTTAAACATCTCATACAGAGAACTTTACTCATCACTGCTTGCAACCTTTCATCTTAAAACTACTTAAGGCCTGGGAACCAGCAGTTAGCGTAATGGCTATGTCGCTGGACTCCCACGTAGTCGACCGCGATTCGCGTCCCGGACCCAGTGGCTTAAAACTCACGCCGGGCGCGTGTGCGTGCGTGCCCAAGATCCCCAGAGGAGAATGGAGGAGAAGGGATTGCGGCGTGACCATCCCCCCTGGGGGGTGATTTCTCGCTTTCTGTCTCTATGTCTCTCTCTGTCTGTCTGGCGAGCGCACGCGCCCTATAGCAAAAAACCTCTCCAAAAAAAAAAAAAAAAAAAAAAAAAAAAACTACTTAAGGCCTGACCTCTGTGGTGCAAACAGTTCGGTGTCGATGATGCTGGAGTCATATGGGAGGCCAGGTTTGGATCCTGGGCAGATATGAACACAGTGGGCAAGGTGTCATACCTGTGATCCTGGTTGGCTCAAAGTCTGGAACTGAAAGATCTTGATATGACAAGAACTTGTCTAGAGTACCTGTCTCTCTGTCTTTCATAAAACCAAATAAATCAAACTTCAAAAAATTACTTTTAACTACTACTCTTGTCAGTTTCTACCTGTTCAGGTCCTTCTAGTAATAATGCCACCTCTATAAACAGAGATGTGTGTCTTGGAAATTTACTCACGATCTTATGCATTTTTGATGTGTGTGGGTGTGTGTGTGTGTATTTTTTTAATTAAATTCACCAGAGGGCATGTGTGCTTACCAGAGACAGGCAGAAAGACAGAAAGGGAGAGGGAGGAAGCACCATCCACTACAGCATGGTCATACCAAATCCCTTCTCTGTTTCTTAATTCTGTTCGAATTTAGGACACACATGCACATGTGTCCAGTGTGGTATTTTTAAGTCACCAGGGCTGGAATTTGAACTATGCAGTTGGCCATGTGGGATCTGGCTTCCTTAACCACTAGGCCATGGAGCCAGCCCTTGATATATTTTCTATGTATCATTTTAGCAATCAGTAGCAACAAAGCCACATTCTAGATGTCTAGCCTCACACAAAAGGCACAAAATGCTCATCCTCTAGCCTTATTCTCTTCCCGCAGTCAGGCACTCTCGCCCTTCACTATTTGGTAGTGACAGGTTGTGTATTCCTTATCCAAAATGCTTAGAACCAGAGCATTTCAGATTGCAGATGTTTTTTGGATTTTGGAATATTAGTATTTACATAGTGGAATATCTTGGGGATGGGACCCAAGTCTAAACAGAAAATTCATTTATGTTTCATATACAGCTTATACACATAGCCTGGAGGCAATTTTTTTGCAATATTATTATATTGCAACTTTTTAAAAAATATTTTCTTCTTTCCTCCCTTTCTCTTTTCTCTCCAATTATTTCTCTTTTTCTCTCTTTTTTTCTTATTTTTCTTTTATTTCTCTCTTTATTCCTTTTTTTCTTTCTACTGGGGCAGTTAGGATCCTGCCATTCTCTGATCCTTCCTCCAGCAGGCAGCTGGGAATACAGGAATATGTGAACTTGTCTATTGGATTCAGGTCTACCTGAGGCCTGAGTGTGGTCCTCCCATATGGCTCTAGCATCAAACAGTGGTGCCCTACTGCCTATGTCTCCATGGCTGGGCTTGTATTGCAATGTTTTAACTGCACCCATCACACGAGTTTGTGTGTGGAACTTGTGGTATCAGGTTGGTGCTTGAAAAATTTTAATTTTGGAGCATTTGGGATTTCAGATTTTCAGATTAGGGACACTTAATCTGTATATCCTTTAATCTTGCATTTCAACCTAGGCTTAATTATGCCTTTATTCACTTCTGTTATTTTTTGCTATGTTATTTATGATTTCTATTTTCATAATGTATGTTTATTCTTTTTATTCCATTTTTATAATACCTCATGTATATCTTTTTGTATCCACTATTAAATATTGTATGCTTCCCTTTCCCAGGATCAGATTTATCAGTGTTTTCATTTGAAGCAGCTCACATTTTATGCAATATATTAATTTTATGGCATTCCAAGCAAAGATATGGAGTGGATATAAACAGGAAAATTTTCTACTAGTGTTGGTAGAGTTCTTGCATCCACAATGTGTGTTAACTATGGATAGCTGAATTATATAAACTAGTTCAGATCCATACACAACAATTATCAAATCCAAGAGAAGATAATGATTTTTTTGGTCATTTATTTATTTATTTTACAATACTCCTTATTTCTGGTGATGTCTATTGTCAGTAAAGATTCCTTTCTTGGGACCAGCAGATGGTATAGTGGTTACATTTCTGGACTCCCACTATGGTTTGAGTCCTGGACCTGAAGGATAATCTTGCTGGACATAGTATTCTTGTTTGAAATTGTTTTTCACTCAACACTTTGAGTATATTTTCCCATTCTTTCCTTGCTTGCATTGTTTCTGATGAGTGGTCCACTGTTAGCCTGATGGGATATCTTTTGTAGGTAACTTGATGTTTCTCTCTTGCTAGTCTTAGTATCCTATCTTTGTCTGTGGTTTAGGTAATTTTGGCTATAACGTGTCTTAGCAAAGATCTTCTTGGGTTGATTCTATTTGGAGTTCTTTGTATTTCTTGGGTCTGGATCTTTGAATGCCTCTCTAGGTTTGGAAAGTTTTCTTCCAGGATTTCATGGAATAGATTTTCAATTCCTTTATTAGTCTCTTCACCTTCTGCAATAACAATTATCTGGATATTTGGAAATTTAATGGTATCTTGTATTTCTCGTATATTATTCTCATTGGGGGGGATATTTTCTCAGTCTTTGTGGTGGATTTTTCTAGTCAAGTGATTCTGTCTTCTACATCTGAGATTTGATTTTCTGTATGATCTAGTCTGCTTTTAATACTTTCAAGAGAGGTTTTGATTTCCTGTATTATAGCCTTCATTTCTGGCAGTTCCATTTGATTCCTTTTTATGGTGTATATTTTCTCTTTCAGATCTCACAAGAACTTCCTCACCTTTTGGAACTCGTCGGCTCCTTTCCCCTGGCTATTCTGGAGTTCATTGTCTCTCTTCTCTTCCATCTCTGTTAGCTTTATCGCTATGAATATTCTAAATTCTTTATCAGACATTTCCTTGAGTACCATTGTACTGTCTGTGGATGAAGAGGAGTTATTCTTTGCCCTTGGGGGAGAGGTATTTTCTTGGTTTCTCATAGTTCTTGTGCCTCTGCAGTGATTTCTAGTCATCTGATGGATTATTTGTTTCTTCCTAATTTCTCTAAATTCATTCTGAGCATTCAGAAGCATGCAGGAAGATGTGATCTGCAAACTCTTATCCACTCCATTTTTCTCCCTTTGTGTGGCAGATTCAGTGGGAATTAAGGAATATGTTGACCCTAATAGTATTCAGATGTTTGGCCATGATTCACTTAGACCTGTTAGACACTCAGTGCGTGGAGCTGAGCAGCAAAGTAATGAGGTAAAATAAAAAGGATAAGAAAACAGAGAAAGAGAGAGAGAAAAGACAGAGAAACAAACAAAGAAACAAAAAATCTTATTTATTTATTTCTTTTAAAAAACAAAAAATGAAAACCGCGTCACGCACTCTATCTCAGCTCCCATGGAGGACTCAGTCTCCTTCTGAAGGCCTGCCCTTTTTGCCTCTCCAGGTTCAATGCTCAGCAGAAAATCTTTATTTCTCTTATTCCCTGAAAGCACTAGTTCTCAGCTCTCGTGGTGGACCCAGTCTTCTTCTGAAGTCCTGCCTGTTTTGCCTCTGCTAAGTGGGAGGAGGGAGAGGGGATTATTAGCAAGATAAAGGAGGATCTGAGAAGTAAGAAGACACTTTACCTTAAAATCTTTTTGAAAAAAAGAAAAATGAAAAAAATGAAAAGACAGGGAGGGGCAGAAAGAGACAGAGAGAAGGATACAGGGAGCTCTACCAGGTTCAATTCTCAGCAGAAAAATCTTCATTTCTTTTATTCCCTGAAAGCACTAGTTCTCAGCTCTCATGGCAGACTCAGTCTTCTTCTGAAGGCCTGCCCTTTTTGCCTCCCCAGTTTCAATTATCAGCAGAAAATCTTCATTTTTCTTATTCCCTGAAAGCACTAGTTCTCAGCTCTCATGGTGGGCTCTCTTCATATTACTTTTTAAAGAAATGGTTATAGGGGCCAGCTTTGTAGTACATTGCTTAAGTCTTATGCATAGGGAGCTGGCTCCCACATGGCTGACAGTTTTGAATCATGGCCCCATGGCTTGAAACATGCTGGAGAAATGGAGAAATAAGGATTGTAGCATGACCACACCCCACTGGGAATATGGAACTTCGGAGTGATCAAAAAGAAAAAAATACGTAAATAAGAAAGCAAGGTGACTTTAGTTTATTTAAAATGCTATAAAAGAAATATAGTGGTTTAATATGATGATACTCTTAGGTACTAGGTGGTTCGTGAAGGCCTCTGTACAGTTTATTCAATTTTACTGAGAAGAGAAACATAGAGTAACTCAATTAATGCTTGCCTTATGCTATGTTTTTTTTAAGGTGAAACTCCACCTGCTATCCAGCTGCCCACACCTTCAGTCCAGCGCCCAAGCCCCATCACGCTTTTTCAGCCCACTGTCTCCAGTACTGCCCAGGTGGCCGTCCAGACCCCAAGCCTACCCCTCCCTCCAGCATTCCCATCACAGCGCTTTGCCGGGCCTTCCCAAACGGACACTCATTGCTTGCATTCTGGAGCCAGTCGCTCTGTGAAGAGACCCACCCCTGTCTCTCTGGAAAGCACCAACAGGATTCCAACCAGTGCAAGTACTGCCCATGCCAGATTTGCAACCTCTACCATCCAACCCCCCAAGGAGTATTCCAGCGTTTCTACTTGTCCCAGAAGCACTCCAATCCCCCAAGCTCCTCCCATTCCACACCCACACGTCTACCAGCCCCCTCCCCTTGGCCATCCAGCTACATTGTTTGGGACACCACCAAGGTTCTCTTTTCATCACCCTTACTTCCTACCTGGACCTCACTACTTCCCATCAAGGTAAATGAACAACTTCTTTTGCTTTTACCTAAAAAAACAGTTAATGCATTTTACCTCTGAAGTCATCTCTTTTTTACTGAAAAGAGGAGTTCCTCACTTCTGCTTGGAATCTAATTTAGAGGCAAAATAGGAATTGAGCCACTAACATAAATAGGCAAGGGACCAGAGGGAGCTAGGGAGCTAGAGAAACTGTGTGCCCTGTCTAATGGGGCAGCAGCAGTTGCCACTCAGCCCCAGTTGATTCTTGCCACATGAGAATGTAGGTGCTGATGTTATTAGAAATCATTTCTCATGAGAAACCATTAGGTTGGGGGACCAGCAGTTAACGTAATGGCTATGTCACTGGACTCCCACGTAGTCGACCGTGGTTCGAGTCCCGGACCCGGTGGCTTAAACTCACACCAGACGCGTGTACATGCGTGCCCAAGATCCCGAGAGGAGAACGGAGGAGAAGGGATTGTGGCGTGGCCATCCCCCCTGGGGGGTGATTTCTCGCTTTCTGTCTCTGTCTCTGTCTCTGTCTGTCTGGCGAGTGCACACATCCTATAGCAAAAACCTCTCCAAAAAAAGAAAAAAAAAAAAAAAAGAAACGTTAGGTTGTCAAAAAAGTCATGATGTATTTTTTTCTATGTTTCTATGCATCATGGCTTTTCCAACAACCCAAAATAAGGAAACTTAAGATCATTTAGTCAAATCCCCTTATTTTAGAGAGTTGTGCTTTTTCAAACTTTAATGTGTATATAAGTGATGTGGTATCTTGTTAAAATGCAGATTCTGACTCACTAGGTCTAGCGTGTAGTAGTATCCTGTACTGTGAGATAAAATTCTCGGCAGCGTCCATTCTAACAAGCTCCCAGGTCATGCCAGTTCTGCAGGTTTGAGGACCACGCTGAGTAGCAAGGACATAGAGGAAGGCATTTGGTCTATGAGAAGTTAAATGACTAGCTCCAAGTTACACTGAACATTTCCTATGTAAATGACCAATTTAAAGATTTGATTTTCATAGGGAAGTATCTAGGGATAACATATTTGTAACTTCATTTTGGAGTGATCCAATTTGACTCTCTTGGAAGTGATAAGGGTATCAATCCCTACTTTTCCATTCCTGTTAAATGAGAAGATAAAAGTTGTTTCTGTTAAGATTGGAGTGGTAAGTGTCTGACGGCAATCTTGTATCGTTACTTATTTAGAAAGTAAAACTACACCCCATTTGGGTCTACCCACTCCTAGACAAAACAACTTTCAAGGTATATATTATATTGCTTCAAATCATGATGGGATTGTTTGCTTTCAAGTACTTTGCTCCAGACTGAAAGAAAGTAGAACTAAGGAATTAGGTCAGAAGAAGGAGATTTTGCTATTTGGGGTTTGTTTTATTTTGTTTTGTTTCTATAGGCTCTTTTTATCTTTAGCAAATTTTCAGAAGTTTAAGGATCAAACTTCAAGAAGACTCCTAAGGCTAGGAATTCTCATTGCTATCTGCCAAGTGTCAGAATTTTATAAAAATTTTGGAGAATTTTACAAAATGTTTCCTAGATATAAAAGAAGTATTAAGGATATGGATAGAATTTAACAAATGAGTTGACTTGGAAACACTTGGTCTCAGTTAGAACCTTGCAGTCCATACCTGAAACTGTAGAAATTTTATAAGTTAAATAATTTATTTTGTGATACAGAAAAGGCTTGGACTGTACTTGTTCACAGGAAAGGACAAGGAGAAAATGTCAGCTGAAATGGGGTGCCCCACAATCTCACTCCATTGTTGTGTTTTATAGTTTTCTTCTTCGTGTTTTAAGAGTTAGATATTTTTACATGTAATTTCTATGACTTGGATATAATACTGCTATACTTTTTCAGATAAATAAGTTGACCAGATGTTAAATATGTTAAATAGTTTTATTAAGGTTATACAATGGCAGAACAAATAGTCAAATTTAGATTTGTGTGAGTCTAAGTTTTATATATATATATTTTTTTTTTAATTTTTTTTTTTTACTATATGTATAGCACTTCATCAGTAAAACTCAGTATAGGGACTTTTCTTGATTGGTAGCTTTTAGTTTCTAGTAGAGAATCAAATGGAAAATGTACTTTTGAATGGAAAACTCATACACATGGGCAAGAGGACTTTTGTCTCTGTTCTGTTCTCTTATATTTTAAATAGATTAAATCATAGGAAATCTATCTTTCTTACTCACAACAAGGCTTATAGGATTTGGCTCTTAATATACAAATAATCTGATATTTTGAAGAACTGTTTAAAAGGAAACTTTTAAAAGTAAGCTCTTACAACACAGAAGCTACACATTTTTCTCTAATACTGTTATTGCTAACTAATAAAAATAATATTGGAAGAACCAAATGAAATGAATGATGAATAAGTAGTGTCATATTTGATTTTATTTCATCTAAGAATGTGAAGCAGTATGTCCACTAAATGTAGTTCTCTAAAATACCAGATAAGCCTTATAAATGATAATATTTTCTGGTTGCTTTTCTGACTTCTACCTGTATGTATCTGACAGCAATTTCCCTAGGAAAATGGATAATCTATTATATAATTTGTGCTTATTTGGGTAATATATTTTATTAAAACCTTGTCAGGCTAAATAACAAAATTAGCAGATTCCTCTCAAGTTTTTCTTCTCCCAGTTGATAATAGAAACTTCTATAAAGAATATTTCTTCCAAGGCCAACCACATAGTGTAATGCTTAAGAGAGCTCAGTCCTATATGGCTGACCGTGGTTCAAATCCTAATCCTGGGTACTTTGAAAATATGCTGGGTCAAGCAACTGGGTGCATGTGTGTGTATGTGTGCCTCAAATTCTGACAGAACAGACGAATGGAGGAGAAGGGTTTGTGGCATCATCACACCCCACTGGAGGCTGCTCTGTTTCTCTCTGGAGAGCATTTGTGCCCTTTGGCGATTAAAAAAAATAATATTTCTTCCCTAACCAGTTTATGAGTGAAATTATTCAATCATTTTAATATCCTAATTGTAAAGAACATTTTATATATATATACATATATATATATATACATATATGTATATATACATACATATATATATATATATATGTATATATATATATATAGTGTGTATACATGTATTTCCTGTATGTGTTTATTATTATATTTGTTTTATGTATTTAATTTTATTTTTGTTTTGCCAAACAGTCCATTTTGTTAAGTGTATCCAAGTAAAAATCAAGTAGGTTAGGTTTAGTGGAATAGTCATTATGTAAAACAGATGGACGCCCAGAATAGCTGATCCCTATCTCTGAGGGCTAACATCTTCCCACCTTCATACCTTAACCATCTTAATATTGTACTATTTTTCTTTAATGTTTTTATTTCAAGAGGGCATGTGTGCTCACCATCAAGAGAGAAGTTGGGAGAGAAAGAGAAAAAGCATTTCCCAATGGGGTATGATCATGCCACAATCCCTTTGCCTCTTTTTCAACACCCCATCAGGGCTTTGGGTATGCACACATGTTCCTTAAGTTGCTGGGACCAGAACTGGAATCACGGTGGGCCATGTGAGATCCAGCACTCCACCTCTGCGCCATCGGACCAGCCCCATATTGTGCTATTGAAACACTTTCTGTGTACTACATTAATTCCTTAGACTTGTTCTTATTTTCCACCCACCCCTTTCTGTTTCTTCTGCTTGCAGTATATTTTTACTTTCACATTAAGGAAGACAAGTGAGCTCTTCATTCTGTTGACCATTGTGTAAAAAAAAAAAAAAAAAAAAAAAGGGTTAAAAAATCCACTCCAATCAGGGTTATAGAAGGGATATGACAGGTTATTGGGGAGCTATGAGCTTGAAATATGAAAAGTATATTCAGATCTCCCTCTCTCTCTCGATCTCCCTCTCTCTCTCTCTCTATCTCTATCTATAGATATATCTATATAGTTACATATATAGATAGATACATATCTGGATCTATATCCATATATATAGAGATATATATATCTGAAACAGAAAGTAATTCCAAAATAGATATATAGATATCAATATATAGATAAATATATAGATTTATATATATACTTATATATAGATATACATCTAGAACAGAAAATAATTCCAAAAAACGATCCCTAGATTTTTAGGAATAGATAGCATCTAAATTGTAAAATTTTAGGTAAATGAATAAAAAATTCAGAGTAATTCTTGAGCCAGCTTGTGGTGTGGAGGTTAAGGTGGCTGGATCCCATGTGGCCAACTATGTGGTTCAATTCCCAGACCTGGCAGTTTGAAAAACACTCAGGTGCATGTGTGGAGAAGGAATGAAGAAGGGTTTGTAGCATCATCACACCCCACTGGAGGGTGCATACTCAAAATTCCAAAAGGAGGGTGAGATGAAGATGAAGGGATTACAGCCTGACTGTTCCCCATGGCAGGTGCTTTCTCACTTTGCTTCCTTCTCTCTCTCTCTCTCTCTCTCTCTTTCTCCTTCTCCCTCTCTAGCTTTCTGGCAAGCACACATCTCCTCTCGCAAAAAATTTTTTAAAATAAATAAATAAAAGAGAAATTTTCCTTTGGGCTAAGTGGCAGCACAGTGGTAATGCAACTGGACCCCAATAGGAAGGTCTAGGGTTTGCATCTTGGAACTTCCCTGTGCATATTGGGCTGGACCAACTGAGACTGAGGGTGGACTGTGGCGCAAAGACCCTGTTACGGGTGCCTGCCTGTCTCTCTGTCTCTATTTCTCTCTCTCATGGAAAAAATAAATAATTTGTTAGAAAAACAAAAAGAAACATCTAGGGACCAGCAGTTAGCATAATGACTGTCACTGAACTCCCATGTAGCCAACTGTGGTTCGAGTCCCGAACTGGTGGCTTAAACTCATGCCGGGCACGTGCGCGTGTGTGCCCAAGATCCCAAGAGGAGAATGAAGGAGAAGGGATTGCGGGGTAGCCATCCCCCTGGGGGGTGATTTCTCGCTTCCTGTCTCTCTGTCTCTCTCTGTCTTTCTGGTGAGTGCATGCGCCCTATAGCAAAAACTTCTCAAAAAAAAAAAAAAGTTTAAATAAAAATAAATAAATAAATAATAAAAAGAAACATCTAAAAAATTCTTCCTTAATCTTTGCTTGGGTCACAGACCCACTTAAGAACTTGATTGAAGTTTTGGAGCCTTCCCATAATAATGCACATCTATATATATCTATATATATATATATATATATATATATATATATATATATATATATTTGTGTGTGTATATATATATAATTTATATATAAATATATATATATATTATATATATATAATTTTTGCCTAAATTTTGATGGGAGAGGGAAATTTGTAGTCCCAACACATGATAGACTTAGTTAACAGAAATTATCTTCTGCTGTAACTACTTATAAATGTTGAGTTTAAATATGGACAACTTAATACCTAACTGAACTCATCAGAAAGGAAAATACGTGCCAAAATGATCAACAATCTGCAGACTAATTACAATGTCCTGGAGATGGTTTTTAAGTTCAGAAATAGTCTCAGTTGTTACAAACTTGGATTTTAATACCTGGAGGCATGACAAGATCTTGACTGCTCAAGATGGGGACTGAAACTAAAACCTCTACCTAAAGCTAGGATCCTGAAATGGCTTTTCAAGCTTGATAAAAAAGTATAGAAAAATTATATTATTGACCCAGGTAAAACACAAAGAGAAACTTGTTTTTACCCCATAGGCCTATGCAATTTCTGAAATGAAAACCTAAAAGAGTATTGCACACTGGTTCAAGATCTGAAATCAGCCTATGCACTTGATGCAGACGTGTGTGAGCTGAGAAGTTAACGTACAAACTGGTCCTGAGCTGGCAATGTCCTGGGGCTCTTTACTTAGTGGAAGACTTCTACCATTCAGGCACTTAGATTTTCAAAGGGGTGGAAATTTTCATTAAAGATGAGCTTAAATCTAGGCACAGTGATGCACGCTTGTTAATTCCAGCTACTCAGGAGGATTCTGAGTCTGAAGTCAGCCTAAGTAAATAGACCCTGTCTCCGGAAAAAAAAAAAAAAAGAGAGAGAGTTTGACAAAATTACTGAACATGAAAAAATAATTTATTAAGAACAGGAGATGCTAGGTCAGCAGATGGCATAATGGTTATGTCATTGGATTCCCACATGGCTGACCACAGTTTGATTCCCAGACCTGGTGGCTTCAAAATAGCACCGGGTGCGTGTACGTTTGCGTTTGTGCCCATGATCTCAGGGGGAGAATGGATGAGAAGGGACTGCAGTGTGACTATCCCCCCAGGAGGTGATTTTGCACTTTCTCTCTCACTATCTTTGTGTCTCTTTTTTTCTGGCAAGCACCTGCACCTTTTTTATTTAGAGGTAAAAATACCTCTTTTTTTAAAAAAAAAAAAAAGAACAGGAGGGGCCAGGTGATGGCATAGTGGTGGCACAGCTGGACCCCACATGGGAGGGGTTCTGGATTCAAATCCTAAGATCTGCCTAAGTACACTAAGTGTATACACATGCCTATGATTCAGACTGACTGAGGCTGGGGGTGATAATGGTATGGGGACCTTGTAGGGGGTGCCTTCCACTCTCTCTCTCAGAAGAAAGAAATAAATAAAATATAACTTTAGAAAAAGGAGTGCATAGACTCTGTAGATAGCACAATTATCATACGAAGAATTTGAGATAATTAAAAACTAGGAAGTGACTAACAGTAAATATTTCAAATGATCGAAGAAGACTTCTACTCTATCCAAATGCAGTAGCAGGAACCGGATTCACCTTTCATTTGAAACAATAAAAACTAGATTAAATGTATGAAGATATGGTTTTCAAAACACTGACATCAGACAGTGAAGAACGTTGATCCCTGAGAGAGAGAAAACTAATGAAGTCAGCCTATAATTTCTCAGCTAATTGGTCTAAAAACCATGGAGCAGAAAGGAGAAACAAAAACAGATCTTGGCAATATTCCCTTGAGTTGAGACAGAATTGTGAGCCCAATGAGACCCAATCTGCTAGACTTCTCAGGACAGACTACCAGAAAAAAGAGAGCTGTACACAGAGAAAACTTCAGGTATTTGTTTAGGGTCTCTGTAGAGTATTTGTCTAAGTAATGATTAGTGCTGGCTGGCTTATGAGGAATGTACCCAAAGGTGGTGAAAACGACACCTAAAAGGATGAGAGGAGAACAGTGTCCATTATTCACAAAGGGCTGGGAATAGTCCCGCAACCGGACTGGAAAACTTTCATGAAGTATGAGTATTCAGAAGAGTCTTGCTTCAGATAGTTCTGGACTAAATGTTATGCTTAACATTCTAAAAGAAATACTTGATAAAATTAAATTGTTTCCAAGTAACTACATTCCAGAACAAAGTTCATGAATATCAGTAGAATTAAATGACTAAAAAGATAAGTGAGAGAGTTTCAGTTCTGGGATGGTAACATGAGGAGCCCCATGAACCTATTTCCAAACAAATAAGTATAACTGTTGAAAATTATTTTTAAGAATCAATCATGTAAGGTCTTTGAAAATGGTCTAAAGGGTGTATAATAAATGAAGAAATGTTTATTTAAGAAAATGTCCTGGGTCAGCTCATAGCCTGGCGGTTGAGGTGGGTGGATCTCATGTGACCTACCATGCAGTTGAAGTCCTGAACCTGGCAATTTGAAAAACACACAAGGCACATGTGTATATATCCTCCAAATCCCAAAATGAGGAAGAGATGAAGAAGAGGGAATACAGTGTGACCATCCCTCACGGGAAGGGTACTTTCTCACTTTTCTTCTCTCTTGCTCTCTCTTTTTGGCCAGCACACATGCCCTCAGCAAATTAAAAGCAACCATCACAACAACAATGAAAGAAAATCTCCTAGGGCCAGCTGGTGGCATAATGGTTAAGTTGGCCAGATCCCACATGGCTGAACGTGCGGTTTCAGCCTTGGATCCAGCTGCTTGAAAATCACACCAGATGTGTGTGAGTACATGCTAAAAATCCTAAGAGGAGAATGGATGGGAAGGGATTATAGATAGCCATTCCCCCTGTGGAGGTGGTGAGTGGTGATGTCTTACCCCTTTTCCTCCCTCCTGCATTGCTCTCCAATGAGCACTTGTGCTCTCTAAAAAGAGAGAGAAAAAGAACATCTCCTAAAACTTAGTAAGAACAGCAGGAATCAGTGATACTTAAGCCGTTACATATTATGTTCATATGCTGTATGTAGTAAGTATAAGTCTGAAGTAGATTTGAATAAGTTAGGATGTATGTGGCAATCCCATCATCACTACTTATTTACATTGGACTGCAGTCATGTAGTCAAACATCTGTAGCCTTAGTTTCCAAGTGTGATTTTGAAATACTGTATATAAGAGAAGATTTTGTTTTTGTTTTGTTGGTTTTTAAAAATTTGTTTGACTTAAGATGTATATTGTAAGTCCTAGAGAAACAACTAAGAAAATAACTCCAAAAAAAGTGAAAAAAAAAAAGAATTAAAATGCTACACTGAAAAATATTCACCTGAGAGAAAGTAGAGAAAAGGAATTGAAGACTAAAAGGAAAGCACAAGATACACAGAAAGCAAAAAATAAAGTGGCAGACATAAATCTAACTATATCAATATTAACTAAATGTGAATGGACCTGGACCAACCCTGTAACCTAGAGGTTAAGAGAGCTGGATTCCACATGGCTGATCATTGAATCCCAGCTCTGGTGGCTTGAAGAACTCTCCAGATCAGGACCAGCAGTTGGAGTAATGGCTATGTTGCTGGACTCCCATGTAGTTGACCACAGTTTGAGTCCTGGACCTGGTGACTTAAACTCACGCCAGGCACGTGTGCATGCATGCCCAAGATCCCGAGAGGAGAATGGAGGAGAAGGGATTGTGGTGTGGTATCCCCCATGGGGGGTAATTTCTCGCTTTCTGTCTCTTTGTCTCTCTCCATCTTTCTGGCGAGTGCACGCACCCTATAGCTAAACCTCTCCCAAAAAAAAGAAAAAGAAAAAGAAAGAAAGAAGAGAGAGAGAGAGAGAGAGAGAGAGAGAGAAAAGTAAAACTGTCCAGGTCTATGTGCATGTGTCCCTAAGATCCCAACAGGTTAGAGAAATGGAGAAGAGATTGGGGCATGAATGTGACTCACTGGGGCTTGCTTTCTTCCTCTGTCTGTCTCTCACAAGTGCACATGCCCTTTGGCAATCAAAAAAGTGAATGGGGGACCAGCTGATGGCGTGATGGTTATGTTGCTGGACTCTCACATGGCTGACCACAGTTTGAGTCCCATACCTTGAGGAGGCTTGAAACTCACACCAGGCATGTGTGCGTGCATGCCCAAGATCCTGAGAGGAGAATGGAGGAGAAGCGATTGTGATGTGGCCATCCCCCTAGGGGGTGATTCGTTGCTTTCAGTCTCTCCATCTCTTTCTGTCTTTCCAGCGAGCACATGCGCCTTATAGCAAAAATCTCTTAAAAAAAAAAAAAGGACTGAACAGTTATAAGGCAGGTACTATCACACTGGATTAAAAAAAAAATCAAGATCCAACTATATGTTGTCCACAGGAGACACACTTCATATTCAAACTCTTCCAAAAGACATTAGAGGAGGGAACCTTTCTCAACTCATTCTTTGAGATCAGTATTACCCTGATCCCAAAACAAAAACAACACTAGAAAAAAAAATCACTACAGGCCAATATGACTTATGAATATGGATACAAGAATCCTCAAAAGATATTAGCAAACTGAATTCAGCACATAGTAAAGATAATTCCTTTTATTCGTGATAAAGAGCATGTGTGTGTGTATGAGAGAAATAGAAGCACCCTCAACAAGGTCCCATGATACCACGATCCCCTTCCCCTAGTACTCCAACTTGTCAGGATCTTGGGCACACTTGCACAGTTTGGTGTGTTTTCACACCAACTGGAGGACCTGAACCCACAGTCAGCTATGTGGCTTCCTTCACTGCAGTTCAGTTTGCCACAGAATGTGCCACAAGGCTGGGCCCAGCAGTATGTTAAAAGGCTTACATACCATGATCAAGTCAGATTTATCTCAGGACTGTAAAGTTGGTTTAACATTTGAAAGTCAATTAATGTAACACACCATATCAATAGAACGAAGGACAAAATTACATAATTATCTGAATTGACACAGAATATTTGGCAAAACATTTGGACAAACTCACAATGTTGAAAATGAAATATTACAAAAAACTAGGAATACAAGGAACCATTATTTATTTATTTATTTATTTATTTTTTGGAGAGGTTTTTCGCTATAGGGCGCGTGCGCTCGCCAGACAGACAGAGAGAGACATAGAGACAGAAAGCGAGAAATCACCCCCCAGGGGGGATGGTCACGCCGCAATCCCTTCTCCTCCATTCTCCTCCCGGGATCTTGGGCACGCACGCACACGCGCCCGGCGTGAGTTGTAAGCCACCGGGTCCGAGACGTGAACCGCGGTCGACTACGTGGGAGTCCAGCGACATAGCCATTACGCTAACTGCTGGTTCCCCTGAACCATTATTTTTTTAAGAGAGAATTTTGTTATAAGATATGTGCACTTGCCAGAGAGACAGAGAGACAGAAAGCAGGAAATCATCCCCCAAGAGGGGATGGCCATGCCAAGATCTCTTCTTTATTCTCCTCTTGGGATTTTGAACGTGCTTGTACACACACGTGGCGTAAGTTTTAAGCTACCAGGTCCAGGTCTTGAATCGTGGTTGGCTACGCGGGAGTCCAGCAATATCTGCTGGTTTCACAATGAAACATTCTTAACTTGATAAAGGGCATCTACAGAAAAGGCATAGCTAACATATTTACTTGGGAAAGACCGAAACTTTCAGATCAGGATCAAGACAAAGATATCTGTTCTTGTCACTTTTGGTCAACATTTTATTGGAGATTTAATTCAGAGTCATTAGCTATGAGAAAGAAATTAAAGGTATCCAGATTATAAAGGAAGAAATGAAAGTTTCTATTTTCACATGAATTGATCTTACATATAGAAAACTCTATGGGATTTTTTAAAAGCATATTGTAAATAATAAATTCAGCAAGTTTATAGGTTACAAGAGAAACATGGAGTGATTCATTACATTTCTACACAGTAGCTATGAAAAAAAGGAACATAAAATTGAAAAAAGAAATTCTTTTGATTATACCATCAAAAAGAATTTTAAAACCTTAGGAATAAATTTAACAAAAAATAAGTGCAAAACTTCGAAAACTATGAAATCTGTTGAGGTAGGAGTTCACTGAGAATAGCAGAGCAGGGAGCTCCAAGAATCTGTCACTGAAGTAACAATTAAGTTGGCAAAAACTGTCAGAAAGAACTTTTTGAAACTCGAGAATTTAATAAAAAGTTTGGAACAACGGGGGGAATGCTTAATGAAGAATGAAACAGCTAAACTTTTGTAAAAGAAAATTCTGGCATTTTTGTTTGCTCACCTACCAAGTCACATTTTGCAGCTCCACAATGGACAAGGGGACAATGGTCCATGTTCCTAGTGTGGCTTGTTGCTGCTAATGGAGGCCATATAGACCTTGTTTTCAAATAAAAGTGGTTGTGCACTTTGACTTGTTTGTCATTCTCTGAGGAAGTGACTCAGGGGCTTACCTTTGCATCAGCTCCCTCAAAACTCTCTCAGGGCTGGAGTGGTTTCTGTTTGTGGAAAACATTTAAAGGAATGTAGCACCTGAAACTGCCGGGGGCAAGGGACAACCAACATTGCACACATCGGACACATGAAAAGCTTTGAACAGACTGGAGGAGATAATTGGAGGAATAAGAACTTTGAAAAGCTCCCACATAACCTGACACACATAAGCCCAGGAGTATATACATGCTCAGAAAAGCACAAAATACCAAAACATATGAGATTTTATACTAAAAAAATGCTTAGACCAAAATGTATAGTTGTAATGGCGTACATTTAAAAGAAGAGCTCTCAGATCAGCAATCTAATTACACCTTAAGGAACTAGAAAAAGAAAAGCAAACAAAACCCAAAACAGAAGGAAGGAAATAATAAAGGCCAGAGCAGTGATAAATGAAATAGAGAACAGAAAAATAATCAACAAAATTGACAAACCTATAGCTAGACTAACAAAAAGAGAAGACACAGATTACTAAAATCAGAAATGAAGGGAACCAGCAGTTAGCGTAATGGCTATGTCGCTGGACTCCCACATAGTCGACCGCGGTTTGTGTCCCAGACCCGGTGGCTTAAAACTCACGCCGGGCGCGTGTGCGTGCGTGCCCAAGATCCTGAGAGGAGAATGGAGGAGAAGGGATTGCGGCGTGACCATCCCCCCTGGGGGGTGATTTCTAGTTTTCTGTCTCTCTGTCTCTCTCTGTCTGTCTGGCGAGTGCATGCGCCCTATAGTGAAAACCTCTCCAAAAAAAAAGAAATGAAAATATGGACATTACTACTAACAGAAATAAAAATAATAATAGAGAATACTATGTACAACAGTGTGCTAATAAATTAGAAAACCTATATGTAATGGACAAATTCCGAGAAATGATAAGTTAACAAAACTGACTCAAGAAGAAATAGAAAATTCAAAAAAAAAAAGGAGAAAAGAAAAAAAAATCTTCCAAAAAACAGAAGAAGGAACACTTCTCAGTCCAGCATTACCCTGTTAGCAAAGCCAGTCGAAGATCTCAAGAAAAGAAAATTACATACAAATATATACTGTAGGAAAATTGATATAAAATATATTCAATGAAATACTAGTAAGTTGAATCCAGCAGCATATTAAAAAGATCAACACCAAGATAAAATGGGATTTATTTCAGGAATGTAAGGGTGGTCTGGCATCTGAAAATCAATTAGTAACAAAACCATTCCAACTGATACAGAAAAAGGTTTTGCCAACATTCAACACCTTTCATGGTAAAAAATCAATTCCTCAGGGGCCAGCAGGTGGCATGGTGGTTATGGTACTGGAGTTAACATGGTGACTGAGTGGTTTAAGCCCTGGACCTGATGGCTTGAAACGCATGCCAGGCATCTGTGCATGTGTGCCCAAAATCCCAAGGAGAGAATGGAGGAAAAGGAATTGTGATGTGGGGAAGGGTGATTTCTCACTCCCCCCCCCCCTCTGTCTCTCTCCAGTGAGTTCACATGACCTATAACAAAAAAACTAAAAAATAAACAAAAAAGAAGTCTTTATTCATCATATTAAGAATATAAGGGCAGGGACCAGCAGGTGGCGTGGTGGTTAAGGCGCTGGACATTCCCACATGGCTTATCATGGTTCATGTCCTGAACCTGGTGGCTTGCTTTCTCACTTTCTCTCTCTCTCTGTGTCTCTCTCTGGTCAAAATAAAATAAGTAAATGAACAAATAAAATTAAAAATAAATAATTCTTTAAAAAAAAAAAAAAAGAATATAAGGGCAGGGGGCAGCAGATGGTGTGGTGGTTGAGGTGCTGGATTCCCACATGACAGCTGTAGTTTTGAGTCCTGGGTCCAAGAGGCTTGAAATCATGCTGGGTGCGTGTGCATGCATGCCCAAAATCCTGATAGGAAAATGAAAGGAAAGAGATTGTGGCATGGCCATCCCCCCACCCCCTGGGGATGATTTCTCACTCTCCATGTCTCTGTCTTTCTCTGGCAAGCACATGCATCCTATGACAAAAAACCTCCATCTATATATCTATAGAAATATAGATATCTATATTTCATTGTGTGTGTGTGTGTGTGTGTATGTATGTGTATATATATATAGGAAGTTCCTCAACATGCTAATAGACTATAATCAAAACCCATTGCTGGGACCAGCAGTTAGTGTAATGGCTATGTCGCTGGACCCCCATGTAGTCGACCACAGTTTGAGTCCCGGACCCGATGGCATAAACTCACCCCAGGCTCATGTGCGTGTGTGCCCAAGATCCCAAGAGGAGAATGGAGGAGAACAGATTGCAGTGTGGCCATACCCCCTGGGGGGTGATTTCTCGCTTTCTGTCTCTCTGTCTCTCTCTGTGTTTTCGGCGAGCGCATGTGCCCTATAGCAAAAACCTCTCCAAAACAAAACAAAACAAAATTGCTAACATCATACTCAGTAATGAAGGACTGAAAGCTTTCCTTCTATAATAAGGAACAAACAGTTTTCACCAAGACTTTTTGATATTATACTGGAAGTTCAAGCCAGAGCAATTAGGCAAAATAATAATAATAATAATAATAATAAAGGAATTACAAATGGAAAGGAACTATCTCTAGTCTCACTTGAAATGATGCTCTATGTACAAAATCCTAAAGAATTCAAATAAGCTATTAGAGTTATTAAGCAAATTCAGCAGAGTTTCAAGATTTATGATCAGTACACAAAGATTAGTTGTATTTTTTTTGTTTTTTCTTTTCTTATTTTAGAGAGAGAGTTTTGCTTTAAGGTGTATACGCTCACTAGAGAGAGAAAGAAAGTGAGAAATCAGCCCCCTCTCCCAGGGGAGATGGCCACACCTCGATCCCTTCTCCATTTTCCTTTCGGGATTTTGGACACACATGCACATGCACCCAGTATGAGTTTCAAGCCGCCAGGTCCAAGACTTGGACCATGGTTGACTACGTGAGAGTCCAGTGACATAACCATTACATCATCTGGTGGTCCCAGATCAGTTGTATTTCTTACAGAGGAATGAACAATCCCCAAAGGACTTTAAGCAAACAGGGCTTACATGCCAGGTATGTGTACATGCATTCCCAAAATCCTGAGAGGAAAATGGAGGAAGAGGATTACAGCATGGCCATCCTCCAGGGGTGTGCTTTCTCTCACCCCTTCTCCAGTCTCTCTCTGGTGATCACAACACCCTATGGGGAAAAAAATTTTTTTTAAATATTTCAGTTTGTAGATTATTTTGGCAGTAATATTGTAGAGCTTTTAATTAAATTCTTTGTTTTTATGTGTATCATATCCAAGCTAAAAACTACGTTTCTAATATAGGAACAGAATTACTTATTTGCTTTACTCTACTAAAAATAGTTTTTTGTTTGTGATAAAGCACATGTGCTCACTGGAGAGAAAGAGGGATTTATTCTACTAAAAATAATTTTTTTGTGTGTGATAAAGCACATGTGCACCCTGGAGAGAAAGAGGATGAGAGAGAGAGAGAGAAAGAGGGAAAGAAATTACTTCTTAGGGGGGATGGCCATGCTGCATTCCCTTCTCCATGCTCCTCCTGGGATTTTGAGCATGCATGTACAGTGCCGGGTGTGTTTCTCAAGCTGTAGGGTCTGAGACTCGAACTGTGAAGTCGAGCATGTGGAATCAAGCCGCCTTAACCACCACACCACTGTGATGATTTTATACTTACTCATTTTCATCTGTGTAGCTTTCTAGGATTACCTTTGTCTTTGTTGATCATTTTGCACTCTGACATAGTAGTAACTCATCTTTTTTGGGTTTTTTTTTTGGAGAGTTTTTTTGCTACAGGGCGTGCGCACTTGCCAGACAGAGAGACAGACAAAAAGCGAGAAATCACCCCCCAGGAGGGATGACCATGCCGCAATCCCTTCTTCTCCATTCTTCTCTCAGGATCTTGGGCACACACGCACACGCACGCAGCCCAGGTTTAAGCCACCGGGTCCCGGACTCCAAACGTGATCAACTCCATGGGAGTTCAGTGACATAGCCATTACACCAACTACTGGTCCCAAGTAGTAACTCATCTTTACTAATCTGACATAGTTATTTTGATGTTGGCATTGCAGACTTTAGCATGTCATGTGTCAAGTACCTACTTAGATTTTAGATCCTCTATTTTTTTAGTTCTCCATCAAGCCTTGTATAGTATCTTGCCTACACTGAGTTCTTAAAATGACAGTTACTGGGTGAATGATTTTTCACTGAAGTGAAGGCCTAATAGAGGAAATAGATTGGATCTATCTTTGAAGTATCTGTAGAATTCAATGCATGGAGAGACCTTAAGGTGGGAGAGCAACATGAGAAAGTCACGGCACCTATTGGGACCAGCAGTTAGCGTAATGGCTATGTGACTGGACTCCCATGTAGTCGACCACGGTTCACATCCTGGACTCGGTGGCTTAAAACTCACGCCGGGAACGTGTGCGTGCGTGCCCAAGATCCTGAGAGAAGAACGGAGGAGAAGGGATTGTGGTGTGGCCATCCCCCCTGGGGGGTGATTTCTAGCTTTCTGTCTCTCTGTCTCTCTCTGTCTGTCTGGCGAGCACATGCGCCCTATAGCAAAAACTTCTCAAAAAAAAAAAGCATCTACTGCTAAAAGTAGTGCGTTTCAAACACATGAATTAAATGAAAAATGCCTGACGGGTCGGCAGGCGGCATATTGGTTGGGGACACTGGACTTCCACATGGCCAACTGTGGTTTAAGTCCCAGACCTGGTGGCTTGCTTTCTCCTTTCTGTGTCTCTATCTCTCACTCTGTTTCTCTCTGGTCAAATTTAAATAAATAAATAAAGTTAAATAAAATAATTAAAAAAAAAAATGCCTGAACTAGAATGTGGCAGTACAAATAGAAACCTGAAAATTATAGAAACTTTGCCTCACATTCACATTTTTTGAGGGGAGGGGGGAGTTTTTGCTATAGGACATGTGCGCTCACCAGAAAGACAGGGAGAGACAGAGAGATAGAAAGCGAGAAATCACCCCCCAGGAGGGATGGCCACGCCGCAATCCCTTCTCCTCCATTCTCCTCTCAGGATCTTGGGCACGCATGCACATGCACCTGGCATGAGTTTAAGCCACCGGGTCTGGGACTCGAACCGTGGTCGACTACATGGGAGTCCAGCGACATAGCCATTATGTCAACTACTGGTCCCGACATTCATATTTTTAAAATCTAACATGAGCAAAGTAGCTAGCGCTTGAATATTTGACCCATGACACATTTTGCATAGAAAAACAGAAAAAAAATACAACATAATTCCTATGCTTTTAAAAGTAAGGAAACAAAGTTGGCTTTTTTTTTCTTTTCTTTTTAATGGAGGGGCATGAAATGAAACATCTAATTTGTCATGGCTTGTACTGAATGTAGTCATTATGTTTATGGTATCTGTCACTAGATGGAGTCCATGAGCCCAAGGAACTTTTGGTTGGACTTTAAACTTTTCCCTGTGATTCCTTTGCCTAGAAAAAGCAAAAATTGCTTTAAAATACTGACAAGTGAGTTTGAATGGCAGATTTTTTTAATTTTCCTTTTCGAAGAATCATCAGTCTGTAAAAGAATCTTTTCAATTCTTCATATTCCTGCCCTCCAAAAAAAAAAAAAAAAAAAGAATTTGGAAAAGACCTTAAAACGATAGTTTACTGAGTTCTAAATCCTTTCGGTATTAAGAATGTTATTTTTTTAATTGACCTTATTTTTGAATGTCGACTAAAAATTAAGTTGTCATCCTCTGTTCCGTCTGTTCCCTTACACTACTATTCAAGGGCTTTAGATTTCTATCCGGTTATACATTTTCCCCTCAGGAATTTGCTTTCAAATACTAGCAATTGCTGCATTGTTGCATTGCTTACTAAGTGTCAGTTCTTAGCATAGCACATTGCACAGCACATACCTGCATTTGCACACCCTTCCATGGTAGAAGTCATAATGAGCAAAAGGCCAGGATAAGCAATTTTTCTTTATCAAAGCTGTCTGAAGGTAAGAAGCCTGCAGCTAATAATAGTGGTGCTGGTGAGTATTCCAGTCACAAGCTTCCTTTGCTATTCATTTTGGGAGGGGACTGGGCAGTGGGAAAAGAGCCTATGAATACATGAAGTGGTTGCAGAAAGGATCTTGGGCACTTTCCAAGCCCCAGAGAGGATGCAGTTAATTAGCTCAATTAGCCTGAGTGCAAGACAACATGTGGGCAAGGTATGATCTAATTCCTTTTTTATGTCTTTCTGCCGCAGCACGTGCCCTTATAGTCGGCCTCCCTTTGGCTATGGAAATTTTCCAAGTTCAATGCCAGAATGCCTTGGTTATTATGAAGACAGGTACCAAAAACATGAGGCTATGTTTTCAGCTTTAAATAGAGACTATCCTTTTAGAGACTACCCAGATGAACGCACACACAGTGAAGATTCCCGGAGCTGCGAGAGCATGGATGGGACTGCTTACTATAATAGTCATAGCCACAGTGGGGAAGAGTACTTAAGTCCCATGCCTCAGATGGACATTGGTGCCTTGGAGAATGTCTTCACAGCCCCGACATCAACTCCCTCTCGCATCCAGCAAGTCAACGTCACTGACAGTGATGAGGAGGAAGAAGAAAAAGTGCTCAGGAATTTATAATTTTAAAACAAATATGCACAGAAAATAAACATTTCTTAAAATATATTCTGGGTCAGTTGGTGTGAGAAAAAAAAAAAGCCTAGAATGTTTTGCTGAGAGTTTTCAGCCATGATTTGAGGAGTCAAAGCCAAATGCAATTTATGTCTTCATAAAATTTTGGTTAGTGAAATTGTAGTCCTGATGTTTCATCCTAGGGATATTTGAGATATGAAGCAGTTTATTTTTATGACTGAAAATTGCATCAGTATGTATTATTATTATTTTATCTTGGAATGCTCAAAATACTGAAGTTTCTCACAATTGTATGTGAGGAGACAGGGAATATATATCTAGCATGACAAATGAGATTTGTATTTTATCTCAGGGTAAATTTATTTTTCTTAAATTATTTTTTTGGTGTTTATAGATGTCAGTTTTTTCATAATATTTTAAAAATATTTGATAACTTTTAGTAGAGAACTGGGACCCAGTTAATAAATTTAATTTACAGTATTAACCTGCTTTAAGTTAAAAATGTGTTTTAATGGCACTTGAGTAATTCTTTCAGATGACTTTAAACATTTCTGTTTCTAAACATTTTTATCATAATTTTGAATACCTTTTCCCATTTGGTATGCATTGTTCTACCTTTGTTATAACTAAATAAATATAGATAAAATTGTTTTTGTTGAATGTTTTCTGTTTGGGGGATAGAAATGAGCAAAATAAGTATTGTTCATTAAAGATTATTTTTCATACCACATACACATATTTATTTTTAACTAATAGTCTCTAGAATTGTACGGATTCTACTTACTTGCACGAGACTTGACCTCTCATCAACAAAGATGTGTATATATTGTGTTGCACATTTCCAAACTCTGCACATGCATACAAGGGACTTCAGCACTCCCCCAAATGGAAGAGCTCTTCCAGGTTTGGTTCAGGTAGCTGTCCTGAAAACATGGGCTTATTTAATAGCAGGTAGAATTCATTTAATTCAGAGAACAAAAACCCCTACCTGTGATGAAACCTCTTGGTGAGTGCCCCTTTATGGCTGGAAAAGGCCTTTTTATGAAAGGATCAGGACCACCAGTTAGGATCATGATGAAAGATTTATTACAAGGCACAAAGTAAATTGATGATGAGAAATAGTGACAAATCAATACATTTTCCTCTCGATTATCTGTATAATTTATGCAACTTGAGATCTTGTTTCTTAAAACTGCTTGAACATTGTGTATGGAAACTTGTTCTAAGTATCCAACTTATTTTACTAAACCTGTATTTGTTTCTTAAGCAAAGGTTGTTAATGTAATCCATTTTGTCAACCATGTACTTACTGTACAGAACATTTTCTCTTTCAATAAAAATGTGTTTATATTTTTTATTACTTCACACAATGCCATTTTGATGTGATTAAAGAGCAAAACTTGAATTTCTTGGTCAATAGTAAACATGTCACCTCACAACTGAACCAAAGCAGCATTTATCTACCTATTTGATGACTATACTATGAAGGAAAAATATATACAACAATTTTATCTATTTACCTCATCCTATTTTAATAGCACTTTATGATTAAACTGGCTTTCAATCAAAGACCTTATTCTTTTTTTTTGGAGAGGTTTTTGCTATAGGGCGCATGTGCTCGCCAGACAGACAGACAGAAAGAGAGAAACCACCCCCTGGGGGGTTGGTCACGCCACAATCCCTTCTCCTCTGTTCTCCTCTCAGGATCTTGGGCACACACGCACACGCGCCCGGCATGAATTTTAAGCCACCAGGTCCGGGATGCGAACCGCGGTCGACTACATGGGATTCCAGCGACATAGCCATTGCTAACTGCTGGTCCCAAGACCTTATTCTTACAGACAAATTGATTAGGGGAATCACTGTGTAAAGTAATGATGTGATACAGCACATAGTCTAGTCTTTCTTAACTCCATGTCTTCAGGATACACCTATACCTCTGATTCCTTTCTCAATCTTTTCTTTTCTTTTAATGACTAAAGTTGGGCAACTCTTTTATTTATTTGGAGAAGTTTTTGCTATAGGGTGCATGTGCTCACCAGAAAAACAGAGAAAGACAGAGAGATAGAAAGCAAGAAATCAACCCCCGGGGGGCTGGCCATGCTGCAATCCCTTCTCCTCCATTCTCCTCTCAGGATCTTTGGCACACACGCACACACACCTGGTGTGAATTTAAGCCACCGGGTCCGGGACTCAAACTGCGATCGACTACATGGGAGTCCAGTGACATAGCCATTACACCAACTGCTGGTCCCAGGTTAGGCAACTCTTAATCTTCTTTCCCTTTTTCTTCAGTGCTGGAATTAGAAGCCAAGAGTTTAGTTAATAGATCTATAGTATAATTTGGGTTGGAAAATATGGATGTCTTTTATTTAGAAATATACCCAATTGTAGGTGAGCATACCTAATGGCAAATGTCCAGATTTGCTCACTTATAGTCTTCAGATTTGCTCACTTATAGTCTTCAAATCACTAAACAAGCTCCACCCCATTTGCCTCTCCAAGTCATCAAAGTGAAACTATATAAGCTTGAACTCACAAGTACTAATAGAAATCATTGCTTTTTCTTATCGTAAATTGGAGGTAATGGTATTTTTTTTTTTTTAATAAGAATAGGCTTAAAGTGTGTTGAAGTGTCAGGTTTAGAAAGCCACTCAAACTGTTCTATAGTTTGGACAAAGCTGCTCTAGCCACTTGCAAATAAAAACCAGTTTCACCACAAATAACAATGTTCAAGGAGCTAAGTTACCAAATTTAGAAAGGGAAGAGCAGTATTTCTTTATGTATGTTAGTTAGAACCCAAACCTTTTAACTATTCTGACAAACTTTGATCACAAAGGTTTGAAAAATACATGACATCTCCCATGTCAGAGAGTATCATGTCCATTATCGTTGTAATGTCTCAAAGCCTTGCAGAAAAGAAACGTGTTGAACCTATTTCAGTGTTTATTTACCATGAGACTCGTTTTATTGTTTTAATATCATGTCTGCTAACTTTTCCAGAATACACTTTGGAAATGGTAATAAAATGATAGTTGGTGGCTTTGGTTTTAAAATTGTTGACTTCACATATTTTTTTTTTCTATTTATTATTTCAAATACTTTACTGAAAGAAAACAATGGCTAAATACACTATTCTCTGCATTATGGACCTAATGACTTAAAACATTCAAGAATTGAAATGTAATTGTAAATTGCCATTGGCTATTCAACTGGCTTTTTATCTTTGGCCATCTTTTCTTTTTTTTCTTTTTTGAATTAATTTATTTTACATACTTTCACTGAACATCACCACAGCATACCAAATGCATTTTTCCAGCCAGAATACACTGTAAAGTGGCTTAATCATACATGTTATTATCAATAAATAATTTTGCATTTCTTGTTTCTTGTGTATATATATTTTTTCTCCCCCTATTTCTCACCCTCTGCCATTTCTCATCCTCCTCCTACCCCGTCTCTGGTATCTGTAGTTGCTTTCCATTCCTTTAGGCTTTCCCACATTGTATTGATTCACAAAGTATCTTAATTAAATACTTTCAATAGTAAGTTCAGCCAGTATATACATATCAGTAAACAAAAGTTGACTTTAGGCATGAAACTCTTTGGGTAGAATGAATATACTATGAAATAGCACATAGCTGAGGCTATATAGCTTACTGTGGTTACTAAATAGGTATTTTTTAAGTACATTTTTTAATTTCAAGAAAGGTAGTTTTAGCTTTAATAGATCAAAATTTTAAAAAATGTTAAAACTTTGCTTAATACTTAAAGCAAGGAAACAAGTTAGGATTCTGTTGGAATTGTAGGTACATGGACCCATCCACAACTCGAGAGATGATACTTTTTTCTTTTTCTTTTTTGGAGAGGTTTTTGCTATAGGGCACATGTGCTCGCCAGACAGACAGAGAAAGACAGAGAGATAGAAAGTGAGAAATCACCCCCCAGAGGGGATGGCCACGCCACAATCCCTTCTCCTCCATTCTCCTCTTGGGATCTTGGGCATGCATGCACACACGCCTGGCGTGAGTTTAAGCCACCAGGTTTGGGACTCGAATCGCAGTGGACTACATGGGAGTCCAGCGACATAGCCATTACGCTAACTGCTGGTCCCGAGAGATGATACTTTTTAACACTGGAAAACAAAGCATAGAAGATCAGTAGTGTTTTAGTCAAAAGTCATAAAATCCTATTTCACCAGTTCAAACTCATGTACTATATCTTCTATTGTGGTCTGATCTTTCCGTTTAAATTCTGGAAGATAACGTTCAACTCTGGGCTTGTTCCTACCCTTAAGCCAACCATTTTCTTAGCTGTTTTAAAACTGTCATTTCTTCTGCGTGTCTGACTTCAGTTTTCCTAATATAGCACTCCCTTCAGAACTTCTTGGAGAGCTGGTCTGGTATTGGTAAATTCTTTCAGATTTTGTTTATCTGAGAATGTTCTTATCTTCTCTTTCCATATGAATGATAATCTTGCTGGGTATAGTATTCTTGGTTGAAATTGTTTTTCACTCAACACTTTGAGTATATTTTCCCATTCTTTCCTTGCTCACATTGTTTCCGATGAGAGATCTGCTGTTAGCCTGATGGGATATTCTTTGTAGGTAACTTGACATTTCTCTCCTGCCATTCTGAGTATCTCGTTTTTGTCTGGTTTTGGTCATTCTGGCTATAATGGGTCTTGGAGAAGATCTTGGGCCGATCCTATTTGGGGTCCTTTGTATTTCTTGGGTCTAGATGTTTGAATGCCTCTCTGGCTTTGGAAAGTTTTCTTCCAGAATTTCATGGAATGGATTGTCAATGCCCTTGTTAGTCTCTTCACCTTCTGGGATACCAATTATCTGGATGTCTGGACGTTTAATGGTATCTAGTATTTCTTGTATATTATTCTCATTTTGAGGGGCTATTTTCTCAGTCTTCATGATGGATTTTACTAGTCCAGTGATCCTGTTTTCTACATCTGAGATTCAATTTTCTGTATGGTCTAGTCTGCTTTTAATACTTTCAAAGGATGTTTTGACTTCCTGTATTATAGCCTTCATCTCCAATAGTTCCATTTGATTCTTTTTTATGGTGTGTATTTCCTCTTTCAGCTCTCACAAGAACTTCTTCAACTCCTAGAACTCATTGGCATTTTTCTTCTGGTATTCATTGTCTCTCTTTTCCATTTCCATTAGTTTGTCACTATGAATACTCTAAATTCTTTATTGGACATTTCCATGAGTTCCATTGTACTATCTGTGGATGAAGAGGAGTTATTCTTTTCCCTTGGGGGAAAGGTATTATCTTAGTTTTGCATATTTCTTGAGACCCTTTGGTGATTTCTAGTCATCTAATGGGTTATTCATTTCTTTCTAATTCCTAAAAGATCAGTTTGAACAATCAGGTGCATAGGAGGATGTGGTCTGCAAACTCTTTGGCATTGCATTTTTCTCCCTTTAGGGGCTCTACCAGGGTAAATTCTCAGCAGGACATCTTCATTACCTTATCTCTGAAATCACTAGATCTCAGCTCTCATGGTGGACTCAACTGGCTTTTTAATGACAATTGACATTGCACCAAAAAATTCAAGTAGACAAATGTGCTAAACACACACACAAGTATATTTTTCAATGTCAACCAGGAGTCAGTAGTAGTATTCCCGGGCCAAAAGCGTGAGTCCTTTCAAAAGGTGTAGTTTAGAACTGGTTTTGTAATTAATTTCTGGGGATTCTATGAACTAATACTTTAAAGTAGTATAATTTTGATGGTGGTAGAGTAATTCTGAAAAATTTTTTGTTTGACATTTTGGTATGGATTCTACTCAGGCATATCCTTTTTAAGCTTTCTGAATCATCTTATTAAATTTTTAAAATTTAAGAGAAATCTCACAAGCATAATAAAACTGCTATCAAGAAGCAAATGTGGAAGGAGTTACCTTTTATCAAATTGTGCTTGGTGAAAAATTCTATCTTGACAGAGATACCATTTATCTTTTACATTCTATATTCTTTTTTTTTTTTTTTTCTTTTTTTTTTTTTTGGAGAGGTTTTTGCTATAGGGCGCGTGCGCTCGCCAGACAGACTGAGAGAGACAGAGAGATAGAAAGCAGGAAATCACCCCCCCAGGGGGGATGGCCACGCTGCAATCCCTTCTCCTCCATTCTCCTCTCGGGATCTTGGGCACGCACGCACACGCGCCCGGCGTGAGTTTAAGCCGCCGGGTCCGGGACTCAAACCGCGGTCGACTACGTGGGAGTCCAGCGACATAGCCATTACGCTAACTGCTGGTCCCATACATTCTATATTCTTAATACCACGTCCAACCTTATAGTCTGTTCTTTGCAATGAGTTTACCATACACAAAATTTAGTAAAATTTTCAGTAAGTAATGAATGTTTGTAGAAATGGGAAGAAAAAAGAGGGGGGTGCTTATTACATACTCATATCTCTGGTTCCTTCTCGTAACCACTTCAAAGAAATGTCTTATTTTAAAAAAATATTTATTATTATTATTATTATATTATTATTATTATTATTTGATTTGTTTCTCACTTTCCCTCTCTTGCTCTGTCTCCCTCTGAGGAGTGCACATGTGCCAGTGAGAAAGCAAGGTCCCAGGTCCAGGACTTGAACTGCGGTCTGCCACGTGGGGTCCAGCGCCCTCACCACGCCACCTGCTAGCCCACGACTGCATGGAAAAACATAGAAAAACATGTCATGACTTTCCTGATGAGCTAATATTTTTACTACTATGGAGTCTTGTTTTAAACTTTCTTACTATTTCTCCAATAATAGGGGAATATTGACTTAGAGTCTAGCACAACACAAAACTGGACTGTGATAGCACAGATAACATCCCAGTTCTATTTTTAGGTGTCTCTGAGACATCATCAATAACAGTATTTTTTTTCCTAATGTAGTCAATATGCCCCTTCCGACCAAATGACTCTCTGTGCTCATTTAAAGCACAGCTATTCTTCAGACGTATAAAGTCAGCCTCTCCTGGGTTAGAGGCTGGGAACCTGTATTTCAGTAAGTTCCTCGGGCAATTCTTCTGCACACCTACCACTGACACCACGTCATGTTTGCTAATAAAATTTTACAATTTTATTTGTTATGAAAAATAACCACACTCGACAGAATTTTCAGAGGAAGGAGAAGACTTTAATCCATCCAAATAGTGATTTTTATTATGTTCTTTCTGAGATTTGTCCATATACACACACATTTTTCCTATGATTACAATCATGACAATGTACAATTTTACATTTCAATTTTTTATCACAAGTTGTTTATCACATGCTGCACCATAAAGGATGGCCTTCCCTTCCATGTTTGCATAATATTAGTTCAGTCAGATGTGCTATCATTAATCATAGGAAATAGCAGGGTTGTAATTTCTTCCAAATTGGTTTCAGTCATTTGTCCCAGTACATTTCCGTGATGAGTTTGCGGAGTGAGCTCTCCTGAAAGAGCAAACACAGGGGCTTTCTCTGAGCAGCCAATTTTCCAGTGACATGATGGGTTTTGATGTCAGACTGGGCTGGGGTCAGTTTAGATCTGAACGCTGCATCGCTAGGGCAGACAGACTCATCCAGGTGGACTTTGCATTACAACCTAAAAGAGGGTGAGCAGAACAGGGGAAAGAAGGGTGTTACTAACTGGCCCTTCCTGCAAAGGAGCCACACTGGTCCCCCTTACTCAACAGTCTTTGCTTTGTGTCTTCTCTTGCCTAATTGCTATTCATTTTTCAGATCTCAGCTTAGAGATGGCTACGTTTCTCCAAATAACTGCTTCCTTTTCCATATTTGGTAATAGAACCCTACATGATTAGCTGTGTGCATGGCCAGTTGAATGAAGACGTTGTTTTATCTCCTGAAGAAAAGTATGGCTAAGTATGCAAGTTCTCGACTATAATGCATTGATGGAACTTTCATGTGCAGCTTCCAGAAAAATATCCTTGAAGAGAGAGGTTATGCCCTTCTTTGCCCCTTTGGCTTCCCTACTGGCAGGAATACGAAAGGGATGGCTGGAATCTGAGCAGCCATCTTGGACCACATGCTTACGATGGTAGAAAACCAAGAGGGAGCATCATATCAAATTGTAACGAAGGCAGAATTCCTCTCCACAAAGTATTCTCTAATCCTCAAAGCCTAAGTTAATTATTCCTGCTCTATGTTCCCACAATATCTTTGCTTATATCTCCTGCTGGATTCTGAGCTCCTTGACTTGTTCTAGAAACTAGAAAAATAAATTTATGTTGACCAACAGGATAGCAGAAGCAGCCCTAAATTCCCAGCCTCACTGACTGATGGGACTCACAGACTGGTAGACACACGGTGCTTCCTATGTCTGAATCCCCTCAAGAAGTCCCAGGAAACTTTAAGAAAAAAGAAGAAAAGATGGAACCAGCAGATGGCGTGATGGTTATGTTGCTAGACTCCCACTTGACCAACAGCCTTTTGAGTCCCAGACTGATCGGCTTGAAACTCACACTGTGCGTGCTTCCCCAAAATCCTAAGAGGAGAATGGAGGAGAAGGGATTGCACCGTGACCATCTGTTCTGCAGGTGATTGCTTGCTTCCTGACTCTGGTGAGTGCACATGCCCCATAGCAAAAAAGAATAAAGAAAGAAAAGAGAAACACTCTTTACGACTAGAATTTGAATATTTGAGGATGAGACCTGAGAGTCTGTATCATTTTTTTAAAGAATTATTTTTAAAATTTTATATTATTTTTTAAAAACTTTCTATAGGGCATGTGCACTCACCAGAGAGACAGAGAGAGAAAGTGAGAAAAACAAACCACCAGGTCCAGGACTCGAATTGTGGTCAGCTCTGTGAGAGTCTAACGCCTTACCATCACACTACCTGCTGGCACCAAGAGAGTCTAAATCTTTTAAAAGTGTCCCATGTGTTTATGAACCCCACCAGGCAATGACTCACAAAATGGCATTTGGGAATTATGAGACAGCATCAATATTTGTCTCTCGTCAGTATCTCATTTTTCTATCCTCTTTCTTTTCCGTGTCACTTAGACTGCCAGTGGTTCAATGCCTTTGTATGCTCTAGCTCCCAAAAGGTAGATAAAGGAGTAAAGGAAGATTAAACAGTAGGGGATCAGAAACCATCACAAGAAGGTCTTTTTTTAAAAAAAAAAAAAAAAAAAAAAAAAAAAAAAAAAAAAAAAAAGAAAAGAAAAGAAATTTTTGCTATAGGGTGCATACGCTTGCTGGAGAGACAGAGAGACAGAAAGTGAGAAATCACCCTTCAAGAGGAATGGACACGCCACAATCCCTTCTCAGTTCTCCTCCTGGGATCTTGGGCACACATGCACGCACACATGCCCAGCGTGAGTTTCAAATCACCAGGTACAGGACTTGAACTGTGGTCAACCCTGTGGGAGTCCAGCAACATAACAGCTATGCCATCTGTTAATTCCCATTCTCACAGAATGGTCTTTACACTAATAATAAATATAAGCATGGAAACAATAGAATTTTTTCTCAAAGCATTTATCATCAGTAATCATTTTCTTTCTCTCCACAATCCCCACTTCTAGAAACTGTAAAACACTGAGCAAGTAACTTCACCTCTCTGAACCTCACTTTTCGTTTTGGAACGTTAAGGACAGCAATTGTGCATAATTCACAGGTTATCTATTGTTGTGGAGGGTTAGAGGTTACACACAGTGTTGGGTGCATAACGAACACAAATGTGTTCACCATTACTATCAGCAGCAGGTGCCCTGTTGCCTCTTATTAGCACAGCCCACAGCATCCCTCTATTTTATAAGTCTCTGGGGAGCCCATTTGGAATGCTCCAAGTTGCTGGAAGAAGGCCAACCCTGAAATAAGTGTGCCTCTGGGTTTAGCTTACCTCTCTCTTTAAGATGTGATGGTGCAATCGTTAGGTACTAACCACTACCACTTCCTCACGTTTGAATAAAGCTTTTTGGAACACTGTTTTCTTCTTTGAGACTTGTGAAAAACACAAGTAAAAGGTAAAGACATTGAGGCCCAGCAAGAGGCAATTGACTTGTCCCACATCAAAAAACTTATTTTTTTGTTGTTTGTTTACTTATTTCTTATTAATGAGAGCATATGCATGTATCTGTGTGTGTGTGTGTGTGTGTGTGAGAGAGAGAGAGAGAGAGAGAGAGAGAGAAACCACCCTCCAACAGGACCTGGTCTAATTCTCCTTCCTGTCAGGATTCTGTGCATGTATACATGAGTCCAGTGTGAAGCTACAGTGGTCAGGATTTGAACCCTGATTGGCCATGTAGGATCCAGCTTCTTCTACATAGTGCCTTGCTGCTGTACCATGGGGACATTCTTCTCAATGGACGAGCAGAACCTAGTCTACCAGAAAAGCGTTCAACTGTCTGCAGAGATAAAATGAATAAATTGATAGTTACAAGGTATTCAAACATTTTCTTAAAGTTTTCTTCGTTCCGGGAACCAGCAGTTAGCGTAATGGCTATGTCGCTGGACTCCCACGTAGTCGACCGCGGTTCGCGTCTCGGACCCGGTGGCTTACAACTCACGCCGGGCGCGTGTGCGTGCGTGCCCAAGATCCCGAGAGGAGAATGGAGGAGAAGGGATTGCGGCGTGACCATCCCCCCGGGGGGTGATTTCTCGCTTTCTGTCTCTATGTCTTTCTCTGTCTGTCTGGCGAGCGCACGCGCCCTATAGCGAAAAACCTCTCCAAAAAAAAAAAAAAAAAAAAAAAAAAAGTTTTCTTCGTTCCAAATTTCTTTTTACAATAAACTGTGTTCTTTGCAATAAATTATGGAAAACACAGAAATGTCCCAAATCTTATTACCTGAGGGACTATCCTTCATAATTTACTCTATGAAGACATAGTTATGCTTATATTTATTCTAATATAAATAAATTTATTGTTATTTTTCTGCTTATGATTATTGTAAAATAAATTTATAATAGTGACCACCATTTAAAAAAGTAAGTCTTAGGGCTGGTAGGTGGTGCTGTGGTTAAGGTGCTGGACTCCCACATGGCTGACTGTGGTCTAAATCCCGGAGCTGGTGGCTTGCTTTCTTACTTTCTCTCTCTGTGTATCTCTCTTTCTCTATCTCTGTCTTTATCTGGTGAGTACGTATGCCTTGTAGCAAACTTTTAAAAATAATAATAATTGAGGACCAGCAGGTGGCATGGTGGTTAAGGCGCTGGACACTCCCACATGGCTGACCAGGGTTTGAGTCCTGAATCTGGTGGCTTGCTTTCTTACTTCCTCTTTCTCTCAGTCTCACCATCTGTCTCTCTCTGATCATATTAAAAACTAAGTGAATGAATAAATAAAATTAAATAAATAATTATTTAAAAAATAATAAATAAATAAGGAAAAAAAGGTTAAGTCTCTGTAATTCTATCATTCAGAAGAATTCATAGTTCAATTATCATTTGGGTCCATATCTTTTTGTACACTTTTTTTACACACATACACATACAGTTGCAAAAACGAGATCATAACTGGATTTAAGATGCAAACCCCTTGTAGACACTCCTTCTTTCTTTTCTTTTCTTTTTTTCTTTTTTTTTTTTTTTAGATATTTTGCCATAGATATGTGTACTCGCTGCAGAGAGACAAAGAGGGAAAGTGAGAAATTACCCCCAGGGGGATTGCCACATCCCAATCCCTTGTCTTCTAATTTTTTTTTTTGGCATCTTGGGAATGTGCACACATGTGCCCAGTGTGTTTTTCGGGCTTTCAGGTCCATGACTTGAACCCTGGAGTCATCCACGTGGGATCCAGTGCCTCAACCACCATGCCACCTGCTGGCCCAACACTTTCTTTTTATGTTAATACATTATAAAAAATTCTGTGGTTAAGATATTGGATTCCCATATGGTCAACCATGGTTTGAGTCTGAGCCTGGTGGCTTGAAAATTACACCAGGCATGTGTGCGTGCAAACTCAAAATTGCAAGACGAGAATGAAGGAGAAGGAACTATAGTATGGCCATACTCCCTGGGGAATGATTACTCACTGTTCCTCTTTCTCTCTGTTTCCCACACACAAGTGTATGCACCCTATGGCAAAATCCTAAGGAAAAAAAATTCTGGGCCAGCAGATGGTTAGGGTGGCTGGATCCCACATGGCTGATTGCGAGGTTTAAGTCCTGGACGCAGTGGCTTGAGAAACATGCTGGGTGTGTGTGCCCATGACCAAAATCCTGAGAGGCGAATGAAAGGAAAAGGATTACAGTGTAGTCTCCCTCCTAGAGGGTGCTTTCCTTTTTCCCTCTCTCTGTGTCTTTGTCTCTGGTGAGCACACATGCCCTACAGCAAAAAACAAACAAAAGTTTTAACACTAGATGTTCCTCTATGAGATGATTTTTAAAAACTTTCTATTTATCGGGACCAGCAGTTGGCATAATGGCTATGTCACTGAACTCCCATGTAGTTGACCGTGGTTTGAGTCCCGGACCCGGTGGCTTAAGCTCACGCCAGGCGCGTGTGCATGTGTGCCCAAGATCCTGAGAGGAGAATGGAAGAGAAGGGATTGTGGTGTGGCCATGCCTCCTGGAGGGTGATTTCTCTCTTTCTGTCTCTCTGTCTCTGTCTTTCTGGTGAGCGCATGCGCCATATAGCAAAAACCTCTCTGAAAAAAAATTTAAAAAGCTTTCTATTTATAAAAGTCTTAAACTATATAAAATTAGCAAGAATACTAAGAATAAACTTATTTTATCTACCACCCATGTTCAACAATTTATGTATACTCCCTATCCCCTCTTACCCAGTGGATTTTTTTTTTTAAAGTTTACTTCTTCCATCAATGAGAAAGACACAGAGAGAGAGGGAGAAAGCACTCCCAATAGGATCTGAGGTCACGATGCACCCCTAACCTCAGCCAGCTCTGGAATGTGGGCGCACTCATGCCTGGCATACTGAGGGAAGTCTCTGATGCAAATCAGCAACCTTCCCGTGTTGGTTGACCTCACCGAACATCAGTTTTGGTCGTTTGTCTTTGACACTCTGCCACTGTCTAGCCTTCTTTCTAAAAGCATATATAGTCCTAAAAGATTAGGACTCTTACTAAACATAACCCCAAAACTGCAACCATTTATTAATATCATCAAATATTCAGTGTTCGATCTCCATGATTGTCTCACAAGTGACTTTTTTTAAAACAATATTTGTTTGAATCAGAATTTAAGTGAGACCTACACATTGCATGTGGTTTCTGTGTAGTCTAAGTCTCTTTTTCTCTATGTGTTCCCATTCCATCTTTTTGTTTTTCTTGCAGTTTTTAATTGTTGAAGAAACCGGGTTTCTGTTATAGAGTACATATAATCTGAATTGTGCTGGTTGCATCCCCTTGGTATCATTTAATGTTCCTCTGCCTGAATTTCCTATACATTGGTAGGTCTAGAGGTTTAATCAGAATACTTGTTTGGGGATGTGTTATACTTCCATTGGGAGTACTAGTCTAGCATACAGATTTTAATGGTTTAGTTTATAGACATACTACCATATTTTTCACCAATCCCTTACTGTTAGAATTTAAATGGTTTCTGACCCTTATTGTGATTGCCAACTGTGGTTCAGATCTCAGCCCTGGTGACAGATGGGCACATGTGCCCCAAATTCAACTGGATGGAGAAATAGAGAAGAAGGATCTATGGAAGGGGGGTATTCTTCCTTGTTCTCTCTTTCTCACTCCCTGTCTCTCTCGGGTGAGTAAATATGACCTCTGGTCAAAATATAAAATAAAATAATCAGGGATTCATGATGGCAGACACAGCCACCTTTCACCCCACCTTAGGCCACCTGCTTCTCCAGAAGGCTGCCCACAATCCCTCCATCTTAGCACCAGAGAAGTCAGGGGTCTGTGGCTCCTGCCTGGCTCACTTCCTTAGAGCCTTTGTTAGGTGTATAAGGCCTGGGTTCTGAGTTCATAACTTCTTATGACACCATAGGTGCTTTGCTTAGCTCCTCCCCTGTGATAGCTTGCTTGCCATTGGACTTGCTCAAGGGTTTGGTTCAGTTCAGCAGCTGGCCTGAGTCTGCCCCACAAGTTTGTCAGGAACCCAGACTTCTGAACTGTTTTGGGATCTCCTAAAGCTCAGCTCTTCCACAGGTGAAGCAGCCCCTTCTCAACTCTGGTTTGAAGTAGTTGGAAGGGAGCCAAACCCTACTCCAGCCTGGAAGCATCGAATATTCTCACATAATGGTGCAATGCTGTGATAGGCAGCGGCATAGCAGGTCAGTTTCTGACTCCCTGTGGCCTGAGAAGAGAGCCTAGAGCATGGACAAATCCAGAATGACTTCTTATTCGGAAAGTCATGCCTCCTTCCTATTTTTTTTTTTTAACGTTTCTCTATACAAAAATGTATCATGACTTTCCTGACCACTCAATATTTTGCAAAGCATCTTACTCAGAAGGCAACAGACCAAGACAAAGAAGGCAGTAGACTATAAGGAGCTGGGACTCGAGGCTCTATGCTCCTGATGTCCCAGACAGGAGGGGCAGGGCCACACCTTGCTGCATATGGGCAGAGAACACCCGGAAGGAGATAAAGATGCTGACTATAAACAAAGATGATGGTAGAGGTTACCGATTCAGGGACTGTCCTGAGAAGAACTCTGGAATCAGTGTAACAGTCCAGCCTTGTTGAGCTTATCGAACCTGGGTGGGGCAAAAGCCATAGGATCCATCCACTCCATCAGAAACAAGTCCCAACAAAGCAGACACTGCCCATCAAACACCCAGGCGTTTTGACCATTCAGTTTTGGCAACCAGACAAATATAAATCAAGACCTCCAAGTCATCCGTCATGCTTTAGCCACGTGTGGGATTAATACCCATCTTTTAAAAGTACACAAAGGACTGATTGAGTAGGAAAGTCCCACTAAATCCTCCTGAAACATACAGCCAGCATTCGGATCATCTTTCTGAACAGTGTCTTGGTTTGGAAGGCACAGCTGTTGCCGAGATCCTTGAATACAGCCTGCTGTTCTCTGTGGAAGCCATGGAAGATTAGTGGGCTAACTTGAGATGCAGTAAAGCCCTCTGGACTGTCCCTTCCTTCAAATAGCCAACCCACTGAGCAGCAGATGCTGGTTTTTGCCAAAGGATCCATGTTTGCTTGCTCTGTGGGCAAAGTATGACTTTAGGAACGTCATCACCCCTTTGACTCTGTTGAGTCAAGACAAGAATGAGCTCTACTTCATGTTGGAAAGTCCCCTAGGGAATGAGCACTTAGCATTTCTGCTTTTTGGGAGGGTAATGATTCGAAGTGGGCTTCTCTGAATTAACTCCCGGAAGTACAGTTTTTAGAGAATTTCACGAAATGTGAGACCTGAATGGAGGACAAGCCAGGATCAAGTTTATGCCTTTAACAGCTGTGCCTTTTAAACTGTTTCAGGTTGAAGACATGGAAACAGCTGCAGATTTAGTCCTTGTTGTTGGGAGGGAAGGTGATGCGTGTGGACACAACTGCCATTTTCTCCTTTTAGTAAAGCTCCAGTTACATCTTGGATTCTGCAATCTGGGATGGGAAATTGGTGATGCAGTTCAACCTAACTAAAAATGAGTACATGGAGTAGATACCTCAAATTTTAGTGACTTTGTGACTTTCCAAATTCAGATTAATATTTTGGCTTAAAGATGCCCCAGATTCAGAGAGTTGTTTGATACTTTTACATTATCTGGTTATACAGCAACTCCATGGCCCTCTGGAGTCATTTGGCAGACACTGTTAGTCAGTCACACCTGCTATCAGACATTCTTTCTTCTTATGGAGAAAGGAGTCCGGGAATTTCCTAACAATGACATGGAGTTAGTTAGCACCTAAGATAAAAGTTCCTACTTGTCATCCCTGACCTACTCCAGTTCATACATTTTACAGATGAGAAATTGAGGGTCAAAGATGAGAAGAACTTGGCCAAAGTAAGAGAATGAATCAATGCATTTATGGGAAGCTAAATAAAAGGCCCATAATTCTTAGACATGTCAAGTAAAAAACAAGATACTGCCTACTTACTTAGTGTGCTATATTTGTTCTCTTTGTTTCCTAGATTGATTGAACTCTTTGCCTTTTCTAATTTTTATTTTTTTCTTATGTAAAAGCAATACTTCTCAATAGAAACACAAATAAATGAAACAAAAACCCACTGAAAAGCTCTGCCCACACAAAATACCATTATGAAGTCAAGATCTATAGATCTTTTCTATATACGAATATATACAGATCTATATATCTATTTTTATGTGAGATTAATTTGAACATCCTTCTTAGAGTTTTTGGTTACAACAAATTCTTAATAAAAATACCCTCAAAATGGATCAATAATATATTGTTTTGTGAACTGCTTATATAAATATTTATGCATCGTAATATCTTACATAAGCATTTCACTTCCCTTATCACCAAATCTTTGCTATTCTAAGTAATATCCAGGCTAAATCTTTGACCACCAGCTTTATTCTTAAGAGTTTCTAGAGAGGGGACCAGCAGATAGCATAGTGGTTACATTGCTGGACTCCCACTTGGCTGTCCACGGTTCAAGTCCTGGACCCCGTTGCTTCAAACTTATGCTGGGCACATATGTGTGCATGCCCAAGATCCCAGGAAGAAAACAGAGATGGGATTGTGAAGTGGCCATCCCTCCAGAGGTGATTTCTCACTTTCTCACTCTCTGCCTCTCTCTGTCTCTCTGGTGGGCGCATGCACCCTATAGAAAAATCTCCTCAATAAAAAAGAAAAAGAAAAAGAAAATTTAAAAGAAAATTTCTGGAGAGAATCTGGTTTAAAAGGCAAATATATTTTAAAAGCTTTTGGCACAAATTGACAAATTGTTCACCAATTAATCTTAAAGCAGGGACCAGCCATGTATGAAAGATGAAGGGTGTTCTTTCAGCCGTCTCCAACACAAGAGATCGTAATTTCCGTTCTCTTATTCTGCTATCTGTGTGCTTTATGTAGCAAAAGTTCAGAATTCTCAAAGAAGGAACGGCTTTTTTTTTTTTTTTTTTTTTTTTTTTTTTTTGCCGTAGAGCATGTGCATTCACCTGGGAGAAACAGAAGGAAAGTGAGAATTGACTCTCTAAGAGTGATGGCCATGCCACCATTCCCTTCTCTTCCATGCTTTTGGGCACACATGCACATGTACCTGGTGTGATTTTCAAGTCACCAGGTCCCAGGACTTGAACCATAGTCAGCATGCGGGAATCCAGCACCTTAACTACTATACCACCTGCTGGCCCTGAAACTGTATTTTACAAAATGTTTATTTACTTCTTTCTTTCACTAGAGAGAAACAAGGACAGGCACCCCCAACAGAGTCCTCATGCTGCATTCCGCTCCTTCAGCCAGCTGAGCTCACCGGCATGCATGCACGCCCTGAATGCACAGGGAGGCCGTGGGATGTGAACCCAGGACCTTCCCAAGTAAGTCTAGTTGGGTTATCGCTCTGCTACCACCTGGACCTCAAAACTGCATATTCATGGTGGGAAGCATGACCTGACATAATAATAATGAATGAACATTTCTTGATAAAAACCATTAAGTGACAGACACCAGGCACTAGCTCATAGGGCTCATGACAACCCATTTTGTTTTTCTGGGTTTTTTTTTTTTTTTTTTTTTTTTTTTTTTTTTTTGAGAGGTTTTTGCTATAGGGCGCGTGCGCTCGCCAGACAGACAGAGAGAGACAGGGAGACAGAAAGCGAGAAATCACCCCCCAGGGGGGATGGCCACGCCACAATCTCTTCTCGAGAACCCCATTCTCCTCTCGGGATCTTGGGCACGCATGCACACGCACCCGGCGTGAGTTTAAGCCACCGGGTCTGGGACTTGAACCGCGGTCGACTACATGGGAGTCCAGCAACATAGCCATTACGCTAACTGCTGGTCCCCATGACAACCCATTTTGTAAGAGAAGCTCCGAGTGGTTGAGCAACTTGCCTGAAGCCACACAGGAACTGAACTCAAGTGTCTGTGAAGAGTCTGCACACTAACACTTTTGCTTTGCTTTCTCTATATACTCAGTGCAAATAAATATTTGTGCATAGGTTGACTCATTGATTACTTCACTGTGGTAGGACAGACACAAGCATCTTCTGAAGGAGGTAGTCATGAAAAAGGGCTAGCAATGCACTGAATTCTCCCAGCCCATCTCAACTTGAGTAGTCTCAAAGGATTTCTGCAACATTAGGCTGGGTTCGAGGGTATGACCTGAGGTAGTATTTTTATTAAGGATTTCTTATGACTGGGAACTCTAAGAAGGAAACTTGAATTATCCTGAATAAAAATACAGCCATCTAAGATTATCCATGGCATTTCCTTTTTATAGTGTTTGGCACTAAAAATAGCCTCAGACTCCACAATCCAACTTTCCAGCTTTTTAAAAGAACAGTACTTATGAGAATGTCTGAATGCTCATGACTGGGGGGATTTATTTCATCTGTTGTTTCCTGCGGCTTCTTCCCAGGAGGGCAGGGCGAAGAGGCACGGGAGTGGGTGGCCGCTTACAGACTCAGTGCTGTGAGACTGGAGTCCTCAGGAAGTGAGGTGTGGGGTAAGGAAGCAGGAGGAGAGAAGCCATGAGGTGTTTTTAGTGGAGAACTCAGAACCAAGTCAGACCTATTCCGGGTTCCAGGCCCCATTCTCCCACTGTTGTCCGTGGGCAGTCCTGCTCCCACCAGGCCAATACTCCATTTCTAACAGGAAATCAGAGAAGGGATTGCTGGTCTCTAAGAGCATGAAAGGTCTTGGCAAAGCTCGGAGTGACTTTATAAACTAATGTATTCCCCGAAGGTATCCTGTTCTTTGTGACTTCCATGTCTCTTCTACGACATGGCTTCCCTCTACAGGCCTCTTTCTGCCACGGGCACAGGGAAGCAAGTTAGTTACCATGTTTCAAGCCTTTTTTTAAAAATTTTTTTGAGGTGTAATTTACATATATAATATGCACCCCCTTTTTTTTGAGAGATTTTTGCTATAGGGCACATGTGCTCACCAGAGAGACAGCGAGGCAGAAAGTGAGAAATCACCCCCCAGGGGAGATGGCAACACTGCAATCCCTTCTCCTGCATTCTCCTCTCTGGATTTTGGGCACACAAGCACATGTAATCCGTGTGAATTTTAAGGCATCAGATCTGGGACTCGAACTGTAGTTGACTACATGGGAGTTCCGTGATATAAACTTTACGCCCAATATGCACCTATTTTGAGTGTACGTACAACTTGATAAATGTTGACAAATGTGTGTTTTTGTATAACTACCTCTACAATCCAGATTAAGGATATTGTCACTTGAGAAAATTCTCTGTCACCTGAGAAAATAAATTCTCTGCCCCTTGTGCCAGTCCCTTACTGTTCCCCTCCCCAGACAAGTGTTGTTCTGCCTTTTTTATTTTTTTAAACTTTATTTACGTATTTACTTTAATTTGACCAGAGAAGGACAAAGTGAGAGAAAGAGAGAGGGAAAGCGAGAAAACAAGCCACCAGGTCCAGGACTCAAACTGTGGTCAGCCATGTGGGAGTCCAGCGCCTTTAACCACCATGCCACCTACTGGCCCCCATTGTTCTGCTTTCTGTTAGTTACTATAGCTATTCTAGAAGTTCACATCAGTTGAATTACAAAGTATGTAGTATTTCTTTCTGGCCTCCTTCATTTTGCACGAAGGACAGTGTCATCAATGCTTTTTACATATATTAATAACTTTTTTAACCACTGAGTAAGATACGATGGAATGGATGTGTCACAATCTGTCTAGCCATTTGAGTTATTGCCAGTTTCTGATTACTAAGAATATACTTGCTATGCACTTTCATGCACAAACCGTTTCATGGGCATATGTATTCATTTCTCTTGGGCAAATACTTAGAATTTTTATTGCTTGGCTACAGGATAAGTAATAATAAACTGCTGAATTGTTTTTCAAAATGGAATATTATTCTAAGTGGTATAGAGTGGTATCTCATAGTGGTTATTCTACATTTCCCTGATAACTTATGTTGAATATCTTTTCATATTCATGTTGGCTATTCATATACCATCTTTTTTAAAAAAAAATATTTATTCATTCATTTATTTTAATTTGACCAAAGAGAGAGACACGGGGGGAGTGGAGTGAGAAAGCAAGCCACCATGTTCAGGACTCGAAATGAAATCAGGTCGGCTATGTGGGAGTGTCCAGCGCCCTAACCACCACGCACCTGCTGGTCCCCAAATATCATCTTTTTTTAAAGGATCTATTCAAATCTTCAGTCCATTTTTTTTTAGTTGCCTTCTTTTCCTTGATTTTAAGGGTTCTTTATATATTCTTGGTATATGTCCTTTATCTGATATTTACATGACAAATATTTCTTTCAGAATGTGGCTTGTTTTTTTCAGTTCCTTAATAATGTATTTTTAAAAAGATTTATTTATTTACTTCTTTATTTCAGGTTTTTGCCATAGGGTACACTCACCAGAGAGAGAGAGAGGAACTGAGATTTGAGTCACTGGGTCCAGGGCTTGAATGACAGTCTACCATGTGGGAATACAGTGCCTCAATCACCATGCCACCTCTTGGCTCCAATAATATCTTTCAAAATGCAGAATTGTCTTTTTTTTAATTGCCAGAAGGTGCATGAACTCACCACAGAGAGATAGAGAGACACACAGAGAAAGAGACAGAGAGCAAGGGAGAAAGCTTTCCCTGTAATGGGGCATGGTCATACCACAATCCCTTCTCCTCCATTTCTCCATCCTGTTGGGATTTGGGGCACCCATACACACGTGCCCGGTGTATTTCTCAGGCTGTTGGGGCCAGGAGTCAAACCATAGTTGATCATGGGGGATCTGACTCCCTTAGCTACTAGCCTACAGGGCTGACTGGATCGTTGTGTGTGTGTGTGTGTGTGTGTGTGTGTGTGTGTGTGTGTTTGATGAGGTCTAATTTGTCCATTTTTTTCTTCTTCCACTAAGATTTTGTGTCCTGTCCATGAAATTATTGCCTACCTCAAGGTTAATATTTCCTCCTATGATTTCTTCTACAAGTTTTGTAGTTTCAATTCAAGTTTAATTTTTGTGTATGATATGAGGTAAAGATCAAGATTAATTTTTTTCATATGGATATCTAGTTGTTCCAGTACCATTTATTGAAAAGGTTTTTTTTTTTTTTTTTTTTTTTTTTCCCCATTGACTAACCTTGGCACTTCTGTCAAATATCAGCTTACCACTGGGACCAGCAAATGGCATAATGATTACATTGCTGGACTCCCACGTGGTTGACCATGGTTTGAAACCCAGACTCAATGGCTTAAAACTCACACCGGCGCCTGTGTGTGCATGCCCAAAATCCTGAGAGGAGAATCGAGGAGAAGGGATTGCAGCGTGGCCATTCCCCTGGGTGGTGATTTCTCACTTTCTCTCTCTCTCTCTCTCTCTGCCTTTCTGGTGAGCACATGTGCCCTATATCAAAAATCTCTCTCTCAAAAAAAAAAAAAAAAAAAAAAGGAAAAATATCAGCTTACCACCTATGTGTGGGTTTACTTCTGAATCTGTTACTTACTAGATTCAAGACCTTGGATAAAGAGTTACCATCTCTGAGACTCCATTTCTTTATCTGTATAAAATGGGGTAGTATCTAATTAATGGGGTGTGTTTTTTCTTCAAAGACTCAATGTGTGTTAAATTTTTGCCACTGTACTTGGCACAACAGAGCCTCCATAACTGTGGATTCTTAGTATTCCTGACCTGAATATTAACATGTTATGTTTTCAAAGCTATTTTCTATTTACAAAGCACTTTCAACAGTATTATTTGGTATGATCTTGTCCTATTCTCCCACCTCAAGTTATAAAAACCCAGAGAGGAGGAATTGCCTAGGTAGTCATCATTGCACTTAATTTACAAGCATTAGAGGTTGTAGGTGGGACTGTCAATTCCTAAAGGCCAGAGATTGTGTTTTCCTTGTCTTTGCATTCTCTTCTAGTACCTAGAAAATTTCTGACTACACACACTTAGAGTTCAGTGGTAGTGTGATTCCAATTAGTGGGCCAAGAATTTAATTTAGTTCTTAAAATTCATCGTATTTCCCGTCTTTTCTCTCATCTGTCTTTCCCTTTATTGATTCTGAACTGCCGTCAGGGATCAGTTTGTGATATCCAGATCAACTCAGTCTACCTGAACTGCTTCCCTGTTTTCAACACCTTCTTTACAATATAGCTAAAGCCACACTATGAACAGTATCTGGATCAAAGCTCTTTTGGTTGCTGAAAGCAGAACTTTTCAAATGAACTCAAGTAAAAAGCAGTGTTTATTGAAAAGCTACCGGGGGAGTCTCACCAAACAAAAGGTGTGACTTGCAGGAGAGTCTGCTTGGGACTAGAGTGATAAAGGGAGGCTCATAGGGTAATAGCAGTTGAAAGGAAGTGTGGCTGTATTTGAAAAGGTGAACATGGTAAGAGAGGATTTTTTCTGGTTGATGGAACAGCTTGGATAAAGGTTAGAAGATAGGAATATGGAAATCATTCTCAAACACTGCTTGGCATTGTGGCTATTTGAGAATCCAGCTCATCTTCCCAATTGAATTCGGAAAATGAACCTGATATGATATGTCTTCATACTGCATTAGAAAAAAAAATTAACAGAGCCAGCAGGGAGCTGGTGGTTAAGATGGTAGACTCCCTCATGGCTGACCGAGGTTTGAGTCCTGGCCCTGGCAGCTTGCTTTCTCACCTCCTCTCTCCATGAGTACATGTGCCCTTACAGCAAATTTAAAAAGTAATGATAATTATAAATGAAATTAAGTAATTATTTTAGAAAAAGAAAAAAATAATGATTATCACTACTATCTTCATCATCACCACCATCACCAATACTGTTCATGAAATACTTGGACTGTGCCAATGGAAAAATTATTTCCCATAATTTTCTTCTAATCCTCAGAGCAGTTTTAAAATCTTATAGCTGAGGAATTTGAGGCTCTGGTGTGTCTTTCAGCTGGACCAAACTGACTACTCAGAAGGCACAGGGGAGAGACTGAAATCAAACCCAAGTGTGTTTGCTTCCAAAGTCCCTTAATCTTGAACTCTAAGGCTTCTTTAGAAAATGTAGTGCTCTTACTTGTCTGTTGAATGAAAAAGTCTCCATGTGATCGGTACTGGAAATTTCCCCTCAGCCATTCATATGAAATGGTAAGTGTAGCCCTGAACTAAAGATCTTCAATGATGACTTCATTCTGGATAAAGGTTTCTGGATCTTTGAAAAAGGCAGAAAATCGTTATTTCTTCCGACAAGTCCTTAATCTTTCCAAGCATATTGACATTAGAAGGAAGTAATTGCTCAGTCCCAGATCGGGTTGCTCATCTTCAGGCAAACTGCTCCTTTTTAGGTTCTTTCCTTGGCTCGGCTTTTGACTTAGAGGACTTTGGTTATAGAGAATGCATGGGAAGGGCTTTGCAATGATACGGATCAATAAGCTTCAAGAAGTGGGAAGAAAATGATTTAAAGGCTTAAGTGGTCCTTGGAGACCCTCCCTGAGCCAAATGCACTTTCTTATCTACAGCAGTGGCTTTTTTCTCCCTGTATGCTTGTGCCTTTTATTATTTCTAGTTTTAAACCATGTCCCTTTCAGAAAAAAAGACTACCTTGGGCATTTGTTGCACCCTTTTTGAGATGGAATTCTTTGGGCCATAAATTTTTTTTTTGAAATACCCTTGGGAACCAGCAGTTAGCGTAATGGCTATGTCGCTGGACTCCCACATAGTCGACCGCGGTTCGCGTCCTGGACCCGGTGGCTTACAACTCACGCCGGGCGCGTGTGCGTGCGTGCCCAAGATCCCGAGAGGAGAATGGAGGAGAAGGGATTGCGGCGTGACCATCCCCCCTGGGGGGTGATTTCTCACTTTCTGTCTCTATGTCTCTCTCTGTCTGTCTGGCGAGCGCACGCGCCCTATAGCGAAAAACCTCTCCAAAAAAAAAAAAAAAAAAAAAAGAAATACCCTTATTATCTTCAGTCTATGAATCATGGTCCCCATATGCCATCGGCATCACTTACGGTATGGAAAAGAGGATGTTGGGTTATGGAGGAGAACTCTGGCCCAGGAAGTAGCGTGAATCATTCAGATGTGGTGTTCAGGGTACTACCCACTGTTGGCATCAAGCCTCAGCTCTCCCCATCCTCTGCCCCCAGCATCACATCCTACTGCCTGCTCTGGTGATTTGATATACGGGCACATAAACATGGGTTGGAGTGGTTGCTAACAGCGTTTGCTTGCAAACTCCTTGTTGTTTATAAGCATTTTGACTCATTGATCAACACCTGCATTCATTCACTTGGTCAGTCTGCACTTAATAATAATAGTAATGCTATAAATGCACCATAGCATTGTGCCAGACATGGAGGCTATGGTGATAAACAAGAGTCATATGATCACTGTCACTGCCTTGATGGAGTTGCTAATCTACAGCAGTAGTTCTTTTAATTTTTTTTTTCAAAATAGTTTAGTGAAATTCAATTTAATTGTGATATAAGATGTATTTCTTACTGATGACCATGGTCAAAAACATCTAAAACACACTGGTGTCATGGAGGTTATTGTCAAAGATCCTCAAATCCATCTTCACAGCCACTGGAGAGTCACGGAGTTCAGAGCAAGAGACAAAACATTACTATTGCTTTTAATGGTATTTGTCAGGCACAGTCTTTTGCTGGAGAAACAAAGGTGACAAAATACACTTGTCCTCTCTTTCACTCCTGTGAGGCTCCCCATTACGTGTGGAATGAAGGCTTAATACCTTAGCATGGTTCAGAAGTCACTTCTAGATCTGGTTTCTGTCTGTCTGACTCCCTACCCCATTACACATACCAACCTCCTTCATCCTCTTTAGATGCCCTCTTAACCCTAATTACCTGGAAATACCTCCTCGCTTTGAACACTCAAGTACCACTTCCTCTGTACCTTTGCCTTACTCCTTCAGGCCAAATGAACTGCTTCTAGCTTTCTCTCAGTATCACCTTTCTCATTGCCCTTCTTCTTGGGTGGTCACGCCACCCCCTTTTCTTTGGGAAGACCCTCTGTCTTTTGCCACATGCTGAGCGTGTGAGACACCTACTGCTGGGTAAAACAACAATTTTAACTTGTAGCTTAACACAACACACAGCTATTTTCTGACAGTTTCTGTAGACAAGGCTTTGGGCTTGACTTAACCAGCCCCCCTGCCTTAAGGTCTCACAAAGTTGCAATCAAGCTGTGGCCAGGGTTACAGTCTCATCTGAGGCTTGACTAGGAAGGGATCTGCATCAAACTCATGGGGTTCTTGGAAGAATTGAATTCCTTGGAGGCTGCTGAACTTGAGGTCTCAGGGTTTTACTAGCTATTGACCTGAGGCTGCTCTCACCTCCTTGCCCAAATCACTTTCTCAGTGGGATAGCTCACAACAGTTTGTTTCTTCTAAGCCAGTAAGACAGTCTCCTCCCTACACCCATGACTGGTGTTACAGTCTTCTGTAGTCATACACACATAGTCATGTGCATCTGTTACCTTTGCTGTATTCTGTTGGCCAGAAGCAAATCAGAGGAACCACCAATATACAAGAGAAGGGGATTATAGAAGAACATGAACACCAGGGTGGAATTTGTTGAGACCACCCTAGAGTCTTTCTGTAACAGTGCGGTTTTCAAACTTTCTACAAATATGACACTTTTAATGCCTCAGTAATATTTTTGATGATCCTCTTAGCTCAAAAGAAATATCTAACAGTTCTATTTTTTAAATATTTAGATCTGGGGCCAGCAGATGGTAGAATGGTTACACCACTGGACTCCCATATGACCGACTGTGGTTCGATTCCTGGACCTGTGGCTGGAAAATCATGCCAGATGTGTGAATGTGCATGACCAGATCCCAGGAGGAGGACGGAGGAGAAGGGATGGTGGCATGGTCATCCCCCCCTGAGGGGATGACTTCTCATTTTCTCTCTCATTGTCACTTTCTCTCTCTCTGGTGAGAGCACATGTCATATGGCAAAAATATCTAAAAGAAAAAAAGCATTTAGACCCAAACAAGTTAATATTTATATCCTAACAACTTACTAGTCATTTGAAAAAATAATACACATAAATTGAAAGAAGTATTTTATCTTTATGCATTTACTAAGTATTTACTAATAGATTTGCAGAGCTTCCCAGATCTTAAAATCAGATCAAACACCACCATCTTCATTTCCTGATTTCACATGGTATTTATTTTTTATCATGACAACCTCAAAAAAACCATTTTGCAAAAACACGACATCATTTAAGGGAATGATTTAATGTTGAAACTAAGAACTATATCAAACCAACAGTCTATGTGGTATCCAACATATGTCATTGTACTTTCTCAAAAAGGCAAACTATCTCATGGCATCTCTGCAAGTTCATGGTGGTTTCCAACAGTGATTGGGAACTATGGCCATATGAAAAAAAAATCATCTTCATCTCTATAAAAATCAAGCAAAAATCAACTTCATATAGACTACAGATCTAAATGTAAAATGAAAACAGTAAAGCTTTTTGAGAAAAGCATAAGATCCAGGTGTAGAGAGCAATTTCTTAAATAGGACTCAAAAGTACTAAATATAAAAAAAGGTAAGTTTTGAAACCAGCAGTTGGCATAATGGCTATGTCGCTGAACTCCCATGTAGTTGACCGCAGTTCTAGTCTCGGACCCAGTGGCTTAAACTCACATTGGGAGCATGTGTGTGTGTGCCCAAGATCCCAAGAAGAGAGTGGAGGAGAAGGGATTGTGGCTTGGCCATCCCTCCTGGGGTGGTGATTTCTTGCTTTCTCTTTATCTCTCTCTGTCTTTCTGGTGAGTGTACATACCCTATAGCAAAAACCTCTCCAAAAAAAAAAAAAAAAAAAAAAAAAAGATAAGTTTTATTATATTAATAAGAAGAGTTCTTTTTTTTATCAAAAGAGAGTAAAAAAGTACCCCATAAAGTGAAAGAAGATATTTATTTGCATATGAGGGACTTCAAGAAATTGGTGGAAAATAGAATTAAAGTGTGAATTTAAAGGCCAGTATATGCTGTAGTGGTTAAGACAGCCAGATCCTACATGGTTGACTGCATGGTTTGAGTCCTGGATCCAGCAGCTTGAGAAACATGCTGGGTGCATATGCATGCATGCCCAAAATCCTGAAAGGAGGAAGAAATGGAGGAGAAGGGATTGCAGTGTGACTATTCCCCACTTTCTCCTTCTCTCTCTCTTTATGGCTTACTCTGGTGAGTGCATGCAACCTCTGGCAAAATGAAAAAAAAAAAGAGCTTAGGACTGGACTCATAGCACAGTGGTTAAGCACTTTGCACTGGGAGCCAGATACCACATGGCTGATCATGGTTCAAATCTCAGCATTAGCAGCTTGAAAAACAAGCTAGGCATGTGTGTATGCATGTGCAAAATCCTGACCAGAAGTAATGAAGGATAAAGTATTGTGGCATGATCATGCCCCATTTGAGGAATGTTTTCTTTCATTCTCTCTGGCTAGCACATGTGCCCTCTGGCAAATAAAGAAATGAAGTATGAGATGGGGACCAGCAGTTAGCGTAATGGCTATGTCGCTGGACTCCCACGTAGTCGACCGCGGTTCGAGTCCCGGACCCGGCGGCTTAAACTCACGCCGGGCGCGTGTGCGTGCGTGCCCAGGATCCCGAGAGGAGAATGGAGGAGAAGGGATTGCGGCGTGGCCATCCCCCCTGGGGGGTGATTTCCTGCTTTCTATCTCTCTGTCTCTCTCTGTCTGTCTGGCGAGCGCACGCGCCCTATAGCAAAAACCTCTCCAAAAAAAGAAAAAGAAAAAAAAAGAAATGAAGTATGAGAAACAAATATTGAAATTCATGCCTATGCATTTTCTGTAAATTTTTTTGAGAGGTTTTTGCTATAGGGTGCGTGCACTTGCCAGAAAGACAGAGAGAAACAGAGAGACAGAAAGCGAGAAATCACCCCCCAGGGGGAATGGCCACACCGCAATCCCTTCTCCTCCGTTTTCTTCTCGGGATCTTGGGCACACATGCACACGCGCCCGGCATTGAGTTTAAGCCACCGGGTCCGGGACTTGAACCGTGGTCTACTACATGGGAGTCCAGCAACATAGCCATTACGCCAACTGTTGGTCCCGTTTTTTGAAAACCCCCTCATACACATATCTGACCAAAGGATTGTAGCCAGGGTGTTTAAAGAACTCTTGTAAACCAATAAGGAAAAGACAGACTACATAGTTGAAAAATGGGACATAGGCTTAAACTGACTCTTCAGAAAAGAGGATGTCTAACCAATGACCAATAAACATATAACCAGGTTTTCAACCTCATTAATCAACAGGAAAATGAAAATTGAAACTAAAATTTGATACCAACACCCACCCATCTGGTGGGTGGAAAAAAATGAGAAAGTACTAAGTGTTACAAGTCTGTGAAGAAATCCGAACTCTCTCACAAATCTGGTGGGGGTGTAATTGGTAGGATCATTTTAGTAAACGCCTCAGTATTTTCTTCTAAAAGCAAACCTATTAATTCTATGACCCAGGATTCTATGTCCCAGCGTTGTCCCTCCTAGATGCATGCCCAAAGAAATGCAGATGTATGTTAACCAGCAGATCATCCACAACAGCCGTGGTTATAATGGTCTCTATCTGGAAATTACCCAATTGTCTATATAAGGTGGGATAGATCAATACATTGTGGTAAATTCCACAATGGAATACTATACAGAAAAAAAGATCCATAACTATGCAAACAATATGGTGAGATTCACAAGCACAAAATTAAACAAAAGAAGCCAGAACCACCTCCCCAGTCTCCTTCCCCAAAGTACTGTGTGATTCCATTTATGTATAACAAAAAGAAGCAGAATTCCAGTGTTGAAAGTCAGGCGAATAGTTACTGTTGATGGGGGCGAGGGATTATGAATAGAAGAAGGAAAATAGGTCTTCCAGGGTACAGGTCATTTTCTCTTTTTAATCTGGGTACCAAAATGGGTGTGTTCAGGTTGTAAAAATAATTGAGCTGTATACTATGATATGTACATTCTTTTTATTTATTTTTAAGGTTTTTGCCATAGGGCATGTGCACGCACCAGAGAAGAGAGAGAGAGAGACAGTGAACAGGAAAGTGAGAAATCACTCCCAGGGAGGATGGCCACGCAGCAATCCCTTCTCCTCCATTCTCTTCCTGAGATTCTGGGCATGCATGCACATGTGCCTGGCATGATTTTCAAGTCCAGGACTAGAACTGCTGTTGCCATGTGTGAATCCAGTGCCTTAACCATTATGCCACCTGCTGGCCCCAATATGCGCATTGTTTAATATGTATGTTATACCTCAATGCAAAGTAGAAAAGAATAAATAACACTGAAGTGAACATCCTTGTAACTTTATCTTTGCAGACCTCCTTATGTTTTTTTTTTCCTTTTGACTATATTTTAAAGTAGAATTACTAAGTCAAATGGTTTGAACATTTTTAGAGCTTCCAGTACTTCTTGCCAACTTACTGGTCATGGCTTTTATTTATCTTTGTCTCCCTGTGCCTATCACTGTACCATTGCCCAATTGCTCTTTGTTGAGTGGGTGAAAAAAGTGAAGGCTACTTTTCAGTTCCTGGAATGAATGAAGCCCTCTTAAGTCTAAGACCAGCTGTAATTTTCTTTACTAGGAAACGTTCACTGATCCTCAGCTTAAAAGCCTCTCCACAAAGGCCCTACCTGGGACAGTCAGGGTTTGCTGCTTGCTTCGCAGAGCCTCCCTCTGCACACTGGGCATGCATAGGTGTGCCTGCGATCTGAACCGGCTGAGGCTGGGAGTGGATTAGGGTGTGAAGACCCAGTTGAGAACCTCTCTCTCTTTCTATCTGTCTCCCTTTCTCATGGAGGAAATAAGAATATTTTACTCCCCACCAAAAAACAACTGAACCAAGAGCTTTCCCTTACCATGCTGTCTAAAATTGTTCTCCTTTGTTATTTGCTTGTTAAACTCCTCCTGTTTACAAATTCCAATATGTAACTGTATTTTATTTATTTGGGTATTTGCTTCCTTGCTTCTTATCCTCTAGCGACTCTGAAGATAGGGATGGCATTTATCTTGTCTGCTCTTGTAATCTCCCCACCTACCACAGTGCCTAAGGTGAGGGGGCCTTTATATTAATAAGCCATTTTCAGCCACAAACAAAAACTTTAAATTCAGACTAAAGAAAAAAAAAGATCTTGATTCACATAATTGAGCCTTTCAAAGGGTAGGTTGACTTCAGGCATGGCAGGATTTAGAAATTCTAGTATATGGTTAAAATCCTGTTTCTTCCTTTTGTTCTATTTCTTGCCACTCTTAGACTTAAATTTTAGGTTCTTTCCTGACCTGGTAACTAAAAGATCACTCATAGCCCATTGCTTACCCTTTCAGAGGAAAAGGAAGCAGCTTTCGGGTATGGCTGTCAAAAGTCTTGGGAGGGGGAACCAGCAGTTAGCTTAATGGCTATGTCGCTGGACTCCCACGTAGTCGACCACGGTTCATATCCCGGACCTGGTGGCTTAAAACTCACACCGGGCACGTGTGCGTGCGTGCCCAAGATCCCGAGAGGAGAATGGAGGAGAAGGGATTGCGGCGTGGCCATCCCCCCTGGGGGGTGATTTCTTGCTTTCTGTCTCTAATGTCTCTGTCTGTCTGGCGAGCGCACACGCCCTATAGTGAAAATCTCTCTCAAAAAAAAAAAAAAAAAGTCTTGGGAGGATGTTCAAATGATGGGTGTAGGGATGTGGTGTGCCTTGGTTTGTTATTACATTGCTAACAGAAATATCTGACAGTGGGTGAGTTATAAAGAAATAGAGGTTTATTTGACTCATATTCTGGTGGTTAAAATATCCAAAGGCCTAGGGCTAGTGTCAGGCCAGCTTGTATTACAACATAGTGGTGAAAACAACCTGGGGGCAGCCACCTTCCTTTTATAACAACTCACTCTTATGAAACTAACCCCTTTTCATGAGAGCTGGAGCTCTTTCTTGTGAGACATTATTAATCCATTCATGAGGATGATGCTGCCGTAATCTGATTACCACCCACTAGTCATCACCACCTTCTAAAGCCGTTATATGGGGACCAAATTCCAAAATGTGAATCTTTTTTTTTTTAAAATAATTATTTTATTTAGTATTATTTTTAAAATTTGACCAGAAAGAGACAGAGAGAAAGGAAAGTGAGAAAGCAAGCCACTAGGTCTGGGACTTGAACGGTGGTCACCCATGTGGGAGTCCAATACCTCAACCACCACATCACCTGCCGACCCCCAAGACATAAATCTTTTTTTGGGGGAAGCAGTGTACAAACTATAACACAGTTCTACACTCGAACCTTGTTTTTTTGTTTAACCCTGAGCAGGTGGATGGAAGGAAGAAGATCCACCACATGTAAACCACAAGAGCAGATGTGAACACATGCAAAGCCGCCCGGGGCTGATCATTTGCATAATTCCCACTGGAACTTACCATTCAACCAGAGAGACAGCTCTCCCTCTGGGTGTGTGCAGCCATTAACCGAAAACAGGCAGCTGAGACCCATAAGTCATTGAGTTCTTTTCCAGCTAAGTGAGGCCAGCTGAAATTAAGTGCTTCCCCGAACTTTGATTTTTAATTGGGTTGTATGTTTAACATTTTTCTCCTTCTCAATCCTTACCCTAAATGGATCTGTTTATATAGTTTTCTTAATCCATTTAAACATCCCATCCCCACTTTCCGCATTTTATCCACTTCTTCTGCCTTAACCAGATCAAGCCAACACTGACGGAGCCAAGTGACAAACAGAAACGTTCACATTGGTATGCAGAGGTGTGTCAGATACATAAACTCACTGGCAGCCTCAGTATGCGTGGCCTTGTAGACTCATTACTTTAGCTTTCTAATTTGGCTCTCTTTCCAGGTTTACTCATGACCTTGAGGAATTTAATTTTCTCTTTCTGGACCTTGGTCTAGCTATAAAATGAAATAATTACCCTGTCTGCATGAAAAGATGGTTTCTGAAGTACCCCCTCAATTTCTGATCTGAAACTACTCTTTTTCCTTCCTTACCAAACTGGGGGTGAGAAGATTACCTCTAAGAGTCTATTCCAAACTTTGGTGTGGTTGCAGGCCCAGCGACATGGTTTATGGCTCTCTATATACAATGTGAAACTTGTGAGACTTCTTGTTGAAACATTACTAAGAATTTCAAGATGACTGGGACCAGCAGATGGTGTAAAGGTTAAATCGCTGGGCTCCACCATGATTCAAGTCCCAGACCTGGCGGCTTAAAATTCACACCAGACACACGTGTGTGCATGCCCAAAATCCTGAGAGGAGAATGGAGGAGAAGGGATTGTGGTGTGGCCATCCCCCCTACTCCAGGGGGAGAGGGCTTTCTTGCTTTCTGTCTCTGCTTTCTCTGTCTCACTGGTGAGCGCACATGCCCTACAACAAAAATCTTTCTCTAAAGAAAAAAAAAGAGAGAGAATTTCCAGATGGCAACAGCAATGCATTAAACCAAGTGTGGGGTCCTTCTGAGAGCGAGGACTTGTGTAACTGCCCTGATGGCAACTCTGCGAAGCTACCCTGGGTGCTTGAACTCGTCAGGTAGGAATAACCGGTTATGCCCATGCCTTCCCTCTAAATTCTGCAGTATGTCTCCATCATCTTTTGCAGGGATAGCAAAACCAAATGCCCGTAGAATAAATGGGTGGTGATGACTGTCACACAGTAGGGAACAAATGTTCCCCCCCCAAAGGAGCTAGGAATGAGCTCTTGCCAATCATCACCACGTAAGCATTTAGGCTTATTGGTTTCTCACCTTCTAGTTTTTCAAAAGCCAGAATCAAGATTTTTGAAAGAAATAAATCTTATTTTTGAATGTCGGCAATTGCTAAGAAAAATTATCTGAACTTGGAAATGAGGCAGAAGGAAGACTGCAATTCCTTTCATTGGCATTCAAGAACAGTGTTTCTCAAAAGGCGCTTCATAATCAATAGCAGAAATGAATCATCGGCACTGTCTGCCCCAGTCCTCCTGAATCGGAAACACCCTGGCGTTGAAGACCAGCCCTGAGCTGTGACAAGCCCCCACGTTCTGATCGAGGCTGAAGTTTCAGATTCGCTGCCCTTTACCACTGTCCTTCCTGTTCAGCCATTGTTTGACTCCAGGTGAACACCGGATAGATTGTTTGACTTGTTTAAATATGCTATTACATATTTAAAAAGACTTACTATAGAGCATATACACTTGACAGAGAAAGACAGGCAGAGAGAGAGGGAAAGTACGAAAGCACGCTCTTTCCCTGGTGAGGATGGCCATGCTGCAATCCCTTCTCTTCCATTCTCTTCTCAGAATTTAGGGCACACATGCTCGCATGCCCAATGTGTTTTTCAAGTCACCAAGTCCAGGAATCAAACAGAACTATCGGCTATGTGGGATACAGCCTCCGTAACTATCATGCCACCTGGCTGGCCCTTATTTTTATTATTTTTTAATTGCCAAAGAGTGCAAGCACTCTCCAGAGAGAGAGAGACACAGAGAGAGGGAGAAAGCACTCCTCCCTCTACCCACAAGGGGCATGGTCACACCGTAATCCCTTCTCCATTTCTCTATCCTTTTGATATCTGGGGCACACATGCCCGTTTTTCAAACCTCTGAGGCCAGGATTTGAACCGCAGTCAGCCATATCTATCTATTATGAATTAGGGTTCTGACATTTTTATAACTCTGTGAAGTTGGATGCTAACTTGTAGAAAACCAGTAACATGCCAGTGATTCTTTTTAGCCCACTAGAGCTGCAAATGATTTCTGTATGGTAGAAAAGATACCCTCAAAGAATGTGGTTTTATTTCCTTTTAGGTCATTAACCAAATTTGGAGCTAACTTAATCTTATTTTAGAGTTCTTCCCCCTCCCAGTTGTTTTTCCTATCTTCTTTAAAACTCTCTAGTTTTCTGGCTAATTAAATAAAATTTAACAGATGCTCACTATGCGTTTTTCTAATAATTACATTTTTAACATTTTGAAAACTACTTTGTGACACAGCTATAACCCAAGTTATTTTTAAGACATCGTGTTGGTCGGTGTCAACCCCCAGGTCACTAGTTCATGCGTGTGCATGAGAGAGAGACCCTCAACAGGGTCTTAGCATGCCACAACCCTCTTTCCTCAGTCCTCCAGCTTCTCGGGGTCTTAGGCACCTATCTACATGCCTGGTTTGTTGTCAAGCTGACCTGGGGATCTGAACCTGGAGTTGGCCATGTGGCTTATATCATTGGCCATTCAGTTCGTTATCACTGTACCACTAGGAGGGGCCGTATAGGATCAAGTTCTATTGACTGTCTCCTGACAGTGCTTTTCAAACTTCAGTGTGCACACAAATCCTGTTGGGAGTGGAGATGTTGTTAAGATGCAGCATTTGATTCAGGCTGTCTGGAGTCAGGGCCTGATATTCTGCCTTTTTTTTTTTTTTTTTTTTTTTTTTGCTATAGGGTGTGTGCGCTCGCTGGAAAGAGAGACAGAGAGACAGAAAGCGAGAAATCACCCCAGGGGGGATGGCCACACCGCAATCCCTTCTTCTCCAGTCTCCTCTCAGGATCTTGGGCACGCACACACACGCACCTGGCGTGAGTTTAAGCCACTGGGTCCTGGATTCGAATCGCAGTCGACTACGTGGGAGTCCAGCGACATAGCCATTACGCCAACTTCTGGTCCCCCGAGATTCTGCCTTTCTAATAGGCTCTCAGGTAATGCGGAAGTTTTGGCCAGAAGGCTCTCTTTGGGCTATCACGGCTCTAGAAGGCAGGGCTCTTACCTGGGCATCTCTATTTCCAGGGCAGATTAAAGTGCTTTGCATGTACCAGTGTGAGAAAATTCATAGACCCAGAAGTTCCGTATGTATAGTTATAAATGCAAAATGTTGCCACTTTGAAATCTGTACTTTCAACTCAGTCTCCTGGGATAAGCGCACATACTAGGGTTTTGCCTTTTTTCTCCTTTTTCTTTTGAGATGGTGTCCTAGCTGTGTGACCTAGGAGAGTTGTTCACCTCCTAGAACGACGATTTCCTGTTCTGTGAGATGGGATCCTTAACATCAGCCCATGTGGCTTTCTTAAGGGCTCAAGTAAGATAATGCAGTGACATGTCTCTAGAAAGGGTTGGTATAAGCTCTCCATCTTAGTGAAGCTTAATGAGGATAGGAAAATGAAATGCCTGGGGGAGGGGGGCTGGTAGCTGCTAAAGGGAAACAGCTGCAGGAAGCTGGCTTCTAGGATACATTTTGCATCATTATTTCTGTTAAAAATATTCGACTTCCGATTTCCAGTTTGGCCTGTAAAGAGCTTGGAAGTCACCACTGTCCTAACAAACAAAAAGTTTCACAAACTGGAAAATCAATAAATCTTTAGGCCCATCAGAGAAGTGAAGTTACATGGCAAATCGCTATCCCCAAAATCGGAGCGACAGATGGGTGGATTGAATATACTGAATTACCATTTATCAGAGTGGAAATCTCCTGAGAACCAGTGCTGGTAATTGACAAACAGTGGAAGACAATTGTGGAAGTTAAAAACTCAAGGGGGATCCAGTGTTAGAGGTTCCCCACACATCCGGGAGTTTTACTTCCAGGAGCTCTACTAGTTCTTCACTTGAGTCTCAGAGAAAACTCCTTTCCTGCTTCTGGTAAGGGGAGGGGAAAAAACCATTCTGAAATATACCAAAGCATTCTTTTCCTGTTAACAAGGTCTGCCTTCTAGAGAAACTACTTGATAAGAGCCTAACCTGCTGGGGTTTCTTCAGAACCCAACCTATCAGGCAGATGGAGAAATATCTGCAACTTCAGCTGGTTCTGGCCTTCCAGTGGATGATTAAAACAAACAAACAAGCAAAAACAACCAAGGAATAGAGACCAAAGCCTTTAACATAACCCTAAATCTTCAGGAAAAACCCAAATTTAGTGCTAGTCCATGGCAAGGTGGTTGAGGAGGCTGGATTTCACACGGCCAACTGTGTGGTTTGATTATGGACTGGCAGCTTGAAAATCGCGGTGGATGCATGTGTGTGTGTGCCTAAAATTCTGAAAGGAGGGAGAAATGGAGGAGATGGGACTGCAGCATGACCGTTCCCCATGAGGGGAGTGCTTTCTTACTTTCTCTTCCTTTCTCTCTGGTGAATACATGTGCCCTCTGGCAAAATTAAACACACACACACACACACACAAAATTAACTATTCAGACTTGAATTCTTTTCATAAAATGGATTCAATAACCCTAATTTTGCTACCTGTTGGATTATTCAAAGAGCAAGAGACTTGCTGGAAAACTCCTTACAAATTATAATGGCTAAAATCACAATACCTGGCAATATCAGGCCCAGGCAGGGATGCGAAGCAACCAGAACTCTCATACATTGCTGGCGAAAATGTAGAATTGTATGGCTACTTTGGAAAACTGTTTTTGCAGTTTCTTATGAAGTTAAAAATATATCTAACCATTATATCCAAGAATTCCACTTCTAGTTATTAATATTTACCCAAGAAATGAAAACTGATGTTCACATAAAACGTAAATATTTACAGTGACTTTATTCATAATTGGCAACAACTGGGAACAATCAAATGTCTTTGAACTCATGAGTGGATAAACTATGCATATCTATATAATGGAATCTGCTGAATGATAAAAAGGAACTATTGATATATGCAATGACATGGATGAATCTTAAATTCACTATGCTAAGTGAAAGATGCCAGACTCAAAACTCTACATCCTCTACGGTTCTATTTATGTGACATTTTGGAAAAGATTATAGGACATAAAACAGATGAATGCTTGTCAAGGGGTAAGGGGGGAGATTGGATGCAAAGAGACAAACAGTAGGGGTGCTCTTGATGGTTGAAATGATTATTTGACTATATGTGTTTATCAAAAGTCATAAAGCTGTAGACTAAAACATGGAGAATGTTAGTGTATGTAAACTATAGTTAAATAAACAAGACTTTAAAAAGAGAGTCAGCTGCTGGGGAAATGGCTTACAAAGCAGTTATCAAAGGACCAAAATCATCCCCATAACAGTAGCCAATGAAGAGAATTCTTCCATGGCTTAGAAGAGTGGCTTGAGATATGAAAGAAAGATATTGTATGTATCCACTTAATATAAACCAACTATCTGCACTCTATGGTAGAGATTGAAATATTGGCGGACATAAAAGCAGTGCAAATAGTTAATGAGGATAAGACAGTGTGGAACGGGGGAGAAAAGAGTATAGAGAAAGATAGCAAGAGAGGCATGACATTAGTAGGACACAGATATGGTTTATTACCTGTGGATGATGGCGTGTATAGTATTTTCAACTGGATTGGTTTGAGAAGTATTTCATGTTAGGTAAAGTCTTTTTACAAGCAAAATGAGAAATAGTGATTGACTGTTTAAAAAATAATTGGAATAATAATAATGATGATCGGGAAAACTAATGAAAAGCTATTGGATGATGAAATGGGGATGTTAATGTCTCTGTATTGACTGATATGCATGGTATTCCTTCTGGAAAAAGAAAGGTAATACACTGTAAAGTGATATGTGATTCAATGTAATATAAACAAGATTATCATGATAATAAATAAATAAATAAATTTTTAAAAATTTCAAAATATATATAAAAAAAAAGAAGAGTGGCTTGGAAATTTATGGGAAGCCAGAATGAGATTATTATTAATTATTTTATTTATAATTATTTAATTAAACATTTATTGTTTCTTCCAAATGCTGGAGGGATGAGAGAAGAACAAGGTTCAGCTATTATTTATGAAGGGCTTACGATCTAGTGAAAGGGAGTAAAAAAAATGCAATAATAGTATAGCATGATTATTATATTCAATAATAAGTAAATAATTAGTATATAATTAGATTCTTCCCACATTATATAACTGAAAGCTAAGTATTTTCCTTCTTTTTTTTATAGAGAGATTTTTGCTATAGGGGTGTACACTTACTGGAGAGACAGAAAGTGAGAAATCACCCTCCCTCCCCCAGGAAGGATGGCCATGCTGCAATCCCTTCTCCTCCATTCTCCTCTTGGGATTCTGGGCATGCACACACATGCGCCCAGCGTGAGTTTCAAGCCGCTGGGTCTGGGACTCGAACTGTGCTCAACTACATGAGAGTCCAGAGACATAGCCATTGTGCCTTCTGCTGGTCCCAAGCTAAGCATTGTTAGTTACGACCTAGCTCTGGGTACTTAGCAGCAGTAGAATGACAGCAATATTGACTGCTTACTACAGGAGGGATCCTATTCTAAACACCCATCTAAATCTCACAAACAGCTATGAGGAAGGCAAAAGACAGAACAGGGATTCAGCATCCTGTCAGGACAACTACCTCCTCACCATTACAGTACACTACAGCTAGAGACATATAGTGACATGGTCACCTAGAATCCCATATTTTGGAACTGGTTGCTATAATTCTGACTTGGTTTCCTCAACATCAGAGAAGAAAATCAACCACGTGTAGGGAGGGCAAATATGCAAAATTCTGCTTCAGATACCAAGATAAACTCTTCTACTTTTTGTATCCCTTTCTGTATTTACCATTTCCCTACCTCCCATGATTAAAGTAGTACTTATTGCAGAAAAGGAAAAAGAGAAAAAAAAAAAAAGACAAATAACCCATCACCCATAATCTATCATGAAAAAGTACAACTCTTCATGTTTTGGCACATTGCCTTCCAAGTCTTTTTCTTTAAAAAAAACTTTTTTTTAAAAAAAAAGTATTTACATAGCCAACATCATACTTAAATGTAATTTCGAATCCTGCTTTTTATCACTTAACATCAGAGCATAAACTCTCATCATTGTAAGTGGCTGCATAATAATCCATCCTGTGGATAGTCTGTGATTTATGAAGTGTTCCTGCACAGCTAGATATTTAGGTTGTTTCCCGTGTTTTCACTATTCTAAATAACAGCACTATGAACATTCTAGTCCATAAATCTGTGTGTGCATTGCAGATTATTTTTTTGGGATAGTTTCCCAGAAATGTAATTGCTAGGTTAAATGTCATGAATGTCTTAAAGATTACATAGTGATGTAGAATTCTTAAAATTTGCAAATAACATTCTTTGCAAAAAAATAAAAAGCCTTCCAGGGGGTCAAAAACTGTATATGGACTTGTTCTTGTGTGTAAGTGTGGAAATGTGGGATTTAGGGATGCGAGACAGAACTGCAACCTTTCGGTTGTGCTTTAACCACTTTTCTTTTTTTTCTTCTTGTGTGATACCTTTCAATTTTCAGGGCTACATGCTGATTAAATATTGATTTGCTAAGGGCCAGCAAATGGAAGTGAATTCCAAGTATGGAGTGTGTATGTTTCTTCTAAGGAGAGCCACCCCCAGAATCAGCTAGGCATTTTTTATTTGGCAACAGCACTTTCATTGCCATTATCTCAATAGCTCTTCAAGACTGTCTGGAGAATGATGGGGCGTTGCCATCCCCATTCCTAGGTCATTCATTAGAAATTTGAATCCAGAAGGAAGAAGTGACTCACCCAAGGTCACAGAGCTGGCTGGAGAAAGAATTTTAGTTCCCTGGCTCTAAGGCTACAGTCCTTAGTGTGAACTGACTCTGCCCCCTTTCCCCAAATTCAAATGTCGAAAGGAATCCCCAATGTAACTGTGTTTTGATATAGAACCTATAAAGGAATAAAAAAAGTCAAGCGAGGTAAAAAAAAAAAAAAAAAAAAAAAAGTCAGACCCTACTTTTAGAAGACTGGTGTCCTTACAAGAACTTCAGAAGGGCTGTTGGTGATGCGATGGAAGAGTGATACTCTGTGGGGCCAACAGGTGGCGTGGTGGTTAAAGGCGTTGGATTCCCACATGGCCGACATCGGTTCAAGTCTCAGATCTGGCGGCTTGCTTTCTCATTTTCCCTTTCTCTCTCTGTCTCTATCTGGTCAAACTGAAAAATAATAATAGCAAATGGAAATAAATAAATAATTCTTAGAAAGAAAGAAAGAAAGGAAGGAAGGAAGGAAGGAAGGAAGGGAGAAAGAAAGAGAGAAAGAAAGAAAGAAAGAAAAGTGATGCTCTGTGAGGTGGACCCACATGAGAAGGTTCCAGGTTGGCATCCATATGTGTGCCCCTATCCAGGCCTCGCTGAGGCTGGGGATGAATCAGTGTCAGGACCCTGCTGAGACTGCTGTCTGTCTCTCTCTTTCTCTTGCTTGCTTGTGGAAGAAGTGTGTTTTTAAAAAACAAAGAGGACGAGACACCAAAGCTCTATGCACACATAGCGAAGAGGCTACAAGGACATTGTAAGAAGGTGGCTGTCTACAAGCCAGGAAGAGAGACCTCACCAGAAGCCAAGCCTGATCACAATTGGATCTTGGATTTTTTAGAATAGTTTCCCAGAAAAATCCCCTCAGAACTGTGAGAAAATAAATTTCATTTGGTTAAGCTACTCTCTGTGGTATCTGTTATGACAGCCCAAGGAGTCTGGTAACAGCTCCTAACCACATCAATGCCAAGAACCACATCTTTTATTTCCTCCTTGGGTGCCCATGAGCAGGTGCCCTAGCTACTACCTATCACCTTCAGGAGTCTCATCTTCTCAAGCATGTAACATCTTGTTTAGTTGTGCAAGCTGGGGTGAAAGTCTCTTCTAAGGAGGTTTAGTGAAAGGAACAGACAAGAACTGAGGCTCAGTTTCTTGAACCAGGCTTTGTCAAAACTTGCTAAAGGATCATAGGCAGGTCACTTCTCTCTCAATTTGAATGTGTCCCCCAAAACTCATGTGTTGAAATTTGGTTGCTATTGTGATGGTATTAAGAGGATGGAAACTTAATCTGACTATGATATTAAAATGTGAGCCCTTTGGGAGATGATTAGACAAGGTCACCAGGGTGGGAGGCCTCCATGATTGAATACTGGTGTTTTCACTGGAAGAGGGAGAGGCCAGAGCTGATGTATACATGCTCTTCCCTCTCATCTCATAATGCTCTGCATGGCCTGGGGTCTCTGGAGAATAGAAACCAGCAGGAGGGCCCTCATCAGAGGCAGTCCCTCAATTTTGGCCCTCCAGAACTGTGAGCTAAATGCATGCACTGCTATTCTTTACAAGTGACCCAGTCTGTGGTATTCAGTGATAGCAACAGAAAAATGGACCACAACATTTCTGACTGTGTTTTTCCATCTGTAAAATAAAGTGTGCCCCATCAGGCTCTGGAGTTATACAGATGTGGGTTTGAATCTGGGATGAGACATTAACCGTGTTACTGAGGGCAAGTAACTTAAAATTAAATTATAAGTAAATCAGATCAGGCCTTGGTGGTGGAGTCAGTGGTGTGCTGACTGCAGACCTGGAAGCCATGTGGCCTGTGGGTGGTTCAGATCCCCAGCCCTGTGGACATGAGACTCAGGTGCTCACGCCCAAGACGCCAAGAGCTGGGGGGCTGAGGGAAGGACAATCATGGTTTGACAGACCCTGGTAGGGGTGGAGCTCTCTCTCACTCTCCTTCTCTCTCTCTCTTACATGCACCTGCTCTTTATCATGAATAAACTAAATAATCTTTAAAAATTAAATTAATAGAGAATGTATGCAGAACCCTAGCACATATAAAAGGTCAGTAAAAGGCGCCTCATTCCCTTGATTAAGTAAGTAAGGTAATAATACATGCTGAGTGCTGCAAACAGTGTCTGGCACTTAGCGCTGTGTGAGTTTTAGCTACCATAATTTTTCTTTTGCTAACAGAGAGTAAGGTCTGAAAAAGTAATAGTCATTATTATTACTTGGGGTCTCATCTCCCTCCATTCCCCTCCAAAACTAAACCCTAATCCTCCGAATCCTGGGTCCCCCTTCTTCCCCTACCCCTATAGATCCCGCGGGCTTTCGCGCCCCAGAGCGCTTGTCCAAGCTGTTTCCTCCGCCTGCTATTCCTTTTCTCCTCCTCCCAAGCTCAGATGTCTTTCCCTCTGGGATTCTGGTCTTCACCACCCCCCTCCTCCCAGTCAGAAGGAATGGCTCCTTGATTTGTGTCCTGCTAAGAAAACAACTCCATATAGCACTTAGTTCTTTGTGCCTGGTGGTTCGGTTAACCCTTTCGGAGCCTACCTCCAAAAGGCGGCCTCTGAGGCACAGCGCTGGGCGGTCGCCTCTGGGGGGGTCACTCGAAGCGTCTAGCACAGCGCGGGACAGAGAAAACGGGCCGTTGAGCAGAGGGGTTCAGTTTAACTCCTAGAAGCCCAAGCCTCCGACCCTCTGCAGGCCATCCTCGGTGAACCCCTTCTCCTCCTCGGGCTCGGATTCTCCCTTTCCCGCGGTCACCTGAGTCGGCCGGGATCCCCAGGGGTCCGGTCGGCTCCACCCAGGCCAGTCCCTCCAGCCCCTCCTCGCCAGCGCCTCCCCTCCTCCTTCCCCGGGCTGAGCCCCGCGGGGCTGGGGGCGGAGTCTCGGCCCTGGGCCGAGAGCCGGGCAGGGAGGCGCTGGGCTAGCGGTGGGTTCCAGACTCGCCGCTACCGCCGCCGGGCCGGGGGGCAGGCATGGCCGAGGGCGTGTGAGCGCCGAGCGCTAGGGGCCGCCGCCACCATGCCCGGGGGCGCGGGCGCCGCCCGGCTCTGCCTGTTGGCGCTCTCCCTGCAGCTGCTCCGGCCGCGGGCGGCGCAGGAGCCGGGATGGAAGAGAAGTAAGTGGCAGGGCGCGGGGGGATGCAGGCGAGCGGGCTGCATGGCTCGGGGAGCTGGGAGTCCCCCTGAGGGTCGACGGTGCCGGGACTGCGATCCCCGAGCCGCCCACAACTCTGCGGGGCCTGCGCCCTGCCACCCGCGTCTGGAAGCCCAGGCTTTGTTCCCACGCTGTGCGTCCCGGGAGATGGTGGAGGTCCGGGCCGGCAGAAAACAGCCGGTCCTCCCCCGGCTCGCCTTCCTTTCTCCCCCTCTCTTTCTCCTTCCTCCGTTTTTCTGCTTTTGGCTTCTCTTGCCGCCGCTCTCCGGCTCTTCCCTCCTCCGTTTTCTCACGGTCCCTCATCTCCGCTCCGCCTCTCTCCGGCTCATCTGCCTTTTCTCCCGCCCGCTGCTCTGAGCAGCCTGAGCTCCGAGCGTCCTCCTGGCGTGGCCTGGGGAGCGGCCAGTGCCACGGTCAGTGCCAGGCGCACGCCGGTGGGGTAGGGGACCAAACGCACCCTCCCGGACCATGCTTACCGCATGCGGGAGCTGACCCCTGGTTGTGTACCTCGGACCCCTGATTGACCCGGACTGTACGGGTCAAGTCCGACGCACCCATTTTGCGGATGGGAAAACCGAACACCCCCCCTCCCCCAAAGAAGGGACTTGTCCAAACCACAGCACGGATCGAGGTCTCCGCTGGCCCTGGAAGCAGGGGCTCGCTAGCAACCCACCCGCCCTCCGCCCTCCCTGGGCCTCAGTTTCCCTTTCTGTCAGCACAGGGAGCTAGACTGGATGCTTCCCGCTTGCAGGCTGGGTGCTGTGTCTGTTTCTCACAGCGTTTCCCAGACCCCGTCTCCTCCGGTTCCCATCCCTCGGGGGCTCTCGTCGGGTTTCGCGGAAGGAAAGGTCCCGCGGGGGCGGTGCCCGGGTTCTGTCAAGATGACCCGAGCACGCCTGGCCCTTGCTTCGCCGCGGCAGACCGGCTTGGCTGACTCCAGACGGCTGTCAGCGTTTTCACATAAAACTGGAGCCAGCCGGGCGGGGCCAGGGCGGGCGGCAGGGACCCCGCGGCCGCGCGGAACCTGGAGGAGGTGCACGCCCGGACCGGGACGGTGCAGCACTTCCAGGGCCGAGGTCCTGCAGACACAGCAGCTTTCTGGACTCTTGCACCGAAAGGGAAACCAAGGCACAGGGGCTTCGCAAAGAGCCCGAGAAGCCTTGTTTGGGAGGCTCCTGAGGTAGCGTGAGCTCTGTCTATTCTCTGTCCAGACCCTAAAGTGAGATCTGAGTCAGAGCTTAGGGTTAGTAGTCAAGCCAGAAGGAAGGAAAGGAAAGCAAGTTTTTGCACCCAGCCCAGGCCCCTTCTCCGAGTTCTGAATCCTAGCAGACCACTCGGTGGGGTAGGGTTGCAAGTGAGTATCTGGAAGATCATGCAGGTGTGAAAGAAAGGAAATGATCTGCAATCCCCAATCCGCAGCTGTTAATAGACTGGGCTTCTCCCCCTTCAATCTTTGTGTGTTCCTAGAAATATACATTGATAAAATTGAAGCCGTCCCATAGGAACAGTTTGGTGTCTTGCATTTTCACTTCACATCCTGAGCATTTAACCATGCCATTAAATTCTCCAAAACCATGGTTCTAATGACTCTATAAATTCCATTGAGAGATAGCAGAAGTAACATTTTCAAAAAGTTTAAAACATGACTGTCATACAAATGTGGCAACATTTATTCAATTCCTCAGTAGTGAACAGGATGAAAGCTGATTCAAAGGTGCATTAGAGGCTCAGGGGTAGAACAGGCATTGGAGAAAGAATGCAGGGATGGATACAGAAGCCATAGATCTCTGGGGCAAAATAACCCTAATTCTTGTTAACTTTTACTGTCCTGAAATCATGTACATTTTGTCAGGTAGAAGTCTACAGTTGACATATAATTTCACAGAGGATAGGCCTTTAATCAACAGTAAATAAAAATTCAAACTACATTCCCTAGATAACCCAGTAATCCAGGAGACCTGTTAAACAGTCATGCCATTGGGAGAGCATCCTGCTTGCTCTTCTCCTTATTGCCAAGTTTTGAACAATTTCTCTTAAGATGTACATTTTTCCTCTATCGCTGAGGCTTTAGATTGCTTTCGGTATTTTTTTTTGCAATTATAAATATTGTTTAACTCCTTCAAATATTCTGTTAAGTGTCATATAATTCCTTAAAAAAACAACAACAAAAACCGCAGATTTATCAGAGCTACCAGCATGGGGACTATGCCTATGGTTCTCCATGAATATTAATATTACTTGGCACATAGTTAAGTACTTGGAAAATATTTCATAAATAAATGAATGCATTGTTTCTGATTTTTATCAGACTGATGAAACTAATGTTAGTTAGTCCAATGAGGTTTTTTTTTTTTTTTTTTTTTAGGTATATATTTGCAAGTATATGCTATCAGTAATCTTTTTATTTTATTTTGAGAGAAATTTTTGCTATAGAGCACATGTGCTCTCTGGAAAGATAGAGACAGAGAGACAGAAAGTGAGAAATCACCCCCAGAGGGTATGACTATGCCACAATCTCTTTTCCTCCATTCTCCTCTTGGGATCTTGGGCAAGCACACACACACACACACAACTGGTGTGAGTTTTGAGCCACTGGGTCCAGGACTCAAACTGTGGTTGACTACATGGGGGTCTAGCAACATAACAATTAGGCCATCTGCTGGTCCCTCTATCAGTAATCTTAAAAGAAAGTTAGTAATCACTCATAACCCCAACACTCTAACGTAACAGAACAACTACGGCCATCTTGTGTATCACTCATTATATTCTGTGTGATTGATGTGGTTGGTTTAGAAAGACTAGATTTTGGAGTCCTCATCCTCATCCCTAGGAGTCCTATGAATTTGGCCTAACACCCCCCACCCCCCGCCTTTTGTCCTTTTGCTATAGGGCACATGCACTTGTTAGAGTGAGGAGAGAGAGAAAGAGAGAGGGAGAAAGAGTGAGAAAGCACCCCCAGGGAGCATGGCTATGCTGATTCCTTTTCCTCCATTTTCCTCTTGGGATTTTGGGCATGTACATTCATACATCTAGCAAGTTTTCAAGGCACTGGGTCCAGGGTTTGAACTGCATAGTTGGCCAAGTGGGATCCAGCCATCTAAGCACCACACCACCTGACTAGCCCATGCATTTGGCCTATTCTTTTTTTTTTTTTAAAGAGAGATTTTTACAATAGCGTATGTGCACTCACTGGAGAGACAGAAGGCAAGAAATCACCCCCCAGGAGGGACGGGCATGCTACAATCCCTTCTCCTCCATTCTCCTCTCAGGATCTTGGGGATGCACACACATGTGCCCAGTGTGAATTTTAAGGAATCAAATTGGGGTGGACCACATGTGAGTCCAGTGATGTAACCATTATGCCATTTGCTGGTCTAGATTTGGCCTATTCTTTTTTTAAAATTTTATTTAACTTTACTTATTTTTTTATTACATTTTTGACCTGAGAGGGATAGAGCACGAGCAAGAGAGAGAGAAAGTGAGAAAGCAGCTGCCAGGTCCGGGACTCGAACCACAGCCAACAATAACCATATGGGAGTCCAGCACCCTTAGCCACCACGCCACCTGCTGGCCCCCAGATTTGGCCTATTCTTGTGCATACTCATTTGCTTAGGTCTTGGGAAATGGCCATTTTATAATGGTGGCCTGCAACCAGTGTTTGAGGTCTATACTGCCTCAAAAAAATCTCTCCGGTAGTTTTAGTTCCTATTCTTTTGCAAAATAGGAATTCTGCTACTTACCTGCTAGGGAACTTGTGAGGAGATAGAAGAACTGGTGTTGGGAGTGATTCAAAGAGCAGGAAGTGAAATAGAAATCCAAATTGTCATTAGGAAGCGTTAGTTGGTGTAATGGTGCATTGTGGGTCAGGAGGCAATCTCACTTTGACTGACCTCAATAATGCTATGGGAGGGGTCCAGGACTCAAACTGTGTGTCGTGGTGGTTAAGGCAGCTGGATTCCACATGGCCGACTGCCTGGTCTGAGTCCTAGAACTGGCAGCTTGAAAAATATGTCAGGTGTGCTTGTGTGCGTGCGCATACTCAAAATCCAGAGAGGAGAGTGAAGGAGAAGGGATTAAATTGTAGCCATCCTTCTGTCTCTCTCTTTCTCTGTCTCCAGGGAGTGCACGTGCCCTATGACATACATACATACATACATACATAAATGCATGCTGTAAGATGGGCAAGTGGCTATCACTGTCTTCATTTCAGAGATGAGAAAGGTCAAGTTGAGTGGAAACAATGCCCACGGGCTTTCCTCCAGAATGCACCCAGAATCCCACCACCTCATTCCTCTCCACTGATGTCATTCTGGTCTGAACCGTGGTCATCTCTCTCCAGCACTACCACAAGTCTCCAGCCTGGCCTTCTTGCTTCTACTCTCACTCCTGCCATTCTCCTTCAGCCCACCCCCCTTCTCCACCCAGCAGGCAAGGTCATCTTTTTAAACCAAATACAGATCATATTGCTCTGTGTTGAAAACATGCATCTTTCATGTCTGTTTATGGTAAAATCTAGCTATTTTCCATGGCTTCTGCATGATCAGAACCATCACTGCCTTGCTGACCATGTCTCTTACCAACTTCCTCCCTCGTTGACCCGCCTCTAGCTGTGTCTGTCTGGTGCTTGTTCTTTAGACTGGCCAAGTCCATTTCAGTTCAGGCAAGGCCATGGCACTTGCCAGCCCTTTTACCTGCAGCACTTTCTCCACAGATCTTTGTATGCCTGCCTCCTTCTAGTCCCTCAGCTTTCAGACATCATTTTTGGGGCCGGCCCCAGAGCACAATGGTTGAGCCCTGTGCGTAGAGAACTAGATCTCACATGTCTGATTGCAATTAGAGTCCCTGCCGCTAGAACTCAAAAACACGCTGGGTGCATGTGCAAGTGTGTGACAAGATGGAAAAATGGAGAAAAAAGAATTGCACTATGACCATACCCTGTTCAGTGGTGCTTTGTTCTTCTTGCTCTCTCCCTTCTCTCTAGTGAGTGTATGCACCCTCTGGCGAAGGAAAAAGAAAACATTTTTCCTGTTCATTCTGTCTAAAATAGACATCTGCTGCTAGCTGTCTCTTTATTTCATGACCCTATCTTATTTTTTCGGGGCACTTGGCATCATGGGAAAACGTTTGTTCATTGTCTCCCACCTCTGGAAGGTAAACTTTGTGTGAGTACAAAGACCTTATTTGCCTTGTCTACCACTATATCACCACCACTAAAAGAGTGCCTGGCCTTATAGTAAGTGCTGAAAGCCTGGAGTCCAGCAGGTCTTTTTTAAAAAATATATTTTATTTAATTTTAATTTTTTTAATACATTCAATCACTATACATCACTTAGCTTGTAAAGTGAATTTTCCATCACGAATACATTTCACACCAGTCCAGTTGAGGATATTATTATACACGTTGTCATCAAGAGATAATAATCCATTTCTGTGTCCGTAAATGTCTTGCCTCTCTATTTTTCTCCTGAATGTCTTTCCTCACACTCTCATCCTTCTCCTACCCTCTTCCAACAAGTATCTGGTATCTATAACTATTTTCCATGTTTCTATATTCTCTAATCTTTCAGTTTCAGCCATAGAGTGTGAACAGTCGATACATATTAAGTGGAGACATACAATGTCTTTCCTTCTTAGCCTGGCTTGCTTCACTCAGCAGTAAATCTTCCATATTTGCCCACTTTTTATCAAAAGCCAGGGTCTTCTTTTTTTTTTTTTTAATGGCTGAGTAGTATTTCAGAGTAAATGTGCCACACTTTTTCAATCTATTCTTCTGTTCCTAGGCAGGTCTTCTACTGACTGAGTACCAGGATCTTTCCAGGTGGCATGGTTGTGGCAGAATATGCATGTGTGGCTTGTCTGGGGTATGGAGACCCGAGATTTCAATTGTTGTGCATCTTGTATTGGCAGGAGGACATGAGGAAGGCAGCCCCCAGCTACAGCATGAACTAATAATACCTCAGTGGAAGACCTCAGAAAGCCCCATGAGAGAAAAGGTAAGACTCTAAGTTCTCACTTCTAGAGGCAGGAGTTGACAACTCCAGTCCATGAGGCTTTATAGCACCTGCTTGACTTTCTTGGCCATCTCGTCATCACCACTAGTTCTGTTTCCGGCCCACTCCATCCTCTCTGTGTGGAAGTTTTGGATATCCCACATGGGACTTTCTTTCATTGTGTGACAAACTTCTAGAACACATGCGGGTAGTATTTGTTGAGGAAATGAAAATCCACATTAATGCTGACACGAGCTTAGTGAACATGTGATGGTGTCACAAAAATCATTTCAACTGGAGTCCTTGAATATTATCATTGTTTTCGCTCTGTGTAATAGTTCATTTTATTGAAGAAATAATGTACTTTGGGGGAAAAAAAAGAGGAAAATCTAACCTATTAATAAGAGATAGGGTAGGAATCTACCATTTGGGAATATTATCTTAAAATCCAGTAGGATCTTTGAGCCAAACCACTAGCAAAATGCATGAGCTTTAGGAAGGGATTTGGGAGCAACACACAAAACATTATCCTCTTCTTGCCGAGAGGACCTACGCATCTAGGATACTCTTTGTGGTTCTGGTTTTTATGGCCGAAGTGAGATGTGAAAGAGTTAGAAAGGAAGATTGGAATTTGTGTACTGGTCACCAACTATGTGACCTACTTTCTAAAGAAATTGAGTTTCCTCATTTATAAAATGGGCCTTAGAAGAAAGAAGAAGAGAGGTGGGACAAGGGGCTGGTTTTTAAGATTCCTTTGGGTTCAAATCATCTGTGATATATTGGGCAAAATATAGGAGCAAGATGACAGGAGGGAGAGAGATGTGTCGAGGAAGAGTTCACACATTGTGACTCTTGAGTCTGAAAAGATAAATGGAGAGAATTCCTGACGTAATACCGATGTGTCAAAAAATGCTTCAACTTGGATTTATTAAGGGAACTTAGTGAAAATTTCAGCACAAATCCTAGCAAGTAACATTTTGTCCTAAAGGCAATGAACAGATGAAACTCATTTCATCAACAAGTAGGAGAAGCTGAAAATAGCTTCAGGAAAAGTCTAGACAAATTAATGGATGGCCATCTTAGAGCAGATTCTTTTTAAAATCAAAGATCTTGGGTATTGCAAACTGCCCATTGTTGCCTAAGAAATGGATCTGATACTTTTCATAGAGGTGTTTTTGTTCCCTCCAGATGTGGGATGCTGGGTATCCTCAGGAAGGGCCCGAGAAACAAAGTGGAGGACCAGATCCTGTCTTTGTTCCCCACCATTCTCTGCTGAGAATATGGGTCATTGTATTCTGTAGGAATAGTCAACTGTGCCTGGCACCATAAACATATGTTGAATGAACAAATGAATGAATGGAAAGAGAGAGAGAGAGAGAGACTAAAAAAGATGGATTTGGGGGCAGCAAGTGGTGTGGAGGTTAAGGCAATTGGATCCCACATAGCGAACATCACAGTTTGTGTCCAGGACCCAGCAACTTAAAAATCATGCCACGTGTGTGTGTGTGTGTGTGTGTGTGTGTGCATGCCCCAAACCCTGAGGGACTAGAGGAGAAGGGATTGTGGGTGGTCATGCCTCCTGGGGTTGAGTTCTCCCTCTCCTTCTCTCGCTCTGTCCCTTTCTTGTTCTGGTGAACACGCCTGCCCTACAGTAAAAACAGGAACAAACAAACATACAAAAAAAGTGAGTTTCATCAGGTCTTATTCTTGCATATGTAATTTATTCATTCATTAAACATTAATTGGATGCACTATATAATAAATATTGTACTAGATCTTAAGGGGGACACAAACATACAGGACTGGTTTCCAATACCCTATTGAGTTCAAGGTCTAGTTAATCTTGACCTGAAGAGCAAGGACTGTCTAGGGGAGGTATAAACAGTGGTCAGATCCCTACTCTTCCTAGGGGAAGTGTTGGCGTCCCTTGCTAGCCCAGAGTAGAGTTGACAAGAGAAAAGCTGATGAAGAGACAGACAGGGAAGCTTCATAGTTCCTTAAAATGCAGTTTCATTGTTTTGCTTGACATGTCCCCTGGAAATGAGAAACATCTTCACTTAAATATCATTGTCTGAACACCTTCCAGAATAGAGTTATTTCGGGATTACCCACATAAAAATAAGTGTTAGTATTATATTGCAGCTTGTGATTCTCTGGGGGAGAGGTGATACTGCTTTGATCTGTGTCCATGTTCCTTTTCTGTGTCCACGATCATGTGATCATCTACCTCTTAGATAAGGGAATTGTCACATCTCTGATGCTGTGTCCTGCTAAGTGCTTTGTACTCTCAAATCCTTCTTGGGACTGTGTCCTTGTTGCTGTGTGTGAACGGGCAGGGTACTTGCTCCAACACTCCCCAGAATAAAGTGACAATGGGCCAGCAACCAGAGTAAATGTTGTCAGAGATGCCTCAAGGCATCAGAAATAGAAAACTGACTCTCAGTGAAAGCGACTGGCCAGACATATCTCCCCCAGCTTCCTACTCCACTGGGTTCCAAATGTCCCTGTGATAAGATGAGGCCATAGGATGAATTAGGCAATGGACAGGGTTGCCCAGTAGTCCTTGCTCGGAACTCTCAGACTTCATCGGAGCCCTTGGTGACCCGAAAGTCTCAGGGACGCCCAACTTCTCATGGGGAGTGAGGTTTGCGGCACCTAAGGAGTATGCTTGGAAGAGGCAGGCCTCCAACCAGAGGAGGCAAAGCAGGTGACCCACTTTCTCAGACATGCTGGAACTAAGCTTCGAGGTCAACCTTCAAAGAGGTGGAAACTCCACTCTAGCAAGAACGTGGAGTGAAAGGAACTTAAGACTGTACCAGCTCCAGGGTCTAGTGTTGTAAAATACAATGGGGAGAATGTGGCCAACAGCTTATGTATATGATGTTACAAAGGGCTGAGCGATGAGTACGCTAGTTACTCTGATTTAATAATCATGCAGTGTATTCATGTACTGAAAATTACATCGTTACAATTGTTATGATAATTAAAATGATTAATCATGAAAAGAGATACACTGTGTTCACTATATATGTATGTGTGTGCATATATATATATATAAAATTTATGCTTTAAAATAAGTAATCCTTTTTTTGGTATATATTACTTCTAGCTACAATATTATGCAGATGTATACATATATATGTATACATACATATATATACACATACATATATATGTATTATGTATACATATATATACATACATATATGTGTGTGTGTGTATATATATATGTATATTTTTTCCTGGCAGTAAATAATTTTATTAAAAAAAATCAGCCTTTAGTTTCATTAAAAAACAAAGCCCACAATTTATCAATTCCTTGGTCCCAAGTTAGAGAGCTCATTTTAAACACCTCACAGAAACTATCCTGTTTTAAATATGTAAATATTATGTTTTAAATAAATAATTTATTCCTTCAAAAAAAGTTCAATGGCCCTCATTGTTGAAGCATGGAAGTTTATTATGAATTGGTTTTTAAAATTTCTCAGAAGTTTCCCATTATAATAAGGTAAAAAGAGATAAACAAATCTTTTTCTTAAGTTATAAAAGCAGTCGAAAAACATGGAAAAGTGCACAAAAGAAAATAAATTAGCCCAGGATTTCACTGTGAGTAACTATGGTAACCTTTAGGTTTATTTTTCTCTACTTTTTTCCTTTATAAGAGGATATTTGGGCCAGCCAGGGCAGTGCAGCGTTAATGCATGGTCCGGACGCTGAAGCCCCGTGGGAAGGCCCCAGGCTCGTGTCCTGAGGCCTCCCTGTGCACTCCAGGTGTACACGCGTGCCCTTGATCTGCCTGGCTTAGGCTGGAGCTAGATGGCAACGTGAGGACTCTGTTGGGGATGTCTCTCTTGCTCATAGAAGAAAGAAAGAAAGAAGCTTTAAAAATATACACAGTGTAGGGCCGGCAGGTGGGCTGATGGTTGAGGCACTGGACTTCCATATGGTTGACTGCATGCAAGTCTCGGACCCGGTGGCTTGAAATTCACACTGAGCACCTGTGTGTGGGTGTGTGTGCCTAAAATCCTGAGAGGGGAATGGAGGAGAAGGGATTGTAGCATGGGCATCTCCCTTGGCGGGGGGGGTGATTTCTCGCTTCCTGTCTCTCTGGCAAGTGAGACGCGCTACAGCAAAAATCTCTCTAAAAAAAAACCCTTTTATTTTTATTTTATAATTGTCAGAGGGCATGTATGCTTGCCAGAGAAAGAAAGAAAGAGAAAGCTCTCTCAGTGGGGTGTAGTTTCACGGCAATTCCTTTTCGTCCATTTCTCTATTTTTCCAGGGTTTTGGATATGTACACACATGCAGCTGGTATGTTTTTCAAGCCACCATGGCCAGGATTTGAACCTTGCTCAGCTATATAGGATCCAGCTCCTTGTGCATGCTGTTTATGCAATGGGGCTGGCTCCAAATAATATACTTAAAAAAAAAAAGTGAGAGTAAAAAAGATTGTTTAAAACTGTAAATCACAGTACAGTGAAGTACACTGTAAAATGACACTCTTATAGCCTACCCCTGAGAATTTAACTTGATACCTACTCTGAAAAATAATTTGATAGTATGGACCAAGAGTTTTAAGATGCTTAGATTTTTTTTGATCCAGTAATATAAGACTGTCTGAAAGGAAACAAATGAAAGCATTACAGGGCCAGCCCCATGTGTGTATCTTAAAGGATCTCTTCTGGGTATGTAGCACTCTTGACCACGAGCAAATGAATTATGGGCGAAACATATCTACTTTTGGACCTATGAAACCTTCATTTAAGGTATTCCTCATTGCCTCCTTTGAGATGATTGAAGTTTCTAAACTGAAGGCCAAAATAAAATAAAATAGGAATCCACTGTGGAAAGGATCCTTGGTATTTTATAGTAGCTCCCATGTACTGAGGGCTTCCTGTGTGCCAGACACTGTGATGAATTACTGATGTTCATTATCTCACTGATCCTTACCAGAGCCCATCAGGCTGTTACTATCTCTTTGTTACAAATGAGGAAACTGAGATGTAGGGAAGGTCAGTAACATGTCTAACTTCTCACACGGCAGGTGTCAGGGCCACCTTGAATCCAGATCTGACTCCGCACCGTGTTTACTGCTGAAGATCTTGTTTTCTGGTGTTTCTGTTGCTGGACTGGGGGCAGGCAGTCATACCACATTCAGCTTGGAGTGTCTTTCCTCTGCCTTGCAGGAGAAAGCAGATGGGAGAAGGATTTGGGTCATTGTAGGATTACATTCATTCTAACATTTTGCTGGAAATGCAAGGGACCTTTTCTTGTTTGCTTCTTGTGGATCTATGTCCAGGCACTGGGCTAGGTTCTGTGCCTGTCCCTGAGAGCTTGGGTCCCCACTTTGAGGAACTGACATTGTTTTGTTCTTGCTTTTAGCATCCACTCAAAGCTGAGCTCAGGATAATGGCTGAGGGACGAGAACTGATCCTGGAGCTGGAGAAGAATGAGTAAGTGATTCCTCTTTTGTCTAAAATGAAACAATGAACGTCTATGTCAATGCCGGACACAGGTGTCGCTGTTTTTGAAGGAAGCGGTTAATGAAGTGACCCTAAGCTTAAACTTCTTGGCTTCTCTGAAGCAGCAGCTTGGAAAGACAGAGCTTGTCCGCAGTCTGTTGACTTGCTGTACCATTACTGGCCTGCTGAATGTCTTGCTTCCATTTCTGTAGGCTGCATTTCCGGGGCCTCCCAGAGTTCACTGCAGGCACTCAGGGGTGTGTGTGTGTGTAATTAAGGGCTAGGCTGGAGATCCTCAACCACTGCTGTACCAGCTACAGCCCGGTGCATGGCAGGAAGTGAAGGAGATTAGAGGACAACAGTAGAGAGAAGAGAGACGAGGCAGCGTGTGCTTGGATTTGGCACCGCAGGCTCTGATTGCTCCGTCTGTCCTAGGTCAGCTAAATCCGAGATTTCGCCAGTAGGGCATCATCAGCAGTCTCCTGGCTGCATCGAGCGAGGCTCCTCTGTCTTCCTAACCTCATTCATCTTGGGTGGTGGCCTGGCTCAGGGATATTTCCACATTGATTTGCCATCAGATGCGGGCGTATCTTGATTTATGTTATCAAAGAAGTGAATGGACATTACACATGGCTACATCTGTTGCCATTTGTCAGTCATTCCCAATCTTCTTGGCCAATGAAAAGCTCTCCTTACTTGGCCTCAAGGGTCTCTGCAGGCCCTTGGAATTCCCTACCAACAGTCCCACTTTTGTTGTGCCTCACAGACATCACAGATAAAGCTGCATGGCGTGGAGAGTTGCCTGTCTCCCCCTGGCAGCCTCTGGAGCCCCCTGGAAGCCGATGTGTAATTAAGCACATCACTGCCAAGAAAGGGATGGAGAAGGACCTCCCCATATCCATGAGGATGGGAATGACTGCTTGGCCTGGGTGAAAGGGAGAGTATAATCTATTCCAAATTTGGGCTTTCTGAACACTTGCAGAGAATGAGTGCTGTCTCATGTGGGGTTAACATCACGGCTCAGGCAGCTCATGTGGTGACAGGGCTTCCACATTTTTTCTCTGCCTCCAGTATTTGGTGGCCTTTGGAAAACCAGAAAGATGGGCCACACTGTCATTTCTGCTACTCTCCTGCTGAGAGTCAGAGCTGCTTAGGAGAGGTTCCTGCTCTCCCATTTCCCCAGGAACAGACCTGGCTGGCTGCATGCCTAGAGGGTGCAGGCTCTGCTTGCCCTGGATTTCCCCTTGGGTTGTCTTCATTGGTCCTGTAAGAAAAGGCCCTTAGAAGGTCTATTCTTTATGATCTTGCTCAGGAGCCTGCTTCAGTTTCTCCTGGTCCCTGCCCTTTAATTTTATTGCAATCTAAATGTTCCCCACTGTCACTTAAGTCTAAAGTATTCCTTTCTGCCCCAAGTCAAGCACATGACCCTGAGATTGTGTTGGTGGCATGGGAAAACCTTGAAGAGCTGGACGACCAACCAGGGTCTGCAGGTCTTGAGTCCCTTTCTTTCCCTCCTGTTTTGGAACCTTTGCAAGAGATCATAGAAAGAGCAGAAAGATGCCCTAGGAAACAATGAATGTGGGACCAGCAGATGGCGTAGCAGTTACATCACTGGACTACCACATGGCTGACTGAGGTTCAAGTCCTGGAGCCGGTGGCTTGAAAAATCACTCCGGGCATGTGTGCATGCGTGTCCAAGATCCTGGGAGGAGAATGGAGGAGAAGGGATTACAGTGTGGCCATCCCCCCCCGGGGGTGATTTCTCACTTTCTCTCTCACTGTGTCTGTCTGTTTCTCTCTCCTGTGAGTGCACATGCCTGAAGGCAAAAACTTCAAAGAGAAAAATGTAAAGAGAACACTGAACGCCATGGTGGTTTTATGTGGGGATGTAGAAAATTCAATTCAAAAAAGATAAGGCCACACAACAAGTAGACTTAAGAGGTGAGACTGGGATCATTTGTATATTTTGGCTTGGGCCTAGAGTCACAGAATGTGACTTGGGACAAACTGCTGAATCCTTTGGGGCGTCCGTGTCCTCATCTCTAAGATGAGGACAGCCATGCCAACCAAGCTCAGGGTGGTTGTGAGGACTGGGTGAGGCGCTATGCGTGAAAGGCTGACAGAGCACACAGTGGGTGGCCAAGTCCTGCTGTGATTTTGATTGCCCCATGCTGAGGAGAGCTGGCCGATGTGGGTTTTTTTGGTCTGCTGCACCAAGAGCACCTCTCATTTCACAGCGAGTGGCCTGGGGCTGGATGTGGTTCCTGGCTGCTGGAGTTGGCAGAAGGCAGGAGACTTGATAAAAATGGAAGCAGCAGAGCCAAGCCATATGACCTCACCAGGTGTCCCTGGGGAATGACTTCCTGCGATTTTCATCCAAATTGGGCTTTTTTGTTTTTGAACATGTGTTAGTGAGCGGAACTCCAACTGCACACGACTTCCTAGGGTGTTTGTTTCCCAAAGCCTTCTCATTCATGATGTGTGTGAGTCTGGATTCAAAACAGCTTTAGGCTGGGGGGAGGGAGGAGGTGCTTTTCTGATTTTTCAGACTGCTGTATTAAAGGCTTTCTATGTCTGTGATATGTTTGGGGGAGGGGCGGGAGATAGACCCTGTGCTTAGTGACTTCTCAGGCTCTGGTTCTTAACCTCCTGGCTCAGTTCATTCATTCTTTCCTTCTATTGTACATCTGTAGTATTCCTGGTACCGGTGTAGACCCTGGGGATAAAGCTGTGAATGAAACAGTTCAACCTTTCTGGAGCTTATAAGAATATAAGCTGGGGGAAAGTAAGTGATTAAGTGAATGTTTAGCGCATCAGATGAAGAGTTCTGTGCAGGAAACAGAGGAGCATAAGGGCTCAGAGGGTGCAGGGGCTAGGAGGGAGCTGCTGTTCATGAATGATGCTCAGGGGTCTTTGCTGGTGGATCGGTATTTGAGTCAAGACCTGAAGGAGGCGAGGGAGTTAGCCATGCAGAGAGCTAGGAGATGACAGTTCCAAGGAGAGAGAATGGCCAAGGTCAAAGACCCTCACAGAGTGTGACTAATTCCAGTCCCCCTTCTTCCCCCCACCCCCATGCATTTCTCCATACATTGGATTCTCAGGCCTTTCAGCAGAGGTAGACAATAGCTTCTGAGACTCCCAGGGGAGGGAGAGGACATTTTAAATTTCTTTTTCATCCTCCTGAGGTGTCTGGCCTTCTCCCATCAAATCAAAGCCCACGTGCTAATGCATGGCCCAAAATAGCAGTGAGCAAGCCTTTAATGGAATTCACACATGGAGAGATCACCAAGAATGGTGAGGACGAGGAGCAAGTGGGAGGACCAGGAGAGGGGGAATGGAGCAAACAGAGCTTCAGTTCTGGCAGCAGACACATCGAGGTGTCTTAGGTCCATGGCACAGCAACTGGCAGCCTTTGCTTTGATGCAAGTAAATGGGTGACAGCTCTGTGAGAGACATACTCCTCTTTCTCTAGTAAGTGGAGGTGCAAAGAATGACCTCTTAGGGATTATCTGAGGATACCTCTCATGTCAGAGTGGACTATATTCAGATCCTAGCTCTGTCATTCTGTAGCTGTGGGTTTACTACAGTTCCACACAGATCCAGGGAGTTGAAGTGAGATGGTGCATGCAAAGGGCCTAGCATAGTGCCAGGTTTGTATTCCATGCTCAATAAATGGCAGCTCTTTGTTTTAAATTCCAAAAGCAATACATGCTCTTGGTTAAACAGGTAGCAACGCCAAGTAAATAAAAGAATGAAAGTTTCCCACCTGGAAGGAGAACCCACCGTCAACTGTTCAGTCAGTCTTCTCTAGACCTTGTCTAGGCATATTGAGAGCATGCACATGGATATTGACAGATATAATCACACAGATACACATATAGATTGCTGTTTTTGTTGGGGAGGAGGGAGGAGAGATGAATATACCAGATATGGCTGCATGACACAGCTGGGTGTCATGAAGACAGTACTCTGCTCTGACAAAGCGTATATTACATGGTTTAACATCTGCACTCACACGTACATAGAATTTGCAAATGTTGGTGCATAGCTGTCATCAGGAGAAATGTACTTGTGATTGAGGTGGTGTGGCACAGTAGACATGGCACTAGCTCAGAGACATGATGCAGAATTGGTCAGCCAGCCAGGTGTCCTGCCAAAGCCTCCACTGTCATCCATAGAATGAGGATTTTATCTCAGTTGGGCTCTGTGAGTTCTTCCTCCACTACCTATTTAAAGGACATTGTAGAAGTAGAAAAATGGAAAAGAAGTTTCTGCCCCGGGAGTTTGTTCCAGCTATGGACACATCCATGGAACTAGTGGACACTGGGATAAATAGAAATGCCCCTCCAGACCATGGGATCATGAGGTTGGGGGTAAATGGTAGTTCAGGAACCACCAGTTGAAGCAACTGAAAACATGAGAAGGGAAATTACAGGGGAGAAATGACAGGTTGCTATTTCTACAACCCACAAATTTGAGGCTTACATCTATCATTTTTTTCTGTATTTATTTTTTCTCATGTTCCAAGTACTGCTTTGTTTACCAAGGATCCACGTGTGACAAAACCGTGTTGCTGAAATCAAATGGCATCTTCCTTAGCTGTAGGCATCCAGGGAGATGAACATCTATCTCTAGGGAGATGTGGGCCCTGGGTCACTCTCATCTCCTTTTTTTTGCCTTTTCTCAAGAGGAGGGCACCCTGAACTGTTCAACCAGCTTCCAAGATGTTCAACTGAGCTACGTGGCTGGTGGGCAGGGTCACTATCATACAAAGTCACCTTCAAAAGCAGATGAGCAGCTCAACCAGTAGGCACTTTGCCCAGAGGACCTTTGGGCAGACAGTTGGGTCTGCTGGTCTCTGAGCACATTCTGGGACTTTCACCTCTCCAGTACACTGTCTGTCCTTGAGTCCGAATGGTGATAAGATTTAGGTTTCGGCTTGGGAAAGGGACAGTGTCCTTTAGTCTCACCCCATCCATTGTGCATCTGCCCAGTTAGCTAAAGAGAGAACTTGTTGGCACAAGTCTAGGTAACAAGAGTGGATATTTGTCTTCTTTTGTGAGTTTATCTCACTCTGGACCTCAGGGGCAACAGTAAGTGTCAAGGTAGAAATTGGGCATTCAGAGGCTTGCTGATGTTAATACTCACCATGACTTCCTCATGTCTTCATATTGACTTCCTAGCACTTCAGAGACACCTTAGAGAAAAAGACTACTTTTCCCTCTCTAAAATCAAGCTACAACCTGGAAAAATAAGTCATTTACTAACAGAGTGATACAGCTCCCTAGTTTTCTCCTTTTCCCTTCAACCGTATTTGGATTTGATAGTATTGGAAAAACTGAGAAGGGGAGAATCAGCAGGCAGGAAAGGAGTTTTGCAATAAAAGACAGGATGGATTAGTTCCTGTGCTCCTTTTCCAAGGTGGCCTGGTAGGAATATGTAGCTGATCAGAGCAAAACCCCGGATACCGCTGAGACCATAGAGCTCTCCCCGCACCCCACCCTCCCAGCTTCCTCGGGTCAGGAATGGACTGTAACTTCTTCCCTAGGATAAAGGACAGCTCTCTTTGACCCTTTCTTGTCAAGAGTTTCATTTGTTATTGGCAAAATTCAATTTCCTGGATCAAAGAGAAGCTTAGAAAGGCTTAGACGGTATCCCGATGCTCTCGGTAGACCATGCTTCACTGAGTTGCATTTAAATGAGTCACAGACATATGGATTACATTTCACTTAAAATACACATGGCTTAAGAAATTAAAGGATATCATTCCTTAACCAAGTATTTGGCAGATCTAAAGTATTCAAAATGTTTTTTCCAAAACTCTGCATGCAGCTGGGTTCTCCATTCCCCACAGCTAAGATTGTATCGAGGAAACAGTTGGATGAATGGGTGGGGACACCAGAGTTTATTGAGAACTGCTTGTGGGTGTCTGAAATTTTCTTCAAACATTTTCTGAGAAGTATCAGGAACGGAATTAATCCTGCTGCACTGACTCTGAAGGCAGAGAATGCATGAAGCCACTTCAAATTTCAAGTGCTATGTTAGGCACCCTGTCCCAGAGAGACCTGGTGGTCCTGTTTGAGATGTAGCTTCTGATTACAGCTGTGTAGACTGAGCTTGATTTCATTTGTCATTCCTGTGTTGTTCAGAACTCCTGGAGTTGCAGAACTAATGGATTGTCAGCCAATCTGATGTGATCTTGCATAAACCAAATACTCAACCTCACCCTGCATATGCAGGAATGGCTGTGTATGTCTCCCTCAAATTCCTATGTTGAAATCCTAGACCCAAAGTATGGTATTGGGGGTAGAGCCTTTGGGAGGTGATTAGGTGGTTAAGTCATGAGGACTCTGCCCTGAAGAATAGGATTAGTGCCATTATGAGAGAGACCCCAGAGAGCTAGCTCACCTTTTTCACTGCACGAAGACATCACTAGAAGGTTCCATCTATGAACCAGAAAGTGGGTCCTCACCAGTTTCCAAATCTTCTGATGTCTTGATTTTGGACTTCTCAGCCTCTAGAACTGAAAAATGCCCGTCGTTTATAATATCCAGTTTATAGTATTTTGTAATAGCATCCCACATAGGCTAAGACACTGTAATTTCTAAGTCCTTGGAAGCATACCACTCTCTTAGTGTCCATTGCTTAACTGCGTATCAGTACTTAGGAGTGAGGATCTGAAAGGATGCAGCTATACAGTTGCCCAAAGTGAATGCCAGGGAGCACCCGAAATTGAAATAACCTTAGATGTGTTGCTTCTGAAGGCCATAAACACATAAACTCCTCATACTGTAATTCTTGAAGTATAACAGGCTTGGACTTTGGTGCCAGAGGGTCTCAGATTCAATTCTAGGTACAGCCATTTCCTGGTCAGGTGTCTAGATATTGTTGTTATCTTAAGGTAAACATAGCTAGACATCTTTGGCAAGTTACTTGCCTTTTGCGTTTTCCTTCTTTATCTGTATTTCATAATTATGCTCACTGCTGAGCATTTGCTGACAGGCAGCCTCTGTGCAAAGGCATTTCCCATGATGTCTTTTTTTAACCCAAAATCAACCCTCTGAAAGAGATGTTATTATCCACATTTCATAAATGAGAGAACTCAAGCACGAGGGGGTAATTTACTCAGTGTCAAGCAGAGCCAGGGGTCAAACTCAGATACACCTGCCTTTGTACTATGATGTACCACCTACATGGAGAGTAGCTATTAACACCTTCATTGCAGGAGTGGTAGGCTGAAAATGTGACTTCAGCTCTCAAAAAAAGCCACATTTTGGGACCAGCAGTTAGCGTAATGGTTATGTCGCTGGTCTCCCACGTAGTCGACCGCAGTTCGAGTCCCAGACCCGGTGGCTTAAACTCACGCTGGGCGTGTGTGCATGAGCGCCCAAGATCCCGAGAGGAGAATGGAGGAGAAGGGATTGCAGCGTGGCCATCCCCCCTGGGGGGGTGATTTCTCGCTTTCTGTCTCTCTGTCTCTCTCTGTCTGTCTGGTGAGCGCACGCGCCCTATAGCAAAAACCTCTCCAAAAAAAAAAAAAAAAAAAAAGCCACATTTTAATCCCTGGAACATGTGACAATGCTGCCTCATATGGGGGAGGGAGGAAGATTCTCTGCAGGTTTGATTAAAGATTTTGAGATGGATTATTTTGGGTTATCTGGGTGGACCCTAAGAGCAATGACAAATCTATCTTTAAGAGGCAAAGGGAGATTTGACCGAAGAAGAGAAGGCAGTATACCCTGGGAGGCAGAGACAGAAGTGATGCAGTCACAAGCCAAGGAAAGCTGGCAGCCACCGGAAGAAGCAGGGATCAGAGATTCCCTGGAGAGTACAGCCCTGTTGACAACTTGATTTGGGCCCAGTGATATTGACTTTGTTCTTGCAGCCTCCAGAGCTGTGAGAAAACAACTTTCTATTGCTTTAAGCCACCATATTTGTGGTAATTTATTACATGCCAATTCCAGGAAACATCTATGTGTGGTTAATGAGGCGTGCAGATAATGTATTATAATATGCCTTGTACCTTGTCTGGCACATTACACGTAGGTTTTCAATACATGCTAACTTTGTTAATGCAAAGTCGAAAACAAATGTTATGTAATGTGTCCTTGTGATGCATGGCCCTATGTGTGGGCCCTGCAACTTTCTTCAGCCATGAGACGACGAGAAAAACATTGAGAAATCATCTGTGTGGTTTATTGCTTTTCAACATTTCCTAAGTTCCGGGTCATGTTCCCTGATGCTGAGTCGGCCCTTAGGGAACTTCTGACTGAGAATAACTAGGGATGATGGTCAGATAGTCATAAAAATGGCAACAATAATGGTAATAATGAAAATGTGGGAGATGCCTATGTAACCGGTGCTATACTGCAGTCTTTATTTACAGGGTTCATCTCATTTAACCATCATAACCACCCTATGGGGTGTAGGCACCTGTATTTGTCCTGTTTGGCAGAGAGGGACCTGGAGGTTTGGAGCAGTGTTAACTTGCTCACGCTCACTCGGATGAGAAGGGCAGAACCAGGATATGAAGGTGGATCTTTTGGCTCCAAAGCCTAGGGTCATACCCAGGAATTATTATTATTTTTTTTTTGGAGAGGTTTTTGCTATAGGGCGCGTGCGCTCGCCAGACAGACAGAGAGAGACAGAGAGACAGAAAGCAGGAAATCACCCCCCGGGGGATGGTCACACCGCAATCCCTTCTCCCTTATTCTCCTCCTGGGATCTTGGGCACGCACGCACACGAGCCCGGCGTGAGTTTAAGCCACCGGGTCCGGGACTCGAACCGCGGTCGACTACGTGAGAGTCCAACGACATAGCCATTACGCTAACTGCTGGTCCCTACCCAGGAATTATTAATACATTGTTTCTCCAGTGCCCTGTCCTGACTCAATGTGTTTTGAGTGCTTTGGTTGGCAGGAAATTATTCCTCCATTATTCTACTAGCCTCCTTCTTCCCTTTCTTCCTACCTTCTCTAGGCCCTAGTTAGAATTTGAATGTCAACATGGGCTCGCTGGTGGCGTGTTGGTTAAGGAGGCTGGATCCCACATGACCAACTGTGTGGTTCAAGTTGTGGACCTTGTGGCTTGAGAAACACACCGAGTCCATGTGCATGCTCAGAATCCCGAAAGGAGACTGGAGGAGAAGGAATTGTGATGTGGCCATCCCCCTTGGAGGGCGATTGTACACTTTCTCTCTCTCTGTCTCTCTGGTGAGCACATGCATCCTTCAGCAAAATTAAAAAAGAAAAAGGATATGACTGTCAGTGCAATTTGTGGTATAATCCAGGCAGGTATGGATTCAGAGCTGACTCCTTGTACTCACTACAAACGCAAGCTTTTGCCAACCACTTAACCTTTGGGACTCTCAATTTCCTCATCCACGTGATGGGGACAACGACAGTGGCCACCTCATTGGATGCTGTGCGAATTCAGTAACGTAATGGTCTTGAAGGACTCCTACAGTGCCTGGTGCACTGTGAGAACGCAATAAATAGCCCCTATTATTCGTGTTTTGCAGGGTCAGAAAAACATGTAAGGATGAAGTAAGAGGGAATTCCCCTGAGTTGGTTTCCAAATGTAATTAAAAAGAATTGACCTTAAAACCCATTGCCCCTGGGAGGAAATTTGCTTCTCTCCAACGATGCCCATTTGACCTAACTGTATCTCAGGAATACAGCCTTGCGGTGTTCTCCAGTTAGCCAAACTGTACCTCTGTTCTGGACCAGCAGGATCACTGCCCTTTCGTTGGCAAGGTCCTGAACTGTCTGATAAGGAGGTTGAGATTTGTTCACGAGTTCCGGCTCTATCTGCTTCCAGAGAACCGCAGCCAGGGCTGCCTGTGTAGCCAGGAAGGATGTCCATGGTTTTCTTTTGTCTCAAGCTTATTTCTCCTGGCTGCCCTTCAGCAGGAGCACAGGGTAAAATGAATGGGAGGAAGCTGTCAACTGCCCTGTTGGCCTCAGATGGACCCTTGTCAGAGCGAAGGGAAGCTGTGGACTTGGAAGAAGTCGTGGGTTGTTCTTAAGTTTGAGGATCCCTTTATCATCAAGCTGTTTAGCTTAAGATAACAACAATAGCTAGACATCCAGTCAGTAAGCATTTACCACAGATTTAATATTTTCCATAGTTTTTTTTTAACCCTATGTATATTTATTTATTTATTTATTTTTTCTTTTTAGAGATTTTTTTCGCTATAGGGCGTGTGCGCTCGCCAGACAGACAGGGAGAGACAGAGAGACAGAAAGCGAAAAATCACCCCCTGGGGGGATGGCCACGCCGCAATCCCTTCTCCTCCATTCTCCTCTCGGGATCTTGGGCACGCACGCACACAGCGTGAGTTTAAGCCACCGGGTCTGGGACTCGAACCGCGGTCAACTACGTGGGAGTCCAGTGACATAGCCATTACGCTAACTGCTGGTCCCACCCTATGTATATTTATTTACCACACAGGGTCATACGTATGGTAAATGTATCCTCATTTTTATAATTTTTTTAACTTGGAAAGATAGTATGGACATCCTCAAAACAATTAAAAATGTTTACACAAGAACGTTTTAAAATATTTGCTATTTTTTGTAATAAAATTCTAGAAACAAGTTCCAAAGTTTTTAAATAAATGAGGTTGTGCTCTATTTGCTATTCTATCATTTGCTTTTCAGTATTTGTCTTTCAGTATTTGTCTGAATTGTGTCCCCTAACACATTAGTACATTTATAGACCTATTTCATTTACCATTCCACTGAACAGTTTGATTTGTTATTAGAAATAATGCTGCAGCAATAGGTTTGTACATAAGTTTTACCCACATTTGTAAGTATTTCTGTAGGACTGATACATAAAAGTAGAATTGTAAAATCATGTGGCTTATGTATTTTAAATGTTTACAAATTTTGACAAATTGTATCTCTCACTCCATAGATACCTTCCAAAGGCTGTGTCTTTTGTTTGTTTGTTTGTTTGTTTTGAGACGTTTTTGTTATAGAGCGCTACCAGAAAGACAGAGAGAGACAGAGAGACAGAAAGCGAGAAATCACCCCCCAGGGGGGATGGCCATGCTGCAATCCCTTCTCCTCCATTCTCCTCTTGGGATCTTGGGCACACACGCACACGTGCCCAGCATGAGTTTAAGCCACCGGGTTGGGGCTCAAACTGCAGTCGACTGCATGGGAGTCTAGTGACATAGCCATTATACCAACTGCTGGTCCCGGCTGTGCCATTTTGTATTTATGTGGCTATGAAAATATATTATAGATACATTTCCATGTACACTTACTATGTCATTTTTAATGTCTATCTGATATTACATTATATGTGAATTAATTTAATCCCCTCACATTGATGATTTTTCAGGTTTCAATTTTTCTTTTTTTCCATTTTTACAAACTGGCTTGAACATACTTGTATATTTTAGAAAGTACTCCTAGTGAGTCACCTCCTAAGTATGAATCACTGTAAAAAAAGGAATTTATATGTAACACATGGATATATAAAGGAAAATGGCTTTTCTCTTCTTTATAAGTCCATATCCTACTACCCTTGTTGAGAGATTTTTTTTTATAGACCATACATTAGTTTATTTTTAACACCCATCATGCCATGAATTCATAGGGAATAGATTCTAGAAGCTCAGGCTCCTTTCCATTGGTTCTCACAACGTGTGCTGCTCTGGGTGGAGCAGGCTGGCGCTTCAGTTGGACCCAGGTCCCTGTCTCTTTGGCTTCCTTCTTTTTTGGGTCATTTTCCTTCCCAAGTTTTAGTAAGCTATCTCTGATCTTAGAATGGTTAATATGCTCAATACACACATTAATTCTCTTGGCAAGAATCTTGCCCTTAATTTGTTTGTTCACAACAATGCCAACAGCATGCTGGGTAACATTGTAGACTCTTCCAGTTTTGCCATGGTAACATTTGTGGGGCATTCCTTTATGAAGAGTACCCATTCCCTCGATGTCTGCAATATCACCTTTCATTTTTTTTAAGTAATAATTTATTTTATTTTTTTATTTATTCATTCATTTATTTTTTAATTTGACCAGAGAGAGACAGAGGGTGAGAGTGAGAGAGAGAGGAAGTGAGAAAGCAAGCCACCAGATTCAGGACTCGAACCTCTGTCGGCCATGTGGGAGTGTCCAGTGCCTTAACCACCATGCCACCTGCTGGTCCCGCAATATCACCTTTCTTATAGATTTGCATATATGTTGCCAAAGGAACCACTCCATGTTTTCTAAAAGGACTAGAGAACATACATCAGTGTGTTTTCTCTTTCCCTTTGTGTTCATCATTTTGGTTAATTACTGGAAGATGGTGGTTCTAGCCAAAAGGCGAGATTCTGTTTTCACAAGCTGTCACCAATGGGTGATTGCTGAACTTGGGCAGATTTTAAACTGAAACTCTCTTACCTTTCATTTTTCAGTTTTATTGAGATATAACGTAAGTACCATGGAGTACACTTGTTTAAAGTATACAATTTGATCATTTTTAGGATATTTACAGAATTGTGCAACCATCACCATAATCTAATTTTAGGACATATTTATCACTTCAAAAAAGAAATCATTAGGGGACCAGCAGTTAGTGTAATGGCTATGTCGCTGGACTCCCACGTAGTCGACCGCGGTTCGAGTTCTGGACCCGGCGGCTGAAACTCACGCCGGGCGCGTGTGCGTGCGTGCCCAGGATCCCAAGAGGAGAATGGAGGAGAAGGGATTGCGGCGTGGCCATCCCCCCTGGGGGGTGATTTCCTGCTTTCTGTCTCTCTGTCTCTGTCTGTCTGGCGAGCACACGCGCCCTATAGCAAAAACCTCTCCAAAAAAAAAAAAAGAAATCATTAGCAGTGTTATGGGTTGAATTGTGTCCCCCCCAAATTTATGTGTTAAAGTCCTAATCCCCAAAACCCCAGAGTGTGACCTTATTTGGAAATCAAGTTGTTGTGGATGTACTGGAATAGGGTGGGCCCTTCTCCAGTATGACTAATGTCCTTAATTGAAGGAGGGAACTGGGACCCAGACACGCACATGGGGAGAATGCCATGTGACGATTAGAGTTAAGCAGCCGCAAGCCAAGGAACTAAGAAGCTAGGAGAAGCTTGGAGTAAGTCCTCCCCTTGCACCCTCAGAAGGACTATGGTCCTGCTGATACCGTGATCTTGGACCGTTAGTCTCCAGAACCATGTAACAATAATATTCTGTTTTCTAAGGCACTTAGTTCACGGCACTTTGTAAAGACAGACCTACGAAACTAATACAACCAGTCATTCCCTGTTGTCTCTCACACACTGCACTCCCACCCTCAGTCCTACACAACTGCTAATCTGCCGTCTCTAGATTTGCCTGTGCTGGGCATTTTGGATAATCGGGGTTATATAATATGTAGTCATTTGTGATTGGCCTCTTTCACACAGGGTCACCTCACTGAGGTTTATCCATGTTGTAGTCTGTATCAGTGTCTAGTCCTGTGCTAGGTGCTTTAAGGAGTAGGGTGAATGTACTGATACCATCTCTGGCAGTTTACACTCTGTGGGAGATAAAATGATATGCAAACAGCAAAATCCAAAGCAGATTATAAAGTTACACAGTAGAGTTGAAAGTAAAGTGCTGGGAAAGCAGGAGGAAAGAGAATTTATGACTGGGGGAGAGGGGGGGCTTCCCTAAAAAGGGTTACTTGGATCTTGGTATTAGGGCATGAGGGCAAGGCTTTTGATGAAGGAGGAGAACAAATGAGTGGAAGAATGAGAAAGGAATTTAGACTGAGAAAATAACATATAAATATTTGGTCTGGATCAAGAAGAACCCAAAGCTGTCGTGCTAATAATCTTTTAGGAATTCAGTATTCCTAACTAGCCGAGTCATTTGAATTTTGAAGAGTGCTAGCTTATAGGGAAGAGCCTGCTTTTCCTTCCATATCTAGGCTACCAGAAATTGCTTTTTTTTTGGTTGTTTTGTTTTGTTTTAATTCTCTCCTTTTGACTTTGAGTTCGGTAAAACCATGTGGTCAGGGAAGTAGACTGGCTACTTCTACGGAAGATTTTGAAGTGGGCTCTAAAGCTAGGCTGTATTTTCTATACCTTGGGTGAAAAGTAATGCCTTTCCCACCATTCCTAACCATTGAAGAGAAACCTGGGCTGATGCAAGTGGATGGTGGAGGAAGCCCGTGGATTGAAAGGCGCTGAGCCCAAGACAGAAATGTCTTCTTCACCACTTGGGTAGGCAATGCAGTCTCCTCAGACCAGGGTGTGGTGGGACGTGGGTGGATGTATGGATGAACATTCAGATTTGGGAGATGCACAAGTCCCACCTTCTAGCCCTCTGCCTTTTTCCCAGCTCCAAGGATGTGACTAAGTGCTTTACTCAGGCACCTTGGAAATTGGGGGGCATTTCCTACTTCCAATCTTTGTGCTTGGGCTACGACTCGTGACTATCCTGGGGAAAAATATTCAATGGAAGAAGCCAACACCGGGAGCTCTGGACTGATTCTGTCCTAAAAATGAAATTGTACTTATGTTTCACATAAGAGATATTTTGATTGTAAGAAAGTAGGTTTTACTCTCTCTTTATGTTGGACTCAGTGATGTACATGTCTTTGGCTGACTCCTTTGAATACTAAATGAAAAGCTTTCTGGGCACTCTGGGGGCAAGTTGCAAGTCTTGTTCAAATTCAGCTAGGGGTCAGAACTGGGTCAGAGAATCTCTGGCCTTTTTGAGGAGAGCCTCCAGTGAAATAGGCTTGAGCTCTGCACCACACATTGAAAATTCTTGACTTCTGCCTTTATTTTCTTCTCTTTCTTCATGCAACAAATAGTCTAAGTTCCAACTACATGGCAGGCCCTGAGATAGGTGCTGTGTGTTCCTGAAAGAAGCAATGACAAGCAAGAGAGGCTCTTCCATCAAGGGACTAGAGCTTAGTAAAGGAGACAGATAACGGAACGGTCCCAGAGCAATGCAGGCCAGGCTACCATGGAGGAAGAAGAAGATCCAGTAGGACAATGGGGAAGGGAAACTTCCCCTGGATTGGGGGTCCATGAAGCCTGCTAGGAAGAAGTAAAGAAAGGAAGGAGTGTGATGGTGGTTGAGGGTGTGGTAGAGTTGGCTCATACAATGGGGTGTGTGTAGCGGTAGCAGGAACAAAGGCCCAGAGGCATGAGTAAAAATTAAAAATGAAGAAAAGTTCTCTGTGGTTAGGAGGAGGAAGGAAATGATGAGAGAAGAGGTTGGCAGGTGGGTAGGGATAGGCGAGTCCTTGAAGTGCCTTGTAGTGTATTTGACGTTTGGGCTTTTATCTTGAGAGCCTTGAGCATATAGTCACAGCCTCTGAATATTAGGTCGTTGGGGAAGTCATGATATATTTTTCTTACTAAAGAATTTTTATTTATTTTTCACTAAGACTTTATCTTGAGTACCTAACTAAACTGTGTCACCACCCCCACCCCATCTCAAAGGGTTAGTACGGTGAGTGTTACAAAGCAGATATGAACTGTTTAAAGACTGGAGCCAATATTAACTGACAAGGAGCAATCTCCATCTAAATCATCATAAAAATGTTTAAGTAAAAAAAAAAAAAAAAAAGGAAAAAGTGGGGCAACAGGGGGTTAAGATTGAGCAAGATCTTCACATTTCATCAAATATATTCTATCTTGACTAGAGTGTAAAAAAAAATGGAAACAGGATACTAAGATACGAAAACTTTACCAACAATACAGTGTACACACCTGTATTCCCAGTCCGCCCCCACTCCCCTAATGCTTCCAGCTCAATTATTTCCCTGCTTGTTGGGCCTGCCGAGGAAGGAGCACGTAGATCTTCTCTTTAATCCAGTCTTCGTTACACGACTGGTACGTCTAAGTATCAGCTTGTAAAGAAGGCAGCCAAAGTCTTCCAAATAGCTGATAAAATCAAACAACTGACTGATATTGTATATGTTGGAAGGGCTGTTGAGATTCATTCTCGTCAGATGTTCTTCATACATTTTACAAACACCTTCCATGCATTCATTCACAGATTCATAGTGTTAAGTTCTGCCCTCTGGCCTCTTGGTGGGTTGTACCAGCAAAATGGGGTGAGACATCGTGCCAATTGCAGTTGCTTCATGATGTATTCTTCTGTGCAAAAATGTGTCACGACTTTCCAGGCAACCCAATACATTTTGATAGGACTAATTTAGAGAAGAGGTAGCTGATTTAGAGAGAAAAGGATGGATTCTAGAAATATTTACAGGGTAGAAACATGGAGACTGGAAATGTGTTGAATCTGGGTTGAAGGGTGGATAGATTCAAGATCCATTCCAATGTTCTAGCTTGAGTAAGTAGTAGCATGGCGGGGCAAGTCCTTGGCTTTGTCCTGAGTTTGTGGTGGGAAATGGGGCAAGCCAATCTTATTTTCTCATTGGATGAAGGTAATGAACCCTATTCACCAACATTCTGGATTGTGGCAGGGATCCACTATTAAAATCTGTATGAAAAGTAGCATCCTGTACTCTTTCCATAAGCCCAAAAGGCCTAGTAAAAGAAAAACCACCCTTCCCTTGGCTGTCTCTGTCTTCCCTCCTTATCTAAAAGTCTAAACACTCGGTTCCCCAGGAACTGGTGAGACCTTTGCCCATTCCAGCAGCTGAACCTTCACTGGGGGCCTCTCTGGGGATTCTCAAAACCGGCTTTTGTTGGAAACAGTGATATCATTGAGTGGGTGGAGCTGGGCCAGGCTTTCTTCAGCCAGTTGAAGGAGAAATGGGGCTTTTATGACTTCTGTACATATGGCTCTCTTCCAGCCTCTTCCATAGCTCCCATGTGCCCCCGTTGCCCTCCTGTCCTCCTCCTTTTCTCCCTGGGGTTGCGGGTTTGCAGAAAACTGCCAGCCTCCACATTTTCTCTTCTTGCATCAGTCTTCCTGGAGAGAGGTCCAGATGGGCCAAGGGGCTATAATGTAGCCATTATATCAAGCGTGGTTTCTTTTTCTGCCCACCCCCCCTCTGTCCCCTTTAATCCCCTTTTCTGGAGAAGGAAAGGATAAGGCATGGAAAGAGATTCCTTTGAATGGAGACTGGAGTGCTAGGGAAAGAGATGATCTAAGTGTTGGGAGGGCTGCCAGGCTCCTTGTATTCTAGAAGTTCTTTCTCTCTTAATTTACTGTTGCTAGATTTGGAGCTAGGTAAGAATGCAAATGTCAAACTGGCCTCTTAGGTATGCGGTGATAAGGATATGGCTGTGGAAGAGCAGATCTGTAATGTCGAGTGGGTATTCTTAGTTCCTGGGCCCAAGAATGGTCTTGGCGTCTGTTCTCAACACATACACATGCACGCACGTACACACACACACATGTGCACGTGCATATATGCACCCCTTTTCCTTAGTTATATAGGCAGTATGTTAGGGGAAACTGGTTCCCACACTGGTATGTGGCTGTTCTAGGAAGGAAGAAATAAAGATGGGCTGTGAAACAAAGGGCCAGACAGTGCCACCTGGCCTGTGTATGGCCTGTCAGTGTTTGCCAAATGCTCCCACAGGAGACCTCTAGCCTTCATCGTGGAAAAGGCAGGTGTCAGGTAGAGGACAGACCAACTGTGCCTGATTTGTTGGCTCCCATCTCCCCATCCCCAGGCACAGTGCCTGGCACATGACTGGTCTTGATACCTATTTGTGGAGTAAGTGAGTAGGCTTGCATATGCAGAGCTCGAGGCTCAGAAGTGGTACTGGAGCTTGGCCAATGATCCAGAGCAAATATGTGATGAAATTAAGCCACAAGGAACTTGGACATCTTGATGCCATGTGCCCCACAGTTTATACCTTATTACACTGCTTAACAAGCAATTATTGATAAGATTACATGAACATCCTTCCTCTCTGCCTTCTGGGGGCGCCTGGATGGTCTAACTCTTGGATTGCCTACCATTGACATTTAGCTTACTTTAGTTTATTGAGACTGATGGGTTTAGAAACAAAATATACCTGTGAGTAAGTTGCTATTGTGTAAGTCACTTTTATGCTTTTAAAAATCCTTCATCTGTTAAACTCAGGGGTAATGTTGGGCAGACAGGGTGAAATATAGACTGCTTTCTGGCAGTAGACTCTTCAAGTTACATACTAGCCCCCTCTCATTCAAAAAACTTTTTGTAGAGACTACGGGGTGATGTAGAGAATGAAAGAAAAGCTGAAGAACTAGGGTTTGGAAAGGATGGGATGTAGGAATTGAGATTCCTACCACGGGGGTGACTCAGTGCCAGCAATTTCCATGCAGGTGTCACTCATCTTGTAATTCAGAGAGATGAGATCTAACTACCCAGGCATGTCATGTGAGAGGGGAATATGCCGTGAGAGCGGAATCTATGTTTCTGAAACTGCAAATTGAGCCACTGTTATCCCAAGAGGTGACATGGATGCTGGGCGGCCTGGGCAACAGATCTCCACCGTAATCTTTAAGGGCTTTCGAAACACTAATTGTCCTGATGTGTACTTTGGTTGTGAGTTGTGCTTTAGGATATTAAGAAACATGGGGCAAGTAAAGATACAGGGATATTGGGGCCAGCAGGTGGCATGGTGTTTGAGGTGCTGCACTCCCTTATGGCCAACAATGGTTCGAGTTCTGGACCCGGTGGCTTGAAACACACCAGGCACATATTCATGCATGCCTAAAATCCTGAGAGGTGCGTAGAGAAGGGATTGCGGTGTGATCATCCCCCTGGGAAGTAATTTCTTACTTTGAGTCTCTCTGTCTCTCTGACAAGTACATGTACCCTAAAGCAAAAAAATCTCTCTCAAAGAAAAAAGTTATTGGGATATTTAGTCAGAGACTCTAAGGGACTAAGCACCTACATGTAGTAGGTGGGTTTGTGGTCTTCACCCAATTGTTTTATGTTTGCTTGTTTGTTTTGGGGGGATGGTCCACCTATTCTCTTTGTGAGTATATTCTTACAGGTTCAGTGATCTTAGAAGGTCCTTTTCTTTACTTCCCCTCTGTCTTATCCACAAGTTCATCTTTACAATATGACTGCTTTCTCATACCCTTTACATTGGCGCTTCCCTTCACGTTATCTGTGGTATCAGGTAATCTGGTAAACAAACACCCGTGGTTATTTACCAGAACCTGGTTGCTAGAGAGGCTGATGTCAGGCAATGTTTTTGCTTTTAAATTTTTCTCGGAAGAACTAAAGATACTACCCATTTCCTTGAACTATTTTTATGGATTTCCAGTATGCACCTATGATGGGTTATTTAGCCCAAATAGTAATTTTGGAAAACAAATTTGTTAACTCCTCTTGGGTGAGCCATTTTGAGGGTCCCACAGGTCCCTACTAGTTAAACTGCCTAATCCCAAGAAGTCAGCACTATTTGAGTAGCAGTTACTCATCTTCTTAGAGGAAGCCACAAGACAGACATGAGGGGAATTAAATAAAGTCCCTGCTGGCCAAAGGAGTAAACGGTGTTCATCTAAACATCCTTTGGTGTATAATATAAAAGCAAAACATGGAACCAGGAGCTGGTCGGAAGGATGCCAGGTCTTCTAAGGACTGGGAGAGAAGATGTAATGGGCCGCGGTTGGTGCAAAGGAGTGTTGACTTAATGCATTGTTTGGAAACTTCCTCAATAGGAGATTAAAGAAAACATACTGAGCAACTTTGGCTTTTTGCCAGGCTTGTGGGTGGCGCCATCTTGACTTCATATTGTTGCTTTGAGGCTGGTTCTTCAGCAAAGATGATGCTTGGTCCACCGAGTCCTTGGGGCAGGAGGAGGTCCCAGCTCTCTGCAATTGGAACAACCTTTAAAGTTCTCCCATCCTTGGCCTTTCTGTTCCCTCAAAAAGAAATATCTCTGCTGGTGGGCCCCTGGATTTACCAATCCCTTATTTGGTGTTAGGGCCATGTCTTTGGCATGTTGGTTTGTTTCCATTCCTTTGGAATCAGAATTGGAATGAACACTGATTTAGAAATCTTGGTTCTGAAACAGCTTGAGCTGTTTCTTTCCTTTTCTTTCACCTTCCTCGAAAATAAGAGAAAACCAAATAGTACTAACTGAATGTGTTATTTTTGTTCCAAATATGGAACTGTGTAGGCCATGACATCAGAAAAGCACATTCTGCATTTTGAAAACTCTCTCTAGTGCCTGCCTGTCCTGGGCATCGCCATTCTCATTTCATAGAAAGAGAAACTGAGACTGGGTAGTTTATGACTAATACAATGCCACCTAGCCTGTTAAAAAATAATAATATCAAATTTTACAGACATACCCAAAAGGAGAGAGGTGTATTATGATCTTTTAGGTCCTCATTATCTGGATTTAAAAATTTATTCAGCTTTTGTCACATGTGCACATAGCTAGTCCTGGAGAAAATGATAACAAAGGTATTTATGGGGTATAATCACTGTTTTTTTTTTTTTTTTTTTTTTTTTTTGAGAGAGGTTTTTGCTATAGGGCGCGTGTGCTCTACAGAAAGAGAGCGACAGAGAGGGGAGGATGGCCACACCGCAATCCTTTCTCCTCCATTCTCCTCTCAGGATCTTGGGCACACACGCACACATGCCCAGTGTGAGTTTAAGCCACTGGGTCTGGAAGTCGAACCATGGTTGACTACATGGAAGTCCAGGGACATAGTCATTATGCCAACTGCTGGTCCCAACCACTTTCTACTTTACAAAGAATTCTTTCACATTTGCTCATTTTATTTAACAAATAATCATATAGTCTTTCTATGTACCAGGCACTGTTCTAACATTTTACAGCAACCTTGTGAAGTAGATTTTATCATTCTCAGTTTAGAGGTCAGAAAACTGAGACAGACAGAGGCTACTGTCTTGCCAAGGTGACACAATTTATATCAGATCTAGGATTTGATCCTCTCAATATCACTGTGAGACAGTAATTATTATTCTGTTCATTTTGCAGGCTAGTAAATGGAGGGGGTTTAGGTGGGTGGGGAGAAAATAATTGCCCCCCACTCAGATAGTGAGCCCTTATCCAAGTTTTGTTTAATTAATAGGGGAACCAGTAAGGTGATAAAACTAGTTTAAAATTGGATAAGGGAAAATTATCCAAGGGGTTGTGTGTGTTTGTGTGTGTGTGTGTGTATGTGTAACAGTGAAAATAGGAATGGTGAGATAAGATTGCTAAATTAGAAACAAAACTGGTTAATATCCTAGGGGCAGTAAAACCATGAGCTTTAGTTATCTTCTATTAGATGGAAAGGTTGCCTCTTTATCATTATCTTTGTGTTTTACAAGTTAACCCTGGTTTTATGAGGTTGTAAAAAGCTGCCCTTAATAATTGTAAATAGGAAGCCTTTTAAAGCTATACATCCGCCATGGAGTCCTAAACTCTTAGGTCTCTTAGAGCCTTGTGTGTCATTGAAAGGAACCAGTCATCTTTTGCTTGTTTTCAGAGTTTGTAAAGATAGTTTGGTGCAGTTGGTATTCAAACAAAAAACCCTGAGCCCTAAGCCTTCCCTTTAGGCTGTGCTGATCTCACCTTTAGGTTGTTGGAGAGTATAATTCTCTACAGAGAGTAGTTCTGGGATTCTATAATATTTTCACAGCCTTTTTGCGTATTATGCAGTTGCTAGGTTAAATCCCATGATGATGGCATTAACAACATGAGCAAGAACAAAAAGAAGGCTGTGTTGTCACTAAAATGACAGGATGAAGACCCTCCAGGTGAAATAAGAGAGATCCACAAGGTTGCACCTCTCCAAACATTACCAGGGTATAAATACCTGGATATAATTGGAGACTAGATACAGCAAGGTTCGAGAAAGGAGGAGTCAGTCAAAATAGCCCCTGGAATGAGTGGAGTGCGCTAATGTTGAGTATGTCTGTGTAGGTTGTTTTTCTTCTTAACTTGCTAGAAAGTGCATACATTTGCTGGAGAGAGACAATGAGGGAAAGAGAGAGAAAATGAGAAAGCACTGTCTTCCCCCACCCCCCTGCCCTCCTCGAAGGGTTGGCCATGCTACAATCCCTTCTTCTCTACTCTGTATTTTGGGCATGCATGCACACATGCCTGGCAACACCAAGTTCTGGGACTCAAAACGCAGTCGGCCTTGTGGGGGATCCAGCCACCATAACCACCATACCACCCACCAGCCCTGCAGGATGTTTTTCAAGGTGGTTAGAAATTGTTATCAGTGCCTTCTCTGGTTTGCTTGTGACTCAGGAGGAAGGAGAGTTGAGCTCTGAGAAGATGTTTTGCAGATTTGCTTTGGTCTCCTGAGAGGGAGTTCTAGCTTACAGAGGCATTTGAAATTTGTCTGACAATAAATTCTGCTTAACTGGACTGTCCGGAGTTTGAAGGCTGCAAGCCACAAGAAAAGTGGACTTTCTGACCACCATGTGCTGTCAAGGTCTGGACCCCAGACAAGCCAGTTCTAGGCTGCCCCAGGCAGCTAATCTTCTTCCCTGGAGCATGATCTTGTGTTTTATTTTACGTTTGTTTGGGAGAAGCTTATTTTCCTAGGTAGGATTCTGAAGATGCAGGTTTGCTTGAGGACTTTGAGTTTTTCAATGACCTGGGTTTCACCCCAAGTCAGTACTGGGATGGTGGCTGCTGTCCTCCTGAGGATGCTGCACCGTGGTGGATGGAGAGTGCCCCGCTGCCGGTGCATGGGTCTGCCTGTAGGCTCCTGAGTGTGGAGCAGTCAGAGTGGGAGGCAGTTGGGTCCATCAAAGCCAGAAAAAGGAGGGGGTAGGGTGGGAAATCTTGGATAGCCCTTCTCTCTTCCTGGAAGCACATCACTCACAACTCATTTCCTGAAGATCCTATGCAATCCAGTGGTGAGAGACGGCTTCCTGCTGATCTGCTGAGCCAGCCCCTTGTCAAGGAGGAGATGAGAACAAGATGTGGTCCGAGAAGGGGCAGCTGGGCTGGGCTGGGCGGGCTGGGCTGCCCAGTGGCCATGTAGCCTCCTCTCTGATGTAACAGTAGCATCTTTGGTTCTGAGGATAGCACCAAGATACCATCCGGATACATGGGCATGCATGGACTTGGCTTGGGGCTGTGGAAAGCATTTGAAAGCAGTTTTCTTTCCTATCAGTGAAATTGTACAGATGGTGGCAATGAAACATGACCCTTCTTTTTGCTTCTAGAAAGAAAGACCTTCCTGAACAACATCTGCAGCTGCAGTTGGGGGAAGTGTTGTTATTTCAAAACAATGTACCCAGAAATTCTTACTTGTACCCTCCTTTTCCTGCCCCATGATTTGCTCATCTGTTTTTTCTTCTCTGCAGACATTCACACCTAAGAGTTAATGGTCTCCTTTTGTGTGACATCAGCATATATGTCCTCAAGGCCACTATCATCACCATCAAATTGCAGTTTGGCCTACTGGTTCCTGGCAGTGCTTTTCTTTTATGTTTCTACTTTTCTCAGAAAGATAGAGCAGCACACTGCTTAAAAAAGGGGTGAACGCACACGCCCTGTAGCAAAAAAAAAAAAAAAAGAAAAAAGAAAACACTCAAAAAAAAAAGAAAAAAGTGTGGCCAGGTCCAACAGACATGGGTTTAAAATTCAACTCGAGCTCTGTGCTGGGAGAATGTGGAGCCTCTGTGTTCTCATCTATAAAATGGGATGATATTAGTACTGTCAAAAGCAAAATGACAACAATTGAGTTTAAAGATCTTAATTGGCTTTATTTGTGATTCGAAACTGGGCAATACTTCATCCCATAAAATAGAGTAAGTGTTCCAAGGATTTGGACAGAGAGGTTGGTTCTATAGCTAGGGGAGCGATGAAAGAAGCACAAGCAAAGTTTAACAAACAGATTGGTCATTTCAGAGTTCTTTCCTTATAAGGTAGGGAAAGGGAGACAGAACAATAGAATAACTGAATAGTTAACTTCAGGTTACTTCTTTTAAGAATTAAAACAGAGGGAACTTTATTAACATGCTGATTAAAACTGGCCTGTTTGGAAAATTTGTGTGTTAATCTCTCTATCCCCTCTAAGAAGGTCAGATAACTACTTATCTTTGGCTTGGTGACATGAGGCATGAGTGACTCCATTTTGATGTTTAATCTGGTCTTTGGGATTTAGTGCAAGACTAGCCCAAAACAATGGCCTCCTATCTCATAGGTGTGTTGTGAAGGTAAACTGCATAGTCGGCCATGTGGGGCTGATGCAAGGATTTAGCACTTAAAACACAAGCGAACTATTATGATTAGAAACTCTCTGGGTTTCCCAAGCTAAGAATATTCTAGAATGTGGTGGAGCCAGGACAGGGATGGGGGTTTGGATAGTGAGAAATTTTTAGATGTATCTGAAATTTGAGATCTTGTGGCCTAGGGGTGTTGGTTCTAAACTCGAACCTGCATCAGAATCACCTGAAGAGTTGCTGTTGTATTTGCTAGAAGGCACATATGCTTGCTAGAGAGACAGAGAGAAGGAGGAAGAAAGCAACCTATCAACTGGGCATGGTCACACCACAATCCTTTCTCCTCCATTCTCTCATCCTATCAGGATTTGAGGCACACACGGACGTGTGCCTTGTGCATTTTTCAAGTTCCCAGAGCCCAGATTTGAGCCACATGTTCAGCCATGTGGGATCTGGCTCCCTTAACCATCAGGCCAGCAAGTGGCCTTGGAGAGTTGTTAAAACAGAGGCTGTGCCCCACTGCAGTTTCTGTCTGATTCAGCATATCTGAGGTGGGGCCCAGCGATTTGCATTTTTAACCAGTTCCTAGGTGGTGCTGATGGTGCTGGTTCAGAAAGGGTGATTAAGTGGTGGAGGAGGAAACAGGTTGTCCTATGCTTCTGAAGACAGAAATAAGGCCAATGAATGCCCATTGTAGAGTGGTGGTGTTTAATTCAGTGTAAAACTTAAACTACCAGCTGTAGTCAGAAATGGAGTGGTTAGCTCTTACAGAGCTCCCTGTCTCTGTCTCTGGAGATGTCCGAAGCTGAATGGCCATATGGCAGATTCCTAGGTAGACAGTTCATTCATTCATCCACTTACTCATAGAATAAACATGAAGTGCCTGCTAGGTGCTGGGAACTGGGCAGAAACTTGGAAAGACAACAGGTCCCTGCTCTTAGGGAGCCACAGTCTAATGAGTTTGACTGTATGTCTCTGAGAGTCTTATAATGATGGAGGCAGATCTTCTGAATAAGAAGCTGCAAAAGGATTCTCATGGGTTGAGGACCAACAGAAAGGTGGACACCTCCAAGGTTCAGTTTGGATTGCTCTCTTTGGAGTATCTTACTGTCGCCGAATGAATGATTTTCTTCTCCTGCTAAAACTCAGAAGAGGAGGGGAATGTATTGACCAGGAGTGCATTTCCTGCAGGAAAATTCACATCTCCTCACTGGCACCGGGATGGACTATTAAACCCTGAACCTGTGACCAGCCGTCCATTATGCAGTCAGTGAGAGCAGACCCAGGAAATGGGCTGCAGGAATAAGCTAATTGCTTTTTATCACCTCTCAAGTGATGTACTAGAGAGTTAATGGCTGGGCAGAGAGAGAGAGAGAGAGAGAGAGAGAGAGAGAGAGAGAGAGAGAAATTCCATCAGTTTTTCTGATTTCTTCCACTATAATTGCTATTCAAAGCAATAGTGGTAATTACTAACTTTAACTGAGCTCCACCCTGTGCCAGGCATGGTGTTAAGACTGTTGTATGTGTTATGATGTCATTTGACTCTCTCAACCACCTTATCAAGTGGATATATTATCCTCATTTTTACGAAGGAAGAAACAAAGGTCCAGAGGGGTAAGGTAACTTGCTCATTGACATAGAAACAGTAAAGGTCAGAGCTGGAACCAAAAATCTTAGTCTTCCAGATCATGCGCCAAGCTTTACATATGCTAACTATCTTATTCATTCATTCAATAATTAGTTAAGTAGTTCTTGGACTTAACAATTTTTTTAAAAAGAATTATTTATTTATTTAATTCCTTTATTATTTATTATTATTTTAATTTGATCAGACAGAGACAGAGAGAAAAGAAAGGGAAAGAAAGAAAGCCACCAGGTACAGGACTCAAACCACTTTTGACCATGTGAGAATCGAGAGACTTTAACCAGCATGCTACCTGACAGCCCTGGATTTAATCATTTTTAAGCACTGATATATACCAGTGGGTAGAACTACTTGGCCTCTGCCCTAATGAGTTTGGTTTGTGTCCATCAGACAAATGGGTGACTCCTCCCTCAGACCCCAGGCTGGTTAGATGCCAAGAAGAGAGACAGGGCTGGGAGACAGACTGGTGAGTTTGTTACTGACCTGAAGTCTCCCTGTGAATGAGAGCTTCTCTATGCAAGTTGGGTTTTGAGCTTTGTTGTGTTTTTACATTTCCCTGTTGAGTTTCTTTTCTTCTTGCTCAAGACAGGCTGTTGAAGACTTTGACACAGTACATCTTGTGGCATTTGCCTTTTCATTGTACACTGGAGGTCAGGAGGCAGGAGTCCCAGAACTTAGAGCTGGAAGTGGCTCTACAGTGACTCTAGAGACCATCTGCAATGACCCTGTCTTGCTGGGAAATGTCACTCCTTCCAAAACTCGGGTTGTCCCTGCAGATTACGTTGGCTTTCTGTGCTGGCTTTGGCTTACATTTTCTTTTTTTTTTTTAAACCAAGTTTACATTAAGTTTTCTGCTTTCAAAATAAATATCTGACAATTATTTTAAAAGTCAATAAATCTCAGAAATATATGCCTTACACTATGAACCTCTTCTGTAGTCTCCTAAGACAATCACCATTAACAATAGGCATTTGGGGGTCCAGTGGTGGCTCATGGGCGATGCAACTGAACCCACATGGAAAACATTCTGGGTTGACATCCTGAGACCTCCCTGAGGCATGCACACTCATGCCTATGGTCTGGCTGGCTGAGACTGGGAGTAGAGTGTGGCATGAAGACTGTGTTGAGGATGACCTTCTCTCTCTCTAATAGGGTAAATAAATAAACAAAACAAAATTTTTAAAAAATTGGTATTTGCTTTTCTAGTTGTTTTCAGTGGATGTACTAGTGTATATAATTTAGTGTTTCACTAAAATGAACTATCAAAATAAATACTTTCCCAAAATGTAGGGTTCTTATCTAACTCTACTTTAGATGTCTTTCCATTTTAGTACATATAGATTCACAGCTTTGTTTTATCAGACTCCAATTTCTAATAGTGCTTTCTCTTAGAAATCCTTTTGCCCCCTGACCTTGATTTCTATGGATCAATTTTGCTTTTAATGTGGTTGGCCTAGTTGAAGTGTCCATTTGGCATTTTTGTTTTTCTTTTTAACTTTTAAAGAAATTCTGGGAAACCTTTTTTTCTTTTTTCTTTTTTTTTTTTTAAGAGAGAGATTTTTGCTATAGGGTGCATGCCCTTGCCAGAGGGACAGAGAGAGACAGAGAGACAGAAAGCAAGAAATCATCCCTCAGGCAGGATAGCCATGCCACAATCCCTTTTCCTCTATTCTCCTTTTGGAATTGTGGCCACACACGCACATGCACCTGGCATGATTTTTAAGCTGCTGGGTCTGGGACTCGAGCTGCATTTGACTACTTGGGAGTCCAACGTCATAACCATTACACCATCTGCTGGTCCCGAAATTATGGGGAACTTCTGGTGTTGCCTGGTCTTTGATGAGAGGTGTGTGTTTGTTTGTTTTTGTTTGTTTTGTTTTTATGATAGAAAGCGCATGCACGTGCATGTAAGAAAAATAGGTCAGCCCTGTGTTGCAGTGGGTAAGTGCTATGCAGAGAAAGCTGGATACCGTACGATCTACTGCAGTTCAAATCCAGGCCCCAGTGGCTTGAAAAACATGCTGTGTGTGTGTGTGTGTGTGTGTGTGTGTGCATTCAAAATCCTGATGGGATGAAAAAATGGAGGAAGATGGATTGTTTTATAACCACACCCTCTTGGAGGTCTTGGGGGTGCCTTTTCTCTCTCTCTCTGGCAAGTGCATGCATCCACTGGCAATAAAAATAATTTTTTTTTAAAAAAAGACAATTTAAAAAAGAGAGAGAGAGAGAAGCACTCTTAGCAGGGTCTTGTCATGGTGTGATCCCCTTTCCCTAGTCCCTCAGCAGCTCAGGATCCTCGGTGCCTATGTGCATACCCAGTGTGTTTTTAAACTAACCAAGAGATCCAAACCCTGGTTAGTCATGTGGCTTCCAGCCTTGCATTGCTGACAGTGCACTTGCCACAGCGGCTGGACCCTAGTGAAGGATTTTTAATCCCAGCTTTTAGGAGTCTTTGGCAAGAGAGAAACCAATATCCAAGTTTAGAAAAGAAAGAAACATTTATTAGAAGAGTGTCTTAGTCTGCGAAGGAAATACCCAACACTGGGTAACTTACAAAAGTAGAGGTTTATTTGACTCACAATTATGGTGGCTGGGAAATTCAAAAGCATCACAAAATAGTGGGGGGAAGAACATTGAGTAGGGCATGGTGTGGTCTGTATCCATGTGGCTCTTCATCTGTCTCATTTCTTCTCCTCATGAGTTCATCAGGACTCAATCATGGAGGCTCCACCCAGCTTGCCATTAATCTCCCAAAGTCCCCACCCTTCAACATGATGATTGGATCAAGTGTTTGCCTTCTTCATTCTGTTACAATGGCTCAACACATGAATTGGGAGTGGGAGAATGTTCAAATGATAACAAAGGGTAAGGTACAGAACAATTAGGTCTCAGCAAATCAGGACCACTAGGCCTTAGAAAGGACAAACAAATGCAGCTACAGGAATCCATGTAGCAGGAACAGAGACAGATATTGCTTCCATCTGTTCAGACCTTACAGTGCTATACCATCAGCTTAGTTTGAAACATGGGCCGTCCCTGGTCTGGGCCAGGGAGGCGAACTTGACTGACAATCTCACAAAACATGCAACAGAGAAGGTATTCCCTTTAAAAAATGATGTGCTGATGCTATAAATTGGTAGGGAAATGCTAGCAAAATAATCACAATTCAAAATAGGGTCCCTGGAAGCTGGGATGGACTAACTAAACATTAACTAAAGATATTTGTACACAAAATTAGGTATATTTTCCTATGACCCAGAAAAAAAGTTAGGTCATTGCTTTAGTTCTGTCACCTCTAACTGGTTAGAGCAATGATTACAAGGAATATAAATTTAATAACAAGTTTTCTCCTGTTTCTCTTTCTGTTCCTTAGCCCTTATGATTAGTTTCTTTTGCATGGAGATGCTTGGTGTAGTCCTGCCTGGTTCAATTACTGTCATTGGCCACTGCTACCAGGAGGACGAAATCCGTTAACTAAAGATATAAATGTCTGGCTTTCTTCTTTGCAGGCACCTTTTTGCTCCAGCTTATACAGAAACCCAGTATACTCCAGAAGGCAACCCTCAAACCACCACACTGAAATCTGAGGTAAGTTCAGATCCATAATGTCTGCTCAGCAAGCAGCTTCCCTGTCTTGGTACTAATCCTAGGGTCTGAGGAGCTATGTGATAGAGATAGTCTCTCCTCTGAAGAGATTGTTTTCCCTAACTGAAGACTGGTAAGGCAAACAGGAGAAAGGTACTGTGTATTTGTTTCATAAGTGCTTTCTCTCTTTTGCTAAAATGGCTAAGTCAAAAAAAAAAAAAGATACTTTAAGTAATTACATCTGATTAAAATCATACAAATCACTGTGAGACATAAGCTTCTTTTGCTTTATGTTAATTACCCACATGTTAACAAAATGTTAAGTAGAAGAAATGATTTGCCTCTAATCCTGTTGTCTAACCCAGTTAGATGTTTCATTAGTCCTTTCTTGTGGATGTGTGAGGTTTGCAGATTTGAGATCACTGTAAACAGATTTTGGAGTCTGCCTTTTTAATGTGATTTTAAGTTATGACAGTTTTCTTATTTTGCTGCTATTTACATACTAGGTATGTTTCCCTCCTCAAGGTTTTTTTTTTTTTTTTTTTTTTTTTTTTTAAGAGAGATTTTTGCTCTAGGACACGAGTGCTTGCCAGAGAGACAGAGAGATAGAGAGACAGAAATCAAGAAATCACCCCCCCCCCAGGGGGGTTGACCATACCGCAATCCCTTTTCTTCCATTCTCCTCTCAGGATTTTGGGCACACATGCACATGTGCCCAGCGTGAGTTTTGTTGTTGTTGTTGTTGTTTTTAAAATAATTTATCTATATTTACATTTTCACACAAATATTTACTTTGCATATCAAAAAAAATTTGCTCATACTCCATAGTTCTTGACAGTTAACAAAAAGCTTTCAAAATTTCAAATAATAAACAACTTTCAAAAATTTAAAGATAATATGTTTGAAATATTTGTTATAATTTTGTTTGTGACTCTTTAACAACAGAGACAGTATGATTTTAAATATTTTTCAGAAAATATTTACATATCAGTTACTCAAATTGTTGAAAAGCAAACACCCAGCACACAATTCAGACATAAACCTTCTCAATTCAGCCCTGCCTACCAAGTATTCTGTGATAAACCATCTGCTAGCAAAGGTCAGTCTCTTTTTCTCCAAAGTCTTCCTCAAGGTAATCCTCTGGTTGTGGCTGCTCTTTTATAATCTCTACTGACTATAGTGCTGGACTGGAAAAGTCCAGGTTATTTTATGGTATGAATTCTTTCATATAGCTTCTCTAATCCTCTCTGCTAGGCAGAACTGTTTATGGTGCCTGGCCATCTTTCCAAGAGCTTCTATTGGCTTACTTGAGATCTACCTTAGTTCCACAGTTTTCTAGTTTAACTTCAGATATGACATTCCAGTCAAAGCCCTAATAATGAGTATTTCCAATTTCTGATTCAAGGCAACAGATATTATTGAACTTGTGCAAATAACCATTCTGCCACAAAATAAGAATACTCCCAAATATTTTCCAATTCTAGAGGGGTAAGGAAGGGAGAAAAGTTTATGTTTCCATTTAAAGATACAAAGAAACAAGAAGGAAAAAACATCTTAACAAATTGCTAAACCTATCAATAGCTCAAAAGAAAGCAAACTCCTTAAATTGGGAAAACAAAGCATAGTAAAGAAAAAGACAATAATGTTTTACTAAAAAGTCATAAAATTCTTTTTCACCAGTTCAGTCTTATGTAATTAATCTTTCTTCTGTTGAACTTGCAGTGTTACTGTGATCCAATCTTTCCGTTTAAATCTTGGAAATTACAATTCAATGTTATTAGTGATATTTCTTGTCCCTAGTATTAAGTTGGTCATTTTCTTGGTTGCTTTTTGTTCTCTTATTTCTGTATGTGAGTCTTCAGTTTTCCTGGGTAAGCACTCCTTTCAGAACTTCTTCAAGAGCTGATCCGGTGTTGGTAAATTCTTTCAGGTTTTGTTTATCTGAGAATGTTTTTATCTTTTCTTCCCATATGTAGGATAATCTTGCTGGGTATAGTATTCTTGGTTGAAACTATTTTTCACTTTGAGTTAACTTTGAATATATTTTCCCATTCTTTCCTTGCTCATGTTGTTTCTGATGAGAGGTCAGATGTTAGCCTGATGGTGTAACCTTTATAAGTAACCTGACATTTCTCTCTTGCCAATTTTAGTATCTTGTCTTCGTCTGTAGATTTGGCCAGTCTGGCTATCATGTGCCTTGGAGAAGATCTTCTTGGGTTGATTCTATTAAAGGTCCTTTGTATTTCTTGGGTCTGGATATTTGAATGCCTCTCTAGATTTGGAAAGTTTTCTTTCAGGATTTCATGGAATAGATCGTCAATGCTCTTATTAGTTTCTTCACATTCCAATTATCTGGATGGTTGGGCACTTAATGGTAGCTAGTATTTCTCATATAGTATTCTAATTTTTTTTTCTATTTTTTCAGTTTTTTTGGTTGCTTTTTCTAGGTCAGAGGTTTTGCCTTCAACATTCGAGATTTGGTCTTCTGCATGGACTAATCTGCTTTTGAGGGAGGTTTTGATTTCCTGTATTGCAGCCTTCACCTCTAACAGCTCTATTTGATTCTTTACCATGGTGTGTATTTCCTTTTTCAGGTCGTATAAGAACTTTCTCACCTCCTCAAACTTGTCTCTTTTCTGCTGCATCTTCTGGAGTTCATTGTCTCTCAGCTCTTGCATCTTGTTTAGTTTTGTCGCTGTGAATATTCTGAATTCTCTTTCAGACATTTCTATGAGTTCCACTGTACTGTTTGGGATGATGAGGGATTGTTCTTTTCACCTAGGGGAGAGATATTTTCTTGGTTTCTCATATTTCTTGTGCCTCTGTGGTGGTTTCTGGTCATTCTGTGACAAAATTTCTCCTCTACTTGTCTGAGTGTTTCAGGGTAATTCTGATGGCTGGAAAATTCAACACTAGGCCTGTGGCATGGCCATAGGAAGCACAGGGGTTGGTGGGTGCATGCTCCAGCATGAGTTTTAAATCACTGGGTTCAGGATTCGAACAGCGGTTGACTATGTGGGAGTCCAGCAACATAACTGTTATGCCATCCGCTGGTCCCTCAAAATTGTTTTGGAGTAGAAATGTTTGCAGAAAGTAGAAGATGTGTCTTTTAGAACATGGTCTTCCAGATGGATACATAGTTTGCTTCACCACACTGGCAGGTGGACATTAAGTTAGTGAGTTATACACATTTTAGGGATTGCTAGCCCTTTGTACAGGGTACCTATTAGAATTTGTAGGCTCAGAGCAGTGGTTCTTAACCAGGAGCTATGCCCCTCAGCCTCCTAGGGGACACTTGGCAATTTGAAGACAGTTCTGATTGTCATGACTAGGGGACTAGGGGTGGCAGTGGTACTGGCATCTAGTGGGTAGAGGCTAAAGATGGTGCACAACATTCTACAATACATGGAACTCCTGCATACTCCATAACAGGGAATTATCCAGCCCCAAATGTCTGCAGTGCCCAAGCTGGGAAACCCTGGGTTACACGGGTCCTTCCAGAGTCTGGGCCAGTGAGATGAGTGAAGGAGGGGGAAGATGGACTGTGGCAGGAGCAGCAGTGGCTTTTGCCTTCGGGGAAGGACATAATGGACTTCTTTATGATGTGGAGGACAGCAGGAAAGGTCCCTCTGTTTCAGTGTGCTCCAGCGGCTTCTCATGAGACCTGAGATTCCAACTTGGTCCATTCTTTTTGGGGCTTTCTGAAAAACCTGCTAGACAAATTCTAAAAGAGTTGTAACACTTTAAACTGTCCCTGTTAGAATGCAAATGTCTGATAACACAATGATAGCCACTGTCAGTCATTAACAGCTTTGACTGGTTTATCAGATTAGTCCTGGATGGAAAAAGGGACAAAGGACAATGAGATGTTAGAGAGGTAGAGGCAGCACAAGGACTGAGCTATGCTGCTAGAGGCGAAGATCAGTGCTGCCTTCCTGGCAAGGCCTCCCTGGGTGGGGAGGAGGTAGGTAGTGTGACCTGTACCCACTGCAGACAGCTGGGCTGTGTCTGCTCATCTGCGAAGCTGCCAGCCATCACTCCATGCCTTCTCAATACTCTTTGGTCAAAACTTGTCCTCCCTTCATTGAGACCTCAGGTCTCTGCTTCCAGGGGTGAGGAAGGGGCTGTACAGGTACAGGCATGACTAGAAAGCCCCTATCTGTTACAGCCTCTTAAAGGCACCCTCTGAGTTTAGTTCCTGCTGTTTCTGTACCCACAGCTCAAGAATAGATTGTAGTGCACAAGTTTGCCATGAGCTCATGCTTCCTGCTATGAATGCCCCCTCGGGGTGGCCCCATCAAGCTGAGAAACTGCGGAATGCAATGATTTCATGATGGATCCTTGACTTGTTCTTTGTGCTCTCAGCTGTGCATTAGGCAGAGATGTCATAAGGACCTCTCAGACACAGAGGAGGGAAAGAGAACTTTCTCTCATCCCTAGAATCCCCCTCCTTCCTGACTATCTCATCGACTGGAGCACAGCCTAGCTGAACCATGGAATAACTCATTGTTTTCTTTTATCCCCTGCTCCTAGACTCTTGCAAAGCCCCCACCCAGACCCACGGGGCTCCCAGTCAATTTTCTCATTTAGAAGCTGAGAACTCAAGGAGAAATGGAAATAGAATAAAGCATTTAGCTGTACTGCGCCAAATGTTGAGGACTGCACTTTGCTGCCAAACTTGGCCTGGGGTAGCAGGAGTTCTGGGAAGCTTATCAAGACTCATCAGAGGGGCCTTTAGGCTACAGCCCCAATCTGGGTCAGATCTTTGGGGGAATGGGTTTTGTAAGTGTTCCAGTAGAGTCTGGGGCTTGGGGTTTGAAGCTAGGGTTGTAGTCTTGGTTTTAACTAGCTAAGTGACCTTAAACAACCCTTTTGACACACTAGTATTGAGTTTTGTCATTTGAAAATTGGATACTCTGGTATCTGATTTTCAGGGCTATGGAGGGATAAGATGAATCACTGACTTTTATGGGAATTTATAAACATCTCTTCCAAACCCACATTTTACAGATGAGGAGGTTGAGGGGAGAGAAGTTTGAAAAGTAAATTGCCCAAATTTAGAAAACCAGTAAGTGGCGAGGCTTAAATCAGAACTTGAGTATTCTTTGTTGCTGCAGATGCTAGAGGATAATAGAACATTGACAAATCGACTCTTACATACTTTGCTGGAAGAGGCAGCGATGGAATAGGGCCAGGCTGCAGGGGTTCAAATCTCATTTTCCTGTCTCATCTTTTGCGAGACTTAACCCCTCTTGAACCTTTAGTTCCCACCTTTAAAACATGGAAATAATAATATCCACCTTATAAGACTGTAGTCAGAATTCAAGGAGAAAATCTACAAGACATGTTTATCAAGGAGTAAGAGCTGGATAGATGTGAGCTTTTATTGTTAAGACAGTTCATGGCAGTTCCTATCACATGAGCGAATGTATGTGAAAACCCTCTGTAAGTTGTACAGCAAATGCCAGGTGTTATGCTATTTTAGAGAGCTGTTAGGCTGTGAACATACACTGTTAGCATCAGCCCAAATTTAGGAAAAGATACAGGAATTATTCACACCCATCCTAGATTTAAATTCTCTTTATTTGTAAAGATACCAGCATTGTGAAACTGTATAGGCCGGCCTATACCTCTGAACATCTTGGCTGTCTGTCATTTCAATGTCTATGAGTCCATTTACCCAGCACAGGCCTGGCTTCCCTCCCTGGGAGAACTGGCCTCTTCACCCTACGAATGAGCCTACCCCGTGGAGCTTGTGTCCCCACCATTAAGTCCTAAGAATCAGATTCAGAACTAGAGTGTTTGATAATCTGCCTCTAGGTTCCAGAACCATGGTAGGTGGAGGAAAGCCATCCAGTGAGCTAGCATTTGAAAGCAGACAGAATCCTGGCCAGAGGAAGAGTTTTCCTGCCTGCCTTCTCTAATAAAAGTTGGGGGCTGTTCCTCTGGCACAGGGGCTTTCCTCTGTGCTCCTCTGAGTTGCGATCTGACTGTTTAAAGGCTGGGAGAGTTTGATGCAGAGATAGAGGCTGTCCACTGTCCGACCTCCTGACTGCATGAGAACCACATTGCTGGCCGATGAATTGTCAACAGATGAAAGGGCACCTGAAATCCAGAAAATGAGCCTGAGTTTGGTGTCAGCTTGGCCTGCATCCTCTGATCTGGCTGCATGGAGCTGCTGGGTAGGATGTAGAATGAGCACAGCTATGGCTGTGGACTTGGCCTTTGGATGGCCAAAGGTCACATTTCACCTTTGATGAAAGAAGACTTAATGCTCATATGTTTATTGCCTACAGCTCTGGGTCAACTACTCTGGTAGGTCCTTCATATACAGTGTTTTCACCACTGCCCTGTGAGGTAGAGGTTGAAGACACTGACAGTCAGAGGAAGGCTGTGGAGCTGCTTGTAGAGCCGCTGTTGGGTTGTCTGAAAAGTCATGATGCAATTTTGCATAGAAAAATATGGTATGACTTTCCCAACAACCTGTAGATATGGGGCCTTGATTTAAATCTGGCCCTCTATGCCAAAATGCTTGAGATAGAGCTGGGAAGGGGTGGAGCCCGAGACCACCAACTACTTTAGCTGTTACCTGGGTCACATCCCTACCTGTAGGGGACAGAGAGACAACTGCGAGCAACATGGTCCTGGAGATGGAGCTCTTGGACCAACATGCTGGTGAAGGCTCAGGTCTTTATGATGGTCGCTGCTCAGATCGATTCAGGGTGTTGAGAGGAAAGAGAAAGTGCCCAAGTCTGCAGCTGTGTGGTCACAGCCTCCTTAAGACTATTTCAGAACCTGGTTCTACCCTGAGGGTTTCTCTTTGTGCTGACCTATTTCTCTTGACCTGTCTGGGAAGAAACTTAGGAATGTGTTGCTTGTTATCGCCCCTTAGTTTATTAGGAACAGTCTGGGTTTATGCCTGTTTATCCAATTTGACACTGTGACACTCCTAACAGAGCCATGTTTGCATCACAGCACTAGAGATACTCTACTTATAAAACTCTGTGGTAGCACCTCAAACTTTTGTATCAAGCCTTTTTGTTTTTAGAGAAGTTTTTGCTGTAGGGCATGTGTGCTCGCCAGAGAGACAGAGAGAGAGAGACAGAAAGTGAGAAATCACCCCTGACGGGGGATGACCATGCCCTTCTCCTCCATTCTCCTCTTGGAATTCTGAGTACACACGCACATGTGCCCGGTATGAGTTTTAAGCCACCAGGTCCGGAACTTGAACTGTGGTCGACTACATGGGAGCCCAGTGACATAACCATTATGCCATCTGCTGGTCCCTCAAGTCATTTTTTTAATGATTTGTAACTATGACCAGCTCTCACAGAACCATAGCCCCACCATGGCTGGAGCTCTCTCTCTGCGCTCAGTAGTGTGTCTTCAGGACATAGCCCAGGGCATGGCGCATGGTGGTGCTCAACAGCGGTTGTAGTGAAGAAGGAGTCCAGCGGGTTGGGAAAGACTAGATGGTCGTGAGACCTAATGACTAGAGAGCAGCCTCAGACATCATGGGTGCAAGGGTCAAATCAAGTCTGACCCAGGTGTGGAGAGATTCAGGGAAGAGAAATCAAGGGCTGGGGAAGAGATGGGGTGTCTTCATGTCCTGGGGCTGCTGTAGTTACTCCATGAAGTTGGTGGCTTAAAACAATAGAAATTTGTTCTCTCATAGCTATGGAGGCAAGAAGTCCAAATTCAAGGTGTCAATAGGGCCATGCTCCCTCCAAATCCTCTAGAGCAAAATCCTTCTTTTACCAAGATCCCCAGGTTATTCACGTGCACATTAGAGTTTGGACCTGAGAATATGCGTTCCCCAAGAGTATGAATTATATCTCAAATATCTGTTCTCGGGGACCAGCAGTTAGCATAATGGCTATGTCGCTGGATTCCCACGTAGTCGACCGCGGTTCGAGTCCCGGACCCGGTGGCTTAAACTCACGCCGGGCGCGTGTGCGTGCGTGCCCAAGATCCCGAGAGGAGAATGGAGGAGAAGGGATTGCGGCGTGGCCATCCCCCCTGGGGGGTGATTTCCTGCTTTCTATCTCTCTGTCTCTCTCTGTCTGTCTGGCGAGCGCACGCGCCCTATAGCAAAAACCTCTCCAAAAAAAAAAAAAAAAAATCTGTTCTCTCCACCAGCCTGCCCTAGTGCCTTATATGAAGCGTGATCTATACATGTTTGTCCGAGTAATGATTATAATGAATTAGACTCCTTCTACTCTTCCTCTCTCGTGTTATTTTTTTATGTTTGTTTCTGGAAAAGAGATGATGATCTGAAAGCTCTGGTGGCTCCTGACCATCCTTTGTGTTCCTTGGCTTACAGCTCTATGCCTCTCGTCTTTGCCTCCATCTTCAAATGGCCTTCTTTCTGTGTGTGTCTGTGTCTTTTCGTAAAGACACAGGTCATTGGATTTAGAATTCACCCTAATCTCATTACCTCATCTTAATTTAGTTACATCTGCAAAGACCTTATTTCCAAATAAAGCTACATTTTTGAGGTTCTGGGTTTGTGTGAGTTTCAGGGGACCACTGTCCAAACCAGTACAGAGAGGACTGAAAAGGTGACATTGGTGGAGAGGTAGGCTCTTTCAGAAGCATGTGTTTCCTGTGGCTCACATCATCTCATGGAAAGAACCCTATCCTTGGACTGAAAATTCTGTGTTTTCCAACTAGCAGGGAGACCTTCAGCAAAATCTCTTTGCTCCTCTGAGCCTCAGCATCTTCATCCGTTCAGTGGGGTAGTAACATCTGCCCCGTACCAGCTCCCAGGATTATTATGAGACTCAAATAAAACGGTGGCTTGGAAAGCTCGCTACAGGTTGTAAGGTGCTATTAGATTAGTGTAGATGTATAACATGCTGTGAGTCATCAACACCGTCATGAGACATTAACACCGCCATGCTCAGTGTTCTCAGGCTGACCACGTTCGTTTTTCCTTGCTAGGATCACTGCTTTTACCATGGCACGGTGAGGAAGGCAGAGCAGTCCAGCGTCATGCTCAGCACCTGCCGGGGAATTAGGTAAGAGACCCTGAAACTTCAGGGGAGCACAAGGCACACCCCCTAGGAATGGAGTTTTCAAGTTCAGCAGGACTATCCTAAGGCAGGAGTCTGTATGCAGCTAGGTCTGAGAGGGTGAGCTTGGGGGACAAGGGAAATCCTAGGGGCCCACAGGTTCACTGGAGTAGAGCTTAACTATCCTGCCATTGAAAAGATGGTTATACTCCCAGAAAGAGGAGAGGGCTGCCTGGGCAGCACCGGGGAGGGTCGGCAAGCAGAGGGAGCAAGGAGAAGTGTGGGCAAGAGCCTTTACTGTGGTTTCTGCAGGAGGAGTGGGTAAGGCAGAGTACACGGGTTTAGGACTGGCTAGTTTGAGTAGTTTCAGAAGGCTCTGTAATTACCGGGACATGGCTGTCTGTCCAAGATTGTTTGGTACTGGCCCTGAGTGATTAGAGTGGATAGATAGTGGCCCAGAGGGTGAGCTCCCAATAAAGTAGCTAGTCAGAGTGTGGGATCTGGATTGGTTGGCTTGCATTTGAAAGGTCCTGGCAAGCTGTCTCTAGAAGATGTCTCTCCACAGTCAGCGAGACCTGCCAGTGTCAAAGCAACAAAAGACAGTAAATAAAATATGTCGTTAATACACTCGAAACTGATGAGTTTGACCATTCGTTCCCACTTCTCCTTAGCTCTTCTCTAGTAGAAGTTTTGCGGGCGGAGAAATAGGAAATGGGCAGTTGGTGAAAAGAGAGGGCAGGAAGAGAAAGGCGGGGCAAGGCTCATTTTCAAGACAGAATAAACTGAAAAGTTCTAACCAGATGTTGCTTTGGAAAGAGAATGACTCTTTCTTTTCCTAGCCAGACTGCCTGGGTTTGATTCAGTAGCTGAGTGACCCTGGGTCTTGATGATCTCATGTGTAGAATGTGGATTAAAATGAATATATAACTGGTACTGAGAGTTACCTCCTAGGCTTTGTTTCTTCTTCTTTCATTCATTCATTCATTCACTCTCTCTGGGGTACATGGGCTTGCTGGAAAGACAGGGAGAGACAGAGAGAGATGGAGGGAGAGAAAGTGAGAAATCCCCCCTGTGGAGATGGCCACACCATAATCCCTTCTCCATTCTCCTTTTGGGATTTTGGCCACGCACACATACTTCTTAGACATGGTCTGAGATGGGCAGCATTGCTATCACCTGGAAACTTCTTCAAACTGTAGTAGCTCTGGTCTCACTCTGATCTCCTGGATTATCACTGAATTTTACCATGATCCCAGGTTATTCATATGCACATTACAGTTTGGACCTGAGAATATGTGTTTCCTGAGATTACGAATCATGTCTCGAATATCTGTTCTCTCCACCAGCCTGCCCTAGTGCTGTCAGCGTGAGCTATACATGTTTGTCCGAGTAAGGATCATAATTATTTAGACTCCTGCTACTCTCCCTCTCTCATGTTATGTTTTATATTTATTTCTGGAAAACAGATGATGATCTGAAAAAACCTAGGTTCTAATTGCCTGGTTTTGATTGCCTGTACTATGTGGTGCCTATACCTACAATGCTAGTAAACTGGTTCTATGAAAAAAAAAAAAGGAAAAACCCTGATTTTCAGTATCCACCAGCACTCCCTCCATGATTGATTTTAAACTACCAATGGGATGTTACTGAATTTGGAATTGGGAAGATAAACCCGTGATTATCTCTTAGGCTGATAGGAGATGATAATACATATACCTTTCTTTTTTGTTTTTAAATCAGTTGATTGATTCATCCAGTGATTGCTTTTTTCACTCAACACATTAATATTGAGTGCCTAGTGTATGCCAGGCCCTACAGTCATTCTCAGAGCCTTCAGTTTCCTCACCTGTAACACGCACCCGCTAGGCACGGTAGAGATTGATAGGTGCTTGGGGACCAGCAGTTAGTGTAATGGCTATGTCACTGAACTCCCATGTAGTCAACCGTGGTTCGTGTCCCGGACCCGGTGGCTTAAAACTCATGCCAGGCGCGTGTGTGTGCGTGCCCAAGATCCCGAGAGGAGAATGGAGGAGAAGGAATTGCGGCATGGCCATCCCCCCTGGGGGGTGATTTCTCGCTTTCTGTCTCTGTCTCTCTCTGTCTGGCGAGCGCACACGCCCTATAGCAAAAACCTCTCCAAAAAAAAAAAAAAAGAAGAGATTGATAGGTGCTCTGTAAACTCCTAACACTTGATAAACATACAGGATGATATCGGGGAACCTTGCTAAAATGTATCTAGCCTCCCATGCAAATCGAAGGCCCCTCATACTGTAGGTCCCATGTGTTTATCAATCGATCCATCTTTCCTTTGCAAGGCTGTGCGGTGAGTCAGCTGGAGGGAATTAGGCAGGAAACAGGCCTTGGCTGGAAAGCAGTAAGAGTGGTCCCAAATCCCTGCATGAATGATCTGACTGAGCCCAGCCAACTGGCCTTGCGCTGGTGTTTACAGGCCCAGACACCACCACCTGCAGTCTGCAAGTAAACAAAATTTGTCCCAAGAAGGAGAAAAGGGAACACGCAGGTGTGACCTGCTTCTCTCTGCCCCTTCCTCTGTCCCCTCGGTCTGGAGCAGTGGGAACTTGGCTTGGCCTCTTATAAATCATTCCAGCTACCGTGCTGACAGGGGAAACCGGGTGAGCTGTCCATGTGTTTCTGTTCCGCGGGCTTCCGTCTGACGGAGTCCACCCACCTCACTTTTCCCAGCCCTCTCACTACACACCTTGAGAAACCCGGACTGTGAGCTGGACTGATTTAAGAGCTGGAGACTCCTGCCAGATGTCTCTACTCGGACTGTGGTGAAGCCACAGCTGCAACAGCAGCAGCATTCAAATCCAAGTCGTGCAAACTCAAATCACCTCCCAAGGCTCATGTAGCCAAGCGCAATGGAAAATCTCCATGGTAGTTCAGCTCTCCTGGAAACCTGCTCCTGGTGACTGGAGAAAACGGGTGGGATTTATACCAAGTGGGATCTTCAGGCTGATAATACAAAGACAGGAATTCACCCTACTTTTAGATGGTTGCTGGCCCCACTCTGTCCTCTGTTTTCTAAAGCAGGTTTTTTGTTTGTTTGTTTGTTTGTTTTTTAATTTTGCTATAAGGTTCATGTGCTTGCTGGAGAGAGATGCAGAGAAAGAGAGGGAAAGTGAGAAGGCACACCCCCCCCCCCCCACCACCACCAGGGGGATGGCCTTACTGCAATCCCTTTTCCTCCATTCTCTTCTAGGGAGAATAGTTCCAAATCCCTGGGACCATTTTGGGTAATGCATGTACACGCACCTGGCGTGTTTTTAAAGCTGCCGTGTCCAGGACTAAAACCACAGTCAGCCATGTGGGATCCAGGCACCCTAACCACCATGTCACCAGCTGACCCCTCCGGAGCAGTTCTTTAGGTTACTTTAATTGAAGAAGTAATACATGATTGCAGTAAAAATAAATTCAAATAGCGCAAATGAATGCACAATGGAAGATAGGACGGCTTCTTACCCAGATTTCCTCCTTTTCAGAGGCGGCCATTGTTTCTAGTTTCTTGTATATCCTTTCAGAAATTTCTTGCACAAAGAGCATAGAAATGTAATATAATACTTCGCAATCTTATTTGGGTCCCTGACCTTTTGAGAATCAGGTGGAAGCTAATACAATTTCATTTTTATCAGTCTCTTATGATGAGGAATGGGGCAGAGAACAGAATGGAGAACAACCTGGAAGTCCTGGCCGCCCAGCCTTCCCGGCTCCCGCCTGTGCCTCTGGCTGAACGCTGCCCCTGCCAGTGCTAACATTTAGCAAATTAGATCAACTGAGGCTCCTTGAAGGATCAGCAACTGGTGGGTCCTCAGGGAAGGGCATCTAGAGACTTAGGGATGGTGGGAAGGGCCCCTCAACTAGACTCTCAGAAATTTCCCCGCTGTCCCAATGGGGGCTCAGTGTAAAGCGCTGGGGCTTGTGCTTGCCTCTCCTCTATTCCCGGGCAGCCTGGAGGACTGCAGCCATCACCTGGCACTGATTACGGGGACCGCAGTGCAGAAAGGGAACGAAGTAACTGCAGAATCCTATGGCTGGAAGGACCTCGGTGTCTTTCTGAGCCTGTGTTTCTCACACTGTGATCTGGCCACTCCCTGAGACAGCCTGGTGTGCTGAGAAAACGCAGGTTCCTGCTGCAGAGCATGTGTTTCAAGCCAGAGGTCTTCGGTGTAGCGTGCGGGAAATTGCAGAGAGGACTTGTTAGCAAGGCAGCTGCTCAGGCCTGCAGAGTCTGAGGTTTTCAGGTTGGGCCTGGATCACTGTGTTGTTAATAACACCCCATTGGATATTCTACTAGGGCTGTCTGGGACCTCAGATCCTTGAAATCTCCAACATATGAATTTAGAACTCACTGATGGAGGCAGATAGCAGAGAGGTGAAGGAGATGGGGTCCAGAGTCTGTGAACTTTACGTCTTTAGCTTTAGTATACCCATGAGAACTTGTTATTTAATCTCTCTGAGCCTCACTTTCTATAAAGTGGGACCTCCTGATGGTGCCTCTCTTATAACGCTGATGTGGGCATGAAATAAGAATAACATCGGTACCGGAGTTCCAGGTGGATTGCTGGCTCCCAGGAAATGGGATCTGTAGATGGCTAGCTGGATGTCTGCTTGGCCTCTCTTCTCCCAGGAACCCTGTGTCTTACTTCGACAGGCCAGTTGGGAAATGGCCAGAAGAGTGCTGCTGTCACTGCCACTTACAGCCATCTGTATATCAGGTGTATATTTCTGATCCCTCCACAGGGCCATTGTGACAGAGGCAGTGAAGGATCATGGGACTTGGAGCCAGAGTGCTTGGGTACAAACCCCTGCTTGTACCTGTAAGAATTCTGGTTAGTTACTTAACCTTGCTCAGGATTATTTTCCCATTTATATGTTGGGGATAATATTTGCAAGGAACATAGAAGCTGGTGTGAACAATAAAACACTTAGCAGAGCGCCTGGCCCCCTGCAAGGGCTCATTAATTAACAGCCTCTGTGATGATTCTTATTGATTATGCACCGGCCTCTGGTCTCTGTCCCATCTGACCCAGAAGCTTATTCAAGGGATGCTGGGTCAACCATACCTTGGGGTCCAAACTGGAACCCGCACCAATGCCTATACAGAAGTTTCTACCCATTAGGCATAATCTCAGCGTCCACGATCCAGGGCACACAGAACCAGCCAGTGATTTGTGGTCGCACCTCTGCTTCCAAAGCTCAGGCTGTTCCATGGCTGTGCGGGGAAGCTGAGACGAGGGCAGAGGCCCTGGCCAGCCGAGATGAGAAGACACCTTGGGAACAGGATGCCTGGAGCAGCCCTCCCGTCTGCCCTTTCCTGTCTGTACGAGGGAGTGGATGTGACCTTTGCTATCTGGCCTACTCCCACTCCCGGCTGTTCAGGGAGCATCTGGGTATCCCCACGGGGCTGACTGGGTACTGCTGCGTCAGCCTGGGTGAGGCAGCTGGGAAGTCTTCAGGCTCCCTGGCAGCAGAATGAGATCAGCCAGAAAAGGGATCCAGAAAAGGGCTGCCGCAGACCGGAGCCTGGTGCTGTCTTTCCTGAGAGCGTCACAGGCTCTTCCCAGAGGACAAAAGCTGGGCAGGGAGCCCGAGGGGTTGTGGTGGGAGCAGGAGCCGGCACGACACAGGAGAGAGGTCCTGCCAGTTTTCAATGACCAAGACTGTGAGCTGGAGACACTTTTGACCTTGTGTTCTCCCAGTGGGTGAGAGCCTGAGTGAGGTTTTGGAGCACCCAACACACGTCTAGGGTGCCTGGGACTTCCTCTTGGGATTCCTCCTCACCCGGAGTCTCGAGTACATTCGCTTGTTGCTGTATTCCTCTCACTTACCAAGGATGGCAGAGACCCGCTCCGTGGGTATCTCCTTACCCTTCTGTTGATCTTTTATGAGAGAAATAGTCAGTCGTGACAGTCTTTCTCACTAGCTCCTAAGTCCTTAGAAGCCTCGGGGATGCAGCACTCTTAAGTCGCTGTTCCAATCTGTCAGTAATTGTGGGTGGATCCTTTGCTCTCTTCGTTATTTATTATAGTGACTTATTCCCACGTTGAGATTCTGAGCTTCGTGGGGACAGGCACTTGTCTGTCTTGTTCACGACTCCGTCTTCAGCCGCTAGCACGATGCCTGGCACACAGCAGGAGCCCAGTAAATATTGGTGGAATGAGTGACTGTCCTCCCACCCACGGCTGTGGATTACCTGAGGATAAGGATTATGTCGACAGTCTGTCCAGGACAGAGTAGGGCTTGGTGAGTGAAAGAACTGAATGAACACACATCTTTATACTTAGTCTGACACTAGTATCTGTAACCCAGGGACAGAAGTCACACATACGTGGTTGTGGATGCTGTTTCACCAGTCAGCTGCCTGTGACCTGGAGCAACTGGGCCAGTAGGAGTGTTATCAGTGGTTCATGTGCTATGGTTTTGCAGCATGAGGACTCCTGTCATTCCATTTCATCACCCAAGAGTCCTGATAAGTGTGTAAATTATCATTTCCATTTTAGGGATGAGGAAACTGAGGCTCAGAGAGATCTAAGACGTTTATTGAGAGCACATGGTATTTGTTGGTTAGAGTTCGATCCGGAACCTGGGTCTCCTCGCCTGCAGACCAGGGTTTTTTTTCTGGCCACTGCCCTGCTCTTTATGAGTCTATGAAACTTTGACCTGTGAGTTGTCATATGCCATGTTTGGGTGTGGGTTCGGAAAAGCTTATTGAATCCTGGTCCTTCTGTCCTTTTTAAGTACAGCATTAACTGTCCAAGGAGCAGTTATGTGTGGGTGCATGTGTGTTTTAAAATAGTTTTTTTAAAAGTTTACTCATTGAGAAAGTGAGAGAAACATCCCCAACAGGGTCTTCGTGCTAAATCCACTCAAGCCTCAGCCACCCTGGTCCACAGGCATGTACTAGTAAACCAAAGACCTCGAGCTGTGAACCCAGGACCTCCAGATGTGAGCTCTGCATCTCAGAGCCCTGCATTAGTGCTGTGCCACAGCACTCTCACCCATAGGCATGAGGTGCAGCCTTTATAGGCCCTTTTCAACTGCTCTAGTCTACAAAATGTTTTTAAAATACATATATTTATTTATTTAATTCTTTATCATTACTATTATTTTTTTAAAGAGAGATTTCACTATGGGGCATGTGTGCTTGCCAGAGAGACAAAGAGACAGAAAGAGAGAAATCAACCTCCCTGGGGGTGGGGGGCAGCTGGCCACGCCGCAATCCCTTCTTCTCTTGGGATTTTGGGCACACATTTACTTGCACTTGGTGGAAATTTTAAGCTGCCGGGTTCAGGACTCCAACTGCAATTGACTACGTGAGAGTCCAGTAGTGTAACCAGTTCATCTGCTGGTCCCATGATTATTATTATTATTTTTTAATTTGCTGCAGGGCATGTGTGCTCACCAAAGAGAGAGAGAGAGAGAGAGAGAGAGAGCGAGAGCTGCCAGGTCCAGTACTTGAACCATAGTTAGCCATGTGGGAGTCTAGTGTCTTAACCACCACACCACCTGCCAGCCTCCTAGTATAGAGAATCTTTTTTTTTTTTTTTAATCACCCTCCAGGGGGGATGACCACACTACAATCCCTTCTCCTCCATTCCCCTCTTGGGATCTTGGGCACACACACAAATGCACCCGGTGTGAGTTTAAGCCACCGGGTCTGGCACTTGAACCATGGTCGACTACATGGGAATCCAGTGACACAGCCATTACACTAACTGCTGGTCCCCTAGTATAGAGAATCTTAACCTGGAGTCTCATGATGCGTTTAAGCAGTGCCAGGTGCCCTGAGATTGTTCACCACATTTCATATACCTGTGCATTTTTCTAGACAGGAGTTCTGAGGCTGCATCAGAGTCTCATAAAAGGGAGCATGGCCCTACAGCGCGGTAAAGAACCAATGATCAAAACCGATGGTGTTTTGCATGCGAGGGAACTAAGGCCGATGCATAGAACTATAATCTTTGACGAGAGATTTTATTCCTCCCATCAACAGAGGACTGATTATGGTGAGCAGTAACCTCAGCTACGTCATCGAGCCCCTCCCTGACAGCGAGAGCCAACACCTTATTTACAGATCTGAACATCTCAAGCTGCCCCCCGGGAACTGTGGGTTCAAACACTCCAAGCCCACCACCGGGGACTGGGTCCTTCAGTTTACACACCAGACCAAGAAGCGACCTCGCAGGGTGAGTTTCTCAGTGTAGGTGTCAGTGGGGAGATGGATCTATCTCCTCTGAGGACCCTTACTTTGAATCTAGAATATTTCCAAACTGAAGGATGACCGAGAAGGAGGAACGAACTTGTCTTTTATTCTAAGTCATTGCTGGCTGCGTGATATCCTCATACTAGGAAATCTACTTTTGGGGAAGAGACCACTGCTGTTAAAATACCCTGAGCTGCAGATTTTAGAAACTAAAAAGGAGAAAAGAAATGTGTACCTCCCATTGGAATAGTCTCTTCCCCGTGTGCACACATTTGTGTTTATGTATACTGTAAAAAGAGGTGTGTGGTCAAAGGCTATTTAGAAACTTGAATGACAGTTCATTCTCTCACAGTACATTGGCCTCTGTTCTGCTCACACCAGCCCAGAATATTAGTTTCTTTCTTCTTCTTTTTTTTTTTTTTTTTTTTTTTTTTGAGAGGTGTTTGCGATGGGGGGCGTGCGCTTGCCAGACAGACAGAGACAGAGAGACAGAAAGTGAGAAATCACACCCCCGGGGGGATGGCCATTTCACAATCCCTTCTCCTCCATTCTCCTCTCGGGATCTTGGGCATACATGCACACGCACCCAGCATGAGTTTAAGCCACCGGGTCCGGGACTCAAACCACAGTTGACTTCATGGGAGGCCAGCGACATAGCCATTACGCTAACTGCTGGTCCCCAGAATATTAGTTTCTGAGAACTAAGGACTGGATCCAATGTCCCAGAGCAGCCTCCAGACAGAACCAAATGGTGGTACAAGGTGTTAGTGAGAGCAAAGGTGATGGTGACTATAGCCAGGACTGCCCCCAGTGCCCGCGTGTAAAATAAGTAAGGCGTTCCACTGCTTGTGACCCAGCTCTATTTTCTAGCAATTTTATTATGTTTAATTAAAAATGTCAGTGGGCATGTGTGCTCACCAGTGAGAGAGAAAAAAAGCACCCTCAGTGGGGTGTGAACACACTGCAATTCCATCTCCATTTCTTCATCCTATCAGGATTTCCAACACACACATACCCAGCAGTTTTTCTAGCTGCTGGGGCTGGGATTCCAACCCTAGTCAGCATATGGGATCTGGTTTCCAATGCGAAGCACTTAACCGCTGTGCTGTGGTCCGGCTCCCTCACAGTATTTTGAAATGAGGTTATGCCCACCATTTCTCCGGTGCTGATCTGCTTCTGTCTCCTCCGTAGGTGAAAAGGGAAGACTTGCACTCCATGAAGTATGTGGAACTTTACCTCGTGGCTGATTATGCAGAGGTAAGGGCGGGGCCGGAAATCTGCTCTCCTGATAGCTTCCCTTCCAGGCTTCCCACTGCTCTGGGAAAACGCTGACACATTCATCTTTCTCTGGCTTATTGTATGATTTTGACCTTAAACCTGTCTGAGGCTCTTTTTTGCCATTTTCAACATAACTTGAAATCACAAGAGAAAACAAACGAAAGCCTCTGTTAGCTTGATACCTCGATCATACAGTAAAACAGGACAGTTATTGGATCAACATACTGGGTTTGAAGGTTTTTAGGTCCTGATATTTACGCTTAGAGGATTCATGAATTTTCTATCGAAATAAAAAATAAATTATTTTACAAAGATACTAAGGATATCCTCACTTACCTGATGGTGGAGCAGTTTCTTGGTCATATGTGGCCCATTTTTATAGTCATGTTGGTGCCAGCTGAGGACCGTGGGCCAGCAGTATCAGCAACACTTTGGAGCTTGTGAAAAATGCAGATTCTTGGGCCCTACTTAGGACCTACTAAATCCTAACCTGCTAGGGTGGGGTCCAATGATCCATGCTAAAGCAAGGCCTCTTGGTGATTCTGATGCACAGGCAGGTTGAAAACTACTGAGCAAAAGGAGTAGTATTTTAGCCCGTAACCACATTTTCCTCACATTAGACAGGTTCTGAGATTAATGAGCACCCATCAAGCTTGCTCATACATATAAGATATTCATCACCAGTTTCTTAACCTCCTATTATATGCCAAGCACTATGTTTTTTTTTTTTTTTTTTTAAGAGAGATTTTTGCTATAGGGCACATGTGCTCACTGGAGGGACAGAGAGAGACAGAAAGCAAGAAATCACCCCTCTGGGGGGATAGCTACGCTGCAATTTCATCTTTTCTACTCTCCTTTTGGGATTTTGGGCATGCACACAAACATGCTGGCGAGAGTTTGAAGCTGCTGGGTCCAGGACATGAGCCACGGTTGGCCATGTGGGAGTCCAACGATATAACCATTTCGCCAACTGCTGGTCCGAGCCAAGCACTATATTTGGCACTGAGAGACCCCAGGCAGCACAAAGTTTGCAGTAACAGCGTAGAAACCATTTTATTTCAGTGTGATAACTGCTAACATGGACCATTAGGGTGGATTAGAGGTGGATAATGGGGGCCCCAGCATGGCTCTGGGATGTGGGGAAAGCTACTCTGGGGTAGTGGTGTTAAAACTGACACCTAAATAATGAGTTCGGGCTCCAGGGCCCAGATCTACCTAATCAGCAAGATGTTACCTCCAATGCTCATAACCCAGCAGGTCTTCTGTGTGCTGGGACAAGGAGGAGCTGAAAACCCACTCTGCCCTGATGGTGCATGCTAGCCTGCAGCTTCCCCCAGGGCAGAACTCATCACAACTCCAGTTTGTCTCACACCCCGGCCAGATGGGTTAGTTACCAGCTCCCCAGAAGGCCTCATTCTAAGGTGGCCTGCCTGGTGCACAGTCCCAAAGCACATGTCCTGGAGGCAGGGCCCTGCAGTGGGACGAGCATTAGACTTCCGGCCAGAAGGCCTTTGAGTGTTAGTAGCGCGAAGAGGTGGCCCTTGAGTTGTCTGAAAGGACATGGAGGAGTGAACAGGGAGAGAAGCGGAGGTGAAGGGCCTTCCAGGCCGAGGGAACATTGTGTTCAGCTTTGAGAACAGTTTAACTTTTTAACTGACCTGGATACTGGTTTACCCAGCAGGCTTGTGTGTGAGAGCATATGTGTGTTTTATATCTGTTGTTTCCTTGCCAGAGACAAGTGTGTGTACAGGGTGGGGGAGCAGTCTGGGGAGCAAAACTCAAAGCTGATTTAAAACCCAGCCAAGGCCTCACAGGTGTGGGAGGAAGCAACTGGACGCAGTGGGGCGTGGCTGGAAGAAAGCTGATCCCCGGTGACGACAGGACCTTTCGCCATGTCAACTTTGCACCTAAGATGGTCTACTACAGTGATCTCGAGCACCCCCTTTTTAGCCACAGAATCCTTTGATCTCATAGAAGCTCCAAGGACCCCAATAGTTAAGCATCAAGAAAACCTGCAGCTCTAGTTTAAAGATGGGGTGTTTTCCCCATTTGACCTTGTACTCTTCCTCTGCACAATCCTGGTGCAGGATTTAAAAACCGACTGGATAGGAGTCATAGCAACCAGAGCAATGGGGGGTGGGGCAGGAGGAGAGCGCTGTCACTGACAGCATGCGGGCATTCCCGACCTCAGTTCCCACCCTCATGGTAGAGAGGGAATGTGCTTCTCTCTCTGGGTTGCAGCACCTCCCAGTGAAGGTGTTGAGGGGTTCATGTGAGGGAGGGAAGTCGGGGTTGCACTAGCCCAGGTCAGTTCACAGGCTCATGAGTCAGCACCCTCACTCCCTCTTCCAGGGGTCTCTCTTCTCCTGCAGGCAGAAATCTAGTCCTGATCATTAATCTGAGAGGACAGGAAGACAGGGAAGGGAAGGGCTGCCTTCTTCATGATGTACAAGTGGGTGCTGAGACGAGACAGCCTTCTCCTCTGGGCTCTGCTCTCAGAGCGGGAGTGGAGACACAGACAGGTATAGTGACACCTGTGCTACTGCCTCATGACTGCTGTCAGCAGGAAGGAAGAGGCAGCAGCAACTCACTCCCTGGGCTAGGGGAGAGCTTTTAGGATGGTTCTGTTTATTTATTCTTCAGGTGAAACGGAAACCAAGGGGAACAAAGAGCAAGGTGGGGTGTTGTAGGAGGGGCCAGGATAGCTGTTGTAGGAGGGGCCCGGGCCTGTGAAGGACTTCCATGATACCAGCAGAAGTGGGGTCCTGAGAGGGCTGGCGCTGCACCTTGCTATGCCTCCTGCATCACCCTAGAAGATGTCAGCCTGAGATATTCTTTAGAGCAGGGGTCTGCAAACTATAGCCTGTGGCCAGATCCACCCACCATAGATTTTTTTTTTGTAAACAGAATTTTACTGGAACACGGCCACGTCCATGGTTCATGTACTGTTCGTGGCTGTCCCTGAGCTACAACTGCAGAGCTGAGTAGCTGTGACCGTTAGATAGTTTACAAAGCCCAAGAGAGTTACTATCTGGCTTTCACAGAAAAAGCTTGCCAACTCCTGCTTCAAACTATTCTGGACAACACGATACACTCCTCCAACCGTGGTGGCCTTATTGGGCAGTTGTTTGAAGACAGGAGTAACATATGTGAAAGACAATGAAATCTGACCCTGGTGTTCTCATAAATATTTACTAAATGAATGAAAATACTGCAATACTTTTGCTCATTGCCATGAGACCAATTTAGAAATGAGAAGGCTCTATAATAAGAAACTTCTAGAATAACACCTTGAAAGATCACAAGTTCTTATACTAAATTTAACATTGTAGAATACAGTGGTGACACTGAGATTCTCTTCTGATGAGTGACAGTTCTAAGAAAGCCCGGGAATGTCTAAAAGCAGTGGGAGAAAGGGAAACAGTGGATTTCTTTTCTTATTCTAGGACTGAAACATGCCCCCCAGCCAAACAAATATCCCAGTGTGTTTTATTTGGCTCTTCTTTTTGTTTCTTGCTTGGATATTCTCGTGGGATGGGGTGGAGGAAGGAAGTGAAGGTTTGGAATTGAAATAACATGTATAGTGGGTACCCAAGGTAAATCAAATAGATACCCGAATTCTTTGTAACAAAGGCAGTGTTCAGGACATGCCTATCCTTTGCAAATTTAATTTGCAGTTATAGAAAATTTTATGTTTTTTAAAAGAAAATTTGATGGAGGGCATCTGTTCTCACTGGAGAGAGACAAAAGGGAGGGAGAGAGAGAGAACCCCATGGGGAATGCTTATGTAGCAATCCCTTCAACTCTGTTTCTCCATCCCTTGGGGATTTTGGGCACATCCATGCCTCTGCTGTGTTTCCAAGCTGCCAGATCCAGGACTTGAACCACATGGTTGGCCATGTGGGATCCAGCTGCCTTAACTATCAGACTACAGCCTGACCCACAAAATTTATCTTTACACTGTGAAGCTTTCCTTCATCATTGTAGCTGGAAGAGGTCTATTCTTTTGAGGCAGGAATGACAAATGTAAGCTATTCATACTGAAATGTCTTCCTATGGGTACCTGTGGCAGACATTTCTAATCGAGCATGGCATGCTTTCCTGTGCTTGATTAGAAATGTCTGTTTTCAGTCTTACCGTAGAAGGCACTGCCAAATGATCTGAATGGCTTGCAAGATGAAGCCTATTTGTGAACATCTCATGCTCCTGGTTGCTAGCAGCCATCATGTGTCATTCACAGGGGCTTCCCGTTGCTTTTATTTCTATGCATGTGTTCTCAGCCCATTTCAACTGCATACTTCTTTTTCTTTCTTTCTCTCTTCCTTCCTTCTTTCCTTCCTTCCTTCCTTCCTTCCTTCCTTCCTTCTTTCCTTCCTCCCTCTCTCTCTCTCTCTCTCTCTCTCTCTTCCTCCCTCCCTTTCTTTCTTTCTTTCTTTCTTTCTTTCTTTCTTTCTTTCTTTCTTTCTTTCTTTCTTCTTTCTTTCCTTCCTTAACTTTATTTATTATTTGTTTATTTTAATTTGACCAGAGACAGACAGTGAGAGAGAAAGAGAGAGAGAAAGTGTGAAAGCAAGCTGCCAGGTCCAGAATTTGAACTGCGGTCGACCATGTGGGAGTCCAGCGCCCTTAACTGCCATGCTACCTGCTGCCCTCTAATCTGTATACTTCTGAAATACAGGATGGATCATCGTAGTTGTTTCTGGTCTTCTTTTTTTTGGAGAGGTTTTTGCTATAGGGCGCGTGCGCTCGCCAGACAGACAGAGACAGAGAGACAGAAAGCGAGAAATCACCCCCCAGGGCCGATGGCCACGCTGCAATCCCTTCTCCTCCATTCTCCTCTTGGAATCTTGGGCATGCACACACATGCGCCTGGCGTGAGTTTAAGCCACCGGGTCTGGGACTCAAACCGCGGTCGACTACGTGGGAGTCCAGCAACATAGCCATTATGCTAACTGCTGGTCCCCTCTCTGTTTTAACAGAAGCTCCTCTAGGCTAGAATAAGATCTTGCACTTGTTGGTATCCTTCCTAGTGCTCTAAGCTCACTGCCTTGCCCTTCGCAAGTGTTCGGCAATGACTTGACCAATGTTGATTGACCACCTAGAGGGAAACCTTATAAGATCTGTGTGATGGTGGCTTCACGTGAGAGTTTGCCACAGGCCTTGAATTTGAGAGAATATGATGTACCTCAAGAGTTAGAGGAAGAGGGAACCAGCAGTTAGCGTAATGGCTATGTCGCTGGATTCCCACGTAGTCGACCGCGGTTCAAGTCCCAGACCCGGTGGCTTAGAACTCAGCCCAGGCGCGTGTGCGTGCGTGCCCAAGATCCCAAGAGGAGAATGGAGGAGAAGGGATTGTGGCGTGACCATCCCCCCTGGGGGGTGATTTCTCGCTTTCTGTCTCTATGTCTCTCTCTGTCTGTCTGGCGAGCACACGCTCCCTATAGCGAAAACCTCTCCAAAAAAAAAAAAAAAAAAAAAGAGTTAGAGGAAGACAGTTCAATTCACCACACAATTATTGCATGTCTGTCATGTACCTTGCACTAAGCTAGTCACTGGGGATACCAGGACGGATGTGGCCCTGGTCCAACCCTCCATACACTGTCACTGTGGTTGAGAAGACAGTTGCATAAAAATGACCATTCATAGAAGATAGGAGAAAAGAAGAAAAAACTCACAAAGACAAGTAATGGGGCACACAAAGGGTCCTGGGAGAGGTTCTGGGGTCTCTCATGTGGTTCTGTTGTCTCATTTAGTTTCAGAAGAATCGACGAGACCCAGACGCCACCAAGCACAAGCTCATGGAGATCGCCAACTATGTTGATAAGGTGAGACCAGGTGTGTACTTTGGAGGAAGGTGCTAGTTCCTCAGAGGGCCCCAGGACAGAGCTCACATGGTAGCTGAGCTGCCTTTTGCTGGACTGGCCACTCCAGCCAGTTTCTGAGAGGGAGTGCGCAGTGCCATAGGGGCTCAGAGTGGTCAGGGCAAAGACCTGAGCTATGTAACCATAGGCATGTAACCTTATCTTTGGGTTGCAGTGTTTCCATTCTGTTTTTTATTTGTAAAATAGGTTGGTGTAAACCATGAGTTTTCAATGATTTTTCTGGTGGAAAAATGAATATATAATTTTATAAAATAAAATCTTGTACTCATGTCTTGTCTAAAAGTCAGATGGAAACAAACTACTCCTAGCTGTAGGAGGGGTGAAGACGCAGACCTGTCCTTCCAACCCTGTCTTCTCACCCTTGCCATGGCTTCTGAGAAACCAGGAGCTTAGTGGAGGAGCCCCATTTAAGAACCTTTAAGGTTCCTTAAAGGGATTCTGAGTTAGGAGGGAAGAGAGGTAGTCAGAGCCTTAAAAGTTGAGAAATGAGTTGTTTGGGGGTAACCTATAAAATCTCCATCTGTAACTGGTCCTAAAAGTATGTCTTACATCTTAGGAATGGTGGTGAATGACTCACTTTCCTAGGGTCAGGACCTATTTATAACATGCCTTAGGAAATACCCAAATTTTAAAAATTTTACCAGGACAGTCTTGGTCTGAGACTTGGAAATACTTAGTGTTTCAGAAATAGAGTGTTCATTATAGTATAAAATGCAGAATGAGTATTCCAGAATGATAGTAGCCTCTTTTTTTTTTTTTTTTTTTGGAGAGGTTTTTTTTTTGCTATAGGGCGCGTGCGCTCGCAAGACAGACAGAGAGAGACATAGAGACAGAAAGCGAGAAATCACCCCCCAGGGGGAATGGTCACGCCGCAATCCCTTCTCTTCCATTCTCCTCTCGGGATCTTGGGCACGCATGCACACGCGCCCGGCGTGAGTTTTAAGCCACCGGGTCCAGGACGCGAACCGCGGTCGACTACGTGGGAGTCCAGTGACATAGCCATTACGCTAACTGCTGGTTCCCGATAGTAGCCTCTTGATAGGCTAATAGTATATGACTTTTTTGTTTTGGTTTGTTTAGGTTTTTGCCATAAGGCACATGCACTCATCAGAGAGAGTCAGAGAGGGAAAGTGAGAAATATCCCCCCGGGGAGATGGCTGTGCCACAATCCCTTCTCCTCCATTCTTCTCCTGGGATTTTGGGCACACAAGCACATGTGCTTGGCATGATTTTCAAGCCACCGAGTCCAGGACTTGAGCTGTAGGAGTACAACTCCTTAACAACCACATCACCTGCTAGCCCTTTCTTTGTTTATTTTAATGCCAGAGAGTACATGCACCTGGAGAGAGAGAGAGAGAGAGAGAGAGAGAGAGAGAGAGAGAGAGAGAGAGAGAGAACCCTTCAATGGGGCCTAGTCACACCACAATAATTTTTCCTCCATTTCTCCACCTTGTCAGGATCCTGGGCAAACATGCATATATACGCCTGGTGTGTTGACACTGCGGCCTGGGACTTGAACCACAGTTGGCCATGTCCAATTACGTGCATAGCACTTACATAGTTTTCAAGAGTGGTTTAATGTATTTGGAGTCACAGATCTCTTCGAGAATCTGATAAAAATTTATGGTACAATTTCAGGATGCTCATAAAATTTCTGACACTTAACTCTGGGCATGCTAGGGATTCAGAGATCTGATGCCTAAAGGGGAAATCATTCTTTCCTAAACAGTAGAGAATGGAGAAAATCTCTTAAGATTTTTTTTTTCTTAGGGATCGACAGGCAAATTTGATAGTGTTCTGAAGTCATCAGATGAGAAGTTCTAGGCCCCATATTTTTATTCTACCCTGGATGACTCCGAAAACACCAATGGTCATTGGTCTGTGACAGGTGAAAATGAGACACTGGCATTTCCTGGAAGGAAGGTCTCTGGCATGAAGTTCAGCGATCTAGCTCCTAATTCACTCAAGAATGACATTGAAGCAATCCTGCAACCCAAACACTCAACATCTGGGAAAACAAAAATGCTATCTCTCAGGGGGCTGTTAGGAGGCAGACCCTGCCATCACCCATGTGACATCTATTGTTCTGGAGTGGGGGACTTGGCTGGGTCTCCCCTTTGTGAACCCCCCAGCAGGTGAGGGTGGTAGAACCATGGGTGCTGATGAAAAGTGGAGGGGAAGGACACTGACAAACCCCAGTCCTTATTTGAGCCACAAGCTTGGCTGGCTAGTCCATTCTGCAGAGCATTCTTTGTTCTCTCTTTAGCAGCTGAAATTAGTCACTCCTGGAAGGGGTGAGGGAAGGCACACCCATGCACTGAAGCTTGCTGACCCAGCTACTTGAACTGTTGTTGAACTAAAACCGGAATGAATTGTACTTGTTGGCTGAATCATGAGCCCAATCCAAAATGTTTTCCCTTAACTATGAGAAAGCCAAGTTTACTTCCTTAAAAAGCTCCCTAGTGCAAAAATCATTATTTTGTATAATGACTGATGTGGCGCAAACCAGGAAAATCAGAATGTCTATAGAAAAAAGCAACAACAATGTGTTGTTGAATCTGGAGCCCATCTTAGGCTACAATTTCTTGGAGACAAGTTTATTGTCTGGATGTTTAAATATCCCAGCATTTAAGCAGTCCAGGCTCTACCGTCTTCCTGCTAAGCCTGGGCAAATTCCTTAGCCATTCTAAGCCTCAGTGCTTAGTGCCTAGAAAGTACTTGACAAACATTGATGCCACTGTTAGTATGTTTAGCTGGGGCACTATCTGCCAATTTTGGATTAAGATGCTATTTCTTGCTTATTGACCTCTGCATACATGGAACTTCAAAAAAATTTCCCTGGCTCAGTAGTCTCTGTGATAGACCCATCAAAGAACATTTCCCACCTTCCAGTGGCTTGCCTTGAAAATAGATCCTCCTCCTTCTCATGCGCATATATGATGAATGATTCCATGTTATATAGATGCCGTGCTAGCCTTAGGGAGGCTGAGTCAGGCCTTCTTTATAGAATTTTCAGATCTCTGGGTTGGACAGGCCTGAAGATTACCTAGGACCTTTGCCGTCTATGCTTACCACTTGTTTATGGTACCCCCAACAAAACCCAAACAGGGATGGGAACCAGCAGTTAGCGTAATGGCTATGTCGCTGGACTCCTACGTAGTCGACCGCGGTTCGAGTCCCAGACCCGGTGGCTTAAAACTCATGCTGGGCGCGTGTGCGTGCGTGCCCAAGATCCCAAGAGGAGAATGGAGGAGAAGGGATTGCGGCGTGACCATACCCCCTGGGGGGTGATTTCTCGCTTTCTGTCTCTCTGTCTCTCTCTGTCTGGCGAGCGCATGTGCCCTATAGTGAAAAACCTCTCAAAAAAAAAAAAAAAAAAAAAAGCCCAAACAGGGATGAGGAAGGAAACCTTTGAAAGTAAGCACTTTTTCCACTTGCATATCATTTTTATCCATTTACTTCCAAAGCAAGTGTGAGGCATCTTACAATAAAAGATCTATATATAATTTGGTATATCATACAATGGAATATTACTCAGCAATAAAAAAGAAGGATAAACTCAGATAAGCTACAGCATAAGTGCATCTCAAAAATATTATGCTAAAGGGAACCAGCAGTTAGCGTAATGGCTATGTCGCTGGACTCCCACGTAGTCGACCGCGGTTCGCATCTCGGACCCGGTGGCTTACAACTCACGCCGGGCGCGTGTGCGTGCGTGCCCAAGATCCCGAGAGGAGAATGGAGGAGAAGGGATTGCGGTGTGACCATCCCCCCTGGGGGCTGATTTCTCGCTTTCTGTCTCTATGTCTCTCTCTGTCTGTCTGGCGAGCGCACGCGCCCTATAGTGAAAAACCTCTCAAAAAAAAAAAAAAAATTATGCTAAGCAAAAGAAGCCAGACACAAAAGACCATATACGGAATTATTCTGTTTGCAAAAAAAAGTGTCCAGGAAAAGCAAATTTGCAGAGACAGAAAGTAGATTAATGGTTGCCTGAGGCTGAGGTAAGACTAGGAAATGACTGTAAGTGGCCATGAGGGGTTTTACTGGTGTGATGAAAATAACCCAAACCAGATTATGGTGATGGGTTTATAACTTGATAAATTGACTAAAAAATATTGAGCCATGCCCTTACAATAGGTAGATATTATGGTTTATAAATTACACCATAATAAAATTGTTTTTGTAAAAAAAATCTGTACATGAGAGAACATTTTAGATACACATAACAAAAGATAAGGGTCAAGTCAGGAATTGGGAGAGAAATCGTATCAGACAACCAGGCCGAGGGTACTTATTAAAGATGACAGCAGCACTTAACTCTGACCTTACTTACAACCAGCTTTGTTTGAAAGCTTTATTCCTATGTTAAAATTAATCTTCCTGTCTGTTTCATTTCTTGGCCTAAGCCCTACCCGAGGACCACGAGAAACGTTGCTGATCCTTTTGCCAAGTCGTAGCCCTTCCATGTACACATTTGAAAGCGGCATCAAGTCCTCCCTCAGCCTTCTTTAAGAGAAGACACCCCCTTCTGCCACTAGAACATTGTGCATCTCTTTCAGGAGCTCATTTTCCCCTCCTGAGAAATGTCAAATAATACTCGTATCCTCCTGTCTTTGGTGTCTGTGCTCTGAGGTGTTAGACTAAGAAGGGGTTGTACATCCCAGGTGGTAGTCACAGATATTGTTGCTTTTCTGTGTGTTCTTTCAGTTTTACCGATCTTTGAACATCCGGATTGCTCTCGTGGGCTTGGAAGTGTGGACTCATGGGAACATGTGTGAAGTTTCAGAAAATCCCTACTCTACCCTCTGGTCATTTCTTAGTTGGAGGCGCAAGCTGCTTGCCCAGAAGAAACATGACAATGCACAATTAATCACGTAAGTAGCATTTTCCACTTGTAACCTGTCGGCCTGGGTCACAGAGCCTCTGCCCAGAGTGCATGTGCTCAGAGCTTGCATCTTTCTTTCTGTGATGGAAGGTGTGGATTTTTTTTTTTTTAGAGGTTTTAGCTATAGGGCGCGTGCGCTCGCCAGACAGACAGAGAGAGACAGAGAGATAGAAAGTGAAAAATCACCCTCCAGGAGGAATGGCCATGCCGCAATCCCTTCTCCTCCATTTTCCTCTCAGGATCTTGGGCACGCACGCACATGCGCCCAGCGTGAGTTTAAGCCACCGGGTCTGGGACACGAACCACGGTCGACTACGTGGGAGTCCAGCGACATAGCCATTACACTAACTGCTGGTCCCGAAGGTGTGGGTTGTTGAAGGCCATCCTGACTCTGTGGTCCAGTCAGGCATTTCTCACTCTGTACCCGGCACACCTTGGAAAATATTAAAAAAAAACCTGAGTCATAGCAGTTCTAAGAAGTGCCTATAAACTACATGAAAAAATTAGACTTACCCATAATCAGTTGTGCATCTGAAATGGTTGAGTATATCTCAGGAAGTGACTGACTCTTGGTCATGGGCTACTTTGAAACAGACTTGCTAAGGGGCTTATTTTGCTCTCCTTAGCACTGTGTTCTAGCTGACCTCCCAACGCAAGCACAGGAGAGGGGGGTTCCTCAGGTCAGCCTCCCCTTGGTTCCAAGGGACAGAGTCAAAGTGGCAGATAGTGCAGGAACTGGGTGTTTGGTTGGAAGGAGACACTGGGAAGGAGAACTGATAAAAATGCACTGTTGTATTTTCATGAGTTCCAGATAGAAAAGAGAAGATACTTTAGGGGCTCATGGTGGTATGTGCTGGGTCCCTATGGATGAGTATTTGTTATTCATGAGTATTTACTTTCACAGGTATTTTGAGGCAGTTACAACAAAAGGCACATAGAAAATAAAACCATTTTCTTCTGTTCCTTAAACATAGCTCTATGTCAATAAGCATTTAAACTTTGGTTTACCTGTTGAAAGAAACCAGAGTAGGCCAGCAGGTGGCTTGCAGATTAAAATGGCTGGATCCCATATGGCCAACTGTGCAGTTCAAGTCCTGGACCCAGTGGCTTGAAAATTATGCCGGGCTTCTGTGCATGTGTGTTCAAAATCTTGAGAGAAGAATGGAGGTGAAGGGATTGTGGAGTGATCATACCCACTGGGAGGTGATTTCTCATTCTCCTTCTCTCTCTTTCCCCAGTAAGTACACGTACCCTATGGCATAAATCTAAATAAACAAATAAAAGAAATCAGGGAAAGCAGCTGTCCCCAAAATCTGGGCTACGAGTAGCTGTTTCACAATAGTATGACCACTGGGAGGGTTGTTGGTCACCACAACTTGTGGCCTCAACTTTGGAAGCATGGAGTACTGCCTTGGGCCAGAGCTTGAATTTAGGTTGCTGGTAGGACTTCCTTAGAGCCGTGTCTGAGTTTATAAAATCACAAATTGGGGCTTCCTATGGATTGGTGTATATTTTTCCTATTACTTTGCAGATTTTTTCCTCTGAAGAGAAATCTGCCATGAATTCAAGAAATATTTATTAAGCACCCCTTATGCATCAGATAGGCTATGCTAGGCTCTAGTAATCCCAGAATATGTACAACGTTCTCAGCATCTGAAGATATCATGAGCTAGATAAGAAGACAAACATGGTGATAAGTACCATGCAACACATTTCCATGTAGATTCTTTTTTTTTTAAGAAATTTTTGTAGGGCCAGCAGTTGGCATAATGGCTATGTTGCTGGACTTACATGTAGTCCCATGCAGTTCGAGTCCCAGATCCAGTGGCTTAAACTCACGTTGGGTGCATGTATGTGCGTGCCCAAGATCCTGAGAGGAAAATGGAGGAGAAGGGATTGCAGCATGGCCATCCTCCCTGTGAGTTGATTTCTTATTTTCTGTCTCTCTGTCTCTCTCTGTCTTTCTGGCAAGTACATGGGTACTATAGCAAAAACCTCTCTTAAAAAAAAAAAAAAGAAATTTTTGTGATAGGACATGTGCACTGGCCAAAGAGACAGAGAGAAAGGAAGCGAGAACTCACTCTCCAGGGGAGATGGCTACTCCACAATCCTTTCTCCTCCATTCTTCCCTTGAGATTTTGGGCATGCATGCACACATGCTCCATATGAGTTTTAAGCTACCAGGCTTGGGACTTGAACTGTGGTCAGCTACATGGGAGTCCAGCAACATAACCATTACACCATCTGCTGGTCCCTCCATGGGGATCTATGTAATCTTTATGTAGAGTGCATGTTTGTGGTATATGTAAAACCCTACCCTGGATGTACGCAGCTGAGAGGGATATATTAAAATGGGGAAATGTTGCTGGCTGTTGGCAGATTAGGATCACAACTGCAAAACAAAGGCAGAAACCACCCATCCTTGCACCCAGCTGCACTTCTCGGGGCTCCTGATGGGATACAGCTGTTTCCTTGGCTCCAGAATCATGTGGGAATGAAGCATTAGCGCCAACAGCTGTTGCCCCAATCCTCCCATCTCACCCTCCAAGACACTCTCCACAGACCCAGGGATAAGGCATGGGACCCTGGCAGCTGGCGGAAGTGGGCATGATTCACGTCAGCATCAGAACCTGTGCCATCCTCCCTTCCACCTCTCCCTCTGACCTTTTCCTGTATGACAGGAATGGGATGCAGCTCTGTAAGCCCTGCCCATTTCCTCCCAGGGAACTAGCCATGGGCATATTGTGGGAAAAAGTGACCTTTTGCTCTCTCTTTCTGTTTCTCTGGTGCAATGAGGGAGGAGGTGAGAGGAAGTGAGAGGTGTAGTGACCTGGGAGTTGTCCAGTTGGCCCAGATACCAATTCTCCCTTTGGGAGATTCTGGAAATGTCAGCAGGTCTAAAGAACACCATGATGGTCACCGCTCTTGGGTTCATGGAAACAGCCCTCCCAGTCTCCACCCAAGTCACCCACTCTCCTTCCCTTCTGCAGGGGTATGTCATTCCACGGCACCACCATTGGCCTGGCCCCCCTCATGGCCATGTGCTCCGTGTATCAGTCTGGAGGTGTCAACATGGTAAGTCTCAGCTGATACGCTGGTGCTGCAGGAGACAATAAAACCGTCCACCAGGCAGGAGGCCATATTTTAAAAAGTAACTTGCTATTTATTATTGCAGAAAAAAAAAAAAAAAAAAAAAAAACCCACAACTTTGACATCAAGAAGGAAATTGTTTAAAATGAAATCATTATGTTCTGAGAGATGGAGCTGTCCCGGGGTGAATTGTCATTTATTGTAGTTTATTCCTGATGTCCAAGCTCAGGAGAACCCTGAAGCAATTACATAAATACATCACTAGCTCTCGCATGTGTTCCAAACCAGATGCTGGGAAATAGTAAGATAATAGAGATAAAATGTTTTTATTACAGGTCTTGTGTTGTTGTATATGTCATTATGAAATAAGAGCCTGACTCAAATTATGGTTAGAAAATTACTGCCTTCTCTTGAAATTCCCTCTGACTTCGAAAGAGTGTTTTGACCATTTGTTTCTAACCTGTGAAATGGATACCACGGAAGCCTCTGATCTATTTATCAATCCCTCCATCCTTGCTATATTTACTGAGAAAGCAGGATAATGTTCAAAGTACCAGCCACTAGAGTCAGAACCTAACAGGTTCAAAGAACAACTATATGACTTCGGACAAACTAATAAATGTCTTACATTGTAAAATAGAGATAATTTTACAGTTTGTAATCTTAGAGTAAGAATGAGAATTAAATGAAATCATGCAAGAAGCACATATTAATAAATCTATTTTTTTTAACTGCTTCCATTCTGCTGTTTTTCACCCTATTTCTTTTGCTTTTATTTCTCATGATTAAGTGTTAGACGTGAAGCCTGGTGCTGTCCTTGGGATATTATCTGTCTTCTGGGGCTCTCTCAGAACCAGGCACACTCAGCTAAGCACACCCCTGTGTTTGACTCATGCTGATATATCCTATTTCAATTCTCTTACATCCTGGCTCTCTGTAGATATCTATATATCTATATCTATATCCGCCAGAAAGTATTGGTCTGGGAATTTATCAGTAGGTCAGACATGGTCTGTGCATCAAGAACTCAGGAAATATGGGCTTTTAAACATTGGATTTCCTAATAATAACAGTGGCTTTAGACGTGCTGTTGAGAGCAGGTATGGAGTCTGTCTTCTCAGCGGGAGTGGAATTAGTGGAGAGTTTCAAGGCTGGGCTAGGGATAAGGCAGGTATGAGAGAGGGTGGGCAGAGCAATTCCCTTGACCTTGACCTGGGCTCTCTCTCTGAACAGGACCACTCTGAGAATGCCATTGGTGTGGCTGCCACCATGGCCCACGAGATGGGCCACAACTTTGGTATGAGCCATGACTCTGCAGACTGCTGCTCGGCCAGTGCAGCTGATGGCGGGTGCATCATGGCAGCTGCCACGGGGTGAGTCAAACAGGAAGAGTGAGGTTGAGGCAGAGGAAAGGGCATGCAGTCTGACCCAAGTGTTGCTCCCAGCTGGTGCCAAGAAGCCTCTGTTATACCTCTGGTGGGGCCTTGGAGAGGAATGTGGTTTCTATAAGAAATTGGAAGAAGACCAAGAATACAAGTGTGTAGAAGAATCACTATATTTTTAGGAGGTTTGGTACTGGTAGAACTCTAGATGTACTTAATTTCTTCAAGTCTTTAGCTGTAAAATTGGGCTGACCACACCCATCTGTTTTACTTAATGAATTTCTCATGAGGACAGTTTCAATGACAGCCACATCCCATCGAAGGACTTAGCTTCTCTTGTCTGAATTCAGGGTACATCATTGGGTTCTTTCAGGACCTAGGTCACACCTTGCAAGGCATCATGGTGGGACCTTATGTTCTTTCACCCCAAACCATGAGGGCCTGCTTATGCTTCTTAGATAATGGTGTTTCAGTGTCTCCAAGAGGGAAGGCATCTTTCTTATAACTCCAGTGTCCAGTGTCTGTTCATCCCTTCTTGACTATGACACAGGCACAATGACATTGACATACTAGATACAACTCCACAGGTTCAAATCAAATCCCTGTGAGCTCATAGTTAGGTCTGCCTCTCTCTCCCAATCTAAAAAGCATATCAGTGGGCAAATGCTTGAGAGCTATGTTAACTACTATGCTAATTTGTTTTCAAATCATTCACACATTTTAGTAATTCAGTAATTATTACTAACAAATTCATTGTTGCATGCCTTACCACCACAGGAAAACCTCCAGTGTTTTGACTTGTAATTGATTCAGAGAATTGAGAGAATAACTCTCCCTTTGTAGACCTAAGTGATGGTAATTTGGTTTCTTTTTCTCACTAGTGGGACTTAAGATCCTCCTTATTCTTGTGATAATGAGGATGCCTTTGTGAGTTGGCTGGTTGAGTTCGAAGTGCCCTCTTCATCCTTAAAGCAGAGATCAGATAATTGGCCCATGAAGAAATTAAAGCCATGATCTTGCCCTAGTCCATGATTTTTTCATTTTTTTTTGCCTAGTCCTCTCTTTTAAGAGAGTATCCATCTGAAGTCAGCTTTGGGAAAAGTTTGGGGTGGCTGGTCTTTTATATAGCTCTAAGGCTTAAGTGGCTTTTTATAACACACTCATGATTCCTTACTTATTGCAACCTCCTCATGCAAAGGGCAGAAGTTGCTGCTTCTGATTCTTAAATATCTTCTGGCTGCAGAGTGAGAAAAATACAATGTTATGGGGTCCCAGCCAGTGTGGTGCATTGGTAACACAAGTATCCTGCAAGCGGGAAGCCATATGGCCAGCCACAGGTTCAGATCTCCAGTCAGCTTGAAAATATAATAGATACATGTGCAGGTGATCAGGAGCCTGAGGAGCTCAAGGAACAAGGGAGGGAGATCATGGTGTGACGGGACCCTGTCGAGAGCGCGTCTCCCTCTTTCTCTTTCATGCATGCATGTGCGTGCACACGCTCTCTATCATTAAAACAAACAAAACAGTGAAATAAAAACATTATGGACTAGTTAGTATTTCATTATTAAGGATGAAAGAATTCTAGATTAGCGTTTAGATGGACGTTCTAAGGGGGTAGAATGTATGTGTGTGGGACGATGGAGGTCTGAGTCCATGTGGACCTAGGCTGGTGGGGAGGTAGCAGATGTAGCAGGATTGACAGCTGTCTGGCTGCTGGATGCTCAGAATCCCACCTAATTCCAACCCTGTCCTCTACCAGACACCCCTTCCCCAGAGTGTTCAATGGATGCAACAGAAAGGAGCTGGACAGGTATCTGCAGTCAGGCGGTGGAATGTGTCTCTCCAACATGCCGGACACCAGGACGCTGTATGGGGGCCGGAGGTGCGGGAACGGGTACCTGGAAGATGGGGAAGAGTGTGACTGTGGGGAGGAAGAGGTAAGACGTCCCGACGGTGCTAGTAGGGGGGAAGAGTTAGCACTGGTTTCAAAGCTCAAGATCAAAGAGAATGCAGTCAAAATGGAGTCACAGGCATGTCCTGCAATGACTATCCAAGAGCCCATCTCAAGTAAGACATGAAGAGGTAGCATGACAGGACAGCCTCTCCCAGTGTGTGGCTAGTACTGTTTGTGTCCACAATCAGGGTGGAGCTCTCCTTGTGAGTGTCTGGTCTAACCAGAAACCACAATCATGAGGCGTATTGGCTCCCTACCCCAGTGGAGCCACAGATGCCTCCTTGGCCTTCCAGCTGCACTAAATTTATTCTTAGGCCACACGGCCAGAAACATGGACTTGAACATGGGCCTTATGAGGATGCTGAAAATAGCAAGCTCGTGCTTTTGATCCTGGAGAAAAGATGATTGAAAGCGAGTGTAGGAAGTGCTGTCAAGTCTCAAAAAGGCTGCTAGGAGGAAGAAGGAACCAAGCTACTTGTTATAAGTTCTTTTTTTCCTGTGATGTTCAAAGCGAGCCTGGAGGTCACACAGCGCATCTCTGTCATTTTGAACCAATGCATGTTATTTTGCAAAAAGCAGAACTGGATTGTTTCATCTTTGTGTCTTGAAAGATAAAAATATGTATATTAAGACATGTGTAACAACTTGGGGAAGAATAAGTAACCGTCAGCTAAGGGTGGGACTGAGCATCTATACATGTGGAAAAAAATGTAATTTTGTAATCTTCTCGGTGATACATCTTCTTTTTTTAATACCAGCATGCAATTCTCAGGATAAAAACAGATTAATTGGACACCCTCACCCCCTCATCATGAGCGCAGAGAGATCAGCCTAGACCTTCAGAAAGGAGGGAGTTGTATTAATGGGGACATCCCATGGGGTTCAAGTGCAGCCCAGAGTGAACCTGGCCAGTGGGCTTATATTGTGAGCAGCTGCTTATTCAACAGACATCTACTGAGTGTGAGTCTCTGGATCAGGGACTAGAGATAGGGTGGATGACAAAAACAGACATCATTCCTGTCCTTGGGAAACTTGCACTCTAGTGGGGGACACACATGTTGACCAGATCATTGAAAAGGTATGCAAGTCCAGTTCATGACCAGGGCTAGGAGGGCAAGTTACCTGGTGCCGTGAAGAGCTGTACTGTGATGGGAAGCTGCCCTTTGGGTGGGTGGTATTAGGAGCATGAGGAAGAGAGGGACATTTCAGGTCAAGGAGGGGTCCGTGCCTTGAGGTAGGAGGAAATAAGGTATTATATATTAAATGGCCAGAATGCAGGTCTGCCTGGAGCCCAGGATGGTGGCATACTAATGGGAGGAAAATTCTTGTGTTTTTCTCTTAGGTAGACAGGTGTCTATGGACAGGTGGTAAGATATGTCTCTCTGGCATGCTGGGCCCCAGACAGTTATGCTTACATTGTGGTTATAAACATGGGGTGAGGCCCAGGCAGGCATGGCTTACACTTGGCAGGTGGAGATATGTGTAGAGCCTTATATGGCATGATGGAGATATGTGTAGAGCCTGGTATATTGTCAAGAAATTGTTTATGGATAGGTCCGTGAATGTTGTGGGAGTATGATAAAGACACTCAGAGTCACTGAAATGTCTTATCTTTTTTAAATTTTTTGCTATAAGGCGTGTGCGCACTTGCCAGAGAGACAGGAGATAGAAAGTGAAAAATCACCCCCAGGGGCGATGGCCATGTCACAATCCCTTCTCCTCCATTCTCCTTCCAGGATTTTGGGCATGCGTGCACCTGCACCTAGCATGAGTTTCAAACTGCCAGGTCTGGGCCTCAAATCACAGTTGAGTCCATGGGAGTCCAGCGATGTAACCATTATGCCATCTGCTGATCCCTTATTATCTTTTTAGAATCAGAGTATATGTCAGCAAATTAGGACCTATGGGGCAGAAAGGAAGAGACAAGGGCTAGAGACTTTCTGTTCCAGAAGGTTCCAGGGAAGGGAGGGTTAAGGAAGAGCAGTAGATGGAGGAAGAAGCCTGAAGAAACAGGTGTAGGAGTTGAATAAACGATTCAGAGGTTGCTCCAGCAAGCCCTTGCTCCAGTGGCCCCTTTTGGTGGGATAACAAGGCCTGGGAGGGTTGGGTGATGAGGACAGCGGTAGTGGAAGACAGACTCTCAGGGGATGAGAAAATCATAGAATTTCAATGTCATATGATACTCGGTTAAAACTCATGTTCTAGAAGGACTCATGGTGGAGATGCTTCAAATAATAAGGAGAAATGTGCACACTGCATTAGGTTAAAAAGCAGCATGGGCCCAGCTCTGGTGGTGCATGCTGCTAACATGCTGTGCTCCATAGGCTGGCACCACAGGGGAGGCCCAGGTTCGATTCCTAGAAGTGGAATGCTGGAAGTGGTGGCTTCTTCCTGTAATGCTAGTGACTCGAGAGGCTGCGGCAGGAGTACCTGAAGCTCAGCGTTGGACAGCATAGTGAGATCCTGTCTGAAAGAGCTGTCTGTAGTCCCAGCCACTCAGGATGCTGAGGCAAGATCACAGTGCAGGGAGTCCTTGTCAAAAAAAAAGGACATAGATACTATAATTTCATGAAAAGAAAAATATATACACACACACACACACACACATATATTTTGTGTGTGTATATATATATAAAAGAGGCTTCAAAAAGTTTATGGAAAAGTGTATTATGCAAGGATTTCAAAATTTTGCACCAAAATAACTTGTACTTCAATTCCATTTTTCCACAAATTTTTGAAGTTCCCCTATATGTATATGAAAATGTGTGGGAAAATAATTAGTACTCAACATGTAGTTGTGTCTAAGTTGTGATATTCCTGATGACTGAACATACTGTAGACTTTCTATGATAAATATAGCTTTAGTGATAAAGCTGTCATTTTCTTTTTTGGAAAATAGTTGTCAGGAGCTGGGCTCTAGGGCATGGAGGGGGCAGCGAGGGGGACAGGATGGGGAAATGAGGGGTGGTCACACCTACCCTGCCCAGCCTGGCTCCCTGCCCTGCTGTCCTTGAGGCTCATGCCTGTTCCATGCCTCCCCAGGAATGCAACAACCCCTGCTGCAATGCCTCCAATTGTACCCTGCGGGAAGGAGCAGAGTGTGCCCATGGCTCCTGCTGCCACCAGTGTAAGGTAAGTTGCCCTTCACCCCTGCAGTGGGTTTTGGCCCTGCTAGGGAGAATGAGGGTGGGGGTAATGGCCAGGAGTCAGCCTCCATCCTGGGAAGTGACAGCATCAGTGGAGCTGGAAAGGTCTCTTGAACCAACTTTACTGTTTCCTGTACTGGTCCTCACTGTATTCCAATCATCTCAGAGAGCAATGCCTCCTGGGGGATTGTAGGGTTTTTTGTTTTGTTTTCTTAAAGAAATGTCCAAATAATTTTATTTGGAGTTCATAATGATCATCATAATTTTGGTCCATATTAATGGAGCTCTCTGTCCGTGCCAAACCCTAAGCTGAGAACTTTATGTATGTGTCTCCTTCACTCATGCAAGTCCTGTGGGTGGACGTTGTTATCCTCATTTTAAGAAACACCGAGGCTAAGGGGAGAAGTGGCTTACCCAGAATCAAATGTCAGGAAGGGGACCCAGGTTTCCCTGACTCTGGAGCCCACAACTTGAACACCACTGCAGGAAATGAATGGCTTATTACTACTCATATGACTGTAGGGTCACAGTTCCGAAATTCAGAGAGCTCTGAATCTGGGGGAGAAAATTAAACTCAGTTGGTGGTAAAACTTAACCTGAATTGGCATGAGACTGATTAATACAAATAAAAATCATACCTAAAGTGAGTATTTATATTTCACCACAGAAGTATTAATGTGTTGGAGGACCAGCCAAGTGGCATGGTGGTTAAGGCAGCTGGATCCCACATGGCTGGCTGTGTGGTCTGAGTCCCAGTGGCTTCAAAGACGTGCTGGGCATACGTGCATGTGTGCCCAAATACTGAGAGGAGAATAGAGAAAGGATTGCTATGCGGCCATCCCCCCAAGGGGTGCTTTCTCACTTTCCCTCTCTCTGTCTGTCTCTCTCCAGCAAGTACACATGCCCTATAGCAAATTAAAATAATAATAATAATAATAGTAATAATAATAATAATAATAATGTGTTGGGTTATAAAAGTTTATCTCAGGCCCAACTAGGGGTTTATATAGCACCCACATAAAGTGCTTGTCTGAAAATGTGAAAAGTCTGACACCCACCTGGCCCCACAGCCAGGATGGGAATTGTGGGCCTGTGCTTCCATCTCCCTCTCACGGACTGTCAGGACATGCCAGATACTGTTAAGTACTTCCTTCTAACTCCTTGCTTCTAACAACCCCAGAGAGGGTTATTATCTCCAATTGTGGGTGAAGGAAAACAACGGGGTTAAGTAGCTGTCCAAGGTCCCACTGCCTGTTCGGGAGTTGGGATTCGAACCTAGGCAGGCTGGCTCCAGGGCGGGTGCTTTCACCTCTACTCTGCTCCTGGACATGGAGTTGTGTCCTGCAGCTTCCTCTTCCATATGCCAGCATCACCCACACTTGATCTGGGGCTCCGTTCTTCAGGAGGCAGCCTGGCTGGTCCCTCTCCATCAAGCGATGCCGGCAGAGGGACCTGTCTGCTTTCTCCCCTGGGAGGATCCGTGGGTGGTGTGGAGTCCTGGGAGCAGGGCAGGGACTTTATTCCCAGTCACAGGTTTCCTTGCTGGGCTCAGGAAGCTTGACACCATCTGGTTTGACCTGGTGTTCCCCAGGGAGGCTGTGCTGGGTCAAGTCCTTCCTGTCTTAGACCGAGGCCTGAGAATAAGCGTGGAGTGTGACCACTTCATTCAGTTGTGGGATTTCGGTTTGAGCCTCGGGAAGAATTCCCTCGTCCAAGACCTTGAGATCAAGTGCTGGTGTATGACTTGGGGCAGCCTCTTAACCATTTGAGCCTAGGTTCTTTATCCAAAAAATGGGAAGAATATTAGTAACACAGACCACCCAGGGTTGGAGGAGAGGAGGCTGTAATTCTCAGATGAAAATTCTTTTTTTTTTACCATTTGCCTAGAGTGTGCTATTGATCAGGTTATTTGATCTGTAAATTGGGGCAAAGAGCAGTACTTATCTCACGGGTTTTGTGAGAATCGCATGAGATAAGTATATGTCAGAGACTCAGCCTATGGTTTGGCTTAATAATGGGGATGCGTTATTGCTAAAATGCTTTGTATATTCAAAGATGTCACATGAATGCTAGTTGTGTGTGTGTGTGTATGTGTGTGTGTTTATATGTGCTAGTGGGCTTGTTTTTTTTCTGCCACTTAGTAACGAGGAGATTTTGGATATATCACTGGCCCTCTTTTAAGCCTCATGTTCCATCATCTGTAAAACAGGGATAGTGACGTTACATGGAAATATCATGAGAATAAAATATTGTTTGTTTTAGGCACTTGAGTGTGAGCCACACAGAAGTAGCTGATTTACTAAAGCACATAACTGTACATTGTCGCTTAGACATTATTTCTTACCTACTTCCATTGCTCTGAAGAGGAAGTAAGTTAGCATTTATAGAAACACTTTGCAAACTCTAAGTCACTATCATGATTAGAAGAGCGAGGATGGTCTTGGCTAATAAGGTCATGTAAAAGTGCTATGAAAGAATGCTAATGGAGGGCCAACAGATGGCATAGTAATTTAAGTGCTGGACTCCCACATGGTCGACCACGGTTCGAGTCCTAGACCCAGTGGGTTGAATCTCAGGCTGGGCATGTGTGCATGTGTACCCAAAATCCCACAAGGAGAATGGAAGAGAAGGGATTTCAGTGTGACCATCCCCCCTGGGAGGTGATGTCTTGCTTTCTGTCCCTCTGTGTCTCTGGTGAGCTCATATACCCCATAGCAAATATCTCTCTAAAAATCAAATAAGAATGCAAATGGAAGATTCTATTTCCCTAGAGTGATGCCCATGAGCCGTTGGTGGATAGGGCTGACGGCAGGCAGGAGATTAACTTTTCTTCTCTCTTGTTCCTTGGCCCAGCTGCTGGCTCCTGGCACCCTGTGCCGCGAGCAGGCTCGGCAGTGTGACCTCCCAGAGTTCTGCACAGGCAAGTCTCCCCACTGCCCCACCAACTTCTACCAGATGGATGGGACCCCCTGCGAGGGCGGCCAAGCCTACTGCTACAACGGCATGTGTCTTACCTACCAGGAGCAGTGCCAGCAGCTCTGGGGGCCCGGTAAGGCTCTGCTGGGGAACGAGGTCCTCCTCCTGCCATACTGCTGCCAAGCCAGCCTCCCCAGACTGCGGGGAGCTCAGAATCTCGGCTTCAGCACAGCACCTCCAAATACTACCCCTTTCATCCTCTTGACTCAGGGTAGATATTCAGGGAGATCCAAGAGATATCACTCTTCCCAGCCTCTTGATGCTTTAATTCTGAGAGTGGGAAAGTAGATAAGAATAATCCAAAAGAGAAATGAACAGGGGATGGAGATTCAAAGCAAATGTAAATGACCCTTATGTAATGGAAGGATGTTTAACCTTGGTCGTATTAAAGGAAGGCAAGTTATAACTACTATGAGGTGAGTTTTTCATGTATCAGATTGAAAGACTAAAAGTTAATGAAATAATAATACTAATAATATAGTAACAGTAATAATATAGTGTTGAAGAAGGTGTAAAGAAATGGGCACACCCCTCGGGAGAACCAGCAGTTAGCATAATGGCTATGTCGCTGGACTCCCACGTAGTCGACCGCGGTTCGCGTCCTGGACCCAGTGGCTTAAAACTCACTCCGGGCGCATGTGCGTGCGTGCCCAAGATCCCGAGAGGAGAATGGAGGAGAAGGGATTGTGGCGTGACCATCCTCTCTGAGGGGGGATTTCTCGCTTTCTGTCTCTGTCTCTCTCTGTCTGTCTGGCAAGCGCACGCGCCCTATAGTGAAAACCTCTCCAAAAAAAAAAAAGAAATGGGTACACCCCTAATAGAAAGCAATTAGAGATCTCAAAATTTTAAATGCACTTATTGTGTCCATCAATTCTACTACATGGAAATGTACCTACACTTGTACTTGACCTAAGTGTCAAATATATTTACAAAGATGTCTGTTGCTCCGCTGTTAGTGATAGCAATAACAACCTGCATGTCCATCAGTAGGATGGATTAGATTAATTTGGAACCATCTATGCAATGAAGCACCGTGGCTAAATAAAATCATGTGTGTGCTAAATAAAATCATCTCTCACAATAAATTAAGAAAAAAAAAGGCAAGGTACAAGACAATGAATAGAATATGCTTCTTTATTAAGTAGATCTCTAGAATACACACATGGAATTGTATCAAGGAGATACAGGAGATAGAGATACAATGATTTCTAGGCAATACACTGTTAATAGTGTCATTTCTTCAGGATGTAGGGAAATAGGAACTGGATAGTTACTAGGAAAAATTGCAAATGCATACTTTATAGCTTTAACATTTTGTGCATGTATTTCCTATTTTAAAAAATCCTGAAATGAGACCAGCAGATGGTCTAATGGTTACATCAATGGACTCCCACATAGTCAACTGTGGTTCAAGTCCCAGACCCAGAGGCTTAAAACTCATACAAGGCGCGCATGTGTGTGTATGCCCAAAATGTCGAGAGGAGAATGGAGGAGAAGGGATTGCAGCATGACCATCCCTCTGAGAGATGGTTTCTTGCTTTCTGTCTCTCTGACAAGTGTGTGCCCTATAGCAAAAATCTCTGAAATGGGACAGGGCTCCTTCATCAGAGAGCAGGCTTAGCATGCAACCCCCCCCACAGGTGTAGACTCTCAATAAGGCATAAAGAAGTGATATAAAACGTTTTTCTCTGAGTACATCTTAAGAATATGGGGATGGAATAACCTGATAGAAAGTACAAGAGACTGAATATTCCTTCTCAAATGTTTTACCAGAGGCTAACTTTGTCCTTCACGGGCTTCTGACAGGCTAGTCACCAATAAATGTTGTTTCTTGCCCGCCCAGGAGCCCGGCCTGCCCCTGATCTCTGCTTTGAGAAGGTGAATGTGGCAGGAGACACCTTTGGAAACTGTGGGAAGGACATGAACGGTGAACACAGAAAGTGCAACATGAGGTGATGACCACAGGGTGGAGCCCATAGATGAGGAGGGGCAAAGCAATTCCTGCTCTTCCTCCTCACTCCTGCCCAGCTCAGCAGCAGGGCTGGCCCCAGAGCTTGGCTTTCAAGTTGAAACCAGTCTATTCTTGGCAGTTGTTTGACAATGTACCATTCAGCCTGAGGAAGTCAGAGGGAGGGTGTGAGTGGCAATGCTTCCTAGAAAGTTGATCTCTTCACAGTTGGGCAGGGAATTGATCCCCTTGGGTCATTTAAGCAGGTTGTTTATTATGCTCTCATCTGAGTAACCCTTCATTTATTCACTCACTCACTCACTCACTCACTCACTCACTCCAACCAGGCATCCACCCCTCCATCTACCCCTCACTTATCCATCCATTGACTCACCCACTCATCAACCTACCATTATCCACCCATATACCCATGCATGCATTTATCCACTATCTGTGAGTTTACCATGTGCAAGATACTGTGCTAAGTGTGTGGAACTTTTACTTGTGGAGATGTGGAGAGACCACCCAGCCTAACTTAGCAGGTCAGGGTTATTTTCCAAAGAAAGTTATGCTTGGGTTGAGTTCTCAAGCAGTTAACTAGGTGAACAGAGTAAGAGTGATGCTGGTACATGGGAGAGTGCTCTAGGTAGAGATGGGTAAAGAAATACTGGCAGCTGGAAAAACCGATGACAGTTTGATATAGTCAAGAGTCTAATGTTGGGGTGCAGTGGAGAGGGGGCCATGAGAAATGAGCAGGCACCAGAGCACAGAAAGCTTTGAATGCCTGGCTAGGGAAGCTTGGACTCTGGCTTGAGAGTGGGGAGGAAATTGGATTCCTATGGGACAAGATCAGAGGCAGGAAAGTCAACTTCCTGCAGTGCAGGTAAAAGAGGATGGAAACATAAATTAGATTAGATATATAGAAGGGATTGACAGGAACTGAAAATTGCCCCACGCTTCTACTGGAGTGTGGGAGATAGTGGTGTTGGAGCACAGGGGACAGATCACTCCGGTCAGGCAGTTGTCCATAAAGTAGGGACATTCCAGCCTAGTTCTGCTCATGTGCCAGGAGCTCATTCCTTTTCATTCGTCTGGATTCACACGAGTCTTTCCCTGGTGGGTCCTTAGTGCCCACTGGCTGCCCCAGAACTTTGCCCACCCCACCATGCCTACTGTCTGGGTTGACTGAAGCCCTGAATGCCTCACCTCTTGCCCTGCCTGATCCCATCTTCTTCCTCCCTGTCTGGGTCCCAGAGATGCCAAGTGTGGGAAGATCCAGTGTCAGAGCTCCGAGGCCCGGCCCCTGGAGTCCAATGCAGTGTCCATCGACACCACCATCATCATGAATGGGAGACAGATCCGATGCCGGGGCACCCATGTCTACCGAGGTCCTGAGGAGGAGGGTGACATGCTGGATCCAGGCTTGGTGATGACTGGGACCAAGTGTGGCTACAACCATGTGAGTCCTCCCTTCAGCCTCCCTGAGGAGCCTGGCTGCAGAGAAAAGTGATTGACAAATGTGAGCTCTGGAGGAAGGTGTCTAGGCTCAAATCCCAGCTTCTCAGCCAGTGTCTGAGCCTCAGCGGCTTCCATGATAAACCACATATGGTGATAGCAAGCCCCACCCTGTAGGACTGTTAAGAGAATGAAATGAGATAGTACCTTGGAAGCAATGGGCTGCCAGGGTGATGTGGAGGTTAAGGTGCTGGATCCCAAATGGCTCACTGTGTGGTTCAAGTTTTGGACCTAGTGGCTTGAAAAACACTCTGGGTGCATGTGAACGCATGCCTAAAATCCTGAGAGGAGGATGAAGGAGAAGGTATTGCAGTGTGGTCATTCCCCCTCGGAGGTGCTTTCTCTCTCCTTTCCCTCTCTCTCTGGTGAGCACTTGTGCCCTATAGCAAATTAAACAAAAAGAAAGAAAGAAAGAGAGAGAAAGCAAGCAAGCAAGCACTGAAGTAGGCCAGTATTGTCACCTTCTCTTCACCATTGATTACCGTATGAATTATAATGCCAACCCTCTCATAGACGTGATCATGACGGTGACTGACGCTTAACAACCATCTGTGGGACCAGCAGTTGGCATAATGACTATGTTGCTGGACTCCCATGAAGTTGACTGCGATTTGAGTCCCAGACCTGGTGGATTAAACTCATGCCGGGCACATGTGTGTGCGTGCCCAAGATCCTGAGAGGAGAATGGAGGAGAGGGGATTGTGGTGTGGCCATCCCCCCTGGGGGGTGATTTCTCACTTTCGGTCTCTCCGTCTTTCTCTGTCTCTCTGGTGAGCGCACGCACCCTATAGCAAAAAAAAAAAAAAAAAAATCTGAAACTCTTGGTACAGTGCCCAGCATGGAGTAGGCTGCTGTCACTATCATTATTTTTAGATATAATGTTAAAAAACTATTATGTATCAGTATATAATTAGTAATGAGCATATAATCAGCATGATATATATTAATATATCATTGTATTATGTAACAACATGTATTTAATATTATATTTTGGGTCCCTGTCTGTCCTAAATACAAAACTCCTCATACTCCTCATTCCCAGCCAGTGTTCCTTCCAGTGGACTAATGATTTCATGCCTCCTCACTACAGATTTGCTTTGAGGGGCAGTGCAGGAACACCTCCTTCTTTGAAACTGAAGGCTGCGGGAAAAAGTGCAATGGTCACGGGGTACGTGCCCAGGTTCTGGGGGTTAAGTGAGCCTGGGCTGTGGAGCGTGCATGTGCTCCGGTCCTGGGGTATGCATGCCTGTGTCCTGGGGAGTTTGTGTGCTGGTGGGTATATGTGCCTAGGTCCTGGGAGATTCGCATGCCTGGGGCCCGTGGGGTACACATGGCTGGGTTTGGATTGCTCTTCTCTGGTGTCACGGAGGCAGGCCCTGGGGAGGCCAGAGCTCTCTGGGGTGTTGATGCCACTATCCTTCCCTTGTTCTAGGTCTGCAACAACAACCAGAACTGCCACTGCTGGCGGGGCTGGGCCCCACCTTTCTGCAACACACCTGGTCAAGGCGGTAGCATTGACAGCGGGCCTATGCCCCCCGAGGGTGAGTACCCCGCTTGCTCAGGGCGTCTGACTGCCTTTGTGAGGGGGTGGGTGCTGCAAGGGCAGGTAGCGTGTTGCAGAGTATCCACAGTGAGTCAGCTTCATTATCCTGATTTCGTAGATGAGGGATCTAAGAGAGGACAAATGGTGGGTCAGTCTGGGAGGCATGGCAGTAGTGTGCTGCTCTGGAGGCTAGATTCACACGGAAGAGTGGAGATTTGGCCCTCAGACTGACTTGTACATACTAGTGCACACACATGCCTGTGATCCTGGCTGGCTGGGAGGCCTGGGGGAGGATCCTGGTATAAGACTGTTGATGGCATCTGCTTTTTCTCTCTGTCTCTCACTCTCATGAAAGAAATAAACTTTTTATTAAAAAAAGTTGGGACCAGCAGAGGATATAATGGTTATGTTGCTGGACCCCCACTGAGTCGACTGTGGTTTAAGTCCCGGACGTGGCAGCTTAAAACTCATGCTGGGCACATGTGCATGTGTCTCCAAGTTCCCAAGAAGAGACTGGAGGAGAAGGGATTGTGGTGTGGCCATCCCCTTTGAGGGGTGATTTATTGCTTTCTGTCTCTCTGCCTCTCCAGTGAGTGCACATGCCCTATAGCAAAAACCTCTAAAAAAAAAAAAAGCCAACTGTGAGATCAAAGGAGGCCAGCGGCCTGGGGAGGGACTCAGCTCAGCCACTCTTTTGCTGTCCTTTCTACTGAAGAGGGTCACCCTGCCTAGTAGATTAGAGATTAAGAGAGAATGTGGGTCAGTGACTATTCCCATCCTTTTTTGAGAGGTGAGTTGGTGACTGGTCCTTTTTGGGCACTTAAAAATAATTATGAACCTGGGGCACACTATGGTGGTTTAGAATTCTCTGGGTGAACAAAAGGCTAAAATGGGAAGCCAGGCCCAGCTGCACTGGTACACACTGCTGAGACATTGTGTTCTGAGGCTGGAACCACCTGGGAGACCCAAGTTCAATTCCCAGCCCAACCCAAAGGCGGGCATGATGGTATGTGCCTATAATTCCAATGATTTGGGAGGCTGAGGCAGGGGAATCGTGATATGGAGAGATCTTGTCTTTAAAAAGAAAAGATAAATAAAGAACCAGGCACTCAGGTAAGTTTTTATGTTTGGGTTTGTGTGTGTGTGTGTGTGTGTAAATCTAGCTGTGATTTCCAAACTTTTTTTCTTTTTTTGGAGAGGTTTTTGCTATGGGGCGTGTGCGCTTGCCAGAAAGACAGAGAGAGACAGAGAGACAGAAAGTGAGAAATCACCCCCTGGGGGGATGGGCATGCCACAATCCTTGATCCTCCCTTCTCCTCTCGGGATCTTGGGCATGCACATACACACACCCAGCGTGAGTTTAAGCTGCTGGGTCCAGGACTTGAACCGCAATCGACTACATGGGAGTACAGCGACATAGCCATTACGCTAACTGCTGGTTCCCCAAACTTTTTTTTTAAACAGTAGCAAAGTACTTTAAAAAAATCTTTGAAGGAAAAAAACTATAATGTATAAAACATTAAAGTCACCTTTCACTGGTTTAAATATATATTTTATACTTGTAAATGTAAATTTGTGAGAACGTTGAGACACTTTTGATGAAATCAAATGTGAAATTGTGGGTTACAGGTGCGAGCTTGAGGCTTAAGCTGGTCAGCATTTTATGTTGGTTGCTTTATGTCCAGGAAAATCATGATTCAGGCTGAAAAGTAGCGACCAATAACAGTAGCACTTGAACTACTTGTCTCAAAAAAGACTGTTCAATGAACAGAAGTGGCTATAGGAGGTTTATAAGAACTGCACAAAGCAAGTTGACCTAGATCTTTAAATTAATATTAGTGATTTTTCCAGTAGTGCATAATGTGTGATTTTTACTGCCATTACTAAGTTAAAATTATATTAACAATTAAAGGCAAATCATATATCTGAAGAAGAATCAGGAATATGTGGCTTGGAATCTGCCACTTCTAAATCTCTCCCTTGGGTTCCCTTTCTGGAAGGTGCTGGTGCTGTGGTAGCCGGAGTGTTGGCAGCCATCTGTGTGCTGGTGGTCCTGGGGCTGATGTACTACTGCTATAAACAGGACAGGCTGGGCCGACTCAAGCCCTCAGCTCTCCCCTCCAAGCTGAGGCAACAGTTCAGGTATGACAAGCTCCCACAGAGGACAGAGGGTCCACTTGTACATCACAGAGCTCTCCAAGAGCAGTACTTTGTGAAAGAGTTGGTGGTGGTAGATCTAATTCAGGGAAAAATCAATGCAAGGTGCATGCTACCTTCTCCCTTGCTGCCGTGCTCTGTGACCGTGGCAGACATTACTAGACGATCTTACTCTAAGTACTCTTTGTTGAACCTGGCCATCACTGCAGCATCCTTCTCTGAAGAGTGCCCCCAATCAGTTCAAGTTGGATTAGAAATAAAACTTATTTGCCAGGCCAGATGGTGGTGTGATGGTTAAGGCACTGGATCTCATATGGCCAACTTTGTGTTTCAAGTCCTAAAACTGGTGGCTTGAAAAACACTCAGGGTGTATGTGCTTGTGTGCCTAGAATCCTGTGAGGTGAATGGAGAAGAGATTGTGGTGTGGCCATCCCTCCTGGGGGGTGATTTCATACTTTCCTCTCTTTCTGTTTTCCTCTGGTGAATATGCACACATTCTATAAACTCAAAACAAGAAGAAAAACAAACCTATTTGCCATTTAAAAAAAATCTAATTGATTTGTTCTCCATTTCAAAGAGTGGGAAACTAACAATACAGGGGAGAAATGGTTAGTCCAAGTCCATCAGAGGGAGGGTGGCTACTCATCAACTCAAGACAAAGACTACCTTTTTTTCCTTCTTTTAAGTGATTCATTCTTTTGGATGTTGAAGATACAGTTTCTGAGTCCCTTACTAAATTACATGTGTTCTGCAGGGAATTTTTAAATTGTTCAGAATCTATATCTGATAGGGACTGGTTAGTGGTTATTTTCTTTAGGGGAAAAGGTCTTAAGAGGATGAAGAGAAGGTGCTAAGAAAACTCTGTATAAAGTTGTATAAAGCCAACTCCTTTTCCTTGGAGTTCTCCACACAAGTCTCCTTACTTAAGAAGATAAAGTTCAAAAGAATAAATCCTACTTCCTTCCAGAGCAGACTTGAGGCCGACTTAGCTGCTTGGTGGCTGTGCTTGGGTCAAAGGGACTGGGTCACTGACCCAGTTATGAATATTCCTCCTTTCTTGTTTCTAGTTGTCCATTCAGGGTGTCTCAGAACAGTGGAACTGGCCATGCCAACCCAACTTTCAAGTTGCAGACGCCCCAGGGCAAGCGAAAGGTAAGGGCTTTACCCCAGTGCGCCTCACTACTTCCCCTCTATCCCTCAGAACCATGCTGGGTTTTCCTAAGGGCCTCTGTAGGCTTGTGGTTTTAGTAATAAAAACCATCTTACCAGCTTGAGAAACAAGTCAGTCAGTTCAGATATCCCCTAATGACTTTAAGGGCATCCGACGCTAGGATCCTCTGTAGTTTTAACCAGTCAGCTCCTCTTAGTCTCTGGTCATCTCAAGAGACACCAGGACAGCCCTGAGTTTTTCAGTGAGGATTCCTGTGTCTCAGGCATTTTTTTCTTGTGTATGCAGGTGACCAACACCCCCGAAACCCTACGGAAGCCATCCCAGCCTCCTCCCCGGCCCCCTCCTGACTATCTGCACAGCGGGTCCCCACCTGTGCCTTTGCCAGCACACCTGAGCAGGGCTGCTAAGAGCTCCCCTGGGCCTGGGACTCAAGTAGAGAGAAAGGAGTCATCCAGGAGGCCACCCCCAAGCCGGCCTGTGCCCCCAGCACCAAATTCCATTCCTTCCCAGGTAAGTGGACTCTCAGTGGCTCTGGCCAGGAGCCTCGCTTTTCAGGCCCCCTGTAGTGGGTAATATCTGAGACTGGGAAGATGAAACGTGTTCGGTTGTGAACACACCCTGGTGAACATGGGTGTTCATGGAGAGTTAGTGCAACGGGCATGGGAAAACACACTCCCAGCAGCCCCCAGACCACAGGGCCTTTCCTCCCTACTTGGCCTATTGCGTGACAAACCACTGCCTGCCTCCCACCCCAAATTAACTGCTTTCAGTTCCCCACACTCTCTTCCCCTCCAGGTCTTTGAAAATACTGTTTGTTCTGCTTGGTACCTTCTTCTGCCCTTTGCATGGTCAGCTCTTCTTCATCCGCAATCTGCTCTTGGATGCTATTGGTTGTCAGGAAAGTCTATTTTTCTTTCCTGGAGAGGTTTTTTATATAGGGCGCATGTGCTCACCAGGAAGACAGAGACAGAGAGACAGAAAGTGAGAAATCACCCCCCAGGGGGGATGGCCACGCCGCAATCCCTTCTCCATTCTCCTCTCAGGATCTTGGGCACACAGGCACACGCGCCTGGTGTGAGTTTAAGCCACCGGGTCTGGGACTCGAACTACAGTCAACTACATGGGAGTCCAGCGATAGTCATTATGCCAACTGCTGGTCCCCATATTTGTCTATTTTTCTATGCAAAAATGCATCATGACTTTTCTGATGACCCAGTACTTTTTCCAAAAAGCCTTTTCTGGCCCCTCATGTCTGAGTCTGGTGCCCCTGTATTCCTCTTATCATAGTTCTTAGCCCACGAAACTGTACCTGTTAGTATTCCTCCAGGTAGAAAGTCTTCCTGAGAGAGGTCTGAAAGGCAGGACAAGGGGCAGAGCCCTCCTCCCCCACAGCAGCTTGTTTTTGAGGAGTCTCTGCTGTGGCAGCTCCAACCACACCTTCTGGCAGAAGTTCCCTGGTGCAGACATGGTATTTCTGTGGTGCCTGGGTTTGGTGCCTTCTGGACCTGGCCTGTGTGTTTTCAGAAATGACTTTCAAGTGAGACTGCTTCCCCTAGCATGTCCAGGAGGGCCCTTGGGGCCTGGGCAGTCCCTGATCCCAAGGACTGTGGGGTTGGCTGCAGAATGTGGAGGGTTCCTGGGGGAGGGATGGTGTCAGTTTGGCAGAGCTCAGAGCAGCAGGTCTTGGTTTCTGAAGTGAAGCTTCTGCTCCTCGTTCTCTTGCGTGGGCTGAGGTGGGGTGGAAGGATCCATGCAGAGAGGAAGGAAGGATTGATGGGAAGAATGAGTAAGGAGGGAAACGGGGAGAAGCAAAAGGAGGGAGGAGGAGAGGGAGAGCATCCTCCTTTGCTAGGGCTCCTAACAGAACCCCTGGGCTGGGTGGCTCACACTCTTCCTCCCATTATAGAGGCTGGAAGCCCGAGACCCGGGTGCAGGCGGGCTTGGTTTCTCCTGAGCCCCCTTGGTTTGCAGACGGCCGCCTCACCACTGTGTCCTGTGCACACGCTTCCCTGGTGTCTCTCCTGTGCGTCCAAATTCCCTCTTCTTGTAAAAGCCCCAGGTTAAATCAGAGCTCCTCCAGTGGCCTCATTATAACTTCATCAGCCTTTTAAAGTCCTTATCTCTAAATATGGTCACATTCTGAGGTACTAGGGGATAGTTTCAACATATTTTTTTGGGGGGGTTGCATAATTCACTTATAACAGAGAGAAGGAAGCATAACAAAGAGAAAGTGAGAACAAGGGAGAAAGTAGCCATGGAAAGACAAGCATGAAGGGAGAACAGGGGTGCTGGGAGGGAGGAGGAGTGTGTAGGGAGTGGTGCCATTGTTCAGAGGACATGGGCAAGCCTGGCCTGTCGCCACGGTGCTGACACTGGGTGAGGGGAGTCAGGACAGCAGGAAGCCAGCAGGGTAGCAGTGAGGATGGCTCCTTCTGCTGCCCCCACCCCTCTCCCTGGTGGGGCTGCTGGCTAGAGTCCTGAGCCCAAGGGGCCACCCGGCCACTGCACATGTCATAGAAACACACAGCTCTCAAGCACAGCTTCTCTGGGCCCCTGGTGTCCAGACAGGGATTTCTCTGAGGTCAGGAGTGGCAGGCAGCTGCTTTGCCAGGCAGCTGCAGGGATATGATCAGGCCAGACCCTGCCCTCTTCAAAGCCATTCCAAGATCCAGGCTATCGCCACCCGCCAAGATTGCTTGCCAAGGTTGCTGAATCTCGCAGGATCGCACAATGTGTGAGTAGAGGGGCCAGACCATGAATACAGGTCTCACTCAGGGTGAGACACCTCACTGCCCCGGGAGTACCTGCACTCTCAGCTCCACCGTCCCCTGGCTGGGTGATGCAGAGCACCCTGGAGAGAGAGTGCGTGAAACTTCCTAACCTCTTCTGCCCTTCCCACAAGTGCCTCTGAGCTTCTCCGCTGTGCCGGGTGGTGGTGAGCAAAGTGGTTGCAGCTCTGCCTCCCCGAGCTCCCCTTCAGCTGGAGGATACATGTGGTTTGGACAGTGTCAAGTGCCTGCAGGAAGGGTGCTTAGAAACACCAGGTCTAGCAGATCCAGCAACCTTCCCGAAGGAGGTGACATTTGAGCTGAGACATGCAGGAGGCACGGGAGTTAACCAGGCTACGAGGAGCAGGTTGAAAAAGAGCTTTCCCGGTCCAGGGATCCACTAGCAGGGAGGCTCTGTGATGAGAGAAAACCCCACGAGTTGAAGGGATTTAAAGGCCTTGTGCCTGGGGTCCAAGGAGCTTTGAGATGAGGCCAGAGAGCTACGTAGGCTGTACATGCCTGGGCCACATGGGCCTCGGTCAAGATTGGTCTGCATCCAAGGGGAGGGGGACAGCGGGGAAGGGGCATGGTGACATGCTGAAGTTTGCCGTTTATCAGGACCTATATCTGGGTTATCTTTAGGCAAGGGGGGAGTACTATGAGGCACGGGCTCTTAGATGCCTCTGGGGCTGCCAATCTTGTCATTTTTGACCTGAGGATTCCATGAATGTGCTCACTCTGTGGTAATACCTCTCGCTGTGTGTGCATCATCTGTGTACCTTTTTATGTGTATATTACACTTCAATTAGTGGGTTGTTCAGAAAGTTATGACACATTTTTGCTCAGAAAAGCATAGAAAAATACATCATGACTGCACCGACAACATAATAAAAAATAATTTTCAGCAATGGAAGGATCCCTCTAGAGGCAAATGGACAGCCTAGTAGGAAGGTTTTGGTGCCGTGCCTGGAGCAGAGGGCAGCAGGGACAATATCGTAAAGCCGATGAGGAATGTGAAGAAGACACACGTAGGACTTGAGGATCCATGGGAAACGGGCTGGCAGGGAGCGCACACCCCAGTGCAACCTGACTGGTGAGATGCCTCCCCTCGAGAAAGGGAGCTGTGAGCCAGAGCGGTTCAGGGACTGTTTCTGCTTGAGGAAAACAGAGCGGGGTAAGGCCCCAGTAGAGCCGAGCTGTCCTATCAGATAGGGCTGGCCTGCCCTGGGAGGCCCAGTGCTGACATGCTGATAAAGCTCCTGCCCAGATAACAAACCCCTACAGGCTTAGAGGTTCTTTTTTTTTTCTTTCTTTTTTTCTCTTTTTGAGAGGTTTTTGCTATAGTGAGCTTGTGCTCACCAGAAAGACAGAGAGAGACAGAGAGATAGAAAGCAAGAAATCACCCTGGGGGGATGGCCACGCTGCAGTCCCTTCTCCTCCATTATCCTCTCGGTATCTTGGGCATGCACGCACATTGGGTCTGGGAGTTTAAGCCACCGGGTCTGGGACTCAAACCGTGGTCAACTACATGGGAGTCCAGCGACATAGCCATTATGCCAATTGCTGGTTCCTCTGGAGGCTCATTTTGCACAGCAAGCAGCGGAAGGAGCAAGGCGTTTCCCAACTGCAAACTGACATCTGCACCCACCTGTTGTTTCCCCCAGAAGGTTTCTATCCTGGCCTCCAGCCGCCACTTAATTTGGCAGTTGGCCTGGGCTGGGGAGGGTGGGGTATGATGTTATCCTTTGGAAAAAGGATAGAGCTGAAGGACGTGGCTTTCTGGTCACAAAATTTGCTGTTCTTTTGTCCTCTGAGCTTTAGTCTCTGCTCTCTGTTTCCTGATACTGTGAAGCTTCTTGCAGAAAATCTCCATTCTCTGAGTTGATCCTGCTGTCTGCCTGCCTGCCTTCTGTACACGTGCATGCTTGTGACCGACCTCTTTAGAAGGGGAACCAGTCAAGGCAGCAGGCCCTCCACCTGCAGAATCCACTTCTCTTTTTTTTTGGAGAGGTTTTTGCTATAGGGCGGGTGCGCTCGCCAGACAGACAGAGAGAGATAGAGAGATAGAAAGCGAGAAATCACCCCCCAGAGGGGATGGCCACGCCGCAATCCCTTCTCCTCCATTCTCCTCTCGGGATCTTGGGCACGCACGCACACGCGCCCGGCGTGAGTTTAAGCCACCGGGTCCGGGACTCGAACCGCGGTCGACTACGTGGGAGTCCAGCGACATAGCCATTACGCTAACTGCTGGTCCCCAGAATCCACTTCTCTTTTGAAACCACCTGCATGGGCACCTGTGGCTTTGCCTCCGGAAAATGTATTTTCAGGCCCACTCACAGTAGCACACGCTGGATTCTACTGCTTGGCAGGCTAGGCCACATGAGATGCCCAAGTTCAAGTCCCAGCTCATTATAAAAGCTGGGTGTGATGGCACATAGGAGGATTGTGACACAGCAAGACCCTGTCTGAAGTAACACACACACACACACACACACACACACACAAACACACACATACCTAAAGAACAAGCGTTTTGAGCTGCAGCAGAAATACATATCTATTTTTTCAACATTTGACTAGCACATTTATTCAGCTACTATGTGTTGACTGTTTATGGTACACTGGGCACTGTTGGGAAGCTTGAGATGCTTCAGTGAACCACACAGGCAAGGACTCCTGCCCCGATTCCATTGTACCGAGGGACAGAGAGACAGAATAAAAATTAACTCAGTACATTAATAAATTATATATATATTGCAAGGAAATAAATAATATGGAAAGAAAAAAAAAGCAGATGAAGATAAAAAGCTCAGGGAATGCCAAGTGCCAACATGAAGGGTGCTGTCTTTTTTTTTTTTTTTTTTTGCTAGAGTGCAAAATATGTGCTTTCCAAAGAGAGACAGAGAGAAAGCACAAAAGCACCCCCTGTGGGGCATGGTCACGCTGCAATCCCTTCTCCTCCATCTCTCCCTTCCTCTGGGATTTTGGGTACACACTCATGTCCCGGCATGTTTCTCCAGCAGCCAGGACCAGGACTCACTGCGCCACTGGCCCGGCGGTGCACATTTTGTTCCATATGTGTTTAAGAAGTAGAATGTTCACTTGGACTCCCCACTCACACCCGTCCCCATGTAACCTGTCACTGGTTTGGATCGGATCCTTCCTGACCTTTTTCTGCTCATTTAAGTTTACATGAGATAGGGGTTGTGGTTACTTACTTTACACAAAATTCCTTTCTTACTCGGCAGAACAACCCCTGAACACCTCTTCACTTCATCCCACCTCACATTTAAGCCAATCAGAGGAACTTCACATTTTCAGTGGCGTATCATATATCATTGTATAATTTTAGTTATGTCTCCATGGGTGGAAACGTTGGTTGTTCACATTTTCTTTGCGGTCATAAATTGCGCTGCAAGGAACACCCTTGTGATTTCATTTTTGTGCACCTTTGCAAATAGCTTGCTAACATGGGCACAGAGAATGATCTTTTCTAATTTTAATAGATACTGCCACCTTGCTCTCCAAAAAGGCTTTATCCTGAGCATATAAACACATATGCACACGTACACACTATTTTTCATTTTTTAAAATTTATTTTTTAGAGAGTTCTTTTGCTATAGGGCATGTGCATTTGCCAGAGAGACAGAAACCAAGAAATCACCCCCCAGAGGGTGGCCACACTGCAGTCCCTTCTCCTTCAGTCTCCTCTTGGGATTTTGGGCATGAACATTCACACGCCAGCATGGATTTTAAGCTGCCGGGTTCAGGACTCAACCATGGTCAACTACGTGGGAGTCTAGCAACATAACCATTATGCCATCTGCCGGTCCCCACAATTTCTTTTTAAATGGGACTACACAGTCTATATGTAAGAATTATATTAGCGTTTAGACATGGAATGTAGGTTTTTAATTACTCTTAGAATTTTTATGGAATAAAATGAGAAGTTTCTTTTTAAATTGATACGGTAATTGTCCATATTTATGGGGTGCAATGCAATGTTTTTATACATAAGTAGAGTAAGTAATGATCACGTTATGATAATTATCTATCACTTTAAACATTTCCCATTTCTTTGTTCAGAACATTCAAAACCCTCTCTTCTAGCTATTTGAAATATAATTACAAGATACAGCAACAAAATCATTAAACACTGAGAAAGGACCAACCAGTGGCTACTGGTTAGGCGACTGGATCCCACATAGCCTACTGCCTGATCTGAGGACCTGGTGGCTTGAAAAACACACAAGCAACTGTGCACGCGTGCCCAAAATTCTGAGAAGAGAATGGAGGAGATGGGATTGTGGCATGGCCATCCTGCCAGGGATTTCTCTCTCTCTCTCTCTCTCTCCCGTGAGCACACAGTGTTTTTGTTTTTGTTTTTTTCAGATTTTTGTCACAGGGTACGTGCACTTGCCAAAGAGAGACAATAGGAGGGAGTGTGAGAAATCCCCCACACAATCCCTTCTCCTGTATTCTCCTCCTGGGATTTTGGGCATACCTGCACATGTTCTGGTATTATTTTCAAGCTGCCAGTCCAGGACTTGAACCGCAGTTGTCCATGTGAGAGTCTAGTGCCTTAACTACCACACCACCTGCTGGCCCTCTAGAGTGAGTTTTTGAAAATGGTAAACAAAATTAATCAATATCTGACTTGGACCTCTTAGATATCAGGCATATTTTCTTTCAAATGAGCTCTCTGGCCTTTGAGTGAGGCATATTGCTTTCTCTTCAGGATTTCTCCAGGCCTCGGCCACCCCAGAAAGCACTCCCGGCAAACCCAGTACCAGGCCGCCGGATTCTGCCCAGGTCAGGTGGAGTTTCCTCGCTGTGGCCTCCTCCTGCTGCCTCTCAGCCGCCCCGGCCTCTGGCAACAACTACCCCAAAGGTGAGTCCATGGGGAGGCTGCAGGGGGACAAGTGTGTGGTGAGAAAATAAACCAGTTCATCCTTCTGGTTGTCAGGGCTGAGCCTGCAGAACAAAAGCCAAAAGCCAAAGCCTAAGTTTAGGGTTTCTTGCTGCCTGTTTAAAGATCCCTCCAATTAGAGATATGGCGTTTTGACTTCATGGGAAAGGTTGTACTTAGGGACCTGAGCTGTGGTGGCTGCAGACCAGTTGAGCAGCCAGGAGGAGCAGGTTCTTCTCTTGAGTCTCAATTTCCTTAGGCAGAAACAAGCAGCAGTAACCAGCCTCATGAGACTAGTGAGAAGAGGGTGGCAGTTAATTTATGTAGGTCTGTGCACAAATGGCCCCTCTTACTACTTCTTCCCTGCAGCTGACAGTCTCAAATCGCCTATTCCGGGGGTGGGTAGCAAAGAGGTGAGGTGAGGAAGTCTTTGACAGCCCTACATTCCCATGAGGCATTGGGATAGAGGGGAAACGAGGGGGAAGGGGTGACCTATCAGCTTGAGGCTGGGGCATCTGCCTCCATTATCACTGGGCTGCACGAGCAGACACGTGAAATCCTATCTCCCTTCCACGCAGTCCAACACAGGGTGACTCCCCATTGATCCCGCTGGTCAGCATCCAATAAATGTCCTTGTTCCTCCCTTCTCTTTCTTTCCACAGTTTCCTGAATACAGATCACAGAGGGCTGGAGGGATGACTAGCTCGAGAATGACTAGGCCTAACTAAGAAATTTCTGGACTCTGACATGAAGACTCTGGACACCACAGAATCCACAGCCACGGAATCTAAAAGAAGCATGTCTGGTCACCTGTGAGCTCCTGCTCTCCTCCTGGAACCACCATACTCCAAAAATCTCTGCCTCCCTGGCCTCCTTAGAGACCCAGCAGGACTACCATCAATGGCTTCTCAGTGGTGTTTAGTGCAATATAGCCCTGGGTAGAAAGTGGAGAGAGAATGAATGGCAGCTTCTCCCTCCAACCTCCAAGCACAGAAGTGCCTCTGGAGGTGGTGGAGGCTGTCTGGGTTGGCCAATCCAGCTGGGAAAAGTCCTGTTTGGCCTCTCAGCCCAGGGATTATCTTGGAGAAGTCATCCACCTGTGTCCGTTAGTGGAGGATACACCTGAGAGCTGCCCATTGCTTCTGTCTCTCTCAAAGGTCCGGGCTAGACAGAGGCTGGATATTTTCTCCCCTCTCTCAGCGTTTAGGGATTGAGGATGGGCCAAACCTGCCATTGCTGTGGCCCTGCCCAGGCCGTGGTTGATGCGATGGTTCCTGGCTATGTGGTGTGATGAGCCAAGTGTTTTCCCGCTGCCCCCCAAGCCCCCAATTCCCCTTATTCATATGGGTCACACTGACTCAGTCAGGTACTATTTGTAGACCATGTAGACAGCAGGGGGAGCACCAGGCTTGGGCCTCCTCTGAGCCATGATGCCAAAGGTTGCGACTCTTGAGACTCTTGACTCTTGGGAATTCTTGGTTTCCTTTGTTTTCTCTCCTGCACTCTCTTGGTACCCCCGGCTTTCCCCTTTCCTTCCCCTCTCAGACTCCTCTAAAATGTGGTGCTCCTGTGAGGGGACCTGCAGCAGTCCTGACTCCCTGGTGCCTGGTGCTTATGACCTACAGGTCAGGCCCTGCCTCAGGGCTCGACCTCTGGATGTCTTACATTGGACCTCAAGAGTGTTGAGCCAAGTAGACTTGAGGCATGGCCATGGGGTGGTATTGTTGTTTCTTTTTGTGTTTTGTGACCTTAGCAGGGTAGGGGTCTTCTTCCTTCCTGGCCTAGATCTAGGTGTGGCCCCCCAGGGATGGTAGTGGGTATACTGAAGGGAACAGACATCTTAGGAACTTCGGCTCCTAAAGAGTATACACATGGAGTCAGCCTGTATCTAGAGGTCTGGTCACTGACTTGAGGCAGGGCCACTGGTTAGAACTACTTCTAACCACGGCAACTGTCAGGTTCCTGGAGAAGGCAGACATCCGCAGCTGTGTTGGAATGGAGTCTAGTTACCCCACAATCAGGCTTGTGATCATCCACTTCCTTTGTTCTCTCCTGGTCACTGCCCTTACCTGACCTTCACGAAAAGAAAGCTCTAAGCGCATGGGGGGACTGGACTCCATTGAGTCCCATTCGCCCTGCAGAAGGGAAGGGGACCTTGTGGTGCTCTGCTAGATGGGACGGTTCTTCCAAAGCAGCTGGAGATGTTCTCCGAGAGACTGTCTCCCACCCCAGAAAGGTGCTGTGTGGCTCTCCATAGGGAGCTGGCCTGATATTCACTCCTTTGAGGATTTCCAGGGGCCTCCTCACCTCCTGCAATGAGCAGTTGTTCGCTCTTGAAAACCTCAGTGCAAGGAGAAGGCTGAGTTCTGACTCTCCGCCCACCACCCCAGGGCCTCCTTAGAGTTCTCCGCACACAGTAGGTGCTTTTTAGTCATTCTTGGGTTAGTAGACGAGTGGGAGGTAGGGGATGTATACCTGAGAACAAACATGGGTTGGATTTAGAAAGATCTCAGGAAAATGAGTTTCTCTTCCCTCAGGGCGGCTGTGATCTGTGTGCCCTGTCTGCCGGACACAGGCCATCCTTGCTCTCCATAGCCATCGCCTTCCTTCCTTTCTGCCTGCTTGAGTCAGAAGAGGGCCTCCCATTTAAATGTGCTACGTCACATTTCCTCATGCCTCAAGTCTGGTCCCATAAAAGCAAAGATGAAAATACCCCACTGCAAAAAAAAAAAAAAAAAAAAAAAAAAAAAAAGTCCTTTAACGCAACCCCATTCCTCATGGGTGTTTCTGGTTTCTGTGGCTCACGCAGCCTTTCTCCCTTGCATCAGGATATAAACAGCTCTGAAGTGACAATGCCACAACCATTGTGCTGCAGGAGCCTTCCCAGCCTGCGACCCCCCCCATTTTTTCATAAGAGACCTGGGTTGTTGTTTTCTTGCTTTTATGTTTGTTTCTGTTTTGTTTTGTTTTGTTTCATCGTTATTTTAATACGACCTCCATCCACAAACGTACTGTGAACTGGAAGATGGTGGAATTCAAAAAGATTTGATAGAAATGTTTGGTGGCAGTTTCTCTTTACCATTTCCTTCCTGGCTCTCGTGTTTGCTCTCATGTTCCTGCACGCCGGGGAGGCTGCCCAGGAGGAGGACCAGCCATTACGCACCCCCTTTTCTCTCCTGTACCCAGTGTGCTGCTTTGAGGTGTCAGATGCAAACAAACCTGGACTTAGGGCAGGAAGAGACTTTATTCCAAAGAATCACTGCAAGAATAGCAATGGGAATTTTATAAACAGGAAAGGCAGGGAACGGCTGTAACAGGGCAGACTCTCAGAGTGACCTCCCCAAGGTTAGCGTTAGGGTCTCAAAGCCCAGGCAGAAATGGTCTTTCTTTTATTGGAAGGAATAAACGTGGCTGCCAAGCACCACATGCAGGGGATGTCTTTGTGCCCAGCCTTTGTGGATCCTGGGTTGGGGGGGCCTCTGTGCAGGTTCAGACTGATGCTAGGTCAAAGTCCAGAGTCTGCTGGGGAGGCAGGAAGCTTAAGTTTGAGCCAATGAGTAAAGCACTTTGTTCAGATGGAGACTTATGTAAACCTTTTCAAAAGCTAAATTAACCTCGGGCCAGTATCAAGTCCTGGGATGTGTTGTTATGGGCCTTGGCGCCATCTCTGGAATGTAAACTTCAAGGAAGGATAGCGCCCCCTGTCTGGTAGGCTCTGGGAGTTTCGGCTTGGGCACCTGGCTCCAAAGGGTAACTACCTGCTTGCTGTAGGTTCCCTTGAGCCTTGTTGAATTCTCCCTCTAGAAGAAAAACCATGTTCTGCCCCAGTTCTGAGCCGCTTGTAGATCTAAAGGTCTGAGACAGTTGCAGAGTCATGGTCACAGTGTCTACTGTATTGCAATAGTCTCTTGCTCCTCTTGCAGTAGCTCCTTACTGTCTCTTGCAATAATCCTTTGGAATAAAATCTCCTCTTACCTTGGTCCTAATTTGTTCTTATTTGACAGAGGCTATAGAAGACTTCCATTTTTCAATTTGGGAACCACTTCTAAAGTTGTAATTGTGTTAAATGTGCATTTAGCAGCTCTGCTGGACATTCCAAGAAAGCCAAGAGAATGTCAACTGGAAAGGTACCCTGCCTCTATGGAAGCCTGCTCAGGAGAGGTTCTACTGAAGCCAAGCCAAGCACCCCCAACGTTCCCCCTCTGCATCCTCCCACACCATCCATTGTGTGTACGTGTGTGTCTGGGATCCAGGGAATGTGAATTTTCTTTTTATCTGGGAGATTGTTCACAGAAAACAGATCCTCTTCTCTCTTGTCCACTTATTAATTGTTTACAATATTTGTACATCTATGCAAAATACTTGAATAGGCCATGGTGCCTTTTTTCCTTGTTTGTATTTAATTAAAGTGTATTGTTTGTCATTTGGAATGTTATCTGGCTTGGCAGCTCTTTTTTGTTTCTTTTAATGTCTCATTGCTCAGATTGGATAAGATCCATGCCGTACGGACTCAGAGTCCATCAATACAAAGACCATCAATACAACCTGTAAGGCCAGCCATGCGGTAGATTCAGCCAGACCAAAGCCCTGGGTTTTCTCGTGACCAGTAGAGGGGGCTATTTTTCTTTGCACCTGGACACAGGCTGGTCTCCTTTAATTAGTTCTAGAGTCAAAGCCCTGAATGATCCTGGGACTCTCTGATGCTTTCTTCTTATCCTATATTGCATTTAGAAGACAGTTGAGAACTTGTATTCACCTCATCATCTTATTACTGGGGATCAAACTTAAAGAGGGAGAGACTTGCCTGGTGACTCTTGGGCTGGGTAGGTGGCTCAGTCGGGGCTAGAGTTGGGTGTGCTTTCTGATTCTAGAGCCCTGTGTGATAACACAGCTCATATCCGTTAAGCCTTCTCGGTCCACAAAAGGATCCCACTCTCATTCTCTCGCCTGACCCTCATCTCAATTTTGAAGTTCTCTAAGAAAGATGGAATACTAATGACCGTCATAGGATGTGACATTAACTGAGTACTTAATGCATGCGAGGCACTACATACAACTTTTCTTTATCTGGATTATTTCATTTAATCTTCATGAAAACCTTGAGAGGGTGTTCTTGATATCTGGTCATACTTTTCTAACTCTCATGGTTATGAGTTTACTGAAAAACCCTAAAGGTATCTAAAAACAATGCTTTCATTGTGTTTCACTTAAACACACCTGCTCATGAAATTAGTCTTTGCCTGTGTAATAGACCACTCTGCTGGCCAGTCTCTGGGTTCGTAGTCATCCATTGGTCTATAGCATAATGCAGAAAACCTAGTTGGATAGACCTGGGTTCAAATCCTGACTCTGCTATTTGCTAGATGTGTGAGCCAAGAGAAATTCCAGAACTCTGAGTCATTCTTTGCTATGCAAATATAGGAATGATACCTACTTCTGAAGTGCCATGATTGTCAGTAGTGCCCGGCAAGGGCTGCATGCTCAGAAACCACTGACTACATCAGTGTCTCGGTTTAGTATGCCAGGATTCTACTGGGATCTGCTTGGGGCAGAACTAGTTCCCAAGAAAGTTTAGAAATTGTTTGTGTTGTTTCTTCACTGAGAATAAGCAATGAGAAGACCAGCCTTTATGGGTCTCATATCTGGATGGGGAGATCTCATTCATTTTCCACCAGGCACAGGAAAATGAATTAACAAAGTGGTATCGGATATTGTAATGGGGGACAAGTTTAGTCTTTTGGGGAAGCACACGGTGCCTGGAGGTTAAGTCTGTGGTTTTGAACCCAGAAATGAACGTTTTCTCTTCCTGGCTGTGTGACCTTGAGAAATTTAATCTCTGTGTGTCCTCACTTTTCATATCTAAACAGGATAAAAAATATATCCACCTTGGGGATCTACAAGGTGCTAAAGAGAGAATTCATGTGAAGCACTTACTATGGCTGGAACCTGATAAGGGCTCAGGCATTAACTAGGGATGGGTTGTCTTTGATTCTATTCCAAAAACAACCTTCCCCACTCTAGCTGGGGCATAACTCTGAAAGGCACCATAGAGACTGTCTTGGCAGCCATGTCTTTCAGGGCCAGGGGACTGGCCTGCCAGCAGTTGAGGGACTAATTTAGTTGTTTCATATTCAAGGAAGATCAGTATGCAAGTATCAAGTAAACACATGCTGCAGTCTTTATTCTCGACCCTGTAGACCACTCTCTCAGGGCCCCCAGTCTACTGCCCTTCTCAAGATCCAAAGTGTTGCATTGATTTTAGTCACAGAAATCCACATTCATTAAAAACTGGGAACTTGAGGCTAGAGGTGCAGGGAGCTGGTCTGTGGTCAGTCAAACCTTCGGAGCTCCAAGGCCAGCCAGAGTTGGGCCTGGGCTTGGCCATTCTGAGGGCGCGGGATGTAAAGGCAGGCCACAGATAGGGAGTGACTCAGGAAAGGTGCTACCAACGTGGGGGATGAGGGGCAGGGCTTCCCTCTTTCCAGATATTCTGGCTCCCTCCCCAATTTCCCTTTCTAATGGTCCTTGTACTAACGGCCACACTGTTGCAGCTAAGATGGAAAGGGAAGGGATGTCAATCATATCCCTCTCCAGCTGCTCTTGTTTTGTGGATACCTCTGGCCACATGTGAGGGGACCACAGGCAGTCTCCACAGCAGGTGGTGTTAAAGCAGTCACCATGCTGCTTCCCAGTGTGGGCAGTGATCGATGGTGTTGGGGATTCAGTGGCCACTTGGCCAACAGCCAGAAGGCACCTCCTGCCAAGCCTGTATCTCCAGTTGGGCACTGAGATTCAAGGCTGGTCCCACTGGCCAAGTCTTTTAAGGCTGCAGCCCGGAATTAAGTTTTTACTGCCTGGGTTTCCAGCTGGGCACCAGAGTAAACACAGAAGTCAGGGAGCCTGTGACTGCTTTCTGGCCAAATCCTGCTCTGCTCCTCACACGCCTCCCCACCTCCCCAAGTCATACATCGGTTGACTCCTTGAAGGAAAGGAAAGTGCATTCTGCCAAATTCCAGCCCAGCAGCCAAGCCACTTTTCAGAGCAGTGCAATTACTGTTCTTTTTCTTGAGAAAGCAAAAAGTAACACTGAGCTTGGCCAGCAGAGCTCGGTCGTGAGATGTCTTTGTTGTTGTTTTGAGTTAGAAGATTACTGCTTGCACATCTCAGTGACCGGCTCCCTCGGGTGAACACTGAGAGGGGAGGGGATGGAGTAAAGATGACACCAGGATGCTGACCACCAGGCTGCAGTACTCGGGAAATGGGCTGGTTGCGATTTTTCCCTGAGACATCAGGTGGCTTTCACAGTGAAAAGAGTCAGCTGAGGCCTTTCCTCTGTCTCCAGCGGCAGTGGCAAAAGCAACAGGACGCTTTATATATTGGCTGTATTCCTGTCAGCTCTGGATAGGCAGGCATAGCAAATTGCTCTCTGGGCCTCTGGGAGCCAGCCCAATTGCATCCTTGGACTAGGGCATGGAGATGCAGTCTCAGGAGAATTGGCATAAAGGATTTCCTGATGACTAGTACCTCCTTAGGCAGTGCTACATTCAATGGGTCAAATTCTAGCTTCTTCCCAACAACATAGAGATGGCACTGGCAGAATGAATGGGAAGGGGGGTCCAGGGGACCTGCTGGCACCAATGTAAACTAGGGCACTTGGTCACTGAGGCTGTGTTTCCAGGAAGTTCTGCCACCATCGCCCACTGTGTAGGGATTTTTCTCCTGGAAACAGTGATGAGGTATAAATTAACATCTCAAGAACAGAGAGCCCATTGGTAACAGTCATGCTGAAAATAACCAGGCGGTTTTGAAACTGAGAGGTCAGGCTGTCCCATTGGGGTTACCCTCTCACTCATATATTCCAAGCTTTAAGAATGGATTATAAATACTTTGGGCTTCTGTTCTGGCGATGGGGTGTTGGTAAGTTCTATGTTGTCCACAAGGACGTTTTTGTCTTCTAGTCTGATGACAGTAGGCTCCGGGGCGGGAGGTGGGGTTGGGTTTTTGTGCATGTGGGGTAAGCTGGCCCAGCTGATGTCCAGGTCTTTGAAAGCATGAAGCATGAAGACACCCAGGATGATGGTAATAAAGCCTGAGAGGGTGCCCACGATGTCGATAGCAGACATGCTGTACCATTCCTGGAAGAGGATGATGGAGGAGGTGACGACCACTGTGGTGAAGAACACATAGTAGATGGGGAACACCAGGGAAGTGTTGAATATGTCCAATGCCCTGTTGAGAAAGTTGACCTGAGTGCTGAGGGACAGTGCCAGGATGAGGGACAGGATGTAGGGGAGGGGGTGCCGCACAACTGGCAACCCCTGGAAGAAGTTCCTAATGGTGATGCCCAGACCCTTGACAGCAGTCACAGAGAAGGCCCCGATCACAGAACAGATGGTGATGTAAATGAGGATATTCCTTTGTCCATAACGTGGGGCAATGATGAAGATGAGGATGAGGCAGGACACCACCAGAAGCACAGCAAACACGATGAACCCTTTGGGAGTGGAAGGAGATAGAACACCTCAGCTGAGGAGATACTTCCAGCAACTAGGGCCCCAGACCCATGACAGTGGGAGGTAGCATTAAGAACATGGGCTCTAGAACACAGTCATGAATGAAGAACAATAACAGGAATCGCTGTTTTGTGTGTTCATTGAGTTAATGCATACAGCATTTAGAACAGTGCCTGGCACACAGTAAACAAGAAATGATATCCACGTCTATCAGGCCAGGACGACTTGTAGCTACCCTTGCTATCAGGTACCAGCCAACCGTCTTATTTCTGTAGGTTGCCTTCTCTTCCAGGTGGTAGCATCTGATACAGTCAGAACCAATTAGACCTTCTGCAGGGTTCATCCCCCAAGTTTTCTGGCTCTCCCCATATTTGGAGCCTACCTGTGTTTTTCATCTTGGAAGCCAACTCCATGATGGTGGCGACCTTCTCTTCCTCGGGCGCATGAATCACCATCACTGTGCTGCCGGCCACACAGATGACACAGCCCAGCTTCCCCAGAAGATTGAGACACTCTCCCAGGAAATAGGATGAAAAGATGGCACTGTATGTGGAATGGGAGAAGGGGATTAGGGCAGCCATGATTGTCTCAGCTTCCCAAAGGAAAACGGGCTGAGCAAGCACTCATGAAGAACAATTAATCAGAATTCACTACTCTCTCATGTGGAAGCTTTTCTAGACTGTACTCCCACCAGTGTTTTAAATAGAAAGTCATTTCTGAGAGCCTTCTAGCATCGCTGAAGAAGTAGAAATGCAGGTGGATTTCTTTCATTTTAGAGACTTAAAGCATTCCCAGACAGAAGAGTTGGAAGAGTCCTTCAAAGCACTCTTGTCTAACTTCCTACCCAATGAACACATTCTCTAATAGCACTGCTGATGGATGGCTTTCAGCCTTGGCTTACATATCTCTGCTGGCCAGGAGCTCACCCTTTAGAAGTCAAACAAATCCATTATAATTTGCTCTAATTATTCACCAAAAATATACTTCTGGTAATTTCTACTCCTTGCCCCACTTCTATTCCTTGGGTCACACAGAAAAATCTATTTTGTTTTCTCCCATTGGCACATTCCAATAACCACAATGACACTAATGGGCACCATGGCTTAGGTATATATTATCAACTAGGTATGGTGCTAGAAAATTTGTTTTCTTGCTAACAACTCACAACTCTTCATGAAATAAAATATACTATCCCCATTTTATAGATAAAAAGACAGTCTCATAAAAGTTAAAATAATTTGGCAAGGTAAGTTGTGGAACCGGGATTTGAGTTTAAGTTCTGTCTTGTTATAAAGTCAGTGGATTTTCTTCTATATCTCATTGAAGAGGACTCTTGTGGCTTCCCTATGTCTTTGCTTTCTGGAGCAAAATACTTGCAGTTCCTTGTTGTTCTTTAATGACATAATTCCCATTCCCCACATGTCATCTAGATGAGCCAGCAGAGGCTGTGGGAAGGAGGGTTGGGCAGTCAGGTAGCCTCCATGGGGATGCTTCTGTTTCTTTACAAAGGAAGCATAAGTTTAGGGTAAAATTCTATTGGTCGTCCTGGGACCCAGTTAACCCCAAACATCTTAGTTTAAGGTGTCATCACAGAAGGAATTGATGACTGAGCAACCTGTTTCCTATCTTTCCTCTAAAAATAGCAAAACACATTTCACTCATAATGTCCCATTCAAAAGAGCCAGGTGACATTCACATGGGAGAGGGGTCATACACCTGAGTTCCATGCTTCCCGGGAGTGGGAATGTGTACACTGATCAGGTGTGTGATAGTGGCATCAGCTACGTCAGCCATGAAATCAGCTAGACCAGTTGTACAATGTGAGTCATGGTTCTACTTTTTTTTTTTTTTTTGACTGTGTAATTGTTGCAAAATTGTCATCAAGATGACAAAACGAAATGGAGGAGATTATATAAAAATGGGCATGATTGGCTGGAATTTATCAGAGTTCCAGAGTTAGGCCAGTGATCAGAGCCTCCTTGAAATGGGGCTTCTGGACCCCACAGAGGAACTGGTTTTGTGTTAGTAGTTCTGAGTGACTGGGGACAGTGGAAAGCATACACTTTTAGGAACAGTTATTTGAAACTTCCTCAGGACGTTTGTTGAGTTTACCTGAGGGGTAACATGGCATAATGATTAAGCACCTGAGCTCTAAAATTCGACTGCCTGGGTTAGAATCCTGGCTTGGCCATTTAATACCTGGAGACCTTGGTCAAATTACTTAACATCCCTAGGCCTCAGGTAAAGATTCTGTGAGAAACAAGTTAATACACAACATAAATTTAGAAGACCGTAAACTCTCAATATGTCAGTCAAGATCACAATTTGGTACCAGCTCTGTTCTATGCAATTTCTGTGCATTATCTCATTTACTCTTGGAATGATGCTTCCAGGTAGGTTTTATTAGCATCCTATTTTGCAGGTGGGGAAATTGAGACTTCAAGTGGGTAAGTGCCTTGCTCGTGGTAGTGTAACTGCTAAGTGGTAGAGCAAGAATTAGAACTCAGATAGTGTTAACCTAGGGCTCATGCTTGGCCTGCCTTTTATTACCCAGGCAGTAGAGGACTTGCTGGGGTAGGTGGCGGCAAATAATCCCAGGGTGCAGCGCTCTGGACAGCACGCTGCTACTTTATGGGGGCTGGGACCAGCCCAGGTTCCTGATTACCACTTGGTAATTCCAGGCCTCAATACATTGAAAAAAAAAGGAGCCAGAGATGGCTACAGAGGTGACCGTAACCTTATGAGGACACTCAGAGCTCCCAGAGGTGTGATGACTGTTGCAGGAGCAAACGCGTAGGCCCCAAAGTTCGCAACTTCTCCAGCAGCCACTAAAAAAATGAAGGGGGGAGAGAGCTAGTGAGGCACAGGTGCACCATCTCCATTCCAGACTAGTGTGGGCAGAAACTATGTCCTTCACTGTCCAGCCCTCACAGACTCCCAGCCCAGCATTCCTTAAAGTCCTGAGCCTCCATCTGTCTCCCTGGAGAGCCTGATCAGGTCAGGCCCTGGCTATTCTGATTTAATCCATCCATTCTGAAGATGCCAAAGCTGAGACCCAGGGGCCAAGGCCAAATCACATGTTCGTGGTTCTTCAGGTCTCTTGGCTTCTAGCTCAGGCATGGTTAAGTATGTCTCAGCGACTGCCAATATTTTGGTCTGAAACGTTTTTTCTTTTTCTTTTTTTAATTTTGCCAGAGGGTGCTTTCACTGGCCAGAAAGGAAGAGAAAGCAAGAAAGCATCTCTTGGGCCAGTTAGTGGCATGGTGGTTAAGATGGCTGAAGCCCTCAGGGTCTACTTGTGCAGTTTGAGTCCTGGACTGGGCAACTTGAAAAACACGCTGGGCACTTGTGTGTACATACCCCAAATTCCAAGAGCAGAATGAAGAAGGAATTGAGGCATGGCCATTTCCTCTGGAGGTGGGGAGTATGCTTTCTCACTTTCCCTCTGTCTCTTTCTCTCTCTCTGGCTAGCACATGCATTCTATAGCAAAATTAAAAAAAAAAAAAAAAAAAAAAGAAAAAGAAAAAGTAAAGAAAAGAGAGCATCTCCCATGAGGTGTGATCATGCCTCAATCTTCTTTCCTCCATTTCTCCATCCTGTTAAGATTTTGAGCATACACATGTACATACTTCTGGTATGTTGTTCAAGCTACTGTGTCCAGGACTACAGCTGCATGGTTAGCCATGTGGAATCCAACCCCCTTAACCACCAGGCCATAGGCTGGTCCTTCGGCCTGAATCCTTAAGGTAGGTTATGGAAAGTGTTAATCATAAAATGAAGAAGCAGTTACATAGATTGATTCTCCAGCAATCAATTGGTCCACGGGCCTCTCTTTCCTAGGGAAACTGTGCATAATCTAGATGGACCGGCAGGTGATTAGAGAAGTCTGACATTCCCAAAGGGCCTAAGTTCCCACTTGCTGAGTTTCTAAGTTTGCAAACTCCTACAAACGCCTTTCTATCTTTCTGCTGGTAGAGAACCACCTGGGCCTCCCCTGAGAAAGCAGGCGAGGACTGTGATAGTTTTGACTAAGTTGGGAATCAAAACTGACTTCCAGAACTATAAATACGAAGCTGGCTAATTTACCACCTAAAAGAATTAGGGTTTGATAGCTTGATCGGGTGAGAGGAAGGTGGGAAAAATATGTGAGCATGAAAATTTGGGCAACTATGAAGTGGTAGACCAGCTATATCCTAAGCGGGCCAACAAATCAATTCCCTGTGGAATGGGGGGGAGGGGGGGGGGGAGGTCCTGGTTTCTACTATATACAAGTCCCAGATCCCACTGTCAACCAGCAGTAATATTATTGTCCTATGTTTCAAGGAAGCCAAGAAAATGCACCTTTATTATTAGCAGCTCTGAACACACTTCTCTGCGGGTAGATGCTTCCTGGATGTTGTCACAGTTTTCCTCTAGGAATCTGGGCCCCAGATTCATACTTTCCATAATTGGAACAAAAGTGCCTCATCCACCCTTCCATCTCCATCCCTGCTACCAATAGGCCACTGCTAGTAGTGAAGAATTTCCACTTACTGGTGAGAAATCCAGCCCACCACATTGCATCCTTCAGGTAGCCATAGCCTCCGTCCACTGCAGAAGGGAATTTTCAGAGTTAGAGTATGGTCACACTTTCCTAACTGTGCCCTCAGTCTCTGATCTGTAAGTGCTCAAAGATTGATCCTGGGCCCTCTTCTGGGTGAGCTGATCCATTCCCAGAGGTTTTGTTTTTGTTTTTGTTTTGTTCTGTTTATTTTTGTTTTGCTATAGGGTATGTGAGCTTGCCAGAGAGACAGAAAGCAAAAAATCACCCCCCTGGGGGATGGCCACGTTGCAACCCCTTCTCCGTTCTCCTCTTAGGATCTTGGGCATGCACGCACATGCACCTGGTATATTTCAAGCTGCTGGGTCTGGCACTTGAATCATGGTCGACTATGCTGGAGTCCAGCGATGTAACCATTGCGCATCTGCTGGTCCCCATTCTCAGAGTTTTAAGTGCCACCTATACATACTGCCCCTATTTCATATCTAGCTCTGGATATTTTTTTGGAGGCAGATAAATGTCTAATTATTTACTTGGCATCTCCTTTTGAACCTATCACAGGCATCTCAGCCTCTGTCCTGCACCACATTCTTGATTTTAAATGTTCCTGATACATCAAATGAAACTCAGCAAATGGCATCTCCATGTACTTAGTGACTTAAGCCAGAAACCATGGGATTTCTCTTGACCTCCGTCCCCCCCCCCCCATGGCTGCATCTAGTCTAACCTGCTGATTCTGTCTCTGAAAACCATCTCAGATGTGTCCACTCCATTGGCACCACCACTCCAAGGCACCACCACCTCCAGTCCAGCAGGCAGCAACAGCCTCCTGGTTACTCTGGTTCCACGCTTGTTCCTCTAATAAACCATTCCTCTCAAGGCAGCAGATGGTCTTTTAAGAACGTAAAGCAAAGAATGGCACACCTCTATCGGTAGCTGGCCAACAGCCTCCAATTGCTCTTAAGATAAAGTCTAGAATCCTTAAGAAGACCATGAAAAGTCTTGGCCCTGATCACCTCCTTTTCTACAATCTAGCTGCTTAGGTTTGCTTTGAATTCTTCAAGAATAGTTAGCTCTTTCCTGCCTCAGGCCTTTTACATGTGCTTTTCCTTGTGTCCAGAATATTCTTCCAACCTGAATTTGTCAAATCTACATTCACTACATAGATCTCTGAATATTGTTTCCCCTCAGACACCTTCCCTCATCGCCTTATTGCTATAATTTCCCCTTGGGATTCTTTTTCACAAGACCAGCTCTTCTGCTTCATGGCACTTGCCATTTATAATCTGAACTGACTGCTCATTTTCTGCCAATTTTCCCACTAAACTAGAAGCTTCTTAGAGGCAGAAATTGTGTCTATTTGTTCAAAACCTGGCACATAATCAATACTCAATAATAGATAAGAATGATGATGATGGTGGTGGTGAAGATGATGATGATGATGAAGATGATGATGGATGGGTTGTAGACAGTTTTGTGAAAATTCAAAAATTGTAATGTTGCAGTTCGTAGATAACGGGAAACTCTTTTGCTATTATCAGGTCCCTAATGGATTAATAATCTTCTATAAATGTTAAGAACTTTGAGAACAATTTAGCCTATAGGTTGAAATTTCAGAAAATACTCTGATAGTGGATTGAAAGAAAAAATAGATTCTAGGGAAGTTCTTTCTGAATGGGTGTTGATACTTGCCCTACACCCCCCTGAGCACAAACAGACATTTTTATGGCACTTTGGGAAGTCTCTGGCCTTTTGAAAACTTGTCCAGAAGTGAAAGACAGAACAGCAAAGGTGATTGCTCCAGTCTCATCCCTAGCTTGAGTACACAAGGCTTTAGAGCTATGCACGTGACTATCTGCCTGACCCTCCCTCTTAGATAATGATAAAACCAACACTGTGGCTTCTTCTGTACCAAGCATCTTCCTAAACACATTACGTGCCTTCTTTTTATTTTAAATTTATTTATTTATTTATTCCATGACGGAGAGAGAGAGAGACAGGTACTTCCAATAGGGTCTTCATGCTGTGATCCACCCCAGCCTCAGCTGCTCAGATCAAGGCATGTGTGTGCACCCAGCACTCTCAGGGAGGTTTTGTACACAAACCCAAGACCTTCCCCTCGTGGGTACAGCTGTGCCGCCCAGTGCCACCCCTGGCCCTACATGTCTTCTTAATAACCCTTAAGGCTGAAACGACTGTTACCTCTATTTCATAGCTGAGGAAATTGAAGCACAGGAAACAAACAACAACAAACAAACAAAAACACCTTTTCTTGCCCAGGAGGATCCCGTCAAGAGGAATTGCTGAGCCAGAGTTGGAATCTTACATGTCTGCTTCAAAGCACAATGTCCCACAGAAACATTCAATGAGCACGTCTGAACTTGAACATAGCATCTTCCCCCAAACCTGTTTCTCCTCCTGCATTCTTCATCTCAGAAAACAGCACCATCGTCTCCCAGTTGCTCAAGTCAGAACCCTGAGTCATCTCTGGCTCCTTTTTTCACCCTCCTTAAAGCCAGTCAACATTACGGCCAGTAAATGCTCCCTTTGAAAACCATCTCTGGAATCCACCACTTGTCCCCATTCTCATCGCCATCTCCCAGCCCAAGTCCCGTCCTTGTGTTCACCCAGTTGGCTCTCAGCCTGTCCTCATGTTCTCCCATCCATTCTCTGCCCAGCAACAGGGATCCTTCCAAACCATAAGTCAGACTGTGTCGCTCCCTTCCCTTAAACCTTTCAGGGACTTAACAACGACACTCAAACTCTGTAACCTGCTTTGCTAGGCCCTTCATGAGGTGACCTTTACCTCTTTTACCCTTCTATGCTCCTGTCATCCTGAACGACTATTGGTTTCTAATATTACTCAAGTTTTCTCACCTCTGAGCCTTTGCGCATACTCTTCCTTCTGCTTGGACCATGATGGCTCCCTCTGTTCTCCTACACCTTGCTATGTCCTCATCGTTTTAGCCTCAGTTTGGAGATTACCTCTTACAGAAAACTTCCTTTAGCTTTAAGTCTTGGCTTTACCTGCTCTTCCAAAATAGTCCCATGCCAGTCTGCAGATGATGCCACTTACACTACAGGGTAATCGGCTGTGGACCCATCTGTCTCTCCCACTTGACTGAAGGCTCCAGGAGGACACTGTACCCCCACAACTAGCATCATACTTGGCACACTGCAGGCATACAATAAATGATGATGAAATGAATAAATTCTTTTACACCTGAGCCTTTTTGTCCACAGTTATTTTATGGATACACAAGTGGAAGTAAGTGAGGTCACACTAGCGTCTGCCTGTGTTCTGGGCAGAGGTATCTGCACTTCCATTTTGCAGAGAGGTTATGACTGGCCTGTGATGACACACCTGACAAGAAGTAAAACCTGGACTGGACCTGGAGTACCTGATCCTTGGTCCTGAGACTTATCTTAACTCCAATGAGCATATCAGCAAGTAATCAGAAAATACTGGAGTATAAAGGAAGGCCTTCTTTTGGCAGGTGGGATTCCCGTCAAGGTTGATAAGGAGCCTTGGGTTCCATCTGAAGCCATACTCCCAGACTGCAGCGCTGGCCTGGGAAGGGAGGCCAGCTGAGGGCTCAGCTGCCCTGTGCCCCAGCCTCTCCCACCCCCAGGAGCCTACCAGCTCGAGTGGATCCCGAGGCCACAAGTCGTAAGAGTCCTTTCTTCTTGAGGATGACACTGCTGCCAATGAGGAAGCTGGACACAAACGCCAGGCCCAGGCCAATGTAGAAGCCATAGTGCTGCCTGATCCTCTCCTTCCAGCTGCTAAGGGTGGCATTGCTGGGCACCTCTGGGCTGAGGTCACCGACAATCTGACACAAGACTTGTTGGGAGGAGCAGTAGAGGCTGATCAGCGAACCTGGTGGGAAGACCATGGCCAAAGAGTCACACTGGGAAAATGTACACATTTTTAAATGGTAGAACTGGTCACTGTTACAGACCTCCACTACTGCAGGGCTCCAACTCACACCGGGGGCCTAGTCTAAAATAAACAGTTACCATCCACTCAGTGGGCCAGGGACTTTGCTTGTAGAAATGCAGCCAATTCTTACAAGTGATTTTTTTTTTAATTCTATAGGGTGTGTGCACTTGCTGGAGAGGCAGAGACAATGAGACACAGAGAGAGAAATCACCTCCTAGGAAGGATGGCTATGTTGCAATCCATAGTCCTCCATTCTCCTCTTAGGACTTTGGATACACAAGCACACACCTAGTGTGAGTTTTAAGCCATGGGGTCCGAGACTCAAACTGCAGTTGACTATGTAGAAGTTCAGTAACGTAACCATTACATCATCTGTTGGCCCCACAAGTGCTGTCTTTTTAATCTCCATTTTGTGGATGTGGAAATAAAGATGAGAAAAGGTCAGGTCCATCGCTTAAGGACACATAGCCTGTCTGACCCCAGAACTCCAGCCTGTGACCACTAAGGCACACTGACATGGGCAGGGCCTCCTACACTCTCAGACTCATTGAGTTCAACTATCACCCTCAACAGGGATCCCCTCCCAGCTCCAGGGGCTGCTGATCTCCAAAAGCTCATGATCCCTCCTCAAGGCCTCTTACATAACTCTGAGCTCATGCTGCAGTGGGAAATGCTGAAAGGTAGCACAAAAGAGTGAGGCAAGAGTCCACAGCCCCTTCAAGGCCCAAAGATGTCTAAGTGGAGAGCCTTAGTCACAGAGGTCATGGTTAGGATCAGGGTTTGGGTCAGGGTCAAAGTTAGGTGAAGTCTGTTTGTGGGGACTGAGCATTCTCAAGTCTTGCTTTTGAGACCTCTGGTGCTTATGGGCAGTGACTGGGGTTTCCTTTAGGACACAAAGGGACCAGCACCCCCATCACCCCAATATAGACTCTGCCTTTGGTTTGCTGTCTAAATCTTAGAGTCTCAGAGTTTGGAACAGCCCTCAAGACACAGAGCTGTCCCATCCCTGCCTGTCCTTCTGGCACAAACACCATGGATAACAAGGAAAAACTGGAGAAGGGGCAGCCCCTCAGTCAGAAGAAAAACCCACAAGTTCAGTGAAGTCGTGCAAAGAATAGCCACATGATTTTCTGCTTTGGATTTTCCATGAGGATTTCTTTCAAACTTTAAAAAATTGGCCAGAGAGCATGTGCACTCACCAGAGAGAGAAAGGTACAGAGCCAGAGACAGATAGACAGAGATAGAGTGAGAAAGCATCCCCCACGGGGAGTGGCATGCCAAAATCCCTTCTCCCCTGTTTTTCCCTCCCTTTGAGATTTTGGGCATGCACACACAATGTACCCAGCATGTTTTTTTAAGCCATCAAGTTCGGGATTTGAACTGCTCAGTCAGCCATGTGAGATTCAGCCTTCTTAGCTACCATGACATTAGCTGGCCCCATGAAGCTTTCTAACAACTACTCTTTGAAATGGACACAATGATCATTTCCAGCTTTTTAGTCAAAGAAACCAAGAAACTGTCCCTGATAAGTTCAGAAGCTTGCCTAAAGCTACACTGGTGGATAATGGTGAAGCCAGAATTGGGCTTCAAGCCTATCTGATGTCAAAGCCCATGATTTCAACCACACGCACACCCCCACAAAGCAGGCAGCAGGAGGTGGCAGGGAAGTTTCAGTGGGTCTCCTAGTAAGTAAGAATTCTCCAAATATGAATTTGCTATTTAAAATTATTTATTTATTTATTTTTTTGGAGAGGTTTTTCGCTACAGGGCGCGTGCGCTCGCCAAACAGAGAGAGAGAGACATAGAGACAGAATGCGAGAAATCACCCCCCAGGGGGGATGGTCACTCTGCAATCCCTTCTCCTCCATTCTCCTCTCGGGATCTTGGGCACGCAGGTACACGCGCCCGGCATGAGTTTTAAGCCACCGGGTCCGGGACGTGAACCGCGGTCGACTACATGGGAGTCCAGCGACATAGCCATTACGCTAACTGCTGGTTCCCAAAATTATTCTTATTTTTTAAAACATTCAAATAATAATCTAAAAAAATGTATATAGTAATGTCTTTGTCTTGACTGATATGCATGGTAATCGTGCTGGAAAAAGAAACGTTATACACTGTAAAGTGTATATGTGATTAAATGTAATATAAAAGCAATAAATAAATAAATATAAAGATTATGGGGCTGGCAGGTGGCATGGTGGTTAAGGGCACTGGACTCCCACATGGCTGACTGCGGTTTGAGTCCTAGACCTAGAGACTTGCTTTCTCACTTTCCCTCTTTCTCTCTGTCTCTAGCTCTCACTCTGTCTCTCTGGGAAAATTAAAATAAATTAATAAATAAAGTAAAATAATTCTTAAAAAAAGATTTAAAAAATATGAATTTGTTACCGACATTTAAAATTTGGGAGATTTCTCATGAAAATTCAGACTTGGGGCTATGCTTGAAAATCAGAAGATCTGCTTACCATATGGGGGCATGCCTTCCCATAAGTCAACAATAAGCTGCAACTGATTAGCGGCTGCCTGCCTAGGCAGGACTGCTCTCTGCAATTCCCCAGCTTCTTTATCTGGCTTCCTTCAGTCATTTTTGTTATGTGCTTAGCCTCTGTGTGCATTTGAGCTTGTGACCTCTGTGGGTAGAAGGCTTTTTTAAAAAAAGAATTATTAATTTAAGTTATTATTATTATTATTATTATTACTATTTTAAAATTTGACCAGAGACACAAAGTGAGAGAGGGAAAGTGAGAAAGCAAGCCTCCACGTCCCGGACTCAAACCATGGTCAGCCACATGGGAGTCCAGTGCCGTCACCACCATGCCACCTGCCGGACTCTAGAAGGCCTTTTTCTAAGCCTTTTTCTGTGTGTCACAAAGGCCCCAGATCCTGTGCCAAGGATAGAAGCCTGGACCCGGCACTTCTCAGACCAAACCAGGGTTCCCAGGAATTGCTGAGGAGGCCCCCCAAATCCAAGGCTGGGTAGCTCTGCCTTTGACACTTCTGTGGCATGGTGGCATGTTGGTGGAACAGACCAAGGATAATATTGACCCTTGTTCCATGACACGGAACCATGGGACAACAGAGCTGGAAGAGCCCTTAGGAATCAGACAGTCTAACCCACTTTCAGTTGAGGATATGCAGGACCCCAAGGAGGGCAGGACTGGCTTGAGTCACACAAACACTTGGTGGTGGAGCTGGGTCTGGACCTGGCCAGGGGCCATTTCTGTAGTTGCAGTAGGAGATCTTTCTTTCTTACTCTGTGTCACAACCAAGGGAAGGTGACACAGGAAGCTGTCTCAGTAGCTAATTAGACTTCTTCTTCATTGCTCACTCCTGTTCTTCCAGTTCAGGCCTCCTTGCCCAAGTTCTGAAACCGGGGAGTTCCCTGAGCCCAGGAAATGCCTGTGAGGATGTGGGCTGTGGAAGGTGAGTCCTGAGAGGAAGGCCAAAGCCATTCCCATGCCCTTCCCCTGCTCCAGGAAGGTGCATTTTTAGCAGGTAGAGACCAAGGACCCACTGCGAACCTGGCCCTCACTGCACTCGTGGGCTCAGCACCCTCCACTGAGCCAAGGTCTCCCATTGTGGTGAAAAGAAAGAAGAGAGGGACCAGCAGTTAGTGTAATGGCTATGTCGCTGGACTCCCACGTAGTCGACCGCGGTTCGAGTCACGGACCCAGTGACTTAAACTCACGCCGGGCACGTGTACATGCGTGCCCAAGATCCCGAGAGGAGAATGGAGGAGAAGGGACTGCGGCGTGACCATCCCCCCTGGGGGGTGATTTCTCGCTTTCTGTCTCTCTGTCTCTCTCTGTCTGTCTGGCGAGCACACTTGCCCTATAGCAAAAACCTCTCCAAAAAAAAAAAAGAAAGAAAGAAAGAAAGAAAGAAAGAAAGAAAGAAAGAAAGAAAGAAAGAAAGAAAGAGAGCAAGTGGGCAAAGGAAATCCAATTCTGAGCTGGGTGCTCATCTGACAAATGGTGCTGGGCTAGATGATTCCTCTCTTCTCTTTCAGAATACAGAGGGCTTGGGGAGTACATTCTGCCCTAGAAGGGGTGAGGCTGGCCAACACCCAACAGGCTGGCTTTGAAAGCTTCACTGCAGGATAGAAGAAAGGAGAAGCAGGGATAGCCCCAGCTGCAATACCAAGAGCAGTGGGAACGCGGAGGTGTACGAAGAACAGAGTTGAGAACAGCGACAGCAGCGCAGGTTTTAGAACCCGAGAGCCCTGTCTTTAAACTCCATTTCCCCTCTGCATGATCACCTTGAGGGAATGGTTAACCTTTTCAAAGCCTCCGTTTCTATACCTCTAGAATGGGGATAGTAAAATAATACCTTCCTCTAGAGTCCCTTTAAGGGTTAGATGAGATAATGCAGGAAAAGGGCCTAGTCCACTACCTGGTTTTTGGAAAGAACTCAGCATGAACCCAAGGGTCTTTATTGGCCTTTCTTTCTCCCTTTTCTAGGGGTGCAGGAGTACAGGGGGCGAGTCTCTGTGCCTCTATTCCTTCTGTCTTCAGTGGGCCTTGCACTGACCCAGAGAGGCCCAGAACCCCCATCCCGCGGCAGTAATTGCCTCAGTCGGTAATGCTCTCCCTTCCCGCAGCCCCGCCTCCCGGCTCCCGCCCCTTTGCCCCCTTCCCTCCCTTTCTCCCCGCCATCCACTCCAGCGGCGAAGATGGAGGTGAAGTCCCAGCCAGAACCTTGATCTTCAAGACCTGTATGAGAAGTTCTGGGACCAACTTACGCTGGCCCGGCCCTCCCCCGGTCTGGGGTAGGGGAAGCGGGAAGGGCAGGAGGTGCCGGGAGGGGAAGGCGCGAAGCTCAGAGCCCGCCCGCACGCACCGTTCTCGCAGCTGGTGTTGCTGACCCGCAGCTCCATGGGGCCCTGGGCGGATGGCGCCCCGGATCCTCCGCTCCGGAGCAGGTGGCCAAGACGTGTCCCCGGCGTGGCTCGCACGCGAGAAGCCGCCGGGGTCGGGACCCAAGGGTGGGGAGAATGACGCACCTCGGAGGGGGAGGGTCCCCAAGGAAGAGTCACCGGACGTCTTGAGCAATTCCGGGGGCTGGGGACCCAGCGCTCCGGCCGCCCGCAGAGGGGCGCATGCCCTTCCCGGGTGCGGACGCTGCCGGGCTCTCGGCCATGGAGTCACCGCCCAGCGCCCGGGGAAGGAGGCAAGGGGGCGGGTCCCCGGGCACCGCCCCTTCCAGACGCCTGGACCAGCAACCAGTTTCGTCCCCCAGTGACACAGTCCATGGGCTCCAGGATGGCGGGAGCGGGGACAACTTTCCGGCTCAGGTGGAAGTGGCATCGTGGTGGTGGGAAGGGCACAGCTGCCAGGTGCTACCCTGTCCCTTCAAAAGGGTCAGGGAACCTGGGTTTCCTCCCTTCCCTCCCCCCCCCCCCCCCCGCCCCTCCTCCCCCCCCCCCTCCCCCCGTCCTCCTCTCCCTCCCTCCCTCTCTTCTCCTTCCTCTTTCCTCCCTCCCCTCTTCCCTTACTTCATTCATTCTTTTAACTTAGGTCTGATCTGTCTGGGCACTAGGAGTTAACAGATACATAGTAAGTGCCCAATAAATATCAATACATATTGATGTCGAATGAATGGGTGATAGGCACTTTGGTAAATTGAATAGAAGGATGAAAATTAAGTGACTGAGACCAGTGTTTTCTAAATTACCATTAAAATGATATATAGGTAGGGAACCGGCAGTTAGCGTAATGGCTATGTCGCTGGACTCCCACGTAGTCGACCGCGGTTCGCGTCTCGGACCCGGTGGCTTACAACTCACGCCGGGCGCGTGTGAGTGCGTGCCCAAGATCCCGAGAGGAGAATGGAGGAGAAGGGATTGCGGCGTGACCATCCCTGGGGGGTGATTTCTCGCTTTCTGTCTCTCTGTCTCTCTCTGTCTGTTTGGCGAGCGCACGCGCCCTATAGCGAAAAACCTCTCCAAAAAAAAAAAAAAAAAAGATATATAGGTATAGCTATAGATAGGCATAGTCGGGATGGAAAGTTTATTTGTTACCATGAGTGAGAGTAAAAAGAAGTTAGAAGAACACTGGATCATAAAGACAGCTACCTACATAAGTCAGTTAGTGCTCATGCCAGCCATGTAAGGCACACCCTTGTATTACTGACAGAAAAGAAACTGAGGCATGGTGATCAAGCGAAAGAGCCAGGAACAGACTTATGCTCTTTCTTAGTGACCATGCAAAGTCACCTGGGACTTCAGACCAAAATAACCTATGCTCTTGGGAAGTGAGGGAGTAACTGCTACGAAAGCGGTGTTCGGTTCCGGCAGTGTTAGCCACAGGCTTCCCAAAGGAAGCAGCTTTTAGATATAATCCTCTATCCAGTCTTTGCTACCAGACAGACCAGGTGCTACGCCCTTCACAGATTTATATTAGGTTGTCGGAAAAGTCACAAAATGACAAAAATGCGTCATGACTTCTGGCAACCGATAGCATAAGCCTCCCAGGAGGCAGGTATCCTTTCCATCCCCATGTTATATATGAGAGAAAGCTGTCTGTTAGCATACTTTGCATTACGAGATCATCTTAGACTACTAGAAAAGTTACCAAAATAGTTTAGAGCAGTGGATCCCAACCTTTGTGGCACAAGAGACCAGCCTCCTGGAAGACAATCCCTCCATGAATGGGATGAAAGGGGTGTTTGTTCCAGGCTGACCCAAGCACACCACATCCACCGTGTACCCCATTTTCACCACTGCCACATTGCAATATACAATGGAACAGTCACGCGACAATGGGGTTCATGCTCCTATGAGAATCCCGCACCTCTGCTGATCTAACAGGAGGCAGAGTCCAGGTGGCAACGCCAGCGATGGGAAGCGTCTGAAAACTGAGATGAAACCTCACTCTCTTACCCACCCCCTACCCCACACTGAAGGGCCAGCGAACTAGCATTGGTCCATAGTCCATGGCTCGGGGACCCCTAATACAGAGAGTTCTCAGTTGACCTTTATGTTAACCTTTCGTATAGTATCAGGAAAATAGCCCATATTGTAAATAGTCTGAGATATTTGCTCCCAGGGCCCCACAGCTAGTGAGTGAAGGAGCAAGCATGAACAGAACTGCTTGGGCCCCAGCCTGTCCTTCCAGCTACCGCCCTCCACTGTCTGTCTGCCCCTGGCTGGGCCTCAAGCATGGGGGTCTTCCAGCGTGTGACTTCCCCTAACATGCTGGAAGACTTTAAAACAAATGGCTTACTTTTTCTAAGGATCAGTTTCCTCATTTATCAAATGGAACAGCCTCCTGTTTGCCCCTCTGTGTGGGAACCACCTTTGGGGCTGGGTGGGGCAGGGAGGACAGCGGGTAGAAGAGAAAGGGAAGGCACAAACATTGCCGATAGAACATACCCGACTCCATGGGTCATTAAGCGCACCCAGGCCTGCCCCTCACTTTGGAGGACTGTGGTGCTGAGTTCTAAGGGAGGTGAGTACTTCCAAGACCAGTATGAACTGGAACCCAGGGTGGCAAGACACTGGATGATCGGCCTCTTTGGGAATGATCCTTCATTCTGAAAATACAAGCAACCCTGCTATCTGAGAGGGAGGATTTGACCAAAAAATACTTTAACTTATCCTTTGTCTATATGCATACATCCCGAAGCGATGACCACAATCAAGCTAGTTAATAAATCCATTACCTTGCATAATTACTTGTGTGTCTGTGTACGTGCACCTGTGTGTGTGTGTGTGTGTGTGTGTGTGTGTAGAACATTTAATATCTAGTAGTTTATCTTAGTGGCCCGACTTTTTAAATCACAAGAGAGGCTGTGGTTGCCAAAGCTGAGCCCAAATCCTGAGAGATAGGTGCACACATGTGTTCTTCAATACATTATTTTTATGATGTTTTCAGACCCACAAAATTTCAACGCCCAGAACAGAGGTCCTGCTGCCTGGAATGAAGAGTAATACTAGGTTCATCTTGTTCTTTAAGACAAGGCTTTTCAGAGATTGGTGCATTTAGTGTTTTAAGGCAGTGATATGAGGCAGAGGGAGCTGGGATCCACTGCAGGGCCTTCCACACACTCTGGGCCTCAGGCTCCTCATCTGCTCCAGGAGGGGGCTGGGCCTTGCGGGCTGGCATCAGAGCTTCTCACCAGTGCAGACATAAAGGGCTCCATTGAACTATGGGCTCCTCGGCTGCTGTTCTGACAAAGCCCTTTTCTCCTCCAGCCACAATGGCCCTGTCAGGCAGGTAGCAGGGACTGCAGCATTGTCTCCCTAGAAAAGAACAGGACTCACTGTCTGTCCTAGGCTCAGTCTTTCTGGGGAGGGTGGGTGGCTTTGGAAGGGTCTGCTCAGACAGGGACAGATGGGCTCTGTCCTAAGCTAGCCAGGGACTGGGAACCAGCCACAAGTCTTTTGGCCAATTATTCAGGGAGGAGCAGGAAAACAAATTTATCAAAACCCAAGTTTCTAAAAGCTGACTCTTGTAAATCCATGCCCAGATATTTTATGTGACAGAGCTACCTTGTCCAATATAGTGGCCACCAGCCATGTGTGGCCAATAAGAATCTGATATGCAGCCAATCCCAATGGCAATATCTGTAACTATAAAACAGGCTCTGTTATGTTTTAGAATAGATAATTCTTTGCTACAGGGGCTACTCCATGCATCATAGAATATTTAGCAGCACCCCTGATCTCTGCTCTCTAGACAACCACACACATAATCTCTGCCCCACCCCACCTCTGTTTTGTTTTGTTTCCCTTTTCTTTTTTGGAAAGAGCTAGAGCATGTATGAGAGAGAGAGAAAGAGAAGCTTTGACATGGTCTCATTGTGTTACAATCCCATCTTTCAGCTCCTCAGGATCCTGAGCACCCACGTCTTTATCAGGCTGACCCAGGATCCAAACCATGGTTGCCATATGGCTGCCAGAATTGCAGGGCACTAGTGTTACTGCTGTGCCACAGCAGCTGGGCTCTTTTTGGTTTTGACCAAAATAAATCTCAGTTGAGAACCCCTGAGATTTTGAAGACTTAGTAAGATGAGAAAGCATTGTAAAATATCTCATTAATGATTTTTAAACATTGATTCCATGTTGAAATGATAATATTTTTGAGACACCAGGTTAAGTAAAATACGTTGCTAGCTAACTTTCCCTATTCTTTTTCAGTTTTGTAAAGTGACTATTAAAATACTTAAAATGACATACATGACTCTCATTCTGTTTCTATTGGATGGTGTTGCTATAGAGAAAGAAACTGAGAGTCATAGAAAGTGACAAGCTGAAGGTCACAGAGAAACACTCAGGCAGAGATAGGGCCCTAATCATACAGCTTCACCATGTTGGTTGTTTACAGTATGATATGTCAAAGAGCCCTGGAGGAGTGTGGAGAAGAGATAGGAGTAATATTAATGCTATTTGTAGAGGGCTTGCTATGCCATCTGCATCCTTATTTGATCTTTGCCACCACCCTAGGAAGCAGTTTCTGTTATTATTACTATTTTCTGGATGAGGAAACCAAAGTCTAGTAGAGACATTTAGCTTGCATGTTGAGAGTCCAGGAATCAAACGCAGATACTTTTTTTCAATACAATCTCCCTTTGAGTCAGTCTACTAACACTCTATAAGACTTGAGTAGGTCACAACTCCTCCTTGTATTGTACCTTGGGGTAAGAGGACTGGGCAAGGTATAGTGTGAAGTCCACTCCAGTCCTGCAGAACTGGTCTTCTGGGTAGGATGGGAAAGGACAGATGTTGGCACCTCTTTCTGGGTTATGGGGAATCATAGGAATTTGGTTGGCATACAGAGGCTGACCACCTTTTTCCAAGCTTGTCCCCAGGATGGTCACCATCCCTATGAAGAGCTTTATGACATTGGATAATGTTTGGAATGGACATGTGTACTCACTCTGGCTCTAATAACGAATACCATGCCCAATGCTGTGGTCCACCCACAACTGGAACCAGTAGTGATTATTAAGACAATGCTCTATTACTGAGTTCTTCTGGATGGTAGATACTTTGCAGACATTAGCTCATGCATTTGTTACAATCCCTTACTCAGGAACTATTATAAATCCCATTTTACAAATGAAAGAACTGAGGTTCAGAGAGGTGAAATGACTTCCCAAGGCTATACACAGTGATAGAGACAGGCCTTTAACCTGGGATTATGTATTCCTAAAGCAGTTCTTTTAATTAAGACACTGGTTTGATGAAGTCAGTCTTCTCTCTCAGACCCTTCCTGGTCCTCCTGTATGGGGTAGATAGAAAGACTTGGACTATCCAGAAACCCCCTAGGGCAATGATATAAACCCCTCATCTCCTCTGTAGCCTCGACAGAGTGATTTAACATTCTTGGTTTGCTTATGGGGAAATACAGAGAGGACAATGTCATGCCAAAAATCTTTGGCTAATTTGTGGCAGAATCAGTGCTTCAGCCAAAGTCACTTGAAATCCAATCCAGTATCTTTATCTCCTTCTATGCTTTCTTTCTGGGCAAAAAGGGCTGGCCTTAGGGCAAATTATGAGTTAATGTGTTTTTGGTGACTTTTTAAGGATGAGCCAGTGCACCAAAGATTTCACACACATCCTCCCACTTAATCCTCACCATAAACCCAAGAATTAGGTACTGCTACTATTCTATTTAAGAGGTGAGAACACTGAGGCCCAGGGAGGTTGAGTAACTTGCCCACAATTAAATAGTGGAGTCATGATGAAACTGAGCAGACTGATTCTAGAGCCAGTTTTTCAACCACTCTTCTCAGGTTAATCATACTGGATTTATGGGATTCTCTCATCAGAACATCTTCCTACAAGTGGAAGAGCTTCAAATGACTATGGAGGGCAGAGCTCACTGTGACACATATTTGTGGAAGAACTGCATTGCTTGGCTTTGGCATGGGAGTGCAGAGAGTGTAATGCACTTAAATTATGTATAAGGACTTCAGATCTTATCAAAAACAGCCATAGTAAAATAATAATGCTCTCATGAATTACTGCATGTTGCCCAACTTCCATGTTGTAGATTCTTTACATGAATTACCTTTAATTCTTTTTTTTTTTTTTTTTGGAGAGGTTTTTCGCTATAGGGCGCGTGCGCTTGCCAGACAGAGAGAGACATAGAGACAGAAAGCGAGAAATCACCCCCCAGGGGGGATGGTCACGCCGCAATCCCTTCTCCTCCATTCTCCTCTCGGGATCTTGGGCACGCACGCACACGCGCCCGGCGTGAGTTGTAAGCCACCGGGTCCGAGACGCGAACCGCGGTCGACTACGTGGGAGTCCAGCGACATAGCCATTACGCTAACTGCTGGTTCCCAATTACCTTTAATTCTTATGGGATTCCAATAAGGATTCTACATGGGGATAACATCTCCTGGACATACAGAAAGGCACCAGCCATTCTTCTGATGGCCACTCCCACGGACTGGCTTAGGTTCAGAAGAACAGCCAGAGATGCCCCACATGGAAAGGAACATAAAGATTCCCATAGGTCTTAGGCACTTTGGTCAGGCCCTAAGACATAGACATATTGTTACCAAGTGGCTCTGAATGCTCCTATTCCCAAGTGGTATGTGACGAGAGGCATGGTGTGAGAGAAGTGTTTTATTTGCAAGGTAAAACAAATGAACAAACAAACTAGCTCAGCCTCCTTTAGGTATTTTGGGGAGGAAGAGCAGGTTTGGGGTTGTGTGTGGATCTCACCTTCACCATACATAATAGCTGGGTGAACTTAGGCAAGTTATTTACCTTTTCTGAGCCTCAGCTGTCTTGTTTGTAAAATAAGAATAATTATGATGATAAAGAAAATAATAAAAGATATCTAGAGGAATGAATGTTACTCAGAGGCCAAATGGTGATGATGCTGATCCACATGGGAGGGTCTCTGGTTCTCATCCAGAGACCCTGAGCTGGTTGAAGCTGGGGTGACTCATAGTGCTGAGACTTTCTTGAAGTTGCTGTCACTTTGTCTCTCTGTTCCTCTCACTTACAGAAGCAATAAATAAAAACTTTTTAAAAATGATAATGACAAAGTTATTATCATTTATTGAATACTTACTATGTACTGATTCTACCTAAGCTCTTGCCATGAACTAATTATATCAGCAAACTCTCAGAATAAGCTTATGAGGTAGGTATCATATTACTCATTTACAAATGAAGAAACTGAGGCACAGAGAAGTTATATGGCTTGCCCAAGTTCATACAGCTGTAGCTATCAAATGGCAGAGCTAAGATGCAAACCCTTGTTTACCTGACTTCAAAGCCAACATTTTCATGTGCAACCTTTACTGCCTTCTTAAAATAAAACCTCACTCAAAAGGCTGTTTTGAGGATTACAGACAATAATGTAAGTCATAAAATTACAGAGCTGGCTCATAGTAGGTGTTCAAGAAAAACAGTTCTCTTTCCCCATTTCCATGCTAAAAGTCCCTTACAGGCCTGAAGGAGTTGATGAGGTCTATAAGTCCTTTTATTTTCAGCAGGTGATCTTCTTGGGTTGATTCTATTTGGGGTCCTTTGTATTTCTTGAGTTTAGGCATTTGAACACTTATCTAGGTTTAGAAAGTTTTCTTCTAGGATTTCATGGAATAGATTATCAATGCCTTTATTAGTTTCTTCACCTTCTGGAATATCAATTATCTGGACGTTTGTGCATTTAATGGTATCTAGTATTTCTTGTATATTATTTTCATTTTTGTGTTATTTTCTGTCTTTTTGGTGATTTTTTTCTAGGTCAGAGGTTTTGTCTTCTACATCTGAGATTTGATCTTCTGTGTGATCTAACCTGCTTTTAATACTTTTGAGGGAGGTTTTGATTTCTTAGGGCCATCATCTCTAACAGTTCTGTTTGATTCTTTTTTATAGTATGTATTCTTTCAAATCATGAAAAGTCTCCCTTATCCCTTGGAGCTTGTTGTCTATTTTCTCCTTCATCTTCTGGAGTTCATTTTCTCTTTTCTCTTGCATCTCATTTAGTTTCGTCACTATGAATATTCGGAATTCATTATCTGACATTTCCACAAGTTCCATTGTACTGTCTTTGCGTGGTGAGGAGTTGTTCTTTTTCCTTGGAGGAGAGATATTTTCTTGGTTTCTCATATTTTTTGTGCCTCTGCAATGGCTTCTGGTCATCTGATGGATTATATGTTTCTTCCTAATTTCTTGGAGTTTACTCTGAGCATTCAGAGGCATGTGGAAGGAGGTGATCCACAATCTCTCTGTGGTTCTGTTTCCCTGACGCTCACCCAGCAACCTGAACTTTTATCATTTGCACTGAATATTCCCAAGGCCTCCCAGTTTCTAGAGAACAAGTGCACTTGGGCTGAACTGCTGGGTTTCAACTGAGGAAGACAGAAAGGGGTCATGCAGTGCAAAACATGGATTGTGCACTTCAGGAAACTATGAAGTCTGGAAGAGTTGGGAGATAGTGGACGTCCTAGGGTGGTCTCTGGCCCATCCTGGCTGGAGTGGATGCTCAGAAGGCAAGGAAAAGGGGAGGGATGAGACTCCCCAGATCCCAGTAAACACACCTGAACATTCAGAGGTGTGGGGTAAGGGAAATGAGCCACACTTTCTCTTCAGTTCTGTCCTTCTCCATGCTACTCACTCTGCAGTCTCTCTTCTCTGATTTTTAGTCATTTGGTAATGTAAAGAGAAGATAATTATGTCTGATCTCAGAAAAAAATGACCTTTTCCTGCAAATAAACTTCTTCAATGAATGTTTCCCAATCACATTGCTCTGTGTTCTTTTAACTTTGGGAAATGCTACATCCCCAATCCCTCTCTTAGAGATGCCCATTTCACATTAGCATATTAAAGGCACTGCAAAGTCTTGCTGTAAAGAATTCTCCCTGAGAAGGAGCAACAGGGACATCCTGCAATCCCAGAGACAGAAGGATCAACATACAGGCCCAAGCCAAGCTGCTCAGTTTGAGCTCATCAGCAAGGACCCCTGCCCAGCCAACTGTGGGGGAGGAGAGGCTTGATAGCCTTCAAGAACCAACACCTGATTCCTGCAATCCTAGAGATTGAAGAAGCAACAGGGAGACCATGAAATCCCAGAGATAGAAGGTAGGAGCTGCTGCCCCATGTGTGCTAACAACATTCTACTTCTCACCCATCCAGGACCAACAGGCAGGCCCAAACCAAACTACTTGGCTTGAGCTCAGCAGAGACCTCTGCCCTGCCTGGTGTGGAGGAGGAGAGGCTCTCTGGTCCATACGGTGTGGTCTACCACTTTACATTCTACCTTTCAGCTCAACCTCCATCCACACTAGGAGCATTTAGGTTTAAGTATACAAGAACCAAACACCTGAAAATAGGCAACTCTGTAATAATTCTTTCCCCATAACTCCCTTGGCAGTAAAAAGAGAGGAGCTCCGCTCTGAAAACCTGAACTCCAAACTCCTACTGTGGATTTCACATTCCCACCCACAGTGTAGGAAGGAAATTGGCACAGAACATACCTATATCATAGAGCAGTGCACACAGTTACAGAAATATACTCCAAAGAAGTAGGAAGAGGTAAGTATATCATCAGATGATCAAAAATCAAAACAGAACTCTAAGACATAGGAGAAAATCAGGAAATATCTCTCCCTCAAAGGATTATAACTCCTCAGCAACAATGGATAAAACACAAGGGATCATAGAAATGTCAGAAAAAAATTCAGTATACTTATTCTAACAAAATTCAACAAGATGTGGGAGAAAAAAGACAACCAATTTCAGGAGATGAGAAAATCCTTTCATGACTTGAAGGAGGAACTTCATAAAGAGATACACTGAAAAAGAATCAGATTTTCTGGAGCTAAAGAATACCATGAGGGAATCAAAACCTCCCTCGAAAGTATCAACATGAGATTAGACCATGTAGAAGAAAGAATCTCTGACCCTGAAGACAAAAATCTCCAATTTAGTCTAAGCAGACAAAAATAATATAAGAATAACCATTACAAATGAGGTCAATATACAGGAAATCCTCAACACCATTAAATGACCAAATAGCTGCATAATAGATATTCTAGAAAGTAAAGAAACAGGTTAAGGCATAGAAAAAATCTTTCATAATATGTTAGCTGAAAACTTTTGAAATTTAGAGTCATGTGGAAGTCCAAATCCAGGAGATACAAAGGACACAAAATAGATATAAGATTCTCTGCAAAGCATATCATAGCCAAATCGATAAAAACCAAAGACAAAGACAATATTCTAAAAACAGCAAGAAAGAAATGCCAAGTTATTTACAAAACTTACCCCATTATACTAATGTCAGATCTCTCAACTGAAACAATGAAAGCAGAGAAAGAGTGGGAAGATATATTTAAAATGCTGAAAGAAAAACAATTTCAACTGAGAGTACTATACCCAGTAAGATTATCCTTCAAATGGGAAGGAGAAATAAAATCATTCATTTCCAGATAAACAAATGTTGAAAGAATTCACTGGAATAAAATGGACTTTTCAGGAAATAGTGGGTCATTGGGAAAGTCATGACACATTTTTGCATAGAAAAACATAGAAAAATATGTCATGGCTTTCCTGAAACCTAATACTTAAGGGACTACTACACCAGGAAAGCTATAATGAGAAAAATGGAAGTAAGAGCACACAAAACAACTAGGAAAAAAAGATAAATCCGCACATATTAATAACATTGGATGTCGAGACTAAATTTCCTAACTAAAAGACTAAAAATGTGAATTCAACTATTTTAAACACAAGCAAGTTTAAATACAAATTCACAAATTATTTGATAGACAATTGTCTCCACAGGTTTTAATTTGTATGTTTACAAAAACCATTACTTACTGTATAAAACTAAATAGAGTAAAAGCCCAAAATGTTACAAGTATCTGAGTCTTTCTTTGGAATAATATTTTTAAAAGAATTATTTATTTTATTTTATTAATTATTATTATTATTATTAAATTATTTTAATTCACCAGAGACAGAGAGAGCAAGAGAGGGAAAATGAAGAAGCAAGCTGCCAGGTCTGGGACTCAAACCATCATACTTGCAGAATAACCATTGGAGTAGGTTTTGAATGCTCACAACATAATGTAATGTTAAATTTTGAAGGAGTGAATATGTTTATATCCTTTATTTTTTTATTATACACCCTACATATGCTTTTAAAGACCATTCTGTACCTTACACAGATGTGTAATGATTCTATGTAAATCATAAATTACAATAAATAATTAAAAAAAGAATTGTCTCTACTTTAGCTTAACCCAGAGTGTTGCAAATCTCATTGATTATGGTGTCCCCACCAACCCCACCCCAACACACATACACTATCTTTTAATATTCTGTTCAAAGAAATGCACTTGGGAAGAAAGCTGATTTGTGTCTACTTTCAAAGGGAATTAAGGGCCGGAGAGTTTAGTGGCCCAAACAAGGTCATACAGCTACCCAGTGGTGGATCTTTCCTTAAGTAAAGCATTGTTGTGAAGTTCATTGCTGAGATGCAGGCTAGAGTAGTGGTTAAAGCAGGAACCTTGAGTCATACAGCCTGAGTGATAGCCAGCCTCTGCCATTCTCTAGCCTTGTGCCCTTGGGCAGTTGGCTTCACTTCCTGAGCTTCATCACTTACATGGGAATAATATGGTTTAGACCTTATGAGGCTAGTTTGGGGATTCAGAGAGATACAATATGAAGCATTTAGGACAGTACCTGACATGAAGTAAGAAGTTAGTTAATTATCATTGTGCCTAGTGGAGTTTCACATAAAGTAAAACTCACTTGTGTGTCAGTGGCCCTGGAGGTGAGGTCTGCTGCTTGAGAAAGCTGCGGCTAGACCGGGCCTTACTGGAGGGAGGTCAAGGGTAACTGCAGCTCTGGGGGAGCCAGTGCACCAGCCAAAGCTCTCAAGAGGAAGTGTTCTTAACTACCTCCCCACGGGCCAGGCCATATGGTGCTGTCAGACCAGACAACTCCTACATTATTGGCTCCTTTCCTTGTTTCTCATCTAAGATCAGAGGAATCTTTATAGCAGTTGTCAATTTGTGAGATTAGACAGGTCTGGGAAGAGGGGCTGGGTGAGCAAAACGGGATCTTATAAGTAGCACTGCCTATTGAGTCAGTGGTCTTGGCATTAAACCCAGGCTATGACACGGCCTAGTAACAAGATTGTGGCCAAATTACTGAACTACCCTGAGCGTCAGGGTCTTAATCTGTTAACATGGGAGTGATAATGGTTCCTACTTCCTGTGCTGTGAGGTATGAGGTAATAATACCAATGTTTGACAAGTGCTTACTACATGTCAGGCACCATGGACAGACAAGGTCTCTGTTTTCATGGAGCTTGCATTCTAGAAGATGCAGATATGCTACAATTAAGTGAAGAAATAAGGAATAAATCAGAGTGTAGTAATAGATATAAAAAAAATTAAATAGGGAACCAGCAGTTAGCGTAATGGCTATGTCGCTGGACTCCCACGTAGTCGACCGTGGTTCGCGTCTCGGATCCGGTGGCTTACAACTCACGCCGGGCGCATGTGCGTGCGTGCCCAGGATCCCGAGAGGAGAATGGAGGAGAAGGGATTGCGGCGTGACCATCCCCCCTGGGGGGTGATTTCTCGCTTTCTGTCTCTAATGTCTCTCTCTGTCTGTCTGGCGAGCGCACGCGCCCTCTAGCGAAAATCTCTCAAAAAAAAAAAAATTAAATAGGGTAAGGAATAGAGAGTAAATAATGAAATGGTCTGGGAAGGCCTCGCTGAGATGATATCTGCCTAGCAAGGACTGAACCATATGGAAAAGTCAAGGAAAAAGCCTACCAGAAGGAGGAAACAGCTAGAGCAGAGGCCCTGAGGTGGGAACGAGCCTGGTTTGGTTGAGGCACAGAAGGAAGGCCCTTATGATAATGAGGAAGAGAATGGTACAAGATAAAATCATCCACCCCTACCAATATTCAAGAAAATAAAAGCCTATGTCCACACAAAGACATGTACACAAATGTGCATAGCAGCATTAGTCATAACAGACAGAAAATGGAAACATCCTGAATGTCCAAGGACTGACGGATGGATAGGCAAAGTATGGCACATCTATACAATGAGCTATTATGAGGCCTTGAAAGGAATGAAAATACTGATATATACTACGACATGTATGCATCTGGAAAGCATTATGCTAAGTGAAAGAAGCGAGGCACAAAAGACCACACATCACGTGATTCCCTTTCTATGAAATGTCCAGAGCAGGTGAGCGAACACAGGAGGAGGCGTGAAGAATGGGGAGTCAGTGCTAATAGGGCAGGACTTCTTTGGGAGTGAGGACAGTGTTCTGGAATTAGTGATGATAGTTGCACAGTTCTGTGAATATATTAAAAATCCCTGAATTGCACAATTTAAAAGGATAAATTATACCTCAATTTTGAGAAATCAGAGGACTAGGCAGAGGCTGGCCTAGAAGCCATGCTACGGAATTTGGGGCAGTTACTATAGTTATGTTACGGTACTACATTACATATGACAGAGGAGAGACCTAACGTACAGAGAGCCTAAACAACTGGCCCAGGCCCACACAGCTACCAAGCAGTGAAGTGAGATTCACATTCAGGCTCCCTGGCTTCGGAGCCCTTTTCTTTCATGTAAGACATTTGCATAGCACACGTCTGGTATATATGCAGCACTCTCTCAATAAATGCGGTCAGGGTTTCAGTTGGGAATTGTCTTCTCTTGAGGCTTCAACTGGCCTCCACTCCCTGAGATACATCTTTCCCACCTGCCTCATCCCAAAGACAGACTGAACCATAGGTGTCCTGCCCTTCCTCCGGGGCAGATCCACAGGGCTAGAGCCACACACCGCCTCCTCTGCCAACACAGACACACTGGAAATTCTGGTTTGTGGGCCGGCCTGGATGAAGGACCCCAAAGGAATCCAGTGCGTGGGTTAAGTTTTCCTCACCTCATGCTTGTCAGGTGAGGCAGGGAGGACAAGCTGCCCCTGTAACTCGGCACAGTCGTGAAGGGTGGGATGCCTTGATGGGCATGGGATGCTGGGAGGGACAGAGCTCCATCCACATGGGTGTTGGCAAAGCCACCCGCTTCGGGATTGGCTGCAGACCCAGGCGGTGGGCCAATAAAAAACCACGCCTCTCTTTTTTTTTTTTTTTTCTAAGTTGAGCTAAAGATCAGCTGGTGATAATTATTTGCATTTTGCTCTCTAAAGAAAAATGTCATTATTTGTTTTGCAACCAGCACAGTAAAATGTTTGTGCCTCTTTATCTCCTGTCCTACATTCCCAGAAAGCCTGGTCTGCACCAGGTGTGGTCTGAACTTTAGTCAAACCACAACAGAACCAGGAGTAAGTGATCTTCATTTTAGGCAAAGCTCTTTCAGGTCATTCTTAACTTTTTAGCCTCCCTCTCCTCAATCCCTTTAAGAATCTGACAAAAATTGCCAACACTTTGCCTCAGGAAAACGAACACCACACTTAGCCCTGAACTTGGCTTTTGGCCAAAGGGAGAAAAATCCTAGATTTTTGAATGTACATTTTGTTTTTTATTTAAAGAATTATTTTGTTTAACTTTATTTATTTATTTATTTAGACCAGATAGGGTCAGAGAGAGCGAGAGAGAGAGAGAAAGAAAGTAAGTGAGAAAGCAAGCCACCAGGTCTGGGACTGAAACTGCGGGCAGCCATGTGGGAGTCCAGCACTCTTAACCACCACGCCACCTGCCAGCCCCTGACTGTACATTTTTGCTGAGGCTGAACCTCATAAAGAACAGTACACAGACGTCAAGTGTGAAGACCCTTGGATTTTTGCCTATGTGTATACCCTGTACATTGCCCTCCAGATAAGACACAACATTCCAGCACTGAGAAGGCCCAAGGAAGTTCTGCCAAGACTTTTTTCAAAAAAGTTTACGACGTGGACTCTTGAGGCAAATGATTACTCAAGATCACCATCCCATACAGGCAAGAGTCTTAGACATACTTCCTACTTTGTAGCTATTTATTTATGTGATTACCCCACACACTGCCTTTCTTGGAAGCCCAACCATGTATTGTTAATCTTGGTATTTCCAATGCTACTGAAGCAGGCAGTAAGACACTCAAGATGTGCTGGTTAAATCCGGCTGAATACCTTCTTTGGATCTTATCGCCTGTTCTATGTCAGTAATATCAATAACGACAACTACAGGTTCATTAAGTGCTAAGTACTGTGCTAGGACTTAACGCACATCATTTAATCCTCCCAGGGATCCTATGAGCTAAGCAATAGTATCATCTTTCATGGTGAAGTTGACTGAGGATAAGAGTCTTGCTCAAGATATTGACAAAGCTGGTCAATGGTAGCCCTAGGAAGCAAATCCTAGGCTGCCTGACACCAAAGCTCCACAACTGTGTACTAACCTTCCTCTCAGCTTCTCTAGCGAAAGGAGGATGAAGGGCAAAGGGAGATGGAAGTGGGGGAGGGTAGGAAATAGGGACAAAAGAAAGACAGGGGAGGGGAGAGATGGAGTCAAGAGAAGGATGAGCCTAGGAGGGGGGATGGAAGGCTGAATTACAGGAAGAGACTAGTCCTCTTCATACATAGTGATCCTAGCTTCCTGAAGATGACTTCAGAGCTAAGACCTCACCTCAATCTCTTCCTTACTTTATTTAACATGATAAATATCAGTTAGGTCATATGTCTTTTACATGATAAAAGTCACAAACACTGGGTAAATAAGTAAATAGCCATTCAAAAGGGTATACAGTGATTAATAAAGTCCCCATGGCTATGCTATACCCAAAAGGTAATCTCCACTGTTAACCTATTCTTTATCTATCCAGAAATTACATGTACAAGGGACTTTACAATGTTTATGGAAAAAGTTTTCTTCTACCTTCCCTGGAACATCCTGAATGGAAACCCAGGTTGCAGAGAGAACAATAGGACACCAAGGCCTAGCAGGAGAGGGAAATGAGTGACTTCAGCCTGCCAAATCCTCTGCTCTGTGCCAGTTACTGGTTTCTAACAATGTGTCAGACATCATACCAAGGTGATTTGTACATACTACCAATGAATCCTTGCAAGTCTATTTTGGCACAAAAATTTTTAAAAATACATGCATAGTTTTTTATAATAGACATTTCTCATGAGCTTTTGTATCTTTTTTATTTTTTTTGCGAGATTTTTTACTATAGGGCATGTGCATTCACTGGAGAGACAGAGAGAGACAGAAAGAAAATAAAAAATTACCCCTTGCGAACCAGCAGTTAGCGTAATGGCTATGTCGCTGGACTCCCATGAAGTTGACCGTGGTTCGCGTCCCAGACCTGGTGACTTAAAACTCACGCCGGGCGTGTGTGCATGTGTGCCCAAGATCCCGAGAGGAGAATGGAGGAGAAGGGATTGCAGCGTGACCATCCCCCCTGGGGGGTGATTTCTCGCTTTCTGTCTCTATGTCTCTCTCTGTCTGTCTGGCGAGCGCACACGCCCTGCAGCAAAAACCTCTCCAAAAAAAATAAATAAATAAATAAAACACAAATGATGGGCCAGAAGGTGGTATGGTGGTTAAGGTGCTGGATTCCCACATGGCTAACCATGGTTCAAGTCTGAGCTGAGGTATGGGAGATACTTCAAGTCATAGATGAGTCAAGTTTTTTAACCAATCAACTCCTGCAGTAAAGATCTTCCCGTGGTCTCACTGTCCCTTCTGGTGGGATGGGACATGTATCCTTGGAAAACTCATGCAGGCACCCCTGGCCTCAGGCTTAGGATTTAGGAATTAATTCTGGGTTCTACTTAGAGCTAAAGAGGGACTGGGGCGGGGAAATAGGCCTTCCCTCCTTCTGGTTTCAGGAACATCCATTTCTACCTACCTGACTTCCTGGGTTCTGCTGTAGTTTCTTCCTACTGGTTACTTCTTCCTTAGTTAGGCTTTTGGGTTCCTGAATCAGTTGAAAGATAGTTTTGGGCTGAATGGAAGCTAAGGGTGAGTGAATGAGATCTTCCAAGATATATTTCCACCTTCCCTGGCGAGTCGTGAATGGAAACCCAGGTTGGAGAGAGAGAAATGGGACACCAAGGCATGGCTGGAGAGAGAACCAATGAGTGACTTCCGCTAGCCAAGCCCTCTGCTCTACATCAGCTATGGATTCCTGACCGTGTGTCAGGCACCGTGCAAAGGTGATTCGTGCAAGCAACCCATGAACCCTTGCCTCGACCCAAGAGGCAGGTATTATCACTGTTACTCTTGTTTTATAAATAAGGAAACTGATGCTCAGAGATTAAGAACTTGCTAGTTCCCAGCAGAGCTGGGTTTTCACCAACCAGTTTTTTACTGCTTGCATTCTTGACTGAGGGAGGTCCAGAGAGAGAGAGAGAGAGAGAGAGAAAATGAACCCCCCCCCCAAACCTCATGCTCAGCTCCGTCTCTGTTCTTTTCTTGGGTTTGTCTTTGTCCCTTGACCCCACCTGGACATTCTTCCCTACTTTGCAGGGGCCTTTACAGTTACTACAACCCTGACACCTGTAGTCGATGTCAATTAGCCTTTCAGTCTCTTTCATGCCAGCTGCTTCTTTCAGGCAGGTTAACCTGTTGACACCAATTCCATAGCAAGAGTCTTTCAAGTGGAGAAGGTGGGGCTGGGGGAAAATGGATCCATTCGGCTGACACAGATGGAACATTGAGGACGTGTCCCTAGTGGGAGAGGAACAGGCACTGTGACAGCAAGGCTGTGGCCATCCCTATACTCATGAACTGCATTCATTTAATGGTCACACAATTAATGCCGAACTATAATTTTGAAAAAGGGTGAGAAGGTCAAAGACAGACTTTGACAGAATTACTGGGACCTTGGCTTCCAAAAGGAAGGAGCTTTATACGTGAGACTTGAAGACTGAGAGATGGAGTGCTGTTAACAGACGGGGAGAGTGCGGTCTAGGAGCTGAGGCGGAGCCTGGAGCCCTGAGAAGAATGGGAAAAGGTCAGTGGTGTGGTCGCTTAACCTTGATTGTGTTTTGAGTCCGGGGCCCAGTATATAAAATGGGGATGATGATGTTTGCCCCGTAAGGACAGGAGGAGTAGATGAACATGTAGCGGAAGTAGATGGGCTGAGGCCAGGCTGCGCTGCCTACAGTCAGCCCCATCCCCACTGCACCCCCTCCCCAACACGTCCAGGTCGCTTTCTCCAGCGCATTCCCAGGCTTGGTTCCCTGCCAGAAAGTGTTCTGGAAAAGTCCCAGCCAGAGACTCTTTGATTTTCTTTTTTTTTCCTGCCAGTCTGCAACTCCAGAAGGCAGAGACCCCTAAGTTTTATTCTGACTAATGAAGGTGGAGTTCAAGAAGCCCCATATTTTTTGCTCTGATAGCATCTGACAGCATATTTTCCCAGGGAAACCTTCCCCCTTTGCCTGCTCTGCCGGAAGTTCTGGGCTACCCAGACAGCAAAGCATCTGAGATCTGGCAGGGAATTGGCCCAGAAGGGAGCTCAGGCGGAGAAAATCAGAGTAAATCAAACCATATGCGACAGTGAGGACTGGCTTTAGGAGTTGGATACTCTCTTCCTGGCTAAGAGGGAAGCAAAGGTATCTTTGTCCTCTTTTTTTTTTTTTTTCTTTTTTTGGAGAGGTTTTTGCTATAGGGCGCGTGCGCTCGCCAGACAGACAGAGAGAGACAGAGAGATAGAAAGCAGGAAATCACCCCCCAGGGGGGATGGCCACGCCACAATCCCTTCTCCTCCATTCTTCGCTCGGGATCTTGGGCACGCACGCACATGCGCCCGGCGTGAGTTTAAGCCGCCGGGTCTGGGACTCGAACCGCGGTCGACTACGTGGGAGTCCAGCGACATAGCCATTACGCTAACTGCTGGTCCCTCTTTGTCCTCTTTTCACCATGGGTTTTATTCTATGGGTGCTGAATGCGGGGTCAGAGCCAGATCCCTCCCAATGTTTGGGGGTCACATACCATATGTCTATAAATAATAATAAGTTCTACAACGTACCAATAAGGCATTGTAAAATATGCTCTGTCATCCTAATTTGACCGAGTACACCTTGATATCATAAAACAGGATATATATAGATTATGGCTTTTACTTGACTGAAAATTGGCAAAAATATCAAAGATATCCTAAATTTAATTGTCATTACATATTTATAGATGTTACTGGGCCAATGATGTTTGGATAAAGACATAGGTAATTTGGCACCAGCAGATGGCGTAAGGGTTACATCGCAGGACTCACGCAGAGTTGACCACGGTTTGAGTCCTGGACCTGGTGGCTTAAAACTCATGCTGGGTACGTGTGCATGTGTGCCCAAGATTGCAAGAGGAGAATGGGAGAGAAGGGATAGCGGCGTAGCCATTCCTCTGGTGGGTGATTTCTCATTTTCTGTCTCTCTCTGTCTCTCTAGTGAGTGCATGTGCCCTATAAGAAAAATCTCTTAAAAAAAGAGACATAGGTAATCCATATTATCCTACTCACTTATTCCATAAATTTTATTTTTTGTCTTCATTTTAGCAACATTATGTTTTTATAATCAAGACTTTTATGCAGTTTGTATTTTACTGTCAGTGATGCCAAATTCGACAACCTTTCTTTAGTCATTATAGCTCTCAGATTTCTGAGATTTCTCTCTTCCTTTCTCTTTTTCTTTAGACAAGGTCTCACTCTTCCTGCCTCAGCCTCCAGAATAGTTGGGACTTTTAGGTGTGCATCACCAGGCTGGGCTTTTTATGCTTGGTCAGGAATCGAACCTTGACCTTCCGCGAGGGCTTAGCCTGCCAAATAGCAGCATCTCCCAATGTGCACTACTGCAGCTAGGCTTTTGGGCCTTAGATGTTGTTTTACTAATTTTGATTTAGAGAAAACTTCCTCTGATAAGGAGTACTACCTAGATTTTTCAATATATATGTATATAATATGTGTATATGGCATGGGCGTTCCAATTTCTTTATATTGTCAACACTTGCTACTTATTTTTTATAGTAGCTATCTTAATAGGTATAAGGTATCTCATCATGGTTTTGATTTGTATTTCCCTAAAGATTGCATCTGGATATTCAGTTTTCACAGCACCATTTATTTATTTATTTTTTGGAGAGGTTTTTGCTATAGGGCATGTGCACTCACCAGAAAGACAGAGAAACAGAAAGCAAGAAATCACTGCCCAGGCAGGATGGCCACGCCGCAATCCCTTCTCTTCCATTCTCCTCTCGGGATCTTAGGCACGCACGCATACGTGCCTGGCATGAGTTTAAGCCACTGGGTCTGGGACTTGAACTGCAATCAACTACATGGGAGTCCAGTGACATAGCCATTACATCATCTGCTGGTCCCCACAACACCATTTGTTAAAAATATTATTCTGGGCCAGTCTGTGGTATCATAGTTATGTCAGTTGAACCCCACTGTGTGGTTTGAGTCCTGAATCTCGTAGCTTGATAAACATGCCAGGTGCATGTGCATATGTGCCCAAGAACCTGAAATAAGGGAAAATTGAAAGAGAAGTAATTGTGCCATAGCTGTTTCCCATACCCCTACCCCTGCCCCAGTCTCTACCTGTCAAACACACGCACACTCCGCCTCTCTACCCTAAAAGACTTCTTTTTCTATTGAGTGGTTTTGGCACCCTTGGTCTAACTCAAGGTTGTCTATTTTGTTTATGTTTTTACAAAACAACTCTCAATTTCATTGATCCTTTGAATTGTTTCTCTTGTCTCTATTTCCTTTATTTCTGCTTTGATTTTTCTTTCTTTCTTCCTGCCATTATTGGCTTAGTTTATTCTTCCTTTTCTATTTCCTTTCTATTTTCTTGAGGCATAACATTAAGTTGTTTCCTTGAGATCTTCTTGTTTGGTGTGGGCTTTTATTCTTATAAACTTTTCTATTAGAACTGCTTTTGCTGAATCCCAAAGGTTTTGGTATGTTTTTCATTTTTGTCTAAAGATATTTTAAATTTTCCTTTATAAGATCTTCACTGACCCTTTAGTTGTTCAGGAGTATCTTAACCTAGTTTCCATGTAACTGTGCATCTTGCAAAAATATTCCTGTTATTCTTGTTTCATACTCTCGTGGTTACCAAAGATACTTTAATATGATTTCGCTCTTCTTAGATTTGCTTAGACTTGTCTTATGGCCTAACATGTGACCTATCCTGGAGAATGTTCCACATGTGCTTGGGAAGAATGTGTGTTCTGTTAACTGTTAGATTTTATGTTCTGTATATGTTTGTTAGGTTCATTTGAACTAAAGTGTTGTTCAGTCTAATGTTTCTGTATTAATTTCCTGTCTGGATGATCTATTATTGAAAGTGGGTCATTGAAGTCCCCTACTATTATTGTAATCTACCTCTCCCTTCAGATCCTTTAATGTTCTTTATATATGTACATATATGCTTCCATTGTGATAGTCACTTGATTAATTCATCCCTATATCATTATATAATATCCTTCTGTGTCTTTTTAAATAGTTCAACTTAGTCTTTTTTTTATGATAGAGAAGGTATTCTGCTGAGAAATCCACTAATAGCTGTATTGGGACCTCATTTATGTGATATGTTTCTTATGTCTTGCTGCTCTCAGAATTATTATTATTATTTTTTTTTGGTCTTTGGTTTTGCGACAGTTTGATTATGATATATCTTTGTCAACTTCCCTTTAGGTTGAATTTCATTGGAGACAATGCTCATGAGTGACAGAAAAAGAAAAAGAGAAATAAGTACTCTCAATGGGTTCTTGTCACACCACAGTCATCTTTCCCCAGCCCGCCAGCTCCTCAGAAGCTTGGGCACCTGCACTCACGCCTGGCATGTTTTTCAAGCCAACCTGGGGATCCCAACCTGTGGTCAGACATGTCTTTCAGAGTTGTAGTTACTGTTGTGTCATGGTGGCTGGGCTAGATTTGTCTATTTTGTCAGAAATAAGTATAGCTTCCCCAGTTCCCTTTTGGCTTTTATTTGTGTAGAATATCTTTTTCTATACATTGACTTTTAAAAATAAGGTGAATTTCTTGTAGGCAGCATGTAGTTAAATCTTACTTGTTTTTGTTTTAAATTCATTCAATCAGTCTATGTCTTTTTATTGAAGAAATTTTCTGATTGCTTTGTAAAGACTGTTTCTTCCTTTTTGCTATGTACCTTTGTGGTTTGATGGTTTTCTGTAGTAGTATGCTTTGAATGCTTTCTCTTTTGTTCTTTGAATTTAGTATAGGTTTTTTTCCTTTGTGATCACCATAAGACTTACATAGAACATGTTATGTTTTGTAACACTATTTCAAACTGATAGCTTGAAATAACTTTGATTACATACAACTCTATGCTTTTCTTTCTCCCATATTTTACATTTTTGATGTCAGACTTCACATCATTCTGTAATATATATCCTTTTTCTTTCTTTTAACTTTCATGCTAGGTACAAAATTGCTTTACACATTGCAGCCTTAGAGTATTCTGAACATAGCTCTGTGTTATTTATACCATTGAGTCTTGTACTTTCATAACATTTGTTACTAATAGCAACCTTTTATTTCAGCTTTAAAAACTCCCTTTAGCAATTTTTGTAAAACAAGCCTAGTGGCAATGAACTCTCTTGCCTTTTGTTATTCTAGGAAAGCTTTTATTACTACCTCAGTTTGGAAAGACAGGTTTGAGGGGTAAAATATTCTTGGTTGGCAGTTTTTATCCCTCAGCATTTTAAATATATTATTCTATTCTCTCCTGGCCTGAAGAGTTTCTGCTGAGAAATACAGTAATAGTTGTATTGGGACCGCATTGTATGTGAGGTGTTTATCTCTTGCTGCTCTCAGAATTATTACTTTTTTTTGTCTTTGATTTTGTGATAGCTTGGCTGTGTCTTTGTGAACTCCTCTTTGGGCTGAATTTCACTGGAGACAACTGCAATTTCCGAACCTGAATGTTGGCATCTTTCCCTAGGTTTTGGGCATTTTTGGATATTATTTCTTCAATATGCTTTCTGGTTCTTTTTCCTCTTTCTTCCTATATGAGATCTCTTGATGGTATCCTAAAATTCCCACAGGCTTTTAAAATTATTTTTTTCTCCTCTGTTTAGATAATTTTAAATGTTCTATCTTTGAGCTTGCTGACTATCAGCCTGATCATATCTGCCATTCTATTCATCATTTCTAGGATTTCTATTTATTTATTTATTTAAATTTTTAAAGAAGATTTTTGCTATTAGGGCATGTGCACTTGCAGGAGAGACAGATAGAGACAGAGAGACAGAAAGTGAGAAATCACCCCCAAGGGAGAACGGCCACACCATAATCCCTTCTCCATTCTCCTCTTGGGCTTTTGGGCATGCACACACATGTGCCCAGCATGAGTTTTAAGCCACTGGGTCCAGGACTCAAACCATAGTTGACTACGTGGGAGTACAGTAATGTAACCATTACACCATCTGGTGGGCCTTCTATTTATTTTTCTTAATTGTATTTATTTCTTTGTCAAACGTCTTGTTTTTGTGTATTATTTTACAAATTTCATTTAATTTTTTAATCTGTATATTCTTGTACTCCTGTACTTTACTAAACCTCTTTAAGAGTATTATTCTGAATTTCTTCTCCGTCATCTCATAGATCTCCTTTCCTTTAGGGTCTCCTTTTGGACCCTCGTTAGTTTCTTTTGAAGGTGTCATAATTTCCTGAATCTTTGTAATCCTTGTATCCTTGCATTGGTGTCTGCATGCTTGAGGAGATAATCCCTTTTTCTGGCTTATTGCAGGCGTTCTTTGGCAGAGATGTATCTTTACTATTTAGTCTAACCTGTGATAGGGCAAGCTGGAAACAACTCTGGGAAGGCTTGGCTTACTTCCAGGTTTTCTAGATGGCTGTGCTGCTGCCTTTTTCTGAATTCAGCTGGGGTAGCTGGTTGGGCTCAGTGAGATCTCTGAGCTCTGTAATCAGACTTAACACCTGGATGGGCATTATAATTACTTCAGATTGGGCTGGTCCACAGGGTTCCTGGCCAGGTGGAACTGCCATTTATGTTCAGTAGTTGGGCACAGTTGCAGAGCAGGGCCTGAGGTTAGATAGATCACTGATCAAGATATATAAGACCATGCTTTGCTCAGTAGAAATGCAAAGTGAGATTTGCCTTCAGGTCTATGAAGGTCCTTGGGGTGGGCTTTGAGGCTGGGTTGAACACTGTTTAAACTCCCTGATGTGGCAGATCTAGTCCCTGCTCTTTGCCAAATTGCTGGGTTGAGCATTTTCCTCCCTGAGCAGGGCCTCAGAGAAAGATCTGAGGCTGGTATTGAAGGTTGGTCATCTAGGGATTCTAGCCAGGTAGAACTTTTCTCCACTTCTGAGAGTGACCCCTTTTTATGCCATTGCATTTGAATGTCCTAGTCTTTAATGTCTGGCTCCCAAAAAGGGGGAAAAAAGAGAAAAATGAAAGGGATAGTAAGAAAAAAAAGGGCACTGGCCCTTTGAAGTCCCTTGAAGTACTTTCAGCTAGAGGAGAGGCTTGCAACAATAAGGGGGAGAGGTGAAACAGCTGCTGGGCTGTGTCTGCACCTTCCTGATTAGAAGTAGCAGTCAATGATCAGAACACAGAGCTTTCATATTTGGAGGACTGGGGCCTTATTGCTTACTCTAGCCCTTGCTTACTGTGTGTAAGCTGCTCCAGGAACATCTGTGCAGCTCCCTTCTCTGAGTCCGGGGGGGAAGGGATAGATAGCAGCTCTAAGGGTGAAATTGACCCAAACTGACTATAATTTACTGTGAGAGCTTTCCCAGGGAAGTTACAAGCCTTCAATAAACTTCAGAGTTCCAAAAGAACTGCATCAGATTCTGGCTGTGTGTTTGTAGTCTAGCTGGGGAGATAGATTCTTGGTGCTTTCTCCTCTGTCCTCTTTCCATAATCCTCTTTTTCTTCCTAATCTTACTAAGTTTTACAAATAACGAGTGGTCAAGAAGTATTTTACGAAAAATGGTATCCTGGTCTTTAAACCACGCAAACTTCTCAGAGACACTGTCTTCCCAAGACCCATCCTTTTTTCTTAGTATTATGGGCTGACTTATCCCTGTGAAATTCACATACTGAAGTCCTAACCCTCAGTACTTTAGGATGTGACTGTATTTGGAAATAATATCTTTAAAGAGGTAAAGAAGTTAAATTGAGATCATTAGCATAGGCTTGAACCTAATATGACTGGTGTCCTTATAAAAAAAGGAGGTTAGGCCAGTGGTTCTATGGCATAATGGTGAGCACTCTGGTTTCTGAGTCAGAAAAGGATTTTAGAAGACAGACACATACAAAAGGAAGCCCGGTGAGGATAGCAGCAGAAGATGGCCACCTATAAGCCAAGCAGGGAGGCCTTTGAGAAACAAACTTTGCTGATACCTGGATCTTGGACTTCTAGGCTCCAGAACCACACAAAGACCAATTTTTTTCTTTTTTTTAATTTTAGAGAAATTTTTGCTAAAGGTTGCATGCACTCGCTGCAGACTCAGAGAGAGACAAAGAGACAAAGCGAGAAATCACCCCCCACCCCACCCCTCCCACAGGGGAGGATGGCCATGCCACAATCCCTTCTCCCCTGTTCTCCTTTTGAGATTTTGGGCACTCACACACACATGCTGAGAAGATAAGTTTCTAATGTTTACATCAACCAAGTCTATGGTGTTCGTTATTGTCATAGAAAATTATTACAGCTAGTTAACCTTTCTCTTCCATCATCAAAATGCTTGTCTTTCCCATCTGAAATCTTTTAATACTTGGCCAGGTTTTCATTTCCCTGATTGTGCCCTAGGGTCACAAAGGGAGCTTTGGGTCAGTTATCCTTCTGTGGGATTTTTAAAATTTTAATTTTTATTATTGTAACGTGTTTTTCAACATATTCCAAGAGAGGATTATCAGTGTTGCAAAGAAAAAGGTTTCTAAGGCACAGCCATCTAGGAGACGTGATGTAATCCAGGCTGACTAGGTTGTGCAGGACTCTTTAGGGCAAAGAACACCACAAATTCCCCAAATTTATTTAATCACTGAGCTTCCTTTTGCTTAGCATCTCTCAGGACTAACAGTGTTTCAACTATACTAACTCAAAAATATACTCCTTAAGGATGATTTTTGCAGGTGATAAGACATAATTGAGAAAGATTTTGAGTATGTATTGTAAAATAGATCCCTCAAAGTACACTTGTGGGAAATTATGATGTCTAGAATTAGAATATAGATCTAGAAGAGACTTCACATAATCTTCTTGAACTTAAAGATGAGGAAATGAAGGCCTCTTGAGCTTATGGTTGCCCAAGGTCACAGCAATGAGGGAGCCATCAGCAACCTAGGACTCATTTCAGTGCATGGCTTTTAGGAAAGCTGGCGCTGTGTGAAATGTGAGGCTCCAAGTCCCTGGTGCTGGTCTTAAACACATTCTTCTAGTGCACATTATTCTGATGAGTGCAAAAAGTTTTTGGGAGTTAGCTCTGAAATGTGGAATATACCACATGCAGTGATTTTGGTTGATTAAAAGGAATGGATTGAAAACATTTAGTATGGCACCTATCCACACTAGGCCTCATTAAATATCAGTTCCTATTGTTTCTCTTAAAACTAGGGATGTAGTATTTAGTTATACTCAGGTATAACTATAAGGTATTTAGTTACACTCAGACTATGAAATCCCTGAGTGATTCTCTTGTATCTTGCCCAGTACAGAGTGATTTGTAAAAAGGTAATTTCCTCAGTCAGAAAGGAAATTAAACTATTAGTTGAAAATGTACTCATTTTTAATATTTTAATTTTCTTCCATTCTTTTTTTCAGGGTGTTTCTTCAGTTTTAATGTGGCCACTAGCAGAACAACGATTAGAATACAACCAAGAATTAAGACCAAGATGGTGGTTCTCTAATTTGGAAGCAGTTTTAATGGAGATGGAAATGCTTATCAACTCAACACAGGTACCCCCAAAATACAAATCAAAATATCATCTTCGGCTGCATAGCAAATATGATTTTTAGAATTTAACATTATTATTTGATCACAAGCGTAAATATGTCACCATAAATAAATGTAAATTCATTGTACAAAAATTCCCAACAACTCTTAATACAAATATGATACATTTGACAGTTTCTGAAACAGAATTTTTAAAACTTTTTAAAACCTAAGATCTTTTTTTTTTCCTGGTTCTTAGACAGACAAAAAATTAAAAGGTGGGGGCAGGGGCAGTGATACCAAGGAAAGAATATTAAACTTGTTTGGTGTTCATACATAAGTGCTGCTGGCGAGCCAGGGAAATAAAATCTCTTTCCTGAAAAACGAAGACCTCAATTTAATGGGAAAAAGTCTCTTGAGGATAATGTGACTCTGCCCAGAGGGTCAAATTTGGGCCTGTAAATACAGAGTGTGGGTGGGAGCAGTTTGTTGAAACAGCAATTTCCTCAAATGAATGATTCTGATCTCCACAAAGAAATGGTCAAGGACTTGAACAAACTCTAGAACTTAATAGCTAATCGTCTATTTGAGAGCACCAGCTACCATGCCCAGACAGGATTGAAGATCTGGAAGGTTCTGGAGCTTAGATATTTTGTGTAGGTTTTGAAGGCATGTTTCACCAGGTAGTTCTGTCATGTTGTATAACCTCTCTCTTTTGCCTCTGAAACATACCTATGGTCATCAAGAAGAAAAAAATGAGAAATCAGTACTAGTTTCAGACAGGACATCTGCCAGCTTCCACTGTGAAACACTTTCTTTCCTTACAAATATCTCCTTTCTTGGCTTAGAGGTAGCCACAGGTTAGTAGAATGATTCCTTTATAGCAGTAATTCTCAAACTCTGAAGTGCAACACAATAATTTACATAGCTTGTGAGTAATGCAAATTTCCTGGCCCTACTCCCAGAGATTCAGAATTAGTAGGTTTGAGGTGGGGGTCCAGGAATTTGCACTCAAATGTGCTAATCTTAAGATCTGACACAAATGGTGTTTGGACCATATTTGGCCCCACCTTTCCTCACTGGAAGACATGAGTGTATACACAAACCTCTTGCTACGGACACTTCCGTTGGTCTTTCCATGGGGTTAAAAACAGGGTTGTCTGACTAATGGCAACTATTTCCATTCATCTGCCCTGTGGGAAGGGATTATTATTTTCTCTCTTTTATTTTCTCCTCTGGGCTGGAGAAATAACAAATATCACACTTTATAGGTTCTTAGAAGCTCGGGCCAGACTCCCTTTGAAGATGATATGCTCTGCAATGAGACATTTTTATCCCAGAGCATACAGCCCTTCTAAATACAACCACTAGCACCCCCACACCCCATTCTTGGGAGATTCTGCAGAAGAATTTTGGTTCTATTTGAAAAATGGAATAAATATACCTCTGTGAGAAAACCCACCCAAAATCTAACTTAAGCGACATTAAGAGAACAGAAAGTTGTGAACAAAAAATTAAAATGTTCCAAAAATCTTTCAGCAACTAGGACAATGAAAGTTCTGATTCACTAAAAGCAGGATTTCACTTTTAGGGTGTACCTTGGTATTAAAAGCTCATTGACAAAGTTATTTTTTGCTTCTGATCTCCCTGTCCCAAAATGTTTTTGGCCTCAGTTGAAATAATCCCTTGATACTTTCTTTCTTGTGGGAGGGAGTTTTCCTTGATGAAAGATTCTGTGCTAAGAAGTGGTCCCTTGTTTGGTTGCTGGCTAAAGTCATGGGCAGAGCCATGGTCTATTTGTTCGGAGCTATATACACTATGTGGTCCAGTGTTAAGTATTTAAGGAATAAAGGAATCATCTCACCATCAGGCTGATGAAGTGATCCAAAAACTTTCTGTTTGAGGCTATGGAATTCCTGTTTATAAGTACCCCTGATCAGTGGGCCTGACCACCTTCCTCCCCCAGTTCCACTCAGTGGGATACAGCTGTGAAGGCATTTCTGACTTCTCTCTAGAACTGCTTTGAGAGAGAAGTTAAGATGGGGTTTTGGGGAGCCTATGAAAGGTCAGTGTCAACACCATCTATCATGGTGCCAATACCAAGAACCTCTTCCTGTATCCACAATGGCTCTCAGTGCTTGATTTTTGGTGGCAGAATCCCTGAAATCCAGGACAGGAGGAGATGTCACTAGAGGAACTGGAGGCAGAGAACCAGAGGCAATGAAATAGTCACTAAGGTGAGGCATACTTTTCCGGACAGGCTAATATCCCTGAGCCTGGCCACACTGGTTCTTGGGAAGCAACCACGGATGAGTAGACTATGGGATGAAGAAAGGTGAAACTAGGAAATTTTAATACATTTGAGAAAGAAAAATAAAAGCACACACTGCCCTGTTTCTTTTTTCTTTTTTTTTTTTTTTTCATGTACACAATGGAAAAACCACCATGGAGATGTCATGGAGAACATGCACAGGCCCAGCCATTTGGGAGTGGTGTAATGTGTTTGGGGAGGTTCTTGTTTGCTTCCATGTCCATCCCACATGCTGTCCAGTCAGGTTCTGTCACAGGCTGGCCATGGTGCTCTCCCTCCTGCTTCTCCACCTCCTCTAGACTGAGGGTCTTCAGGATCTTCTGCCTAGCAAGTAGTGGCCAATGACTGGTGGATGGGTGGCTGGAAGCAGCGCACATGCTCCACAGTGGAACTGTCTGTTTCTACAGACTTCATGTACTTATTTAGGATGGCAAAAACTTCATTGTTCAAGATTTGGTACTTTCTGATCCTGTCAGCCATCTTCTTCAGGGGCTACAGAAGAACAGATGTTCAGGTTAGAGCAAAGAGAGGGGATAAAAAGGTAAGAACAAGAGAAAAAGTCAGTAAGGTTGGGCTCTAGGGTCCTGTGCTTTAATGATCATGTCACACTCTTGCTTAAAGGATTTCTGTGAGGTCTCCAAGTTCTAACAACCAAATGTTAACTAGGCCATAAAACACTTTCCAAGTTTCAAAAGTTATTATGAAACTACACTAACAAAAACAGTGGTACTGGAACAGTATACTAATAAAAAGAGGCTAGAAATCAACCACTACATATATGGTCAAATAATTTTTTTTTTTTTTGGAGAGGTTTTTGCTATAGGGCGCATGCGCTCGCCAGACAGAGAGAGAGAAACAGAAAGACAGAAAGCGAGAAATCACCCCCAGGGTGTATGGCCACGCCGCAATCCCTTCTCCTCCATTCTCTCTCGGGATCTTGGGCATGCATGCATACGCACCACTGGGTCCGGGACGCGAACCGTGGTCGACCATGTGGGAGTCCAGCAACATAGCCATTACACTAACTGCTGGTCCCATGGTCAAATAATTTTTGACAAGAGTGCCAGGATAACTCAATGGGGAAGGGACAGTCTCTTCAACAAATGGTGCTGAAAAATCTGGATATTCACATTGAAAAAATTAAGTGTAAGGGTTAAAATTATATAACTCTCAGAAGAAAATACAAGGGAAGATCTTCATGACAATGGATTTGGTAATGATTTCTTAGGTAAGACACCAAAAGCACAGGCAATGAAAGAAAAATATGTGTTAGATTACATCACAATTGAAAATTTTTTTGTGGATAAAAAGATACTATTAATAGAGTGAGAAGGCAACTCATGGAACAGGAGAAAGTATTTACAAATCATATACCCGATAAGAGATCAATACCCAAAATATATAAAGCACTATAATTCAACCATAACAAAAGTAACCCAGCTAAAAAATGGACAAAGGAGTAGAAATGTCCAAGGAGGATGCCTGAAAAGATGCCCAATATTACCAATAATTAGGGAAATGCAAATCAAAACTACAACAAAATACCACCAAATAGGATAGATTATCAAAAAACAAAACAAAACAAAAAAGACAAGTACAGACAAAGAAGAAGAAAATTTGAAACACTTGTGCATTGCCAGTGGGAATATAAAATGGCACAGATATTATAGTAAATGGTATGGCAGTTCCTCAAAAACCTAAACATTAAATTACCATAAGACCTAGCAATTCCATTTCTGGGTATGTATCCCAAAGAAATGAAAGTGGGGATTTGAACACACGCTTGCACACTCATGTTCACTGCAGCATTATTCATAATAGTGAAAAGGTAGAAGCAACTCAAGTGTCTATGGATGGATGATGGATAAACAAAGTGTGGCATGTACATACAGTGGAATATTATTTATTTGGCAATAAAAAGAAAAGAAATTCTGACATATGTTACAACATGGATGAACCTTGAAGATATTATGCTAAGTGAAATCAGCTAGTCACAAGAAGGTTCACTGTATGATCTTGCTTATACGAGGTGTCTGGAGTAGTCAAATTCATAGAAAGTAGAATGGTGGTTGCCAGGGACTAGGAAAGGGAGGGACGGAGAGTTATTTTTGAATGAGCACAGAGTTTAGGTTGGGGAAGATGAAGATGTTCTGGAGAAGGAAGGTGATGATGGAGGCACAACACAGTAAGTGTACTTAATGTCACCGAATCGTACCTTTGAAACTGGTTAAAGCGGTACAATTTGTTATGCATATTTTATTACAGTTAAAAGCAAAAACAAAAACCCTTGTGAGGTGGCTCTGGCCCTTTACTCCTCTCATCTGGTCTCTGAGACCACTTTGCTCAGCCATCCCTCTCATGGCACTGTCTTTGCAGTAGCTGACCCCTCTGCTGGAACATCCTCCCAAGCCCTGTATCCCACTGTCTGCTTGCTTGGTTCTTTGCTGCTGGCTGTTCCAGACTCAGCCCAAGCATCACCTCATTTGAAACCTTCTCTGACAACCCTCTCCCTGCCCACTCACTGGTTTCAAGGGCCCTTCTTTCCTCTCCCACAGGAGCTTTGCTCACCCCATGCCACCCTATCCCATTGCAGTGCCTGGCACATGTGAATGTTCAGTGAATGTGCAGGTGAAGAACTTGCACCAGCAGAGACAGACACAGGGAAGGTGTATTTCAGGTCTGGGCCCAGCCCTGCCCTTCGGGGTAACCTGATTCGTCTCAGCTAGTTTTAGGCCAGTGACTCATGGCTTCCTACTGGCAGATCCCAGCCTGGAGTGTCTGTACTATCTGCAGTGTGGGGAGTGCTCTCCAGGAGCAGCTTGCCCACCCTTTCTGATAAAAACCTGTTGTCAGGCCCACCCCTGTTCCCAGGCCCCAGTGAGAAGCTGCTTACCACATTCTTTATGATTTCATCCTTCCCGTCCTGCCTCTGTACTTTTAGCAGGTGGTAACAGAAGTCGAACAGGTCGAAGCGACGCTGTTGGCCCAGCAGGACGATGATGGAGCAGCCAGCCCAGTTCAAGCCATCACCGAAACACTGCCTGGGAGCAGGGACAGGAAGCAGTTGAAGTGGGTGATGGGGAAGGGGGTGAGGATTGCAGGGGAGGGCGGGATGGGCAGCGGGCCCTCATATGCACCAGGAGTACAACTAGCAAATGGGCCTGTCTTTGGGCCAAGTCTCTTAGTCTGTAATACAGGTACAAGTGCAGCCTTAGTGTGGATTCATTGGTTCCTGAAAACTCCACACGAGGAGGGACATACCCAGTAAACAGCTGTTGGCCACCTCTGCCCCTGCTCACCTTCTTGGCTGAATTCTGGCAGCCCAATAACTCTTGGGAGAACAAGCAGATTTGGGGGGGACCTTGCCTACCCCAAGGTACTCACTCAGCTGTGAACTCGTTGGTCCCTACGGGGATGCAGTAGACAAACTGCATGGCACTCCACAGTCGGTGGAACTCCACACATTCATCCACATGCATGACGCCATTGGTAGGTGGCGGGCCCCGCCAGATGGGGTCCTGCAGGTAGCTCCGAATGCGGGTCAGGATGACCTCGAACATGGACAGGCCACAGCACAGCCGCTCTTTGGTCAGCAGGTCACCTTCTCGTGCAATGGCGATTTGCTGGGAATGGAAGGATGCATATATCTGCCCATATCTCAGACTTTATCTGCTACTCCCACCAGAGATTCCCAAACCCTGGAGCTGGGTGACAGGGAGTTTGTTACCAGAACTGACGTCTTGCCCAAAGCAGGGCTCTAATTTTATAACCCAAGTGCCATGCAAAGAAATCTTGTAGTACGTCTTTCCTGTGACAAGTAAAATCCAGGCACTATCAGTAGAGGAATGACTTTAAGAACTTATTGGGTTGTCGGGAAAATCACAACACATTTTTGCATAGAAAAACACAGAAAAATATGTCATGATTTCCCCCAACAACCTAATATGATCTATCCACACAATGAAAGACTGAAGGGATACCACTGTTAGTACTACTGCTGCTGAAGTGTCACTGTTCCCACTTCATCCTCACTGAGTGTGTGTAATACACCAGGCCCTGTTCTAGGCCTCTGATAGGTATCAACTCCTGTCAGTCCCATGTGGTAGGTACCATTATGTCCCTATTTTACTGCTGAAGAGACATGTCCAGAGAGGCAGTGAGTGAGTGGTGAGGCTGAGATTTGTTTCCTGGTCATCTAGATATGTAGGTTAGAATGGAACAAGTTGCAGAAAAGAATATATAATACAGTCCTATTTAAAAAGATCAGCGCAAGGGCCAACAGGTGACATGATGGTTAACGTGCTGGATTCCCAGATGGCCAACCACGGTTAGAGTCCTGGACTCGACAGCTTGAAAATTGTGCAGGGCATGTGTGTATGCGTGCCCAAAATCCTGAGAGGAGAATGGAGGAGAAGGGAATGCTGTGTGGCCGTCCTCTCTAAGAGGTGATTTCTCACTTTCCCTCACTCTGTCTCTCTCTGGCTAGTGCACACACTCTGGCAAAAACCTAACAACAACAACAACAACAACAACAACAACAACAACAAAAAGCCCCACAAAACATTAACACTCACAGCCCCGCAAAGTAAATGTGAGGCGTGTGTGTAGAAAACATTTAGAAAGATTAACGTCATGAGTTGTGGAAGCAGATGGCTTGAGAAGTGGGAGAGATTTTTACTCTTTAAATAATTCTGTATAGCTGAATGTGCTGCAGTGAACATATGCTAATCTCTTAAAATTTGTCACTGATCTCACAGACTTATTTTCCCTAGTTAAGAAGCCCTTCTTTGACAATTGCAAATCTGTGTTGAATAATTTTAACTGGCTTCTCATCTGGGTCCTGGCTACTGCGTATCTAGTACCAGCTGCCTAGACAGGCATATCAAAACAATCACCGTGTGCAATGAGTGAAAATAATCCCGGGGTAAAGGTCCTGAACGGCATCTGCACAGGAAGATAAATATTAAACTCTAAGGTCAAAGTAGGACTCCAAATCTCGAGGACTGGGCTCTGTGACTGATCTACAAGGCTCTCAGCTCCTCAGTGGAGGTTTCCCCAGAGCCCACTCTAAGGGATGGTTGGAAGGGTGCCTGCATGACTTCTCCCGTTACTCCCCATAGGCCCAGGAACAGGGCAACCCTAAGTGAATCCATAGAAGGAAGTAAATTGGGAAGCATCAATGCTGGAGTGTGTTATAAATGTGAGCCATGAATGTAGCTGTTACAACTATAAACTGAAAGAAGTCTCGGGGAAAAGGTGAACTGGAGAAGGGTTTGTCAATGTATATTTTAACACGAAGGAGAGGGAACCCCAATTCACAGTGATTCATCCTGAGTCCACAGGCAGAGACAGCTCTTGAGCAGAGGAGGGACCACCCAAGTTGCCAAAGTTAGCTAGAAATACCTCCTAAAAGATCTCAGCCCAGCTGTGCCACAGGTTGCAGGGCAGCTGTGTGATACTGGAGCCACACTGGAGGCCCGGGCTCTGATCCCGGGTTGACCTGAGCACACTGGGTGTGCCCATGCACCTGTGATCCTGGCTGGCCGGGAGACCATGCCAAGGGTATCTCTACTCCCACCTCTTTCTCTTAAGAGAAAAAACTTAAAAAGAAACTTGAACTCAGTGCCTGACTCTGTTCTTGTTGTCTTTATTATTATTTTGTTCTATTTGGTCCCTAAAAGCGCTCATCTCTTAATGAGTGACTGGTGCAAGAGAAATGCTCAGTAAGTAAAGGGCCCCAATTTGTTCTCTAGTCATGAATATTCATTTTGTAAATTAATACAGTATTTTGGTTTACTAATTAATCTGTGCATGTGCTTAGTCTGAATCAGTCCTTAGGACCTGGCAATCCTTGTGGGTAACTTGAAAAATCGCCAACCCCATGTGTAAATCTGTAAACAAACTTTGACCTCTAGTGATCCTATTCATGGCTAACCAAAGGGGCCTTGACCTACACGGTTAGGCACTTTGTCCCTTTCCTTTGAAAACGTGCTTACCCTCTACCATTTACCTTTATAGTTCATCCTTTCTGTGAGCTATAAAAGTAATACATGTGAAATTTAGAAATTTTTTTAATAATTTTTTTCAAAGAATCATTTATCTAATTTAAGTGGTTATTATTTTTAATTTGATGAGAGAGAGAGAGAGGGAGAAAAAGAGAGAAAGCGAAAAAGCAAACCACCAGGTCCAGGACTTGAACCATGATTGGCCATGTGGGAGTCCAGCATCTCAACCACCATGCCACCTGCTGGCCCCAAAATTTTATAAATAAATTTTAATAAGTCATAAGAAAGAAAATAAAAATTTTCCCACAACCCTATTACCCAGAAATGAGCTTTCTTAAAATATTGATGCATGGGGTCAGCAGATGGTATAGTGGTTAAGGTATTGGACTTCAACACGGCCAATCACAGTTTGAGTCTCAGACCTGGTGACTTGAAAATCACACAGGACAGATGTACATGCATGCCCAAAACCCCGAGAGGAGAATGGAGGAGAAGAGTCTGTGGTGTGGCTACCCCACTTGGGAGGTGATTTCTCACTTTTCCTCTCTCAGTTTCTCTTTAGTGAACGCATGCACCCTATGGAAAAAACTAAAAAAGAAAAAAAATTATTAAAAAAATTGATGTATAATTTGTTTGTATTTAGGTGTATAAATGCATCTATAGTTAACAAAATTTGGGTCATACTACCTACATTGTTTTCTCCTAATATCAGTAATTCAAGAACTCCTTTCCTTAAATATTTTCATTAGCATGATTTTTAATGGGTACATGTAATGGTAACTGACACAACATAATGTGAATTTAATATCCTAATTTATTGGTTATTTAAAAATTAATATATATACACACACACACATATACACACACGTATATATACATATATATATACATACATACATATATACACACACACACACACACACACACACATATATATATATTTATTATTCTAAAATTTGACCAGAGAGAGAGAGAAAGAGAAAGTGGGAGAGCAAGTTGCCACATCTGGGACTCGAAATGAAGTTGGCCACGTGGAATTCTAGTGCCTTAACCATCACGCCACCTTCCGGCCCCTCTTACTAATTATTTTAAAGCGTTTGCAAAATCTCACTACTATAAATAGTTCTAAAGTAACTGTCTTTATATTTATAATTTTGTGAACCTATCTCTGATAATTTTGTTATGCTAAATCCTTAGTAGTAGAAAGTCAAAGAGTATAAATGTTTTAAAAGGCTTTTGCTACCTAGTGGCAAATCAGTCTCAAGAAAGGTTGAGTCATTGTACATCCACCTGTGTGAAGCTGGTTCTTTGGACTCTCATCAATACTTGATTATCATTTTAAAAAGTTCTTTCCCAAGCTGAAACCAATTCTTTGAATTTGCTTTTCACTGATTACTGGTATGGCTGAATATTTTTCTGTTTGTTATCATTATAGTTCTTTTTGGTTTTTTTTGGAGAGGTTTTTGCTACAGAGCGTGTGTGCTTGCTAGAAAGACAGAGACAGAGAAACAGAAAGTGAGAAATCCCCCCGGGGGGATGACCACGCCACAAGATCTCGGGATCTTGGGCATGCACACACACACCTGGTGTGATTTTAAGCCACTGGGTCTGAGACTTGAACCGTGGTCGACTACATGGGAGTCCAGAGACATAGCCATTATGCCAACCACTGGTCCCTATCATTATAGTTCTTATATTGTGGGTTTTCTTTCATGCTTTCTCTCTCTTTCCTTTTGGTATGTCTATCATTTCTTTTTGCTTTGATAAAAGTTTTTTAAAGATTGTTGAAAATAGCCCCAATTTATGGCTTGGTGTTTATATTTGGTGTGTGTGTGCGCGTGCGTGTGTGTGTGAGAGAGAGAGACAGCTTTTACCCATTTCTTTTCTATTCCACTTAGTAGGAGGAGTTTTTCCTTCTCTTTCTACCATTCTTTTCTGAATGAAAAGAAGTGGAACAGAGAAAACATTTGTGAGGCCATGCTGTAATTATTTCTGCATGGAGTAGTTGGAGTACATTCGCTACTCCCTGGAGGAAAGTGACAGCTCAATATTCCTTTTTTTATAATTCTTTGTTTTGGAGAATTCTTACGTTATTTTCTCATCAAAGGCAGCTCAACTGCAGAAGTAAACCGGCTACTATCCCATTTCACAGATGGGAAACAGAGACTGAGAAATTAAATAACTTGCACTAGTTACACAAAAATTCAGGAGTGGAGGTGGGATGGGGAACCCTGTCTTTTGACCCCCAGAATGTTCTTTCCACAGTGGTGCTGGGCAACAAACCAGGTTATAAATTAATTTGTGTCAGAAACAAATGCAAACAATGTAAAACTCAGAGTGCCTGGCTTTAAGGTGATCACAGCGTTCCTCTGTCGTTGACCTAGATAGTACATGAGTGACCTGAATTCCAGCTAGCTTGGAAGTTAATGTATTGATTTTTTTTTTTTTGCCTATGGGATAATTAATTTTTGGACTATTTGTCAAGGGATGCGAGTCTTCTAAAACCGGCATTTCCTCTGGTGGACTGTCTAGGTTTTGTTTGTGAAGTGCTCAGCACTTGACAGATTAAGATTTCTATCAGTCCCACGGAAATGATGTTCACCAGAACAGGGAAGGAATTCAGGCCTCTGAGTGGAAACACATGCCAAATCTTGGGTACGAGAGTACGAGAGGCCAGATTCTTGTAGGATGACACCAGCAGTGGAGCAGACACATTTACACGTCGCTGGCTTAGGGGCTTTCTCCCTAAAAGGAAATCATTTAAGAGGATCTCCTCTGCTCAGCCCCCAAGGCCAAAAAAAGAAAATGTGCCTGCCCTATTGTGTCTGAATTCCATCCGCCGTGAGTCAAAGAGCACACATGCCACCTAGCTCTCAGTCACCATTTTAGTCACTGTAGTAAGAGGTTGGTGACATGCAATGGGACCAGGCTAGGTGGCATCATCAGCGAGACACCTGTGGCCCTGCATTGTGCTCTGAATACCTGAGGACAGGCTGCCTTCTGTGCTCTGCTGAGGACGCGGCTCCCTCTGACCTTGGTGATAACACCCACGAGAACCCCAGGAATGAGCGTCCAAGAGTGGATTTGAACCTTAATTTTGTTTTACGGTTTTATAAATGCCTTCGTGAGTGTGTGTGTGTGTGTGTGTGTGTGTGTGTTTTATTACATTTAATTGCTATACATCTTTACAGTGTACAGCATGGTTTTTCCTGGCATGAATACAGTACCTATCAGTCAAGTCAAAGATACTGCTACTTAAATTATTATCAACGGATACCTTGTCATTTTTGTGTCTGTCACATGTTTTTTCTTTCCCTGACCCCCTTTCTCCCCACTCCCTCCTCTCCTGTCTCTCATATCCACAGTTGCCTTTCTTGCTATTAAACCTTCCAGTCCCTAGATTTTTAAATAGTCAGCGCTGGGTAGCAGAACAACCCCCACTGGCCTGTCTCACTATGGTGCTGTTTTTCTCTTCCTGAATTATTTCTCAGTCTCCCCCAAAATGTGAAGCTTGCTTAAATCAACTTGAAAGCAGACAGCATTTGCTCTGTGTTGCCCTTCTTCCTCCATCCCCATTTCTCTTCCTTCCTGCCTCCCCGCATGGCCTGCGTTCTCTGAAGGCTGAGGGCCTGCTACTCAGCTGACTGTTGATAGTGAGTGGTCCTGGTTTCGTTTCTTTCTTTTTTTTTTTTTTTATTTTTTTTGCCAGAGGGTATGTGCACAAGCCAGAGAGAGACAGAGAGGGAAAGGAGAAAGCACCCCTCATGGAACATAGTCACCCACAACCCCTTCTCTTGGTCTTTCCCTCCTTGCAGGATTTTGGGCGCACACACATACATGCCCGGCATGTTTCTCAAGCCACTGGGTGACTCAAAACACCCAGTTGGTTTGTGAGATCTGGCTGCTATAACCAACATGCCATGGAGTTAGCCTGTCCTGGTTTTTAAAAATTAATTTTAATTGCAGAATTAACATACAAGTTCACTCACATTTATTATAAAGAAATCTTTGGTTCCCCCCATCCATCTAGTCTGTCTCCACTTCTCTCTAGCGGCTGCCACCGTGATCAACTTGGTGTGTGATATTCCAGATTTGTTGCATGTGTTAAAAAAAAAAAAAAAGAATGGCACCCTCCTCTGTGAACTGTAGCTTTATCCATCCAACCATGTGTTTAAGATCTGCCTACACTTGATGCATCTAGATCTAACTTTTCTTCTCATTATTATACAGTACATAAATGCTGAATATGTAGGTAGTTTTAGTCAATAAAGGCTTCACTAGATAAGATACGGTACAGCAATTCCCCCTTATCTGTATGTAGTTTTGCTGCCCATGGTTTCAGTTATCCCAGGTTAACCATGATCCCAAAACAGGTGAGTGTAGTAAAATAAGATATTTGAGAAAGGCCACTGTGCTTTTATAAGTTAAACTTTAAAATGATCAAATAAAAATGTATACAATTATAAACTGTGTAAGTGTAAAAGCTTTGAGTTTCTAAATGAAACATTATCACAGGTGAGTATGTACAGGATAAAAACAGTATTTATCGGGTCGGGGACTATACATGGTTTCAGAGATACCCACCGAGGGTCTTGGAATGTACCCTGTGGGTAAGGGGCCTACTGTACTACATTCATTAAGTCAGTGTTTTACTGAGAGAGGTCTGGGCTGTTTCTAGTTCTTGTTTTAATAAACAATGGTACTCTGAGCATGGTATGTTCCTATGAGTGCTGTTTTTTTTTTTTTTTTTTTTTTTTTTTTTTTTTTTTTTTTTTTTTTTTTTTGCCACAGGGCACATGCGCTTGCCTGAAAGACAGAGAGAGACAGAAAGCGAGAAATCACCCCCAAGGGGAGATGGCCACGCCACAGTCCTTTCTCCTCCATTCTCCTCTCGGGATCTTGGGCACGCACGCACACACGTGCGCCCAGCATGAATTTAAACCACTGGGTTCGGGACTCGAACTTCAGCCAACTATGTGGGAATCCAGCGACTTAGCCATTACACCAACTGTTGGTCCCCTTGTGAGTATTTCTCTAGCAAAAGTATTCAGAAGTAAGCTGGTGGCTCATGGGATGGGTGGAGGTTTCATCCTGAGAGAAAACACAGCAGAATCCTTGATACCTAACAGGGGTGTAAGAGAAACTTGTCTAGAGAAGCCGATTCCTTCTTTTTTGGCAGGATGCATGGTACAGGGTGTAGAAGAAAGATCTTAGAAGGCAGCGAATCTTGTTCCAGACCTTCTCCTGCCACTGACCAGCTTTGTGGTATTGGACCCTCTTTCACGCCTCTGGGCCCCAGCTTCCCTACTGTAAAATGAGGGGATTGAGCCAAATGCTCTCCCTCTAAAGCTCCTTTGGTCCACAGAGTCATTATATAAGGCTCGTACCTGAGGGGTGCCCAGCCGCTCTATCAGAGGGACCAGGTGCAGTGGGGCATACTTGGCTTCAAGGCGCTTCATCCGGACCTCCAGGCGCTCCCCCTCTGCAAAGGAGCAGCAGAGCAGGCAGTGAGGTTCAGGGTGCACTGGGAAATGGGGGAGCTTATCCCTAAAGCTCTCAGAGGACCTGGGTTGTCTGTGTTCCAAACCTTGGGCGGAGGGTGTGAGACTATTCTCCTTGGTTCTAGAAAGTGCGATTAGGACTCACCAGAGGGAAAAATGTTCTATGTTCGATCCAACAATACAATCATCCACCTTGTAAAGTGGTGAGTTCCCCATCATTTGAGGAATTGAAACGAAGGCTAGCAACAAATCGGGACTATTCTATAACCTTCTCCTTTACTGGCTGCAGATCTGAGTTGACTGGGAAGAAGAAATGAGCATAACGTTCAAATACAAGTGGAGTGTTCGGCTGCTGTCGTGGTTTCTTACCTTTGATGTAGACTCTAGGCAGGATATTTTGGAAGGGTGCAGCGTGCAGCAAATCACAGACTTCTTCCTGAGACTAGAGAGACAGAGGGGGGAGAAAGGGAAAAATTTTATTTTAAACCAAGAGGAATTTTCACTCTTAGAAACTTGAGCAGTAGAGTCAGCCAGACCTGGGTTCAAAACCTGGCTCCTCTACTTATCAGCTGTGACTTGGGCAAGTTACTTGACCTCTCTAATTCTGTATTTTTTTTTTTTTTTTACAAAATAAGGATTAAAACAGTACCTATTTTATAGTTGTTATAAGAATTAACTGAGAGAATGCATACATAGCATGGTCCTAGGTACATAATGAAAGCGAAGTATGTTTTTATTATAATCTTTTAAGAAATTTATTGAAGAATTAGAATGAAAGAGGGAACGAACAGAGATGATGGGCTTTAGACTGTGCGGCTGATCACACGACCTGTAGGCCCAAAGCAGGGCTTGAGCCAATCCTCCATCCAGTGCATTAATCCAGGATGATTCCGTGTGGAGGCCTGTGACTGGTTTTCTCCACGTCGGATGCAAACTAGCAAGAGAAGGAGGGATTGGAACCCAGGCCTTTACATTTTTTTTTTTTTTTTTTTTTTTGAGAGGTTTTTGCTATAGGGTGCGTGCGCTCGCCAGACAGACAGAGACAGAGAGACAGAAAGTGAGAAATCACCCCCCAGGGGGGATGGCCACGCCGCAATCCCTTCTCCTCTGTACTCCTCTTCGGATCTTGGGCACGCACGCACACGCGCCCGGTGTGAGTTTAAGCCACTGGGTCCGGGACTCAAACCACGGTCGACTACGTGGGAGTCCAGCGACATAGCCATTACGCTAACTGCTGGTCCCTACATTTTGATGGTGACTTGTTATGCATAAAAGTAAGCTTAAGAGCAATATATACAACAATGGTTGTAGAGAAGAGTTTAGTTAGGGAAAGACAGAAAATGTGTTCTAATGGGTGACTATCCAGGATCCAGCTATGATCTCTGGATTTCAGAACAAAGGGGAGGAGAGGGGCCCGGAGAAACAACCTCCACTGGGACCTGCTTCCTCTTCTTTGAATTGTGGACATCTGGATTAGGTAAGATCCAAGCTCTGTGCGAGCTCTGACACTGATATTCTAAGCATCTAAGAAAATCAAAATTGTGAGTGCCTTTGGCTTCCTCCACCCAAGCCGGGATGAAACACCACCGCGCTGGGACATCTGGCTACTCAAGAGGGATACCCAGAAACTCCTTTTTAAGAAAGCGAAGATCAGTCCTTAAAATAAGGATACTAGAAGGAAGTATTCTGATGTCCCTTCAGAGGGACCTGCCTAATCTAATTGATGGTAATTCTGTTTCTTAGAGAGGAGACTTGCCCCCTTTCTTAATTAAGCTGTTTCTCTTCTTACCAGTGGATCATGCAACTTTGCCTTCATTGCTATTTCTAAACTTAGATCCTTTGAGTTATCATATGTCGTTGTTTCTTGATATCTGCTAAGGACTAGTTTGAGGACCCTGCACATGTACCCAATCCATGGATGCTCCAGTACCGTATATAAAACGGGACAGAACTTGCACATAACCTATGCAGATCCTTCCATAGACTTTAAATTATCTCTAGATTACTTATAATACAACAATGTAAATGTTATGTAAATAGCATTTATGTAAACATTACACTGTAATGTTAAGGAATAAGAAAAAAATCTGTATGTGTTCAGTATAGACGCAACCAATTTTTCCTTTATCCAAATCTTTTCTCTTGTTTTTTATTTCCCTTTTTTTTCTTTTCTTTTCTCTTTTTCTTTCCATAGGGTGCAAGTCTTTCAGAGAGAGAGACTGAGAAAGAAAGAGAGGGAGGAGAGAGGGAATGTGAGAAATCATCCCTTGGGAGGAGGGGTGGGTATAGCCATGCCCCGATTCCTTCTCCTCCATTCTCCTCTCATGATTTCAGGCACGCATACACATGTGCCAGGCATAAATTTCAAGCCATTGGGTCTGGGACTCAAACTGCATAATCAGCCAATGTGGTATCCAGTGCCTAATCTCCATACCACCTGTGGCCCAATAGTGTCAACCTATGGTTGGCTGAATCGACAGATAAAGAACCCGCAACTATCAAGGCCAACCGTAACCTGAAAACTTGGCTTAGAGGTCATTCAGGCTATTCCTTCATATTAAGATGGTGAATTACGTTGCCCGATTTTTTGAATAATGAACAAGTCTTGCATTTCTGAGATTAAACCCCACTTATTTGTGACATATTATTTTTTAGTTTGATTTTTTTAGATTAATTTAATTTTGTTAATTAAAATAATTATTTTTTAATTTGCTATAGGGCACAGGTGAGAGAGAGAGAGAGAGAGAGAGAGAGAAAGAGAGAGAGAGAGAGAGAGAGAGAGAGAGAGAGAGAGAGAGAGGGAGAGAGAAAGGGAGAAAATGAGAAAGCAACCTTCCAGGTCTGAAACTCAAACCACGGTTGGCTATGTGGAGAGTTCAGCACTTTAACTACTGCACTCCCTGCTGGCCCCTGGCTTGATGTTTTTACTTGCTAACATTCTGTTGACAATTTTTATCCTATGTAAATGCATGAGGGATATTTATTTGTAGTTTTCTTTTCAAACGTCTTTGGTTTTGGTATTAGGGTAACATTGGCCTTATATGTTAGAAAGAGTTCTCCTCTTCTCTATTTAGGACATTGTGTAGAATTGGTATTATTTCTTCCTTAAATGTTTGGTAGAATTCACAAAGGAAACCATCTGCATCTGGAGTTTTCTTTTTTGGGAATTTATTTTTATAACTAAGATTAATATTTCTTCAGTAGGTAAAAGACAATTGACTAGTTTTCTTCTGAAGTGGGTTTTAGGAGTTTATCTCTCTCAAGGACTTGACTCATTTCAATTAAACTTAATTTATGGGCATAGAGTTGTTTATGGTATATCTTTATTGTCCTTTTGATGTGTGTGAGGTCTGTACTGATATCTCTTTTTCATTTCTGGTAACTTGTGTCTTCTCTTTGTTCTTAAGCAGTCTGGCTAGAGTTTTATTGATTTTATTACTTTCTCCTCAAAGAACTAGCTTTTGGTTTCATTCATATTTCTCTATTGTTTCAATCTGTTTCAATGTTACTGGTTTCCTCCAGCTCGTGAGTTTTATTACTTCCTTCTGTTCACTTTGGTTTAATTTCTTCTTCTTTCTCTAATTTCTTAAAGTGGAAGCCTACACTGATTATTTTTTCATGGAACATTCAAGCTACTCTTTTGTACCTCCAGCAACCAAAAGCTCCATTTTTCTGGAGGCAGCTCTATCTATTTTTAAACTGATGCCAAGAAGGTTTGGTTTGGTTTTTGTATTAAGCCAAGGCTGCCTCCCAATAGCGTCCACTCTAGATCTTTCTTTTGCTCTTTAGAGGATCACTAAATGTTTTATTCAGCCAGTGTTTTCAGCCAACCTTTTGTTTCTCCTTTTCCCTTCAGGGCTGAGCATCTCATACAAGTTTTCTACATCTCTCTCCATTTCCTAGTCTTTGTTTCTCTTCTCAGCAAACACAAATATTGTACCCAACCATACGAGGCCATAACAATGGCTCTAACAAAGATTACCAAGGACTGTTTGTCACCAAGTTCAATGGATACTTTTCAGTCTTCATCGTAAGTGGTGTTTCTAAAATATTAGGCACCATCCTCCTCGGTAACTAGGACATTTTTTAATGGTTTTATTTTTTTTATATTTCCACCATTTTTCTTTCTTCTTTTTTAGTATATTTGTAGGTTTTACTTATGACTATCCCTTAAATGTTGATTTTCTTTTTACCCTATCCACCTAATTATCTCACCTACTTTTCTGACTTGGAACAATATTCCACAGCCTATGATCCAATGAGTCTGCATTTCCATCCAGACTTGGATAGCTAACTCTTTACTGGATTTTCATACTTGGATATGCCACAGTGCAATGTTTCTAAGGTTGACCTTCTTCTCCTCTCATCCCTTGATGTTCCTTGCTCATAGAATGGCACCATCATCTCATTGGCACAATCCTAAAAACTGAGGCTTATCTTTTCTCTCTTCTTCACCTCCCCAGGATCAGTTAGCACTTCTGTGCAGTTGATTCTCATGTCTCTTGATTCTGTCCACATTTTTCCATACTGACCATCACAACACTATGAGTTCTTTAAAGGTAGTGATGGTGTCTCTATTTTTATCTCTTATCCTCAATACCTAACATATAACAGTTACTCAGTAATTCTTGTTATAGCATAAATTTTTTTTGAGTAAACAAATAAATTTATTTGTCCACATGATAGTCCTCCAAGTATGAGAATGCTGTCATTACTTCTATTCATTCCTTCAGTCGACAGATACTTATTGAATACCTGGCACTGGTCCAAGTTTTACAGATATGATGTAAAACAAGTTAGACTAGATCTCTGGCTTGCCCTTACACAATTTATATTCTACTTGATAGAGACAGATGAAAATAAGTAAACAAATCAGAAAATACAATATCAGTTAGTAATAAAACACAGTAGGGTAACAGGCTAAAGAGTGGGAGCACAGAAGGGGCTACTTCAGGTGGTTAAGACTAATATTTTGGAGGGAGTGACATTTGACTAGAGAATGGAATGAAGTGAGGTGTAGCTAGCCAAGCATATGTAAGAGGTAAGAGAAGGGACTAAGGTGGAGTATAGTGATGGGAGTATAGTGGTGAAGAGAATCATAGTACAGACAGCATGAGGCCTCCTGAAGGCATGAGTGACAAGGTCACTGCTTTGTAGGGATGGTCTTAAGTTTGGATTTTATTTTAAAAGTGCAATGAGAAGTTACAAATAGAGGACTGGTACACATGGCCCCACTGCCAAGTTTTCTTGCCTTTCTTCCCAAAACTTCAGTCACTCATTGAAATGTCTTGTTACCAGAAGGTTGCCCATTGCGAAATCTATCAACTTTCTGTTTTGTTAATCTGGGTAAACTTCCTGGCAGCCCCCTTAGAGGTGAGGAAAGGAAGGAAGGCTCTAAGTCCTCAACAAGAGCAATGATGCTTTGTTATTCAGTTTACGTGGTGACCTTCTACTTCAGATTTCTTTCAGAAGAGACAAGAGTGTTCCATTTATCCTTTATGATCCCACCCTGAGTTTTCAAACCTCAAGGCCAGGATGCTTCGGGGTGGTTCTCATCGGCATGATTCTTGCCTGTTCTCTACTTTGCAATGTCACTGTCAATGAATGTGAAGAGACAAAGATGTGATTTCCTAATAGAGGTGCGATAGCATTTGCCTGGGAGATTCCAGAGGATGTTCCATTTGCATAATGAGGTAGCTACACCTTGTCAACACCTTTTGAGGAAGGTACCTGTTTAGTATTCATTAGCTGAGATCATTGTAATTGGTTATAAAAGCATCCATTCTGTAGCAAAACAAAGGTCCATTTTGTTTGCATGTAGAGATCCAAACAAGGTTCTTTTGGGAGTCTATGCTGAAAGGATTCAGGCTGGGTCACCCATCTGTGCATCTAGCCACTTCCTGCTGGAAAGAGTCTTTACTTGGCCTGAGAAGGCCATCCAGCGTTGGCCTTCTCTACTCTCCCTCCACCCCCCAGGTTTTTGTCATATGAATATTCAACTTGTGTACCCATCATGGAATCTTTGCTTTCTTTCTGGGATTGTCCCTAATCCATCTCTTCTTCCCTATCTCCTTTGCTTAGTAAGTTCCCATTCTTCTTTCAGATTTCAGTTCAAGCATTGCTATGGTTGAGTGTTGTGACCTCGTCATACTTATGTTAACTGGACACCCAATGGGGCAGTGTAGGAGGAGGGCCCTAGTGGGAGCTGTCAAGAACATGGGAGCAGATCCCTCTTGAATCATTAATGCCAACTCCCAGGAGAGGGTAAGTTTTTACTAAGTAGCTCCCAGGAGACAGCAGTTGTTATAAAAGCAAGGTAGCGGCTTGTAGGTCTCTCTCTTTCCAAGTGTCCACTTTCTTCCTGCTTCTCTGAGCCAGACCACAATGGACCACAGAGACCATCCAGATGCTAGTCCCAAGCTCTTGGACTTTCTAGCCTCCAGAACTGTCAGCCAAATAAACTTCCTTTCTTTATAAAGGATCAAGCCTCAGGTATTCTGTTAGAGCACTACATACAGACCGAGACAAGCATCGTTTCTTCAAGGAATACTTCTCTGACCCTCTCAAGACCTCTCTGCCCTGTAGGTTACCTTTTCACGTGTCCTCAAAGGACCAAGTTCTTTCTCTTTTCAGCATCTGAACTCAATCTCTATGGTTTACATTTCGAATTGGTATCTTCTGCCTCTCACTGGAATCTAACCTCAATGATGACAGGATGAATATTCATTTCTGACCATACTTTATTTTCAGTAGTGAACACAGTGCCTGATATATAACAAATGCTCAATGACTACGTGGAATAAAAGTTGACTCTCTTGTCATACAAGGGAATTGAGGCAGAGAAGAGAATCTTATTTGGGTTTTCCTATATAGACCTGGACGGTTCTCCTAGTATTAATAAAAGAAGTGTTTTCTGTCTAGTCATGGAGGAATGTGCTGTTAAGACAGTGCCTCCATAGGCTGAGGCCACAGGGAGGCCTGGGTTTGATCTGAGCAGGGCTGTGTACACCTAGAATCCTAGCTATGGGAAGCTGAGGCAGGAGGATCGAGGGCTTGAGGCTGGTCTGGGCAACATCACAACATCTTGTCTAAAAAGAGCCGGGCATGGTGGCATGTCCCTGTGGCCACAGCTACTTAGGAGGCTGGCAGGAAGACTGTGATGCAGCAAGACTGTCTAAAAAACATTCAATTTTATAGATTATTCTATATGAACTATGTGTAATATTTCAAAGCAATCCTCCAATCTTCCATGTAGTAGGATTTTCAGGTGTTTTCTATTTTGTATCCTACTCTCCATTCTTTCCTCCCCCCCCCCCACTTATATGTATTTCATAAAATGTCTATAGTGAACACGTATTACTTTAAAAAATAAACCTGAAAAACTCTGAAAGCAACGAATTCTTCTTAACTTTAAAATAAAGATATTTGGTAGTTTTACTACTGGAATCAGAGGGAAGAAAATAAAATGTTAGCATTCCACTTGCTTGTCTAGCAAAAAAACGTATCTGCATATGCTTAATAATGTTAAAAGCATTTTCTTTTCTTTTTTTTTAGGCTAAGTTTAAGACAAATCACAGATGAGAGCAAAAGTCAAATGTCGTAAAAAAATACAGCTGTGATGCTAGGACGGTTAAAGTGTAGCTAATGGGACGTAGGAGGCAGAAGTGCCAGGGGTGTTAATTTTCCTTGGTCTCTGGTTTTCCGTGGAAAGGAGTCAAGACATTAAACTGCGTTACCAACAAAAGCAGCAGATGTGTAAATGTGTTACCTATGCGTACAAGGAAAACAACAAAAACAACAAAGAATATAATAAAATATTCAGAGGAAAAGAGGCAGATCTAAGTGAGCCGAAATTTCATCTTTCTAATGAGGGAGTCAGTAAGTATTACCTAAAGTGACTAATTAAGAAACAGACGTTATTCTCATATTATTAGGTGTTATGGAGAGAACAAGGAAAATCAGAAACAGAAATGATTAAAACAGACTGCCTTGGGGGTTGGGGTGCAGGTGGGAGAAGTGCCAGAGAGGCGGGAGTGATGTTTTTCATTATATGCTCATCTGTATTATTTGATTTATCATATGCAATTAAGAATCAGTTAAATGGAACAAAATGAAGCAGCTGGATCAAATGGTCTCTAAGGTCCTTCCCTAGAATGGAGTGTCTATAGTAATATAATTGCTTTGTTCTTCAGACAAAGAGCGGCGATGAGCCCTAATTGTGTGCCAGGTGCTATATACTCATTGTCTACTTTTTCTTTTTTTTCTGGTAAATTTTTGTCATAGAGCATGTGTGTTTGCCAGAGAGAGACAAAGGGGAGGAAAAGGAAGAACCCACCTCCCATGGGGGATGGCCACACCACAAACCCTTTTCCTTTATTCTCCTCTTGGGATTTTGGTCCCGCATGTACATGTACTTGGCATGTTTCTCAAGTTGCTAGGTCCAGGATTCGAACTGTGGAGTTGGCCATGTGGGATCCAGTGCCTTAACTACTATACCACTTGCTAGCCCCACTCATTATCTATTTTATGTTTCTGAACATCCCTGTAAGGTAGGTTTTACTGTCCCTATCCTGTGGACAAGGACATTGAAGTTCTAAATGAAGTGAAGCTTCCTAACCAGGTCTACTCAGCTATCAAGTAAATGATAAGGCTGACATTCAGACCCAGTGCAACCGCACTTCAACACCCACTGCTTTCTACATCAGCCCATTTAGCCAAGGTCTTGGGAAGTATGAAATAGATATGTGTATGTGTATGTGTGTGTGTATATATGTATGTGTATGTGTGTGTGTGTGTGTGTATATATATATATTACATATCTATTTATATATATAGACATGCATATATATATATATATATATATATATATATATATATATTTAAGTGTATTTTCTTTTTAAAGAATTATTTTATCTAACTTTATTTATTTTAATTTGACCAGAGGGGGACAGAGCAAGAGCAAGAGTGAAGGGACCAACAGTTGGCGTAATGGCTATGTTGTTGGACTCCCATGTAGCCGACCACAGTTCGAGTTCCGGACCCGGTGGCTTAAATTCACACCGGGCGTGTGTACATGCATGCCCAAGATGCCGAGAGGAGAATGGAGGAGAAGGACTTGCGGGGCGTGGCCATCCCCTCTCGGGGGTGATTTCTCACTTTTTGTCTATCTGTCTGTCTCTCTTTCTGGCAAGTGCATGTGCCCTATAGCAAAAAACCTCTCCAAAAAAAAAAAAAGCAAGAGTGAGAGAGAGAGAGTGCAAGCAAGCTGCCAGGTCTGGAATTCGAACCACAGTTGGCCATGTGGGAGTCCAGCACCCTTAACCATCATGCCTCCTGTTGGCCCCAGTGTGAAATGTTTTTATCTTCCACTTTACATGCATGATATGAAAAAATGCAAAATGATCAAAAACAGAGGAGAAAAATCACTTAAAATGTCACCACTTGAGAAACTTTCTAGTTTCATTCATATCTGATAGGTTCATACCAAGAGGGGCCATGGTGGGGCAGGCACAAGGAGCCAGGCAGGCAGAGGCTTTCAGTGGGGGGAGCTGATCTAAGACGAGAAAGGAGGGGTACACAGGAGGCCGAGCAGGAAGGATCTTCTGCACCTTGCTTATGTGCTGCCCCTATGGTTTTAATCAGGGAAAAAGCATGGCCAGATCTACAATTTCATCATCTGGCTGCAAGGGGAAGAAAGGACTGGGGAGGCAAAATGGATGTCAGAATGGTTCAAGCAAGAGAGAGGAGGCCAGAGGAGTGGCAAGGCAGAGAGGAGGACGTGGAGGCCACAGGCCTGCTGGCTGATTGCAGATGAAGGCAGAGAGGGGAAAGCGACATCTACACCAAGCCATCTTCATGGAGTTAGAGAACACAGTAGGTTTGCCTGCAGGAGGAAGCTGAGGTCTGATTTAGGCAAGGCCTGGTTCTGATGCCTGTGTCCATCTAAGAGAAGAGGTTTAAAAAGCAACTAAATATAAGGGCAGGGGGCCCTGCAGAGTCTGGGAATGGATCCAAACTTGGGAATTACCAGCATGAGGGTGGAAACTGACCCCAGGGGAAAGAAGAAGCACAGGCGTAAGGGTACACGTAGGCAGATGCTTTTCAAGGAGACTAGTCCCTTCTGGATATTTCAGTTCTTCTGATTACATGAGACCAAAGAAAGTGAAGGCACAAAGTGACCCTTGATATCAAGGGGAGACTAATAAAGTCTGGTGCTCCTGTGTCTACTAGCACACAACCCACAGGGGTAGAGGAAGAACTCCACTTCTATGTATTTGGCGCAACTTCTCTTTCTTCCTTCAGGTCACCAAATATCTGCTGAGTGCTTGCTCCGTGATCTGACAGGCCACCCAAAGGCACAAAGACAACAACAGCGTACTCTGCAGACCTGGAGAGGGGCCTGGATGCTGTGGGAAACATGGTAACAGGTAGGACTCTGTAAAACCTAGGTTTTCTTGAGTTTTACAGTCTAGTGGGGAAGACAACCAAAGGAAATGATGCAGAATTAACTACGTGCAACAGGAAGGGTTGCCAACAAAGGGGTGGGTGCTTGTTGAGCCTGGGAGAAGGGAGAATGACTACCAGGTTCCTTGCAGAGAAAGGGATTAGATAAAGTGTGTGCTGCATTGGAACTGGGGAATGAGCAAACGATGGCTTTGACGTGGGCCTGAGAGGATGGGCAGTGTTTTGAACTGGCAGGAAAGCTGTGATATCCCAGACAGAGGGAAGATGAGCCAGAGGATGTGACGGATGCAGGAAATCATTGACTTGGGCTGTGGGGGGTGAGGGTGGGCCACGGACTATGGACAGGCAGGAAGCAGGTGCTCAGATCCTACGAGACTTACAGAAAAGGCGTACTCAGACTCCTTATTTGTGGGAGGAGGAGAGAAGGGAGCTCACAGTAACTAGGACTTGCTTGTGAAGCTCTGAGACTTACATTCATCCCCTCATGTCCTGCTAAAAAGTCTATGAGGGTGGTCCTGGACCCCAGCATTTGTCAAGTGTGGAAACTAAGGCTCAGAGGAGCCTCAAAGGTATCAAGTACAGACGCTAGACCTGAATCAGCATTTCTGAGTCCAAAGATGTGCCCTTTCCAGCAGAGCATGGCAGAATCAATCTGAAACCAGCTGAGGCGACCTGAGGTAGCTCCCCCTCCTCCTTCTCCTTGGCCTCTTGTCACCTTTTTGGCCTTATTCGGTGTAACAGTCTCCACACTTACATAAGGCCCTGCATATTCTTTTGGATACAGGCAGAGTATAAGTAAATACAGTAATACAGTAGTCCTCCCTTACCTGCAGTTATATTTTCCATGGTTTCAGTTACCTACAGTCAACTACAGTCTGAAAATATTACATGGAAAATTCCAGAAATAAATCATAAATTTTAAATGACACACTGTTCTGAATAAAGTGATGAAATCTCATGCTGTCTTGCCCAGAATCTGTGCTACCTTCCAGCTGGTCACTTGGGATCCAACTTAATTACCAGTTTGACTGTTGAGATATCACAGGGCTTGTGTTCAAGTAACCCTTATTTTAGTTAAAAATGGCCCCAAAGTCATGATGCTGGCAAATTGCCATAATTGTTCCTTTAAAAAACAAATTGTTAGAGGGCAGCACATGTACTTGCCAGAGACAGACAGAAAGAAAAAGGGTCAGGGGAGAAAACACCCCCATGGAGCATGGTCATGTCACAATCCCTTCTCCTCCATCTTTTCCTCTATCGGGATTCTGTGCACTCATGCTCATGCGCTCAGCATGCTCCTCAAGCCACTGGGTCTGGAACTTAAACTACACAGTTGGCCATGTGGGATCCAGCTGCCTTAACCACCATGCCGTGGGCTGGCTCCATTGTTCTATTTTAGTATCAGTTATATTTATGTCTTACTGTGCCTAATTTATACATTAAACTTTATAAAGGCTTGTGTATATAGGAAAAAAACCTAGTGTGTATTAACGTTCGGTACTATCTGTGGTTTCAGGGATCTACTGAGGGTCTTGGGACGTATCTCTCATGGATAAGAGAGGTCTACTATACTTACTACATGAAGAGCTAGGTGATAAGCTGGAGCTATGACCGCTCAAGATTCTCTTATTGACTGAGGTGTGGCCTGGTTCAGGAGTGGCCACTGGGCCTATATAGGACAATCATCTTTTTCTAAAATCAACCTGGCTACTATTTCATTCTCTCACTTGCTGAATTTTGCTGCTTTGGATGGGAAAAAGATCTTTTTCAGAGGAACAAAGGCATGAGGGTGCTCCTGTGCTCCTAGCAAGTCTCACGTTGGGAACGTTGATTAGAAAAAGTCCAAGTGACCACTGAGAATGCTGGTGGTAAATGTCCCCAACATCCAAGTGTCTCTTACTCATCATTAGGAACAGAATACCCTGCTCTCCAGAACACACCTCCTTTAGAACCAAAATGCTGATGTTGGGAGGGAGGGAGGATCTGCATTGCAGTTGATGCAACAGCGAAGGCCCCAGAGAGCCAACTACGCTTCTTACCGAGTGCTATTGCAGAATGTGAAATCAGCAAACTCATGGACTGGAAACAAAAATGAAATTAAGTTGGAGATTTACTGCAATGAAGACTCACAGTCTTTCCACGAGGCTGCCCTGAAAACAACTGGCTGACTGGCGGTCCTTTTCCAGTTAGCATCCTGTGCTGTGCCAGGTCGCCCTGCTATACTAGACTATGTGTCTGGCCCAGTGGAAGTGGGCATTTCTGGAGGCCATTACCTCCCGGATACCAATGCAGGACGAACTCCAGTACCTATATTGTCAGGTCCCAAGGGTCTCAGCCCACTCCGCTTTCACTGGGAGATAATGAGGTCATCTTGCTGGGGCTTATGGTTTTTATCTGGGAGGCAGGGAGCTTATCTCCAGCAGAGATGACAAGGGTAGCACCAGAGACGCTATGTATGATTTATTCAGACAATCTATTGCCCAATGGCCTCCCATTCTAGTGAGTGCCTAGCACTCTACAGACATCAGAGACTGATTTTTTTTTAATTAAAAAAAAATTTTTTTTTTTATAGAGAGATATTTGCTATAGGGCACATACACTCTCTGGAGAGAAAGAGAGAGACAGATAGAAAGTGAAAAATCACTCCTCCCCCTGGGGGGAGGGGATGGCCATGCCGCAATCCCTTCTCCTCCATTCTCCTCTCAGGATTTTGAGCACGCACACACATGTACGTGGTGTGAGTTTTGGCCACTAGGTCTGGGATGCGAACCACGGTTGACTACATGGGAGTCCAGCGACGTAACCATTATGCCATCTGCTGGTCCTGAGACTGATTGTTTTTAATGGTCCTGTTCTACTAGATATACTGCATTCTTCTGTTCTTTAATAATTAATATTTATGCTAACACTTTAAAAGAAGAAAATGAGGGAACCAGCAGTTAGCGTAATGGCTATGTCGCTGGATTCCCACGTAGTCGACCGCGGTTCGCGTCTCGAACCGGGTGGCTTACAACTTTGCGTGCGTGCCCAAGATCCCGGGAGGAGAATGGAGGAGAAGGGATTGCGGCGTGACCATCCCCCCTGGGGGGGTGATTTCTCGCTTTCTGTCTCTATGTCTCTCTCTGTCTGTCTGGCGAGCGCACGCGCCCTATAGCGAAAAACCTCTCCAAAAAAAGAAAAAAAAAAAAAAAAGAAAAAAAAAAAAAAAAAGAAGAAAATGACATGTCTTAAGGATTTGCCTGAAGACAACACATATGCTAGTGGTGGCCTGGGTCATCTCATGCATCAGCCACAAGTGAGAGGCAGTGGCTGCTCACAGAAAGGATACTGATGCCATGGTCCAGCTCCTTATGCAAGAAGGGCACTGGCATGCAAGCACGGATTTGCTATCTCTGATTTCCAAGAACCATCAGCAACAACAATAATATTCTAAACACCTCATATGGTATTTGACTTGACATTTGTTATTTCCCCTGGAAATGCACCAAATAATTTAGCCTCTAGACAAAGGCTATCCTCTGAAAAACTATTAACTGACCAGATATATTTTCAAAATTGTTCCTCTGGCCCCTTTCCTTTTTGCTATTTAAGACTTTATGTTCATTTTTGAAAAATTGGAAAATGCAGATAATTTTTTTTTTGGGGGGAGGAGAGGTTTTTCGCTATAGGGCGCGCGTGCTCGCCAGACAGAGAGAGACATAGAGACAGAAAGTGAGAAATCACCCCCCAGGGGGGGATGGTCACACTGCAATCCCTTCTCCTCCATTCTCCTCTCGGGATCTTGGGCACGCATGCACACGCGCCCAGCGTGAGTTTTAAGCCACCGGGTCCGGGACACGAACCGCGGTCTACGATGTGGGAGTCCAGCGACATAGCCATTACGCTAACTGCTGGTTCCCATAATGCAGATAATTTTTAAGGAAAAAAAAAAAAAAAAAAAAAAAAAAACATGTAATTTCATTTCCCAGGGGTCAGCACTGGTAAACTTCTGGAGTTTATTCTGCTAGTTTCTTCTATGCACATGCCATTTTTTTAAAGGCTTTTGTCCTAGGGCACCTGCGTTTGTGGGAGACAGACAGATAGAGACAGTGAGAGGGAAAGTGAGAAATCAACCCCCCCCCAGGGGGCATGACTGTGCTGCAATCCCTTTTCCTCCATTCTCCTGTGATTTTTTGGCACACATGCACCTGGCATTTTAAGCAGCCAGGTCTGGGACTTGAACCACAGTCAACCATGTGGGAGTCTAGTGCTTTAACTACTATGCCACCTACTGCCCTTGCACATAACATGTAATCATACTTACTTTAATCTATTTTTATCACTTAACATATACTATCAATAGGTTAACCTGTATAGTATCAAGCTTTTATTGTAATGCTTTTTTGGTGCTATTTTTAGATCCGCCAAAACCCTTTTCTGAGTGATCATCCTAGTCCTCAAAATTATTTGATAAGTGCCACTAAAGTACTGGCTCTCACAGCATTCCTTTCCTTTTTTATTCTTTTTTTTTTCTTAATTGCCAGAGGGTGTGTGCATGCAGGCGAGAGAGAGAGAGAGAGAGAGAAGAGAGAAGAGAGAGAGAGAGAGAGAGAGAGAGAGAGAGAGAGAGAGAGAGAGAGAGAGAGAGAGAGAAGAGAAAGAGAGAAAGATAAAGCGAGAACGGGAGAAAGCACTCCCAATAGGGCATGGTCATGCCGTAATCCCTTCTCCTCCATTTCTCTGTTATGTGGTTTGGGGAGTGTTTTTCAAGCTCCTGGGGCCAGGATTCAAATTGCGGTCAGCCATGTGGGATCCAGCTTCCTTGCCGTGAGGCTGCAGGGCCAGCCCAGCATTCCCTTTCTTTTGACCCATTTTGGCACTCCAGCTGAATTGTATTTTAGGTCCTTTTAAAGATCAGGTAACACTTCAAGCCGACAGAGTAGATCTCTAATAGGAGAATTTCAGACACTGATAGAAAGTAGAAATGCTTTTGCTTCGGGATTGAGGTGTGGGTCTTCTTGGTGCCCCTTGAATTATTGTACCTACATGGTAAATGCCAGTAAGCTTTAGGTTACAGGCCAAGAATAGTGGGATTCAGCTTGCCCTGATGTAGACCTACAGCATACCTTGGTTTTTAAAAATCTAGAACATGACCATCAAAGTCTGCTGAGTGGTTGGATGGTACAACCAGGGACAGAATGGTAATAAGATGCTGCAATCCTCCAGCCTCCATTGGTTTTTGTCATAGGGCGGGCACTACTATGCCCTAGAATGGTAATGAGATGAAGTGGGTGGAACAGGCATGGCTGAATCTTCTGGTCTTGTAGGTACAAGTGGGGAATTTTTATTTTAATTTTAAGCCAGAGAATCACATGATCTGATTTATAATTATATGAAGATCCTTTTGCTGCAATATAGAGAAATCAGGGCTGCACTTTGCCCCCTATTGCTTTACTTGTTAGTAAATCCCACCTGAAGCACACCCCTCCCTTGGCATGAGCATGGAGAAGTAGAAGCTGGGTTTGAGGCATTTCTCTTAAATTGAACATAGAAAGATGGGGTTATTGTTTTTTTTCCTCCGAGAGTCCTGAAGCAGAAGGCAAACCTTCCTACTTGGTCAATGGCAAGACAGTGGCCAATGGTGGCGTTCTCCCAGGGCCACTCCCACATTCCATGGGTCTCTCTTTAACTGGACGGTCCAGGCTCTGCAGCTTCATTTACCTTTCTAAGATCCCAAACTGATATTTCCTGATGGTAAATCAAACAGATGGTCAGCCTGGGAGTCAGGGCTGAGTTTGGTGCTAGCAGATGCCTCTATAAGTTAAAAAACTGAGGTTGAAGTGCCTCCAGGGTATGTGTTACCTAGAATAAATCTCACCAACTAGCAGAAGTAGCTGGAACAAACAAAAACTCTCCTAGCATTTCTTCCTCCTTATACACCATGATCTTATCTGCTTCAGTGATTTCTTTTCTTCTTAACCTTTTGATTTTTGATGTGGTTGCCTTTTTCCTCTTCAACTTTGTTTTATGAAAAATTCTATTCATTGTTTGAAAGAACAATGAATATATGAACAATGAATATATTTAGACCTTAATGCGGTCACAACGAACATTCTGTCTTATCCGCCCTAGGTCTCCATGTTTCACTGAATCACACGACAGTAAACTGAAGACGTTGGGTCACTTTCACCTTGAGTACCAAGGCACACGACTCCTAAAAACAAGGGCCTCTTCCTACATCACCTCAGCATTGTGATCACCTAAGTTTAGAAAGTATAACATATAATAAGCAATCAACACTAAAATTTCTCTAAATTGTCCCTAAAGTGTTTCTTTTATAAAGTGTTTTGGTTTTTAACCAGGTTCCAACTATAATGAATTTTCTGAAGTGTGAATGATACGCAGTAGCTCTACCAAAAAAAAAAAAAATAATGTCAAAGATTTCCTCAACTGAGAATTTCTGTGTGCTGTGCTTCTCTAGATGTTTTTCTCTGAGAGGAGTGAATGAGTGAAAATTGCTATTCGGTAATTTTTACTTGCATCAGCATCATGCTAATACTATTTTCACAATATGATAAGTACTAATGCATTATGATTACAAGAAATCATTAAATGGGACCAGCAGTTGGCGTAGTGGCTATGTCACTGGACTCCCATGTAGTCGACCGCGGTTCGAGTCCCGGACCTGGTGGCTTTAACTCATGCTGGGCACGTGTGCGTGCGTGCCCAAGATCCCGAGAGGAGAATGGAGGAGAAGGGATTGCGGCGTGGCCATCCCCTCTGGGGGGTGATTTCTCGCTTTCTATTTCTCTGACTCTCTCTGTCTGTCTGGTGAGCGCACACGCCCTATAGCAAAAACCTCTCCAAAAAAAAAAAAAAAAAAAGAAAAAAAAAAGAAATCATTAAACGATTAATAAGAATAAAAGGCATCTTTCCCACTATACAAAATGGCAGGTGAAAATGCTGCAAAGCAGGATACTAAGGAGAAGAAATCTGAAGCCTAGTAGGCTGATGCCAGTGGCAAGGTTAAAAAGGGTGACCCCAAGGCTAAAAAGCCCAAGAAGAGGAAGCCCCATTGCAGCCGAAACCCCTTCCTAGTCCAGGGCATCAGCAGATACTTCCGGTCTGCCATGTATTCCAGGAAAGCCATGCACAAGAGGAAATACTCGGCCACTAAATCTGGGGTTGAAAAGAAAAAGGAGAAGGTTCTTGCGACTGTCACAAAACTAGTTGGTGGAGACAAGAATAGTGGTACCCGGGTGGTTAAACTGCGCAAAATGCCTAGGTATTATCCTACTGGAGATGTGCCTCGAAAGATAGCAAAAAACCCTTCAGTCAGCATGCGAGAAAGCTGCGAGCCAGCATCACTCCTGGGACCATCTGATCATCCTCACTGGACGCCACAGAGGCAGGAGAGTGGTTTTCCTGAAGCAGTTGAGCAGTGGCTTGCTACTTGTAACTGGACCGCTGGTTCTCAGTCGAGGTCCACTGCGTAGAACACACCAGAAATTTGTCATTGCCACCTCCATGAAAATTGATATTAGCAAAGTAAAAATCCCAAAGCACCTTACAGATGCTTACCTCAAGAAAAAGAACCTGTGGAAGCCCAGACACCAGGAAGGTGGGATCTTTGACACAGAGAAGGAGAAATACGAGATTTCAGAGCAGCGCAAGATTGATCAGAAAAGCTGCTCAAATTTTTGGCAAATTTTATCAAAAATCAAAGCTGTTCCTCAGCTCCAGGGCTACCTGTGATCTGTGTTTGCCCTTGCAAATGGAGTTTATCCTCATAAATTGGTGTTCTAAATTGTTTGCCAAAAACCTAATTAAATAACTGATCATAAAAAATAAATAAATAAAAGGCTACTATAAAATTGCTCCTTGACAACGAGAATGTAAAAGCAAAAAGGTTTTTGGAGCCAGGATTCAAAAATATTTTGTTGTAAAGAATCCACATGAAAATCTTTCAAGAAATCAGTATTTCATCTGTGTATTGCTTTCAGTCTTAAAATTTTCTTTTTTATTACACTTTATTTAAAATTGATGAACCATGAGAGATTTCCATTAAGTACCAAAACCCTCAAGTGTTTCCAATTCACTTAGTCTACTGGTCTACTAGGGAATTTGATTTCTCTTGATAAAGAATTCTATGGAGATTCTGTGTGCATATAATAGATTCCTTGTGATCCTAAGAATGTCAGATTTATGTAGAAAAGTCTTAGGCACTATGTTTAGGTTCTGGCCCTGGGTGAAAAAAAAGATGATCGTTTTAGCTGATTTCCTGAAGGGAATCATCAAACCAATCTCAAAACATTTTCTTAAATAATTTTTAAATGTAATTTTTCAGGCAACAACAAGACAAATAACACAGAAGTATGTCTTTGTCAAGAAAGTGCAGAGAAACGAGCTGGAAAACCGGAGGCCGAAGCACCTCACAGGGATCCCCACTCTGGTTTTCTGGTGGGAGCGGAGTGGAGGGGGGGATGGGAACTGGGCCTAACCAGAGGCCAGTGTTCTAAACATTCCCTTATATGGAGGCACATCCCTTAGCCTAAGTATTTCCCACATACCGAAGTTAAGCCCCTAGGATACAGGGCCTGCTTCCTACATCTGCCATGACCCTCCTTTACATAGAAAGTACAAGCTGCAGCTTTCGGGCCCTCCTCTGAGACTCCAGGTGCAGTAAAAAGCTCCACTGAGATATGATGCCTCTGTTCCTGCTCCCCGGGCCTTATTCTCCCAGTAGCTTTCTGGAGCCCTGGCTACATAAATCAGTCATGCAATCTTTCCTAATTCTCTGCGGGCTCTGTGTGCGGGTGGGTGGTCTTTTCCTGCCAATCTGTGCCTCACCTGAATAATACGGTTATGTTATGATGTCTCCCCTCCGCCCCATCTCCTCCTCCCCGAAATTGTCAAGGGGATAACAGAACTACTATCCTGGATTGGAATCATGTCTGGTCAACTCGGTCAACTAGGAAAGGCTTATGACCACGAAACTGCGGCCTGAGAAGGGCTTTTCCTTCCCCCACTCCCCAAATGTATACGAGTGTCATCCAAGGTTAAAATTTCCAGAAGTCGGAATTGGGGGTATACAAGGAGATGGTACTTGACTATAAACCACACCATGAGAAAGTTCTTTCTGTTTCACCTTCCCATCCTTCTATCTTAATAAGAAAGCGTCTCCATTTGGAACCAACACCTGTTAACAACTTTACATTTGCTAATCTTGTTTTTAACAGAAAGAGCAAGGCGGCCTCAGAGGCAGAGGCCTGAGTAGGCGGCAGCTGGAATGATAATACTCTCCTTTATTTTCACGGACTCCATTAGTCTGGTGGCTTCCTAATGAGGGCAAGAGATAATGTTTCCTTTAAAGAAATGGAAGTGATAACTAGTTTCATTTGTAAATAAGTTTAGGTTAAAATGGAAGTTGATTTAAATACAAAGGTTATGTAACTAACAGAAACAGTGGTCTACTTAGAAACAGGATGACAGAGAGGCGGAGACTGAAGCCTTGACAACTCCTGTCCACAAAGACTGCTTTCACACCAGAGGTTCTTCACTCGGGCTGCTCATTAGGATCATGTGTGGAACTTTCAAGAACCCTAGGTCTACTCCCAAAGATACTGTTTTCCTTGGATTGGGATGGGCTCACACAGAAGGAGTTATTTTACAGATTTTTCAAGTGATTTTTTTTTTTTTTTTTTTTGGAGAGGTTTTTGCTATAGGGCACGTGCGCTCGCCAGACAGACAGAGAGAGACATAGAGACAGAAAGTGAGAAATCACCCCCCAGAGGGGATGGTCACGCCGCAATCCCTTCTCCTCCATTCTCCTCTCGGGATCTTGGGCACGCACACGCGCCCGGCGTGAGTTTTAAGCCACTGGGTCCGGGACGCGAACCGCGGTTGACTACGTGGGAGTCCAGCGACATAGCCATTACGCTAACTGCTGGTTCCCAAGTGATTTTTTTTTTTTAAGAGAGATTTTTGCTGGAGAGGCAGAAAGCAAAAAATCATCCCCCAGTGGAGTGGCCACACTGCAATCCCTTCTCCATTATCCTCTTGGGATTTTGGGCACACACGCACATGCGCCCCATGTGAGTTCTAGGCAGCCGGTTTCGAGACTCGAACTGTGGTCAGCTATGTGGAAGTCCAGCAACATAACCATCACACCATCTGCTGATCCCCTAGACTTTTCAAGTGATTTTAATAAGCAGTCGCAGTTGAGACCACTGCAGTACACTGGGCTGCCTCCCTGGTATTTAGAGATACCCCCTTTATAATAATGCAGTTTGTGCTGACCCTCAGCCTCTGCTGGGCACTCTGTCCACTGAGTCTCCATAGACAAGTCATCCACTGAGAATTACGTAACCAAGGCTCTGATTTCTTGGCACTTACTGACAAGGATAATGGGTTAAGCAGGGATGAGCGGGCTTTGGATGAAGGTGACTAATCACTTTGTCTCAAATTAAATAGTGGTAGCTTGAAGATTTTAAAGGATATAAACAGGGACATTTCTATTTATTTTCTAAGACTGGGCTGAAATGTACCCCACTCATAATTAATGAGCCCTGCATTAGGTACTGAGGATACAAGACTGCCTACCTGGGAACCTTTCCTATTCCCCTGCCTTCTGTCCTACAGATCAGCTCTTGTTTTCTGCTGTTTTCATACCATTGTTGTATCTAGGCTAGTGATCACCCAACTTTTCTGATCAGATACTTTCATCAATAAGATTTTTAAGTGAACATTTCAAATAATATTTATTTATCAATTCTCTATAGCTATCATTATCAAAGATATCAAAGATCGTGTTAATAAACAGTAAAGCTATTTTTTTTTTTTTTTGGAGAGGTTTTCGCTATAGGGCGCGTGCGCTCGCCAGACAGACAGAGAGAGACATAGAGACAGAAAGCGAGAAATCACCCCCCTGGGGGGATGGTCACGCCACAATCCCTTCTCCTCCATTCTCCGCTCGGGATCTTGGGCACGCACGCACATGCGCCCGGCGTGAGTTTTAAGCCACCGGGTCCGGGACGCAAACCGCGGTCGACTATGTGGGAGTCCAGTGACATAGCCATTACGCTAACTGCTGGTTCCCAGCTTTTTTTTTTTTTTTTTTTTTTTTTTAAGTAAATACAGTTTCTCAACTTATGATGGGATTATGTCCTGGTAAACCCACCTTAGGTTGAAAAGGTAAGTCAAAAATGCATTTAACACACTTACTCTACTGAACATTATAGTTTAACTTAGCTTAGTTTACCTAAAATGTGCTCAGAACACTAACGTTAGCCTACAGTTGGGCAAAATCACCTAACATAAAGTTTTTTCTTTTTTTAAATCATAAACTTATTATAAAGAATTTGGGGGGAACAGCAGTTGGCAAAATGGCTATCTTGCTGGACTCCCATGTAGTCAACTGTGGTTCGAGTCCCGGACCTGGTGTCTTAAACTCACTCCGGGCGTGTGTGCGTGCATGCCCAAGATCCCAAGAGGAGAATGGAGGAGAAGGGATTGCGGCATGGCCATCCCTCCTGGGGGATGATTTCTTGCTTTCTGTCTCTCATTCTTTTTTTTTTGGAGAGGTTTTTTCGCTATAGGGCGCGTGCGCTCGCCAGACAGACAGAGAGAGACATAGAGACAGAAAGCGAGAAATCACGCGAACTGCGGTCGACTACGTGGGAGTCCAGCGACATAGCCATTACACTAACTGCTGGTTCCCTCTGTCTCTCTTTCTAGTGAGCACATGCGTCCTATAGCAAAACCTCTCCAAAAAAAAATAAGAAGAAAAGAATTTTGGATAAAATTCACAATTTGCACTATGGGTTCAACTAAAATGTGTATCATTTTTGCACCACCATGAAGTTGAATCCTTGTAATCTGAGGACCATCTGTAGTAAAAAGCTCTGAGATCATCTTGCCCACTCCCAGAGAACTAATCCTCCATGCTGTCCATTGAGGGTGCAGCCATGAACAGCACCATGGAGGAACGGACACATGCAACAACTAGAATCCTTGAGTCCTGCATACTGCCCGCCCTTGGGGGTTCTCATTGGCATCTGTGGAACCAATGAATGTGACTTCTCTGACCATCTGTGCCAGGTCTTGATATGCTGATAATCCTTGCATGTTTGTTTTCCAAACTAGGCCATGTCTCAAGAGATGTAAATATACATAACTGTAAAGCCATGCAAAGAAAAGGAATTACTGAGAGTCAAGATGCCTTCACTGCCCATAGTCATTCAATCAAGAACACATCTTGGCTTTGTTCTGGGCTGGAAGAAACATTCACACAGAAAGGACAAGAGGTCCTGCCTGGGCAAAGGGGCAGAGAGAACTTCTTGGGTAGCTGGAGGAGTGCCTCCTCAGAGTACTGTACAAAACAACCCTGGACCAAAACAGATGGGGGAGGGGGGCAACCTCATGCCATAGTGGTTAAGTGCTGTGCAATGGGAGCTGGATCCCATATGGCTGACTGTGGTTCAAATCCTGGCCTGGCCAGCTTGAAGAACACGGGTGTGTGTGCCCCAAATCTTGACAGGATGGAAACATGGAGGAAAAAAGAACTGCAGCATGACCACACTCCATGAAGGGTGCTTTCCATCTCTGTCTCTCTTTTCTCCTCCAGGAGGAAAAAAGAACTGCAGCATGACCACACTCCATGAAGGGTGCTTTCCACCTCTGTCTCTCTCTTCCCTTCCATCCATCTCTGGTGAGCACATGTGTCCTATGGCAGTAGTAATTTTTGTTTTTAAGAGATTTTTTGCTATACATCACGTGTGCTTTCTGGAGAGACGGGGGGGGCAGAGAGAGAGAGAGAGAGAGAAAGAGAGAGAAAGAGAGAAAGAGAGAGAGAGAAACAGAAAGTGAGAAGTCACTTCCCAAGGGAGATAGCCGCATCAAAATCCCTTCTCTTCCATTCTCCTCTTGGGGTTTTGGGCGCACATGCATGTGCACCCAGACCAGCATGAGTTTCAAGTTACCGGGTCTGGGACTCAAACTGGTCAACTGCGTGAGAGTCCAGTGATACCACCATTACACCATGTGCTGGTCCCAGCAATAATAATTCTAAAAGTATAGGTGGGACTACGGAGCGAGGGTCTGAGATGGCTTTTAATTTTTACTTTCCTGTAACTAGACTGTACACACTTCAGTGTGCAAGTATTTTTTAAAAAGTAGTAAGTGGGGTCAGCAGGTAGCATGGTGGTTAAGGTGCTGGATTCCCACATGGCTGACCACAGTTCTAGCCCTGGACCTGCAAATCTTGAAAATCACACCGGGCATTTGTGCGTATGCCCAAAACCCTTAGAGGAGAATGGAGGAGAAGGGACTGTGGTGTGGCCATCACCCTGGGCGGGTGTGTGTGTGTGTGTGTGTGTGTATGTGTGATTTCTCACTTCCCCTCTCTTTGTCTCTGTCTCATTCTGGTAAGCACATACATCCTATGGAAAAAAAGATAATACATGTTTATAGCAATAACTTAATAATTTAGGATAAAAACTAAAATGCAAGAAATTCTTCTTTCCTGCCTTTGCCCCTCATCACACTCTATAGAGGTATAACTACTCTTAGCTTAGTGAATATTACTTTTATAACAAAACTAACAAACACCTAGCCTTATATAAGAAAAGTTAATATGCCAGAACATAAAAGCATCTGGAAGAATATCCTTTGGAATAGGGATAGCGTTATCTCAGTGTGACAATATAGCTTTTGTTTTCTTCTTTCTGCTTCTCTTGGTTTTCTATGAATGAATTTATTTCAACTATGTAATAAGAAAAACAAAATTGGAGAAAAGGGGACTATAACTGTAAGAGGAAGTAGGAGAGAGGGGTTGAGATGTATGTATGAAACTATTAAACAACAACAAAAAATGTCCTCACCAAAACAGTCTGCTAAGTTGAGTTGAGCACCCCTTAAGGATCTTTGGACTCTGAGTCACATCTGGTTCTGGCCCCAGTTCCTGCACTAGCTTTAACCTTGAGAAGGTCAGGTCCCCCTCTGGGCCTCCATTGTTCCAGCTGCAAAATGCAGTGTTGCACTGCATCAGTGGTTCTCCACAGGGTGAGGTCTTGTCCTCCAAAGGAATGTCAGGCAATAGCTGGAGATATTTCTGGCTGTTACAGCTCGGAAGGGTGCTACTGCCATCTGGTGGGTCAGCTCAACACCTGACAAGGCACAGGACACCACCCTCTGCAAAGGAATAGTTGGCTAGCTCAATGTATGAATAGCTAGCTAGCCCAGTGTATGTGGAGGTGAGGTTGAGAAACTTGCCCGTGACAGCCTCTGTCGTTCCCATCTGAGTCTAGGTCCAGATTCTCTTAATTCCTGCAAGGGTAGTGATATTCTCGAACCACTGACCAGTTATCACTGTTGCCCACTCTATAATCGGGAGGAGAGAAGAAATGACAAGAGCATTTTCTTCTTCTTTTTTTTTTTTTTTAATTTTTCAACTACTTCTCCTTACCTTGGGGCTTTTCTTTCACTTGCTAATTTCAGAAGCCATTTTAAAGCTGAGGTGTGTCCTGGCATAGCACGCCAACTGGTTTTCATTTTTTTACATGTCAAAAATTTTTTATTTCTCTTTTATTAGTAGTATTTTTCTAGTTTTGTTTCTGGTTTTTTGTTTTGTTTTGTTTTGTCCTTACTTTCCCACTCTAAGCTTTACTCTCGACACACTGAATGTCTAGATAGGCCTAGGTGCACGGTAGGCAAACATCTAAATATTTTTAGAGACATTGATATCCTCAATGCTTATTGAACCTCCTGCTTTAAGGAAGAAATTTCTTTTTATAAATCTGAACTGCTAATCTCTTTCTGTGGATACCCCACTGTGAAGCATAGTGGAGGAGAGATTTTTGTCACAGAATGACCAGAAACCACTGCAGAGGCACAAGAAACATGAGAAACCAAGAAAATATCTCTCCTTTAAGGGAAAAAGAACAATCCCTCATCACCCACAGACAGTACAGTAGAACTTGTGGAAACGTCTGATAGAGAATTCAGAATATTCATAGTGACAAAACTAAAATGAAGTACAAGAGCTGAGAGATAGTGGGAACCAGCAGTTAGCGTAATGGCTATGTCGCTGGACTCCCACGTAGTCGACCGCGGCTCGCATCCCGGACCTGGTGGCTTAAAACTCATGCCGGGCTCGTGTGCGTGGTGCCCAAGATCCCGAGAGGAGAATGAAGGAGAAGGGATTGCGACGTGACCATCCCCCCTGGGGGGTGATTTCTCACTTTCTGTCTCTATGTCTCTCTCTGTCTGTCTGGCGAGCGCACGCGCCCTATAGTGAAAACCTCTCAAAAAAAAAAAAAAAAAAAAAAAAAAAGAGCTGAGAGATAGTGAACTCCAGAAGATGCAGATAAAAAGAGACAATGAGTTCCAGAAGGTGTTGAAGTTCTTACATGATCTCAAAGAGGAAATATATACCATAAAAAAGAATCAAATGGAGCTATTAGAGATGAAGGTTGCCATTCAGAAAATCAAAATGTCCCTTGAAAGTATTAAAAGCAGATTAGTCCATGCAGAAAATTGAATCTTGGATGTTGAAGGCAAAATCTCTGATCCAGAAAAAACAACCAAAAAAAATGAGGAAATAACCAAAAAAAAAAAAAAAAAAAAAAAAAAAAAAAGAGAATACTATACAAGAAATACTAGACAGCATTAAGCGCCAAATAACTGGTATCCCAGAAGGTGAGGAAACTAGTAAGGGCTTTGATAATCTATTCCATGAAATGCTGCAAAACTTTCCAAACCTAGAGAAGCATTCAAATATTCAGACCCAAGAAATACAAAGGACCCCTAATAGAATCAACCCAAGAAGATCTTCTCCAAGGCACAGCATAGCCAGACTGGCCAAATCTACAAAGACAAGATACTAAAATTGGCAAGAGAGAAACTTCAGGTTACTTATAAAGGATATCCAATCAGGCTAATCTCAGACCTCTCATCAGAAACAATGCGAGCAAGGAAAGAATGGGAAAATATATTCAAAGTGTTAAGTGAAAAACAGTTTCAACCAAGAATACTACACCCAGAAAGATTATCTTTCATATGGAAAGAAAGGATAAAAACATTCTCAGATAAACAAGACCTGAAAGAATTTGCTAATAGCAGGCCCACTCTTCAAGAAGTTCTGAAAGGAGTGCTCTACCAGGAAAACTAAAGATACATACAGAAATAAGAGACCAAAAGGCAATCAAGAAAATGACCAACTTAATGTTAGGGACAAGAAATATCAATAATAACGTTGAATGTTAATTTTCAGGATTTAAACGGAGAGATATACCACAGTAACACTGCATGTTCAACTGAAGAGAGTTTGAACATAAGACTGAAGTGATGAAATAGAATTTTATGACTGTTGAGTAAAACATTAATAATTTTTTTTACTATGCTTTATTTTCCCAATTTAAGCATTTCACTTTCTTTTGAGTTGTTGATAGGTTCAACAATTTGTTAAAAATATATTTCTTGTTTGTTTCTTTAAATAGAAACATAAACTTTTCTGACCCCTCTGGAATTATAAAATATCTGGGAGCATTCTTATTTTGTGGCAGAAGGGTTATTTGCATAAGTTTAATAATGCTTATTGCATTGAATCAGAAATTAGAAATACTCATTATTGGACAGGGCTTTGATTGGAATGTCATACCTGAAGATTAATCAGAAAACTATGGAACTAAGGTAGATCTCAAGTAAGCCAACAGAAGCTCATAGAAAGATGGCCTGGCACCATAAATAGTTCTGCCTGGTAGAGAGGATTAGAGGAGATATATGAAAGAATTTATAACATAAAATAATCTGGACTTTTCCAGCCCAGCATTGTAATCTGTAGAGATTGTGAAAGAGCAACCACACCAGAGGATTATCTTGAGAAAAACTTTGAAGGAAGAAAAAGAGACTGATCTTAGCTAGCAGATGATATATCACAGAATACTTGGTAGACAAGGCTGAATTGAGAAGGTTTATGTGTAACTTGTGTGCTGGGCATTTGCTTTTCAACAATTTGAGTAGGTGACATGCAAGTATTTTCTCAAAAATATTTAAAACCATGCTATCTCTGTTGTTATAGTGTTACAAACAAAATTATAAGAAATATTTTGAATATTATCTTTAAAATTCAGTATTTTGAAATTTTGAAAGTTGTTTAATAACTGTCAAGAAACATGGAATATGAGCAAAAATTTTTTGATATGTAAAGTAAATGTTTGTGGGAAAATGCAAAAATAAATAAATAAATGAAAAAAGGAAAAAAAAAAGAAGTTAAATGGATTTAGCTGCCAAATACAATAGTTTGAAATTTTATTGGGTCCTTGGATTTAAATAAATCAATCCAACAATAAAATATATTTTGGGGAGGAAAACAAAAAAAAAGACTGCATGTTCCACAGATGTCTCTATGGACAGCCGTTCAGCTCTTTTCTTTTTTTCTTTCTTTCTTTTTTTAACTCCTCTTCAGTGAAAACAACCCACTTAAACTGGAATACGTATAGTTAAAGCCCCTCATAAAAGGAAGTGCTAACGGGGTACACTCCGGAAGGAGGCTTCAGGGAGGCTGAAGGAGGCGCCCCACCTCCACTCCTCTCCTCTCACCACTGAGGCCTTTCAGCCTTTTCCTGACTTCTGAAGGCTAAGTTGCTATAGCAACCCAGGCCCACTGAACCATGTTAAAAACCTGTTATCAGGAAGAGGGACAATTAGCTGTCTGGAGAGTCCATTTATAGGGAGTAAGAGAGAGGCAATCATTCCTCACAGACCAACACAGGCCTCCTTTCAGAGCTTCTTAGGTGGGTAAGGCTGGTCCAAGCCCCTGCTAAGGGATAAGGATACTGAGGATTGGAACAAATAGGCTCACCCCAGTCCATACACACACTTAGAGCAGAAGGATCCTTTTTGGCTCTTACTCTTATACCTTCTCTTACTGCTTCCTGCTCATCTCTCTTTGCTCCAGCTCCTTCCTTCCCCTCCCCCAATGTTCTGTGTGCCTATTGCCTCCAAGATGACCCCTGGATGCAAACAGCTTTCTCCTTCACTTACTTTTCAGTGGTTTCTTCTAATAGAGCCTTTGAGAAAAAGTCAATCAAATCCCTCCCTCTCCTGCAGAAACCCTAGTGACCTACTGCCAAGCACCTTTCCCCATCACTGTCCCCTTTGCGTTTCCACTCCAGCTCACTTCGGGGTTCCCTCCTGTTTCTGAAAGACATCAGGCTTTGTCCTCTCCAAAAGCAGCATGCCCCCTCTCAACACTGCCCCGTCCATCAATCCTATTCACAGCATGTATCGCCATCTGCAATTACAGTCTTACTCACGGCCAGTTATCCTTGATCCAGCACAGCACCTGGCAAGGAGTGGGCTCGGAATAGTGTTTGCCGAACGAGTGTACAGAAGGATGAATGGATGCAGAAAGAGATTTCTACTGCATCCTGAGTCGTGCAACATCCCAGAGTGCCAGCATTCTCCATTTCATTCTAGAGCTCTAGGCTGTACAACCTCCCCCTACACCTGTAGAAATGACCACGGAGGGCACCACCCATCGAGAGCAGAGACAGAATGGAGTGTGTGAAGGAAGACTGTGAACACGCCTCTGAGAATAAGCCAGGAATGCGGCCAATACAGACAAAAGATCACATGGGAAGACGAGTGGTCTGGTCCGCTGTGTCCCCAGGGTGGGCGTACAGGGCGATATGCTTTTTGCTCATCATAATAACTACTATCAATTATTTAGTTCTTATTGCTTGCACTTCACATATATTATTTCTCTTCAGCCTTCAAACTATCCTGCAGGGTCACGTTATTGTCTCCCAACACAAAAAGTGAGAATTGCATGCTCTTCTCTTGGCCTGGAACAGTTTCACAAGGCAAATTCCTGCTCATTCTCCAGGCCATTTCCTCAGAAAAGTCCTCCCTCACTCCCAGGATCACATCGAGTTCCTGTTTTATGTTCCCTCCAGACCCTTCCCTCAGCCCTCATAGCACTTGCTGTGATTGGGAACACATCACTGTTAGGTAAGGAACACGACACAGGGACTAGTTACTGCTGCATCTCCCAGCACCGTGTCTGGCGTATGGGACAGCTGGTGAACAGAGGAACTGGGACAGCAGCCCAGGTCTGCCTGACTCCCGGGCCAGTGCTCCTTCCAGCATTCTAACAGTCAGAGCTGCCTGAAAATGGACCAGGAGAGCACAGATTGATGCCGCAGGGCTACCTGGGCAGGGTGCGGTATTGTGGCCTCAATATCAGGTTGGCATGTGAGGGTCTCTTCCACTGTGGAGCCACCCCAATTCCTTTGGGCTTGGAACTTACCAGAGCTTGCTCTATGAGGAGGCAGAACAGGATGGCATTGCCCACTTCCCTCAGGCTCTGGAACACATCTGTTTTGAGCTCGGCATACTCAATGATGTCCTTCAGCTGGTGGTGGAAGAACTCCAGGATCCCTGGAGATGAATGAGATGGTCAGTGGGAAGTAGGCAGTGCTCAGCAGGTTCACCAGAGGCACCCACTGAGTAGCGGCTCTGGACTCGACTCTGGGAGAGTGGAAAGCCCAACCATACATCCCTCTATTGGTAGGCCCAGGGCTCAAATGGTTTTTTAGAACAAAACAAACACATTTCCCAGCACTTCCCAACTGTTGCCTGAATTCTTGATAACAACAAATATTTTTGTATGGGTGTTAGATATTTTGCTAAGCACTTTATCTGTAATATCTCATTTAATACTCATAATAATAACAGAAACTAGGCACTACTAACCTGTTTTCAGGGAAGGTAAATGGCATGCTCACAGTTGCATAGCTAATAAGTGAGACAGCTGGGATTCAATGCCAGAGTTTTTGGACCCATCCCTTCCCTATTCTGAGTCATGCTGACCCAATGTCATGATATTATTGACCCAGCCATGATGCCAAGTCTTGATGTCTAAAAACCTGATATCATAATTTTTGGAAAATAAAAACAAAAACAAAACATCAGGCACTAAAGTCAAAGTCTCCATGTTTCCCCATTCCCCCTATATTTAGTCCATTCACTCTTAGAGAAGGAAAGAATTATTTTTCTGGCCCAGAAGTTGGGTGGCAAAAATGCCTGTTTCTTGACTCTCCTTAGACATGGCACTGCCACCTGGCCACCATCTTCCTCCAAATGGGCACAGGGAGGAAGTTCTAGAAGTGCTGAGATACTAAAGACCTTTACAAGGCAACTGTGCTGTTCACTATTTTAACACACACATTTGCAGCCCCTTTTCAGCTTCTCAGTACCCATCATCCATTTCCACTGATGGAAGATGAAGCTAAAAGGATTATAGGCGGTCCAGCAGGTGGAATGGTACTTAAGTTACTGGACTCCCACATGGCTGACCAGGGCTCGAATCCCAGACCTGGCAGCTTGCTTTCTCACTTTCCCTCTCTGTCTCTCACTGGTGAGCATACATGCTCTATACCAAGTTAAATAATAAATAAATACATAAATAATTCTTAAAAGAAAAAAAAAAGATTTCAAGCTATCTCACTGGTGGCAGAGGAGGGATACAAAGCCAGCTCTGGCACAAGAGAGAAGCCAGTACTGCGGGGTGAATGGCTGCATTCCCCACCCCACCATGGATGAGACACCAACCTGGGGAGCCATATTCATGCCGTGGTAAGCGACATATCTTGGGCATCACCTCTATCAGCGTCTTCACGTACTGGAGGATGGTTCCCTGGAGCTAACAAAAGCAGAGTACATGTGAGCGGCTAGTCCCCTGCTGCTGCATCTGCACTTCGACGGCCTGAGAGCTGGGCTACTGGGCCATGGATGCTCTGTTGTACCCTGTAGCTAGGGCATTGCTCCCTGAGAGGAGAGAGCAAGTTGTCCCCTAAAGGTGGGGGATAGCCCCAATCTCCTTTTTCAGAGAAAATGGGCCTTCATAAGACAGAAAAGGGAGCTCTCCCATTATTCTCTGGGGCTTATAGACTTCACAAAGGGCACATTTCAAGGAAGCATGGGTTCCTTCTTGGGGTTGGGTATACTTACATAAGATCCAGACCAAGGACTAAAATGAAATGGGCCCAGATGAGATACACTATCTAATTTAAGCATAAGAAATCCATGGTATATTTATCTCTCCTATGTTCAAGGCAGACATCATCAATCAATGACCGTATTTCCCTATTTTACTCTAGCTTCACAATCCTGAACACCCACAGATCCACATAGCTGCTGCCAAAGAACTGGAGTTAGCAGGTGAATCCTGTTTGCTATTTCTGAACTGACTATATATCATTTCTCTTTTGTCACCTCCAATTTTCAGGGAAGTCTTATTTAGATGTTTTGATCTTGCATTAGCAGTGTTTTTGGAAACTAAATAAAGGCTCAGGTGGCCATACTTTGTGCAGACACAGAATGGTGGTGAAGAGATACAATGGTAAGGGATACAGAATTCCTTGAAGACAGCGCGGTATTGGTAGAGGTGTTTAGCAATGAATCCCAAGGGGAAAACATGCTGATTGATTATGGATGTCTGCCATGGGCATGGGAGTATAAAATGGCAGCACATGCCATGCCCCCTGTTCCAGCTAGATAAAACAGTACAGGTGGGGAGTATGTGTCGTCATTAGCAGCCCTTGAAGGTCAAAATCAGTATGGCTGAGTTCAGTCATCAAATACAAGGAGGGAGTTCAGAGTCAGAAAAAGCAGAAAAAGGGAGGCAAAGCCACCAGTCCAAAAGCTCAGAGAGAGAAAGAGAACGGGACAGGTAGAACAAGCAAGAAATAAAGGCAAAGGATTCTGGGTGATCTCTACAGGCAGAGCTTGACCACTGGGGATTTGTGTATAAAGACCAAGTAAAAGTGGAAGCAAATCTCATTTATATCATTCTCCCTCACCCTCCATCCCTGCCCTACCCGCACAACCCAGAGTGCATCGAAGCCTTTCTAACCAAGCTCTTGACGATCTTCAGCAGTTCTTCCATGACCACCGCAATGCCCTGGTAACCCAGGAGTCTGCAGATTGTCTTAAAGTGAGGGGGCCCCACGAAGTTCCTGTAGGAGCTGTAGATGTGGCTGTAGGCAATGTTGAGAGGCTGGAAAACAAAGGTTGTGGCACAGTAGGTGGCTGAGTTCTCAATGAATGCTGGCCTGATTGTCCTGGTAGACATTTTGCTGATAGAAGGGATGGGAGCCTGACAACACCAGTGAGAACTCTGTGAAGATATCTGCACGATGTTGGCCATGGTGAGAAGTGTGATCAGTGACCACAGGATCGACCAAGGGTCACTAGACAGAGCCGCTGCTCCCTAGCACAAGAGGAGAAAGCCCTCCCGGGCAAATAACTTCTGTGGGAAGGGACTCCTATCACCCATTACTAACCACACACAAACTAGATTTTTCAAAATTGACCCACAGGGCAGGGATAGAACAGCTGATTTTCTTTCTCTAAAGGGACTTCTGGTACTAGAAATCGGTAGGAAGAACTATGTGAAAACTCAGTAGCTGATTGAAGCTCACCTTCTTTCTCCTACTATGGGTTATTTCCATCTATGACACTGTGGGGTCCTGAGAACCAATAGGCCTGTCTGACAATATATGACAAAATACAGGGCCCTAAATTGGTCTCACTTAGTGAGACTGTAAAAGTTATCACTGACTCTAATGCTCTATTTTTGAAATGCTGCTGTGCTTCATGTCAGGCTTTGTGAAGCCTTCCATGTGCATTTCCAAGTAATCTACATAACATATGTGTGGGATATGTACCATCCTTAGCCCTGTTTCCCAGATGAGGGAACTCAGGCTCATGGTAAATTGCTTGCTTAAGGTCACAGTTTGTTGATAACTGAGCCTGAATTGAACAAGGTATGGCTGATTCCAAAGCCCATATTCTAACTATAAAGTACACTTTGAAAGTAAAGTTCTCATATAAACCATCTTCATATTTTAAGATAAGGTTTCATAGCAAAACGTAGTTCTGAGTGTAGTTTTCCCACCTGAAATTGCAACAGTCTTGTACAAGAACATTCAAATGTGGGAAGGACACATCTAATATTCTATGAGCTGAATTTCTCCATTAGTTGACGAAGTAGAAGTTACACACAAACTAAGCAGGAACTATAATGGTGCTTCTGAAGGACTGCAAGGTTCTCAACTCACTTTGGAGTCATCAAGGGAAGATTTAATTATGTTCAGTCTAGGTTTGAATTAAATGCATTTTACTGTAGATGGATTATCCTAAACTTTGTAAAACAAGCATCACAATTATAGTATCCTCTTATACAAGGATACACGAAGAGCACAATTAGAGTTCCACTAATAACAAGGATTCGTGAAGAATTAGAACACCCACTCGCTCCCCAGGTTGAATAAGAGTTCATTTGGTAAACTCGTGCCTACAGACTGGGGAGCCCGGAATGTGAGAAAGACCTTGTTCTGTACTCAATACCGAGCAGCTGTCTGGGTAAACCCTGTCTGAACCTAGAGGGAGGATAAATTTCTGTGGTTTCTCAATGCTAAATGTATGCCTAGGAATGATGCATGTAGGCAGGGAAACATAACTGTCTTAAAAGCATGAGATTTACTAGAGTCAATGTTCAGCAAATCCTGGCATTGTTGAGTCTGATTTAACCAAACTTAGAACAGGCCATGTAATTTTCTACGTGTGGAGCAAATCTATTTTCGTGTCTCTACAACAGGGCTGGAACCAGGGAGAGGGAAGGAAGACGTGTAGTACACAAAATGCTAGCAGGTGCTTATTCTCCTGAGGGCAACTTCATTTTGGCCCTATTATCCAAGTCCTATTCTTTATTCTCCTGTTTCCTTCTTCAGAGGTGAGGAGTAATAACAAACACCAATCACAACATGAGTTATGTCTGGTAGGGGAAGGAGACTAAGGGAAAGGGGTATGAGAGAACTTTCTAGGGTGATGGAAAAACGCTATCATCTTGACTGAGTAGTTGACTACATGGGTATATAGATTTATCAAAACCCACAGAATTATATGCACACTTATAACCTATGCTTTATATATCAGGTGTTTGTGTCCTTACTAAATTTATATGTTGACAACCTAACCCCCAGTGGGGTGGTATTAGGGAGTGGGGTCTTTGGAGGGTGATTAGGTCATGAGGATGGAACCCTCTTGAATGGGATTAAGTGTCATTATAAGACACAGGAGAACTTGCTCCCTCTCTCTGCTCTCTGCAATGGAGGATATTATGAGAAGATGGCCCCCACCAGGCACTGGATCTGCCAGCCCCTTGATCTTGTACTTCCAAACCTCTAGAACTGTGAGAAATTAAGTGTCTGTTGTTTAAGTCACCTAGTCTTAAACTGCTATTCTAGGTATAGTACTCTGAACTGACAAAGACAGTATATTTTAATGTATATGATTATACTTCAATAAAGTAAATAAAAAATCCCACTGGAATATGCATAGCTAATTTACTTCTCAAGATTATTTTCAAAGATTAGAAAGCAGAACTATGCCTTGAATTTTCCCCTGAAGAGGGCTGCAGTTCAAGCCTGCAGATACTATGGGACAATGGCCACTTGTGCTTCTGCCATGAGGAGCATCTGACAAAGCTAATGGACTGTCATTGCAACTGCTCATTCCTTGCTCACCAGGGGCTAGGCCCCCCCTCTGGAAAGAACCAGAAAAGCTCTCAGCAAACTCCTCTTGGTCCCTTTTACAAATACCCCATGAAAGAAATTTTTGGGAGGGGGAAGATTTAAATAGCTATCCCTGGAGGGGGAAAAAGTAGTCAGCTATTTATTCACTTTATCTATCTATCTATCTATCTATCTATCTATCTATCTATCTATCTATCTAATCATCTATCTATTTTCCCCTCTGATTCTCTGACTTCTTTTCTTGCTTTGAATCTAGAGAATGGGTTCTGGAGTGAACATACCCAAGTTCAAATCCCAAGTCTGTAAATGTACTAGCTAGGTGCTCTTAGACAAATTCCTAAACCCTCAAAGCTCTGGTGTATCCTTAGATATGAATGGCAAGTCCAAAAGAGTTGCTGGGAGATTTAAATGAGATGACATATATGAAGCAGTTAGCATGATGCTTGGCACAATGGAAACTCTCTCTGAAATAACAGCCTTTAACATTACTTTGATAATTTGGTAAGCAAAACTAAGAAAATACAACTTTCTGGTCCAAGTTCTTCCAGTAGCTTTGGCTACAGCTATTAATCTCTGAATGTGGAGAAGGGGGTGCACATGGAGGGTATAATTGTATACAACATAGTCTGAGTTCCCTAAGGAGATATGCAAAGCTCAGAGCTGGAACCAACTGATGAAATATACAAAACCCTGCAGATTTTCCTCAATATTAAGAACATTATAGGAGTCAGCAGGTGGTGTGGTGGTTAAAGCACTAGACTCCCACATAGCCAACCAGGGTTTGAGTCCCTGACCTGGTGGCTTGAAAAATCACAGTGGGTACATGTTTTGTGTGCACCCAAAATCCCAGGAAGAGAAAGGAGGAAAAGGGATTATGGTGTGGGCATCCCCGCCTAGGGGGGTGATTTCTCATTTTCCCTCTTACTGTCTCTCTCCAGTAAGAGCATGCCACTGTCTGTTTTCAGTGAGAGTATGCACCCTATGATGAAAATCTTAAAAAACAAAAAACAACAAAAATAAAACCAAACCAGTATAAAAATGGGAGCTAACAACAGACTGTGGTGGCCGGAGTCTCCCACCACTGCAAGTCTGTGAGTGTCTAGAGGTTCAGAAAAACCATGTAGGATTGTTAAAAAGTGAATCCTGCCTAGAACTAAAGGTTGAAATAGAAATGCTCTAGGGCTCCCTTCAGAGGAGCAAGCTCCAATCATTCTTGTTGAATGTTTGGTCTTCTTAGCAATCTCTTAAAACTCTACACCCACCATCAAGCTTCTGGTACCAAGTGTCCCCAATACTTCCTGGCAAGCACAGATAAATATATATTCCAACACATGAAAATTTTCAGCAGACCTTCCCAGTTCTAGACAAAGGAGAATAATTTTAGAACTGTTTTACACAGGGGTTTAACAAATCTCCCTTCAGACCCATTCAGTGCACTTAGGAGGCCTTTGGTTAATATTCCTACATCAGTACTGGACTGTGGTATGGACAGGAAGTTTAAGCCTCACTTGAAGGTCCAAGCTGCATTCCATGCAGGAAGGACCAACATGAAATAAACAGAATTCAAATCCTTCTTCTAAGAGAACCAGCCCTCCCACCCCTCATTCCTCCCCAAATCCACCACATGCAGGCAAGAGGGAACGCACACACATGCTAGAAAGTCAAAGTACATGCACACACACCCCCGGAGGGCACCCCTCTAACCTGCTGGCTCAATAGGAGGCTGGGCCCTATTGAGAAAATGTGGGAATAGGGGAGCCTGGGCATTTTCTGAGGTTTGGCAAAGAAAAACAGGAATGCAACATGACTTGAGACTTGTAACATTGGAATCTTACACAAATCTCTTAGACTGAACCAATTCTGCTAACTCACAACCAATATATAATGGAAAACTAATTATTATCCTAACTCTTTAGGATGACTCACTTAAAATCCGGCTTATTTAAATCCATACTACACAAAATAGAGAAACTTTATGAAATCCCAAGAAATAAGTATTTTAGTTCAGAAATGAGAGCCATCTTATTACTGTATGACACAAATCTGCATTTTCTCAAAAAGCAAAACGGGCCCAACAGGTGGTGTGGTGGTTAAGGTGCTGGACTCCCACACAGTCAACCATGGTTTGAGTCCTGAATCTGGCAGCTTGCTTTCTCACTTTCCTTCCCTCTCTCTGTCCCTCTGGTGAGTGCATGCACTCTACAGCAAATATAAAAAAGTAATAATAACAATAAATAAAATTAAATAAATATTTCTTTAAGGAAATAAAAAAGCAAAATAGTATTTTAACGAGAGAAAAAAATACAGTGAATTTGATCTGGCAGATCCTGGGCACTACAAAATTATCTACAAATGGACTTTTAAAAAAAATTGTAGTTTTGTAAAAAAACCGTGGTTGTAGTAACATGCATGCGTGCCCACTGAGAGGAGAATAATTGCAGCGTGACCATCCCCTCTGGGGGGTGATTTCTCGCTTTCTGTCTCTATTGGCGAGCGCACGCGCCCTACAGCAAAAACTATTTAACATATTTACTCTTTTGGGGTACTGAGTATGGACTTTTAATCATAAGACCTCTACCTTTCGCCAGATGGTAAGCACGACCAGCCACTTCAAACAATGAGGCCTATTTATTTGGCAAACTGAACTTGTAAGCAATTTGCATCTCTGCTCTCTGGAATTACAATGGCTGTTTTCAGAGATTCCAAGAGGAATTAAAACCATTTTGAATTTCCTGTTTTTGTTACAATTTCTCTAATGAACACAGATCAGCCCACAAACACAAATACAGCTCTCTAACTTGGGTGGGAGACTGCAACTCAACTCTAAAATTCTTGCAAGTAAGAAAAAGCGTAGACAAATATAACATCATTCTTGTCAGGAAAGTCACATGGCAAGCTGGATGGTTCCAATGACTGATCAATCCTAAATGAGAGGTTCAAATCCATTGCCAGAGTTTGAATAACACTGTGAATATGGGAGCCAGCAGATGGCGTAATGGTTACATTGCTGGACTCTCATGTAGTGGACTAAGGTTTCAGTCCTAGACCCAGAGGCTTAACTCACACTAGGCGCATATGCCCAAAATTCCAATAGGAGAATGGAGAAGAAAGGATTGTGGTGTGGCCATCCCCCTCCAAGGGAGTGAGTGAGTTCTCTCTTTTTTTCTGTCTCTCTGGCAAGCACACATGCCCTAAGTGAAAATCTCTCAAAAAACAAACAGAAAACTATAAATGTATCTGCCTGTCCTGCCCCTCCCTTTTTAAGTTTGCTACAGAGAGAGCATGCGCAGTATAGAGAGAGGTGTGTGTGTGTGCGTGCGTGCGTGCGTGTGTGTGTGTGTGAGAGAGAGAGAGAGAGAGAGAGAGAGAGAGAGAGAAAGAGATGAAGTGAGAAATCACCTCCCAGGAAGGATGGCCACATTGCAATCCCTTCTACATTCTCAACTCAGGATTTTGAGCATGCACACAAACATGCCTGATGTGTTTTTGAAGCCACCAGGTCTGTGACCTGACCTGCATTGTTGGCCGTGTGGGATTCAGTTGCCTTAACTGCCACACCACCTGCTGGCCCCTTTCTGATGTTTGGTGAGCTGTAGGGGTAGGTCTCTAACATCACGGTGTCCTCTTAGCCTTCTCAGCTCAGAGGGTGAAAGACCCAAGGGTGCAGTTGTCACAATCTCCAACCATGAATAAAGGGTTGGAAAAGACAAACGAGAGAAAAGGAACTAAGCCTTTCAATCTGCAGTATCACGCCAACACTATAATATGTAGAGATGTTAAAATTGTTGGAGGAAACCAATGTCTTCATTTTTTTTTATAATCGGTGCCCATAGGATGACACACAGTATATAATACTTTCACTTATTAATCTCTTCATAACTGTCCAGGCAGCTTTCTGGGGCTGCTGTAACACATGACCACAAACCTGGTGGCTTAACGCAACAGAAACTTATTCCTTCATACTTCTGGAAGTCATAAATCAAACATCAGCGTCACTGGTCCAAAATCAAGACATCAGCAGGGCCACACACCCTGCAGAAACTTTAGGGGAGCATCTTCCTTGCTCCTTCCAGCCTCTGGTGGCCACCAGTATTCCCTGGCCTGTGGTTGCTTCCATTTAATCTTCAACTCTCTGCTGAATCTTCACAATACCTTCTCCTCTTAGTGTGTCACCTCCCTCTGCCTCCTTTTTTCCAATTTTTTTTTTTTTTGGAGAGTTTTTTGTTTTTTGTTTGTTTGTTTGTTTTTGCTATAGGGCGTGTGCACTCACCAGAAAGACAGAGAGAGATATACAGAAAGCGAGAAATCACTCCCAACAGGGGATGGCCATGCCACAATCCCCTCTCTTCCATTCTCCTCTTGGGATCTTGGGCACGCATGCACACACGCCTGGCATGAGTTTAAGCCACCGGGTCTGGGACTCGACTACATGTGAGTCAGTGATATAGCCATTAGGCCAACTGCTGGTCCCCTTTTCCAAATTTTAACCATGATAGAGAGCACGTGTATGTGTGTGAGTGTGTGTGTATGTGTGTGTGTGTGTGAGAGAGAGAGAGAGAGAACGAGACATAGAAAGGGAGAGAAAATCATCCTCAACAAGGTCTTGTCATGTCATGATCGCCGTGCCCTGGTCCTCCAGCTTGTCAGCTCTTGGATGCCTGTGAGTGTACCTGGTGTATTTTCAGGCTGACTTGGGGATCTGAACCCAAGGCTGGTCATGTGGCTTCCAGCACTGCAGTTTAGTTTGCAGCCGACTGTGCAAGTAGGCTAAGCCTCTGTTCTTCTCCTATAAGGATACTCAAGATGACAATTAGCCACCCCCTAGGCCCCAATAATCCAAGATGATCATCTTCCCATGTCAAGATCCTTCACATAATCATTTCTGCAAAGTCCTTTATCCAAAGAAAATCATGTTTACAGGTTCTGGGACTAGAACCTGATATCATGGGGACCGTTATCAGCCTTGCCAGGAAGGCAGATCAATTACCTCCATTTATAGCAGAGGAGGACTCTGAAGTCCAAGTGAGATAAAGTGGCTTGCCTCAGGCGAAACCCAAGATTGTATTCTGCCATCTGAGCCAGCTGCCAGGATGATGAGGCCTTCTGGACTGGTGGGTAAGCAAAGTTGTGGAGGCCCTATGCAGATACGAGGGCGGGTGGCGCTGCTGATATGTTGTCACTGGCGGGGAGTCACCAGTCTGGGAAGTGTTGGCATCCAGGTGTGTAACCAGTTGAAAGACACCCAGCTTGCTGAGGCAAAACCTGGGCTCTGGGCCCAAGGACTAGGACTTAGTAGGGAAGGCGCTGACAAGAGTGCCATGCATTTCCCCGAGGCCGAATTGGCTCAGACAGGTGCGTAACCCTCACTAGGGAGGGACCCCCATCCGGCCAGAAACCACACTCACAACTTTCAGAGGCCAAAACGTTACTGGCAAATTATTGGAGTTATTCAATAAATAATTTATACCAAACTTTATTTACTTAGAAGGCAGTTTTATGGCAGATTCGATATCATTTATTTAGAAAGTATATTTTATATTTTATTTTCATATGCCAATTTTAATTACTGGCCCAGTTGTGGAAGTGTTTTCTTTTCTTTCTATTTTTTGCATTTAACATCAACTCTAAGTGACAGAGCTCTTAGGCAGGTATGCCTGGACTCCAGAGCAGAGGACATTTAGAAGAGGGAACACTAGCTCACCATGTTTCTCCAACCGTGTTGATGCTTTCCCCGCCTCCGTCAGTCCTGCCATCCTGGAATTCACTGTCCTGCAAAGTCCTGTCTCTGCCTCTTGCGAGATGCTAACCACAGGCAAAGGGCTACATGGACCGAAAGAATCACAGGTGACAGGGCAGCGCCTTGAGGGCTGGACAGGAGCTCAGGCGCGGGTGATCCACAGACCCCAGCAAAGGCACTGCTCTGCCACAGCCCAGCTCTCTGATGGCAGTCATGCTAGTGAGCCCCCAAGCTTCAGTTTCTCCCTCTACACGCAGTGATAAGAAGGTCTAGCTTGGGAGCAGGCAGGTGGAGTGGTAGTTGGGTGGCTGCACTCCCACATGGCTGACCACGGTTTGAGTCCTAGATCTGGCAGCTTGCTTTCTCATTTTCCTTCTCTCTTTCTGTCTCTCTCTGGTCAACTTAAAATAAATAAATAAATAAATAAATAAATAAATAAATAAATAAATAAATAAAAATAATGACATTTAATAAAATTAAATAAAGTAATTCTTAAAAAAAAAAAAAAGGTCTAGCTCGAAGAATTGTCATATGGGTGACATAAGAAAATATATTGAATACAAGGCACCCAAATGTTCCCAGTGGTTATTCCCGAGATGTATGGTATGAGTTTTCCTGTCACCTTTGAATTCATATATAGTCTTTAACTAGGTACAATGAACCCATATGTTTTAAAAAATAAAACTGACAAAGCTGATTTGGGGAGAAAAAGAAAGAAAAAAAAAAAAAGAGAAAGAAGAGAGAGAAAAGGTAAGGAAGTACAACGCAGCTGCAAACCTCACTCCTTCAAGCCTCTGCATGAAGCTATAACCAACCCAGGAAGTGGCCCAAATCCATAGACCTGTTCTTCTTAATAATAACAGCTATTTCTAAGCCTGGCACTTTGCAGACATGGCTTCATCTCATTTTTATAATGACACTATAAGGCCGATATTATCATTCTCGTTGTGCACATGAATAAATCAAGGCACATTCTAGAGGGGGAATTTGCCCCCAGGTCACACGGCAGAGATTTGAACCCAGCCTGTTCTCTGAGCCATGCACTTCCCCTGTGTCTAATCCAGCTTTGGGACTGAGGCGTCCTCACGCCATCCCATCACTGCCACCTTCAGGGTAAGTGCATAGCCTGCTCTCGGCTGATTCCCACGAGTAGCAATTTACTGCTGTATAAACCAACTGAGGACCACCCGACCTGACAGCGGAGGGGCAGTCCCTGATGACTGAGAGAGTGAGCTTGCCTGGGCGTGATCTCCTGGGACTAGCACCCGGATCATGTCTCTCGGCCACCAAGGGCTGCACTGGGTCGTCTGGGTGCTGCTGGTGAGCAGTGACACTCCCGAGGAGCAGGACAAGCCCTGGACGTGGAGTCCACTCCCAGCTTTGTCCCTAATCAATCCAGCAGCTCGAGGAAAGCTGTTTCCTCTTGAGACTGAAACAGAAGGGCTTCTAGGCCTCGTGTTCTCCCAGTGTCTTAATTCCAAACATGAAAAGCTCACAGTTAAAAATTTCAACCAGAAGCGTAAAAATAAATCCTCATTTTTCTGTGAGTTCTTCCGTGTCCCTCCCGCAGGCCCCCTAACTCTGGTATTTTTATTCCCCTCAAAATAACCTTTTCAAAAGACACATGCAAGGGCTGGCAATGGCCTTTCTGTAGAGAAGGTGCTTTATGCTCTACGGGGGTCACCATTAGCATTTGGGAAGAGGCTCTCTGTCCCCAGGACGGCAGATTCAAGATAGACCTCCTGGGAGGACAGAATGCCACAGGAAATTCACAGAGCAACTTTCTGAGACTCCATGCTTCCCTGAGACCCTTGGGCAGGAGAGGGCCAGGGCTCTTCAGGCAGCAGCTTTTGATGTGAATCAGAGAGATCTTCAAGGGCTCACTTGGGTATTTTGGCCACAAACCAAGAAAAAAAAAAAAGAGCTTTAAAAAATACATAATTTGTGTAAAATTATTCAAGTCTAAATCTATCTGAGCTATTTTTCATCTGCTATTTCAGACATGGTCTGTGATCTCAACAGAGTCGTGGTGATGAAGTCTTGTAATTTTGAGGGGATCAGGAAGGGATGGGACCTTGGACGCAGATACACCTCTTTAGGAAGTGGGAAAGGGCCAGGAAGCAAAGGTAGCATTCTTGAAAGGACAGGAACTTTGGGGATCATCCCTTCCAGGAAAAGTAAACAGTTCTCATTCTGAAGTCTACACCAGCAGACTGACTGGTAGGCGGTTTCTGGGGAGGCCTTGTGTCAAGAGGAACACTGAGGCTGCTACTAAGCCCAGCTGGTAGGGGAGCTGCGGCAGACTGCTAGGAGTGCTACACAAATCGCCACCAACCTGGCAGCTGAAAATGACAGCAGGGTACTTGTACACAGTTCTGGAAATCAAGGTGACAGCAGGCCAGGCTCCCTCCAAAGGCCCTAGGGATGCATGCTCCCTGCCTCTTGCAGCTTCTGATGGTGGCTGGTATGCCTTGGCTTATGGCAGCATCACTCCACTCTCTGCCTCTTCACACGGCTTCTTCCCTTGTGTTTCTCTGTAAGTCTCCCTCTCCTTCTCCTTCTTAAGACACCAGTCATTGGATTTAGGGCCCACTCTGAATCCAGGATAATTTTATCTTGAGATCCTTAACTAATTGCATCTATACAGACTCACTCTGGTCCACAGCACAGTGGTTCAGAGAGCCAGATCTCACATGGCCAACTGAAGTTAGATCCTGGACTTGCAGGCTTGAAAATATAGTGGGCATGTGTGTGCCCCAAATCCTGATGGAAGGATAAATGGAGGAGAAAGGGCTGAAGACTGACAGTGCACCATTACAGGGAGCTTTCTTTCTCTCTAGTGAGTACACACACCCTCTGGCAATTCAAAATAATCTATTTCTAAGTCAAGTCACATTCTGAAGTTGTGGGTGGGCATGTATATTAGGGGGACACTATTCAACCCAGCACAGCTGCTCTGATGGCCTGACGTGAGTTCAGGACCGGGCAGGAGAGTAATCAGATCTTCTGTCTGCCATCCCCAGCAGCCCAAGCCCATTGTCTTACAGATCTTCAGAACTGAGGTTCAGACAATAACAGGGACTTGACCAGTGCCATATAATTAGGTAATGCCCCAGGAGACAAGAACAAAGAAAGGAAAACATACAGAGGTGGGTAGGAGGCGGAGATGAAGGGGCGGGGGTTGGAGGAGATGACAATGAATGTTACTGGTTTATTGTGAAATAACTGAGAAAGATATCATTGCATTTGAAATCATTGTCCAAAGAGGAAGTAGATGGGGTAAGAAAATGGTAAGAAACCAAGGACAGAGAAAAACGTAAGCATGTGGGCAGAATTAGTGCCATCCTGGGAGTCAGTTTATAGGGAATCATATGCCTTTTTTGGGCCAAAAGGATGAGAGCTCCTCTCACTGGGTAAAAGCCTTTCTAGACAGGTCCCTGAAAACATCGTGCGTACAGATGCCAGCTGGTTGCCATGGTGAATGATGCTGATCTGAAGAAATGAATAATGTGAGCGTTGGGGGCGACAGTGGGATTACTCAGGCAGTGGTGAGAGAGACATCAAGGAGAGCCCACAGTGGAGGAGGGAGAAGGCACCATCCTTTCTCCTTTGGCCCACTCCACCACAGAGGGCAGACGCTCTAACCAGACAGACTGCGAACATCAGGTAAGAGATGCAGATGGCTCTTCTTGGAAATGAAAAGCCGTTTGGCTTTTCTTCACACTCTGCTTGGAGAAGGGCCAGGCAATGGTAAATGAATAGCTAAAAATAGGCGGAATTTAGAAATAGAAGCGGAAGAAGAAAAACAAATAAGGGAGATGGATTTGGTTTTAAAATCTGAGGATGCTGCTTGCGTCTTGACAGAAAGCTCCTAAAAATGTCTGCTGTAGCCTGCAGGGCTGGCCAGTAGCAGCCACAAGGCACATGGAAGCAGAGATGTGTGCGTGACAAGAAATGGGATTCCTGCATAGTCTAATGGCAGGGTTTGCAAAGGTGGCTGCCCATGCATCATCAATAATGAATTAATTCTTTTCATTGTGTTTGGCAGTGTATTTACAGGGATGTATGGGGTGCACGGTGGGAGGATGGGTGTGAATAAGGAGACCAAGGGAGGGAGCAGTCATTCAGTCCCCTTTGCCATGACGTTCCCTGGAAGGTCTGAGCACATCTGTCTCACCCTGTTCATTCATCTTTTCTGGGAAGAAATTTCCGGCCAAATGGATAGAAGCTATTCTTTCTGAGTATTTCAGCTCACTGTCATCCTTAGAGAAGAAAAACAAGGACTGGAAAGTGACTCAATGTGGTGCATTTGTCTGCAGCTCAACTCTCCGTAGGAATACGGGCACAAAACCAGGAGGTTGGGGCAGGCAGGAGAGACAGAAAGGCAGGTTGACGCAGAAATTGTTGCAGTTTAATATCCAGCTCAGGTTAAAATCTTGCTTTTTGATCATGTCACTGCCATCTAAAACACAACCTGTGTTTCTGAGAGGGAGGAGGGGTAGAGAACGAGGTGGGGCGAGACCTCTCCGTGAGTATGCACAGGCTGACTCTGACCGCCCCCAGGTTTCTGGTAATCAGGGGAAACCCCGCAAAAGGGAGCTGGATCTCTTACATAGAATTAAAGAGGAATTAAAAACTCAGAGATGGCACTCTTTCCAAAGCGGGAAGGCAAACAGTCTGAAGGGGGCTTGTTTGAAAAAACAGCAACTGGTCATAGTCCCGGCACCTCATTTCATAATCACTCTCTGGTATTAAACCTGGTAGCCTTGCACGGGAAGTACGGCAGTTAAGTGGCTTAGAGTCCTCTTCCTACATATCAGCTAAGTGGCCGTAGGCTGCTGTCTGTAAAATGGGACTCTAGCTGCGAGGGTGTGGCCAAGAATAAGGCAATATATTACTCCATGGGAAGCATCTAGCATGACTTGTCGCGGTTCACAGTACTGGCAGTATTAAATAGCAGTAGCTATGCTGATAAATTATGAGCTAGTTATCTTGACCTATGAAATGAAATTCCCGGTACCTTCATTTTGAAAAAGCAAAGAAATAAATACAAGCAGAGGCTTTGGGGCAAAATAAGCTGCCAAGGAATGACAAGCAAATCTCCACTTGCCTTGGGCAAGGTCCCGGGAGGTTAAAGCAAACCAGTGGGCAGAATGTTCTAGATAACTGAGCTCCTAGCACTTGGAGCAGGTACAGGAGGTCAAGAGGGGAAATTTTAGGTGGAACAGTCGCTTCAGGGGAGGTCACAGACCTATGAGGACTAAGGTAGGGCCTCTGAGCATCTACTGATACTGCTTTTCTTTTTTAAAGGGTTGAGAACAAGGTGGCATCTAAAGGCACTCAGCCAGGGTGGGATGTGGCTGGGGTTACATGGGTGTGTCATTTTTTAGGACTGAAGGCCTCCAGCTTTGGCATAAGCAAGCCCCAATTTACACTTTTGTTCTGCCACTTGTTTGCTATGCCTAGCAAAATGATGTAACCTCTTAGCCTTCATTCTTTGCCTACAAAATAGGGGGGATATTCATCCCCATTTCAAAGGCTTCATAAATGGTGACTAGGATCATGATAATTAAAGAGGAGGATGTCATTCTTCACTTTGATTCTGGTTCCAGAATCGGGATGAACATCGAGGTTGGGAATGTTTCTTATACGGGCGCCATCATCTCCTGGTCGTCCTCGGAGCCCTGCCTGGAGGACTATTACCATATTATGTACAGGCCCAATTGGAACAGCATCTTCTCTGGCTATCTTCGCTACAGCTTCCACCACGAGGAGAAGGTGCCTCGCACAATCAGCTCGGTGGTGCTGGAACATCTCGCGCCTTCCACCCTCTACTTCCTGTGCATCAGCTGTAAGAAGGCTGCCTTCCCCTACAGGCACTACTGCACCATGTTCCACACCCTGGATAAGAGTCCGCTGGCTGCTGGAAGCTCCTTGGTGGACCCTCAAATCTCCCTTTGGGTGCTGATGGCCATTCTGCTGGCCTGCTTCACAGCTGTCTTGGCCTTCATCTGTCTCCAGTTCTGGTGCATCCGCTGCCATGAGCCTAGATGGTCTTACAGAGCGGGCCACATGGAAGAAGCCAATGGTTTGGTGAGATGGCCAGAGGAGGTTCCCGCTCTTGGTCAGAGAGAGGAAGACCTTCAAGGGCTCCCCCTAGTGGAAGTGCCACGCAAGGATTCTGGAGCTAGAGCTGAACCAGAAGCTGAAGCCAACCAGGATGCCCCGGATGTGGATGTCTTACACAGAGAGGGTGGTGATCAACCTGCCATGCGGCCTAATTACAGGGAGTGAGGGGTGGGGAGGAAACAGCCCACATCAGGTAGCCTAGAGCTTGCCACACAGTAGGTCTTCTGTAAAAATGTGTTTATAGACTACCCATTTCTCTCCCCCAACTTCAAGCCCTATTGTGGATCACCTGGTCTGGATGAATGCCCAATGACAAAGTTTCTTTGCTAGAAAGCCTATATCCTCAGGGTGTATCAAAGGATGAACACAACATTTCTTCAGCAGTGCCCATTAGGAAGCCCAGTTAAGAACTGAAAGCCTTCTTTCAAAACTAAAACAAGCATGTATATATTCTAGAGTAGGATGTAAAATCTGCATGACTTATATAGAACACAATACTTTAAGGAAATTTTGAGTTGCAGGTAGGCTCTCTGAGCTCTGTTTTCAGTAGGCTGAGGTAGATGTCCAGTCTCCTCTGCGATAGAGGGGTTATTTTGGAAAAGCATAAGAAGTCTTGCTCTAGAGCATTTTCCAATTTTTAGGCAATCCTACAATACTTTATACCCCATATTCATTTTTTTAAAACTATGGACTAGCTTCACTATTAGCCATAATACTTTCCTTTAAATTGACCCATTTTTAAACCTATTTTAATGAGACAGCATTATATTATTTACTTCCCTCATACAATGAAAACCCAATACCCTTCTGGTATGTGTAGGAGGGAAAATATGTAAGAATCAATATAATGACAGTGGAACTGGTAAGTGGCATGGTGGTTAAGGGCATTAGACTCCCACATGGCTGACCGTGGTTTGAGTCCCAGACCGGAGGCTTGCTTTCTCACTTTCTCTCTCTCTGTCCCTCTAGTCAAATTAAAAATAAGAAAATAAATAAAGTTAAATAAAATTATTCTTTAAAAATATATATAATGAAAGTAAAATAATATTCAATTTGACTTAGCTACTACTGCCTGCCAATGACTCTGAGCACCTTGTCTTTGATATAAAAAAAAAGAGATTGGCTAGCATCAGCAGGTGGTATGGAGGTTGAGGTGCTGGATGCCCACATGGCTAACCACAGTTTGAGTCCCAGATCTAGTGGCTTGAAACTCACACTGGGTGTATGTGTGTGTGTGTGTATGCCCAAAATCCCAAGAGGAGAATAAAGTAAAGAGATTGCAGTGTAGCCATCCCCCTTGGGGCATGATTTCTGTTCTGTCTCTCCAGCGAGCATATGAGCCCTATAACAAAAACCTGTCTTTTAAAAAAGAGAGACAGAGAGAGAGAGAGGTTGGCCAGTGTTAAAAGGTATTAAAGACATACTAGCATCAAGGTCAACAGGTGGCATGGTTGTTAAGGGCACTGAATTCCCACATGGCTGACTATGGTTCAAGTCCCAGACCTGGTGGCTTGCTTTCTTGCTTTCCCTTTCTCTCTCTCTCTCTCTGTTCAAATTAAAAATAATAATAATAACAAATGAAATTAATTAAATAAATAAATCTTTAAAAAAAGGTATATATTAGCACCAACATAAATCTTCTTCCTGACTATAAGGATTGGAAGAGAATAGAAAAGGAGACACTGCTTTTACGCTGTGAGTCACTGTTAATGCCGTGTCTGTGAATCACCTCTAATACTATCTGCAAGCTTCCCTTTGAGTTGAGAGAATCACCTTGACCAGGTTGGCTGTTCTGGAAAAGACCCCTGTACTCCCAGCCTCATCCTAAGCTGTTCAAGTGCCCCCTTTAGGTCTAAGTGGTGGGCGGCCACCTTGTTTAACCACACTCCAAACCTGGAACTCCCAGACATAGAGGAGTACCTTTTCTACCACTACTGTATTCATTCAGTCAGTTCCATTTCTAACTCCATCTATTCTTAACTTTTTGAAAATGGTTTGGTCAAAGGTAGCTGTTTTTTCCCCACATTTTCTTCTTTTGTTGTTGACACAGTGTGCCATTTTGAGGGCATTATTTATTCCCTTTATACAAACCCCTGTGGTAAGAAACGGATCTCCTACAGACGTTGTGGGATGGGTGAGACTTTGTGGTGTAGAATAGAACTCCAGGAGGGTAGAGACGATAGTTGTTTGATTCCTTATGTTTCCTCAGCATGTAAAATCTAGCCCTAAATCTGGCCTACAGTGCGAGCTTGATACACATCTCTTTAATGAATGGGAAGAAGATCTACAACGCGCCACCGTTTACAAGCGTTTCGGTGGCAAAGAAATGTGTGTGTGAACAAAACAGCAAAGAGACAGGAAAACGCCTGTGTCTCAGCTCTAGCTCATGCCATCTGCAATTTTCTCTAAAACTCCACCTTCCCCAACTCTTCTTGTCTGCAAAATCCCTTATCTTTTGTGGAACACCAAATCCCAAACTCACAGGATGACGCTTAAATGAATCAACTGAGAAACAGGAGAGACAGGAAGCCAAGATGAGAAGCCCCACGTGCCTCTTTCCCTCTGCACCTCAGTGAAGTCCTCCCCTCTCCTGCTCAGCATTGAGCCCCTCATCCCCACCAGGTCCGTTTGCCTCCATCCCTGCTTATTGTGAACGAATAAAGGTGAATATACATGCACTTATTACTGTCTGGATCTCACTGCTGCCTCTTTATCTCACCTTCTCGCTTTCCTGACTCAGGGAATATTTTTCTATTAGCCTGTTCTCACTAGTGCTCTTGGAGGTAAGCCAGGGCAGGTTACTTACCTTGGATCCATAGAGGTAATAAGGCTGGACATTGGCGGGTTTATCTCGTTGTGGTTCTTGAGTGAAAGGAATGGCAGTTCGGACAAATCTACAGGAAAAGAGCGGAAGAGTGAACTGGATATTAATATTCTTCATGGGACCTAAGACAGCAGGAGCCCTTCGTGACCAGGCGCAGGTTCATACCAATACGCCTGTACCATTTCTTAGGTATGGAGCCTTCCTGACAGTCCCCATTCAACCACACCCCCTTTCCATAGGTGAGAAAACTGCAGTCCAGATCCCTGGTCTTGACTTGGGGTTTGGGGCTGCTCAGAAGAGCAGGCAAGAAAGTGGGCATGGGCTGGATCTGAAAATAGCCTTCCTCAGGCTACATCTCTCTACCTCTAGTCTGGTTTTACGAGAGTAGGATTCAGAAAACTCTTTCTTACAACGAACCAGGCAGAAAATATCTTCAGCTTTGTAAGCCAGATGGTCTGTTACAAGTGCCCATATCTGCCATAGGAGCGGGAAAGCAGCCATAGAAAATTGTGAACGGAGGAACGTGGCTGAGCGCCAATAAAATTTTATGAATTTCAAATCATTTTCACTTGTCCTCAAATATTCACTTTTAGATTTCCCCCCCCATTCATTCAAAAATGTCAAATACCATTCTCTGCTCATGGGCTATACCAAAACTATTGGCAACTAGAGGTGACCTGTGGGCTGACATTTGCCACCTCCCGCTCAAGAGTGTTAAAAGTTCTAAATCTTTATCCAACTGGAAGACTGCCTCGCTCAATGTGTGGATCTGGGTGCATTTGTGGATTCCTGCAGACACACACATTGTTGTGCGTCCTGTCCTTGTTTTGTTCATGAATATGTATTCATATCTTATCGTTTCCATCAGGTATTGAGTCTTTGTGGGGATAAGAACTTGGGTCTTATCTACCTCAGTGCTTGGCCCAAGGCTGTCTGTACGTTGCAGGAGGCAAGTTTTCCTTCATCTTGGTGTTGTATGCTCTGCAAGTGTATGCGTGGTTTGCAAGCATGACTTCAGATATGTGGATGTCCTTACAAATGTACAATCAGATCATGTCACTCCTTTTACTCAAACCCTTCCTGGGTTCACAGATGTGTGACCTAACGTGGCCTATGTAATGCATGGTCAGTTTGAACTTCTTGATCTGGCTTTGCCTGCCCTGCCACTGTTCCCCACCTCACTCATTTACCCTGACCAACCTCTTGGTTCCTTAGGAACTTTTCCTGGAATATTCTTCTCCAGCCTTTTTGCCTTATTTATTCTGATTCATCCTTTGCATCTCAATGCCAGCACTGCTTCCTCAGAGGAGTAAGCCTCTTTGGAGGGTTGCTGCCTTCTCAGCCTGGGTCAGGTGGTGCTGTTCCCCCTTTCATCCCTGTGGGCTCTCCTTCATCTTCTTGTTCATCGTTTGTAATGGTACATTTGTCATGTGATTGTTTGATCTTCTGTGTCTCCCCCTAGCCTGAGGGATTCCAGAGGCAGGAAGGTGTCTGCTCACTCACCATGGCATCGCTGCCTCCAACACAGAACCTGTGCCCAGGAGGGGCTCTGAGAGCCGTCTGTCATAGGCATGAACTGACCGGTTTGCTGAGCCTAGTCTGGGGAAGTCAGCTGGCCACTCCCTGCACCCCTTGCCAAGCTCCAGTCCCCTTAGCACAGGGACTCACTCACCGGTTTGTGGATCCATTATAGCAGTAATTTGGGAGAAAGTCGAAGTTTAGCTCCCAGAAGACATGCAGGGTGATGCGGCCATAGGGGGCTGAAACATTGTGATTGGCCTCCCGGAACATGGCGTCGAAGCTGTCCAGGGTCATGTGCTTACAGAGTAGTCGATGCGTGAGCCGGTTAATCTCCAACAGCCACTCCAGCTCCTGCCCGGACAGAGAACCCACCACTGCTGAGGACTTACACGGGAACCTTACACACGTGCACTCTAGCTTCCTGATTCTTTTCCTGCAGCCTGAGGCCCCTCAGCCAACCTCCTGACTACCTGTACAGGGACTAGGCTGCCCACGTGGCATGTCACAATGCTCCCTTTTTTTTTTTTTTTTTTTTTTTTTTGAGGCTGATTTTTAAATCACTTTTATTTCAAAGGTAGATTTAATCTTCTTTTTTTTTAGATGTTGAACCATTGTTTGTAGGAGACATTGAAACATGAAAAGAAAATGTGCATCTTAAAACTGCATGATACACGGCTTCTCAACCAAACTCTTATAATTGTCCCTGAACTGCTCATACCCACAGTCATACAGTGGCACAACAGGCCCTCCACAATCAGGCCCTGAGCTCCATACCCTTCTCCTCTGCTTGTTTTAAAAAATAATTAGAATAATAATAATAATGATTGGGAAAAACATAGAAAAGATATTGAATGATGAAGTGGGGAGATTAATGTCTCTGTACTGACTGACATGCGTGGCATTCCCTTTTGAAAAAGCAATGTAATACACTGTAAAGTTATATGTAACCCAATGTAATATAAAGAAGATTATGATGATAATAAAAAGAAAAATGGGGAAAAAAAAAAGAATACCATGGGAACACAGAGAAGGATCATAGACAAGTCTGTGAGGTTTCAAAGGACTTTACAGAAGTGGTTGTAAAGGACTCTAAGAGGTTTCCCAAACAATGCTCCCTTCTTTTGAGAAATGGATGGAATTTCCAGATTAAGTGAGGACAAGATGGACATAGGGGCCACATGTCTGCCCCCATAAGGAGACCAGGAACTCTGTGTAAATTCCATGTTTGCACATGTTTGGGTAAAGCAGGCCTGCTTGCTTTCCAGTTTCTACACTGGCAAGGAGAAAGCTTATCCCTCAGTGCCGCAGGTAAAATGAAAGAAAATGTGACTCACGGCATCTCCACCCACAGAAAGCAACGTGAGCTGCACCTATGTAAGTGCTCACTGTGAGGCTGAATCATGAGCAATATGGAACTGCTGGTTTTCAGTGAACATGGTCAAATACTGGCCCTTTTATTTGACTCAGCCTGATTACCGCGCGCCAGTTTTGTGTGTGTTAACTGTGTAACGCTCATCAAGCCCTGCAGTATGGCTGCTGTCCTTTCTTTACATGGAACGGCTGAGGCTCTGAGAAGTAACTTGGAGGCAAATCCAGAAAACTGTGCTCCAAAGTGCACATTCTTTATACGTTTTTCCTCTTAGATTTGCCAGAAGGCACACGCACTCACCAGAGAGAGGCAGAAAGAGCGAGAGAGGGAAAGTGAGAAGTACTTCCCTGTAAGGGACGGTCACGTCACAATCCTTTCTCCTCCATCTCTCCCTCCTTTTGGAATTCTGGGCATACACAAACATGTGCCCAGAGTGTTTTTCAAGCTAACAAGTCCAGGACTCAAACCACACAGTCTGCCATGTGGGATCCAGTTTCCTTAACCACCATGCCATGGGCTGGTCTCAAAGTGTACATTCGTGGGAACCAGCAGTTAGCGTAATGGCTATGTCGCTGGACTCCCACGTAGTCGACCGCGGTTCGTGTCTCGGACCCGGTGGCTTACAACTCACGCCGGGCGCGTGTGCGTGCGTGCCCAAGATCCCGAGAGGAGAATGGAGGAGAAGGGATTGCGGTGTGGCCATCCCCCCTGGGGGGTGATTTCTCGCTTTCTGTCTCTATGTCTCTCTCTGTCTGTCTGGCGAGCGCACGCGCCCTATAGCGAAAAACCTCTCCAAAAAAAAAAAAAAAAGTGTACATTCGTAACCACTATTTATGGTATCCCCTATAGAAACTTTAAAAGAGTGAGGACAATCTTTAGGTCTCTTGACCAGGCAAGGTATGGCTGAAAGCCATGGGCAGGCAGTTAGCCGTTGGCTCATGAAGACCATGGACTTGTGCCAACTGTGGGCCCCGATCTTCTGGAATCCGCCTTCAGGCAGAGGGCGGAATTTGAGTGGATAATATCTGCACAAAGTGGGGCATTGCATGTGTTGGGAAGTAAAGGGAGAGTGAACTCGTCTTTGCTGCTTCAGTCTCTTGCCTGGAAGTTCCTCAATCACTGCTATCTGAAGGAATCCGCACAGTCTCACGCGGAGAGAAGCAGCTCTAATTCTGTGGCATACTAGGCTACTCCGACATTATGTTTGTTAAAAACCATCTTTAGTCAGAGGTCCAACTTATCCGGTTTCATAGAGGGGGAAAACTGAATCTTGGAAGGTTAAGTAACTTGCCCAAGGTCATACAGAGAGTACATAGCACGGCTTGGGATATGAATCCAGTCTTCTTATTCTAAATCATGCTCTCCCTGGAATACGGCCATGAGCGCTGTGAAAGTCCTTTCAAAGATAAAGATGGTTTTACAATATAAAGGCTGAAAACACATCAGCTAGGGCAGGTGACCAGATCACGGCCAGCTGAGGTGGCCAGAGGGCCAGCTTTAATGGCTGCGGCATGGAGCTCAGTGGGTCACAGGGTAGTCATATGCCAGGGGTTCGATTTCATTCTGATCGGCTACAGGGCCCCTAGAGCCCTAGCTGGAGTATAGCTGTGGTCGGATGGAAACCACAGGCCACAGTGCCAACCTTGGTACTGAAACTCTGGAACTCTGATTCTATGGCTTCAAGTTGGGGGTACAGGACTGGGTAGAAGAATGCAAACTTAAATAGCTATAGGGCCGAACAGGGCAGGTCAGTGAGACAAGCTGGGGTTGGGAGGAGTCTCGGGGGTGGACTATCTGGCATGCTGGAGGGACCCTGCCTGGACACATGTATGCTCTGTGGAGCTGCCTCTTCTGATCCTCCATCTGACTGTGGCCATGTCAGAATGGAACTTAATGGTAGCTGGTCCTTCCTGGAATTTTCCAAAAGAAGGTCAATTATGTAGGTTTCCATTCCAGAATGGCAGCCAGAAGAATGATTTTTCCAGTCACTGTACACAGAAGTGAATGTAGGGCAGAAATACGGAGTCCGTTTTCTGCTTCCGCCTCTTAGAGCACAGCTAGTGCGACGATCACTTACGGTAGTAAATAATAAATGGGGTGAACACTAATGAGTTTATTTCTAAGAGCACGTGCTCCCTGTCACACTGCAGTGCCCTGTTTCCTAAGAATACACTGAGGAACAATTTGGGCATGTGCACTCAGTGGACAGAGAGAGAGAGAAAGGGAGAAAGCATCCTCATGGGGGAATGGTCCCACCACAAATCCTTCTCCCCCATTTCTCCATCCTTTCAGGACTTTGGACAGGCACGTATTCTGTATATTTCTCAAGCCACTGGGTCTGGGACAAAAACCATGCAGTCGGTCAAAAAAAAAAAAAAGGGAACCAGCAGTTAGCGTAATGGCTATGTTGCTGGACTCCCACGTAGTCAACCACGGTTCGCGTACCGGACCCGGTGGCTTAAAACTCAGGCCGGGCGCGTGTGCATGCGTGCCCAAGATCCCGAGAGGAGAATGGAGGAGAAGGGATTGCGGTGTGACCATCCCCCCGGGGGTTGGTTTCTCGCTTTCTGTCTCTATGTCTCTCTCTGTCTGTCTGGCGAGCGCATGCACCCTATAGCGAAAACCTCCCCCCCCCAAAAAAAAAACCAAAAAAACCCAAAAACCATGCAGTCGGTCATGTGGGATTCAACAACCTTCACTACCAAGCCATGGACTGGCCCTTAAGGAATAATTTCTACAATTCTTAGATTTTCTTTTTTTTTTTTAAGAGAGATTTTTGTTATAGAGTACATGCACTCACTAAAGAGACAGAGAGAAAGAAAGTAAGAAATCACTCCCCCAGGGGTGATCTTCTCCTCCATTCTCCTCTTGGGATTTTGGGCACATATGCACACACACCTGGTGTGAGTTTTATATATAAATATATATATATATGTGTGTGTGTGTGTATATATATATGTGTGTGTGTGTGTGTGTATATATATATATATATTTAATTATTTTATTTAACCTTATTTATTTATTTTTCCCTTAACTAGAGCGGGCCAGAGAGAGAGCCTAAAAAGCCACCAGACCTGGGACTCAAACCACGGCCAGCCAAATGAGAGTTCAGCGCCCTCAACCACTACTCCACCTGCTGGCCCCTCCCAACCTGGTGTGAGTTTTAAGCCACAAGGTTGGGGACTCAAACCATGGTTGACTACATGGGACTCCAGCAACGTAACCATGGTGCCATCTACTGGTCCCTGGTTTCCATTTTTTTTAAAGACGGGGTCTTTCCATGTCCTGCTCCTCCTGCTTCCGCCTCTTAGGTGGAACTACAGGCATATACCACTGTGCCTGGCTCTCTTTCAGACAGCGTCTCGCTATACTGCTCAGGCAGCCTTGTGCTCATGGGTCTCCTGCCTCCGCTGCCTGGCCTCTGGGATTACAGGTGCTCACCACAGCATCCAGCTGTGTGTTGGACTAGGAATTGAAGCCAGATATCCTACCTGGTTCGAGTCTGTGGAGTATGGCATCTTAGCAGAAAGTGCCACTGTGGCTGGGCCTATTCTGTGATTTTTATCAGTCTCACAGTAAGTACCAGAGTTTACAAGGGAGACCAACAGAGTCCTCGACTATGTGACATAGGGGCTGCTGGAAGATCTGCTTCTCCCTCCATGTTATGATACACAAACTGCATTTTACATCACATTTTTTGATTTGTTCTTCTGGCCTTCAAGGCATGGAAATGGTTTATAAAACAACATGAGCAGCAGGGGGGGCCTTCAACGGTGATCTCAGCTTTCTACTATGCAGACGGCTGTGTGGTCTCAGGCAGGTGAGAAGAGCAGAGGCCTCAAAACCAGGCACAGAGAGGCCTGATGAGCCATACACAGGAAGGAGGTGGGACCTACAGGAAGGAGGTGGGGCCTGCAGCAAGTGGAGAGCCCAGCCTGTCTAACAAACTTCTAGTCACTTTCGGCCCCTGCTGCCACCTGGGAATGCCTGTCTGGTGTAGCCAGAGCTTCTGAAGTTTTACTCCAATTCTTCCAAATGTTAAATGTTGGCTCAATATTACAAATACATTATGCAGCCCAGACAAAACACAGCCCACAGTCTGCCGGTTTTCAACTTCAGTACCAGAGCTTGCTGGGAGACCATTTGCTTCAGCCATGTAAAGCGAGACAACTTCCCACATCTCTCAACCACTCCCAGCTCAGAATCAAGTCACCTCCCCAGCTCAGAATGATGTTTTTTTTTTTTTTTTTTTTAATTTATTTATTTGCATTCATTCACTGAACATCATTACAGCATACAAAATGAGATTTTCCATCCAAAGTACACTATATATTGTCTCAATCAAGCACATCAACAAACATGTTATTGTCAGTAAATGATCTTCCATTTCTTGTCTTCTGTATGTTTTGCTTTTTTTTCCCCCCATCCTTGATTCTCTATCTCTTACCCTCTGCCATCTCCCACTCTCCTCCCACAGTCTCTGGTATCTATGTTTGCTTTCTATACTGTTTTCTCCTTACATTTTATTGTATCGCCAAAGACCCTAATCAATCCAAATACCCTCATAGCAAACACAGGTGATACCCACATTTCCATGAACACAAGTCTTACTTTACGCATCCTATAAAGTAGCACCTAGCTGTGGCTACATATCCTACTGTGGTCATTGAATATATATATATATTTTTTTTCTGAAACTTTTTTTTTTGTAACTCAATTTACATTCCTTCCCTAAGCTTCATCACAGCATACAAAATGCAATCTCCCATCCAGTACACACTGCATAGTGATACAATCATGCACATTACAAAAAATTTTCCATTACTAGTTCCTAGAATTACTTCCACCCCTCTTTCTGACCCTCTGTCCCTTCCCACCCTCCTCTCACACCACCTCCGGTGTCTACAATTGTCCTTCATTCCCTTCCCACCCACATTGCATTGATCACACAATTTCCTACATAATCTAACTACTTTCAGTGGTGAGTTCACTCATTACTACTAAGAAAACCAGTTTTAACTTAACTCAAAGAAATGCCAAGGAACAGAATGATGTTTTTAAAGGGAAAGGAAGGGTCACGGGAAGCACATGTCTACACCTGTTTCTTACAAGGCAAGTGGGGGCCATCCTAACACACGGAAGAACATTTCCCTCAGGTCTCTTCGTGGGCTTCACGGATAACAAGTGCTGGGAGGGGCACTGCCCCGCCCTGGCAAGCTTTCATGGCTTGTTTTGATTTTGTTTCCAGCTAAAAGAACAGTCAGTGCCTTTCTAGGTACGGAAAGAGGCCACAGACACACGCATGCCTGAATCATTTGTTCCCCAAGAGATGCTCATTATTGGAAAGCCAGAAGATACAAACAAAAACGAGGAAAACAAAGAATCTCACCAATAGCTCATTTTCTCAAAATTAAGTTGGCCAAATGATGTCACCGCAGAACGAGTGCTAGACTACAGTCTCCTGAAGGAAGCGATTCAGGACTTGGGTGAGAAGTTACCTTGAGCAGGTCCTCTAAGCCATGCTGCTGCAAATCACCCAAGAGCACCGCACTGCTCCCTCAATTCCTCGTCCTCTCGTCTTTCTTCAAACGCCATCTTTCACAGAGTGCTTACTATGTACAAAGAACCTCCAAAGCTCTTTGCAGGCAGTATCTCCTTTTACCCTTATAATAACCCTTGGGGTAGATTCTAATATTTCCTCCATTTTGTAGATGAGGAAACAGGCTTGGAGAAGCTAAGTAACTTGCCCAAGATCACCCAGTGTGGGACTAAGACTGGGACCCCAAGTCTGCCTGACTCAAGAATTCTAGTTCTCCCTTAGTCAGTCTATTTTTAACCACGTTGTCCATTTAAAGAAAATGAAAACAAAAATGTTTTATTTTGAAATAATTTTGAACTTACAGAAAAGCTGTAAAAATAGCAGAATTCCTGCATATCCTTTACGTACCTTCTTTGATGTTAACATAATGTCTAACTGTAGTAAAACTGCCAAAAGTAGGAAATTTTAAAAAATTAACTTATTTTATTATTACTGTAATTATTATGTTTAGGTTTGCTATAGGGTACATGCACTTATCAGAAAAAAAGAGAAAGAGAAAGAGACAGAGAGAGAGAGAGACAGGGGGGTGGAGTAAGAAAGCAAGCCAACAGGTCTGGGACTCGAACTGCCGCCAGCCATGAGAGAGTCCAGTACCTTAACCACCACACCACTAGCTGTCCCCCAAAAGTAGGTAATTAATTTTTGTACAATACCATTAAATGAATGACAGACTTTACTCAGATGTCACCAGTTTTTCCATGAGGGTCTTTTTTCTATTCTAGGACCCAACCCAGGATTCTACACAGCACTTAGCTGCCATAGTCCTTATTCCTCCTAGATTTGTAATCATTTTCAGCCTTTCCTTGTCTTTCGTGACCTGAATACTTATAAAAAGTTTTTTTTTTTTTTTTTATAGAACAATACTGTGATATTTTCTCATGATTAGTTTGAGATCACACATTTTGGCAAGAAAACATGAGAGCAACAATAATGTATCTCATTATTGGTGATATTAACCTTGATACTTGGTTAAGATGGATGGCATCAGTCAGTTTCTCCATCGTACAGTCACTACTCTTCCATTTGTAAACAATTAATAACTGGCGAGATAGGATGAGACTGCAAATATCCCGCTTCTTCTCAATGTTGAATTTTTTATTGTGGTAAGATATATGTAACATAAAACACTTCAGTATATGATTTGATGGCATTAAGTACATTCTCACTATCGCGCAACTATCACCATCCATCTCTAGAACTAAAAGTTATCTTTGCCCACTGAAACTCTAGATCCTGTAAATACGCGCTCTTTTCCCTGGCAACCACGATTCTACTTTCTGCCTCGGTGAATTTGTCTGGGTTAGAAATCTCATTTAAGAAGATTCACACAATAGTCTCTCAAAGTTCCACCCACTAATTTTAGCATCCAATGATGGATCTTGCCCATAATAATTATTACCATGCTATAATGGTGAATTTCCAGTTGGTGACAGAAGAGCATTAAGCCAACTGCGGGGTCCTTCTGGACCTGTACTACTCCACATCCATTAAGTTAAGCTTCTTGTGCAACCCTCTCAAGCTTCTTAGGACCACTCGCCTGCTAGTGTGGCTCTGCAGGATCCCATTAACCAGCAGCTGTGTCTGAGGACCAGCTATCTCAGAGATCTCAGATCGCTTTCCTCCCCAATCAGGACAAAAAGATTACTCTCTTTCTACTTAAGTCTTTATTTTCCTTGCTCCATTTAACTGGCCCAGTACAGTTAAACAATCCCCAGAGAAGCTCCTAGTCCGAGGAACCCCAGATTAGAAGTCCCACCGGCCCTCAGTCTCTTACCACAATGGAGGTCAGATCCTCACTCTCAAAGCGGCTGATGGCCTGGTCCAGGGATTTGTACATGGCGGCAGAAATGCGCTGGGTGATGAGTCTGTTCAAGTCGATCGATCTACCCAACAGCTGGATAGGAGGGAGAAACGTTACTTAAGACTCACACAAGACACCTGACAACTGAATGAAAGGCATTAATAGGAAGTCCAATTAAATTATAAAGAACATTACTAGGAAAATGAGGACTACATGAAAAAAACAGCATTGTTAAGTTTCCTGAGAATAATTCTATTCTGACTTTTTAGGAGAAAGTCTTTGTTCTTAGAAGATAGGGGCTGAAGCACTCAGGGGTGAAATTCCATGATATCTACAACTTATTTTCAAATGGTTAAGAAAAAAGTATATGTATATTAACACACACACACATTCACACACGTGCACAGGGTATACATGCGGAAAAGAAAATACATAAATGAGAAAGAGGACGTGAATTACAGATGATAAAACATTAATAATCATGAACCTGGCCAAAGGGTGGAAGAATATCCACTGTATTATTTTCCTTTTTGTTGTTTTGGAGAGGTTTTTGCTATAGGGCACGTGCGCTCGCCAGACAGAGAGACAGAAAGTGAGAAATCACTCCCCAGGGGGGACGGCCACGCTGCAATCCCTTCTCCTCCATTCTCCTCTCGGGATCTTGGGCACGCACGCACACGCGCCCAGCGTGAGTTTTAAGCCACTGGGTCCAGGATGTGAACCGCGGGCGACTACATGGGAGTCCAGTGACATAGCCATTACGCTAACTGCTGGTCCCCCCCCTTTTTTTTTGTTTTTGAGAGGTTTTTGCTATAGGGTGTGTGCACGCACCAGAAAGACAGAGAGAGACAGAGAGACAGAAAGTGAGAAATCACCCCCCAGGGGGGATGGCCATGCCTCAATCCCTTCTCCTCCATTCTCCTCTCAGGATCTTGGGCACACATGAACACGCGCCCGGCGTGAGTTTAATCCACGGGTCTGGGACTTGAACAGTGGTCTACTACATGGGAGTCCAGTGACATAGCCATTACGCCAACTGTTGGTCCCCTACTGTATTATTTTTCAACTTCCCTGTAGGCTTGAAATATGAAAAATCAAGGAAAAATACATGAACAGAGGCTTAAAGCAGGCTCTGGCTTCCCCACCACGCTTCTGCTGACGTCCTAAATATAGCCCTGAGTCCTTCCAGAATCGTTCCTGTGCTCAATTCAGTCACCAGGGAACGGCAGCCACCTCAGCAATGGCCTACTTTGTGCCTTTATGGGGGTAAATTAAAAAGCAAGAGGATGAAGAACAGATCACAGGGTGAGAAATACAGCTTAAGATAATTTCCACTGGGGTACCCGTGGGCATTATTGCAGCCACTCTGCAGGTAATAATGAACGTTTATTGAGGACTTGCTGTGTGTTCTGCACTTTGCTAGGTGCCAAATGATTATTCTTAACTATTTTATTTTTCTGACTTCCCTTTTGGGATAAAGTTTTGGGATAAATTATATACTGACTAGGGCCCCTGACAGCCATCTCATGCACATATAAGCCCTCAGTATTTAATATCCTGTGGTTAATTGGGGCTGTGTTGTAACTGATAGCAGCAATCTTCTGAGCAGTTGAAGGGAAAGTTCTCACTGAGCTCCTGCATCGGCAGAGGCAAAAATGCTGTTTTCTTCCTCTCACGAGTCTATTTTTCCTTGGATTTCTCACAGGGGGAATGTCAAGCATTTCTAGGGTAAACTCCTTTTCATCTCAGTCATTTACTCAGCCTCAGCCCTGCCCCTTCACAAAAACCAAGGACTATAGGGACCAGCAGTTGGCATAATGTTATGTCGCTGGACTCCCATGTAGTCGACTATGGTTCGAGTCCCGGACCCTGTGGCTTAAACTCACTCCAAGCGCATGCCTGTGTGTGCCCAAGATCCCAAGAGGAGAATGGAGAAGGGATTGAGACATGGCCATGCCCTCTGGGGGTTGATTCCTTGCTTTCTGTCTCTCTCAGTCTTTCTGGCAAGCATACACGCCCTATAGCAATAACCTCTCTCAAAAACAAAACAAAACAAAACCAAAAACAAAAAAAAAAAAAAACCAGGGATTATGTAATAGGTACCCAGAGATCAGTGTATGAAGGTCATTTTGCCACCAGGCTGCCCAACAGGAGGACGGAAAGGACCAAGGTCTGTTGGGGCATCTCTTATTTCGTCCGTTCGGCTCACAACACTTAGAAACAGGAATATGTTTATGTTTCTCAGTTCTCATCAGCATCTCTTCTATGTCTGGGGTCAAATGTTTACAGAAACCAACCGCACAACCCTTGGTTTAACCTAATATGCTTCATTCCAAAGGCAAGCAGCCCCTTTTCACTTCTACTGGCATTGGACTCTGCTCGGGGAGAGATTCGCCTGTCTCTGAGTGGTAATCCTGACTGAAAAAAGTGGGCTATGGCTTCTGATGGGAAGGTAAAGGTTGTGATAGCCACCACTTGTTGGATGTGAGCTGAAGAGCAGTCGACAAATCTAGAACTTGACCCAAAGGAAGGTCTTTTGTGTTTGTAAGATTCTGAGGCTGTTACACCTGGGCCTCACTCAGGGCAGACAGCTCTCAGTCCTGATTTCTGATCTCCAAACTCACTTCATAGCTACTCTATCATGCCCATTTCATCTCCCTGGGGCTTTTTTTTTTTTTTTTTTTTTTTTTTTTTTTGGTCATACCTGGACATGTCTCTGTTTCAACAGTGTTTCATAGCGGTTGGACGGTGGGTATGGAATGATGACTCCATAGTTCTTACATTCAGCTCTAAAACGTTTGTCCAACAGGACACTGGAAAGGATAAAGGGGAAACAAGTTAGTAAAATGACAATGAATGGTACTCCACAGTCTGGCCACCTCTATTTCAGACCATAGAATCTATCCCAGGAACCACTGTCTTACGTATTTTAAATGTAATTGTTTTCTGCTCTAGAGCAAAGTTCTGCAAATTTCTTATGAGTCACAGAAGTTCAATATGTGAAACAGGGTTCCTACATTAGAGATAGGCAATGCAGAAGTTGAGCCACTTTCCTCTTATTCATGTACCACAAAAGCAATTGAGTGCACGCTTGGTATTTCCCAGAGAACATTCTAGGTACCAGGCACAAAGCCCCTCTCTTCTGGGAGCTTACATTCTAGCGAGGAGAAACTGATAATCTAAAAGTAAAGAAATACATTTCAGACAATAGTCAGCCTCTGCGTAGTGTTTATCATTCAGGAGGTACTACAAACACGTGGTCATTTTCCATCTGACAATGACCTGTGAGTTCAGTGCAATATTAGTATCTTTCACACTGTGTAAATTATAAAATGGCAAGTGACTTGAAAAATAATAAAATGGGATCATAGGATCATTTGGAGTAAGGAATTCAGGAAAGTCTCTCTAAAGAGGTTTGTTAGCCAGAGGACTGAATGATAAAAATGGAAAGGTCTGGGTGACACTACTACAGACACAATAAGCTTGCTATGTTTGAGATAAAAAAAGATGGCCAGTGAGGATAAAGGGCAGGGCATGCTAGAGAGAGTGGTATAAAAATGAATTTATAATGTTATCTAGCGAGATCATGTGAGGCTACATAAGCCAGAGTAAAGAGGTAAGATGTGGGGCCAGTAAATGGCATAGAGGCTACGTTGTTGGACTCTCACATGGCCAATGGCAGTTCAAGTCCTAGACCCAGTGGCTTGAAACTCACATTGGGTGCGTGTGCAGGCATGCCCAAAATCCCAACAGGAGAATGGAGGAGAAAGGATTGTGGTATGGCCAACCCCCCAGGGAATAATTTCTCGCTTTCTGTCTCTCTGTCTCTCTCTGTGTCTCTGGCAAGCACATGTGCCCAATAGACAAAATCTCTCTAAAACAGATAAATAAGTAAACAAACACTAAGAGGTAAGATGTAACTGGACATAACTGGACACCATGGAAAGGTTTTAAGTCGGAAGGAGACAGAATCTAATTCACACTGTCCACTACAGGAGTCATCAACCACCTATGCTAATTATTGAACATTCATGGTTGGTTCACATTAAGATATGCTGTAAAATATATCCTAGGTTTGAAAACTCAGATTTAAAAAGGAAAAAACTCTTTAATAAGTTTATATTGATTATATGTGTTTGTTTTTTGTGAGAGAGATTTTTGCTATAGGGCACGTGGGCTTGCCAGAGAGACAGAGAGAGGCAGAGAGACAGAAAGCGAGAAATCATCCCCCGGGGGGGATGGCCATGCTGCAATTCCTTCCCCTCCATTCTTCTCTTGGGATTTTGGGCACACACACATACCCACCCAGCATCAGTTTTAAGCCACTGTGTCAGAGACTCAAACCATGGTCTACTATGTGGGAGTCCAGTGACGTAACCATTATGCCATCTACTGGTCCCATATATTGATTATATGTTGACATTATAGTATGTGAATATGTTGGGTTAAGGAAAATATATTATTAAATTAATGTCACCTGTTTCTTTTTAAAAAATGGCTACTGAAAAATGGAAAACAACATCTGTAGTTCACATTTGTGGCTGCATTTTATCTCTAATAGATGGGACTGACCTAGGCCATCCTTTCCCTCCTGTGCTTTCTCCAAGTCTTCCAACCTCCCTAGCCTCACCCTAACTCTGCTTTCCACACTTAGGAAAACCACTGGCTTTATAGGGAAGGGGGTAGACTAAGGGTTGCATTTCAGTTGAAGACAGTTTGTAAACTAAGCACATAGAGGACTAACGAAATACATAAGAGGACTCAGGGTTACTCAAGCCTGTGTTTGCTTACACAGTGGGTCAGCATATTTGGACTCATAGTAGTCTTAGAGAAGCTGGAAGCCCAGCTCACTTCTATAACTACATCCTATTCAATCCACTGACACTTTCACTGACAGCTTTGTGAAAGGTTGTGTTCTCCGTCTTTTCCCTGAAAACTAAGTATCTACTGTCTATACTTTCCATTTTTCAGGAGCCATGTGCTTTATTTAATGCACATCCTATGTTAACAGAACTTGCATGTGCTGTGTATTTCTCCCACCTGAAATTTATCAGAGCAACTCTAGCTGTTATAAGCAAAAATGAAGCAAATCCTTTTTTCTAGAAAAAAAAAAAATCTACTGAGGTAAAGAACTATCTTTAAAATCGTTGGTAAATTTGGATTTCCTGTAAGAAAGGAAATATCTATCTATTAAATGTTAGGTTCATCTCTGTTATTGGTTCTAGAAACACAGGAATCCATGGAGATCTGTCTATACACTGGTAATGCCAGTGAACTCTAAAAATGTGACATGTCTCTGACCCAGGCTTCTTTACTGGCCTCTTATCTGGTTTTCACACACCTCTTCTTGCTCACTTCCAATCCATTCTCCACACTTTTACAAGTGACTTCTAAAAATAAAAATTGAATCAGGTCACGACTATACTTCTGAGCCTATAACATGACGTTCCATTCCCCCTAGGGTAAATGCCTACAAGCCTGGCACGGCTATCCACTCTACCTCTCCAGCTTTACCGTGCAGCCTGCTCCCTCTTGTGGCCACGAATTAAACATTTACATGGATTCATTCACAGTAATCCTCTCGACAGCAGAATGAAGTAGGTCTACTATTGTTATACTTCCCCCACGGCGACTTTATACAGGTAGATTTTTTTGCCTGCAGTTTCCTGCTTTACCCTTCACCTAATTTTACTTAGCTCCTACCAACTTCAGATAAGAACTCTGATGTTACTTCTCCAAGATGGCTCTTTTAGTCCCCCACCTCAAAGACTAGTTCAGGTTTAACTGCCATATATTCTTATATTTCAGTGAGCTTTTCCTTCACAGACGGCACATAGCCTTCTCTTTCCCGGTCCACTCAATGGTTTCTGTCAACGTCGTCTTCCCCACTGGACTGCAGGCTCCCTGAGAGCAACATCTAACTGCTGTTTTCCTTCCCGTGTTGCAACACCCAAGCCAGCCCCACAGATTGCTGCTTCCTCAGGTATTAAAGAAGGCAGGTGGCAGCAGAGCCCCGCATCCTCCAGGTGGTGATCTGCAGAAAGACGCTGCTCAGCCCGACGCTCTCCTACCTGCCAGCCATGGCTTTGTAGTAAGCAAAGATCTGATCTGCCAGCTTGTAGACAAACTGATCAAAACACAGGTTCACCTGGTGAGGAGGAAGCAAGAATGTCAGTGGTGTCCGTCTACTTTATTACAGAAACGCAGGCAAAGGAAACAGGGCATCTGGGCAGGACTGCCCAAAGCATGTCTGGGCAAGGTGCTCGCAAGGGAAAAATCGAACTTTGTGGCCAAGTGAGTTGGGGAAGTTTCCTTCCTTGTTCTCGAGGTCCTCAGCAGAGCAGATAAAGTTCAGACAGGCTGCTGAGAAACTGACCTCCCCAACGCTGCCCCCTTCTTGACGTTATAAGGCAGCCTGCCAGGGACGAATGCAGCCGATGGGCCTCCATATCCTGTAGTTCATCCAGGTTGCATATCTTTTATCCGAAGTGACTGGGACCATGAATTTCTTTGGATGTCAGATTTTTTTTTCAGATTTTGGAATATTTATAAATAGGAAATGAGATAACTTTTAGGCATGAGACCCAAGTCTGAACATGAAATTCCCTTATGGTTCCTATCTATCGTATACAAATAGCCTGACTATAAATTTATACAGTATTTTTATACTGCAGCGTTTTTAACTGTGACTCATCAAAGCGAGGTCAGGTGTGGGATTTTCTATTTCTATTGGGTTCTTGGAAAAGTCCTGACACATTTTTGCATAGAAAAATACATCATGATTTTCCGACCAACCTAATAGCATCATGTCAGCACTCACAGAGTTTCAGATTTTAGAGCATTTCAGACTTCCTAACGAGGGACGCTCGACCTGTATGAGTCAGCGAACCCTCCAGCCTTCCTGTCCACCTCCTCTCTTCTCCTTTCCTTTTCCTTTGCTTTGCAAATTTGATTATGAAGAAGCTGATGGTCATTAGAAATGTAAACCCCCCCTTTTTCAAATGTTGCTTAAGCCCTTTTGGTTTTTAATGTGCAAAGTCTTGCCATTTCAGGGTTCTCATTATGTCAGTGTAAATTGTGATGCTCAGGTGAGAAGATAAGGGCACGCCAGACATACAGAATCAAACCCAAATCCTGTGCAACGGCAGTGCCAGCTCTGTGATGCTGGAAGCCACGTGGAAGACCAGGGTTTGGCTCCTGGTTCAACCCGTGCATGTTAGGTGTGCCTGTTTGTGATCCTGGCTGGCTGGGAAGGCTTAGGGAGGAAAGACACAAGAGACCATTCTGAGAGTGCTTGTCTCTCTCTCTCATAAAGCAAATAAAACTTAAAACAAAAAACCCAATTTCTCCAGTGATGGCGAAGAGCAGAAATGGCCAAGGGTGAGACTTCACAGAAATGGAGTGGTGGCAGCAGAGGGCACAGTATAACTTCAAAGGAAACACATCAGGTTTAGGTGATTCATCTTTGATTCTTGGCTTCCTAAGGTTAATGCTTTATTCAAAGGCCCTTCACATCTTTCATCTTACATGCACATATTATACACAACACAAATACAGTGTTGCATGTAATGCTGTCCTCATACCCTTGGTAGCAGGCCCCTGCCCTGGGCTTTGAGCTTCAAGAGTCCCCAGCAGACCCTCCTTCAGGCAAAGAATCTACAGGGTCTAAATGGGGGTATTCACTCATAGCCCATTCCCCTTCTAGGGCCAGGTCTGGGTAGCCTTACCCAAACTAGACATGGCCCAAGCCCCTTCCAGGGCTATGTGTTCATTTCCCTGGGTCCACCTCCCTGAGGGGGGACTGTACTTCAGGTACCGCTAGATCTCCAGGTTGGCCATGAGGTCACTGTAAGCAGACATGGCAGACAAGGCTTGGGTATTCACACGTGTGCCCTTCATGGTACAGGGTTGCGGATGAGAAGAGAAAGGGAGCAGACCACAAACTGGGGGTCTCCGCTGTACTTCTGCCCATTGCCCTCAAGTGTTACACAGGTCCCTTGCGATGATCACGATGGTTATGAAGCTCCCTTATCCAGTCCCCACTTTGTGCTAATAGTGAGAGGTTTGACAAGTCTGGAATTTGGGAACACAATTATAGGAACAAGAGGAGAAGCACATACCTCAGCTTCGATCTCATCGTACAGGAACTGCTTTTTAAACTTGGTCAGCGCATAGTAGGCACTGTCATTGTACAGATCCAAAGGGTAGAGCACGTACCTGGAGAGGCAAAGACAAGGGCTAGCAGCGTACCAAAGATCAGCCTTACGGAAGATGGCTCTACACTTGCTTGGGAAATAGAGCTGGGTGAGGAGAAGAGGAAGTTCAGAGTTAGGAAAGACAAGCTTCCAGCCCCTTCAGAGTCCCATAATTCCACCACTCAGGAATGACTTCCTTTATGGTCTGCCCAAAGAAATCAGAAGTCCATAATGCTAAGAAAACCAAGGCCTGAATAAAGTAGTCTGGGATTAAAACAAATCAGGGGGCAGTGAAGAATATTAGCTTTTGATCCCAGAGGCGATTGTTTTCTAAGCACAGCTATCACGGGGCTGACAAAGTCTAGGAAGGGCAGGTGTGCTGGAAGACTTCGGAGTCTGTCTTCGAAGCTGAGTCACATGGCATCGTGTGGCCTGACCCCAGCCTGAGCTCTCCCCGTCACGGGCATACTGCCTCATCTTTATCAGCTCAGGCTCCCTTAGGCAAAGAACAGAGCTCACTAGCAAACTTTCCTGCACCCTGGGAACCCCTGGCTGACCCCAGGCCTGCTTCTTACTCCATCATGGAAGGTTCTTTGGTTTCGAGGATATGGTCGGTGAGAATCCAGGGCATGGACATCTCAATGGGGAACTGGATTCGTCGACCCATGGTTAATTCCAGGAAGAATTCTCGGAACCAGAGCTGGGACAGGTCGCAACACTGCTGCAGGGCTTCTGAAAGGACAAGGGAAAGAGCCATGGGCTACAGGTTGGAAGCACCTAAGGTTCGTGATTCTGGTTGTTCTGTATATTTTTATTGTTTTGATTGTCACTGTGCTAAGTCCATAGCAGGTTCTTTCTAAGTACTGATTAGAAGATCTTGCTCTCTGGGGCCTGCAGGTGGCATAATAGTGAAGACACTGGACTCCCCACATGGCTGACCAGAGTTTGAGTCCCAGACCTGGTGGCTTGAAAGTCATGCCAGGTATGTGTGTGTACATGCCCAAAATCCCAGAAGGAGAATGGAGAAGAAGGGATTGTGGTGTGGCCATCCCCCCAGGGGGGGGTGAGTTCTCACTTTCTCTCTCATTCTCTCTGTCTCTCTGGAAAGCACCCTATGGCAAAAATCTTAAATATATATATATATATTTCGCTCTCTTATGCCTAGAGACTAGCCTAATGGGTTTCTAAAAATCAGCATTTGTGAAGCTTCATGGACATTGGTGCTGCACTGGGGAGGGGCATGTAGGGAGGCGATGGTGACATCTCAGAGCTTTAGATGCCCTGATAATTTCCATCATCTCCTTACAATGTCATCCTGCAAACCTATAATCTATGTGTGGGAAGTGTGCCTACTAAACAAACACAGTGTTGCCCAGTGCCCCCTTTCGACAGGATTGTGGCTCCTGGACCCTGCAGGTGTGGCAGTTCTGGGTCCCTTACTGTACAGAGGATTCACAGCCCCATCCTGGGCTCCTCCTTAATGGAGAAGTTTGTGGTGTCTGCTAACATCACTCTTTTCGGTACCAGCAGACACGCTCAGACCATGTGGCTGGATGTAGCCCCTCCTCCTCCCTCTCCTCTCCATCCTGGACATGTACCCTACCAAAAGAAAGAGGAATAATCAACAACACAGGACTGGGAGTGCCGACGCTGCCTCTGCCGGGAGCAATAAGCACTCCCCAGCTCAGAGCTGCTGAGGACAGAAGGCAGGTCCAGTGCTTCGTGAGTCTGTGCATATGTATTCCTGTCAAGATCCTCCTCTGCTAAGGACTCCGTGACAAACTAGCCACAAATGTGTACCGTGCCAATCTAGCTAAGTCAGATAGCTACACTGAGCCTGGCCTGGCCTACTGCCCAAAGCCCACCAAAGAGTGTGTGTTTTTTCCTTGGTGGCAAAATGTGCCCCTCGGGTAAGCAATCTTGTCTCTTTGCAACCTCCAGCCCGATCATCTTCGGGAGCTGGGAGCTCTTCCATCCCACGCCAGGAGCTGCAGCTCACCACTAATGTTGAGCAGATGCGTGAAGAAGAAGGACTGTTTGTGGAAGTCCTCTATGGCGAGGACAATGGGCCCATCAAGGCTGCTTCTCAGGGTCTTCTTGGAGCCACTTTTGTCTGCGATGAGGGACTCGAGCATGGTCCGCACCATGTACAGCTTGAAAAGAAAGAAAAGTGGGAAGGTCAGGAGCTGGCTCTCCTCCAGGGGGGAAGGTTGCTTTGTGCTGCATTTATTTTTAACTTTTTTCTTTAGATATCTGCTCTTAAAAAGCATCGTCTTAAGGTAGCACCAGTTCAAGGTTGGAGAAGTCAATCTGGAACTGTGAAACCCTTCAAGAGGGGGAAGGCCCAGCCTGGGAAGGGCATTCTGCCCAGGGCCCTGTGGCCCTCCTGGGTCGGTGGACCTGGTGGCACCAGGTAGTTCCAGCCCAGGGAGAGGTTCCTGCCCGCTCTGCTCAGCCAAGTGTGTGGGCATCAGAGGTAGAACCTCATTGCTCATCACTCTGGAGTCACTCCCTGTTTTCCCAGAAGGTCGTGGTAGCACCATAGGTGTAGAACTGGACTGGGAATCAAAAGACCAGGGCTCGAGGCCGGGCACTGCTGCTGAGTTGCTGTGTGACCTTAGGCAACAAAGTTCCCACTCTGGGCCTCAGTTGTCTTATCAAACAAAAGGGAGCTGGACCAGGTAGTTTCCATACCGGTCCCTTTCAGCTGTAACACTCTAAGGAACTGTGAAATCCAGTAAAACCAGAATGAGCACCCCCTCCCATATCTCAAGCATCTGACCCTCTGCGTTTGGAATGCATTAGTGAGCGATGGCGCCCTCTGGTGGCGTGAACTGCTTTGCGCAGCCTGCCGAAATCCTGGGTGAAAAGCAGATTAAGGGTGGTACTTACACAGGAGGCTACTAGGCATTTAACTCCTGCTTACAGAGTGCCTTAAGTGCAAAGGGCGCAAGTGCGGTAGGGCGGTTCTCTTTGCTAATCTAGATCTTTCCACACCATTTGTCTTTGAATCTTAGGGCTGGAAGGGGCCTTGAGAAGCCAGGCTAGTCCACTCCTGCTGCCTCCTCGAGCAGGGTACCCAAACCAACCCAGCCAGGCGGTGTGATACCAGGGATCGGCAGCCTCTTCGGCCCTGTGTGCCACCAGTGGGGTGAAACAAAGCCCTCGGGGACCACTGGCAGGCCTACGACATAGATAGGAGAGAAGGAAGAGGGAATGGGAGGGCAGGAGAGACAGGGAAGAGGGAGAGAGAGAAAGAGAGAGAGAGAGAGAAAAGCAAGAGGTATTGTATACGGTGGGAAAGCCGTCGCGACACTAGGGGTCACCTCTGAGATGCTCCAACCTCCCAACAACCACACTCGTCTCGGCTGCCTCGGGGTCTTCTCTAGGACCTTGCCCACCACGCGCCTGGTCAGGCCACGCAGCCACAGAGACGCGAGACACACCAGCCCTACCGCAGGACTGTCCTGAATGGTGCAGGGGCGACCGTGGCTGCTGGCTGGCTAGACAGTCCACCGTCTGCAGCCCTCGCCGGGCACAACTCGTCATCCCTAGAACCGAGACGCACGTTTCTAATGGCATCCTTTTGGGCCCTTGAAGAAAGGATTCATCGCGTCCAGTCTGCTGTGGGTGCTGGCTGAGGGGTATCACATCCTAGCTCCTGGAAAACCGGTTTCATCTGGGAGGATGAACTCTCCCCTTCTGCTTTGATTTAACAGAGAAAGTCTCTGTCCCGACTCTGGGAGATGCCTGTGTCTAGCCGTGTTCCCAAGGGCCATACGAGAGCCCTGGGTGGGAGTCAGGAGACCTGGGTTCTTGTCTCACCTCCACCTGGGACTCACCCTGTGACTTGGACAAGTCACTTCCCCTCTCTGAACCTCAGTTTCCCCAGCTGGAAAATAGGGCAAGGGACAACTTTGTCACTCAGAGCTCTTCAGCTCTGGCTGTCTAGGAGTCCATCAGCTCTGTCTGTGCCACCTAATGTGGCTGGGTGGGGGCTGGGGAGACTTCACTGATGGTGACCCTCCCCCTCACATTGTCAGCATGAGATTCTGGCTCTGTCTCCCTCGGTTTCTCTCTGTTCCCTCTGCCTGTTGCTCTCTCTCTCTCTCTCCCTCTTGTCCTTCTTTCCGGTTTCTCTTGGGCCTTATCTGTCTCCTCCTCACGTAAGCCTCAGGACTTGCACCACCAGGGCATACTAGGCTGGAAAAGCCTTTGACCCTTGACATTCCACAGAGCTGTTCACAGATCCTCCTTGGGATCTTCCACACCCAGCAGGTGGGACTGTGCACTGCCCTGAGGGGGCAGTGAAGCCACAGGAAGTTCTGCTGACCCGACTGAGAAGTCGCCTGGCCCCTCCCGTCACCACCCTCCTGCCCAGACACAGACACACACAGAGGGAGAGGGGTCAGGAGGTGGGCCTCCGGTGACCCTTCTCAGACCACGCAGAGAGGACAGAAGCTTAAAGACCATCTGCAGCAGTTCCCAGCCAGGGACTCCTGGGGCCTGAAGCTGCAACAGGACCCATCTGCTTGTTGAATGCCCCAGAATGCCTACCAAAGGTGACAAGGATTTAGCTGAGCTGTCCAGATTATTTACCTGTAATTTTATGACTACTTTGGATACGCTACTAATTGTTGTCTATAGGCTCTGGTTGGTGACTCTGAATATTTCTGCTTACTAGGCTTTCTTTAAAGGGTCGAGGGCTTTTGATATTTGTGCTTTTGAGGGATGTGGGGAATAAGAAAACAGGTATTATGTTGGTAACACAATTTCATGCAAAGTTTTCATTTTACAGAAAGATGATCAGAGCTCAGAAAGGTCAAGATGCTTTCCCAAGATCACACAGCAAGTCAGAGGCAGAACGTGTGAATTTCCAAGCTGGGCTGTTACTATAGGAAAAAGGGCCAGGGTTTATTAAAGAGGGATAGGATAGATGCATATATTCCATCGTAAACTCCTCCTGCACTTAGTCATGGGGCTAGGAGGGAGCCAGGCAGGGTGGATATGGTATTATCCCTACTGGCCAGATTAAACAACTGAGGCACAGAGAGACTGTGTAACGTGCCCAAGGTCACACGGGTGTCTAGGACTAGAATCCAGGTCTCCTGAATCTTAAGCCAGTGGTTCTCCTTCCTTTATCAAAACAAGATAGTACAACAGAATAAGACCAGAGCCGCTGCTCAACCCTGTCCCTCCTGACGAGACCCCCAGTCCCACTGCCCCAGGGTCCAGCCATGAAGAGCTACCATGGCCAAGCTGGCTTCTGAGCCAATCACACTGGCCTGGGTCTGGAACCACTTACCTGGGTGCTGGAAGGCCCCACTGCGCGCCGGGGCACCTTGATGTCAAATCCACCCTTAGGGTCCTTCTCCCCTCTCAAGCATGGGTCATTGGGGGGCTCTCGGCCTCCCTCCCAGTCACAGATGGTTTTCCGAATTGCCTGCAGGACACTAGGAAAGAAGAACTGAGACTCAGACCAGGTCCAGACCAGGAAGGAGGGACTGTGAGCCTGTATTTCTAGTCCCACGGTGTCCCCGGACTCCCAGTGTTGGAACTGGTCGGGTGCTGGTGAAGCACATTCCTGGACCCTCACCCACCAGAGATGCTGGTTTAAGAGCAGCTTTAGGTGCTGGCAGGTGGCATGGTGGTTAAGGCGCTAGACTCTCGCTTGGTAGACTGCAATTTGAGTCCTGGACCTGGTGGCTGGCTTTCTCACTTTCCTTCTCTCTTTCTCTCTCTATGGTCAAATTAAAATAATAGTAATAAATAAAATAAGCCTTTGGGGGGAAAAAAAAGAACAGATTTAATGTACAGTCACTGATCTGCATTTAACAAGCAACCTATGAATCTGATGCCGTCTGGATGTCTGAGAACTCAGCTCTGAGCCCACGATGTGGGAGAAGACGTGGGTGAGGCAGGATGGTGACTTTTCCTTTTGGTTATCAGGGAGTGTCATCAGTCCAATTAAATCTCTGTGTATTTGAAGTTTTAATAAGAGCTTACACTTGTTGCTGTGTGTTTAGGTCTACACATGGACTATGCCATGTCATCACCTGAAGTAGGTACCATTATTCCCTTCATTCAAAAATGAGGAACACTGAGGTTGGGGAAAGGTAAGAAGCTTGACTAAGTCCACACTGCTAGATGGTGGTGGATTCAAGCTTCAAAGCAGAGATGGAGGCTTAATTCATCCCAAACATCTAGCTTCCTAAAGCGGACCTACTGGAACATACTGGAACTTTCTAGAAGGAACTGTGTGTATTCATATGCCAACGTGGAAGCTGACCAAGCTAAGACTATGTATTAGAATATCTCTAATATGTACCTAGCACTCCTTTTTATGATAAAGAGCATTTATATGAGAGAGAAACAGAATAGTGCCCCCAAAAGGGTCTCGTAACTCCGCAATCCCCTGTCGCCAGCCCTAGCGCAGCCCTGCACCTAGCGTGTGCTAGAGGGTTGGTGAAAGGGGATCATGGCTTCCTTCAGGCTGACCCAGAGATTTGAACCTGTGGTCAGCCACAGGCTCATGCCTCATAGGGCACATGCCTCATCACTGAGCCATGGTGGCTGGGCTGAGCAGCCCTTATTTTCAAAGTGCCAGTGGCAAGGGCCATCCGAAAACTTACCTGATGAGGACATTCTTCTTCTTCCGCACTGCTTGCCTTAGCGGCTCACGCAGTGTCACCTGGGCAAAGTCCTGAAGGGCGGCGTAGATGGTGTTCCTGATGGCCTGGTTGAACACGCTCTCCATCCTGCCCATGAGCACCTGCAGGCCTTTGATCATGGCGATCACCTGGCAGGCAGAGAGCAGGTCAGGCTCACCACAGCCATCCGGCCCACCACCCTCCGCCACATCGCAGGGAGGGGCTCGTGTGAGATGTGCAGAGGCACCAAGCCGGTGCCAGTTCATGACCAGGGCACCATGTGTGGACGGGTACATGCACCCTCCGCTGCCTTCACCAGGAAAGTCTCGCTACAGAACAGATGTGCCAGCTCATCTGAACACAGCAGCTCGTGACAAAGCTGATCCCCATCCTGGCGTGAGTGCCCAGTCTCATTGCTGACTAGTGACAAGAGACAGCCAGTCCACAGAGCACGTTGCACTCCAGCCTGGGGAGGCCTCTCCACACACCAGACACCCACAGCCCATGCCAAGTAGAACTCTCTTAACTAACATTTCCTAAAGAATTTTTATAATCTTTATTTTTAAATAATTTGGCCAGTTCCTGTTTGAGTCCATTAGGAAGAAACGTCTCTTACAGAAGTTTTGGGGAGGAAACCTCTGTTCTGTCTGCCTCCTGCTCCCTGCCCCTTCACTCGCTCATCTGTTAGAGAGATGGGGAAAGAAAAAAGTGTCTGTGATGAGAGCAGCCTGGCCTGATCCTGGCTCTCTCTCTCTCTTTTATTTTTTTTGGAGAGGTTTTTGCGATAGGGCGCGTGCGTTTGCCAGACAGAGAGAGACAGAGAGACAGAAAGCGAGAAATCACCCCCCAGGGGGGATGGTCACGCCGCAATCCCTTCTCCTCCATTCTCCTCTGGGGATCTTGGGCACGCACGCACACGCGCCTGGCGTGAGTTTTAAGCCACCGGGTCTGGGACGCGAACCGCGGTCGACTTTGTGGGAGTCTAGCGACATAGCCATTACGCTAACTGCTGGTCCTGATCCTGGCTCTCTCTTTGGGACCTGTCTGCCAGCAGGTGTGTGCCCTCTCTTCTGGATTCCTGTCTTCCCCTGCAGTCATCACCCCTTTTCCCCACATCCTGAGGAAGACAGACACAGACTTATGAGGCTGTTTGCCTGTTACCACGGGAATAACTTTAATGGGATGTGGTAGGAATAGGGATGTGTGGCCTTGCGTGGATGCCACATTTTCTAGTCTAGCTTTACTAGCATCGTATCTGATCCTTCAACCTCGATCAGCCTCAAGTGTTAATTTCCTGACTGATCGCAATTCAGAGGGGAAAGCATGTGTCACATCAGCCTCTTCACAACCACACACGGACACACCCATCAGTGTGCTCGAGTCTATGCAGCAGACTGAAGCACGGGCGTGGGCGGCAAGGCCCAGTAGGACCTGCACGCCCACTGCTGATCCCAGGGGCCTGGCGACATCTGGGGAAGCTTGCTACAGGCTGGCTGTGTTTCCTTCTAAGAGTTTTATAGGCTATTAGCAGTGGACGCACTAAGAGGTCGGGGGCCACGCAGAACAATGTCAAGCGTGATTAACATTTTTCTCCTGTCTGGAAGTACACCACTGGGTCTCAGTCTTTAAAGAGCATATTCAACAACATGGTTGTATCTGAATCCATTTACTTGGTCTCATATCGCAGGACTTCACATTGCTTCACATATTTTGGGATTGTAAATAATACTGTGATAAACATCCACGTACACACACATCTCTGCACAGGTGGCTTATTTTCCTGGGATGTATTGCCAAAAGAACTACTAGGCCAAAGAATATGCACATGAAAATGTAAATAAGTAACTACACAGGGCCAGCGTACCCTCGCAGAGAGCCTGTCAATGTAGAAGGGACACCCGAACTATCAGAAAGCCCGTTTCCCACAGTGCAGCCTGTCACGGCATCACCAGTCTCCCCAGTCTTTGCTCTCCTGATAGGTAAACGCTGTTACCTCATCTTTGTTCCAATCTGCAGTCCTCTGACCATTCATTAGTTTAGTCATCTTTTACATTGCTTTTAACCACCTGCTTTTCTTTTGTTTCTTCTTTTGGTTTCTTTTTGTCTATTTTTCTAGTGGAGTAAACAGTCTCCTTTTGATGTTTAAGACCAGAATGAATTTCTAATCACCTGTGAATAACGACTCTTGACGGCGAGTAATCCGGATAGGAGAAGGGTGTCCCCTGACCAATGCTGTCACCTTCCTTGGAACCACTTCTGGAGCCACAGGGAGTCACCCCAGGGAGAGGGAGAAGAGACGCAGGGAGGTAGCACGTACCTCGACGAAGGCAAACTTTTCCTCGCTGGTGTAATTGTAGCGCGTGGCTCTCTCGTACTCCTCCGCTGTGCCAGGGCAGTCCTTATTGCAGAACTTGTCTGTGGGGTGAACCAGCTTCCAGGAGTACTGGAAGGAGGGGGACAATACAAACGTCCATCAACCGAGGCATGCAGACAAAAGTGCTGCATCCACACGGTGGAATATTATTCAGCCATAAAAAGGGAACATGTACTGACTCAAGCTATAAAATGGATGAACTTTGAAAACAGGGAAATACAAAATGCAGGGAAAATAAAAGAAATCAGATGCAAAAGAGCACATATAATGTGATTCCATTTATATGAAGTATCCAGAAATTCATAGACATGGAAAGTAGATTGCTTAGGACTCGGGGGGCAGGGGTGTGATAACAGGGGGTTTCTCTTCGAAGTGATGAAAATGTTCTAAACTTGACTGTGGTCATACAACTCTGTGAATATACTAAGAACCAGAGAGTCTATACTTTATGTGGGTACATGGCGTCGTGTATGAATGATATCCATATTAAGTTGTTGGAAAAAAAAGGTGTTGAGGAGAGGCAGGGGCAGATTCAAGGGATGAGAGGTCCTGCGAAGCCCTCTGCCCAAGGGACACCTACCACCTCCATGACGTGGGCGCTCCACTTGGATAGCAGCTGCAGGCCCCGCAGGGCCAGGTCGAAGAGCTCGCGGTACTCCTCATCCGACTTCTGGCTGTCCAGCCCCGAGCCTGTCACCACCTAGGAACAGGGACCATCACGTCGCCTTCTACAGCCTGGCACTTCTGTAATGATTTCACTGACTCCCCACAGACACTGCAGGGAAGAGCCATTACTAGACTCTGGGCAGAGAAGCTCGGGCTCAGACCAGTGCCTTACGGAAGGCTGAGGTTCCGGTTCAGGTGGTGTGCGGACAAAGCCCCACTGTAACCACCCTGGGATACTGCAGATCACAGGCAGTGGCTTTCGAAACTGTTTGGCTGTTGCACAGTAAGAGGTATACCTTGGGGCTGGCAAGTGGTATGGTGGTTAAGGTGCTGCTCCCGCATGACTGACTGTGGTTTGAGTCCCGGACCTGGAAGCTTGGTTTCTCTCTTTCCCTCTCTCTGGTCAAATTAAATAATCGGACCCGGTGGCTTACAACTCACGCCGGGCGCGTGTGCGTGCGTGCCCAAGATCCCGAGAGGAGAATGGAGGAGAAGGGATTGCGGCGTGACCATCCCCCCTGGGGGGTGATTTCTCGCTTTCTGTCTCTATGTCTCTCTCTGTCTGTTTGGCGAGCGCACGCGCCCTATAGCGAAAAACCTCTCCAAAAAAAAAAAAAAAAAATTAAATAATAATAAATAAAATTAATTAAAGTAATTTTTTTTTTTTTTTTTTTTAAAGAACTCTGGCTAAATCCTGGCTCTGAGGAAAAAAAAACGATTACCTTTCTGTGAGCCTCTGGTCACAGTGTTCTCATCAGCCAGCCAATATATAACTTTACTTCATGCTTTTTTTTTTTTTTTTTTTTTGAGAGGTTTTTGCTATAGGGCATATGCGCTTGCCAGAAAGACAGAGAGAGACAGAGAGATAGAAAGTGAGAAATCACCCCCGGGGGGGGGATGGTCACGCCGCAATCTCTTCTCCTCCATTCTCCTCTCGGGATCTTGGGCACGCATGCACATGCTCCTGGAGTGATTTTAAGCCACCGGGTCCAAGACTTGAACCGCGGTCAACTACACGGTAGTCCAGCGACATAGCCATTACACCAACTGCTGGTCCCAATGCATGTTTTCTTTTAAAGATGTCATTGTGATATTGTTGATTTATTACCAGTAACTCATAGTCAATGACACCATAATGCTGATACTATTTACTTACTTATTTTAATTTGACCAGAGAGGGACACAGGGGGAGAGAGAGAGAAAGGGAAAGTGAGAAAGCAAGCCACCAGGTCCAGGCCTCAAACCGTGGTAGGCCATGTGGGAGTCCAGCACCCTTAACCACCATGCTACCTGCTGGCCTCAATAAAAGAATTCTTTAAAAAAAAAAAAAATTGCACCTAGACAGTGACTCAGGAACACAGAGCTACATAGAGATATTAAATTTATGTATGTGACAATGAATTCATCAAATAATCTTCCTCTAATACATGGGATTCTCTCTGATCTTCTATTTTGTATAAAAATGTTAATTACAAACCACCAAATTGATTTCATAACTCATGTAGTGGATGTGACCCACTGAATGAAAAGTGCTGGTATAGACACTCTTCTGTGTGTGTAAAAGTCCTTGGAGGAATATAATATGTATGTATGTGTGTATATGAACAAACGTAACGTACATACATGGGTTTCTACGTATACACAGCTGGTCCTCATTACTCGTGACTTCTTGTTTCAGTGCTCGCACTATAAACAAGTATCTTTTTTAGTGGTGTATTTAGTCCCACGCATTCCACATTTTTGTGCTTTTCTTCCCTGGTGATCTCACAATTTAAAATGGCTCCCAAGCACAGGGCTGACATACCATCTAGTGTTCCCACATGCCAGAAAGCGGCGACATGCCTTATGGAAAAAACATGTGCTTTAGATAAGCTTAATTCAGACATACATTACAGTGCTATTGAGTATGAGTTACTGGTAATAAATCAACAATATCGTAATGGTGTCTTTAAAGAAAAACATGTATGAAGCGAAGTTATATATGGGCTAGCTGATGCGAACGTTGTGACCAGAGGCTCACAGAAACTTAAGTGTTTTTTTCCTCAGAGCCAGGATTTAGTATCTGCTAATTCAGTCTATGGCCACTTTACAAACCCACTCTGAATAATGAGAATCAATTGTTTATATATATATATATATATACACACACACACACACATGTATAAAGTGCACACTTAAAAAAATATCTTTGGCTAGTCTCAATCTTAGACCACATAAAAGCTTGACTGGGAGACCAGCAGTTAGCGTAACGGTTACGTGGCTGGACTCCCATGTAGTTGACCGTGGTTCGAGTTCTAGACCAGGTGGCTTAAAACTAACACTGGGTGCATGTGTGCATGCCCAAAATCCTGGGAGGAGAATGGAGGAGAAGGGAACTGTGGGATGGCCATCCCCCTGAGGAGTGATTTCTTGCTTTCTGTCTCTCTGGTGAGTGCATGCGCCCTACAGCAAAATCGCTTAAAAAAAAAACTGCTTGACTAGGAATTACGGAGACCTAGCACTCAGGAAAACTTCTTCCTTGCAGCCTTAGTCCAGGTGACTGGTACATATGGTTAAGAATGAATGCTAAGGGTTTGGGCTTGACCTTGGCCCACGTGGGTTACTAGTCTAAAGACCCATCATGCCTCTGTGAGGCCGTCTCCATTTTAAATACGTTGCCCTCCAATCAAGATATTTTCTGGATTTGCATTTGAAAATCATTATTGGGCAGCCACTGGCATGGTGATTAGGGTGGCTGGATCTCACATGGTCAGTCGCAATTTGAATCCTGGTCTCGGTGGCTTTAGAAACACGCTGGGTATGTGTGCGTGCGTGTCCAAAATCCTGAAAGGAGGAAGAGATGGAGGAGAAGGGATTGCAGTGTGACCATCCCCATAGGAGGTTCTTTCTCTATCTGTCTCTGTTGCTCTCGCCCCGCCACCAGTGCGAGTACACATGTCCTCTCTGACAAACTAAAAAAAGAAAGAAAAAGCAAAGCATGATCACTATGGTCACTAGCCACGTGGTGGGGCTAGTGAGCAAACATGGGGAAGTGCAGTCATTCGGTGCTAGGTAATAATGGAATTCAAACAAGGACCTGTGTCTATGAGAGCGAATATATTAATATATATTAGAAAAGTGTATATAGGTTGGGACAGCAGGAGGCTTGGTAGTTAAGGCGCTGGACTCCCACATGGCCAACTGAGGTTTGAGTCCCAGACCTGGCAGCTTGCTTTCTCTCTTTTCCTCTATCTGGTCAAATTAAAAAAAAATGATGGTAAAATTAAATAAATAATTCTTTAAAAAAGTATATATGGGAGGAGACTCAGAGACTATATACAAATATTAATCATAGGTGGTTCTGAGGTGGTAGGATTTTACATAATTGATTTTCTCTCTTTTTATCTGAGTTTTGTGTATTAATCATTTCTGTAGTAGAAAAAACATTCAATGAAATGTAATGATTGGGATTATAGCAGATTCTTACAGCTTTCTTCTGTCCCAAATTGTATTTTTTATTTTTTTTAAGAGAGGTTTGTGCTATAGGGCACATGCACTCATCGGAAAGGCAGGGAGAGACAGAAAGTGAGAAATCACCCCCTTCTCTTCCAGTCTCCTCTTGGGATCTTGGGCATGCAGGTACACATGCCCAGCGTGAGTTTAAGCCACCGGGTCTGGGACTTGAACCGTGGTCAACTATGTGGGAGTCCAGCAACGTAACCATTACACCATCTGCAGCTCCCTGATTTTTTTTTAAATGATCATTTATCACTATAGTTTAAAAATATGTACATGGTATTGTTGTGGACATTATGTTCAGAATCCTGTGTCTCGCACCATCCAGGGCACAGATAGTTTGGGTCATGTATGGGCAGAACAAGGACGGGGTCCTTACTACCTGCCAGGCACAACGCACATTCTAGCCCTCACAGCGTTTAACCGTTTCCGTGACCTTTCATGGCAGTTAGTATTGTTACATGTCTCAGGTGAGAAAACGGAGGCGCAGAAATGCAAATAACTTGCGAAATGTGGTGGCAGAACCAGACTTCGCCCGGCTCTAGGTGGCTCTACGATCCATGCTCTAAGCCCTCTGCCTTCCTGCCTCGGGGGCCTGTCCCCTCACTCCTACCTTCCATCATCCCCCATGTTCCCGTTCTTTCCTGGCTGTGCCTTCCCCTCGTGGCCCTGCTGCTCACCTCGCTGTTGCTGTAGCGAGCGAGTTCCGAGATGAAGCGGATGTGGTCATCCCGGATCTGCACCATCTGCTCACAGATGTTGTACTGGGGGCTGATGCTGCTCTGGGTGCACGTCCACCTGGGTAGAAACGCACGGCGTTGGAGAGGGTCCTGGCCCCACATGACCGGGTGAGGTAGGCTCCTTCCTCACTACCAGCTGCTGGTGCTCAGCCAATGCGACTGCTCCCCTGGGTGAAACCACAGGGTACCCCAGGCACCTCCGCAAGAAAGCCCGCTGGAAACACCATGGAGAGGACCGCAGGCCGAGTGGGGCGGTCCTTCCTCCTCCTCCTCCAAGAGTCAGGCGGGCCTCTCCACATACCTGGCCCACGATACTTACCAGCTGCACAGGGCGGGCAGGAGGGGTCTTTAGGGTGATAAAGGGTGGAATCCAAGCTGAGAAGAAGCAAGGTGGGCAGAACCCCCCAGACCTACCTATGCCCAACAGCGCTGTGGCTTGGGAGGGAGGGCCTTGGGGAAACCCAAGTGGGACTGTGCCTCTTTTCCAGCAGTGACCTGGCAACACAGATGCACCACGGGGAGAAGCCAGGGCCATTCTAAGACCACGGCTGGCACATGCTTCTCTGCCACATCGCTTTGCCTTCCTCCCTCCCTCTCCTCCTCTCTCTCTTTCACCACCCTCTCTCCTCCTTATTTTCTTCCTCCTCAATTCTTTTTGGACAGGTGTCATATGAAAATCCATCCTGAATTGGAGAGGAAATAAATGAAAACCTTCACTCTTGCGCTCCATGCAAAAAAAAAAAAAAAAAAAGGCAACTCCCTGCACTTTCTTCTGAGCCAGTGGATAGGCTAAGCATGAACAGCAAACAAAGCAAAAAACACCTCCTGGGCAGAATTCGACATTTCAAAAGGAGCCCTGCAGTGGTTCTTACAAACACGCGAGAATGGCCGTGGCCTTCCCTGGCTTCTGCCTTGATGTTATTGTGAGTTGCTGTGTAGGGCCAAGTTGTACCGTCACTCAAACCTCTGACACCACCCCGGTCACATCACAGCCTTTACCCAGCCACGCTCTGGAGACCCAGAAGTCACACCGGGAGAAGCGAGGAAATGAGCTCAGTGTTCTCAGCCCACACTTCCCCGTGGAAGCTCTGTGTGCGCTGGAGACAGAGGGGTGCAAAGAGAGGAAACTCGCTCTCTCTGGTGAGACTCATTTGTGGGGGCTCCTGGCGGGGCCACTCAAGGCCCTTGTTTGTAATGTTTTTGAGACACTAACTAACACCCTCACCCTTGACTAAGGACAGCAGGTCCCCACTGTACGGCAAAAGCATATTTACTTGGCTTTGGTTGAGATGCATACAAAGGGCACCCTTTCAACAGCCTGGGAGATCAGAGGGATGGCCAAGCTGCAGCCAGATGCCCCCGTCCTTGCTCTGGGAGTCATAAACACCAGACTTTAGCTTTTGTCACCTAAGAGCCACCTACAGTGTGGCTGTCAATCCCCTTCACAACTGGAACCATCCACACTGTACACGTAAGGACATACTTACTGCACAGTCACAAAATCTGGGGCAAGACCAGGGTGGCGAAGAACAGCGCCATCTCTCTCCACCTGGCCACTGCGTGCCGGTCCCGCCTCCCCACTCCTCAATGAGGGAAGGAGGAGGACACCTGCTGTCCCATGGGGACGTGAACTGGACAAGGGGTGCGGCTGTGCTCTGAGCCCTTTTAAATCTGGCTGCAAAGGGCGATACAAAAGGGCTCAGAGCACCCTCCGCAGCTCCCCGCCAGTGGCCGGCACCAGTGCCCTGATGAAATCCACCTGCCCAGGGCTCTGGGGAGAGAGGAGGGGCTGAACTGGCCCCTCGGCTCCCTGCCCAGCTGGGCATCCTCACGGGAGCCGAGAGACATTACGGCAGGCACTCACTTGGACTTGTTCTCTTCATAGTGAGCACTGGTCTTAATGTATCTGGCCAGCTCTATCTGCATGTCGCCGAAAAGGGGCACCACCTGCAGCTGCTGCAAAGGAAGCAAACACAGCGCGTGAGATGCCGAAGGAGGGTGGGGAGGCTGCCTTCGCCCCAGGGGAGGCGGGGGTCTGGAGGCCGACCCGTAGTTTCTGCTTCTGATGGTGCTACCGTGCGACTCTGTGACCAAAGAGAGTCCCAGCCAGTATACAGGTCTTCCCTTGCTTCCAAACAACTCTTTGTGAGTGACTGAGCCCAGACACTCAAAGTGACCTGTCCGAGGTTACCCAGCCAGCCGAACAGATAAAGTCCTAGGATCAGATGGCTGCCTCCCAGCGCAGGGTCCGCTCTGTGTAATTTCCCCTAGCTTAGAGGATCCTTGCTGTCCCATACTCTGGGCCAGGAGCAGGTATCTGTGTGCCACTGACTGCATGAGGCCTTCTGAGAAAGCCCATGACCTGAAAGTAACTAAAACCATAATACCTAACACCAGGGGGCAGAAAAGTCCCAATTAAGACCAGGGCAAATAGAGAGGAGGATGGTGTTGGCTGGCTGTCTGCTTCTCACGCTCTTGGTCCTGGGCAAAGCACTTAAAGGAGAATCAGGGCCAGCAGGTGGTGTGGTGGTTAAGGTGCTGGACTCCCACATGGTCGACTGCAGACCAGACCTGGTGGCTTGAAACTCACGCCAGGCACATGTGCGTGCGTGTTCAAAATCCCGAGAGGAGAATGGAGGAGAAGGGATTGCCGTGTGGCCATTCCCCCAGAAGGTGATTTCTTGCTCTCTGTGTCTCTGTATCTCTGTGACTCTCTGGAGAGCACATGCACCCTATAGCAAAAAATACCTCCAAAAAACCCCAAACAACTCAGTTATCTCAAGTTATTCAATGGCCCGGTGAAGTCAGTAGCATTATTACAGACGGAAAAGCGAAGGCTTAGACAGCTTAAATGATTTTTCACAAAGTCAAGTTGGCTAGAATTCAAGGAGCTAGGATGATCACCTGGGCTCTGAAGGATCTAGGCAATCCCACCGAATCCTCAAAGAAACCCCATAGAATAGACCCTCAGCAGTCGTGCTTTTTAAACTGGGGAACTCCATTTCAGGCGTTATCGACTCCCAGGGTCATCTAGCTCTCCAGTGGCAGGGCCAGATTTGAGCCTGGGCCTGGGTGTGCAGAGGTCGTCATCTTCCATTTTACCCCCATCTCAGTCAGGCTGACTTAGGGCAGAGTTTGCAAGGGTGTCCCAAGATAAGCTCTGTTTTCATTTGGGACAATGTTAGAGTAAAATATAAGTCCCAGCCTTGAGAAGAAGTGAGGCAAAGCCACAGGTCTCCTCCTGGCAGCTACTTTACCTCAAAGACTCAGTGGGACTGAGGTCCAGCCTAGTGGCCTCCACACCACCCACATTTTTGCTGTGAATGGTAAGCTGGGCTCGCCCACATTGGACCCTTCAGGCCCAGCTCCATGCCAGCAGCACCCAGTGCTAGAACACACTGAAAACGTGGAATTCAGTTTCCAAGTAGGAAATCCCCTTGCAAAAACCTCTAAGGCTTGATTTAACTGCAAGCATTTTTGTTTTAAAGATCTGGGGCCAAAAGATCGAATCTCAGAGGCACGGGGATGGGCTGAGTGTCGATGCACACGGATGAGGTATTCTGCCCAGAGGTGAGGGACGCTCAGGTGGGCTCCAATGGGCTAGGAGAGAGGCAAGAGGCCGGCAGTTTGCAAATGTGAATCAACGTAAAAGCCAGGCTTTCTTCTCCCTACTTCTGTGAGCTCAGGTTTCTACTGAAATTAACACAGGAGCTGTCTCCTGGGATGCACCTCCTTCTTTAGGTGAAAGGGACATCAGGTAAAGGAAAAAGCAGTATGGAGGAAAAAAATAAAAATCTTAAGGCTCCCAGCTGAATCATAGCTGAACCTGAGACACAGAACCATTATGGCTTTCACGAGGCTTTCTATAGGGTAAATTCCTCTGTTAGGGGCAGCCAGAGGCCCTGTCACCCTAGTCTCTTCCTACAGCTACAGTTCAATACAGGCCCACAGCTTTCTGAGTACTTCCATTCCTCTCCCTACCATCTTGGCTGTGGGAAGCCCGGCCCCCTGCCCAGCCCCAGCTCCCGTTGCTGACCTTAAAGAACTTATCAATTTTGCTAAGGTTGATTCTCTTCTTGGCATCCAGTTTGTAAATGTTACTGACATTTCCATCCATCAGGTAGAGGCCAAAGCCCATCACCTAGAACGAGAAGGGGCAGAGCACAGAACCTAGTCACATCCACTGGAAAAGCTAGAAAAGGGGGAAAAAAGTAGGTCTGTGTATGTGCACACGCACACACACACACACACACGCTTCCTATAGAAACACGCTTTACTCTAGACGTCCATACTTCTTCAAATAAAGACCAGAAACAGGCCTAAATTTCAACTAGAGAATATATTATTATGGTGGTTACTTCCTGAGCTCTTCCTACGGGCCAGAGTCTGTGCTGAGGGCTTTAAAAATCATTACTCTTTATACTCACCATATGAACTTATGACCAAGTTCTTTTGATTTTTATCTTTTACAATTTTGCCAGAGAGGGCACTCGCACTCCCCATGAGAGATAGACAGAGCAGGGAAAATAATGTATTTATTTAGTATTGCCAGAGGGCACTCGGCTTATCCAGAAGAGAGACAGAGAGATAAGGAGAACACGATGGGGTGTGATCATGCCGCAATCCTTTCTCCATTTCCTCACCCCTGTCAGGATCTGGGGCATGCACACACACGTGCCTGGTATGTTTTGCAAGTTGCCAGGGCTGGATTCAAACTGTGGTTGGCCATGTGGGATCTGGTTCCACTAAGCTATAAGGCTGGCCCTATAATAATCTTATTCTAGAGGTGAAGAATCAGAGAAACAGAGAGCGTGGACAACTTGCCAGGGTCACACAGCTGAGCTGCAGAGACAGAATCTGAAGCAGAGGCTGAGGCAGGAACTGTGGTTCTCTCCTGCTTGAGAAAAGGACGGTACCTCACCGTGTGCCATCTCCCTGGGGTGTAGCTCATCACAGTCATGTGACGAATATTTGCCAACCGGTCAATGAATATAAAAATAGCCAAGGAAACAACAATAGGGGACCAGCAGTTAGCGTAATGGCTATGTCGCTGGACTCTCTCGTAGTCGACCGTGGTTCGCGTCCCAGACCCGGTGGCTTAAAACTCACGCCGGGCACATGTGCGTGCGTGCCTAAGATCCCAAGAGGAGAAAGGAGGAGAAGGGATTGCAGCGTGGACATCCCCCCTGGGGGGTAATTTCTCACTTTCTGTCTCTCTGTCTCTATCTGTCTGGCGAGCGCACGCACCCTATAGCAAAACCCTCTCCAAAAAAAAAAAAAAAAAAGATAGAAAACCTTGAGGAGCCACTGGGGACTTTATTTTAGACAGGATTTCACTGTTTTCACCCTCAGGCCTCAGTAGCTGGGACTACAGGCGCACACCACTGGGTTAAGATTTAGTGATTTTATTTTAAAAACAAATCCGTGCCTGAAAATGTCCTGGAAGTGGACTGACATTCTGGACATTTCAGTCCATTTCAGTGTCCTAAATGCTGGCTTGCTTTTCTCCTCTCATCGCATGTACAGCTGGAGGGAGCCTGACCAGCTGTGTGACATGAGAAAGTCACTTCTCTCTGTTCCTCTATTTCCCAACCAGCACCCAGGCCACAGTGGGCTAGAAGAAATAGCTACTCCTTTGGGTGCACTTTAGGTGGCAGGATAAATGCCAGACTTTTCGGGTTACAGGTGGATGGTGTTCCCTGGTGGCATCTGTGTCCACTAATACAAACTGCAGGAAGGCCTAAAACCTCAAGGAGCTGGGAAAGGCGGGGTTGCGAGGGAGGGGAGGAGGTTGAGTTGTGGCGTGAAAGGACTGCAGAGAGGTGAGAGGAAAAGAAGAGCTGAGTGTGAAGGCAGTATTTAAGACAGCTTGGTGGCCTGGAATTCAGTAACTGAGTTTGTGGAAGCAGCAAGCCTGGGAAGAGCTACAGTAACCACCCAGTCCCAGCACTGGGGGTGGGAGAGGCTCCTGAGCTTTGAGTGATTTCTTGGGATTTTTTTTTTTTTTTTTTTTTGAGAGGTTTTTGCTATAGGGCACATGTGCTCGCCAGAAAGACAGAGAGAGACAGAGAGACAGAAAGCGAGAAATCACTCCCCCAGGGGGATGGCCACGCTACAATCTCTTCTCCATTCTCCTCTCAGGACCTTGAGCACACATGCACACGAGCCCAGCGTGAGTTTAAGTCACCAGGTCCAGGACTCGAACTGCAGTTGACTACATGGGAGTCCAGCGACATAGCCATTACACTAACTGCTGGTCCTGACTTCATGGGATTTCTGATGATCCAGAGGAAGCCACGGTGAGCAAGTCACAAAGCCACACTGTCCTATAAACTTCATCAGGATGCTGTGGTCAGGCAAAGGGGGAACACTCACCCAGGGCTGAGATTCTTAGAATGGCAAAAGTGACAAGAAAAAGCTGAGTAAAGAGGAAAACCTATCAGGAGAACTTTGAGAGGTGAGCTGCTTCTTTAAGTGTGTGTTTAAAGAATCCAGAAAAGGTTATTTGCTCCAGTGCTAACCGCTGTCAAAGACAGGTTAGAAACAACCTAAGCAGTTCATAATAGACAGCTTAAAAAAAGGGGGGGGGGGGATTTATTTATGTAACATATTTAATTGCTGCAAAATATTCCAGGTACTTTTAAGGACATGGCATAAAAACTGTACACACTTACATAGATTGCATATTTTTTAACTTGATTTATTTCTTCTTCTTCTTCTTTTTTTTTTTTTTTTTTTAATTTGACCAGAGAGGAACAGAGAGAGAGAGAGAAAGTGAGAAAGGAAGCTGCCAGGTTCAGGACTTGTACCACAGTCAGCCATGTGGGAATCCAGTGTCTTCAACCACCATGCCACCTGCCAGCCCCATATACTGCATATTTTGTAAGAATATAAGCATAGGAAAAAACTCAGTAGGACATATATCAAAATGCTATACATGTTATCTCTGGGTAGGAAAAAACTGAGAGATTATTTAATGCTCTCCTGTATGTTCCAGATTCTTTACAATAATAAATATGACTTCATAATTTTAGAATAAAACTTGTAAACTGACGGAACAATTGGGACCATTTGGACAAAATATAGCAAAGCCTGAAGAGTCTGCCTTGCCTTTGAGTAGATAATTTCTTCTCCAGATTTGGAACTGACCAAAGGATGTGCACAGAAGCGGTGCCCTGAGGATGCTCAGTGCAGTTTAGAAACAGATATCCAACCACAGGGAACTTGCTGCGTAACCACATTCCCATCCTGTGGAATACCCTGAGCTGTTACAAATAACATCGTGGAAACAGCCTTCATGGCATTGGGAAAAGGTGACTATGTCATACTGAAGAAAAGGAGCAGGTTACAACCATTATGTGCAGATCTGTATCTGTGTTTAAATAAAAGAAAAAACAAATATTGTTTTTTAAAAAGGATTTTAAGGAAATAGAAGAAGAGACAGAGGAACAACATGGAAGCCCAAACACTTGGCTTGAGCTCATTAGGGACCCCCCACCCAGCCTGCTGTGGGGAGGGAAAGGATGCTCTGGCCTTCAAAAACCAATGCCTGGTTCCTGTGATCCCTAATATAGAACAGACAGAAGGAGCACAGGGAGGACCAAGCCGCTCAGCTTGAGCTCGTCAGGGACCCCCACCCAGTCTGCTGTTGGGGAGGAGGGCAGCTCCGGCACACGGAGCATGAAGGGATCGACCACCTTACGTTCTACTTATCCAGCTCAACCTCCAGTCATGTTGGAGTCAGAAAGATTTGGCTAAACAGGAACCAAACACCTGAAGACAGGAGACCATGGAGGAATTCATTCCCTACAACCCCTTTAGCAGTAAAAGGAGAGAAACTCCCTTCAGAAAACTTGAACCCAAAACTCCTGCTGTGGATTCTATACTCCTGTTGACAGTAGAGGAAGGAAACTGGCCCAGAGCTAATGCACACCTTAGGAAGGCCATGAGCGCACAGCTACAGAAACATACTCCATAGAAGCAGGAAGAAGTGAGTATCTCACCAGACAACTAAAAATCAAAGCAGATCTTCAAGAAATAGGAGAACACCAGGGAATACCTCCACCTCAAGGGAAAATTATAACTCCTCACCAACAACAGATAAGAGATCACAGAAATTTCAGAAAAAAATTTCAGAGTATTCACTGTAACAAAACTCAGGGAGATGCAGCAGGAGATAGACGACCAATGCCAGGAGATGAGAAAATCTTTCCATGACTAGAAGGAGGAATTCCATAAAGAAATAGACACTGAAAAAGAATCAAACAGAACTTCTGGTGATAAAGAGTATGATGCAGGAAATCAAAACCCTTCTCAAAAGTATCAATGCCAAATTAGACCATGCAGAAGAGAGAATCATTGATCTTGAAGATAAAACCTGATTTAGTCCAAGCAAGCAAAAAGAATAGACAAATAACCATTAAAAATCAGGACAATGTACGGAAAATCCTAGACACCATTAAATCACTGATTAGCCGCATAATAGGTATCCCAGAGGATATGGGGAAAGGAATAAAAAACTCTTTCATGATAAATTAGTTGAAAAACTTTCAAAATTTAGAGAGGTATGTGGGCAACCAAATCGAGGAAATGCAAATGTCACCAAATAGATAACAACATAAGAAGATCCTCTCCAAGCCACATCACATCCACATTGGTAAAAATCAGACAAAGACCAATATTCTGAAAAATGGCAAGAGAGAAATGCCAAGTTACTTACAAAGTTCACTCCTTAAGATGGACATCAGATCTCTCAATTGAAACAATGCAGGCAAGGAAAAAATGGGAAGACATATTTAAAACTTCTAAAGAAAAGCAATTTTAGCCAAGAATACTACACCAGGTAAGATAATCCTTCAAATGGGAAGGAGAAATAAAATCACTCTTAGATAAACAATGCTAAAAGAATTCACCAAAATAAAACTGGCTCTTTGGGAAATACTTAAGGGACAAGTACACCAGGAAAGCTAAAGGGAGACAAACAGAAGTAGAAGAACACAAAACAACAAGAAAAAAGGATGAGTCCACACACATTGATAATAACATTGAACGTTGGGATTAAATTTCTAACAAAAAGGCTAAAAATGCAGATTCAACTAACTTACACACAAGCAGGTTTAAGTACAATTTATTATAATCATTACTCATTGTATAAAACTAGATAAAAGAGGGAAATTCTAAAATGATACAAGTAGCTGAGTCTTTCTTTGAAGTGAATTTAAAGAAGGCTAAAATCAAGAACTTTGTAAAGCCTATATATAAATCACCAAATTACTGACCTTACCATGTCTTCACTTTGAAAAATCTCTTTCTAATTTTGTTTAGGTTTTTGCTTTTTGAGGATTTATTATTCACAGTATAGTACTATGGTCTTACAAGAACTCACAGTAAGTGAGTAAACTTTTTTTTTTTTTCTGTCTCTTCCTAGTGAGCAATTGTTATGTACAATTTTATCTATCTTTAACTGGACCAATGATACCACAGATTTTTTTAGAATATAAACTCTTATGTCCCAGTCTTCTTCATGGAACTTACACATTCTTCTTTCATTGGATATATTATCTTTGTTTAAAAGACTCCATCTTCATTAATTTTTGGGACTTTTTGTTTTCTTACTTTTAATCAATTTGTTTTCTCTTTAGAATTGTATTTCACAGTAAAGAATGCCATGGATAGGGGACCAGCAGATGGCATAATGGTTATGTTGCTGGACTCCCATCTAGTCAACCACGATTTGAATCCCGAACCCAGAGGCTTAACCTCACACTGGGTGTGTAGGTGTGCATGCCCAAAATCCTTAGAGGAGAATGGAGAAGAAGGGATTGTGGCATGGCCATCCTCCCATGGAGGTGATTTCTCACTTTTCCTCTCTCTGCCTCTCTCTGTCTCTCTGGCAACTTCATGTGCCCTATATAAAAAATCCCTCTTAAAAAAAAATGCCATAGACAATTCAGAACATAATTTCAGTATACCCAGTGAAGCAGGTTTTGAATGTTGCAATATAACATTAAGTGCTGAAGGTGGTAAATATGTTTATATCCTCAATTTGTTTATTAGACACTGTATACATGATTTTAATGACCATTCTGTACCCTACAAAGACATGTCGTAATTATATATAAATCATAAATGACCAAAACCCAAAACAAAACAAAAAAAATTATTTTAAGATAGAAGCAGGTCAAGTGCAAGTCCAGCCCCGTGGTGTGGCCATGGGGCCTTTACCTTGAGAAGCATGTGTTTCTCGCTGGGGGTCAGGTACATCTTGTTCTCATAGTAATCCACGCAGATGTTGACAATGTCAGCCAGCAGCTCCTCGTAGCCGGGGATCACTTCCAGTTGCTGGTGGAGACACTAAAGAGCAGCGCCCCCCCTTAGTAAGGCCGGGCATGCGTCTTCCTGTGCCCTGCTCTCATCTGCACCAGGGCAGCAGGCCAACGGTCAGGCAGTGATGGAGCCCTTGACCTGCTGACGCACAGCCCAGGTTGGGGGAAGCCTGTACACCAGCCTGCACTCGATGCCTGACAACTCCCATCAACATCCCCATGGTGCTTGTCAGGGCTCCTGGACACCTCTCAGGGCAGGGGACTCACCCCCTGGGGCCCTCCATTTTATTCCCTGGCAGCTCTAATGGTTAGATAGTACTTTCTTGGGTGGAGCTGAAAAGCAGCTGACCCTTACAACAACTGGCCTGCAGTGATTCCGCTTCACGTTTTGAGGCTGTGGAATCATCTATGACGTCTCTGCAGACAAATGCCAGGAATGACCCACTTGGGGAGGAGACACCCCACCAGGGGTCTCCCTCCTGGCAGAACAGAAACAGCTCCTGTGAGAGAAGGCTCCGAGGCCCTTTCTCTCCAGGGCACCCAGAGGGGAACACTGCTGGTCTGCTCCACAGGCAAGACGAGCTCAGTTTGCAGGGAAGAAAACCTGGACCCTCAGATGTTGAGCAGCCTTAGTTAGTGAAGAGCAGGAAGGCCATATCAACTCTGGGCCCCTCGTGATAGGGCTTTGAGAGTGAAAACCCTTCAAAGTTAAAGGGTCCCTTTCCGTATGGGCCTGGGTCCTGCAGACATTTACGGTGGTGCCTGTGTAAGGGGAGCTGACAGTGTGACAAGTTATATTATGTCGGGCAGAATGGGGAAGTGAGAGCTGGGTGGAGGTGCTTGGCAACATGGTGGCCTTAATGATAGCCATGTCTTCTCATGCCCTGTCAGGCTCTGAATGCCAGCCTTTTATGTAGTATCTCATTTATCTGTCACAACAGTCCTGCATGATGAATTCTCAGAATATTCTCAAACTAAGAGCCTCGTTTGAAAGATGAGGAAACTGAGGCTTGGATTTTGCCCAAGGTCTCACAATGAATCGACAACAGTCTGAGAATAGAAAACATGGCGTCTAACTCCTGACCCCACTCTCTCAATGTCCACCTGCGCCAACGCGGGGCAGAGCCCTGGTGAGGAGGTTGCCAGAGAACAGACACGAGAGACGGTGAAAGGGCCATCTGCTGGGAGGGGACCTGAGGAGTCTGTCCTCACCTGGGTGATCCTGTTGTGGTTGGCCAGGAACATGGACAGGTTCTGTGACTCCTGGATGGATTGGGGGTCCGCCATCTTCCTCAGGAACTGGGCTGCCCTGAAATGCGGAGAGTGGGTGTTGCAGAGAGGAACATCTCAGGCTGACTTGCCTAAACCCATGCCTCGGGACTTCCATCCCCTCTTATCTTGGAGGGACATTGTCTCCCAGGGTGAAAAGCTCTGAATGCACAGCCAGCTAGCATCGAAGGAGAGTGTGTACTGGGGGCTTTCTTTGGGGACTGTTTACATCTTGCAATGAGGATACCCTGCATGAAAAGACACAATGCAGTGACCACCTCTGACCTCTTAGAAACTTGGAGGAGCTCTAGCGCCCCACCCACGGGCAGGAGTGGCAAGATGGGCCCTGCCTTAAAGCTGGGCCTTCTGTTCTTGCTGTGAGCCCCAACGATGCTGCACTGTAGCTACGGACAAGCATCACAGGCAGGATGATTCATTTTTGCTGTGTGTTCAATTATTTATAGGAAAATCCTAGTGTTTCCAAAGCAAAGCACTGTGTGGAAACAGGTGTATCAGGTAAAGGGATGACGGGAAACCGCAGCTGCCCATATGTCCCAGTCTAGCTGGCAGAGGAGAAGCCTTTGTCACAAGCTGGACAAACAGAGACAAGACCCCCATCTTCCTCATGAGCCTAGCCAGTCCCCAGCAGGTCTGCAGAGGATGTTGGCTGTGGCCATGATGGAAGCAGTTGGCCATAACTGGGGAGAATTTGGGAGATGTTATACTATGAGTCATCTATAAAATCTTTATGAAGTTGCCATTCCTGGGTAATCTGTGAGATATGCAAGCACCCCAGGCTTCATGGTTGACTCGGGAGGATAAACAGTTAGAATCAGCTTTCTCTGATTTTTCTAATAGTAGTTACCTTACTGACTCAGGAGGAAATAGGTTGAAGAGATGGGCTCACATTATCACTGACATGAAAAATACTTCCCAAGAGATGCACCCAGATCCTTCAGAGCTCATCGGAGCCTCAACCAACTAGAAGGATGCCTGTTGCTTTTGGCTGCCCTCCCCCCGCTTTTGGGCAACTGTATCCATCTTGATTTCTGGAGAGGAGTGACTCCTCCCCGACTCCCTGTCCTTCTTTCTTGTGAGCTGACATGGATCCCCAACTCCAAGAAGCAGCACTGACTAGTGAGAAGATCCCCACCCCTCACGATGGTGATTGATTAATGCAGGACTCAGCTGGATAGAAGGCAATCCTTCCGGGACTTGTGCAAAACTATTTGGAAGGAGTGTCCTGTGCTGCCTTAAAGCTGGGGTTCCTTAGAAGCTAGAGAGCAGTGGAAAGCTGCCAGAGGCCACTACAGGGCACGAACCTGTCTGAGAGGCCAGAGGCTACAGGAGAAACTCGAGCTCAGAGGTGGAGAGACCTGGGCTACCAGCATCCCTGGGCACCTGTGTGCAGGTATGCCTGGACTTCTCAGTTAGGTGAATAATTCATATCCTTCTTTTACTAAGGCCATTTGAACTGGCTTTCTGATTTCTTCAGGAAATGACTAATGTCATCATTTTGTGATTATCTTACTAGTCCCCCAAGGGCAACAGAAAACACTGCTGCTCTATAGATGGGAAAATGAGAATTTAGAGACACAAAACCCTGCAAAGATCAAGTCCTCCAAAGACCCTGCACCGTATTACTCAAAGCACACCACTACAGGCCCAGCCCCGCTGTGTTTGGGGATGGGCCTGTTAGGGCTCTGCCTTTCCTCCATTAGTCTGGCTATACAGGAAGAGGGCCCGGCTACGGGAAGCAGGGGGCAGGGGGCAGGTGCTCTGACCTCTTGTAGGCAGAGTGGTCATTCTTGACGCTGCACTTCATGTTCTTCAGCTCATCCAAGACAGCAAACATGTTGATGAACTTGCCCAACGTCAAGAGGTAGGCCTCGGAGACAAAGTCCTTCCTCCGCTCGGCATGGCACAGCCGTTTGACCTCACTGCAGAACCGCTCGATGGCCTTGCGCTGGAGGCAGAGGGGCAGCGAGTAAGGACAGGGCAGCCCAATGAAGTCTGGGGCGGTGGCAGTGTCGAGGCTCCCCTGGAGCCCTAATCAGAGCCCAGACATTCACAGAAAGGCAAATCTGTCAGGGATTCTTTCTCAGCAGAATCCTTATATCCAGAGCTAGTGTCTAGAGGGTAGCCTGGAAACTGCCCCAAACCAATGAACTCATTCAACACGCACTGGCTGAGAAGCATTAGGTATTAATTGTGCATCCCCGGCACCTAGGACAGTGCCAAGTACATTCGGAGGGAGAAGAGAGAAGAGAGGCTCATTCGTCCCGTAACTATTTACTGAGCATCTACCCCACGCCAGGTGTTATTGTAGGCACTGGGGCAGAGCCCAGAACCAAACAGAAAAACAAACAACAAACTGCCCTAAGGAGCCTATATTCCTGTCAGAGGAGACAGAAAACAAAATAAATAAATCCTATCAAAATTCAATCTGTGCTATGGAGAAAAATAAAATAGGGGAGAGGGGTGAGAAGGACTCAGAAGAGCTGTCACTTTAAGGAGGAAAATGAGAAAAAATCATCGAGCAGTGACTTTTGAAAGCGTCTGAAAGAAGAGAAGACTCAGGGATAACTGAGGAAGTGGAGCAGGCAATGCGAAGGCCCTGAAGCATGTTGGCACGATGGGCAGGAAGTCAGGATTGACACGCCGGAAGTGCAGGGGAGGAGCCAGAGACAGAATCGGGGAGGCTGGAGTCGCTGACCCTACTGTAGGCCCTTGTGAAGTCCCAAGCTTTGACACTGAGCTAGTTAGGGACACATTGTTGGTTCTAAAGCAGAGTATCATGGTATGAATCATATTTTGAAAGGGTCACAGTGGCTGCTGTGGCAAGAACGAACTGCAGGGGGCAGGGACAGAAGTGCGTTTCAAGGGTAAGTTACCATAGGCCCCAGCAATTCCACTCCTAGGTGACTGCCCCGAAGAAATGAAGACCTATGTCCACACAGAAACTTGTGCACCAGTGTTCCAGTATGGTTCATAATAGCCCCCAAATGGATACAACCTAAATGTCCATCACCTAATGAATGGATGAAGTGTAATGTATCCACACAATGGAACAGCAGTCACGCATAAAAAGGAATAAATTCTGACATATGCTACAGCATGGATGACCCTTGAAAACATTAGACTAACTAGAAAAAGCCAGACATATGCAATGATGAGACATGTGGGCTGAGCTTGCTATGGTCTGAGTGACCCCTTAGAATTCATGTGTGCGATCTTGGCTGTATTGGGAAGGTATAAGGAGAAAATGTAATTCCTTCCTGATGTTAAAAGGTGGGGCCTTGGGCAGTGCTTAGGTGATTAGGGTGGGGCCCTTATCATTAACTCCTTGGTGGTTTTACAAGGATAAGGAGAGAGGCAGGAGAGGCACCACAGTTGGCGTAATGGCTATGTCGCTGGACTCCCATGTAGTCGAGAAGCAGTTCAAGTCCCAGATCCAGTGGCTTAAACTCATGCCAGGCGTGTGTGCGTGTGTGTGTGTGTACCCAAGATCCCAAGAGGAGAACGGAGAAGGGATTGCAGCATGACCATTCCCCCCCCCCCGGGGGGTGATTTCTCACTTTCTGTCTCTCTCTCTCTTTCTGCACCCTATAGCAAAAACCTCTCCAAAAACAAAACAAAACAAAACAAAAAAAGAAACAAAAAACAAAGGAGAGAGACAAGAGTGAATAGAAATGTGTTTTTCTCTTGTTCTCTAATGACATGACACCCCATGTGACCTCAGGACCCCATCACCAGGAAAACCACCACTAGATGTGGCCCCTGGCCCTTGGACATCCAAACCATGAGCTGAATAAACCAATGTTTTCTTAAATGACCCAAACTAAGGTATTTTCTATTGTTAGTAATGGAATGGACTAGAACAGATCTCATCTACTATTGTATGGTTCTGTTTATACAAAACGTCCAGAATAGGCAAATCCATAGAGACAGTAACCAGACTGGTGGTTGCCTGGGCTGGGAGGAGGAGGATGTTATAACGTGATGGGTAAAGAGTATGGGGTTTCTCTTTAGGGTGATAAAGACATACTAAAATTGATTGTAGTGACGGGTGCCCCACTCTCTGCATATACTAAGAACTGGCAAATCGTAAGATATATGAATTACAGCTCAATGAAGATATAATTACAAAAAAGGGGCAGGCAATTAACAGCAACCAAAAGAGGATGCTTGGTAATCCCGAGAGAGCCAGAGAGCCGATCAAGAGAGGAGTAGGAGAAGGAACAGGAGGAGAGAAATGACCGCTTAGATGTGAGCATCCCTCCATTTTGATGGGCCAAGATGCCCTACTGGCTAGTCATTCCTCTTTGGCAACGACCAGATTAAGTCACACTCTCTCCTTCCAGAGTCCAAGTCCAGTGAAACTTCCTGCAGTTGGTGGCGTTCCATGTCTGCCTGTCCCACACCACAGCCACGAGCACTTGAAAAATTTAGGTGAGAAACTGAATTTGTAATTTTACTGAATTTTAGTTCATATAAACAGCGGCTAATGGCTAGAGGACTGGACAGCAGAGTTTTAAATTACTCCAGATCCTCCATTCTTTTTTTTTTTTTTTTTAACTGCAATAAATGTTTCTATTCCAAACCCAAGTAATGTCCTGAGGGATAAAAGGTACAAAAATAACAGCAAGACAACAGGAATAAAACCCACATGAATCACTGTGGCATCCAGATCCTCCATTCTTAAAACAGTTTCTGCCAGCAGGTGCTCAGTTCATCTGCTTCTGGATAACCCTTCTCTCCTGTACCTGCCTTCCCAAAGAGACAGTTAGGCTCCTAGAAGGCCAGGCCATGGTGCTAACAATAGCAGCTGAGACTTGGTCCTCTCCAAACAGACCTCCTCTATCCTCACCACAGACCTGGGAAGTAGGCACACGTCCACGGGGAGAGACCTGCAGATGTCAGAGAGGCTAAATAACTCACAGGCACACAGTGAGAGCCTGGCAGAGCCGGGGCTGGACTTGGGGGTCTCTGCCTCTGAAGGCAGCACCTCTCATCCACAGAAGCACACGTAGTCCTGTCTTCTGCGTTCAGAGTGTCAGCGCTGTGCTGGGCATAGGGCAGATGTGAGCCAGGGCTTGGGAGTCTATTTGTGAAGCTCTACTTTACAGCAGAACACGTGGAGGCCGCGGAGTATATGGCCTGGTCTTCAAGAGTTCAACCTACCCTCGGCGGCAGCTTCTGACATAACCATAACAATCGACCTGCTTCCATTACGCTTCCTTGGACATCTCTGTTCAACCCACTTGACTCCTCATGCTCACTTGTGCAAGCCCTGTGTCTCTCTTCCTCATTTGAAGGGTCTCTCTTCCTGGCCTCGCAGCCAGACTCCCTGCCACCACGCTGCTCCTTGCTCCCCATCCTTTCTGCACCCCCAGCTCCCATCCATTCAGTCCCCCTTGCAGCAGCCAGAGTGCTGCTGTAAAACCTGAATCAGATCGTATCACACTAAAAGCCGCCAGTGGCTTCGCAGAGGGCTTAAATAGATCCACATCCTCTTTTCTTCCTACGGGGCCAGGTGGCTGTCTGCCCGTCTGATCTCACCTTCATGTTCCCTTCTCCCTGCACTGCAGCCTTTCTGGCCTGTTCTATTTTCTTAAACGTGTCAGGCTCCCACAGGCCTCAGGGCCCTGGACTTTGCAGGCACCTTTGGTCTGAACCTCTTTCCCGCCCAATCACCACAGGCCAGCCTCTCTCATACAGATCTCTGTACACAGAGGTCACCCCACAGTGAAACCCACACCGCAGATGTTTCTACCACTCAGAATTCTGAAAATTTATGTTTTCTCACAGTACTCACAACGATGGTGCATCATTTATTGTTTGTTTTCCCCCACACCCAACACACCCACCATGGACGCACTGGTATAATAAAAGACACCAGGGCAGGGTACCTGAAAGTACATGAACTTCATGAGTTTGGTGACCTCCGGCTCCAGCACCTCCACCGTCTTCTCGTAGATCTCCACTCGGTTGGGCTGCTCGTTACATTTCACCTGCGAGGGGAGGGTGGTGGAGGTGGGGCTTCACATCCTGGTTTGCCCAGGCAGTTCACTCCTGTTGTCTTATTACCAGGGCCCCTTTCCACTCTGCGACATGCCCTATTTTGGATGACAGCTGATATGGACACCCTAGTGAGAGGAGGCTGGGATGGCCCCTGTCTGACCAGTCTAGGAGGGAGCAGAGTACTTTCTAGAGACTTGCTGTGGAAAAGAAACCAGTTGGTCCCAAGAACAGACCCCTCCACTTTGTCCCTCTGTCCTGTGTCCAGGAGATATTCCCATGTCTGTGCTGATCTTCAAGGTCTCCCTCCATCCTTTTCCATATCTCTGGCCTCGTGGGGCCCAGTCTGATTCTAAGTAGAGAGGCATTTCCTATCTGTTGCTCCAGACAGACATGGGACAAAGCCCTAACACACTCAGGCAAATGATGGCCCATGTAGGAGGTGCCCATCATGAAACATTTTCCCCATCTGCTGGTTTTCCACCAATATGCCCATTGAAATCACATGGCAGATTTCGCACAACATGCTAACCAAGACTGTTAACAGGTCAGCCAAACCCAAAGAATGAACAAAGGTAAGCACAAGGATGATCTTTACACTGCTCAGACATTCTTAAATGGTAGGATTGCACTAAACACCCTTCAGTCGACAGTTAAGGAGATAAAATATGATACAGTCATACAATATCATTACGAAATGTTAGAAGGAATGAAATATTGATAGATCTTTGTGAACTGAACCAAAAAGGTAGCCGCTATTAACTGGCGGAAGAAAAAAGTTACAGAACAATACAAATTTGGTCTCATTTTTGTTAGGCAAAACAAAGCAAAGAGTGAGAGAAAGAGAATATGTATGTGTGCGCGCGCGCGTGTGTCTTCATATATTAGGCCACTGGGAAAGTCATGATGTATTTTTCTGTGTTTTTCTACACAAAAATGTGTCATGCCTTTTCCGCTGACCCCATTAAAATACAGGCAGAGAAAATGAGAAAGACTGAAAACAAAACTGGTAACAAGAGATATCTCTAGTGTCTAGGATTAGAAGTAAATAGTATCTATTTACACAATTGTAGTTTGTCAATTTTGTTCCAGTGCAACATATTATTTATATGATGTTGATGATGGTAATAAAAATATCTGCATGTGCCAACATGAAAAAAAAAGTCAGTAATAAGGAATTGAGTGAAAAAGAAGGCAAGTGGCAGGATGACATTAATAAGGAACAACACACTTTTACAAATGACAATTATTTACAGACTAATATTCATGTCAGAATAAAGACCCAGAAGAACATGGAGTCAAGTATTCACTGTGACTATCCTATGGTAGGAGGTAGCAGAGTGGGAAGAAGCCTCCAAAGGGTTCCCAGCAGTCCCTCAAATCCTCACTATGGGTGTGGGTGGTCGAGGTGAGGAGGTGGGAATGCCCTGCTTTTTACTTTATGCTCTTCCACAATGGTTCACATATACTGCTTTTGAAAGAATACATAGAACAAATTTGTTTTTGAGTCCCGGGCATGGGTCCTTGTCATCAGTTTTATGGGAAGCTCTTGGAATATTCTCAGCATTTGGATAAGAGGCCCTGCACTGCTTTACTCCCTGCCTCCTGAAAAAGCTCAGCTCTCTGGTTTGGGCATGGGGGAGGGGGATAAAGAGATGCGCAGCAGGGACAGTCTCACCTGGGGGATGGCCCGGGAACAGCTGCGCCAGGTGTACAGCATGACCGCATACTCATGTCCTTCCTCCAGCATTTCATTCTGAAACAGCAAAACACTGTCAGCGGCAGAAACCATGGCATCCTCACAAGCTTCCCAACAGCTCCCAAATCCTTACTCAGTGTGGCATGTGGAACAGCACCGGCATCACCGGGGGACTTACTAGAAAGGCAGAATCTCAGGCCCCTTCCTGGCCTATGGAATGAGAATCTGCATTTCAATAAAATTCCCAGATAACATTCATGCACAATAAGTTCAAGAAGACCCAACCTAAATCATCCTTCTCAGATAGCCCAGGGCTCTATGAGTAGGCCACATTTTTTAACAGATGGCCACCTTAAAAAGAATGAGGCAAATTATGTGTTCCCACAGCGAAGGTGTCCCAGATATAATGCTAGCAAGAAAATCAGCAAGTAAGCAAAACAGTAATGTACATAGATAGGCTAAGAAACAAAGCAAATAGTACTAATTACCTGTATATTATTGTACATTGAGAAAAACAAATTTAGTAAACCATGTACCAAGCTAAGAACTGTAAACTTTCTGTGGGGCTAGGTTACTTTTTTGATTACAATTCACATGATACAGGACTACAGTGCTCACATTTATATAGGTGCCCACGTTACAATTTCATGAACAGGAAAACGATTAATATCTAATTTTTAAAAATAATGAGAGCAGATGGCAAAATCAACAACAGCATGAAAAGTACAATGATGACTCATCCCACTGAGTCAGTGCTCTTGTGGAAAGAGCTCTAAACCCAAGGTCCAAATATCCGGACTCACAGTCCAGCTTCATCACTTAGACCTTCAGTCTCTTGGAAACCACTTGTCCTAAAATTCTCATTTAGTCCTCTGTTAAATGATCATGACAAGAACATCTTACAGAATTTAATGATAATGAAATAGAATACACATTCTCTCCCTCTGATCCATAAAAGGAGTTAAGAAAATAGTCTGGCAGTGCCACAAAATGTGAACCAGAGTTAACATCTGACCTAACAATGACATTCCTAGATGTATACCTAAGAAACTAAAAACATATACAGAAACTTGCGTGACTCAAGATTTATATGAAACATAAATTTTTATAGCAACATTATTTGTAATAGCTAAAAAGTGGAAAGAACCTAAGCACCCATCAACTAATGAATGGTAAATACAATTATGGCATATCCAAACGATGGAATTTTTTTTGAGAGGTTTTTGCTATAGGGCACGTGCGCTCACCAGAAAGACAGAGAGAGACAGAGAGGCAGAAAGTGAGAATCACCCCTCAGGAGGTATGGCTATGCCACAGTCCCTTCTCCTCTATTCTCCTCTCAGGATCTTGGGCACATATGCACATGCGCCCGGCATGAGTTTAAGCCACCGAGTCCAGGACTCAAACCGCGGTTGACTACATGGGAGTCCAGTGACATAGCCATTACACTGTTAGTCCCCATACAATGGAATATTATCCATCTATGAAAAGTAATAAAGTGCTCTTGCCTGCACTAAGTGAAAGAAATCAGTCATAAAAGGCCACATTTTATAGGATTCATTTAGGTGAAATGTCCAGAACAGACAAATCCTTAGTGACAGAAAATATATGAATAATTACCAGGAGTCTGGGAGGACAGAAGAACTAGGAGGGGGAATTGCTAACTAGTCGAGTGATGGAAATTAGATAGTGGTGATGATGGTACAACATTATGAATACGCCCCAAATCAATAAATTACACAATTTGAATGGTTTATGTTAGAGAAAGTGTACCTCAAAAATAACAGTAAGAAAAGAGAATTACTAAACCATTTCTCCTTATATTTTTATCTATATAAAATGAAGCTTTATTTATTTATTTAAAAATAAACATTCATATCTATTTCTTTTTTTAAAAATTTAACATCCATCTATCTATCTATCTATCTATCTATCTATCTATCTATCTATCTATCTAATTTGACCAGAAAGGGACAGAGTGAGAGAGAGAGAGGGAAAGTGAGAAAACAAGCTGCCAGGTCCGGGACTCAAACCATGGCTGCCTATGTGGGAGTCCAGCACCCTTAAACAGTACACCACCTGCTGGCCTCCATTCACATCTACTTCATAATCTCTTGTTAGGACAAGTTTGGATTTAAATTAGATTTTATAACCTACTGCTGTTTCTACAGCAAATGTCATTGACAAGTCACACTTACAATTTTTTAAATTAGAGAACTTTCAAAATCAGTAACATATTGTTCTCGAAACCAGCGAGAGAGATCAAGCCCATGGGTCTCCTGCTGTCATCTATCTCAGAACACATGTCAAAAAGGGGAAGTGACAGTAATGTAAGGAACATGTGTCTACTTTTAGCACCAAACCAACCGCCTACCAGTAGGTGCGATTCCAACTCATGCATTCAGTGAGTGTTTTCCTCATTGCTCACGAGTCTCAGGCTGTGTGTGCTGGAAGCAGGGCAGGGAACAAGGATGTGGATTCCATCCTATGGACAGTTCGGCTGAGCATCAACCAGATTTGTTGTCTAGAATACAGATGTCAGGATGGTGCGGTGGAGACAGCCTTGGGCAGGGCTTTAGGAGACTTGAGTTCTTGTCCTGGCTCTTCTTGGGTCCATCTTTTAACTTGTAAATGCCATGGTTTCCATATTGGGAAGTAAAGAGTTGGCCTAAATCCCTGGTTCTCCTGATGCCCAGGCCAGCCTCTAGACCAATTAAATATCTTGCCCTGCAAGTAGAGTCCAGGAATTGGTATTTTTTAGTGATGCCTAGGTGATTCCCTTGTGCAGCCCAAGTTGGCAATGATAAGACTACACCTCACTATGGTCCTTGACATTTCTGAGATTCTGTAAGTGCAGGACTTAAACCGTGAGTCCGGTGCAGATTTCATGGCTGGCAATGACTGACTGTATCTTTCAGCACTTACTCGGTCTCATCATAGTCCCAGCAAAGAACCCTCAACTCTCCATAGAGTCTGCACTTACGGGGTTTATGTACTTTTCCCTTCTCCTTTTTCCTCTGGTTATCCTGCCCTTTGAGGGATTCACCTGATCCAAGAATGAGTAGGAAAATTACAAAAAGATGAGCATAGAACCGTGGACTGAAGTGAGATTTTGGTGTTATCCATGAATGTCAAGAGTACCCTTTTTTAAAAACTAGCTTGCTTGCTTGCTTTCTCTCTCCCTTTCTTTCTTTCTTTCTTTCTTTCTTTCTTTCTTTCTTTCTTTCTTTCTTTCTTTCTTTTCTCTCTCTCTCTCTCTCTCTCTCTCTCTCTCTTTCTTTCTTTCTTTCTCTCTCTCTTTCTTTCTCTCTTTCTTTCTTTCAAGGCAGGGAGACGGGTATGTCTCGCCATGCCTGAATTCTCACCCCAGCTTCAAACCCAGCCAAAATCACAGGTTCATAAGGGTGTGTGATTCTGAACCTGGGCCTCGTATGTAATTCCAGTATCCACAGCCTCACTGTGCCACTTGTTCCACTGGGGCCAGGCCTATACCCCACTCTTGGCTGATGTCTAAACCATTTGAATATTGTGCCTGTGTAGGCGGGATAATTGTCCTCTCAAAATGTCAGCAGCCTCATGGCCAGAACCTGTGACTATGTTACCTCATACACTGCAGATGTGATCAGGTTAAAAACCATGAGATAAGGCGGTTACCTTGGGTTACCCTGGTGAGCCCAATTTAATCACAAGGGTCTTCATACATGAAAGAGGGAGACCCGAGAGTCAGAGGATGGAAGCAGAGGCCAGAGTGATGTGACAGCTGGCTGAGAGCCACAAACCAGGAATGCCACCTGCCTCTAGAAGGTGGAGAAAGCAAGGAAAAAGACACTCCCCTGGGTCCCCTAGAAAGAAAAGCAGTCCTGCTAGTACCTAGACTTTAACCCCTTATGCCCCTTGTCAGACTCCTGACCTAAAAAAACTGTAAGCAAATAAAGTTGTGTTGTTTTAAGCCACTAATCTGTGATAATCTGGTACAGCAGCAATAGAAATGAACAGTCACCCTCCAAACCAGCCTTCCTTCCAGTGGCCCTTTGGGTGGCGCTGACCTGGTATTTCTGGGAAGCCCAGTTGTTAAGCCGCCTGGAGCTGGCCTCAGGCTCTCGCGTCCCCTAGTTCTGCAGCCAGCCCCCAAGGCCATCACTCTCACTCAGCCTTTCATGCCTCCAGGATAGATAAATTTTTTTTTGGAGAGATTTTCGCTATAGAGCTCATGCGCTCGCCAAACAGACAGAGAGACATAGAGACAGAAAGCGAGAAATCACCCCCCAGAGGGGATGGTCACGCCGCAATCCCTTCTCCATCCTCCTCTCAGGATCTTGGGCATGCACGCACACGCACCTGGCGTGAGTTTTAAGCCACTGGGTCCGGGACGTGAACCGCGGTTGACTACGTGGGAGTCCAGTGACACAGCCATTACGCTAACTGCTGGTTCCCAAGGATAGATAACTTTAATTATCGTGACCAATTTATTGCTTTACTTGATCTTCCTTATAACTCATTCTATAAATAACTAACAAATAAAATATATCCCCCAAGCAGAGCTGTTCAAGTTTCTCCTATGGGTGAAACTTCTGTTTGCTTTTGATTTTTTTTATTTAAAGCCCACCATTATGAGGCAAATTGTGCCCCCTCTCAAATTCATACATTGAGGTCCTAACTCCCAGTACCTCGAATAGGACTGAATTTGAAGATGGGGCCTTGAAGGAGGTAATTCAGTTAAAATGAGGCCATTAGGGTGGGTGCTAATCTATCCTGACTGACGTCCTTAGAGGATGAGGACATTTGGACACACAAGAGACACCAGACATGCCTGCACACAGAGAGCAGGCCAGGTGAGGACACAGCAAGAAGCAGCTATGTGCAAGCCAATGACAGAAGTCTCAGAAGAAACCAAACCTACAGACCCTTCGATCCTGAACATTTACCCACCAGAACTACAGGAAAATAAGTGTCCATTGCTTAAGAGATCCATCTGTGTCTTTTGTTATGGTTGCCCAAGCTGACTAATACAGCCTCTATGCCCTGACCCTTACCTCGTTTTCCATAAAAACCAGTTTCCCTACACGTACTTTGTAGTACATATCTAGGCAGTATAGTACAAACCCAGGCAGTCCCTGAAAAGTCTTGCCTCTGCCTTTCCTCAAGCCGGTTCTTCCACCTGATATACCCTCCCACCTCGTCTCTGACAGATAAAGTCCTACGTGAGAGAGCAGAGTGCAGTGGAAAGAGATCAGGACTGGGAATCATTCCTGAATTTCTGGTCCAATCGTGTGATTTACTAGGTGTGGATCACGAACAACTTGCTTATTAACTTCTCTATGCCTCCATTTTCTCATCCCTAAAATGGGAATAATGACCCCTTTGTGAGTCACGGGGCTGTTACGAGACTCCAAAGACATCGTGTACGGGAACACCTTATAAACATTTTAAAGGGAAATATACGTATAAGGTATCATGACTGCCTACAAGGTCCAGCTAAAGAAACCACTTCTTTCATCAGCTTTCTCTGACCTCTCAAGGCCCTCTCAAAACCACAGAACTTTTAACTTTTAACATGACACTTACCCTTAATTTTGTGTATTCTATTTGCAAAGCGTAGTCTAGAACACAGATTTTGTAGTCAGACAGACCTGGGTTTAGACCTGTCTCACAACAGTGGGACCCTGGGTAAGTTACTTAACTTTCTTGGGCTCTAGTTTCTCCCATCTGTAAATGGGTTTTATAATAGAACTTACTTCACAGAATTAATATGAGACTAAATGAGATAACGCATCTAAAATTTTAGTACAGAGAAAGTGTTCAATAAATGGCAAGTGTGTCTACTTCCCACTCAACCCACTGATAATCAGGACAGAACCTAATTGACCTTGTATACCTCCCTGGCTTTTATAAGTCTTCCTCAGGTACCAGGAGCACAATACTTATCCAAAGCATTAGAGTTATGGAAGAGAACTGATCAGATGAGAAAAATCCACTGAGCCATAGGCAGAGCCCGTGAATGAGGAATTTCTCAAATTCCAGTGTTGCATGAGAATAAAGTCAATAAAAGTCCAAGAGGGAAGGCGATGATCTTTCAGAGATTAGTCAGACCCTAAGAAAGTCAGACCTACTTGTGAATGGTTTAGGCCACCAGCTTTTGCAAGTTAATTAACTACATTATTTCAACACCAACGCCACTGTCCCTTTATTGAGGAACTGTTTGCTTTGTTCAAGAGACAAAATTCCACATACCCAGTAATCTATAAAGCATAAGACAAGGAAGGGTCTAATCGCACATTAAACCAAATGCTACAGACACTCGATAAGTGAGTGGTAGGCAGTTAAGTTGGGCCTTAGCGGTGAGTAGGATTTGCAAAGCTGGAAGACAAAAGGGAATAGGATGCTTCCAGGTACTGTGAGGATGGGACAGGATGTGAGAATGGGTCTGAATGAGGCCCGGGCTCTTGGAGTAGCTGAGCACATACCCAAGTGTGACAGGCAGCCCAAGCTCTCTCATGCCCTGGCAGAGGCCCATTTGCACATGTGGGCCACAAAGACTTACCATGCTGGAGTGGACCGTTGCCTGCTCAATGTACCTTGCAATGCCCGTGACAAATGCATTCCTATCCTCGAAGTTCGTGTCAAAGTTAGCCTGCCAAATTAGAAAATAGGAGCTATTAATTGTTGAAAAACAAGCCCAAGGTGACTGGGTTTCTAGAGTGAACTGCTGCCAACACTATAAGATCTCTGGAAATCTACTGCCACACATCACCTCTCATTTTGACCTACCCTGCAAGCCCCACTTTTCTTTCTTTCATTTTTTTTTTTTTTTCATTTGCCTTAGTATATGTGAGAGGGACAGAGAGAGAGAGAGAGAGAGAGAATGAGAGAGCAACCTTCCCCTTCAGAAGGAATGGCCACTCCACAGACCCTCCTTCTCCATTCTCTTCTTGAGATTTTGGGCATGCATGCACATGTACCCAGCATGTTTTTCAAGTCACGGGGTCTGGGACTCGACAAGCACAGTCAGCCATGTGGGATCCATTGCCTTAACCACCATGCCACAAGCTGGCTAGCACACTCCGTCTTAATCACACTGGGCCAGAGCAAGCAGAAGACGGGGCCCACATTTGCTTCCCATCAGTAACCAGGTTCACTAAAATGAGCCTCAGAAGTCAAATCTTAAATGACACAAGTCCAAACAGCTGACACAAGTTAAGATGTACAATGCATTGCTTTGACAAGGATAATTGCTGCAGCATTTTGTGTGTGTGTGTGTGTGTGTGTGTGTGTGTGTGTGTTATTAAAAAGAACTGGAGGGGCCAGCAGGTGGCGTGGTGATTAAGGCACTGAAATTCCCACATGGTTGACCATGGTTTGAATCCTAAACCTGGCAGCTTGCTCTCTCTGGCAAAAACCCATGTGAAAAAATAATAATAAATAAATAAGTGACTAAAATAATTTTGAAAAAAAAAAAAGAACTGGAAACAACACAAATGTCCATCAACAGCAAAAGGCTAAATGAGTAGTAGTATATCCATTAATGGACTTACAAGCACCAAGAGCTGGTTAAACATAATGTGATTGGGCCAGCTCCAGAGCCTGGTGACTAAGGCAACCAGATCCCACATGGCCAACTATGTGGTTAAAATCCGATCCCTGGTTTGAAAACCATGCTGGGTACATGTGCATGTGTACCTCAAACCCCAACAGGTTGGAGAAATGGAGAAGGGATTGCCATATGACCATGTTCCATGGAGGAGTGGTACTTTCTCCCTCTCCCTCGTTCTCTCTCTCTCAGTCTCTCTCTCTCTCTGGCAAAACTAAAACAAAAACGTACTGTGATAATACTGTAGTACTATTATGGAAAAAATCCTAAATACATTTTCAGATAAAAAGGCAGCTTGGGGACCAGCAGGTGGTATGGAGGTTAAGGTGGCTGGGTCCCAAATGACTGACTGAGTGGTTCAAGTCCCGAACCCTGCAGTTTAAAAACCACACCAGGCATGTGTGCATGTGTGCCCAAAATCCCAAGAAGAATGAAGGAGAAGGAATTGTGGTGGTCATCCCCCCTGGGAGGGGTGGGTGATTCCTCACTTTCCCTAGCTATCTTCTTCTCTCTCCATCTCTCTGGTGAGTGCATGTACCCTATAGCAAACAAACAAAAAAAGAGAGCTACCTTGGGTTGGTCCTATGACCTAGTGGTTCAGGAAGAGCCTACATGGTTTTTCACGCAGTTAGAATCCCAGACCTAACATCTTTAAAGATACACCAGACTTGTGTGCGTGTTTGTGTGTCCAAAATCCTGATGGGATGGAGAAATGAAGAAGGGATTGTGGCATGACTGCATCCCATTCAAGGGGGGGGGGGTGCTTTCTCCTTTCATTTTCTCTCTGTGTCTCTATTTCTCTCTGATGAGAACATGAGACCTCTGGCCAAAAAAGAAAAAAAAAAAAAAAAAAAGGCAAACTCATGGAGCAATGTATGTATGATTCCTTTTTGGTAAAATATATTTTTTATAGGGACCAGCAGTTGACGGAATGGCTATGTCGCTGGACTCCCATGTAGCCGACTGCGGTTTAAGTCCCAAACCCGGTGGCTTAAATTCACACTGGGCATGTGTGCGTGCATGCCCAGGATCCCAAGAAGAGAATAGAGGAGAAGGGATTGTGGCATGGCCATCCCCCCGGGGGGTGAGTTCTTGCTTTCTGTCTCTCTGTCTCTCTCTCTCTTTCTGGCAAGTACATGCACCCTATAGCAAAAACCTCTCCAAAAAACCAAAATTATACATATATATATATATATATATATATATATATATATATATATATATAATATACATATATACACACACATATTTGATTAAAAGATACGCATACTTGATTAAAAAGTATACATATATGATATATGCATATTATAGGAAAACTTATACTTTTGTGTTGCTTGTAATAGAAAAGATATTTACATAATTAAGGGGGACCAGCACGTGGTGTGGTGGTTAAGGCACTGGACACTCCTACATGGCCAACCACAGTTTCCCAGACCGGGTGGCTTGATTTCCCACTTTCTCTCTCTCTGTCTCTGGTTAAATTAAAATAAATGAATGAAAACATAAAATTAAATAATTATTTTTAAAAAGTAATCAAGGTTAGAAAATGTGAATAAACCAAGTTTATGAGTTGAAACTTCAAGAACGTCCTTAACGAATTTAACCACCGAATGGAATTAAAAATATATTAGGTACTTATATTTAGTCTCATTTAGTAGTCCAGGAACTATCAAAAGGTCAAATACAGCAAAAAAAAAAAAAAGTTCCAATTAACATGTTCTTTCTGAACACAGCATGTGGCCTGGCACACCCAGGCACAGGCCGATCCAGCTACACAGACACCTTCCCTACCATGCCCTGATGGGATCTCGACTTTGCACAACCCACTGGTGGTTTATCAAAGCTCTGCTCTCTTAGGCCAAAGCAAACAACCGTGCCTGGCTTCCCTGAGCCATTAGCTGTGTGGGGAGCTGTAGGGCTCTTCTCATATCCATGAAGGAAAAGTAATTACCCAGGCGAGCTCTAGGGGCTTCTAAATTGCAATATTTAATTCATGAGGTCAGAGCTGCTGAAACCTAGGTTAGTGCAACAGCTAGAAGAGCCTGGAAGGTATCTGGGGTCAGAGTAGATCAAGGAATCTTCCCTGGGGGAGGGAACTAGGCCTGGAATACATTTTCTAGCTAATCTATTCCTTACACTAGGCTCCAGGAGTGTGCAAAGGGCTCCATCAGCTCACGACCTTTCACCTTCTAGATGCAGTGCTCTTCTCCCCTCTGCCTTCAGGGCAGCCCCTCCAAAGGGATCCCCCAGCTCCTGCTTCTCTGGTGCTCCTTGCCATTCTCATTACCTGGTACATGATGGATGAAGGCGGAGGCTCGATGCATGGCTGCTGGTCCGGGAGGGGCAGCTCTTCGAGCAGGTCCACGTTGGACAGGGCATCTTCCAGGGTGACGTGGGTGGTCATGGCTGCGGTTTCTGTATTCTGCACCAAAGGAAAGGAAGAGAGGACAACAGAGAATTTCAGGAACTTCCAAACATTTCTCTCAACTTCACTCCATTTAGGCTCCTTCTGGAGAATACAGGGGGTTAAGATGCACTGAGGCCACTTCCACAAGGTGCCCTCAAGCTGCACGTTTTATGTTTGAGGATTTCTTTACAATTCACAAAGAACTTCTTTTTTATCTTTTCTGAGTCTCACCTCAAGCCTCCGTGTTCCACACAAAAGGTAGTACTCTATTCATACAAACAATGAGGACACAGGGCTCAGAGAAGTCATGTGGTGCCCACACAGTCATGCGACCAAGGGCAAAGGACTTCAAATAATGCTGGATGCTAGGACACCAGTCATAATCCCTCCCTTTCATTCATCCTAAGAATATTTATCTATTCCTTTTTTTTTTTTTTGAGAGTGAAAGAGAGATTTTTGCTATAGGGTGCGTGCTCTCACCAGAAAGACAGAGAGTGACAGAAAGCAAGAAATCACGCCCCCCAGGAGGGATGGCTACACTGCAATCCCTTGTCCTTCAGTCTCCTCTCAGGATTTTGGGCATGCACACACTCGCGCTCAACGTGAGTTTTAAACCACCAGATCCAGGACTCAAACCATGGTTGACTATGTGGAAGTCCAACGGTGTAACCATTATGCCATCTATTGGTCCCATTAATCCCACTCTTAAATGACAGCCCAGCACTCATATCCATGACGGCAAGATATTCAACAGGAAACCAGAGCCTAGGTTTGATAGGTTAACTAAGCTGGGACTAAACGGATTCAACTTAAGTCACCATTTTCCTTGGCCCGAGTACGTTTTGTGAGCCACACCAAGTAAATCAGCCCTACATGCACATTTTGATGTCCTAGACCCTGAAGAGTGCAGCTGCTTCAATGATAACTTTGCCAGGCAATGTAGCTGAGGAGATCTGAATGGGCACTTACCCAACTCAAGCTAACTACTATTTTTAAGAACTCAGCACCTAGAAAACAGAATACTCATTTTTCCCCCCAAACATACATGAAGTTCTGATGAAAAACTGATCATGGTCCAGTTGAAGTGGTGCATGTAGTAGGCACGACTGCATGAGGCTGTGGCCACACGGGAGGCCCGTGTTTGGATCCCAGACAAACCCTGAACAGGCAGGGATAGTGGTGTGAGCCTGTAATCCCAGCTCACTGGGAGGCCGGGGCAGAGGATCACAATGGCAAGACCCTGTGGAAAATACCACCCTCTCTCTCCTGCCGCCTCCTGTGCACGTGTGCGCGCTCTCTTTCTCGCTAAATAACAATCGGCCAGCTCTCAGGTACAGCAATAATGTGCTGCTTAAGAAAAGCCGGGTCTCATGGCAACTGGGGTTCTTTGAATTCCCAGCTCGGTCAGCCTGAAAACACACTGGGCCCAGATACAAGAGGCCAAGATCCAAAGAGCTGGGGGCGGGGGAAGGAGATTGTAGCCTGACTAGATCCTGTGGAAGGTGCTCATCTCTCTCTCTCGCTCTCTCTCTCTCTCTCTCACTCCCATGTGTACGGGAATATGTTTTATCATGAATAAAGGAAAAACAAACACTGACATGATTGAGGCTATAAATCAGGTTCCTCTAAGTTTCCAACAACAACAAAAACCAGTAATTTAGAAGTCCCAGTCATGGATTGTATGCAATGAAATTAGAAATTTGTAATGCCTATTACAGGGAAAACCATCCCATGCCTTTAAAAATGTATAAAACACACTTCAAGGTTACTCATAGCTAAAGAGGAATTCAAGTAGAAATGATAAAATATTTAGAACTGAAAGAGAGACAGCACTAATAAGTGTCTTAAATGCATTTGGTAAAAAACAAGAAGTGAAACTAAATGAACCTAACGTTCCACTCAAAAAATTACGGAGAAAATCACAATCAACCCAAAGAAATGAGAATAGAGGGACTGAAAATGACAAAAGCAAGAATAAATGAAGCAAAACTAAAACCAAACAAACAGAAGTAAACAAAAAACTAAAAACCAAGTTTTATGAAAAGATTACTACTAATAAAGCTAAGCCTTCACAATATGAACAAGGACACAAAGAAAAGGCCCAGAGTGTCAGTTGGAGAACTCCTCCCTTCCTACACCCCATCCCAGGAAGGTGTGAGATGGGCTGAGGGCTGGCATTTCTCCTCTGACTGGCAGTGAGCTTGTCTAGCTTGTTAGAAACCGTGTCAGACACCAGGGGGAAAAGGCCCATCAGTATGAGAAATTGGTCCAGGAGCTGTGCAGGGTTAAAGAGCTCAGCAAATACCCAAAATCATGCTGCCCCTAACTAATATCTCCTTTAGGCCCAAGGTGGCAGGTCATTCTGGGGCCAAGCCTTCAACCCTGCTGAGCAGCTAACTATAGTTCACACTTGACTGAGTTTTCAGACACACCTTCCTGTCAGGCACCATGGCAACGGGAAAGGCTGCATCCAATGAGAGCAGGTCGCAGTCAGAAGTAACTTGTCTCTCTGCTCTCTGACGAGGCCTGATGTCCCAGGGTGGTTTCAAGCTCTCTCCACACCTAAACTTCTTCCTCTTCTCCCCAGAATTATAAGTCTGGCATTCAGTCCCACAGTAAAGCCACTTGACAATTTATAAAAAGACTGTCTTCTTTTGTAGATTACCATTAAGTCCTTTTCATGGGAGAGAGAATGATTTTTACTGGGCATGATGACCTACCACCTCTGAAGTTCTAATAATACTCTACATCTATTCCAAAAATAATAATAATGACAGTAAAATAACATGTCTTTAGCCCCTACTTTGTGTCATATACTGTACCAAATGCTTGACTGTTTTAATCTTGAATCAACCACGTAGAGGTCTTATTCTTATTTTACAGTTGAGCAAAGAGAAGATCAGAATTTAAATAATTTTGCAAGGTCAAGTGCTGGTTAGTTTGTCCAGTTCCATAAATGGAGGTTTTCTTCATTACCTTATGCAAGTTGAGGATCCCTTCCCAAAATGCTTGGAACCAGAAGTATTTTAGATTTCGGACTTTGGAATATGTATAGACACATAAAAAGATATTTTGGGGCTGAGCCCCCAGTGTAACATGAAATTCATTCATCTTTCATATGCATCTTACAGATATAGTCTAATTGTAATTTTACACAACATTTTTGTAGTCCAGAGTTTTCACTGTATCCTGTCACATGATATCAGGTGTGGAATTTTCCACTTTGGCATTGTGTTGGCACTCAAAAAGTTTCAGATTTTACAGTATTTCGGATTTGGGTCGCTTATGCCATAGTTCCTCCCACGTGATCAGTCTCAGACTGTTAGACTGCTTAATGAATAGGGGTTTATTTCATATCAGCCTCTATGCTGGGTGCTTCCAAATACTCTGCATTAATGATTCTTGGTTCTGCTTGTGTCAAAAAATCACATGCACAGCTTCTTAGTGATTAAAATGACTTGGTTACATCCACAGAATATGCCTTGGCTTCATCTCTAGGACCAGGAAAATCGCATTTTAAAAAGTTTGTTACTTCCTTAGCAATGAGAGAAGGCCAGACTAAATTTACATGGAGATATCATTTCTCACTTATTAGACTGACAAAACCCCAACGATGGACCACATGTGCTATTGGCAAGGCTGTGGAGAAACGGGCCCTCTCAAATATTGCTGGTAGGGAGACAGAGGGCACGACCTCAGTGGAAGGGAATCTGGCAGTGTCTTATGAACTTTTCACAAGCATTTTTACCCTTTGATAAACACTCCTACTTCTAGGAGCCTATCCCAAAGATACATGAACAAAAATGCAAAAAGACATAAGCACAGGCCATTCCCAGCAGCACCACCTCTAAGAGTGAATCACTGGAGATTGCAGATATTTATCCCAAAAGGATGGTCTGAATAAACGGGTGCCACCGTACGGTGAAGTAGTGGGCAGCAGTAAAACAGAGAGGGGAATCTCTCCCCACGCAACTGTGGGGTGATCTCCAGGACATGGTATTGACAGAGTGCTCTCCTTTACCTAGAGAGGAGGGTACATCTTCTACTGAAAAAAATAAATAAATAAATAAATAAAGGAAGGACAAGCCATATACTTAAAAAAACTGGTTACCCATGGGGAAGGGAGGGGAAAGGAGGGAATACAATTAGGAGGCAAGTACAGAAACTAAAATTTTTTGAATATACATTGTTCTGTAGATTTTACTTTGAAAGCATGAAAATATTTTTTATTTTAATTTGCTAGAGGGCACATGTGTTCATCAGTGGGAGAAAGGGGAGGGGACTGAGAAATCACTCCCCAGAAAGGGGAATGGCCACACCACAATTCCTTCTCCTCCCTTCTCCATGACTGCACACATGCCTGGAGTGCATTTATTTATTTTTTTTATTAAAAAAGTCTTTTTAAAGAACTTTTTTATTTAGCTTGCTTTATTCATTTTAATTGGACCAGAGAGAGACAGAGAAAGTGAGAAAATAAGCTGCCAGGTTTGGGACTTGAACCATGGTCGGCCATCTGGGACTCCAGCACTCTTAACCACCATGCCACTTGCCGGCCCCCAGGCTTGTATTTCAAGCTACCAGGTTCAGGACTCAAAACACACAGTTGGACATGTAGAATCTAGCCACCTTCACCACGCCACTGGCTGGCCTGAAAACAGTTTTTATAATTAAAAAACAAAATTTAAATTTAAAAGGCAACCCCAAACATAAAGGAAAACAGGACACATGACTATATTCATGGGTTAGTTACTGGTTTAACCACCTGGAAAGGTACTATTCCAAGTGATTTCAAAATTTGGTATTTTAATGGTAGATCTCTGATAAGATGCACCCTAAAAAGACAGAAAGACATCTTAAATTGTTTTCAGTAATACCTTGGTGCACCGTTGTAAGAATGTTTGGATTCATAGTGGGAAATGAGTAATGATGCAAAGTTCTAATTCTATCATTTTTGGTGTTGCTGAAAACTGGCGTTCTTGACACGGGAGAAAGTAGATACATATGGAAGATCAAGGGGACTAAGTAAAAACTTAATATTCCTGGTCAGACATGGAGGTAGAGTGGTCACGCAAGGCTTCACGATGCTGCAGCTGTAGGCCAAGGTCTCAGGTCTGTGTCCTGAGGTCTCCTGTGTATGCTGGGTGTGTGCACGCCTGTGACCCTGACTGGCTGAGGCTGGGAGTAGGACCACAGTGTGAAGACCCTGTTTCTCTCTCTCGCTCTCTATTCTGCTCTCTCATGGAATAAATAAATGAAAAGCAAGTAAAGATTTAGAGACTTCCATAAAACAAAAACAACAATAATAAGAAACACTTTAGGGCCAGTCCTACAACCTAGTAGCTAAGGGAGTTGGAACCCACCTAGCTAACTGCAATTTGAACCTGGCCCGGTGGCTTAAAAAACATGCTGGGAATGTGTCTTTAAGTGCCCCAAATTCTGACAAGATGGAGAAATTAAGGAAAAGGGATTGCAGCATGACTGTGCCCCATGGAGGGGTGGGGGAGGTGAGGGAGGAAGGGAGGTGCTTTCTCCCTTTCCCTCTCCCTCTTTCTCTGTTTCTATGTCTCTCTCTGGTGAGTGCATGTACCCTGAAGCAATTAAAAAAAAAAGTTAATGGTCCTGAATTTGAATTTTAGGTATCAGTACAAAATTAGAATGCATTTTAATTTTAAATACACACACGGATGTATATATACATATATGCATATATATAATGTACATATGTGTGTGTGTGTGTGTGTATATATATATATGTATATATATATACACACACACACACACACACATATATATATATATATATATATACATACATATGTGTGTTTGTGTTTCTGTCCGCTGAAAAGAACTAGAAACCACCACCACCAAGCCATTAGCAACGAATACCATTAGTTTACAGATTGTAGTCTGCAAATGTCACTTGCTACTAAAGGAATTAGAGTTCTCTGAGTCTAGAAAGGGAACAGGAAATGCATAAGAAGAGCCTAGAACATCTTGTCATATCAGAAGGTAAGGAGGCTACCTACCTAAGACTACTGGGGTTGTGTCAAAAAGACCCAGCAGCCAAACTGAACTAGCTTTTGCTGGCCAAAGAAGCGGTGATGTGAGCATCAATCAGTGTAAATGCAATGGACTGAACCAATATGAAATGCTGAAACAATATCAAATGGGTTTAAACCCATGAGCTCGCAGACTATAAAAGTATGGTTTTTACTACTTTATTGTTGTTGGAGAACTTTTGTAAACAAACTTTTATGTTGAAAATTGGCATATGAAGGAAGAAAACATTTCATGTGCCTTTCTTAAACAAACTATACCACTAGACCACCAAATGGAGGAAGAGAGGGATGTTTCTCTCCATAAAAGTAAATTTTTTCCCAGAAAAACATGACAACGAGGATATCCCTGTTTCCCTACCTACTGAACAAATGGATCCACACACTAGTAGCTGCTAACATCACTCAATGAAGGGCAATCTGACATTATGTGCCTCCTGGTAACAGAAAGGTACATCGTTGCCTATGAAGAATGCTGAGCCCCACATGTAACACCTGAGTCTGATCTTACCTTTCTGGCCAGTTTACAGGAGCTACAGAGGAGAACACGTTATAATATACCACCGTGATGTGATCAGTAAGATCCACTCTGTGGGAAACTCTGCTGGACAAATGGCTAGGTGACTTCAACAAATAAAATGCAAAGGGAAAAAAGATATGGAGAGAAGTTATATAGGGAAAAAAAGATATGGAGAGAAGTTATAGATCTATGAGATTTAACAGATTGTGTCCATTTTATTTGAATCCTATTTCAAACTGCCGGGAAAATAAAATTATTAACATTTATGAGAAAGTTGGATAATTAATATTGACTGATAAAATTAAGGAAATACTGTTATTTTTCATTGTGATAATGATACCAAAGTTACATTTTAAAAGAGTTATTGTCTTGGGATCAGCAGTTGGCGTAATGGCTATGTCGCTGGACTCATATGTAGTCAACCACGGTTCGAGTCCCGGACCGGGTGCATGTGCATGTACACCCAAAATCCTGAGAGAAGAATGGAGTAGAAGGGATTGCAGCATGGCCACCCCACACCCCCCCGAGGGTGATTTCTCACTTTCTGGCTGTCTCTGTCTTTTTGGCAAGCACATGTGCCCTATAGCAAAAAATACTTTAAAAAAATAAATTAAAAAAAAAAGTTATTGTCTTCTAGAAATATTTACTGAAACATCAATATAACACTACAACTATGTTCGCATCTTGATAATAATAGGTGGGAGAAAAGTAAGAGATAAAACGAAACTAGTCATGAGTGGATAAATACTGACATGGCGTGATGCATATATAGGGATTTACATTTTTATCCGATTTCATATATGTTTGAAATTTTCCTTAAAACCCCCTAGCTCAGTGTATACATTCCCAGTTCTTTTCCAATTTCCCTTCCTTTCCTTATAACCTGAGTTTCTCATGACTTTTTCAAACTTCAAAATACTCCTTTTACCAGAATGTTGTGGTTTGGATAATGGTTTGTCCCCCAAAGTTTCATGTTTTAGAATTTGGTGTCGGGAGGTGATAAGATCTAAAAGTGGTGACTGGATCATGGTGATTGCATCATGCAGACAATACTCTCATGAATAGATTAATGATGTCTCAGGAGACCTAGTGAGTTTTAGATCTCATGAGAAGAGGTTATCGCTCAAGAGAGCTGCTTGCTATAGAAGGGAAAGCACAGCACACAGTTTGCTCACTGGTTCTCTGCACGTGCCTGTTATACTTCGCACTTCTGCTGGTCATGTTGCAGGCCTATGCCTTTGATCTTTCCAGTTTATCTTTGCAAATAAACCTCTATTCACTTAAATTTACCTAGTCTTGGGTATTTCTGTTAGCAACCCAATAATAGAGTAAGACACAGAATAAACCTTAAGATTTCCCCCCCTTACCATAACAGTGTTTGCACTACCTTTGAAGAAAAGCCGTAAGTGAACAAACTACAAAGCCAATAAATGAAGAGGTTTTGTTTATGTTAATGCACGCTTTCTTTTATCCTTAGAAATACAGCTTCTTTAATGGATTCCTGTGTGTTTGTAGATCATTCACTGCCTAAGGGAGAAGGAAATACAACATTTTTAGCTCAAGCCCTGGAAGTTACTGCCAAATCCATGTCAATCAGAAAGGAAAAATGCTCTGAAAATTTGAACAGACATACATAGGAAAATAAGCAGTTCTTTTCTGGGCTGAATTCTGCCTGTTATGCAATGTTCCAAATGAGAATGATTCTTTATATTCAGTCTATGAACATGTGGCTATTTTGTCATTTCAGAAAAGAGATTAATAAAATATTTTAACTTAACAGTATTCTTTTCTGATTTTTTTTTGACAGATTTTGGCTATAGGGCACGTGCACTCACCAGAGAGACAGAGAGAGACAGACAGACATAAAGTGAGAAATCCCCCTCCCCCTGAGGGAGTGGCCACACTGCATTCCTTTCTCCTCCATTCTATTAGGATTTTGGGCATGCACACATATGCGCCCAGTGTGAATTTCAAGCCTCCACGTCTGGGACTCGAATCACACGGTCCGCCATGTGGAAGTCAAGTGACATAACCATTATGCCATCTACCGGTCCCTAAAATTAACAGTATTATGAGAGCATCATTTATCAAACACAGAGGTGACTTCTCAGCTTGGTGCATTCATGGCAGATTTAAAGTGGGCATCTTACAATAAACTTGGCGGCCTTATTTCACAGAACACAGTAATAACATTGAGTTCACAGGCAATTTGCTTCTGAGCGGGTTTTAGGTGTCACTCTCTACCAGGCTGAAACTAACATATCTTGGGCAAGAGATGATGGACCCACAGATGCAGGATGGGGTGCTAGGAGAATCTAACTTGGGTAATCCAGGTTCTGACATCTGTACCCTAAACCCTGCCACTCTGTAAGAAAAAGATTTGTACTGCCATTTTCTGTTTGACTCTCTGGAAGAAAAATGAAAAAGTAGGGTGTATTTATTGAAATGGACTACTAGGCTAGTATAGTGGGTAAGCTTGAGTTCTAGGTTCAAATTTATCTTCTGCTATATAACCAGTAGCATGTTATTCAACCTCAGTTTCCTTATCTGTATCTTATTATAGTGCCTATTCTTCATGGCATTCTGAGGATTATCTAACTTTACAGCATGTGACATACCTAGCCCAGGAGCCACCATAGAGGATGCATTCAGGATACATTAGTACAAAAAGACAATATTACAATACATTTATAATTTAGTGGGCATTTATTTGTGATTTGTGAATTGAAGTATTTTGTATTCTACAAAATAGAATAAGAGCTCCCCTGGGCAATAATAGAATAGTTCATTGTAAGGTGTGAATGAGAAAAAAGAACAGCCACTGAAAAACTGGTTATCATCAGGTTACTTTTTTTTTTAATAATTATTTTATTTAACTTTATTTATTTATTTACTTTATTTTAATTTGACCAGAGAGAGACACAGAGTGAGAGCAAGAGCAGGGGTGGGGAGAGTGAGAAAGTAAGCCACCAGGTCTCGGACTTGAACCACAGTTGCCCATGTGGGAGTCCAGCACCCTTAACCAGCACACCATCTGCCGGCCCCAGGTTACTTTTATAAGGGTTAAAGAAGAGGGAACTTCTTATGCTGACATAGGTTGGAACCTACTGTTTTCAAGAAAAACTAGCCTGTTTTGAGATTCATCTGTTTCCTTAGAGTCAGTTTGATTATGTGGCATTTGGCATGACTGACTCCATTTTAGTTTGGTTTGGTCTGCTGGGACCTAGGGCAGGAGCTCAGACCAAAACAATGCCTCCCATAATTTTATTTAACATTAGCTGATCCATGACTTGTTTCCAATAGTAGATGAATTGAAGGTACAACAATTTTCCTACAAAAAAGGAAGGCATTAGTATCTATTACACTATCTCAAGTCTACAGATCTTTCCCATTGGTTCCCTCAATCACAACTATCCTACAAATTCTAGAGGGCAGATATTGTTTTGCTGTTTTTCTGAGGAAAACACTGTAACTGAGAAGTAAATGTTTTCATTCAAGTCTCATAGCCTGCTAGAGCAGTGCAGAAGAAATGGGGCATCTTGACTCCTCGTTCCATGCCCTTTCTTCTAGACCACACCTGCTTTTGTACTTTTTGAAAGGTGCCAACCATCCTTCCAGTCCCCTGTCCCTGCCCTCAGTTTGCCTGCCTTTTCCTTCCTCAAAAAATGAGTCTCTGCTAAGCTAGAAAGATTAGGTAACTGTCACCTTTGGGATTTGGTAATATTAAGAAGCCAGGAAACATTTCCCTGTAAGGTTTTCCAGCTAGACAAGAACTTAACAACACCAAAACGAAACACGTGTTTTTTTTTCTGTTAAAATTTTATATAAATTTAAAAAATAAATGAAAGAGTCTTAGTGAGTTCCTATTAGAATTTTTTTTTTTCTTTTTGAGTAGCATTTGCCTGAACAAGGAACAATCCACAGAAGGAATTTTGAGCACAGCCTGTTTTCTATCATGGGAGTAAGCTGGAGACTGAACTGAAGTTTGCTGTCACAGGAGGGGCTCTACAGGTCATGGTCCTCCCTGGAGAGCTGACACTTTCACACATCAGAGCCAGCTTCTTCATGGGCCAGGGGTCAAGAAGGGATACAATCCTCTTTTTTTGAGAGGTTTGTGCTATAGGGCACGTGCGCTCGCCAGAAAGACAGAGAGAGTCAGGGAGATAGAAAGCGAGTAATCACCCGCTGAAGGGATGGCCACGCCGCAATCCCTTCTCCTCCATTCTCCTCTTGGGATCTTGAGCACACATGCACACGTGCCTGGCGTGAGTTTAAGCCACCGAATCCGGGACTTGAACTGTGGTCAACTACATAGCCATTAAACCAACTGCTGGTCCTGTTTGTGCTCATCTTACAAGAACTCTATGGATTGCACCACAATGAATCATGCAGCTTATTCTGAGCAAGTTGGGAGTGAAAAATTTTACAGAAACAATCCACTTTTCCAATGGTCAGATCTTGTTGCTTCAAACCCCATATTATCTACTTGGGGTCATTTTTAAGGTATTATCTGTAGGCTGACCGTGTATTTGTACCTCAATGAAGATTTGTTCAATGAGCAGATGGCATTTGAGCCCGAGACATCAAGAAAGGCATTGCTATACCCAAAATATTAAGTTTTTTAAAGTGGGGAGAAAAAGAATTGATATAAATAGCAGGAAAGTTATTTATATTTTAGGAAAAACTCCATCAAAATGGTTGAAATATTTAATGTTTGAGCACTCAAAGTAATAAACTTTAACATTTTGTAAACAGTAATCTATCAGACCAAATCTCTTCTCTAACACTGAATGTACTGATTTCATCTGTCCTTTGAAGTCTCTCCTGTCTGTGATCTGAGTACTACTCTTCTGACACTTTCTACCTCAGAAAGAACCCAAGTACTGCTACTTCTACCTACAGTACCAGCTCAGACATTGCTGATTGATAATGATTTTTTTGCACACAGCCCACAGGCAGACTCAAAATTCTTCTCATGAAATACTAATCTCCAGGAGGTCACCAGCAACCAATCTGAATTTGTCAGATAAGATGAACATATAAGCTTGTGGGACCAGCAGTTAGTGTAATGGCTATGTCGCTGGACTCCCATGTAGTCGACCAAGGTTCAAGTCCTGGACCTGGTGGCTTAAACTCACCCTGGGCGCACGTGCATGCGTGCCCAAGATCCCAAGAGGAGAATGGAGGATAGGGGATTGCAGCGTGGCCATTCCCCCTGGAGGTGATTTCTTGCTTTCGGTCTCCCTGTCTCTGTCTTTCTGGTGACCGCACATGCCCTATAGCAAAAACCTCTCCAAAACAACAACAACAATAAAACATGTAAGCCTGTCCTAGAGTAGGACCATATAGGTGCAAGCTCCTGAGATACCCAAAGTGATCTATAAAGTCAATGCAATCCATATCAAAATTTCAATGTCATTTTTCTTACGCATATTAAAAGCAATACTAAAATGTACATGAAACCACAAAAATAATCCAAACAGCCAAGACAATCATGAAAAAAAATAATAAATCAATAGGCATCATGTTACCAAATTTCTTTTATTTTTTCAGAGGTTTTAGCCTTAGGGTGTGTGCTCACCAGAGAAACAGACAGACAGACAAAGTGAGAGGGGAAGTGAGAACTAATTACTCTCCAGAGGGAATGGCCATGCCACAATCCCTTTTCCTCCATTCTTCCAGGATCTTGTGCACACACATACATGCACCCAGCATGAGTTTCAAGTCACCAGGTCAGGGACTCCAGCACTGTAGCTGGAGTCCAATCATGTGGGAGTCCAGCACTGTAGCTGCTACACCATCTGCTGATGCCCAAGTTACCAAATTTAAAACTATACTATTAAGAGCTAATAATTAAAACAGTATGGAACTGGCATAAAAAATACACAGATCAATGCAACAGAATAGAGAATCTAGGTGAAAACCCACACATCTGCAGTCATTTAATTGTCAACAGAGATGTTAAGAATATGCATGGGGAAGAGGACAGTCTGGTCAATATGTGGTGTTACAATATCCATATGGGAAAGAAAGAAACTGGATCTTTATTTTAATCAACTCAAAGTGGTCAGAGACCATTTGTTAACCACCACTAAGTCATAGAGAACAGAGCAGACTGCTGCAGACAGGTTAGGCACTGGGAAAGTACCAAATATATGAATGCACAAACCCATGAATATCTTGACAATGTAAAGGAAAGGAGATAAAATGAAGTTGGCCATGTCTCTAGTATCTAGTTTTCTCATTTCTCCTCCTTCACTATTATTAATAGAGATAATTTAAGTCAACATGGAATATGCAGTCATATCCCCAAGCTGCCAGTACAATTATTTACCTAATTTTTCTTCTAAAGAGACTTCCTTTTTACCTCACTTTTAAAATATATTTTAGAAGAAAGTCATGGGGCCAGCAGGTGGCATGGTGGTTAAGGGCGCTGGACTCTTACATGGCTGACCATGGTTCAAGTACCAGACCTGGAATCTTGCTTTCTCTCTCTCTCTCATCTCTGGAAATATTTTTTAAAATAATAATAAATAAAGTTAAATAAAATAATTCTCAAAAAAATTAGTATCCCAACAAAACTGTATTCATCAATACATAAAAAGGACTATACACCATGACTAAGTGAGCTTTGTCTCAGGAATGTAAGATTGGCTTAGCATTAAACATCAGAAAATCAATTAATGTAATAAGCCAAATCAATAGAATAATGGACAAAGACTACAGGATCATCTCAATACACTCAGAAGCATTTGAAAAAGTCTAGAATTCTTCATGATTAAAACATTCAACAAACCACGAATAAAGGGAATCTTTTTAACCTGATCAAGGATAGCCACAAAAAACGCTTAGCTATCATCAGACTTAATGGTGAAAGATTGAATGCTTTTCCCTAAGATCAAAAATAAAATAAGGAAGTCTGCTCTTTCCACTTTTATTCAACATTGTCTTAGAGGTTCTAGACAGGATAATTAGGTAATAAAACTACATAAAAGGCAACCATACTAGAAATGAAGAAGTAAAACTACTTCTATTTATAGATGGCATAATCTTGTATGTAGAAAAATTTACTAAAAATTATTAGAATAAGGGACCAGCAAATGGTGTAATGGTTATGTCACTGGACTCTCACGTAGTTGACCAAGGTTCAAGTCCCTGACCCAGAAGCTTAAAACTCGCACCAGGCACATGTGTGTGTATGCCCAAGATCCTGCGTGGGGAATCGAGAAGGGATTGTGGTGTGGCCATCCCCTCTGGGGGATGATTTCTCACTTTCTGTCTGTCTCTCCGGCGAGTGCACATACCCTACAGCAAAAATATCTAAAAAAAAAAAATTATTAGAATGCATAAACAAGTTCAGCAAAGTTATAGGATATGATATCAGTATACAAAAAAAAAACAATTGTAGTTCTATATGCTAGCTATGGACTATGTGAAAATGAAATTAAAAAAGCAGTTCTAGGGGTCGGCAGGTGGCATGGTGGTTAAGAGCGCTGGATACCCATGTGGCTGACCACGGTTCAGTCCCGGACCTGGAGGCTTGCTTTCTCGCTTTCCCTCTCTCTCTCTCTGTCTCTCTCTGGTCAAAATTTAAAGATGATAATAACAACAAATGGAAATAAATAAATATTTAAAAAAAAGAAAGCAGTTCTATTTACAATAGCATAAAAAATACAATACTTAGAAATAAATTTAGTATGTGCAAAATATATACATCAAAAACGTCAAAACACTGCTGGAAAAAAAATTAAAGAAGACCTAAGTAAATGAAAAGATATTCCATGTTCATAGATTGGAAAACTTAATATTGTTAAGGGCTAAGGGTGCAAATTAGTGGTGCTGCTAAAGACAAGAGTTTTCTTTCTGGGGTGCTGAAAGTGTTCTAAAATGACTGCACAATTCTGTGACTATACTAAAACTCATTGAACTGTATATTTTAAATGAGTGAATTTTGTAATATGTCAACTATATATAAAAAATCAGTTACCAAAAATGTTACTATTGAGACATCAGAGAAGTTATGATGTATTTTTCTGTTTTTCTATGTAAAAAAGTTGCATTATGACTTTCAGGATGACCCAATATTTTTATGACTATTTTTGGGAAACTTTGCCTATGACTAAGCAAGTGTACAGAGAGGGCTGAAGATGATGCAGGAGCTTGGGGAGCTTGGGGACCATGATGCTGCCCCTACAAGCAAAGGCTGTGATATGCAAAAACAAACAGGGGACAGTGGGAAGGGAAAAGAAACCAACAGACACACCACACTATCCCTTGGAGTGGCCCTTAAATTGCGGGGGTCAAGTGGCCCATCAAAGTCTGTTTGGTCCCTCCTCTGCCTGCTGTTGTTTCACTGCCATCTGTCGAGTCCCCAGGCTGCCGCACTCTGGAGGAACAACTCCTCAGAAGATGAAAACCACTGAGATGGGTGGGGTGATCTGTTTTGAAGTTTAAAACGAGAACAAGAAGGGAATCTAGCTCTCTTTCCACCTGAGCTCTCTTTCTACTGGTGAAGACACAAACTCAGATGAGAAGGGACTTGTTTGAGGTCACTCGGCTAGGAGGGGTAGCACTGGGATAACTCTGCAACTTTCTGGGAAGACAAGGGAACTAAATATAAATGATATGACAGAGCTTTAAAAGAAAAAGAGTACATTTTTGTTTTAAAGAAAGATAGAGTTCTAATTTTGCAATAAAACAAAAAGACATAAAAGCAAGGAAATATAATCAAAAGACATTATCTGACTCTCATGATCATTATTTTATATATCTTTATAATGTAAATGCTTTAAACATGATTTAGGTTAAAATAGTGCTCTTAATATATTAGGAGGTGGGGTATGGGAGGAAGGTGGATGGGGTAAGAAAGCGAAATCTTCATCCATCACAGCAGGAAGTAAACAGACCATGTGCAGAACAGATACACCAAGAAACAGCAGTGTAAGCATATCATTCAGAGACCTGAAGGCAACCACTGGAAGAAACAGCGAGTTAAAAGTAGCAGCCTCTAGGGAAAGGTGGGCAGTGGATGGTTGTTTTTCACTGTGAGTCCTTCAGTACTATTTGATTTTTTTAAGCATGTGCATGTATTGCTCTGATCAAAAAATTTAAACTTATTTTTAAAAACCCACAGCTTCCTTGCTAGCAGTTCAGACATCTGGTCAGTAAACAGCACTGACCAGTCAGGCAGTCTTTGCTATTTAAGTCCCTCATTTCCTATCCTCTGAGACCAGAGACTCCATTGCCTATAGCTTTTCTCTACTACGAGGACCTGAGATCTGAGCAGAGAAGTCCAAGTCAGCCTCAACTTGGGATGCTGGAGAAGGCTTACCCTCCTTAAGATTTACAAGGAAGCAGAGAAAAAGATCTTGGTGGAGCTCAAAGGCTCACCATTTCATTTACTGTTTTACTCAGCTGCTTCCTGTGCTGTTAGGGCTGGGTTTGACCCGGTAGTAACGAGGCCTTCCGGTTGATAACCCACTGGGAGATACCAGCAGCGCAGGGTCACAGCCTCCAATCCTCTTGGGGGGGGGGGGGACGTCCTGCCACCAAGGTGCCTTGCTGATTTGCTCCTGCTGGGGCCCAGGACAGGTCATCCCATGAGGAATGCCAACATTATCTGTATGATGAGTAGGTGCCTCTAAGAGGCATCTGCTCAAACTCAGAAAAGAAAGTGACTGCATTTGCTGTGGAAACAAAGAGCTAGACTTCAGGTTCAGCCACCAGATGGGACCAGGCAAGACCTCAGTTTCATCAGTGTGAAACTGCAGCTCAGACATGGCTCAGTCCAAAGACTGAGTGAGGCCTCAAACCACGTTTCTACTCACTCTCAAAGAGCAAACTCCCCTGTTTGTAAAAAAATGGATGTTGGTAGTAGAAATTCTCAACCATCATGTCAAAACCCGCATAGTGAAGGGTGTTGTGAATAACTTGGACCAATAACAGTTTGAGTATTGAGGTTTGCAAGTAAGGTGCATTTTATTATATGTGAGGCAAGGGTTCAAATTCTCCAGTAGTATCATTGTTTGCATGTCGATCTCAGAATTGGGGGACTGGCTGTGGGGTGCAATATGTCAAACATGTCAATACTGTCCATCACGTGTACTTAATAAAAGCAAAACAAAAAGGACCAATTAAGTATCGCAGAACCTGGGCCTTTCTCAGGGCCTTTCTAACTCTAAAGCAGATGACTATCACTATAGATGGGCTTCCTTAAAGACTACACTTCTCCAACAAGGATCATTCGCTGAGACCAAGGCCCACAAGGCTTCATAAAGCTGTCTGAAGACATCTTTGTTTTATGCCTTTGCTCAAACTATCTCAACCCATTTGTGGACTGTTCTCTCCCCTTCTCAAATTCTGCTCACCTACCGCGCCTCAAGTCAAGATATGTTTCTAGAAAGGTTCGACCAGTCAAAACCCACAATAACCTTCACTTTGCTGGATTCCCCAAACACTCACAGTCTATGGTTCATGATTTCCTGCTGGATTATGAAATGCTTTATGTTTCACTAATTATTTGGAGCACCAAGACTATTAGCCATAGTCATCTTCTCTGGGTTTGACCCCGTAGTAATGAGCGAAGAGCTGGGCATACTAGGCCTTACCTGCTTAATTAATTAATGCTTCATGAATGATTTCCTGAATACATGAGCCCATGTCCACAATTCATGTCTTTCAGTTTCTTTTAAAAAAAAAAAAAATTCAAGGACCAGCTGATGGCATAATGGTTATGTTGCTGGACTCCCATGTAGTCAACTGCGGTTTGAGCCCCAGACCCAGTGGCTTAAAACTCATGCTGGGCACATGTGCATGTGTGCCCAAAATCCTGAAAGGAGACTAGAGGAGAAGGGACTATGGCATGGCCATCCCCCCAGGGGGGTGATTTCTCTTTTTTTGTCTGTCTCTGTCTCTCTGGTGAGCACACATACCCAACATCAAAAATGTCTCTTAAAAAAATTCAAACATCACAGTCCTCTAAGGAACTATATCTAAATTAGCCTTACTACTATGAGAATCTGAAGAGATTTTAGAAAATTTCTCATACAATAATCACCTCAAATCAGAAGCAGACCCTCATTTCTCTTTCCCATGTGGAGATACAACAGACTTGGAGGCTGAAGGATGACCGCTAATTTTGAAGTCTTATCTCACCATTTGCACCTTGCAAAAAGTAGTCTTATAGCATCATAATTTTTTAAGTTTATTTATTTTATCCATGATAGAGAGTGTATGTTAGAGAAAGAGAGGGAGAAGCACCCTTGACAGTGTCTCATCATGCTCTGATTCCCCTCCTCCCCAGCTTTCCAGCCCATCATGATCTTGGGTGCAAGTACCTGGTGCACTTCTTAGTCAACCTGGGAACCTGAACCATAGTCAGCTCTGTGGCTTCCAGCAATGTAGTTCAGATTGCTATGGACTGTACCACCAGGCTAGGCCAAGCATCATGTTTTCAAAGTACACACTGAAAATATTTCTTAGGTATCCCTTACTTAACACTGAATTACTGAGTGTCTTCTGTTAGGGGATGGCCTACAGATTTTCTTTGATCTCAGCTGGACCCTGGGTGAAGTTAAACAATTCTCTCATTCATTCCTAGTTGATTTCTTATTCCACCCACACATGCAGCTGTTATAAACCCCGGCAGTCTCCTGAAACTTCCTAACCAGCCTACCACCTTTACTTTCTATAAGGACCTCATCTCCCATCTCACTTTCAAAGCAGAGCTTGGCCATGCTAAGCATCCCTCCACTCCACCTAGAGAGTCAAGTCTGAGAACCACTGCTCTATGATGACCTAACAATGATGTAAACACAAAATCAAAAGGTCTTTTGATGAGGTCATCATCGAGTTTCTCTCAGGCATCTCTCCAGAAGGCTGTGTTTACTTCCCTCTTTCACTGCACTGCTTCTGAGTTGCTGTAAGTCCATCAAAATGTCATTCAACCAGGATAATTCCTGTAGGAAATTTTGCCTGAACTCAAGCTCTGCCTTCTCAAAATAAGTTAATTCAAGACTATGCACCAACTTTGTTTTCTCCTCTGTTGCCAGGGTCCAAGAAGTATGGCTTAAATGGCCATCCTCTGAGGCACAGCGTACATAGCCCTCAATGTAATGGCCATGGCTAGGAAGCCAATGGCCAAACTGCATCCTGGGAGGCATCTCACACCCACCGACTTACTGAAGTGGCTTTGTACAGGCAAGGCCATCTAGGGGCCTCGACAGAATCTGAATCACAAAGTGCTTTTCAGTTTCCTGTTGGCTCAATGGTACAGAGAGGCCACAGATTCGTTGTCTTAAATTGACACACAATATATAATTAATAAATTGTTCCTTTAGGAAGGGAGGGCACCCATCCAAAAGAGCCACCCATTCAGGAGCCTCCTTCTCTTCTCTATTTCTATGGCCTTTTCTTTCCAGAGTACAATTTACAGACATTATCTCATCTATAGGCTCCTGTGAGGACAGGCAGGTAACAAGCTGGGCAGACTCCTTTCCATTGCTGTTTTTAAAGTCCGTGTGAGGTAGTGTTTGGGTTAAAGGCACACAGAAAGCCAGGGATAAATCCTGTATACTAAGTCCACTGCACTGCTGTCTACCTGGGATGTGAATATGCCCTCAACATTTTTGGTCGGTTGCAAAATACTGAATGCACACAGAGGAAGAGGTCTTTCCTGTTGAAATGTGAGAATTACCTCTGGGCTTCTGCTCAGCTTATTCCTTCCCCATCCTCCCTGCCTTCTCAAGTTCCACCCACCCTCCATGTGCCGCTCATAAACACTCCCTACCTGAAGCTCTGACTGACACCATCTCTCATCAGTCTTTCCTTTTGCTACCTTTTGCAGGCAAACCTGCCGCTGGGTTTATGGGTCACAGAGATCCACTTCCCCTCAAAAAAGGCAACATTCAGGGAAGCTTTGGAGGTAAAGGCGTAGGTGGAGCTGTGGGTGGACCAGCACATAAGCCAGTTCTTAATGATTATGTAATACATGATAACAATAAACACAAATACAGTAGGCCTTACCACGTGCTCAGCACTTTGCTTAGCACTTTCCTGCATCCCCCATTTAATAAGAGCATCCAAAGATTACCAGCTCCTCCCCCATCACAGCTAGCCTCTCATTCACTGCCTAGAAGGAAGCAGCATGCCCTACCCCTCCCGCCACCTCCACTACTGTTGCAGGGGCAGTCCTCTGCACCCTAGACATGGCTTTGCTCCTCAGAATGACAAGACCAAAGGCCTTTCACAAAGACTCCAATGAGGTGACTGATGTCTGGTTTCGTCAACTACAAGTGAATAATTAATACTTGCCAGTAAAGAAATAGACTCATTGTTGTGGTGGCCACATGGAGGTTATAAAAGCCCATTTTGTGAAGCTCTTGGTGGAACCCTGGGGCCAACAGTGGCCAAAAGAAGCCTCTCTGAGCACGTAGGCCATCCTTCGACGTGAAGACTAGAGGCTGCACTGTTTTCCAGGAGTGCCGTGCCCAATGCTAATTAGCTCATTGCCTATTCATCACCTAATTCTGCTTTCTGGTCAACGACAGCAATGGAGGCCCACTGAACCCCTAAGAGGGCATGATTTATCAGAAGGGACACATAGAGGTCTCCTGGGGCCCTTTACCAGTTTTTAAATTCATGTCTACTTCCTTCTCTGGACCAGCCCCCAATCTGATTTCAGTCAAACTCGCCAACCCTAGTGGATTACATATCCCACTGTTGGCCTAATGCCTAAAGCAAGTTTTTCCTCTTCCATTTTCCAGCAGGGACTGAACAAGGCAGCCTTGGGTGCTTACAGAACCAGTCGGAACTGGCCAGGAAATATAATAAAGAAGCTTAGTGAGCAGAGAACTAATGCTCCCAGCCAGAGGCTCCGTGTGCAGAACTACCCAGAGGCACTGGCTTTGAAAGCAGCAACATACTCTTCTTGTGGCAATGATAGCAGCCTTGACAGATGGCAGCCAATGCCAACAAGTACCTCTCTATACGCAAGTTTCACATCCCCGCAGTGGGCACTGGGGGTTCAACAAATGCCTGTGGTGACAGTAACCCCTGACCAATCTAACCGCTGACCAATCTCTCTCTCTCTCTTTCTCTCTCTTTCTCTCAAACACACACACACACAAGCATAGTCCTGCAGTATTCTTGCCCTTAGGGCCAAAGCTGTCCTTGCTGAGCACAGATGGCTGCTAGATTCTGTCATTTCAGAGAACTATTCCTCCAAAGAGACCCCCAGCTCCCCACCCCTACTTCTGGTCCACTGTCTGAAATGCCACCATCAGAGATATCAGATCTTGACTTAAAGCTTTGTTCCCTATTAAAATGCCTCCCATCCTCTGTTTCCTCCCTGGCCAAAGCACCTACTCTGCATCAAATAAGAAATTGTTGGGTATTCCCTGGCCCCTTTCTTGCAAACAATTTCTGACACTGGAGAATGGGGAAGCAGAGAGCACTATATGGCAGTGGAGGTGGAAGGCCTCAGGGAGGGCCCAGAGATGGGTCTGATTGCAGAGATAACAACCTTCAAGGCCTTCACAATTCTACCCAGAGGTATGAGCCTAGATTTTTGCTCTCTGAGATCTGAGGGCCCCAGGTTGCTGGCAGCAGTTCTAACAGCCATGCCCAAGAGTAAGGTGAGACTCCCTGCCCTAAAGGGGACACAGGCAGGAGGTGGAAAATAGCACAGGAAGCAACACTCTCCTGATCTGCCCCTCCTGCCAGCAGGCCTGCCCCAGGCTGTGAGGGCACCGCAGGCAGGCGCTAGCAAGAAAAGATCCTTGCCCCATTCTTGCAAGGCCTAGCTGGAAGGGCAGATGGCCGGTCAGTCCCGTGAATGTTTCACTGTGCTGGGGAAACTAGGCAGGCAAAGGTCAAAGTCAGACTCCTGGGCTGGAGAGGGCACCTGGGCAGACAGTGTCCTTTCCACCCAGTTCTCTGACCCGAGAGCCATACCTCTGTCCCGCCATGCTACCTCCTTCCTCTGGGACACCCCCTCCCCGGCCCAAACACCTCCTTCTCTTCCTTTGTACACAGGTGGGCCGTACCTGGGGTAGCGGATTCTAGCTGTCCTAAAAATCAGAAGCCATAACTGACAGGTTGGCATCTTTTTGGTTCTTAGGAGTTCAAGAAAATCAATCCTTTTTCGCGGAAGACCTCCCACTCAGCCCTGTCCCCCACCTTCCCCGCCCCCAGTCAGCAGGAGGGCAATGCTCGTGTAGGCCAGAATGCTTCAGAGCGGGTCAGACGTCCCTCTTCTCTCATCAAACCCTTCACCCCCGGACATACCCAGCTGTACCCCTCGCCCCTCCCACGCACGTTCACCGCAGGCCGCTCAGCGCCCAAGGCGGCTGCCAGGCGGGCCCAGGCGGATCTCGCTGGCCCTGGGGGATGGTGGCCGTGGCGGCAGAGGCGTGGGCCGGCGTACTGCAGTACCTGGGCGCGGAGATGAAGCCGTCGCCGGGCTCGCGGCCGCTGCAGGTGTCTTCGGTCCCGAGGGTAGAGTCGCCGCCTCTCGGGCTGGCGGCTCCGGCCCAGGCCGCGCACCTGCTGCTGCCGCCGCGGCCGCCGAGTCCGAGCTCCGCGATATGCCCGCGCCTCCTGGCAAAGGGTCGGCGCCGCTGAGCCCACGGTGGGCCAGAGGGAAAAAGAAGCAGCGCGGGGCCTGAGGCCTGGCCTCCAGGGTTTTCCGGGGACCCCCAGGCCGCGCTAGCCCGGGCGCGGAGCCGAGCGCCCCCCTCGGGCTGGAAGAAGGGGCGCCGGCCCCTCGCGCATCCTCTCGGCGGCAGCCCGGGTTCCCAGCAGCAGCCCGGTTCCCGCGCGGGCTCTGAGGCCTGCGAGCGCCGCTTACCTGGGTCTGCAGCCGGTCCAGGGCAGGGCCCCGAGGCTACCGCTGGGCCCCGCGCCGGGGCGCAGGATGCTCTGCCCGGATCCGCTCCGCTGGCAGCCGAGCTGGGTCCGCCCCGGCCCCGCCCCACGCGCGTTGCGACTCCTCCTCCGCACCCGGTGCCCAGCCCCTTCGCCGCCCTTGCTGTCGCACAAAGAGCAGGAAATGGCTGCGGTGAGGGGCTCCCGGCACGATCCCCTGTAAGGCTGGCACACCCATGACCTGCACCTTGGGCTGGTGGGCTGTCGGGATGCAGGCCTTCCGCCCCCGGAGAGTCGGCAGCCCTGCTCTGGGTGTGGAGCAGGGAGGGGGACTGGCTCCACGGCCTCTGTCAGCGGAGAACCGCACCTGCCGCAGTGGAAGGACGTCGCTTCGGGCCCCGTCGGATCTCAGTGGTCTCACGTTATTTCCAAGTGCTCATTGATTTACCGAGTCTTCATTGATCACCTATTTTGCTCCAAGCACCGTGCCAGGAGCTAGATGTCACTGGAGCAAAAACCAATTTCCCTGTCCTCTAAGCTTACATCTACCGGGCGAGATGGGCGTGCAGTAACCTAGCAAGTGCGCGGCTTTAGCTGCGAGAAGTTCTGTGAAGGAAAGGAGCAGGCGAAGTGATGGAAGATAACCCCTGGGTCCTGGGGTAGGGGGCTGCCATGACTGGGTCTGTCCTGTGCCTTCCTCAGGAATAACTTCTCCCTCCCTCTTTCAGTTCCTTGGAGCAGAATCCCTGAAGCTGTCCTCTCTAGCAGGGGCTTGACCTAGCCTCACTCAGGAAGAATTACCTAAAGTACAAAAGGTGACAGGAAATCATTTGCGAAAAGTCAAGGCTGGGAGGGAACTGAGAGGATGGGCACTTTTCTTTTCAAGACTTACCTACCATGGAGGGCTCTTAAAATAAATAAATAAATAAATAAATAAATAATCGATATGAAGCCTGGTCGACCTTCAAACTGGGTTCAAGTCGGGTTGCTTCAATCCTAACCATGAGACACCTAAGCAAGTCACTTTGCCACTCTGCAATGGAGATGTCACCGTTATCTGTAGTACCCGGATGACAGTGGCCCTTCATACCTCACAGAGTAAATAATTTGAAGGCTTCTAAGACATTGTAAAGTATATAAAAAGATAAAGTCTTATCACAAGAGAACCTTTGGGAAATGTAACCTCGGGGCCACGAATGTATACTTAATCACTCAGCTAGTCCTAATAAGAGACATTTACGAGGAATCACATTATTCAAGTCTCAGCAAAGGACTTAAGGACATCTTTGCCCTTACTGATCTCAAATCACTTCCCAAGTGCCCAGAAATTCATGATCCTTTGGCGTTTGATGTCACATCACTCATTCCTATTTAAATTGCTATTTCAGGAAGGAAGGATCACACACACACGTAATGTGTATATATTTCTGTCCCTGGTGCCATGTGGGAAAGATGTGGGGGTGTTTGTGGAAGGTGGCTTTAAAAATGGAATTGAGGCTTTTTTTAGTTTTTAGCTTTCCACCATGATCCTTAGGATTTTCAGTGTTGGTGATTATAAATAATCAATAAATCAGATTTAATTCTAAAGGGCATATTATTTTAGATATTATAGTTTGCTAGGTGATTTACTTCTCTCTGTTCTTTCTTCCTTGTCTTTTCATCTTCTAGGAATAAATTTAAAAACAAAAGAGTATTATAGACATATTTTGTTAGGGTTTTAGACAAAAATAATTCTCTGATCTGTAGATTCTATTTGCAATCTCCTGAAGTCACAATGTTGGAAATCTACAGGCTTGCCTTTTGGTCCTCGTTTTGCAACTAACAGAAGAATGCTCTTAGGCAAGTCGCTTCCCCCTCTGTTTCTCCAGGGTTACACTCCAGGGTTCCTCTGAAGGTGGAAAACCACATAAAGTAAAGCAAAATGCATGCCCCTCCTAGCCTCAAAGCACTTTAACAGTTCCCTGCTGCCCTCAGAATGGAGCTCAAACTCACTACCGTGGCCTACAAGGATCTTCATGACCCGGTATCAAGCTCTCTGGGCTCTCCGGAGGTGAACAAGCTTACTGTACTTCAGCTGGAAGGAACCTCTTTTAGTTCCCCAAAGTTGTTGTATTCTCTTATGCATTTGACCTTTAAAGGCACAAGTCAGGCTTCTTCCTTGGAATACTCCCCTACCCTCCACACTTTCTCTCAACATACCTAATTTCCATTCATCTTTTGATATTAAATGTCATTTCCTCTAAGATCCCTGCATTCTGGGTTAGGGTAGGATCAGTCGTCTGTGTTCCCATAGCTCTCTGGGCTTCCTCTGTTATACCATCTGTGCTGTGTTGTCTATGCCATACTCTCGTCTGCATCTCATCATTAGACCCTAAAGTCTAAGACAGGGATGAATCTGTCTTATTCCTGGTTGTGTCCTCTGAGCCTGGCACTGAGCCTGGCACAGAGCCTGGTCCAGAACAGGAGTTCAGTGAAAAAAGAGTTGAATGAACAATTAGAAGTGAACTCTTCATACTTGGCCATTGAAGTTTGTAGCTGTCTACTGCTTTCAGGTTTTCTTCACACTTAATCCCAGGCTGCATCATCACCAGTAAAAGGATTGACTCTCTAGTGAGAATTGCCTTGTCTCTTACAAAGCGGTGGCCCACACACTGTGGTTCCACCTGTGACAACATTGTCTAGTTTTTAGAAAAGCTTCAAGTCACTTAGGATACCAAGATCTCCAGTGGAAAAATATCCCAGACCCTGTTTTTTTTAGAAACCAGTATGGAGTATCTGGAATGGGCATAAGTACTGGTTCTGGAGAGAGAAAACATAAATAATAATAATATTAATAATAATAATAATAATGGAGGGGCCAGTAAGTGGCATGGTAGTGAAGGTGCTGGACTCCCACATGGCCGACCATGGTTCAAGTCCCAGACCTGGAGGCTTCCTTTCATACTTTCCCTTTCTCTCTCTGGTCAAATTAAATAATAGGGATGCTAATAAATGAAATAAAATAATTCTTAAAAGAACATAATAATGGCTATATTTACCAAGTGCATGATCTAATCTTCATAATCATCCTATGAGAAAAATACAATCATTTGGTTCCCTCCCCCCTACCCCTTTAGAAGTTTTTACAAAACCGTGTGCACTCACTGGATAGAGAGAGAGACAGAAACAGTGAGAGGGAAAATAGAGAAACTACCCCCGCGAAGGTGGGAGGAGCACACCACAATCCCTTTACCTCCGCGATCCTGGGCATGCACACACACATGCCTGGTGTGATTTTTCAAGCTACCAGGTCCAGCACTTGAACTATGGTTGACCATGTGGGAGTTCAGTGACCTAACTGCTACACCATCTGCTGGTCCCCATTTGTTCCATTTTATAATTGAGATTTAATCACTTGTCCAAGGTAGTAGAACCAAAGCCATGCTTTTTACCACAGTGACAGACAGCCTCATTTTCCCCTTCTAAACTAAATCCATGGGTTTACTAATATGTTAGTTTTAGTTCAAGAATACATTAAATTAAAAATTTAAAAAGCAGTAAGAAACTTATGAGGAAAAAGAAAAATATATGGAGAAAAAACGTGCATAAGATTAAAAAAAGAAAGAAAGTAAAGCCTCTGTATGCTAAGCACTTGCTACACTAGGCTCACATATTTTGTTTTAAGCATTCATGCAGTTAGTGGGAAAGGAGAAACTGGTTAGTTACACAATATACATTGACCATTAGATAAAACCTGGCCACTTGCTCAAAATTGCCTCATACATATATAGCTGAAAGCTGAGGTCCGAAAAGGGGAGGGTTACCCAACTCTCACTGGACCCAGACCCCAGCTCTTTCCATAGGATACTGAATTGCCTTTCTCGTCATTCCAATTTGAAATAATTTGTTAAAGCACATTTTTTCTTTTTGTTTTAAAGAATTATTTATTTTATTTTATTTATTATTATTATTAGTAGTAGTATTATGTCTAGTTTGCAATAGGGCACATATGCTGGACAGAGAGAGAGAGAAAGTGAGAAAGCAAGCCTCCAGGTCCAAGACTTGAACTGCCAGCCATGTGAGAGTCCAGTGCCCCAACCACCATGCTGCCTGCTGGTCCCTGTGAAAGCATATATTTTAAACTGACATTTATTGAGTGTGTATTTGGAACCAGCCACTATGCTAAGTACTTTATATAGATGGGCTCAGTTTATCCTCATGGAATTCTAAGAAGTAACCCTGCTATTTTATAGACGGAAACGGAAGGACAGTTTTGTGGTTGAAATAGATTGCAGCTCCATCCTGGGCCATTTGGAAAGGCATGTCTTCTATTTCCTGCTGTCTTTTTTCATTTTGCTAATTTTCCAAAACTTCTGGGGGCCTGGCTTCTCTTGAAGGTCAGATCTTTTACACATAAGTTGGTATCAAAGAACATTTTATCTTTATTTAAACAAATACTATTTATAGTAATTTCTGATAAGACTTGATAAGGAGGGTCTTGGGCATATTCTGAACTGGATTTGGAAGGCAACAATGTAACTGAGGAAGCAGAGGTCAGTGTTTCTGTGTCCTTAGAGGCTAGTCTGGTGGCTCTCACAAAATGGTTGGGAGTGTGGGAACTTGGGGACAGATAGTCCCCATTCTTCTACTTACTAATTGTGGGACCACGAATGGGACAATTATCCTAGTTTACTGAGCCTTATAGTCTTCATTCTGTAAAATTGAGATGAGAACACTTGTATGTATTCGTTAAGCTCTTAGAAAGATGAAATAGTAAATGTAATACACTAAGGAGATTCTGATATTGTAAGAACTCAAATGTGGGAGCTATCATTATCATCATTATTATTAAACATGGTTTGAATTTCTATGTAATCCCTAGGAAGAATGCAGGATCTGAAAGACGATCTGAATTCTAATCTCACCTGTGTTAAGTAGCTCTATGATCCCAGATGTATCAGTTAACCTCTGAGTGTAACTTCCCTCCTCTGTCAAGTAAGAACCCACCCACCACCCACACACACACCCGATCCCATCATTTCAAAACTGCTGTAGAGATCATACATAGCTTTAGATGGGAAAGTGCTTTGAGAAGGACAAAACAAAATAGCAAATGAATGTTTGTGCTATTTGTCTCAGCTTATAAACCTCTCTTCTCAAAAATCAATCTTTGAGGGGCTGGAAGGTGGCATGGTGGTTAAGGTGCTGGACTCTTACATGGCCGACCACAGTTTGAGTTCTGGACCTGGAAGCTTACTTTCTTACTTTCCTTCTCTCTCTCTTTCTCTCTCTATCTACCTCTCACTAGTGAATTTGCATGCACTATAGCAAACAAAATAATAATAACAATAAATAAAATGAAATAAATTATATTTACATACACACACACACACAAAACATATATATATTTAAATCAACCTTAGAGGAAATGAAAAGGGCCTGGAAATGCCTTAGCTCTTGATGGGTATAGAGGGGTGAAAATGCTCGGTCAACCTACAGGGTGAAGAATCAGAATCTATTTGGTTCCTTCAGCTGGACTGTCCTGTGATTGTAGCCAGCACTTAATGTTTTGGTCCTCAAGGGTCTTAGTCCTAATATAAAAATAATGCAAGGAGGTAGTTGTAATAAGTTATGTTTTTATGCATGCTGGTTTCTCTTCCTGAAAAGTCCTTCCAAAGCCTGTCTTCCTCAGGATCTCTCATTTACCTTTCAACCACAGCTCGGACTTCACTTCCTATATAAACCCTCCTTGATTCCTTAGGTACTTTTTTTTCTTTTTCTTTTTCTTTTTTTTTATTTACTTTTCTGTGTTTTCTGTACTGTGAAAATAGCTCCATCAGAAAACCTACACCAGCCTTTTGAAATGATAGTTGATTTTTATTATGCAGTAGTTATGTTTTGCAAAGCTGCTAGGAACTCTAATTAACCAACACGGAACCATTGCTCTTACGGGGAATAGAAGGTTAGGTTCTTGCAAGTCTCTGGTCACATTTTTATTAACAGATCAAAGTATAACTTTGTTTTATGCACATTTCTGTTCAAAAACAATTTTATTTTATATACACTGCTGGTTTATTAACATTGAATTTAACATCAACAGAACTATAACTCATGCCTGAATAAAACTTAAGTAGCACTTTTTTTTTTTTTTTCTGCAAGAAATCACAGCCTTCTTGCACTTGGGAACACTAAAGAGCACTTCAGTATGAACAGTTGGGGAATATTTTGAACAGAAAAATCAACAACAAAAAACACATAAATGTAAAATATGTGGCATTAACCAAACTGCAAAAAAGACACTTATTTCTAATAGAAAAGCTGAAATAAGAAGGTAGAGCCTTGCTCTGTCTGACCTCAGCTGGGAATGTGCCCACAGGGCAATGCAAAATGTTCACTGCTATACACTTGGGTACGCCATGAATGAGAGAATGACTGGCAGAAAAACCTCAAATATCAATGCTAAGGTTCCAAATCAATTTTAGTGAGTAGCAAATTTGCCAATCTAACATCCATAAATAATGAGGACCAACTATACTTGCTCATGTGTTGGACACCTGAACTAGCCTGAACACCAGCTTAGGAAGGATTGCTGTCTATACTGAGTATCTTCCCTTTGCCTCTCCAGAACCCCTCCACTCGTCTCACCTACTGTCTGCACTTGGAGTCTGTCCTTCATGAGTATTTCACTAGGACTCCCTCGTTCTCTGCTTTCTGGTTGTGTTTGACCTATAGAAATTCCCAGCAGCTGAAGGGAGGAAGGGAGGAGCCTGGGACAGAGTATTCATTTCCCTGGCTCACCCTTAGGATGTGACTTTTGGCTCCCTCTTGTCCCTTCCTTAAGGTCTCCTCTAAAAGCACCATTTTGCAGGTGACCCCTTAGTACTCCAATAAGTACTCTCTCCTCATCCTTAAGGTTAATAACTACTTGTCTCAGTCCATTCAGGCTTCTATAACAAAACACCTTGGTCTGGGTAATTTATAAACAACAGAAATTAATTTCTCACAGTTTGGGAAGACTAGGAAGTTCAAGATCAAAGGTGCCAGCAGATCTGGGCTCTGATAAGGGCTTGCTCTCTGCTCCGAAGATAACGTCTTGCTGCTGCATCCTCACTTGGTGGGAGGGCAAAACAAAACAAAACAAAACAAAAACAAAACAAAACAAAACAAAAACAAAAAAACAGGGAGACTAATGGAATTCCTCAAATCCATTCATGAGGGCTCCACCCTCATGACCCAATTACCTCTTGACAGCTCTGCCTCTTAGCGCTATTGCATTGGAATTAATTTCTAACATGAATTGTAGAGGGACACAAACGTTCAAACCACAGCCCGTTGTTATTTTCCTCTGTTCCACTTCTCAAGGTGTACCTGACCCACGTGGATTTAAATAGTCCTATTATAAATAAGATCTCCTTGAACGATCCTAATTGAGTGTGACATGTTTGGTTCCTAACAGATTAGGATTCTTATTCATCTTTTTAGACCTGTATCTATTGCAGAGTCATGGTAGATGAATAGTAAGAATTTATGAAATAAATAAGTGATCCCTGAAACTACTTCTGACAGCCTCTGTATGATTCTGTTATTCTGTAAGCCAACTATACAATATACGTTGAGGAGAATCTCAAAGTCATCGTAGACCAAAACCAACCAAACAAAAGTCCTTGTAGACACATTTACACACACACACATACACACACACAGTATGACGGCACCAAAATGCACCAAAGTCCTACTACCACCCTTAAAGCTGCTACACAGTAATATATATTCTAAAGTAGAAGTATCTACTTTTGGCCGGAACCGCCATCTTCCAGTAATTAATCAAAATGACGAACACAAAGGGAAAGAGGAGAGGCACCCGATATATGTTCTCTAGACCTTTTAAAAAACATGGAGTTGTTCCTTTGGCGACATATATGCGAATCTACAAGAAAGGTGATATTGTAGACATTAAGGGAATGGGTACTGTTCAAAAAGGAATGCCCCACAAGTGTTACCATGGCAAAACTGGAAGAGTCTACAATGTTACCCAGCATGCTGTTGGCATTGTTGTGAACAAACAAGTTAAGGGCAAGATTCTTGCCAAGAGAATCAATGTGCGTATTGAGCATATTAAACATTCTAAGAGCAGAGATAGCTTCCTAAAACGTGTGAAGGAAAATGACCAGAAAAAGAAAGAAGCCAAAGAGAAAGGGACCTGGGTTCAACTAAAGTGCCAGCCTGCTCCACCCAGAGAAGCACACTTTGTGAGAACCAATGGAAAGGAGCCTGAGCTACTGGAACCTATTCCCTATGAATTAATGGCATGATGGGTGTTAAAAATAAACTAATCTGTGGTCTAAAAAAAAAAAAAAAAAAGAAGTATCTACTTACTGTGCTAATGTAGCTTTCACACTAATCTCTCTTCCTGAGCAGTCACCTTCCCCTATGAAATCTACCGTTGCCTCCACATGGGTTGACACATACACCTCCCATCTTGCTGAATGGAGTATATTGTCTCTTCCTCAGAATGGTGGGCCTGTGTGCTGGGAGATCCCTGGGAAAGTAGTGTCTGCTGGAAAAACTCTCTGTTTATGCACTTGCTTTAGCATTTACAACTAGTAGCAAGTTCAGAGATGAGTCCTAAGAAAGACTGAGTGGAAGCCACGACCTTCACACCCCTGCCTAATAGCGCACTGGTGCATGAACTGGGTCCTGCAACAGACATGGACATTGGTGAGCCAAGAGGTGCAGAGTATTCAACACCAAAACTATACCAATCCAGCTTTTTATTTCACTGGCGTTGCAAGAGAGAGGGGAAAGCTATTCCTTGCTGTCCAACAGTGACTTAAGAACTCTTAATTACAATTTCTACATGTCACCCACACAGCAAACGACAAGTATGAACAATCTGGTATTGGGAACAAGGCAAAAGTCATCTCCAAACTGGTTTCTTTTCTACTCATATTTTTTTTCCTTAAATCCCCTTACCATCCTGTTACCAGTGTGTGTGTGTGTATATTTTTTTAAACAGGTTTTTGCCTCTGGGTATGTGTGCTCACCAGAGAACAAGAGAGACAGAGACAGTGGGAGGGAAAGTGAGGAATCATCCCCCAGGAGAGATAGCCACACTGCAACCCCTTCTCCTCCATTCTCCTCTCGGGATCTTGAGCACGCATGCACATATGCTCAGCGTGAGTTTCAAGCCACTAGGTCTGAGATTTGAACCACAGTCAGTCATGTGGGAGTCCAGCGATATAACCACTCCACCATCTGCTGGGCCCTACCAGACTATATTTTTTAAGCACAATTTTGACTCACTCTCTCTCTCTCTCTTCAGTGACATCTTTTCTACCTCTAGAGTAAAATTCCAATTTTTTTGTATTTTAAAATATTGTCGGACCAGCAGTTAGTGTAATGGCCATGTTGCTGGACTCCCATGTAGTCAAAGGTGGTTCGAGTCCCGGACCCGGTGGCTTAAACTCATGCCAGGTGCGTGTCTGTGCATGCCCAAGATCCCAAGAGGAGAAGGGATTGTGGCATGGCCATCCCCCTCGGGGGGGGGGGGTTGATTTCTTGCTTTCTGTCTCTCTGTCTCTCTCTTTCTTTCTGGCGGGTGCACGGGACCTATAGCAAAAACCTCTCAAAAAAAAAAAAAAATACTGTCCTTGCCTAGATTTATCCCTCAGTTTCGATTTGCCCATCCCTTTTATCATTCTCTTGCGAAGCACGCACTCAGGTATCCACGTGTGCATGAACACACACAATCTTCAGTAACAGTGATCTGGTAATCGGTCCCAGTTCTCTCTCTACCTGGACAGTATTTCTACTTTCTTGGCTCACAAAACCCATAATTCAATTTCCAAACCAAATTAGACTTAATATCCTCTATGACAATACTTCTCAAACTTTACTGCACATCTGGTTATCTGTGGGTCTCGTTAAATGCAAATTCTTGTTTTGTAGATGAGGGTGAAGCTTGAGAATCTGCAGTCGTCATGAGCTGGTGCTACTATTTTTGCTGGTCCGGGGACCACACTTCGAGTAGTAAAGCTGTAAAAGCTTTCCCCCAATGTCATCCTTCCCATGATGGATATTATCACTTTTTCTCTTCTTTGTCCAAGCTTCTGCGATTGATTTAATTAGTGTAGCACAATTTTGTTTATATTTCTGTCTTCTCAATGGAACTAGGAGTTGCTTGAAAGTGAAGACATGCCTTTTTCTTCTTTGTTTCCATAAAGACAAGCAGTGCATGGTGATGAGTGCACACAAGAGACATTTGGTACTTACTTGTTGAATGAATGTCATTGAATGATTTGCAGTTTTTACTTGCCTATAGTAGACAAAGTCATTAGCCTTTTTTTAAAGCGAGATTTTTGCTATAGGATGTATGCACTCACCAGAGAGACAGAAAGCGAGAAATTACCCCTCAGGAGGGATGCCCATGCCACAATCCCTTCTCCTTTTATCTCCTCTTGGGATTTTGGGCATGCATGCACACACTGCTGGTGTGAATTTTTGTTTGTTTGTTTTTTGGAGAGGTTTTTGCTATAGGGTGCCTTCATGCCCCAGAAAGACAGAGAGAAATAGAGAGACAGAAAGCGAGAAATCATCTCCCAGGGAGGATGGCCATGCCACAATCCCTTCTCCTCCATTATCCTCTCGGGATCTTGGACATGCACGCACATGCACCACATGTGAGTTTAAGCCACTGGGTCCAGGACTCGAACCGCAGTTGACTTGATATAGCCATTACGCCAAGTGCTAGACTCCCTGGTGTGAATTTTAAGTCGCCGGTCCAGTACTCTAACCATGGTCAGCTACGTGGGTGTCCAGCAACGTAACCATCTGCTGATCCCCATTAGCTGTTTTTACTTAAGAAAAAGTTTTGGGAGTTTACCATTTGGTTAAATATGAAACCCAGGTCATACATACCAGATTATTAAAACATACAGCTTTATTTGCTATATACAAGTTTTAACTCTGTGTGCTCTACAAAGGATAAGATATAATTTTAACATTTTTGCTTTGAACAAAAGCAGTGACTGTACACTAATAAATATTCCTCTGATCCAAATATAAATACATAGTCTCAAAAGGTACAAAAAGGCAAATAGAATCAAAACCTTGTATAAGGGAATTCTCTGTGAAAACGGCACCATTTTCAAAATGTGAAAGAAAAAAACAAGCAGGATGCTCAATTTGTGGGCTAGGCCCTGGGAGGTGGACTGTCTGCGTGTGTTCAGTTCAAGTCCCGCTGAAACTGAGCTTAAAAAGATAACACCATGCAGAGGAGAATTTTCTAAACCAGACCACATGGAACGTCAATTTTGAGGTTTTTCTTCTCAGCTAAAAGTTTCAGAAATTATCTTTAATTGTGAGGTCCAGAAAAGAATGTACAAAATGCTAAGAAGTAAACAGGGATGATTTTGGATAAGTTGGGTAAGATCATCTTCTGAATGACAGAGTCCTATCTTGAGTCTACTGTTTCACAATGATTATACTTTAAAGAAATGTGTCTGAATCCCAAGTCAGTCAAAGTATTACATGATCTAGAAAGAGCTTATTGCAATTTCATTCAATAATTTTTCAAAGAACTTTATCTGAATATTGTAGAGAAATCAAATTTCTTCAACATGTGGGGAGTAGTCTTCCCCACAAAGTGTCCAAAGAGAATGCAACTCAAAGTTGGAATGATAATTAAAAGAAGTGTGTATTCTTCCACGGGAAAGTCTTTTAAAGCTGCTTTGAAGCTCATCTATAAATGGCTTCATGCAACTCTGGTGGGCTGGGAGAATTAAAGGGTTAATTAACTGAGTGACTCCAAAGTTATGAACCATAATTACGATGAGGATACAGAAGATGTTATTATAAGCTGGAGGGCCTCCTGCCAATCACAGTGGTCTATGCAGGAGCAAGGGTTTATGTCTCTTCTCTCTGCAGGACTTATTTCCTCTGCAATCCCTTCCATTCTCAGTAGGAGGCAGTGCTGAATAGGAAGAAGAAATCTGTGCACTGGATCAGACAGCTCCGGAGTAGCATCCTGGTTCCGTACACCCCAGTTCAGTCACCGAGAGCGGTGTTCTGGCTTTTTGAAGCCTCGGTTCCATTATCTGTAAAATGGGAATAGTAATGTGATCTCATGGAGTTGGTGTGAACTCAGAGTGAACTGAGTCTGCAGGGAAGGCTCACAGCTCTGTTCACATCCACTTCACGTACAGGGCTCAATCCGTAGGCATCCTTGTGCATCTTGTAAGCAACCCAGTCCGTGCCTGACTTACTTTCCATTCCGATGGGTTTCAGCAAGAATAGACTCCTTATTCCTTTCTTAGAATTTTTGAGAGTCAAGATGTCTCAACCTTAACATTAATTATGAAACCCTCGGGCCTAAACCAGGGTCAATTTTTTGCAAGGCCACGCTGACCAGCACAATGCTGCCCCCTGTTGATGAGTGTGGATAGTGCAGCTAGAGTCTGGTAAAAAGGAGGACTGAGTCCTCAGCCAATCGCCATTCAGAAGTAATCGTTGCCTTCGAGGAGGCTGGTGGAAGCCTCTGTACAGACGTGGAGGCATAATCACCTGCATGGCTGGCTAGGAAAGGCGGGCATTGCCATGCTAACAACCTCAGACCTCTTTTGGGCACCAATTGGTTCTCCACCATCAGATACCCAAGGCTCCAACCATGGGACCTGAATTGCTTATTCAAAACCATCCAGTAGAACTAATCATGCACCCTTCAAAAGCAGCGACGGCAGCGTACACTGTAAAATCTCACACAGCTGCTTCTCAGAACATCCGGCTTCCGGTGTGAGCAGCTGCTCCGTCCTGCTCTATGGCAGGAAGCTGTGGCTCACAGCGTCTCAGCAACAGAGCACACTCCTCCTGGCCTTCATTAACTCACCAGTTTTTCTAGAAAAAGAGTCATGCTTCTCAGCCCTTTGCTCCCATATCCTGGGATATTATATTGATGGGTCAAATAAAAAGTCCTTTGAACCATATACTTCAGATCCATGCATAAAATAATAATAAAAATAATAATGTGGGGCCTCCTCTTGTCTCTCCCTATTGCTCGGAAGTGCAAGAAATGGTGCTGGAAAGCCGTCAGACCGAGGTTTGTACGCCACGTCTGACAAGGGGCTAGAGGGAGAACAGAGACATCACTACTTTCTGGCCCGGCTCCAGCTCAGTGGCCTGACTGCCAGCTTCTGCCAGGATGCTGCATGCTTGGTGGCTTGGGGGACAGTGCCACAGCCAAATTGCCTCTGGGGAGTACTGGGCTGGTAGAGGCTTTTAATGCTCTGTGTAGGGAGGACGTCCCTCCTCCACTCAGGATCAGCTCCTGGTCTGGTACTGAGTCTCTACTGAGGTCCTGATTCTGCAATTTCGGCCAGTTGGTTCAACAGTCTGGAGAAGGGTGGCCGATCTTCTGGTCTCTAAAGAGAGAAAAAAAAGAACTCTGAGTTCCTCGTCCTGTGTCATGTGTCAACTTCAAAGCAAACCAGGTTGCCATAGGAGTATCCCCTACTGATTTAAAAATATGCTTTTATATTGACTGTATTGCAGCAATGTGTTCTAGTTGTCAACAAAAGGTCCTCTGAAGTCAGATGGCCTAGTTTTGAATCTCAACTTAACCACTGGATAACCGTGTGACACTGAGCGGGTTACTTAACGTTTTTGAACCTCATTTTTGCCATATGTGAAAGAGTGGATAACCATAGCCATATCTACCTCATAACCTTGCTTTAAGAATTAAATAGATTATGCATAAAATGCATTATAATATCTGCTAATAAAACTAAAAAATAAAACTCTTAGGTGTAACTCTCACGAAATATGTACAGGAGCTAAATGAATTTTTTAATGAATAAAATGAACTTAAAGCCATTTTATTATTTTCATCATGCAAGCGAATTGCTGTCCTCCCATTTATAGAACTTCATGTACTTTTAATGGTTTTATGATTATCGCAGGTTTGTTTTCTCTTTTCTCAGAAATTGAGGAGAGAGTTGACAAAAGTCTCACTCCCTCCTCCTCTCTGAAATTTGCTTACAGCTTGTGACATTATGTAGCAAATCAAAATTTAAGGTTGCTGTCAGTTCTGTTAAGGATGGGGCACCTATTCAGTTAATAGACCCTCAGTGTCACGCTCCTGCTAATCTACTTTAGTCATTCCTGCTGCCTCCTCCCTCTAAGAGGGTTCCTTTCTCTAGGGAACAAGGCGGGCCTTGAAGCTGGGTTATATGAGAGACGGGGAAACCACTCCCTCTACTGACCTCTTTCCAGCAATGATTCATGATCTGGTAGATCTGAGAAGAGGCCAGTCGGGGCTTGTACAACCGAAATCCGGTGCTGATGTCTTCTACCACTTCCGAGTTGCTTCGGTTCTCATATGGGATTTTGCCTTCACTGAAGACTTCCCACATCAGCACACCTGCAGAAATGATGAGCACAACACAGCTGATGACAAAGGCCACAAGTAGTAAACAATCTACTTCTAGATCACACGTGCCTGGGCATTAAAATTCAAGAACCGGAGCTGGCAGGTGGCGTGGTGATTAAGATGCTGGGCTCCCACATGGCAGACCATGGTTCAAGTCCTAGACCTGGTGGCTTGCTTTCTCACTTTCTCCTTCTCTCACTCTGTCTCTCTCTTTCTGTCTCTTTGGTCGAATTAAAAAATAACAATAAATAATAATAATAATAAATAAATAAAATTAAATACAGAAGTACTTAAAATAAAATAAAATAAAATTTAAGTATCTACTGACGAAGTATAACATCAATCCCACCAGAGGATTATTAGGCCTGTCCTATTTATAAAGAACTAAAATTTCTCAATTGTCTGGTGGTGAAGAATTTTCTAGCTCAACCCTTTGTTATGTCTATAATAACTTAAACACCATGACCGAAAGTTGCAAAGGACATAAACTCAAATGTCTCCACACATGATATAAATGAATGGAGTGGGTGAGGTGTGACCCAATAGGCGCTGGTGAGGACCGTGTAAACTGGTGATCAAAGGTTCCACCTTAAGGGGACAGCTGCAATTTGGCTCCAGCCAAAGGAGATAAGAGCTCAGAGCTGTAACATGTTCTGATTTTTTAAAAGATTATCTTATTTCAACTTTATTATTATTTTCCAATTTAACCAGAGAGAGACAGAGAGAGAGTTGGGAAAGTGAGAACAGAAGCCACCAGTTCCAGGACTTGAATTGTTGTTGGCCATGAGGGAGTGCAGCACCTTTAACAACCGCTATCTGCTGGCCCCTATATTCTGATTTTTAAAAAGAAGTAAGAAATTGAGAGTTTAAAAATGTAAACTCAATTTTATTTTTTAAATATTGTGTAGACAAAGCAAAACACACCTTTGTAGTGTCTGTTTGTTTTTAAGTAATTTGCTGTAGGGCGTATGTCAGGAAGAGAGAGAAAAGGAAAGTGAGAAAGTATTGCCCATTTTTTAAAAGAATTATTTTATTTAACTTTATTTATGTATTTATTTTCATTTGACCAGAGAGGGACAGAGCAAGAGAGAGTAAGACGGAAAGTGAGAAAGCAAACTGCCAGGTCCAGGACTCGAACTATAGTCGATCACGTGGGAGTCCAGCCCTTATCCACCATGTCACCTGCTGGTCCCAATATTGTCCATTTTTAACCTCCAATTTAATCTATTTTCTTCCTCTGCCCCACATAGTAATGTCACGCCCAGCTTTTATCTTTACTGTGTGCTGATATATTCATAACTGTTGGAGTGTGAAGAGAGGCTGCAGAACCTCTGATAGGCGGCTTTTCAGGGTCCATTCGTAAGTATGTGAGGGCAGGGTTTCTCAAAGTTGAACCTCCCCCCAAAAAAACACCTGTATAAAAAAGTCATCTCACGGGAACCAGCAGTTAGCGTAATGGCTATGTCGCTGGACTCCCACGTAGTCGACCGCGGTTCATGTCCTGGACCCGGTGGCTTAAAACTCACGCCGGGCGCGTGTGCGTGCATGCCCAAGATCCCGAGAGGAGAATGGAGGAGAAGGGATTGCGGCGTGACCATCCCCCCTGGGGGGGGGATTTCTCGCTTTCTGTCTCTATGTCTCTCTCTGTCTGGCAAGCGCACGCACCCTATAGCAAAAACCTCTCCAAAAAAAAAAAAAGTCATCTTGGGAAGTTTGTTCAAAGAGCAAATTTCTGGGTCCAGCTCCAGTAAACCAGAATTTCTAAGAGTTCTCAGAGGTGACTGGAGAGTTGGAAGTTCAGGAACCAGCAGGTTGCATAATGGTTACATCACTGGACTCCCATGTAGTCAACTGTGGTTTGAGTCCTGGCTTAAACCTCATGCTGGGCATGCCCAAGATTCCCAGAGAAGAATGGGGGAGAAGGGATTGCGGTGTAGCAATCCCCCTGTGGGGGAAGGGGTGATTTCTCTCTTCCTATCTCTCCAGAGAGCTCGCATGCCCTACAGCAAAAATATAAATAAATAAATAAATAAATAAATAAATAAATAAATAAATAAAAGAGTTGGAAGTTCAGAACTTGACTGGAATTAGGACTGCTTGGTTTTCCAAGACACCAGGAATACTAGAGATGTTTCCTTTGACAGTGAAATGCTGCTGTTAAAACATGGCTTGTAAGCAATTGCTTTCTTTTAGTTTTATTTATTATTATTACTATCTTAATTTGCTATAAGGCACATGTATTCATCAGAGGGAGACAGAGAGTGAGAAAGAGAGATTTAGAAAAAAGAAAGCAATTGCTTGAATGCAAACCTTTTAATGCATAGATGAGAAAACTGAATGAAGCTCAAAGAGGTTACTAGAGTAGCTCAAAAGAGCACAGGCTGAGGCAGGCAAAGCTCTCAGTTCACTCTGGTGTTCTCTGTCTGGCTTGCCACCTGTTTCCTGTGCTCTTCTTCACTGAACCCTTTCTACTGTATTTCCATCCGTCAACTTCATCTCTGAATTCCCTTCAGATAACACATCCTAGGCAGGAATGAGTTTGAGCCCAACCCTCTAATTATAAGATGTAGCAGAAATTTCCCAGGCTGACACCCTGGGGCTGAATAAGCCCCATTTAGAATCAGAAGGTGAAGGTGCCAAAGTGGCTATTGTTCAAACATCTCTGTGGGGCTTGGCACTGTGGGATCAGCTTCGTCACCCAGGGAGAGATGGCCACACAATGACCCTAACCTTCCTAGTTACACTCACTGGGGAAAGGGGTATTATCTAAGAACGCTGTCAGGCCATTTTCTTCCAAGTTCCACGTTCTAACACAGTTTCCACTAGGCCTGGTGACTAGGGGACTGTTTTAAAAAACATCTGAAGGACTCAGTGCACAAACCACTTGGCTATTAGAAATGGATATTCTAAAATGCTATAGAAGATTTTAAAACTCATTTTCCTGAGATTTAACTAGCCAGCTTCGAGTGCTAGTAAGTCTTTAGTAAGCTTCTCTTTCCTACATAGTGCAAAATCAGTCTTCAAGCGGTCCTTGTCCCAAGCACACCCTTGTAATCCAAATCAAAGAAGTCATCTGGTACATTTTCGTACATGCTTTAGTATGCATAAACTGTGACTTAGGGTAACATGACAGACCCAGTAAGGACATTGTATACTTCCTGCCACACCCACGTCATTCATTCATGCATTCATTCATACGTGCCCATTGCCCTTTTCAGAAATTCTAATTCCTCACCATCTGCTGCCAACTTCACTGTCTTCTATTCCCCCAGTGAGTCAGTACCTCCTGTTCTTTGTGCACAGGAAGCTTTTACACTTGCTGGTCCCTCTATTAAGGACCCTGTTCCCCAGCTCTTCAAACAGAGACAGCTTCTTCTCATCGTTCAAGTCTCTGCTCAAGAGTCACCTCCTCCTAGAGGACTTTCTAGACCATATTAAAGAAGATCCTCCTCCCAACCCAGTCACTCTATCTCATTACTATTTTATGTGGTATATTTTTGTGCATGTTTTATTCATAGCACCTATTTATCAATGCCTGACTTTATCTCACATCCATTGCTCGTGTTACTGTCATCTGTTCCACACTTTCCAATTTTAGCTCCAAGAGTACAGACGTCCTTTCCACCCTATGCACCTTTGCATCCATAACACTTAGATCAGCCTCTAGCATAAAACACCTGCACAATAAATTGTTGAGTGAATGACTAAAGTCCTTACTGAGGGTCATGCACAGGAATATGTTGGAGAAAACACGGTCCCTGTCTCCAAGGAGTTTATATCCAATCATCTGACTCCTTCAGTTTTTCTTTACCTCACAGCAGCTGCCACCAGAATCCTGTTTCCAGTTTTATTTTTACCCTCCACCACTCATTTCAAAGACCTCCAGAACAAATACAACAAGGACCCCTTCGTACTTCTCAGGGCCATTCTTGCAAACCCTCAATAGGAGGCCTTCGTGACACAGGGTTCAGTGCAAGTAGGGCTGTTTGCGTTTGACACAGAAAACTACTGGGCCCCAATCCCAGATCATGTGAGGATGGGACCAAGATGACACTCACCAAATGACCACACATCTGACTTGCTGCTATAGCGACTGAAAGAGAACACTTCTGGGGAAGCCCACTTCACCGGGAATTTGGTGCCTGTAGAACTGGTGTATTGATCATCAAGGACAAACCTAGGAAGAGAGTGAGGGAGACGGTCAGATGTTGGAGGAGCCTGAGTTCCCATACCTGAGCCTGGGAGGCACCTCATCCCCTGGTTACCTGGTCATCCCGAAGTCAGACACCTTGATCACTTGGTTCTCTCCCACTAAACAATTTCGGGCAGCCTGGGGAGGAGACAGGCAAACAAAAGGGAAAGGAAAACAGTTGGTGGGTAACCAGCAATTAAGGAGTCTTCTGTAATCACGTTCTTTTGTGTGTTTTTTGTGTGAATGAGGACAACCAGGAGTTTTACAAATGGTAATTAAGCTTCACAACCGCCTCCTAGAAGTTAGCTAGAAAGTTGAATGTGTCATCAGGGTGAGTAAATGTATCTTTATTCCTAAATACTAATTAGAAGAAAAATCCATGGAGAAATCCATGACATTATCTAATCAATGAGATGCTCAAATGCGACTCTATGGGATAGAAAATGGTAGTTAGGGGTGATATGAGACAATATCTCCATTTGACTAACATAAGGATGTTTTGAGGTTGTTAATCCTCTTAAAAGAATTCCTCAATAGGGACAATAATGGCCCCTAGTTAGTATCAGAGAATGCTGCATGAGAAGATCCCTGGAGACATTTTTAAAGGAATTATTTATTTATTTTTATTTATCATTACTATTATCCTTTTTCAATATGCTACAGGACATGTGAGCTCACCAGAGAGAGACAGAGACAGAGAGAGAGAAAGTGAGAAACCAAGCTGCCAGGTCCAGGACTTAAACCAGGAGTGCAAAATGTTAAAGTGCCTACCTGTCAGGGTGGAATGTGTTAAAAACAATGATTCAGGCATTCTGAGGGTAGTTTAAGGAATATCCCAGTGAGATTCTGGTAAATTTTTATGTAACACTTAGAGAAAAACTGGACTTGTCCATTTTCCTCATCTTATTGGGAAGAAATTGAAACAGAGAGAGGACAAGAAGGAGTGACTGTTAGCTCTGTTTTGGAAGGATGTAACCGAACCACGGAGGGTGAAAGTTAGATATAGGGCAGGATTATAACCCAGATCTGAGTCCTTAGGCAGTACTTTCCCCATCGGATCTTCCGAAGTGGGTAGAGGAAGGGAAAAGTTGAGAGAGGAAAAGAGGTGGTCTGTGATTTGTTATTATTATTATTTTTTAACTTTAAAACATAGAATTATTTATTTCAATTTTTATTTATTATTATTATTTAATTTGACCAGAGACAGGAAAGAAAAGGGAGCGTGAGAAAGCAAGCCTCCAGGTCTGGGACTTGAACCGTGGTCGACCCTGTGGAAGTCTAGCACCTCAACCACCATGCCACCTGCTGTCCCCATGATTTGTTACTTTTAATGCATGTCCAGTCTTGGTAGCTCATTTCTGTGGGATGTGCCCTTTCATCCCGGACCTTACTTGTTCACCCTGCGTGCTCTTACCAGGTCTCTGTGGATGACACACGCCTTTTCCAGGTAGGCCATGCCTTCACACACATCCAGACACATGCCCAGGAGGGTCTCTGCGGCAAAAAGTCCCCGCTGGCTGCGCAGGTAGTCCGACAGGCAGCCGTGCTCCATGAACTCAAACACCAGGCAGATGGGCGCCTGCTCCAGGCATACCCCGTACAACTGAACCAATTTGGGATGAGAGAGTTTCCTGCAGGAAAAAGGCAAGGGGTGAGATGGCCAAAGTCAGTCTTCCAGAAGTGCTGAGCATCCATCCTATGGCACCAAAATAGCTGATGGCCACTTTATCACACACATGGCTTTACAAACAAAATCCACCTCCTCCCCAAACAAAAACATGCTATTTGGGGATCAGCAGATAGCGTAATGGTTACTTTGCTGGGCCCGGCGGCTTAAATCTCATGCCAGGCGCCTGTGCGTGCATGCCCAAAATCCCGAGAAGAGAATGGAGGATAAGGGAATGCGGCATGGCCATCCCCCATGGGGAGTGATTTCTAGCTTTCTGTCTGTCTTTCTCTGTCTCTCTGCTAAGCACACATGCCCCGTAGCAACCCCCCTTCAAAAAAAATGCCCCCCCCCCAAAAACAAAGAAACAAAACAAAACAAAACAAAAAATTCTCTTAAAAAAATTAAAAAAACAAAAGCAAAAACATGTTATTTGAGCTAAGATCTGAAGGATGGGGACTGGTATGTGTGGAGATGAACAGAAGCCGGCCAGTCAGGTGGTGAGGCAGTTAAGGCAGCTGGATCCCACACAGCCGACTACGGGGTTTGAGTCCAGGACCCAGTGGCATGGAAAACATGCCAGATACGTGTGCATGAATGCCCAAAATCCCAAGAGGAGAACAGAAGAGAAGAGACTGTGGCATGACCATTCCCCCTGAGGGGTGCTTTCTCTTTCTTCCTGTGTCTCTCTCTGGTGAATACACATGTCCTATATAGCAAATGAAAACACAAAAATGAAAACAAACCAGAGGCCAGTGTGGCCAGCATGTCATGGACTATAGGAGAAACAGGTAAAAGATGGGACTAGGGAGGTGGGCAGGGCCAGACCAGGGTGGGCCTTGGTGACCATGGTGAGGAGTTTGATTTTACTTGCCATGCTATTGGAAGCCACTGCTGAGATATGAGCAAGTGACAGCATGCCATGGCACTGGAAAGGCAAGTCCTTGGATAACACAGAGTATCACCCTAGGGTGCTATTCAACCTTGCTTTGGCCACTCACATCATGACTTCTGCTTCCTCTATGAAGTCATCTTCTGACATGGCCCCTTCCTGGATGGTTTTTATGGCCACCTTGTCCTTGTTGAGCCAGTAGCCAAGATGCACCAATCCAAACTGCCCACTACCAATTTCCTGCACAAAAGTGAGCTCTGAGGGATGGATCACCCATTTCCCTGGAAAAGAGAAAAGGGGTTTTCTAGAGCAAGCAAGAAAATGAAGTATAATGCTCCCAGAAGCCTGCATTGCCCTACCTAGACTTTTAGCCACACCATTAATAAAACTCAAAGATGGCAATGATACAAGTCCTAGATTTAGTGCTATTACAGATAAATATTACATTTTTTTAAACAATAATATAGGTTATGAAAATCATGAAAAACGTATAATGGGGAGGTTGCATAGAAAGAAGGATGATGGCATTAATCAAGATACTAAATAAATGGGAGGGTTCTTGCCGGGTTCTAATCATTTTCTGTATTTGTCATTTTTTACAGAGAGCAAATTTCATTTGATCTGATCATTTGCTCATTCATTCATCCATCCACCACGAGCATCTACAATGTACATAGCACTCTTCTAGGCCTCAGCAGGGATGGAGGTTAAACATGTAGATTCAAAGAGAACTTGTACCGTGGCACAAGCTAGCACAGTGAGGATCTCAATAAATGTTCAGTAAACAAAACCAGGATCAGGATCTCAAGAGATCTCCATAGTCTAGGGTTTAAGGGAACGGGGCCCCTTATCACTGACTGAGGTTCAAGTCCTGGCCCTGTGGCTGGGAGAAATGTAGCAGGTGTTATGCGCATGCTCAAAATCCCAAATGGAGGGAGAGATGGAAGAGAAGGGATTGCTATGTGACCATGCCTCATAGGTATGCTTTCTTGCTTTCCTTCTCTCTCAGCATTTGTCTCTTTGTCTAGGGAATATAAGCACCATTTGGTAAATTTTTTTTAAAAAAGGGAAAAAATAAAGATCTGAACCTCAATTTTCTCACCAGAAAAAAAAAAAAAAAAGAGTGGACTGCCCAATAATCCCTGAGATCCCATCCATTAGGGACACATTAGGATTCAACAGTTATTTGGAATAGCCTTATTTTCATAAGGAGATGAAGATGCATTATCCTTTCTTGATGCTTCTTGGTCTACCACCATAAACAGCTGGGTTTCTGCCTCTGAGGCAGAGGCTCGACTATAAGCAGTACTGGTACCTTATGGTAACTATGGTGGACATATTCTGGTTAAGGATGAAGAGCCCAGGGCAGTGTTCTCAAGTGTTTTTCTCTGACCACCTGCATTAAAAATCACCTACTGCATTTGTTTAAAATGCAGACTCCAGGAATCCACTACCAGGGATAGTGTTTTGGTAAGTGTTGGTAGAATTAGCATTTTTAATGAGCATTCCAGGGAACTTTGACCCACACTGAAATTTGAAAGCCACAAATCTAGGAGATAGAAAATGAAAATGAGACCAGCCTACTTCTCAAACAGCACAGTTTGGACCAAGGATGCAAACTCAAATGGTTTCAGGTTCCAGGCAAGTGTGTGAATCAGTTCCAAGGGATAAGAAGGCATAGCAGGGGAGGTGGCACCAGGGATGCATGTCCTGTCTAAAGGCATTTGAACATTTTTATGCTGTAAAAACAAACATTCGTGGGTCTTGCCAGCTTTAGCCCTTGCAAAGGACCCATACACAACAAACTGGACCACACAAATGTTCTAGAAGATAGCGGCAGTGCGGTGCTAAGGCTTGCTTTCTAATATTTCTCTAATAATATTTAGTAGAACATTCTGTACAAAACAGGTGCTCAATAAACACGACATTGAGGAATGGTTCATTGAAATCAGTGGCGTTGACTTGGCTTAGATAAACGTGCTCAGACACACACTTCTCTTTCTCGCACACATTGTAACGTCCACTGAAGCTACCGTCTCCAGGGATACAGAATACTTGCTTTAATGGTCATTTGAAGTCTGGAAAATAGATTTAGGTTGAAGGCAAGTCCATTCAGAATTGACCCCAGGCCTTTAGGGATAAGCACGTTTGTTCAAATGCCTAAAATTCTGATAGTACTGCTCACCGTATCTTAGCCCTGCTGTGATGGGGGCTTTCTGCCTCAAGGAACAAACTGGATGCCGGAGTCGAGTGACCAGGCCTGGATTGGTTGAAAAGTCAAAGGCAGCAGTTAGAGTTTTACTGTAGCAATCATCTAAATTAAATCACCAGAAAAAAATATAAGTGGATGCAGAAGTTCCTTTCATTCTGGAAAATAAATCCCACAGCCCAATTACTGATATCACTAATATCCTCCTTGAGAAGATTCATATGCGTAGCGGGGGCAGGTCATGGAATTCCATTCTGTGATTTTCAGAGCAGTTTGCTAATAGAAGATATGTAATATAATAAAACATTTGGCATCTGGGACCAGCAGATGGCATAATAGTTACATTGCTGGACTCCCACGTTTAGTCGACTGCAGTTTGAATCCCAGATCCAGTGGCTTAAAACTCACACCAGGCACATGTGCATGCCTACCCAAGATCCTGAGAAGAAAATGGAAGAGAAGGGATGTGGCATAGCCATCCCCCCTGAGGGATGATTTCTCACTTTCTGTCTCTCTGTCTCTTTCTGTCTCTCCGGCAAGTGCACATGCCCTATAGCACATGCCCTCTTTCTCTTAAAAAAAAAAAAAAATACAAAACCACTTGGCATCCTTTTCTATTCATATATTTAGTAATTATTGATGGTCAGATTCTCTGACATGAGAAAACCAGACTAGGTTTGTGTCACTTTTCTCCCATTTCCCTGGGAGGGTCCCCCTCTGTCTTTGTCCTCTAGGTCTTACCTCCTCCATTGTGTTGGTGGTAATTGATGAGAAGGGGGATGGAATCGAACACATACTTCTCAGCCACGTAGTATCGCTTGGGGTTGTCATTTGTTTCCTTGATGTGATAGTGCTTTATACAGGGGTTGTTCTCACTTCAACAAATGAAACAAATGTAGTGACTATCAGGAAACTACAATGAGATACACAATGTCTACTGGTATTAGATTCTTATCTTTATTAACCTCTCACGGGAGGGCGGACACATTTTGTCTTGTTTGTCACTGTTGGCAGGGTGGCCCTGGGTACCAGCGGTGCTGTGTTAAGGACTCAGGCTGCATCTGGTTCTAGCTGCCAACAGTACTGGGAGGGATTGGTGATGTTTTGTCCTCAGCCCCACAGGGGGGTATTACATAGGTGCTCCAGGTTTGCCTCTCCTGCCCTGTGGATTTAACCACATGTCAGCATCTGTGGAGGAAACCTCTCTGTCCCTGCTTCCCATCTTCCTTGACTTTGTGATACAAAGAGTTACCACAGCCAGCCTAACTGCCATCCCGAGACAAGCCTACCTGTGTGGCTAGCTCCTGGCTGCTGTCTGGGAATTTGGATCCCTGTGGGGTACTGACTATTCCTTAAGTAACAGACACGGCTGGCTGTGCCTACACTGTTTGTACAAACAGTGTTTATGCGGAGCCGCTGTTTTCTTCCTGGAAATCTGGAATCTTGGTATATGCTTGCCAGAAGATGTCTGCATAACCAGCCTCCGATGAAAGCCCTGGGCACTAAGTAGCTAATCAGTTCCCCTGGTAGACAAGAAATTGGATACGTTTTCATAACTCATTGATAGAGATATGAAGCATGTCTGTGTGACCCCACTAGGAGAGGAGAGTCTGGAACTTGTGTTTGCTTTCCTCTTGATTTTGCTCTCATGTCATTTCCCTTTGCTGGTTTTGTTTTGTACGCTTGGCTGTAATAAATCTTAGAATAATAAATAAATCTGGAAGGCCTCTTAGCAAATCATTGAACCTAGGGAGTGGTCTTGGGACCCCCAACACAGACTTTAGTCCTTCTTCATCATAGTTTATGGGGCTGCAGATCATTCTCCTCATTGGCCCCTCTGGCATGTGCTTTGTATTCTTTCCTGTTCCTGAACAGTGCCCTTCCTCTTTGTCACCTGCTTAAACCCCTGCCTCTCTCCAGGTACTGTTTGGGTTTTCTGTTCTCCGAGTAGTCTCTGAGTATTCACCTCAGACGTTATAGTTCTCTTAATTCTTATTGTACTTTGGTCACTATCAAACTGCTTCATGATGACTAATTTCCTAATTAGAAGAGAATTTAAGACCTAGGTAGGTTCTCAGATACCATTTTAAAAAGGAGAAACTGAGCTACAGAGAGGGGCAGATAAACAGTGAGGTCTCGCAATCAGATTGGCGGGAGCACAGACGCGGACCACTAGGGGCCCGTAGCTTTAGGGAGGCACCCTCAGCTCTCTGGGCCTTGGTTTGTTCTGTGTGAAATAGCAGAGTAGCATTGTACCTGCCTCTGGGCTTCTGGGGTTGGAAATGATCTGTGAAATCCCTGGCACACAGTGAGGACTTAATACATGGTAGGTAGTTTAATTAGCAGAGCCAGAGCTAGAATTCATCTATTTTCACTTCCAGTTGGAAACATCTTCTCTGTCATTCTAGGTGTTGAATTACATACTCATCAAATACAGGGTCAACTATTTTATTTCTTTAGAGTCCTGAAATCAGGTATACTAACTGGGAAGAAGACCTGGCATCCACCCCTGGCTTTGTCACTTTCTAATTTTCTTCAGTTCTGTCCTTGCTGTCCCTGGCTTTGGCTTTCTCAGAGAGAATAGGGAAAACATACCCTTTCTAGTGAGTCTCTGCCTCTGGCACCACTGGCCTTTGTGTGTTAGTCCATTACTCACTCTCGCTTGGAAGTGTCTCTCCCCACTTGGCTGATTTGAGCTAGCATCATACCTTACGATGGCCTTGGTGAAAACAGACACGGTGTACGTTCCTGGAGTTCTGGAATCTCGGACCATGAAGGCTCCTTCTTTGCCCTGAAATAGTTAGAAAGAATGGAAAGTTACTCAGCCCAGAAAACCAGACTCGTGTATCCAGCTTCACTTTTCTCATCTGCACAAGGAGGATGTGGCCAGCCTGGCATAGAACAGGTTTTCATTAATAGTCATTATCATTTCATTTATTCTATTCTTTCAAAAGATTTGTTCTTGGCCTTTTACATGGGCCAGGGACTGTTCTAGTGTTGGTGTGCTGGTGTTAGCCATGAATAAAGATAGACAGATAGATATTCCAGTTTAAAATGTACCAGATTCTTTAAAAATATTTCCCAACCCTCATCACAACCTTGCCATCTTGATATTATTATTCTCAAGTTTACCGATGAGGACACTGAGTGCCAGAGAGCCTGTGTAGCTTTTCCATGACCCGCAAGTCATAAGTGCAGAGATGGGACTTGAATTTTGGTTTATGAGCAAAGCCCATGTTCATTCTCCTACTCTCTGATGCCTCTTCTCTATGGGTATTAGAAGCTATTGGAGCGTCAGAAAAGTCATGACACATTTTTACATAGAAAAAAATACATCATGACTTTTTCAATGACCCGATACTTTCCCATTCCCCAAAAAGGGCACGAAACTTTCTGTCCTGAATGAATTATTAGTTTTTTGTTTGTTTGTTTGTTTTGAGAGGTTTTCGCTATAGGGCGCGTGCGCTCGCCAGACAGACAGAGAGAGACATAGAGACAGAAAGCGAGAAATCACCCCCCGGGGGGATGGTCACGCCACAATCCGTTCTCCTCCATTCTCCTCTCGGGATCTTGGGCACGCACGCACACGCGCCCGGCATGAGTTTTAAGCCACCGGGTCCGGGACATGAACCGCGGTCGACTACGTGGGAGTCCAGCGACATAGCCATTACGCTAACTGCTGGTTCCCCTGAATGCATTATTAGTTTTTTAATGGGGATATATTTTTTTAGGCCCTTTCCAGAGTGCTGATTTTGCTGCAGGGCAAAAGGAAAAAGCACCTTAAGCTCCTGGTTTCAGGAGGGAGATGGGGAGCAGGAACTGTGTGGAGAATGTACCTTTCACCACCCTGACAATTTTGCTAGCACTGATGAAATAAACATAAGCAAATGGAGATGCTAGTTTATTCATTCCTGGTGGGAATTTCTCAATCAGAACTCTGTTTTAAGAACTTCATGTCTAACACTGTGTTCCTATCCAGCTATATATCTGTGCTGGTAACATGTATAAGGCTGTTATTTATTTATCTATTTTGAGAGATTTTTGATATAGGGCACGTATGCTCACTGGAGAGACAGAGCTAGAGAGACAGAAAGTGAGAAATTAACCCCCAGCAGGGATGGCCATGTAATAATCCCTTCTCCTCCATTCTCCTCTTGGGGTTTTGGGCATGCACACCCATGTTCCTGGCATGAGTTTCAAGCCACCAGATCCAAGACTCAAATCTCAGTTGGCCATGTGGGAGTCCAGTGCCCTAACCACTACACACCTGCTGGCCCAAGCCTGTTACTATGATATACTTCATTTAGACATACTGAAGCCTAAGTGAAAGTCATTGCTAGATAGGAGCCTCATGTGGAGGACAGGCACATGTAGTATATGAAATAAAATAAATAATTTCTAGAACAACACAAGTGCTTACATCTCCCAACCCCAAAGACGGGTTGCCTGCAGAAGTGTGCACACATACACATAGAAAGTCATGCTGACTGTTTTAATTCAAGAGTCTCAGGCTTAGAAAAAACCTTATAATCTAGTCCAAGCTTATTCCAGCCTTCCTTGGTACTACTGACATTTTGGATCTGGTTATTCTTGTGCAAGGCCATCCTGTGCTTTACGGGATGTTTATCACCATTCCTAGTCTCAGTGTTTTGGGTGACAGACATTGATAAATGTCCCCTGCAGAAAACACCCCCCCCCCAGTTGAGAATCACTTATCTGATGCCACTCCCTAAGTTCAGGTATCCCCAGTTTTGTTGATCATCTTATAACTAGCCAGAACTAGTCTAATAGAAAAACCTAGGGCTAACCGCTCTTCTGTGAATTTGCGTGTATAGAACACATGCTGAAAAGGCTGAAAATCTTCTCTATTTTTCCTTCATGTTAGAATTTGGGGCACACTTGCACGGTACTTGGTATAATTTTCATGCCATAGAGCTGGGACTTGAACCTCAATCAGCCATGTGGGATCCAGCTACCACTAGGCTATGGGACCAGCCCTATAGATTTGCCTATTCTAGACATTTCATGTAAGTGGAATCTTATAATCTGTGGGATGTGTGTGTGTGTGATGGGCTTCTTTCACTTAGGATATTATTTTTAAGGTCCATCCAAATTGTAGCATGCCTCAGTACTTCACTTCTTTCTATGAATGGATAATATTGCATTGATATTTGCATTATATAGATATATCATAGTCTATATGTTTATTTATTTATTTCTTTTGAGAGAGAGATTTTTGCAATAGGGCATGTGCATTCACCAGAGAGACAGAAAGTGAGAAGTCACCCCCCAGGGGGGATGGTCACACCACAATCCCTTCTCCTCCAATCTCCTCTCTGGATTTTGAGCATGCACACACACATGCCCGATGTGAGTTTTAAGCTGCCAGGTCCAGGATTTGGACAGCAGTAGATTATGAGAGAGCCCATCAACGTAACCATGACATCATCTGCTGGTCCCTGTTTACTCATTCTTAAGCTGATGAACTGAGGTATTTCCATGTTTGACTGCTGCAAATAGTGAATTTGTGTCTAGATTCTTTGCTAACATCATGTCTGTAACATTCCTTCACATGTTGCAAGCAGCATAGCTTGTCTTCAACATTTTTCCCCTTTTGTCAAATAATGCAGCTTTTGCTCTTGCTTCATTGAAATGTGATGGGTTAAGCTCAAAACAGGAAGGGACGAAACTTCAGCAGAGGGAGACTTTATCTGAATTGTAAGTCACTCTCCAGAGGAAGAATCATAGACCAAAGGGATCAGAAATTTATCAATTGTCTCTGAAGAGGGGAGTGTGAGTATCTCCTTCATCCAATGAAATATTTTTGTTGTTGTAGTTTCTGTTATTCTTTCAAAGTAGCCATAGTTTTTCTGAAAGATACTGTAATTAAATCAACAGCCAACTGGTAACAACCGTAAGTCATCTGTAGGCCTCAGAGAAAGGAGAGGGAAGGTTTCAGTCAGCTCTGTCAGACATGGAAGGCTCAGCTCCTTTGAAGCACACTCTCCCCCGCTGTGGCTGCTCTGCGTGGCATTCAGTGATAGTGACAGGAAACTCTGGTTTGGGGCTGAGACAGCCAGCATGTGCTTTGCCGCCTGCTTTAGGTGAGGGGCTAAGAGGAAGTCAGGGTGGCTCAGAACCTTGGAGCTTCACTATCATATCGCTGCTATGTCGGGGGCAATGCAGCCAGAGAAGGCCTCCCAGTTTACCTTTTACTACTTTATCTACGAAAATAAAGAAGCAACAATTGAAAAGAAGCATGCCAAGGAGCTGAAATACCTATACCACCATGGAGGAAGGGGAGACTAGGGAGTACCTCGTATATTCTCTTATTGACTCTAGGTGTAGGAGTGTGTATGGGTGTGTGTGTGTGTGTGTGTGTGTTGTGTGCGAATGAAGAACATCCCTGCTTTAGTTCAGACTATGCCACTGGTTCATTTTCAGAACTTGGTTCCAGTTTACCTGCCTATAATACAATGGTGATGGGTCAGATGATTATGAAAGGGAATTCTAACTCTAACAGTCTATAGTTCTGTGGATTTCAAATGTTTGCTGATTAAATGTAGGAGCTTTCATTTTTTCATCTACAAAATGACCTTTATAATGTTGTTAGGAGAATTAAAGTAAAGTGCATAGAACATCCTGGAACATGATACCAGAACAAGGATTGTAAGGGTTATTATTAGCCATTATTATTACATGTTATGGTATGCCATCTGTTGGAAGTATTAATTACATTGTCTGTCTACATCTGAGATAAGCTGGCTATATGAGGGGTATTTTTCTTTCTGTTCATACAATTTGAAGGTGATCTTGCAGAAGATAATCTTAACACACAGGCTAAATTATTGTGAAAAGACAGACATAATTTATAGCCTTGCCATGCTACATTACTTTTTTTCTTGGTAGAGGTTTTTTTGCCTTAGGGCAAATGTGCTCACTAGAGAGATAGAAAGACAGAGACAGTGAGAGCGAAAATGAGAAATCAGTCCCTGGGGGGATGGCCATGCTGCAATCCCTTCTCCTTTATTCTCCTCCCAGGATCTTGGGCATGCATACAAATGTGCCAAGCTTGAGTTTTAAGCCACTGGGTCTGGGACTTGAACCATGGTCAACCATGTAGGAGTCCAGCAATATAACCGCTATACCATCTGCTGACCCCCACAAGCCACTTTAAACATGTCTCTGATATGTAGACATCTGACATTCTGGAGGAGTTTCTTCTCTTGAGACAAACCTATCATTAAGTTAATATTACATCTTTAAGGATATTTTAGAGGGCTGGCAGGTGGCGTGGTGGTTGGGGGTGGTGGACTCCCACATGGCTGACTGCAGTTCAAGTCCTGGACCTGGTGACTTGCGTTCTCACTTTCTTTCTTTCTCTCTCACTCTGTCCCTCTCTGGTCAAATTAAAGTAAATAAATAAAGTAAATAAGTAAAATATCACATGAACATATGATAAATCAATGCCTTGGATAAGGCTCCTACTGAAATTCAGGTCATCTGTGTGCAAGAGGCTCCAAGGTCCTAGGTGAGACACAGAATCCCAGATCACAAGTAATTTACCTTTTTTTTGGCCATAGGGTGCATACACTTGCTGGAGAGAGACAGAGAGAGAGAAAGTGAGAAATCACCCCTAAGGAGAGATGGCTACACCACAATCCCTTCTCCTCCACACACATACCCCCAGCATGATTTTCAAGCTGCTGGGTCTAGGACTCAAACCGCAGTCAGCCATGTGGAAGTCCAGCACCTTAACCACCACACCACCTGCTGGCCCCAGTAATTTATCTTCTTTCTAGTTAAAGACAGAAGAGGAACTGCTGAGATACAAGACAGAGTGAGAGTAGAGCCACTGGAGAGATGAAGACATTGCACCATAAAGGTTCAAAGCCAGGAGTAACCACATTCTATGGCTAGAGAGAGGGAAGGCATGAGAGGCTTCTTAGAGGAGGAGGCATTTAAAAAATTAATAAAGCCCATTAGGAGATTTCAGTGGTCACTAAAGTTGCATCAGTTCCAGGATCATCTGGGTGCCACCTCTAGAGGTTCTGATTCAATGGATCTGAAAGGCAGGACTTTTTAAAAATAATTTATTTAAAAAAAAATCTCCTCATGCCCCCTGGGCTGGCCTCATAGCACAGCAATTAAGTGCTGCGCACAGGGAGGCGGATTGCACATAGACGATGGGGTTTGAATCTGAGCCCCAGTGGCTTGAAAAACATGCCAGGCACATGTGCATGTGTGGCCCAAATCCTGACAGGATGAAGAAATGGAGAAAAAAGGGATTGCAGCATATCCACATCCCATTGGGGGTGATCACTCTCCTTTCCCTCTTTCTGGTGATCACACAGGCCCTGTTACTTAAAAAAAAAAAAAAAAAAAAAAAAAAAAAAAAAAAAAAAATCAAAATCCCAGCTTCCCAGCTTTTAAATGAATAACTGTTATTAACTTTTGATGTATTCATTCAACAAGTATTTATTGAGTAACCACTTTGCACTAGATATATTTCTGGGTACCAAGGCTCAGCAGGAGTAAGATACAGGGTTTATACTCCAGTGGAGAAATCTGTATGCAGCAGAACACCAAGAATTTTAGTTTTTAAGGTGAAATGAATCAATCCATCTCTTAAGAATGCTCACATGTTAGATAAGAAGGCTAAATACACCTAGGAAACAATAAAGCTATTGTTTCAAACAGTACACAAGTAAAGCAAAAGAATATAAGCTAGGCTAGGAGTGCAGTGGACTGAGCCCTGTGCCTGGGGACCTGGACCCCACATGGTGGACTGCAGTTCGAATCCTGGCCTTGGCAGCTTGAAGATTACCTGGTATGGGTGTGTGCTTGTCCCAAATCCTGATGAGACAGAGACATGAAGGTAAATGGATTGTGGTGTGACCATGTCCCATTAGGGGGTGCTTTCTCTCTCTTGGGTAAGTACACGCACCTCCTGGAAATCACAAGGAGAAGAATAGCGAGGAGGGGGAGGAGGCTTAGGAGGAGGACAAGGAGGAGAAAATGACGGGCAAAAAACTAGCAAAAATGATTCCATTCTAGGTTTTCAGAATCTGCAATCGATCTGACAGGGACCCACTGAAGTTTGCCTACATGTTTACCTAAGGGTGAAAAGAAGATTTGGTTGAGTAGTTCAAAATATTGGTAAGGAAGAATGTTTCAACGGCTCGTGAGAACAAAATGTATTCAAGTGCCTCAAAAGAACTGCTGTAAAATAGGAACCCTCTAGTTAGTCATTGATGTGGGCTGTTTTAAGTGGGCCATAGACTTCATTAACTGATGTGTCACTGAAAATAACAAAACTGCACTTGTTTAAACACAGTGTAATTCAGGTTTTTAATTAATTTTGCACTCCTCTTGATTAGTTCTTATTAGTCAGACTTTGCTCTGCTCCCCAACAACGCGGGCTGGGGGAACCAGGTGCTGAGGTGGCAGCACGCGCATTGGAAGTTCCACTTGAGAAAACACACATGCCTGGGAACTACCTCTGGACACTCTGGTCTACAGATCTAACGTGAGACCTGGGACCTGTATTTTCAAACATTTCCCAGCAGTTCGAATGTGTAGTCTATCTGGAAGTCAAGGAAACAATTACACACCGGACCTAGGAGAAGGGGAACTAGGGTGCCACAATGACTCTGACCGATTCCTTTTCCTCCACGAAATCTTTCCTCGTGGCTCTAGAGTTCACCTTAGCATATCTCAGATCACCCTCGAGCTCTTTCTCCAGAGTCTCCAGAGTCTGCTATGGCCATGGTCTGTGCTCAGCTGTCGCCACGGGACCAGGAGCAGAGAGTGCAGTGTGTGTGCCGGGCCACTGGCGTCCCTGATTCAGTTCATTGTCCATCTTATCCTCAGTGCGAAGCTGAGGCTCAGAGGAAGAAGAGATGACCGACCGCAAAGTCACACACTGAGTTGGTGACAGAACAGGGCGCAGACCCACTACACGTCTCACATATATCGTGCCTTCTCTCTTCTCATCCTTAATCCTGACATCCCTGGGTTGGATCGGTCCTGTTCTCATACTGCTTGGCTTTAACACTGTTCATGAGAAATAAGCGAAAATAGGAGCTCTACTTCTTCTGGACTCACAGCCTCATCAGGCGGAATCTGAATCATAGCTACCTCTAACCTCGACAGAGATGTAGGCCTGGCAGATCGGCCCAGTGGGTCTCTGGATCACACAGTTGTGGAGATGACGGCAGATCAGTTTCAAGGTCTTTGGGCCTCCCCAGGGCTTGCTGTCCTGTGGTTTGCTTGTTCTGTAAGCCCCCCAGAATATTTTTTACCAGCCACGAAAACCATAGTGAATCCGATATGTCAACTCAAAGCATTGGCACAAACCACAATATGGCTGAAACAACAGTCCAACTCATTTTGTCGTAAGGCAAATGACAGTGTAAGGAGACTTACAGTGTCCAGAAGAAGTTTTTCAGCTTTGTCTCGGCTGATGCTCTTATTGTACCACCTGAAAGCAGGAAAAGTCCTGTGTCAGTGACATCTTTTTTTTAAATTGCATTATTAATTCTTTTTTAAAAAGAATATTTATTTAATTCCACTTGTTATTATTAATTGACCAGAGAGAGAGAAAGGGAAAGGGAGAAAGCAAGCCATCAGGTCTGAGACTTGAATCGCAGTCGGCCATGTGGGAGTCCAGCATCCTTAACCACCATGCCACTTCCTGCAGGCCCGTAAATAACATTTTTTTATTGCAAAAGATAATGCTCTGTTTCTACTGGTGCTTTCAAACTCAAATGCAAGGGGCCAACAGGTGGCATAGTGGTTAAGGCACTAGACTCCCACCTGGCCATCCATGGTTTGAGTCCCAGACCTAGTGGTTTGCTTTCTCACGTTCTGTCTCTCTCTGTTGAGTGCATATACCCTATAGCAAATTTAAAATAATAGTAATAAATAATATTAAACAATTTTTAAAAAAACAAATAAAAATAAGTAAGTTAAAACCAAACCAAACCAAACCAAAGTCCTCAAATGCAAAAGCATGGTCTACTTCTAGGTAATAAAATGTTTAACTTGAGAACTAATGAAACAGTATTGGCAAAACGCTGACTGACAACGGTTGAAGCTGGGATGTGGGTATATAGAGGTTCATCATATTTGTTTCTCTGCTTTTGTGCATGTTAAAAATTTTCCATAATCACACTTTAGAAAATATTTATCTTCCTCCCTATTTCATAAGTCTGTGGGTGGTTATAAGTGGGCAGGTGTGAGGGCAGTTATAAAAATTTAGTAACAGTTTGAGAGTTTAACAAATATCTTTTTAAAACAACTTCAGCACTTTTCTCTTTTTGACTAATCTTCCGGACCTGCCAAGTAATTGTATTGTTTTTACAGTTTTGGTGTCTGATAGAAAACAACTAGACAGTGGTAAAGAAGAATATAAATGATTTTTAGGGATGACACAACAGTGTCAACAGCATTGAAATTACATCTTGGCTTCTCTGGTAAGAAGAGGTAGAAGGATCATTAGTTAACAATTAATTTTGGGGGGACCAGCAGATGGCATAATGGTTACATTGCTGGAATTCCACATGGCCGACTGTGGTTTGAGCCCCGGACCTGGCAACTTGAAACTCCCAAGGGGTGTGTGTGTGCGTTTGTGTCCAAAATCCCGAGGGGAGAATAGAGAAGGGATTGTGGTGTGGCCATACCCCCTGGGGGGTGATTTCTCACTTTCTGTCTCTCTCTGTCTCTCTGGTAAGTAAACACACCCTATAGCAAAAATATCTCAAGAAAAAAAAAAAGGGGGGGGGGGAACTGGTAGGTGGTGTGGTGGTAAAAGGCACTGGACTCCCACATGGTTGACTGTGGTTCAAGGCCCAGATCTGGTGGCTTGCTTTCTCACTTTCCCTCTCTTTCTTTCTCTGGTCAAATATAAAAATCAACAATAATAAATAAATAAAAGTTAAATAAAATAATTCTTTAAAAAAATGGGACCAGCAGATGGTGTAATGGTTATGTTGCTGGGCTCCCATGTAATCGATTCGATTGCAGTTAGAGTCTGGACCTGGTGGCTTAAAACTCACGCCAGGCACATGTGGCTGTGGCCTGAAATTCCGAGAAGAGAATGGAGAGGAAAGGATTGTGGAATGGCCATCCCCCAGGGAGTATTTCTCACTTTCTGTCTCTCTGTCTTTCTCTCTCTCCAGTGAGTGCAAGCGCCCTATAGCAAAAACAAAAACAACAAAACAAAAAACAATTAGTTTTGGAAATTATCGGGTTGTCAGAAAAGTCATGATGCATTTTTGCATAGAAAAACATGTCATAAGGGCCTGCAGAATACATGGTGGTTAAGGATGTTGGACTCCCACATGGCCAATGGTGGTTCAAGTCCTGGACCTGGTGGCTAACTTTCTCACTTTCCCTCTCTCTCTCTCTCTCACACACACTCTGTCCCTCTCTAGTCAAATTAAAATAACAAATAAACAAACAAATAAATAAAGATAAATAGTAAAATAATCCTTTAAAATAAAGTCATAACTTTTCTGATAACCAAATAATACATCCATGAGGAAAGGCCTAAGTGGCGAAAGAATACCACTTACCACACTTGTTTGGCTGAGAGTAGTCAGGGATAAAAAAATTAATGGATTCTTTTGAGCATCTTGAACATTGCATGACAAACAGTACTTTACACTTCCATAGGCTCCTAGAGATTATCTAACTGAGGACAAATATGCTTCATCTTGTGTGCAAATTCCAAAAGATTAGTAGCGGCTGCCTGAAGCTGTTCATTGAAGATTGAGGCCAGTCTTGGGCTTAGTGGATAAAAGTGTCACACCCAAGAATTCTGTCCACCTGAGTGCTGTGCACAGGATGGGAAAATCAGCACCAGTGTCGGTCTGCCTTCCTTCATCTTGTCTGGTCTTCGTTGTATGGAGAAGGAATCTGATATCCAACAGGGTGGGGTAACTTGCCTAAGGTCAGGTTTCCAAGCCAAAGCAGGAGACCTGAATCTAATTGATTTACTACCCCATGACTATGTTTCCAGGCAGTACATTTTTGAGTTGTTGTGCAGATCTTACTAGAAACCAACATTAAACTGAAGGATAAAAACTCATTCTACTAGGCATCTTTTATATGTCCAGCTGTATGCTATTTGGGTGTTTGTCTCTAAGTAATTTTATTTTCTAGCTGAGATTCTAGGGCCCATCGACTGTTTTGTTGCAGTGATACAGTGCTTAAAATTTAAAAAATTAAAAAAAGCTTAAAACACCCTTAGGTGGAGAAAATACACTTTTTAAATTTGCCTCAGTCTCCACCATGCCCTATTGTTTTAGATTCTCTTGGAATTTTAGTCGGATCCTTCAATCAGAGAAAGATTCTGGGGGCCATCTGGTGGTGTGGTGGTTAAGGCACTAGATTCTCAATGGCCTACTCTGTGGTTGGAGTCTCTATTCAGCAATCTGAAAAACACACTGGGTACGTGTGTGTGCCCAAAATCCTAATAAGAAAACGGAGAATGAGGGATTGTGGTGTGGCCATCCCCCCCTCCCCCAAGGGTGTGATTCTTTATTTGAATTTTATTAAACATTCAGTTTTCCCATTAAAATTACATGCATGTGAACTCATCTTCTAATGAAGCTTGAACATAAACACTAAGCACAATTTAGGTGGATACTTATGACCTATTTGTCTGTTTTCGTATTGGAAATATTGCGTTAAGCTGTGTTTTCAGCCTGTTTATATTCAATTCAGAGTTCCTTTTCATAGTGCTTTGTCCTTTCTGAAGATCAGTGTTCCTGAGACTACCAGTAGAACCTTTTATTTTTACCATAGTCTGCTCAGGCACCTGAGAATCATTGCTTTGATAAAATGAGAGGTGACTGCAGATATCCTACTCTTCCTATTAAGTCCTCCCTTCCGTTTATTTAAAGATCAGTATATGAAAGAGAAGTGAGTAAAAAAAAAAAAGCCCGCTATTTTTTTTATAGTCGATCAATAATTTATTCCTAAGCTAGAGAGAATTCTTTAGTACCATATCTTTTTTAAAATTTTTAATATTTATTTATTTATTTTTATTATTTATATATTTTTATTATTAGTCATACATTAAATCGCCATACATCATTTAGATTGTGAAGAGAAACACGGGACCAGCAGGTGGTATGGTGGTTAAGGTGCTGGACCCTCCTGCATGGTCAACCACAGTTCGAGTCCCAGACCTGGTGTCTTGCCTTTTCACTTTCCCCACCTTCCCTCTATCTGTGTCTCTTTCTGGTCAAATTAAAATAAGTGAATGAATAAATAAAAAATAAATAAATAATTATAAAAACAAAACAAAACAAACAAAACTAAATAAAATATCTTACTCATAGGTTTCCAGGTTATTTGGAGATTTTACCACCAGATAACTGCTCGGTACATAGCCTTCATGCCTGTTTGAAAGGAAAATTAGCGTTTAGACTAATATATAACTAATTTTTATATCTTCATTTCATAGGTTTGATCCATTAATTATCCTCACATTATTTGGCATTTTTGATGACACTTTGTAGTTTCAAAATAAAAGAATTGGTAAAAATCACAACTATCTGCTGTTGGTTAAAGACAATAGATTTAGTCTCTAAAATATGAAACACAATAAATGAGAAGTGGCCATCTACTTAAACAAGTCTACATGCTGTACTCCTCAGTGTGAAATTTCCTGTACTGGAAAAAAAAAGATTAATGTTTACTCTATTTTCTACAAGGAAATTTTTTTTTTTTTTTTTTTTTTGGAGAGGTTTTTCGCTATAGGGCGCGTGCGCTCGCCAGACAGACAGAGAGAGACATAGAGACAGAAAGCGAGAAATCACCCCCCAGGGGGGATGGTCACGCCGCAATCCCTTCTCCTCCATTCTCCTCTTGGGATCTTGGGCACGCACGCACACGCGCCCGGCGTGAGTTGTAAGCCACCGGGTCCGAGACGCGAACCGCGGTCGACTACGTGGGAGTCCAGTGACATAGCCATTACGCTAACTGCTGGTTCCCTACAAGGAAATTTTTTTATGTGTGTGATACACAATAATTTTTCCACTTCAGTGCCATTCTTTCATAGTTAAGAAACTAAAATAAATTAAAATATAAAAGATGACTTTCTAGCCATAGGGCCCAGAAGAGGCTGCCAGCTGGTACCTCATAGTTTAAGTATTTTTACCTTTTTTTATAAAAAGGCCATTTTTCAATGCAGTGATCACATTTAATGTAATCTATCCATCCCACAGAGCTGTTTTGAGGACTGAAGAAATCAAGAATGGAGATGCCAAGCACAGGATATTTACCTCATATCTTATCCTGTGGATCCTGTAGCTTTACCACTGTTTCACCACTTGGCCCCCATATCTGATATATTAAAAGGAAAAAATAAAGCCTTATACAGCAGTGTGAGTCTCATGCTTTTAACCGAGGAGTAGTATATAGGTCATGTAATCCTAGATCATTCTAAAAGTTAATAACGAATTTTGTTGTATTTCAGAGTCAAGAAAGGCTCATTGGATTTTTTTTTTTTTTTTTCATTTGAAAATCCCATAGCGGGCAATCAGTGTTTGTACAACTTTATTTTCTCCATGAATCATTTGGATGCTTGTTCACTAATTGCAATTATAAATAAGTCTTTAGTATCTTCTTTCTGATGCTTCCTAATATAACCACTCATCTTTGCCATTGCTTCATGCCCTTTCTTCCCACCAAAAGAAGCACTTCATAATGGGGTGTGCGTTCAGCCTTACTTAAACACTCAGGAACAATAGGGCTTTCTGAACAAGTTGCCAGTTTCCTAAACCATGGATGTCAGTGGGAAAACATTGGGGGTTTTAGATGAGTGTGGGGCTAGGGGTGCTTGAGATGGAGTGCAGGGAGTAAGCATGGCAAGTGGCAGCCTGTTAGCCTCTTCCGAGAAGTGGCAAGACTCGTCTCAACGACATCCTCTCCCTCCCTGTTCCTTCTGCCACTGCTCTCTTCTCCTAACTCAGGCTGGTGGGAAGGATTTTCTTAGTTCTCGCCACTCTCCTCAAGTGCTGAGGCAGCACCTGCAAAGATGCCTTACCCATTCCTGTCTTGAACCCTCCACCAGTGAATCTCAGAACTGTCCAGCAGGTAGTACTCTTCATTGCACTGTAGCGCGAGTTCCTGAGGATCGTTTGTTTCGTAGTCATACAGGGCAATGACCAGGCTTTCTTCAGCTTCCCGAAGTGATCGCTAAGGAAGTGAGACAACAAAACCAAACAGACATAAGGAAGGAGATAAAATGCAAGGGGAGGTCACAGCAGGTCCCTGAGCCGTAACTTGCTCCTGGATCTATGTCAGGTCAACACAGATGTTTCTACATCTTTGGGGTGTCCGCAGAGACAATCCACTTTACTCTTATTCCTTTTCTTCATGAATTAAGATTATGGTACTGAATATCAAACAGAGACATCAGTACCTGGAATCTAGCATCTTTCTCATTCTATGAGGTAAATTCTGACCCAGTGAGTTTCAAGCAGTCACATGCTTTTCACCAAAGTCTGCTGGTTTCTCTCCCTGCACCATGTCATATGCTGTGGCCTCACTGCCAGAACCATCACACTCTTGGCAAGGGAGACTTGTCAACACTAAGTCATTCAGCCTGTGTTTTGCTGACTTGACTTGTGGCTTTATCCAGAACCATAGACTGATAGGCTATCAGAACTGGAATTCCTTCAAGAGATCATTTAATCCACTCTCTTGTATAGGATGAGGGTCTAAATGGGGAAATGGACAATGCCAATTTAACACCTGGATTTTTTTGTTTGTTTTTATTTCAGAGATATTTTTGCTATAGAGTATATGTGCTTGCTGGAGAGACAGAGAGAGAGACCAAAAGAAAGAAAGTGAGAAATTACCCCCCAGGGGTTGTGGCCATGTCTCAATCCCTTCTCCTCCATTCTCCTTGTGGGATTTTGGGCACACATGCACATGCGCCTGGCATGAGTTTCAAGTCTCCAGGTCTGAGACTCAGATTGCTGTTGGCCAGGTGGAAGTCCAGTGATATAACCATTATACTATTTGCTGGTCCCAGCACTTAAATTAGTTTTAATGCTCTCTCTCCACCACAGCCATGGGCTCCCTTCTTTCTCCTGTAGACTCTTTTTTTGCCTGTATCATTGCTCCTCACTACCTTTCCTAGGATGAGATATTGAGGACGTGAAGAAAAGACCATAAAATAAACAGTAACCAGAGCTCAGGATGGGCACACCTGCTATGGTTTGACAGATTTGGGGAGGGTTAATATGGGATAAGACTGAGTTGCTGCCTAAAATGTGATTTATGTCAGGAAGTTACAAGTTTGGTGAGCACATTGAAGCATTGGTGGTTTAAGAATACTGGAGCTATGAAGACAAACTATAGTCTTGTCATATTGATTTTGTATATTATCCCAGCTGAGCCCAAATTGGATTATGAAGTCCAGATATTTGTGAAGCTTGTAAGGTGGTGGTGTTTTGGGTATTACAGACAAGAGTCGGTGGGTGTTAGGCTTTTGCCCCAAGAGAACATAAAAGGGAGAAATTGTGTTGAAGGGCACCAGAAACAGAAAACAAGAGCTATGACATGGCAGTTGTATCACTGTAGGTCAGCTCACTGATTAATCCTTCTGTAGAGAAAGGTCGGAGCAGGATTCTCAAGTTAGGGCAGTGCCTTTCCACAGGGGGCTCATTGGGCATCTATGGTATATTGTTGACATCAGAAAGCTTGACATGTGCTACAGGCATTTAGTAGGTGCTGGCCAAAAATGCAATATACTCTTCAGCGTCCCACATCCTGTACAACTTTCAAGTGTTCTGTTCGATATTGATGTGTTAAGAAACCTGCTTATAGTATAAACATAAGAAGATCCTGAGTCTGGATCCTACCTCTACTTTTATTTATTTATTTATTTTTTTGAGAAAGATTTTTGCTTTAGGGTGCATGTGCTCACCAGAGAGACAAAAGCAAGAAATAACTCCCAAGGGGGGATAGCCATGCCACAATCCCTCTCCTCCATTCTCCTCTTGGGATCTTGCACGCCATGCACGCATGCCTGAAGTGAGTTTTAAGCAGCTGGTCCAGAACTTGAACAGCAGTTGATTATGTGGAAGTTCAGTGATGTAACCATTACACCATCTGCTGGTCCCCCTATCTCTACTTTGTACAAAGCACTAGATTTCCCAGGAATACAACTACCTTTGTACAATGAGGGAAGGGTGTGCTCTGTTTAGTTCAGAACTTTACCAAGAGTTGTTCTTTATTTTGGAAATTTGTATCATGAGTGGTAACATTCTATTTAGGTCACTGAGACAACCTTCCTGTGTTAGTTGCATTTGAAAACACAAATTCAGCAGAATTGTATCTACAGATACAAGCAACTGACTATTTCATTATGTCTTCTAGTGAAGTCATTCCTCAATAAATACCTATACAAATAAATATCATGTTATCTAAATGATTTTTTCTTTCCTTTTTAAAGATGACATGACATTTATGGATTCTTTTAAAATGAAGTGTTCATATATGTTGTAGTATCTATTAGTTTCTTTTCAAGATAACAAAAGAAGCTTTATGAAACATTTGTCAAGAAAGAGGAACACTGAATCTGGTCGGGTTTGGAATTACTTGATTAGATTGAGAAAAATCAAGAGATGGCATTTGGAGCAACCTGAGTTTGTGGACTCAATAAGGGTTGCTTGGGGACATAGGTGATACGGTGAGGCACAGAGTGGATAAGGGTCTCATTCTTTAGTCACTCTGCTGTAGACTTCAGAACAACCCTGGCCCCTAAGAACTCTCCTGGTCCCAGCTGGACAGAACTCCACTGGACTGAGAAGGCTCTCCCAGTGACCACAGGTAGCAGTGACAGGAATAGGGTACCTTTATAGGAGCCAGGCAGGCTCATCTCTGAGTGGCCTCTCCAGAAGCACTCTGGGTTGACCAGAAGGGGCCTTAAAGCAATGGCTGAGTTCCCATGGATGCAGGGGGTCACGAGAATGGAAATTTGGACATCAATGTAAAATGTCCTCATATGCACCCATAGGCTAGAGAGGCTGGGATCGACTGTTACTCTGACCATGGATAGTCTCCATCTCCACCAAAAAATAGCCACCTTCCTTCTCTGGAGAACTAATCCTGTTTCACAGTTTTTCTCACAAAGCCTGAGACCCAGAAACACAGCTTAAATGCATATCTTCTCTCTACCCCACTCTGAAATGTTGATACAGAACAAGTAGATGAAGAGATAAATGACTCTGAGTGGCTCAGAGTAAGAGAAACGTTGTAGTGGATTTAGACATGTAGCTGAACCTAGAACCATGTCTCCAGAACCCTTGTGATCAGTATACTCAGACCAGTATGGATGCTGCTCCTTCGAGAAATCTGAGAAGCCAAGTGGCAGATCCCAAGGATTGCTAGGCCAGCAGTGTCCTTGTCCTCTGGCTTTTACTTCACTGATACTGAAAATAAGGTGAGAGCAGACTGACTAAACATGAGATGTGTGGGTTTAGGCAAGACTAGTGAGGGAACCATCGGCAAGGGGGCAGTGGGATTCTGAACCATGTCTTCAAGGAAGGTGGTGAAATAGTCTTCAGGAGGTCAATGAAAGAAAAGGAAAGGAAGATCATTTTCCACTATAGTTTAAATACATTCCTTTTCTGTTAAAAGGGAGCAGGCTGATGACAGATCTAAAAACCAACCTGAGGTTTTAAGGATTTAGAGCTTCCTTTATGGGGAAGCTGCCAGTTTTGAAATGTCACCATGTTGGCTAGAAGGGGGAAGAGTACAACACATTCTTCAGGAAGAAGCATGAGGAAACAGATTAGGCAGGTTTGGGATTAAAGCGAAAGTGCTCTTGTGAATATTGGTGCCATTATGGCCAAATGGTGAGAGCTGATGCTTCTCAGGACCTATTTTTGTTTTTGTTTTTGTCTCCTTAACAGAATAAGTTTCTCCAGAGTAGGTGTCATACAGTCTAAGCCTGGTAAGCCAGGACATTAACAGCCAGCAGCTCTCAAACTTGAATGTCCCTCAGAATCACCCAGAGACTGATGAAAATACATAGAATTTTGGATATAGCAGGTCTGGGGTGGGGCCCAAGAATATGTATTTCTTACATGCTCCAAGGTGATGGTGCTGCTGGTCTGTGGACCACACTTTAAGAACTACCAAACTAGAAACTCTGCATGCTGCTAAATTGCTGGATGGTCTTGAGATAGCCTCCAAACGTCCCTTGGGACTCAGCGTCCCAAGCTTTAAAATGAGGATAAAACTATAACCATCTGAAGTACCTAGAACAGAGAGTCAATTTAAAAATAGATGATAAAAGTGTGAAAGTATTTTGAAATATATGAAGTATTATCAAATATACAATATTTCTCTGAAGTGTTTGTAGGTCATGGCATAAGTTAAATACACCCTATGTGAGCTATTATTTTACTCCAAGGACGTCAGGTGGCTTGACATCCAATTTGATACCAGTAAGTGTTTGTTGAGTGAATACAATGAGGTGAAAATGTAGCATTTCAGTGGTCCTTTAAATGGACAGTTCTACAGGACAGTTTGGACCTAAAAAAACCCCGTGCATTAAGATCAGCTGAATCACGACAGTCTACTACATGCACCCAGGATTTGGGAAACGTGGGCAGATGGAAGAATGCAAGCGGGGGAATACCAGTTGGGCCACCTGCAGCACCACGGGCAACTGTACCCAGAACTTAGGCTCTCACTCACCCTGTTGTCTTCAGGAGTAGGAGGAAGAGGCTTCTTTGAAGCTGAAACAAGAAAAACAGAAAAAAAAAGAATCTGAAACTCAATAGGCCCAACCGGAGGTGAGCAGTGGGGGGCTTTTCAGAGAAAAGGGGCCCAAGGAGAACAACAAGAGAGAAGGGCCAGAAGGCGGTGATGAGACACACACCAACCAGAACCGGCCTTGTCAGAACCTGCGTGTTCTCTTTTAGCCTGTGGGTTCCCAAGGCCCTTTGGTAGAAGCCACCAGAAACTTTCTGAAGTCAGGATTTGGGGCCCCTTCTTTCTGTATTCCCAAGAAAAGCCTCATGAGACTTCAATGAATACATCTGCCTCCTGCTCAGCCCAGGAGTGGGGCTCGGTGACTCAGGGCGCAGTGACTCACTGACTTCCTGGTGCTGTCATGGGCTTGAGGAGGGGGTGGATGAGGTGGGAAGTCATTGTGCTCCTTTTTGAGTGGGCTGGGAGCCACTTTTAGTTGCATTAAGGCCTCCGAATATGTGTTTTTGCTGTTTCCCCCTATCTTCACCCCTCCCCCACATTCCTCTCTCCCTGTCTCTCTTTCTGCTAGTCTCTTTCTGTCTCCATGTTTCTTCTCTCTTCCCTATTTCCTTATTTCTTCTCTCTTCCTTTATCATTCTCCTTCCTTTCCCTTTCTCAGCTCTATCTCTATTTTTCCTTTGTGACAAAACAAAGATCAGCGCTGGAACGTTGGCCCAAAGCTGTGTGTCTGTGAGTCTGGGAATACATGTGGTACTTCACAGGCTTCCACTGAATACAAAGATTTCTTGAATAATCAGAGATAGGAAGGGAATGGAGGTGCATAGGCCAGTGGCAGGTTCTGGCTTCTGTCTGAGGTTGTCTTGAAGTTGGACAGCCCTCATTAGGCCAGGGGTAAAGGAGAACATATTGACCCAAGTCCAGCCTTTGTGGACTCCTTTGAGAAAGGGCAGGCTGGGGGGTGGCCATGAATATAATTAACAGAGAAGAAAGCAAGCACATGTAATAGGAAGTACGGTACCATTTAGCAGTCTGCTTGGGGCCACGGGACTGACATTCTGATCCCAACTCCACCATGATGAGCTGTGTGGCCTTGGGAACAGCCCTATGTGTTGTATGCTGAGTAGCTACTTATGAACATCATCCCCATTTTATAGATGAGGAAACCGACTCAGACTCCCAGAGAGGTTAAGCAATGTATATAAAGTTACAGCAAGGAAGCGACCGGGCTAGAACTCACCTCAAATGTTTTTGGCAAATGATGTCCTGTGCTCACAGACCCTGCACTACCAGTATGCCCAACACCAAGAACCCTTCAACCCCAGCAGATCATTGTGGGCTGTGTTCACAGCATCATGTGCTTCTTGAAAACTGTGCTCGGGACCAGCAGTTAGCGTAATGGCTATGTCGCTGGACTCCCACATAGTTGACCGTGGTTCGAGTCCCGGACCGAGCGGCGTAAACTCATGCTGGGCGCATATGCGTGCGTGCCCAAATCCCAAGAGGAGAATGGAGGAGAACGGATTGCGGTGTGACCATCCCCCCTGGGGGGTGATTTCTCGCTTTCTGTCTCTCTGTCTCTCTCTGTCTGTCTGGCGAGCACATGCACCTTATAGCGAAAAAAACCTCTGCAAAAAAAAAAAAAAAACAAAAAAAACTGTGCTCTAAATAGTGTCAACACTATTGTGTGTGAGGTTAGAGTGGGAAGATGCTTAGAGAGGGAGATGGCAGGGGCTTGCAACACAGGAGCAAAACCATGACTGCACAGCACACCACGGAAATGACCAAGGGTGGTTAGCTCTCCCCAGCCCTCCCCAAGCATGGCTCTGGTAAGTCATTCAGATGCTCCTAACACCTTCGTCACGTCTTCCACTTGGTGGAGGAAAACACTGTGTGCTCTGAGGAGGAATAGCTGTGACACGTGTGGTGAAACTGGCAAAATGGTAACAGATTCGGAAAACTTTAGAATGGGAAAGGTTCTCTAATTCTATTTTATCTTAGGTCTTATAAGATCTCCCCTACCATTTTAGAGATGAGGACATTAAGACCCTTGATGGCCAAGTGACTCATCCAGGGATCCACAGCACGATACCGGCAAGAATTTGGACACCAAGGCTATGGAAAGCGCCTTCGCTCACTGTGGCAAGCCCAGGCCTTCCTGTTTTTACCATGGATTCCACCCGTTTAAAACCTTCCATTTCTTTTTCATTAAATACTGGCCTCTGTGTGGCCAACAGAACTAGTGGTGGGAGATCACTAATTTCTAAGACCTGGCAAACATTATTCTCCTAAGCCAAGGAATGGAGATTGTCTTAAAGGACTTTCTTTCCCAAGGTGCAGGTTGAGAAGTATTGGTTTCTAAAGTGGTGCTGAGAGGAGTTGTGAATCAGGAAGCCATGAAAAACCCAGCCACGTGTTATTTCCGCCTTGGGTTGTCAACCTGAGGTATTAAGTTTTAATGCAAAAAATAGAAATTGACAGATGAGAAAAAAGAACTATAGTAAGAGATGCTAAGAAGAAAAATGGAAGTAAAACAATTCGCATAGGCCGTTACTCCTAGCCAACAATGGATTTGCAGAGCCCCTCATAGCTGTATGACCTTGGGCTTACTGAATTCACTCAAGGCCATCCGTTCCTTCAAGAACGCAGCAACCATCCTGACAATTGTGAGGAACCAGAGTCCGATACCTGGGAAGGTGCATTAGAGTGGGGTTGCACTTTATTGGAAGTTAAGGTATCAAAGCCATTACATAAGGTTAAAAAATCAAGTTGCAGTTCAAGCCTCAACACCTGAGCCTCTGACCTCAACAATCAAGAAACTTCTTTTCACTTTGCATTCAGATTGAGATTGTGGAGGTTAAGGGTAGATTTGAAGAGAAGGAGGGGACAAGCTACATAGCAAAAGAAAAAGATTTTTCTCTAACTTCCTTTCTCCCTCAAATGTGGAGAGTTGAATTTGTGTAATTAAACACACGCACGATGCGATACTACTGTAATAAATAATAATAATATTATTATAATATAAATAATAATATATATTTTATAATATAAATGTTATCATTTATATTTATATAAAGAAATATTATAAATAATAATATTTCTTAAGCCTGTCTCTACAGTTTAAGATTAAGTAGACCATGCCATTCAAGATTCCTTACATGAAAGTTAATAATAGCATTCTTCAAACTTCATTGTGCATACAGATCTCCTGGGGATCTTGTTAAAAAAGCAATTTATGATCAAGTAGGTCTTGGAGGAAGCCAGAGGATTTGCAGTTCTAACTAGCTCTCAGGTGATGTTGCTGCCGTTGATTCAAGGACAGCACGTGGTTATATTTGCCTTTCTGATATTTCCTTGGAAATCTGCAAGGAATCGGCAATCTCCCTTTCCCCCTCCCTCAGTAAAACTATTTAAGTGCGTGTTAAACAATTTCAGAATACTAAATAAAAAGTCTGGTCAAGGGGCCAGCAGATGGTGTAGTGGTCATGGCACTGGACTCCCACATAGTCAACTGCAGTTCAAGTCCTGGATTTGATGGCTTGAAACTCATGCTGGGTGTGTGTGTGTGAGTATGCGTGCCCAAAATCTCAAGAGAAGAATGGAAGAGAAGGGTCTGTGGCGTGGCCATGCCCCCTGGGTGGGGGGAATAATTTCTCACTTTATCTCTCTGTCTCTGTGTCTCTAGGAGTACACATGCCCTATAGCAAAAATCTCTTTAAAAAACGTTTGGCCAAAACCAACCAAACAAAAATGATAGCAGAGTAGTCAGTGGCTATAAAGACAATAGGTTTGAAATGAAAAAGTATCAACAGACTAGAGATAAAGACAAATAATTCCTCTCTGTAAATGTAGAATGTTACATTCAATCACTGAGACCCCACCCCCCCCCCCGATAAAGAGAAGCTGAGAGTGTTTATGATCATGTCATAAAAAGAAAAGGGAATTCCGTCTCTTACCATTCTTGGTTGGATCATACTGGGCACAGCCCATTGCAAGTTTCTCCAGCTGAGAACAGCACCTCCACCTCCCATCCATCCAGAAGTTGGGGTGATAAGTTGGCACCAAACTGTTGTTATTCCTTGTTTCTGAAAGGGATTGGCACCAGCAGAAAAATGATTCCTAGGCCAGTCTATAAAGGGTCACCAACTTTACAACTCCCAAGAATGGACCCTGCTGTGTGACCTGAGTGAATATTACCCTGAATATTCAGAAAAATGAGCTTTACCAGGCACGTATATCTACCACCTGCTGAGGGAATGCCTGTTAGAGTTAGTGGATGTGGGTTGTGATGGCTCTGCCTCCGGTGAGTTGTATGTGTTCAGGTTGGGTGAACCTTCATTTGAGTCTCAGTTTCCTCTGATGGTAAATGAAGTTGTTAGACTGGGTCAGTGAACTCCACAAAGGGCCTTAGATGCAATGGGAAGGTTGAGAAAGTGGGATTCTCACCCTTTACCTCTCCCACCTTTGACCAGGGCAACTCTGCTTTTGTCTCTTCTAAATTTGTGGCTTTGAAATAAAATTTTGGTAGGAAAAAAAAGGGAGTCTCTATAAAAAAAAAAGGTGTATAAATATAAAAAAAAATAGAACTAGACAGATCATCTCTAATGTTCCTTCCAACATTGTATAGTGTATGCAAAGCTCTTTTACAGAGGGAGAATGGCCAATAGATTTGGCCTAACCCTTTTGATTACTTTTCACTTTGGTATTTGTTCCACGTCCTGTGATTGTCATACTTGGCACTTTCCAGTTCACCCAGCACCTGCCTGTTCATATCTCATTTGAAGTTCACAACAACATTGAAAGTAGATACGACTTGATATTCATGGTCTCAGTTTTCAGATAGATGTCCTCTTAGCTCCAGGGACGTCAAATACCTTGCTTATCCTTCGAACTCATAGCTACTTAGAGAAAGATTAATGTTTGGACTCAGATCTTCTGACAGATCTAAAGTTGCAGGCTAAAGAATAATAATAGTAATATTGAGTACTTTCTTTGGGATGGGTATCACTCTACGTGCCCTAACTCATTTAATTCTCACAACTTATTTAATAATCTTCCTGTGATTATTATGAGTCAAAATTTAGAGCTGAGAAATTGGAGACATACACAGGAGTCAAGGAACTTGCCCAAGGTCATACGCTAACCATGGGTAGAGCTGGGATTTTCACCTTCACAGTGTGGGTCCATGCCCCAAGGACTTCAATACTCTGCTCACTCTGATTATGCTGTCAGGAAGGCGAGGCTTAAGAAACACCCTTATTGCTGATCTGAAAAAGTTTAAACCTAGCTAAATTTTTTGTTGTTGTTGTTTTTCTTAAGGTTTTAGCCATAGGGTGAGTGCACTCACCAGAAAGAGACAGTGAGAGGGACAGTGAGAAACCATCCCCCTGGAGGGGGGATGGCTATGCCACAATCCTTTCTCTTCCATTCTCCTCCTGGGATTTTGGGCACCCATGCACATATGCCTGGCATGATTTTCAAGCTGCCCAAGGTCTGGGACTTGAACCACAGGTCAGCCATGTGGGAGTCCAGTGCCTTATACTACACTGCCTGCTGGCCTCACACTGTATATAAGGTACTGGCTACGGGCCTGGCTACTTCTGAGAGCTTTACTCTTGGGCATAGCAACTGTAGTGGAAAGTTTTTTTTTTTTTTTCCTCCCTCCATGCTACATTAAAAATAAAATATTCGGGAACCAGCAGTTAGCGTAATGGCTATGTCGCTGGACTCCCACATAGTCGACCGCGGTTCGCGTCTCGGACCCGGTGGCTTACAACTCACGCCGGGCGCGTGTGCGTGCGTGCCCAAGATTCTGAGAGAAGAATGGAGGAGAAGGGATTGCGGCGTGACCATCCCCCCTGGGGGGTGATTTCTCGCTTTCTGTCTCTATGTCTCTCTCTGTCTGGCGAGCGCACGTGCCCTATAGCGAAAAACCTCTCCAAAAAAAAAATAATAATAATAAATAAATAAAATAAAATATTCACCCCTCGGCTTGGCAAACAAGAATGGTAACTTGGTATGTACAGGGAGATACCCATTCCTTCAGGATGCTCTAGATAGCCTCCACCAGCATAGCAAAAGGGCTCAGCCAGTCCATTGTGGTTTTACAAGGGTTTGACATACAGGATGTCAATGCTGCAAGGAACATTACAGATGATCTTCTAGTTCTGTGGTTTTTTAATACTTTATATTTTTTGTAACAGAACCCCCCTTTTTTCCCTACCAAAATCTTACTTCAAACCACAAATCTAGAAAGAATCAAAGTAGAGTTGCTAGAGTAAGAGCATTGGAGACAGGTACTATTATTCCTCCTCTTCTCCTTTTTTTTTTTTTTTTTTAGGTGGGGAAGCAGAGGCAGAGAATAGCTCAGAAACTGTCCAAGTGCATATAGTAAACAGTAGAGCCCAGATTTAAATGCAGGTCATCTAACTTGAAAACCCACACTCTTATTCTTCACGCCATTTTGGAAGTTGGCAAACTTTTTCTTTAAGGGCCAGATAACTAATGTTTTAGGCTTTTCTGGTCATGAGGCAACGTCAAGGGTGTTCTGTAGTACTTGTACGATCCTTTGAAATGGCCGCATAAAAACACAGAAACCATCCTTAGGTTGGAGCCTTGTGAGAACAGGTGGCAGCCCAGATTGGTCCAGTCTCTGAACTATGCTGGTTGCTTCCTCTTGGGCTCAGGGTGAAAATGTGGGACTTTTAGCAACATCGAAAGAGAGGTGCTCTCAGATCACTCTCTGTTCTACCATGGAACAAGCCTACCATAGCACCGAGGGTCTCAGTGACTCAAAGGTACAGGAGTTAATTACCTTCCTTAAGGGCCAGCACCCAGCGCTGCCGGCTCTCACGGTCAGGAGCAAACACGTAGAGGAGGTAGTTGTCATGCACGACCTGGAGACACACACACAGAGCCAAAGTGAGCAGTGTGCTGGGAGACGGATGAGTGAGAGGAGGCCCATCTGGCTTCCTGGACTCAGGGTGAGATCTGAGGAATATGTCACCTTTAGGCAAATGTGGGTGATCAGAGGACTAGGGTCTTTTTTTTTTAAATTTTTATTTATTTATTTTGAGGGGAGAGGTTTTTCCTATAGGGTGCATGTGCTCTCCAGAAAGACAGACAGAAAGACAGAAAGCGAGAAATCAACCCCTAGGTGGGATGGCCATGCAGCAATCCCTTCTCCTCCATTCTCCTCTTGGGATATTATTGGGCACGCACGCGCACATGCCCAGTGTGAGTTTAAGCTGCTGGTCTGGGACTTGAACTACATGAGAGTCCAGCGACATAACCATTACACCATCTGCTGGTCTCAGAAGACTAGGGTCATTTTTAGCCAGATATTTTGGTACTGGGCAAAAGAAGGAATGGTCTTCCTCAGCTTACGCTGCTCACCTGAGAGTTCATGCCACCGGTAAGTCATTGCTAAACTAAAATAGCAAGAGAACGTTTTCCTCCTGAGTAGATAGCACATTTACTTCTCATCATCTTGCAGTGATTTAAAAAATCCTTTTGCCATATGTAAGAATACGTTATTAGATAACAAGTGTATAATCAGGGTTTCTAAAAACTTCTTATTTTGAAATAGTTTAAGATTCAGAAGAAATTCCAAAAATAGTACAGAGTTCCTGTGTGCTTTTCACCCACCTTTCTCCACCGATAACATCTTACATAACCACAGCACAATTTTAAAACCAGGAAACCGACATTGAACAATACTACAATACGAGCTAAACTACAGGTCTTTTTTGAATTCCATCAGTTTTTTCATGTACTCATGTGTAATGGGGATTTAAAATAATAGTGAGATACATAGGAGCCTTTTTACTTTCAATCCTAAAAATTCCAACTCCTAGGGGGTCGCTTTTCTAGCAGGAAGGGATTTTTTCTATGCCACATTTAAAATGAAATATTCACTCCTCAGGCTGTTAAACGAGAAGGGTGACTTGGGCTGTGCACGGTGAGAGCACTCCTTCAGAGCTGTCAGTGCCAAAATTGGTGAAGAAGATGATGGCTCAGATAGCCTCCACCAGCTTTGAGCGCTAGAACTCTCTGCAGGGGTGAAACGTCCTGTAATCTGTGCTGTCACAGGAGCCACTGGTCACAGATGGCCATTGAACACGCAGAATGTGGCTGGTGTGACTGCAGGGCTAAAACTGCAGTAATATTTAATTTACATGTAAATATAAACATCTACCTAGGTCTGGTAACTCCTGTATTAGAAAGTGCAATGATCTCCAGATAGTTCTCAAATTTGAAATCAGTCTTAGTACCTCAGAAACTGCACGTAATTATAACCAAGAATTACAATCTGTCGTCCTAACCCCGAGTAAGCATAACTGTAACAGCTTTTTACAGTCCCCTACCCCAAGAGCAGAGTAATTAAGACTGTCCTTGGGAACCAGCAGTTAGCGTAATGGCTATGTCGCTGGACTCCCACGTAGTCGACCGCAGTTCGTGTCCCGGACCCGGTGGCTTAAAACTCACGCCGGGCGCGTGTGCGTGCGTGCTCAAGATCCCAAGAGGAGAATGGAGGAGAAGGGATTGCGGCGTGATCATCCCCCCTGGGGGGTGATTTTTCGCTTTCTGTCTCTATGTCTCTCTCTGTCTGTCTGGCGAGCGCACGCACCCTATAGCAAAAACCTCTCCCAAAAAAAAAGACTGTCCTTGAGATAGGGAAGAGATGAGGAAAAAGAAAAAGAGGAGTAACTTTTTCTTTTTCTTTTTTTTTTTTTTTTTTTTGGAGAGGTTTTTTGCTATAGGGCGCGTGCGCTCGCCAGACAGAGAGAGAGAGACACATAGAGACAGAAAGCGAGAAATCACCCCCCAGGGGGGATGGTCACGCCGCAATCCCTTCTCCTCCATTCTCCTCTCGGGATCTTGGGCACGCACGCACATGCGCCCGGCGTGAGTTGTAAGCCACCGGGTCCAGGACGCGAACCGCGGTCGACTACGTGGGAGTCCAGCGACATAGCCATTATGCTAACTGCTGGTTCCCAACTTTTTCAAGATTCTGCACTTAAGAGTTGGCCCATGGCACAATGGTTAAGGGAGCCAGATCCCACTCGGCCAACTGTAGTTTGAATCATGGCCCTGGTGGCTTGAAAACCACACTGGGCATGGGCTAGCAGGTGGCACAGAGGTTAAGACAGCTGGATCCCACATGGCCAACTGCAGTTCAAGCTTCAGGTTTGAAGCCTAACCTGGCTGCTTCAAAAACACACAGGGTGCATGTGCATGCATGCGTGCCCAAAAGCTGAAGAGGAGAATGGAGGAGAAGGGACTGTGGCATGGCCATTACCCCGAGGGGTGATTTCTCACTTCTCCCTCTCTCACTATCTTTCTCTCTGTCTCTCTCTGGCAAACACATACACACACTACAGCAAAACTTAATAAATTGCAAGACACACACACACCAATGTGTGTGCATATGTATTTGAAATCCTGACAGAATGGGGAAATGGAAGAGCAGGCACTGTGGCTTGATCACAGCTCGTTGGATGGTACTTTCTTACATAAATAAAGTTCCACATATTAAAAAAAATTGCACTTAATTTACATTGAATGAATAAATGTAATTGATTTATTGATTGAAAGATCACAGAAATTTTCTTGTGAGCTTGGTCTAAGTTCTACACATGGTCTGGGGTCATCCTTTTCTCATCTTCTCTCAAAGTATCAAGGATTTTAACTATGGTCCAGGAATGGGAAACCATCTGCCTTGGGCCTGATGAACTTACCTGAAATGGATATTTATAGTGGCATGGGATGCTGATGTCACTTTTCACGATCTCAACACATTTGATTCTGGAGAGTTCAATGGAGCCCTTCAATGTTCGCTTTTTCTGTGGGGAAAAAAAAAAAAAGGCACATTTCATTTAAATAAGATAGAGATGATTTTTGTCTCTATTGTGTCTAGAAAATTTTACTACTAGATAAGCTCTATTAGCTTTGTAAGCCAATCCTAACCCCCTTAACAAAATATCCAAAAGTTGTCTCTTGGCCTTCAGTCTGAGATACTCTGAGCAGACTTGGGAGAACATGCCCTCTGAATATTCTTCTTTTTAAAAATTGTATTAATTTTATTCATGACACGTGCATGTGCACATGTAAAAGAGAGAAAGAGAGAGAGTCCTCCAGCTTGTCTGGATCTTGGGTGTGAACACATTCACTCAGTGTGTTTTCAGGCCACCCAGGAGATTGGAGCCCTCCACTGGCCACGCGGCTTCCAGCATTGCAGTTCAGTTTGCCACCAACTGTGTCACCAGGCTGGGCCTGGATCTTCTTGTTGGGTTGACTGATTTGCACTCATTGTGCCGTGGTATCGGATACCTCACTGTGATGGTGATGAATGGCAGCATGTGCAGAACTTGGAGCTGGGATAGGTAGAGCTATCTGTAGGAAAAGACCATATGTGTGCCAATTTCCCCTGCTGTTTATGAGACCTATTTATGACCTATCAGCATAGTCATTGAACTCGGGCTGGACCTAGATGATGATGTATGTTGTGAGTTGCACCTTTCTTTTCTACATTTTGGCTTCTTTTTTTTTTTTTTTCTTTTTTTGGAGAGGTTTTTGCTATAGGGTGGGTGCGCTCGCCAGACAGACAGAGAGAGACAGAGAGATAGAAAGCAGGAAATCACCCCCCAGGGGGGATGGCCACGCCGCAATCCCTTCTCCTCCATTCTCCTCTCGGGATCTTGGGCACGCACGCACACACGCCCGGCGTGAGTTCAAGCCACCGGGTCCGGGACACGAACCGCGGTCGACTACGTGGGAGTCCAGCGATATAGCCATTACGCTAACTGCTGGTCCCCATTTTGGCTTCTTTATGTCCTTTAGTCAGTCAGCTCCTCAATGACAAGCCTACAGGACACACCTGACTCTATAACTATTCCTTCTTTGTCCCCTGCCCCCTCCCTGTCAAGTCTTACTGGCTCCTTATCTCATTCTCTTGGAAGCGTACTAGTTATATTTCTCTGGTAACCAACTCTCCTGATAGTATTTGTGATTTTTAAATGATGATACATGTTACTCAGTTCTAAAGCTCCTTATGTTTGGAGAGTGGATCTCAGGGGATACAGATGTCTTACCCAATGGAACAGACTTTACTGATGAAGGTTCCAAGGAAGGCTAGTTAGGGAAATGCTTTTGAATGACAACAGACTCTTTTTGGTGCCTAGAATAAGGCTGTCATGGAGAATTGAGTTTAACTCAGTTGTGAAACCAACTGCGAAACACATCACTATACCCTATACTTTATAAAAAGGCAAATGACGGTAGAATGAACACAAGGTTGAAAAGGCTAGGTTCAAAGTTGGGCTCTGTCTCTTAGCTCTGTGACCTTGGGCATATCAAGTAACCTCTATGAACCCTGGCTTTTACATTTAATAAATGACAGTGATAATATCTATCTTTAGGACCAGTAGGTGGTGTAGTGATTAAGGAGCTGGAGTCCCACATGGCCGAGTGCAGTTTGTGTCTTGAACCTAGCAGCTTTCTCTCTCATTTTCTCTCTCTCTGTGTATTTCTCTGGTGAGTGCATTTGCCCCACAGCAAATTTAAAAAAAAATAAATAAAATAGCATAAATAATAATTTTTTCTCTTTTTTAGAGAGGATTTTTTTTTTTTTTTTTTTTTTTTTTTTTTTTTTGCTATAGGGCGTGTGTGCTTGCCAGAAAGACAGAGAGAGACAGAGAGACAGAAAGTGAGAAATCACCCCCCAAGGGGGATGGCCACGCCACAATCCCTTCTCCTCCATTCTCCTTTCAGGATTTTGGGCACACACACACACACACGCCTGGTGTGAGTTTAAGCCACCAGGTCTGGCACTCGAACCATGGTCGACTACATGGGAGTCCAGTGACATAGCCATTATGCCAACTGCTGGTCCCAAATTAAATAAATAATAATTTTTTAAGAGAGATTTTTGCTATCGGGTACATGTGCTCACTGGAGAGACAGAACGTGAGAAATCACCCCTCAGGAGGGTTGGTCATACAAAAATCCCTTCTCCTCCATTCTCCTCTTAGAATCTTGGGGACATATACACACATGCCTGGTGTGTCTTAAACTGCAGGGCCCAGGACTTGAACTGCCGTCGACTATGTGGGTGTCCAGTGATGTATTCATTATGCCATCTGCTGGTCCTCAAATAAATAATTCTTTTTTTTTCTTTTGAGAGGTTTTTGCTATAGGGCGTGTTCGCTCGCCAGAAAGACAGAGAGAGACAGAGAGACAGAAAGTGAGAAATCACCCCCCAGGGGGGATGGCCACGCTGCAATCCCTTTTCCTCCATTCTCCTCTCAGGATCTTGGGCACACACGCACATGCGGCCGGCGTGAGTTTTAAGCCACCAGGTCCGGGACACGAACTGCGGTCGACTACATGGGAGTCCAGTGACATAGTCATTACGCCAACTGCTGGTCCCTCCAAATAAATAATTCTTTAAAAAAAATGATACCTATCTTTAAAGAGCTGAGTGGAGCGTTAAATGGAATGATGTAAACACATTACCTGGTTTGTAAGAGGTTCTCTCACTAAAGGGTACCTTTCCCTTGAAGGGGGGGTTTAGTGAATGAGGATAAGGACGCCCTAACTAATATAAGACAGTCAAGGTGTATATTTACTTGGACGGTATTTGAGGAGCCATGACATCATCAGATTCTCCAGAGGTAAGCACAGTCTTTACTTCCTGTATTTTGATCCCTAGCTCAAAAGCTGATCTTTGTTTTAGTAGCCATGGCAAAGAAGAGGGAAGAAAAACTTTAGGAAGTGAAGAGTAGATTCATCAAGTACAGGGAAACTTTGTGATATTTCTTTCTAACTTTCCTTTATAAAAATGACCTTGTTCACTTTCTGAAAGTACAAAGGCTATCCACCTTTAAAAACAATATGGAGGTAACAAAGAAAATATCCATAGTGTCATAATATCTCACCCCTTCTTCACAACCCTGAGGTAGTCAAAATTAACCATTTGGAATGTATTTGTCTTCTCCCCCACCCCACACATATAAATGAAAATGTTCGTCTGCTCAACCTAGTGACCTAGAACTTTGTAATCTAATGATATCTTAAGAGGTTCGTCTTCCCTTAAAAACCTCTGAAAACATGTGCCCTTTGGACTCAAATTGTCTTCTTGTTTAGAATCTTCCACAGTTAGAAATACATGTCTTGATCCTGCCCATAATCATAGTTCTTTGGAATGGTTAGTCTGCTTTTCAGAAACACAGGAGCAGAGAAGAGCTCCCTTTTCAACAGCCATCTGTAGCTAGCAGTAAACAGAAGCCTGAGCTTTGAGGTTACCTTCTTTCAACTTTTGTTGGGTTATTTCCTCAGCAATCTGCAGAGGGAGAGGAAACAAATGGCTGATGGCAGTCAGGTGACAACTCTGCAGACCTTTTTGTCCTTGTAAACTACTAGGTCCTGAACTCCTAAGGACAGAGATCAACATGTCTGTGTCTAGCACAGTGGTGGGCCTTTGGTGGGTGCTCAGTTAGGATAAGATGAACAGAGGGTGCCAAGGTGCAACAATCTTTATCAGGTTGAAGGTTGAGGATGCACTTAGCCACTCAGAAAACATTTGTTGAGGGTTGTCTATGAGCAAAATGCTGTGCTGAGTTCAAGAAATGAAGCTCTGAACATGGTAGACTCTTTCATAGGGATAGTAAGGAAGGCAGACAAGAAAAGCAAGCACTGTTGAGAGAATAGGACAGGTGGACGTGATTTATTTGTGACCGAGGCAGGTCTCTCTAGAGAAAAGTCATTTGAGAAGTCAGAAAGTCGAATAGAAACCATTTATTAGAAGGTCAGAGTAGAGCAGGACTGGATAAGTATCAGTTAACAGCTGGGAAGCACTGTCATCAGGGCATAAAGTGGAGATAAATGTTCATTGCAGTCATGAAGAGGAATAAAAATTTTTGTGAGATTCTGAAGCAATCCTAATAGTAATATAATGTTTGACATATATGGACTTTAAAATTTTCCAGTAGGCACATTTAAAAAAGCAAAAAGTATTAAGTGAAATTAATTGTTAACAATATATTTTTAACTACTAACATCTCAAATTGTAATCCACATAAAAAGTCAGTGAGGGAAGGGGCCAGCAAGTGGTGTAGAGGTTAAGATGCTGGACTCTCACATGGTCAGCTGTGGTTCGAGTCTCAGATCTGGTGGCTTCCTTTCTCACTTTCCTTCACTTTCTCTCTCTCTCACTGTCTTTGGTTAAAGCATGTGCCCTATAGCAAATCAAAATAATAATAATAAATAAAAGTAAAGAAATAATTATTTAAAAAAAGAAATATATCCATGAGGGACTGGCTCCATAGCCTGGTGGCTGAGGCAGTCAGATCCCACGTGGCTGACCAGATAGTTCAAGTCTCAGACCTGGACGCTTGAGAAATATGCTGGGTGTGTGCACATGCATGCCCAAAATCCCGACAGGAGGGAGAACTGGAGAGAGGGATTGTGCCCATGACCATTCCCCACTGGGGGATGCTTTCCTCTCTCCTCTCTCTGTCTCTTTGATGAGCACATGTGATTTTAGGGAAAAAAAATTAATGAGATATATTCCTTTCTTGTCCTGAATCTGAAATCATGCCTCTTACGGCATATCTCAGTGGGTCTTAACCACATTTCAGGTGCGCAGTAGCCACACGTGGCTGGTGGCTACCTTAGTGGACAGTGAGACTCCACGATTTCCAAGGAGGATTTCTCCTCTCCTTGGAAAGGATTGCCTTTGACTACTTAGTAGTTGCTGATTGCAAACACAAATCTAAGAGACATCTGTGTCCTAACAGTCTGTTGGGTGAGCCTCAGTTGCAGGTTGCCTCTTCGGTTGGAATAGATTTCATGTTCCACCATCAACCTCACTCTCATTCCCAAGGGAATGCATGGGTTGCCCTCTCATAATCTGCCCTGTCTGGTCAGTCTCTCCCAAGGCCCCAAGGCTAGTTTTCCTTGGCTCTCACACAGTCTACTACTTGGTACACAGAAGGCCAGCTGGGCATGCCCCAGTCAGTCACTGGGTGCAACCGGTCAACAAGCTAAACACACTTTAATCTCTGGGAAACAGCAATTGCCTGTAATCATCCCAAACAACTGTGCTATTTCTGAAAAATACCAGGGTAAAACCTTCCAAGGAAACCACACAAAAGGCACCAGAGAAAGAGAAAAACCAAGTAAAAACTCCTCTCATTCTTGTTATTCTGTCTGCGTCATTTGAGGTGAACGCCTCAGGACCTCGCTTACCCTAGTCTCATTTCATGGCCACGTTCAAAGTGCCACTGTCCTTGCAGTCTAATGTTTCACCAGAATAACTGATGAGTGTCGCTCACAATGCAGACGCTGAATCGGCACACAGGTGAGCTTTGCAAGTGGATTTCATACCCTCTTTTTCAGTTAATAATTTGTATAAAATAGAATTTGGACTGCCAAATTTCAAAGTGAGAGGTGGGCAAAAACAACAACAAATCCCCAAAATAACATTTTTGAGCACTCTATGTACATTAGTCACTCAACACTCTTGTTCACCCATTTTGTAGGCGAGAAAATTGAGGTTCAATGAGGCCAGCCTCTGTACAAAGAGAAGAGCATCAGGCAAGTCCAACTCTGACTCCCAAGGCTGAGCCCCTCATCCCTGCACTGCCTGGCTTTGTGCTTGCTCCGACTTTGAACAGAAAACGTTCATTCCCTGAACCTACACCGAACAATAAATTGTGTGACCTATTTCTCCAAGCTGTGGCCTAGCAGAGCTTTGTTCCACATCCTTCAGTCATGCAATGCTTTGGCAGGATTTCTGAAGGGGAGCACACTCCCTAGACCCTTGGAATAATAACTCTTAACTCCAATGAGATTGGCTCCTTTGCAGCTTAATTTCAACCCAGTAGATAATGTCGATGAAAAGTTATGCATCTGATACCCATAGAAAAAGGAAATCTCTACTTTTCTGAAAATAACAAAATTTCAGCTTTCTACATGGTGAGGAAGAGTAAAGAGAGTTATAATTTTCAGGCTGGACAGACGTAGGTTGGGATTCTAAACTTTTTCCTCACCAGTTTTGATTTCTTAGTAGTTGTGCAACCTGAGGTCAATGTCTCAAATTCATTCTTCTTCTTTTTTTTAAGAATTATTTATTTTATTTATTATAATTATTTTGAAAAATTTGACCAGAGAGAGAAAGGGAAAGTGAGAAAGCAAGCCACCAGGTCCGGGACTTGTACTGCGGTGGGCCGTTTGGGAGTCCAGCATCTTAACCACTACGCCACCTGTCAGTCCCTTGAACTCATTTTTCTGAAGTTGCAAAATAATTTCTGAATCATTGGGTTATTTTATAGGATTTAAAATAACTACATAAACTGACTAGCAAGTTAAAATCATTAAAATGGTAAACTGATCACTCACGTTACTTCCTTTCTTTTTATTCTCATATGCTGCCCGTAAAATAAGACCTTGCATTTTTGTCTTTATGTGTCTATGTTTTCTTTGGGGATTTTCTTCTGGGAAAACGTATAATCAAGAACCACCATTTGGGAGGACAACATTAACTTTTAACTGGTGATACTGGTGATTTTGACAAATGGGGTATTTGTTTACTTTGCCAGTGTATGTGTATTTGTGAACTCAGGGCAAAGCCATGAAGGGGTTCTGTTTCTGGTTTTACCAACAACGTCACGTTTGTTTGTCCGAGGCTTAGCTTTGTATTTTCTATTCCATTTTCCTGTTAAAACCTTCCCCAAATACTCATTCATCTAAGATATTACTTAACTGATAGCTTAAAACTTGACTTGTTTTAGAGAGTTTCTATTAGAACTTATATTAGAGACTGAAAAGGGAGTTTTGAGAGTAGAATTTCATACATGAGTTAAGAGTACATTTCAGGGACCGACAGTTGGTGTAATGGCTATGTTACTGGACTCCCATGTGGTTGACCGCAATACGAGTCCCGGACCCGGTGGCTTAAACTCACGCTGGGCGTGTGTGCGTGCATGCCCAAGATCCCAAGAGGAGAGTGGGGGAGAAGGGATTGTGGCATGGCCATCCCCCTGGGCAGTGATTTCTCGCTTTCTGTCTCTCTGTCTCTCTTCATAAGCACATGCACCCTATAGCAAAAACCTCTCAAAACAAAACAAAACAAAACAAAACAAAACAAAACAAAACAAAAAACTCCCACATTTCAAAGGGAATCACCTATGGGAGTGATGCATTTAAGACTTATCAGGGATTACCCTGTAAAAGTAGCTACATAGCTTCAGATATAGATTATAGGTATAGCATTTATCAGAGTTCCTTTAAGATTGGGAAACTGTCTTCACCTTTTTTTTTTGTCTTTATTAATGATAGCACACATGCACAGCTATAAGAAGGAGAGCGAACCCCTTCCGTCAACCCCGGAAGGGCCTGGTTATGCCACAATCCTGCTTTCTCAAATTCTCCATCCTGTCAGGACACCAAGTGTGTTGCTGCCGGGTCCAGTACTCAAACACCAGTTGGTCATATGGGGTCCAGCTTTCTCTGCATAGCAGTCAACTGCTGTGCCACGGGGCCAGTCCAGGATTAGGAAATCTTCCTGATGGCTTTATTTATTTATTTATTTATTTATTTATTTATTTTAATTGCCAGGGAGTGCATGCACTTGCCAGAGAGGGAAGAAGAACCCCCCAATGGGACTTGATCATACCCTATACCCTTCAAGCCCTATACCCTTCTCCATTTCTCTATCCTGTTGGGATCTGGGGCATGCACACACATGCACTGGCTTGTTTTTCAAGCTGCTGGGGTCTGGATTCAAACTATGATCAGACATGTGGGATCTGACTCCCCTAACCACTAGGTTATGGGGTTAGCCCTTTCTAATGATTTTAACAAAGCATTTCACATTTTTTTCTCAATGCCTATTCTGGGTATAGTGCAGGCATTGTACCCATTTGAAATCACAAAATGATACAAATGAAATTAACACTCATTTCATATGAAATGAAACTTAAGTGACTGACTTGGGGGTTGTTTTCCCCAACCACAGCAGAATGCAAAATACCAGTTCTAAAATTGGCTTTAGGGGTCTTCCTGGATTCTTGTTTCATCTCCTTTGCAAAACTTGCTAAAGGTCACCCACAAATTCCCTCTCATTCTTCTCAGATTTTGTGTCTCATGACAAAGGGAACTTTCAAATGGTAGAGGGAGAAGAACAGGGAGACAGGACTTGGAAAAGTCACAGTTTAAAATTCCTATAGTGACAGGTAACATCGGGTAAGCCATTTCTGTTTTCTGAACCGAGTTTTCTTGGCTCTTAGTTCTCTCACTTCTTTAGTCATAGTGGGGATACTGTCACAGGGTTGCTGCTGCACAGGGTCGCTATGACCTGAACTGGGGAAGGCACTGAGCACGTTGCTTGATACCTAGTAAAGATGTGATCATTAATATTTCTATGGAGAGGGATCAGCAGATAGCATAATGGTTACATCGCTAGACTTCCATGTAGGCAACCGTGGTTCAAGTCCTGGACCTGGTGGCTTAAAACTCAAGCCCAGCACATGTGTGTACATACCCAAGATCCTGAGTGGAGAATGAAGAAGAAGAGATTGCAAGATGGCCATCCCCCCAGTGGGTAGTTTCTCACTTTCCGTCTCTGTGTATCTCTGGCAAGCACAAGCACCCTATAGCAAAAATCTATCTCTCTCTCAAAAAAAAAAAAAAAAAAAAAAAAAAAAAAAAAAAAAAACTTATATGGAAAAAGTAGACTACTCTCGGAATACACCAACATAATTGGTTATTACCTGTTGCTAATTCTTCTCCTCCACCATCCCATCCTTTTTTTTTTTTTTTTTAAGACATTTTTGTCATAGAGAGTGTGTACTTACTGGAAAGAAAGAGACAGAGATAGTAAGAGGGAACGTGAGAAATCACCCCCTGGGGAAATGGCCACACTGCAATCTCATCTCCTCCTGGGATTATGGGCATGCATGCACATGCGCCCGGTGTGATTTTTCAAGCCGCCAGTTCTGGGACTCAAACTGCAGTCAGCTATGTGGGAGGCCAGCACTATAATTACTATGCCACCTACTGCCCCCCACCATCCCATCTTAAATTGGACCTAATCCCACTAATCTTTGAAGTTTTGGGAAGGTCTGAAGCTAAAGGCAACTGATTTCAAGGCTCCTTGGGCCAACTTAAAGCCAGGAAACTATGATCCATCTCACACCTGCCTTCTTTTCTTTCCTGTCTCCACAAGACCTCTTACTCATGGCTAATGCATCATCATCTGGCTTTCTTTACCTTAGTGTTTTCACACTGTGGTTTGCTATGAGCCTGGATGTGCTACAGAGAAAACTGTTTTCATTGTTCAAAACTGGCTTTTTATGGATTGGAAGAGTTAATATAATCAAAATGGCAATTCTACCCAAATTAATCTACCTATTTAATGCAATGCCAATCAAAGTACCAGACACATTCTTCACAGATCTAGAAAAGACAATCTTAAAATTTGTCTGGAATCATAAAAGACCCCGTATTGCCAAAGCACTTCTACACAAGAAGAATGGAGTGGGTGGCATCTCAATCCCCGATCCAAAAATATATTACAAAGCTGTGGTAATAAAGACAGCATGGTATTGGCACAGAAACAGACATGTGGACCAATGGAACAGAATAGAGTCCCCAGAAATAAGTGCCCAAATATACAGTCAACTGATCTTTGACAAGGGGTACCAGTCAATCCAGTGGGAAAATGAAAGCCTCTTCAGCAAGTGGTGCTGGAGAAACTGGACTTCCACTTGCAGAAAGATGAATCTGAACCCCTACCTCTCTCCTTTGACAAGAATCAAGTCAAGGTGGATCAAGGATCTAAATCTAAGACCTCAAACTATAAAGCTGCTCCTGGAGAATGCTGGGGAAACTCTGGGAGACATTGGTGTAGGGAAAGACTTCCTAAAGAAGACCCTCAAAGCAGAGTCCATCGTCTACAAAATAGACAAGTGGGATTACATCAGACTAAGAAGTTTCTGCATGGCCAAAGACACAGTAGTTAGTGTGAATCGACAGCCCTCAGAATGGGAAAATATTTTTGTAAATGTTGCATCAGATAAGGGACTGATAACCAGAATACACAAGGAACTAAAAAAGGTGTTTGGAAAAAAGATGAGCAACCCTATTAAAAGATGGGAGAAGGAGATGAAGAAAACACTCTCTAAGGATGACATACGAATGGCCAAAAGGCATATGAAAAAATGTTCAACCTCCCTCATCGTAAGGGAAATGCAGATAAAAACAACAATGAGATACCACCTAACCCCAGTCAGATTGTCTAATATTAAAAAAACAAAAAATGATAAGTGTTGGCGGGGGTGTGGTGAAAGGGGAACTCTTTTACACTGCTGGTGGGAATGTAGATTGGTCCAACCACTGTGGAGAATAATTTGGAGATTCCTCAAAAATCTACAGATAGATCTGCCATATGATCCAGAGATCCCACTCCTCGGTATCTACCCAAAGGACAGAAGAATTCTTCATTGGAAAAGTGCTTGCACATCGATGTTTATTGCGGCACTATTCACAATTGCTAAGTCATGGAACCAACCCAGATGCCCCCGTATGGAGGAATGGATTGAAAAACTGTGGCACATATACTCTATGGAATACTACTCAGCCATAAAAACCAACAGAGCCCTGGCTTTTGACAGAAAGTGGAAGAATATGGAAGATGTACTGCTGAGTGAGGCAAGCCAGGCTATGAAGGAGAGACATTGTATGTCCCCACTTAACATATACCGTTTGTCTGCATTCTATGTCTGAAACTGATTGACTAACAGTTGAACAAACACAAGAGATGGGTGTGAATGTCAGATGAGGTGTATGTGGAGGAGTGGGGCCAAACGAAAGACATTTGGAGAAGGGATACAGAGGTAGAGCATTGACGGGATGGGGAGGTGTGGTGTTATCTGTTGAAGATATTTCGATCAATGGGTCTGGGGAGAAATGTTCACATATCGAAATGGTCTCATTGTAAGCCAAACAATATGATTGAAAGTATATACAAAAATAAATAAATTAATAAAAAAAAAAAAAAAAAAACTGGCTTTTTAAAAAGTCTGCCATCTTCTTAATAGTAACACCCTGACAACCCAAAAGAGAAAACTGAGAAGAGAAGAAAAAGAAAAAAGAACAATATTCTCACACTGTTTTCAGGAATAATTTAAAATCCTTTACTAATATTATGAATATACTTTCTCACAAGAAACCATGAAGAGCAGATACCTGTGGAGTGGTCCTGGAGTTTGGGCAAAGGCACTGGCAAGAGAGTTTTGCATTTCACTCCATATCCTTTGCACCACTTGAACATTTTACCATGAACTTGGTTTCTTTTATTGTATTAAACAAAACAGTTAACTAAAATAAAGAAATATATTTCCCTTATAGGAACTATTCTCTGGAAACATTTGTTCAAAATATATAGACAGAGGAAAAAGAATGTTTATAGCAGCATTATTTATTATACTGAAAAGTCCCAGAGAAACTTAATATCCACCAATAGACAAATGATTAAATTAATTATGGTTCATCCATTCTGTGACTGCTCTGTGCCCATGAACAACAAATGAAGTTGATCTCTATGAAAGAACAAACATGTATCTTAAATGTAAAAACTCAGACCTAAAGCAATAGATGGAGCATAATATGGGTTGTTGGGAAAGTCATGACTAATTTTTGCATAGAAAAACATAGATAAATACATCATGACTTACCCAATGACCTAATACATTAGCATATGCGATGTCCAAAGAAATAATACGAAAGAAAACTATTCCGAGGAGTTAATACTGGTTCTCCCTTGTGTGTGTCAGTGGGGCAGAATTTCAGTGAGTTCTATATTCCTATCTAATTTGAACTTTTTACAGTGCACATGAAGAACAATGAAAACAGAAAAATGGAAGTAATATGCTAAACAGTCAGAGATTTTGAAAACATCTCACTATAATACAACTCTGATAGATAATTATGGGAGAAGACTAAGGAGTATCCATCTAATGCTGGGTGTGCAAACCAAGGTGCCTCTTTGTCCTGTACTCTCATAACACTATTTTTTAAAAAAAATTATGTATTTATTTATTTCCATGTGTTATTATTATTTTTTAGTTTGTCCAGACAGAGACAGAGAAAAAGGGAAAATGAGAAAGCAAGTCACCAGGTCCGGGACTCAAACTGTGGTTGGCCATGTGGGAATCCAGTGTTGTTAACTACCACACCACCTGCCGGCCCCTCTCATAACACTATCAGCAGTAAGCAGCAGCCAGGCAGCACTATTACCTGCGCTTCTTTATACATGGAGGGTCAAGTTCACGATAGTACCTCCCTTGTTCTTAAGTGATAGCCATTTTCTTCATAGAGTCTAATAAAGCAATTCTGTGTGCTTTTATGTGGGTATATTCATTTTATTTATTTATTTTTAGAATTATTTATTAATTATTAATATTATTATTTAATTTGACCAGAGAGAGAAAGAAAGTAAGAAATCAAGCCACCAAGACAGGGACTTAAACCGTGATCGGCCATGTGGGAGTTCAGTGCCGTAAACACCACATCACCTGCCTGCCCTGATACATTCATTGTATTAGTGCAACAACAACTCAGGAATAATTTCCAAGTCCCATTCATGTTACATGAAGATAACATAATCCTGGCATTAAAAAATATGTATTTGTTTAGATTTGCTTAGTGGGCAGAGAGAAAGGTTTTATGTGGACATGAAACTAAGAGCAAGGACTAAGTGATCAATTTCAGGGACAAAGCAGATCCTCAAGATATCTTGCACATTTTGTCTTTCACTTTCTCTGGTCTGCAAGTGATCTTTCGAAGTCCTCATTCTTTTTAGAATTGGGCATATGAGATGTTAATGAGTTTGAAAGAATATATTTTTGTATCTTCCTTTCATGCACTAAAAAGTCGGCAGCAAAGTATATAAATTATTAAGTAAGTTAATATGTTTACTGAGTATCAGGAAACAACTTTTTACACAGAGGTGATGCTCATTTATATTTTATTGATTGGTTGAGGGAACAGCAAGGGAGGAAAAAGTGCCATAAAAAGTGATATTTGTGGGTCCTCTGAAAAACTTAATGGAAATAATTTCAAATAACATTTCCAGAATGATTGGCAGGTGGATAAAAATCTCTTGATAATGAAAAGGTAGGTTAAACTAGCTTGCATAAAAGTTTTAGCTAAGTGTCTTGTTTTACATGGAACTTATAGTTCAAGAAACTGAGTTTTGTGCTTACCAGTTAAACCTTTATTTCAAACTTAGGCAAACATTTAGCTCTCTTATTTATTGTATTTCTCTGTGGCCTATTTTACTGCAGAAATGAAGAATGGATACACCAGTCCCTGAGAGTAGAGAGTAGAGAGTGAATCTAATTTTAATGTGTATTTTTTCCTAAACAAAAATTCTTTATAAAATGGTGACTCCCATGAAATATCAACATCACATCATAAAAGCAAAAGTCAGTTTATATGGGACCAGTAGTTGGCATAATGGCTATGTTGCTGGACTCCCATGTAGTCGACTGTGGTTTGGGTCCCGGAACTGGTGATTTAAACTCATGCCAGGTGTATATGCGTGTGTGCCCAAGATCCTGACAGGAGAATGGAGGAGAAGGGATTGCAGAGTGGCCATCTCCCCTGGGGGGTGATTTCTCGCTTTCTGTCTCTCTGTCTCTCTCTGTCTTTCTGGCGAGTGCACACACCTTATAGTAAAAACCTCTCCAAAAATAAAAGAAAAAATCAGTTTATAACGGAATTCCATTAAGACAGATATGGAAGCTGCACACACCTGAACTGGAAAGTACTTTCCTTGGATCTTTACTATACCTGGCTAGGCGGGCCTGCAATTTTAGATCCCAGATAATTCTCTGAATTTAATTTGCGATATGTGACTTTTGTTCATTCACCAGATATTTATTGATCACCTACTGTGTGCCCAGACTGTTTTAGATGATGGTGATGATGAATAAGGTAGTTAAAACCTTTTCTCTCATGGATCTTTCCTTCCATCAGATGTACAAACAGAAAATAAATAGGAATGCACAAAACAAACAAACAAACAAACAAATTCAACAAGTATCAAAGTATTTACTTGCTTAAGAAAAATGAAACAGGATCCTGGGAAGATACAGGGTCATCAAAGAGTTCATGAAAAAAATGGAATTAAAGTATGAGTTTACTATGGTGCAGAAAAAATGAAAATCCATGTATAGTTTTGCATAATAGTATTTTCCATGAACTTTCTGAAGACTCTCATAGTTGAAGAGGTGGGAAACAAGAAAGAACCAACTCTGCAAAAATCTGGGACGTTCTAGACAATGAGAATGGCTACTGACAAGATCCTGCATTTGGACCCTAAGAACAAGTGCCTCCTGAAGTAAGTGTCTCATTTGAGTCACCATTGTCCTGGCCCTGTACAAAGGCCCTCCAGGAAATTTGAACATGGATTGTTGGAGGTTCAGAAAGAAGACAGATATGGTACAAGTACGTAAAGGAAGAGTGGAGTGAAATGAAGTTGGAGAGGCAGACCAGGACCATCAATGGAAGGGTCGTGTAGGCCACAGTTGAGAATGTATTTAAATACTCTAAACATCTACAAGGCACTTTAAAGTAAGAAGTCATATCTGATGTATCACATGAAAAGTTTATTCTAGGTGTTGTGTGGATAACAGGTTGTAAAGAGCCTTAAATATCAATAGGAGCTCAGGTAAAAGGCAACTGAGTCACACAGGAATAAAAGAGAGAGACTATGACTGATGAGACTCAAGCAAAAATGCTCAGAGAGTTTTAAGAATATTAACTGCAGAGGGTATAAAGGAAGGAAGGGCAGGAAAAAGTGGAGGAATAAAGTACAAAAATGGTTGCTTCTCCCACAAAGAGTTGGATGCTAGGTTGCTAGCTGGCTCTCAAGCTGGTTTCTACATGGTCCTCTCTGACCCAACTCTTAAAATTCAGGCTACCTGAATTCTTCTCTTTCTCATTCAGTGACAAACCATGACCTCCAAGAAGTCTTATTTACTTGTTTGTATGCCCAGGAACTTCTTTGTTCCCTACTCATTTGGTCATTGAGCCTTTTCTATTTGGAATTCATTTATGTAGCTCTAAACACTCCAACTGGATCCATATCACATGTCCTTTCTTTCCTTCTCCTTTTATTCCTTCCCAAAACAAGTAATGAGTGAATAGCAAAAGGAGATCTTCAAAAAGCTCATGGAAATATGTATTATTTTAGAAAAACTATGTATAAATATAATTTTTTTCATGTAAAAATAAACTCATACTTCAATTTCACTTTTCAAAACCTTTTTGACAGTCCCTTGTATGTATGTGCCAGGCCCTGTTGTAGACACTGGTCACGCCACCTTTATCAAACTGGGTGCTTGACCTCATAAACTTATAATCTAATGGAAGGTGAGGGTGGGAGAATGACACTAATAAAATAATCACATTAATGAAAATGTAACTACAACTCTGGCATGTGCTCTGACACAGGGCACATGTTTCCATGGCAAAATATAACCAAAGGATATGACCTAGTCTAGGGAGTAAAGGAAGGCTTCCCTAGGCAAGTGACATGGAAAGTGGAAGCTTTAAAGTGGAGCAAAATTAATTATGGTTGGAGCTTAGAGAGACAGGAGGAAGGAGAACATGAGCTGAGATGGAAAAGATCATGTGGAAGATTCTGGTGTCCATCTTCAGGGCAATGAAGAGACCAACCGAAGGGATAGGGGATAGGTCAGCTTCTCATGAAGGTCATGGGACTTGCTTACAGTCACCACATGAATAACTCATACTGGCTGCTGTGTGGAAAATGGGGTGGAAGGGTATAGGTAGAATGGGAAATCATTAGAGAACACAGCAGTCTTGCTGAAAGATGACGATGGCTTCCACTAGGAAGGTGACTGAGAATCTGGGCAGTTACTAGGGAAACTTTGAGAGCCAAAGCGTGTTGGGGCTCTCCATTTTTTTTTTTTTTTCCTGGACACATAGAAGGGCTTGCTGAAGTAAATGGAGACTAAGATCCATGTGGCAAGTGATACTGATTTTCAGAGCAAGAACACAATGGAGTCTCCAATCATCTACAAGTAAGAACTGCTAATAGTGGTGGCCTAATAGCAGATGACATAATGGTTACATCGCTGGACTCCCACGTAATTGACTGTGGTTCAAGTGCAAGATCCAGTGACTTAAAACTCACACCAGGCGCATTTGCTTGTGTGCCCAAAATCCCGAGAGAAGGATGGAGGAGAAGGGGGTGCGGCATAGCCATCCACCCGGGGATGATTTCTTACTTTCAGCCTGTCTTTCTGGCAAGTGTATGCACCCTATAGCAAAATTCTCTCTCAAAATACAAACAAGTAAACACTGCTAATAGTAATAAGCACCATTTATTAGAGAGCTGCATTGACTCCAGACACCTATGGGACCTCAGATAAGATATTTTAACTTTCTCTGCCTCAGTTTTCTGACCTGTAACTAGGGAAATAATATTCCTAATTTATAGGATGGTTACAAGGATTAGGTGAAATAATGCACTGTTAGCACAATATTTGACACATAGTAAGTGCTCAGTAAATGTTAGTATTTTATTATTATTAGAATAATGGTGACCTTTATCTCATCAAAAGGATACACAATCAAGAAAGAATGGTTAACCCTGTCCCCCGTAAATGGTAATGGCTCTTACACTGTGGGGAGCACTGTGAACTTGACCCTTAAGGTGCAAAGAGTCATTAAATAGTGGCTGGGGTGCTGGACTTCCACATGGCCAACCATGGTTCAAGTTCTGACCCTAGTGGCTTGCTTTCTCACTTTGTCTTTCCCTCTCTCTTTCTGTCTTCCTTTGGTGAGTGCAAGTGCCCTATCACAAACTATTAGAAACAATTATTATTGTTTCTAATAAGGTGGTACTTGTAGAAAATTGTAAATAATAATTACTTTATAAAGTAGCAATTAGCAGAAACTCATCAAGATAGGTAGTATTGGAGTCCTTATTTTACAAATAAGAAACAGGCTTATAGAACTTAAACATCTTGCTGGACTAGCAGTTGGCATAATGGCTGTGTCGCTGGACTCGCATGTAGTCAACCACGGTTCAAGTCCCGGACCTAGTGGCTAAAAACTCATTCCAGCTGCGTGTGCGTGTTGTACCCAAGATCCCGAGAAGAGAATGGAGAAGAAGGGATTGTGGCGTGGCCATCCCCCCTGGGGGGTAATTTCTCACTTTCTGTCTCTCTTGCGTGTGCACACACCCTATAGCAAAAACCTCTCAAAAACAAAACAAACAAACAAAAAACAACATCTTGGGGCTGGCAGGTGGTGTGGTGGTTGGGGTGCAGGACTCCCACATGGCTGACCATGGTTTGAGTCCCAGGCCTGGTGACTTACTTTCTCACTTTTCCCTTCTCTTGCTCTCTGTCTCTTTGGTTAAATAAAAATAATAATAATAACAATAACAAATATAATTAAATAAAAAATAATTTTAAAAAAGAACTTAAACGTTTTGCCTAAGATTCCACATCTAAAAAGTGAGAGAAGCATGAAACCAGCAGTTAGCGTAATGGCTATGTCGCTGGACTCCCACGTAGTCTACCGCGGTTCGCGTCCCGGACCCAGTGGCTTAAAACTCACGCCAGGCACGTGTGCGTGCGTGCCCAAGATCCCGAGAGGAGAATGGAGGAGAAGGGATTGAGGCGTGGCCATCCCCCCTGGGGGGTGATTTCTCGCTTTCTGTCTCTCTGTCTCTCTCTGTCTGTCTGGCGAGCGCATGCACCCTATAGCAAAAACCTCTCAAAAAAAAAAAAAAAAAAAAAAAAAAAAAAAACCAGTGAGAGAAGCAGGATTTGAATCCAGCTTCTTGCCAGCTTTAATTTGAGAAGGATGTGTGGTGCAAAGGGATGGTTAGCTACACTGGCCTCTCCAGCGTGTGCCGCTTTTTTCATCTACACTGCCTCTTCCATCCTGTGCTTGCTCAAAGTGCCTGAGGCCCTCCATTTTTTTCCTCTGTTACGCTGAGAAGGATCTGAGACCAGTCATGTGCAAGCCAGTACGTTGTTCAGTTGATGATGCCCTCTCTCAAGATTATTCGTACTCAAGGCTGCCAGTGTATGCAAGACTCGGCTTATACTGGCCCATGAGGGAGGGTTGTTACATTTTCAGGAATACCGTGAGCCACTAGGTGTTACAGAAGTAGTTCAAAATTGATCATGAATGGAGTATTTACACCAGAAAAATCAGAAAACACCATGAATCAGGGCTCCCCAACACCAACCACCATCACAAAGGCTGTTAAGCATAGCACAGCACTGGGCCTTTCTCCTGTTTTCTGTTAAAGTATTTCAGGTACCAGGGACCACTCTATCAGAAAGTTGGCCAGCTCAGGGGGGCATCTGAGCATCATACCTGCCCATGAGCCACTGCTTGCCACTCTGCTTTCTGGTCCACTGAGCTATTCCAACTGGGTGGGGGAGCTTCTGGCCCGTTTGAAAACACTTGCACATCTCAATAGAGGGGAAAAAAGCATCTGACACCACAACCAAATCCATGTGAAAATAAAAGGCTCATTCATTTTATTGGCATTAAAAGGACAACAGGAATGAGCATTTAACATAAACATCCTAAAAATATTTAGAATAAACATACTTGATGTACAGAATGACGGAATTGTTCTTAAATATGTAGAAGGATTATTGTGCACATGGTGTCACAGTTTCACAGGATATTAAAACTACAAGGAATGTAGTTTTACAGATAGAAAAAGAAGCTGATACCCTGGGAAAGACAAGAGCCGACCCAACATCCATCAGCTCGTAATGCACGGATAGCTCCCCCTGAGCTTGTAGCTAGCCACAGAACAAGAAGAACAGAGGACTCTTATCTTAGAATATAAGCTTGATATTGAAGAATCCATTAATACTTCCCTTTATTTGAAAATGAAAATATTGGGAGCAGCAGTTGGTGTAATGGCTATGTTGCTGGACTCTCATGAAGTCAACCATGATTCGAGTCCCAGACCTGGTGGCTTAAACTCACACCGGGCACGTGTGTGTGTGTGTGCCCAAGATCCTGAGAGGAGTATGGAGGAGAAGGGATTGTGGCATGGCCACCTCCACTGGGGGGTGATTTCTCACTTTTTGTCTCTCTGTCTCTGTCTTTCTGGTGAGTGCACGTGCCCTATAGCAAAAACCTTTTCAAAAAAAAAAAAAAAAAAAAAAAAAAAAAGAAAGAAAAGAAAAGCAAAAGAGAAAGAAAATGAAAATATTATGCTACTTAGCAACTACCTTGAAATATAAAATGAGACACAAAATGATACAAATAATGGCTAACATTAACGAGATGCTTACTAGCTCCAGTCACCTGTCATAAATTAAGTCAAACTATATGAAGTTGCCCTTATATGACTGCTGTTTATCTGCCAAATGGTAATTTCAGATAGTTCAACCCAAATACATTATCTCTCTGAATCTTTGCCATCTTCCCATGAAACGGGTACTATTATCTCACCTATTTTACAGTTGGCAAGACTGAAGTTTTAATTGAGCAGTAGAAATATTCTTCTCGCAAGTATAATGCTACTTATTTATGATGACATATGGTTGACCCTTGTGTGCAAAATGATTTAACATACACAGGGCAGGAGCAATACTAACTCACATATCTTACTTTTCCCAGTGACCTTGGATAAATTTCTAGCCAACAAATTTCTGTAGTATTTTTTAAATGTTAAAAAATTATTATGAAAATTTATAGTCATTAGAAAACAAGAACGTGATGTTTGTGCATATATCTCCTATAACCTACATGGAAACACAGAAACTATAGTCCAGAGATCACCTGAATGAGTGACTTGTCCTAGAATTTTTCATAATACTCAAACAAAGTAGTGAAGTAATTTTACAACATTGTCTACAAGCACATGATAACCAACAAGATTTTGAATCAAGACCATTTGGTTTTGTGTGCATTTGCAAATAGTATTGTCCTGAATTCACAACCAAACAGTTCACAACAGTAATGCTGCTACTCAGAAATTAGCAATACAGTACTAGCTAAATGAGACGATATGAAGTGGAGTCAGGAAAACTAATTGGTAAAATTGTAAAATGGACTTTGAAAAAAAGTGTAAAGGCAAATAGCTTCTTTCTCAATGTGAAATAAGACCTTGGGCTATCCCATTCATCTAAAAAGCCCAGAAATGACAGATGCCATGTGATTTCTCTCTATATGATGAATACCCAAGTGCAAAACTTGGCTCCTGGCCATCTACCAAAGAGGTCTTGCACATAAAGAATTCCATGTACTTTCTGGTTGATCAGTGAATTGTTATCAATAAGTGTCTGTTGACGACAACAATTCTTTTCACTTCTAAAGAAGAGACAGCCTTATTTCACTTGCAACTTAAAAAGGCCAGTCACCCATGGGCTCCATGCCCAGTCTCCTCTCCTTCAGAGCTTCATTTCCTTGAATACTTCAAAGCTTAGTTCTCCAAAGACTCTAAACACAGGCATGTGTACAGGCATGTACACAAGTCAGACACCAACAAGGCATCAGAGCACCTTCTTCATCTCAGACTGACTATCAAGCATTTAATATTTCCCCCTTCAGAAAAATTTAACTGATAACCCCTGCCTTCTCTCTCTACTGATATAAAAATAATATACTGTGCAGTGAGAAATCAAGTATGCCTTGAAAAATTGTTGAGGGACTAAACAAGCCCACTGTATAGAAACAAAAGATTTTTAAAGACAAAAGAGGCTGGGTAGGTCACTATTTCTAGTCTTTTAATTCTATGAAGAGAGAACCCAACACAGGAGGAAGACACTTGCCCAAGCTTGCTCACTTAATGAGAAGCAGAGTTTGGTCTCCTGACCTTTCATGTAGCGGCCTTTTCTTTTCTTTCTTTCTTTTTGTTTTTAACCAAACATCATTATGTTTATTCATGTTGCTTTGGTTAATACGGATATTATAGTATACAAAAACATCTTTAGATATATAAAAAGGCTGACCTAACTAGACAGCGGAATCTGGGTAAGAATCGTTGGTCTGCACTGTAGACACTTTGAGCTCGAGAGCCATAGTCTCCTGGGATTTCCCCAAGGAATTATGAGGCTTGCCACTGTGCCTTGCAACTTTTAGACAACTAAATGCCTGGGGAATACTATTCCAAGATGTCTGGTAACTGTGATTATTGACACAAATAAAGATGAACTCATAAAAATGTTAACACTGCACCTATCACTTAACCATTCTAAGCACCAGTTGCTTTCACTGAAAAAATCAAGAAACTGGTTTAGATTATCCCTTGGGTCCCACTGAGTGCTAATATTTTGTTAATCAATGTTTCGTAAAATGTTGTACATTTTATACGAAGTTCAAGTTCTACTCAATCATATTTACTACAAAAAATAGTATAATAATTTAAAAATTGAATTAAAAAAGAAGTCGGTAACTGTTGAACATACATTTCAGAATTGAAATTGCTTAGTACAATCACCTCACCTCTTCTGTTTCTCTTCACATTCTTTGCTGTTTACTCCTACAACACTTTTTAAGTTGCTATAACCAGCATGTTCATGATCCTGCATTCCATGTATACCTTTTTGAGTCAGCCCAGTCCACATAGAAAATATGAATAGATAAAAGAAATTGCTCACATACCCCATGACGATTCTCAAAGTACGCCAGGCTGGTTTTGGTTAAAACGAAGAAGCGGACTTTAAAGTTTGAGGGAGAGGTTCTTCTCTTTTGCTGGGATTTCTTTATTAGCTGTTCTTCCAGGAGGATAAAGTTGTTCATGATCTAATTCTTGAAAAGTGATGTGCTTTGGGCATCACCCCTTAGCACAGCCAGAGGGAACTGCTTCAGGGCAAGGACTGTAAGAGGGAGGCAGTTGATCTTCAGAGAGTAGCTCAAAGACAACTTGCCCCCAGTGTTATCTTTCGATCAATGTTCAGTCAACATCGCAGTGCCTCTCCTCTGATGTCAAGACCATAACCACATCCTTTTGAAATTCACAAACCCGAGGCATATGTATAAAAGTGTATACTCTGTGCTATATAGTTTGGAAATGTATTTGAAGAACCTTAGACTCAAAATTATATTAAAGATTAGAGTTTAAGCTTTACAGCATCAAGTTCAGTCCATACAACACCAAGACACCTAGCATGGGAGGAAGACCATAGACACTGGAGCCAATGGGACAGAGTTTGTGAATTCATTTCCTGTGGCCGTTGTAACAAATTGCCATCAACTTAGTGGCTCAAAGGGACACAAATTTATTTTCTTAAAATTCTGTAGTTCAGAAGTCTGAAAAAAGTCTCAGGGGGCTGAAGTCAAGGTGCCAAAGGGGCTTTGCTTTGATCCTTTCTGCAGAATCTCTAAGCCTTTTCTAGCTTCTGGGGACCACTCGCACTGCTCGGCTCATGGGCCCTTTTCCTCCATCTTCAAAGTCAACAACAGCAGGTCAGTTTCTGTTCTCCTCATATCATGATCACCTCTTCTTTTGCCTCCCTTTCCCACATTTAAGGACTCTGGTGATTGCACTGAGCCTGCTCAAACTAGATTAATCTAAGATAACTTCCCTCTTTTAAAGTCAAGTCACTAGCAACCTAATTCCATTTCTACCTTAGTTCTACTGTAACCTAATGTATTCATAGGTTCCATGGGATGAAGACATGCACGTCTTTGTGCAGGACCATTATTCTACTGGCCACAGTTTGACTTCTAGCTGCACCACCTAACTAGCTGTGAGACTGTAAGCTCTGACTCAGTGGCTCTGAACCTCGGATTTTCATCTGTAAAAGGGAAAACAATGTCTTATACACAAGGCACTGGAGGTTCTTCTCTGGCTTTTTTGCCAGTCCAATATGACACTTTACTTCCTAGTTTTCACTCCAGCCTCTGTCTGCGCCCTCATCCCCCATCATCAGACATGCTCCACATATTACTTGGCACGTACTGCTCACTCTCCCCCAAATATCTTATCTCCTTTTCCTTTTCTAGTTAACTCTGAATGTACCTTAAGTCTTATCCTACATATTACTTCCTGAGGGAAGCCTTCTCTCTCTTTTTTATTTGCTATAGAGTACGTGCACTTGCCATAGAGAGACAAAGTGAGAGAAAATGAGAAAGCACCACCAAGAGGGTATGGCCATGCCACAATCCCTTCTCTTCCACTCTCCTCTCACAATTCTAGGCATGCACACACAAGTGCTTAGTGTGTTTCTCAAGTCACCAGATCTAAGACTCTAACCATGCTATTGGCCACCTGGGATCCAGCTGCCTTAACCACCATGTCACTGTCTGGCCCTCTTCGTGCTTCCTTAATTGAAGTTCACGAATTATATACACATCTCTTTATACCTTCATGACAGTTTTAACTGAATACTTTGGAGGCAATTTTGGCAAGTTTGTCTCACTCACTGCAGTTTTGTTCATCAGTATATACATACTCAACAATCATCACAATGCTTGGCACAGAAGAAAGATATTTAAGAAATACCTATTTAATTAATAATCAGCAAATTGGGTTGGACAATTAAAATAGATAATAAGCATGAAACACTAATATACTGAAATGAGTAGATACATTAAAGTTCTTTTATTTTTAAAAGTTTGTATTAGGGGCCCACAGATGGCCTGGTGGTTAAGGTACTGAACTCTCTCATGGTAGACTGTGGTTAGAATCCTGGACCCGATAGCTTGAAAATCATGCTGGGTACATGTGCTTTTGTGCCCAAAATCCCAAGAGGAAGATGGAGGAGAAGAGATTGTGGCATGGCCATGCCCCCCTGGAGGGCGATTTTTTGCATTTCCTCTCTCTGTTTCTGTTTCTGTCTCTGTCTGTCTCTCTCCAGCAAGTACACATGCCCTATGACAAAAAAAAAAGCTAAAAAAAAAAATGATTAAAGCCCAGAGATGTTTCCTTAGGCTACATATAGATAATTGCCTTTTTTATCCTAAAATGGTGCAGAAGAGCAGAAAATAAAATCCTTCAGAGTGGTTTAATGAACAAAGCATGCACGGGTTCTGAAAATAGACAAACTTGAATTAGAATCCCAACTCTGTTCAATTACTAAGTTTTTTGTCTTTGAGCAAGCTACTCTGATCCTTAGTCTTCTTGTGAAGTTTGTTTTGAGAAATGAATTACGTATACCCTGTGATTGGTGGATGGTAGTCATGTATCTTGCCTTACAGTTAGTATGCGGTTGAAATACAATGCGTAAGATTTACTTCTACAATTATGATCACAACCAAGACATCCCAGTGTGATAAAAGATAGCATATACCGGAATAGAAATAGATAACGAAACAAACAAATCAATCATCCATGTTGCATAGGAGTGCAGTTTGCTAAATTTATTGTTAAATTCTCAGAGTATAGCTTACTTTCGTTTTATATTTTGGGTGCTTCAGCATAATCAAGACACTCAGGAAGGTAGGGTAGTGGACTATCTTAAATGACTCCTCCCTTCTGAGATTTTAGGACATATATGTATACATACATTGCCCAAAAGAGTTTTTTGTTTGTTTGTGATTTATTTTTATTTTTTTCTGAATATGGGCTTGAGGTAGGGATTCCTATTCTCCCCAAATATCTATACTTCCATTCTTCCTAGGGTAATTAACTGACCGATTGTTATCTGCTTACCTGGGTAGAATAAGGACCACATTTTCAGCCTCCTTTGTTGCTAGTGTAGTCATATTACCATTTTTCTGGTTGACAGAACGTAGCAGAAATAGTAAATACAACTCCTAGGAAATATCCTTAATGGGAATCACAATACCCTTTTCCTTCCCTTTTTCCTCTTTCCTGATGCCTAGAATGTTGATGTGGTGGCTGGAACTGGAGCAGTTAAATTATAGCATGAAGTGGAAATGTATGTTGAGTACAATTTTACACAAGGTAGAAAGAGACTGAAGTCCTGATGACCAGATTCTTCCATGTCAGCCCCAGATCACTTTTTCTATAACACAAAGAGAAATAAATTTCTATTTTCTAAGCTCCTTTCTTTTGAGGTTAGTAGCAGGAAACCTAATTCTAACCAGTACAGTGTTATCTTTTCAAATGAGACAATTAACTCTTTCGGGAAAGAGGTTTATACCTGGTTGACTTTGGTCAATTTAGGATTTACAGACTTCACCGTGTTCTCAGCTGAGAAAGCAAAATATCATCAGTAGCTGTTGCAGTACTTGGGAGTCTTTCATTTGCCATGTCTCCGTTGCACTGAAGGCTTCCTTAGAGCCTTCAAACCCACTTGCTAGGATTAGTCTTTGTGTATGCCTAAATGTTACCCTAGGGAACCCGCTATTTTCTCAGTCATTTTAAGGAAAACATGAACAACAAAATATCATCCCTTTGTTTGTTTTGGTTTTAAATAAGTTCAGTTCACATGAGCCAAATTTAAGGAGCTCTCCTTGGTCAAACATGGGATAACTGGGATATCACAAGTAATGGGGGCCACCCTCACAGCACAGCAGTTCAGCACCGTGCAGAGGAAGCTCTATCCCACAAGACCAATCACAATTCGAATCTTGGCCCAGCAGCTTGGGAAATATGCCAGGCACATCCAGGATCCTAACAGGATGGAGAAAAGGAGGAAAAGGAATCTAGAATATTCACACAACCTCTGGCATTAAAAACAAAACCAAACAAAACAGAAAGCACAAAAGAAATAATAAGCACAATGAATCAAGGAGTACCAAAAATGTTAAAATCATGACTTCATAAGATAACAATAACAACAACACAAAATCTCAACCCACTGATCACTTAGAGGGTGCTGAAGAACCAACTTGTTATTCTGAGAACTGGAAACAAAGGAAAAGAAGAAAACCTATTTCCTGCTTTTTCTGAAGAACTAAAACCCAGTTGAGCAATCAAATACTTAAGGAGGGAAAGTTCTTTGGAGGTGTTAATAAATGAAATATCACTATTTTACAATTCTAATGATATAATGGGTCAAGGCAATGATCATCAATGACTGTTAAAACCATTATGTGAAAAGCAAGTAGAACAATGCACATGCAATTGTGATGTGAAACTGACAGCACTGATCCATCTTGGAATCACAAGAAGATTGACGACCAGACATTATATGTCTCCTGAGGTGATGTAATAAGGAGTACATAAAACCACCTACCCAGAACTCTTGGGAGGAAAAAAAGTCAAACACGTATCTAATCAAATCTCTAGATATAAATCTGAGTTTGTCAAAAATACAGATGCTAACAAAAAATGGCAAATGACACTGTGGAGATAAAGTTGAACAGGTCCAGAATATACAAATCACCAAGGACAAATGATTTAATACTTATATAACAAATAAGCTATAGAGAAACCTATGGATTTTTTAAAGAATTTTTTATTTTATTTTATTTTATTTTATTTTATTTATTATTATTATTTTCCTTAATTTGCTACAGGACACATGTGCTCACCAAAGTGAGAGAGAGAAAGTGAGAAAACAAGCCACTAGGTCTGGGACTCGAACCATGGTTGGCCATTGTGGGAGTCCAGCACTCTAACCGCCATGCAACCTGCTGGCCCTAAGGGAAACCTATGGATTTAAGGAGACATATCTGCAGGTGAGGACTTCAGGTTCAGAGCCCAAACGACAACTGTATGAAGATATTATGAGACGGACGATTGGGAAATTTGAACACTGACTAGATATTTGATGAGATTGAGAAACTATTATTAATTTTTAAGGTGTGATAATGTCATCATTGGCATGTTAAGAGAGTCTTTATTTTGCATAGAAACATACTGAATTGTTAATAAGATAACAAAATGCCCACGGTTTGCTTCATTATAATCCACTGAAGGGAGAGAAACAGGTAGGGGAAATATAAAAAGTATTTAGCCATAATTAACAATTGCTGATACTGGGTGAGGGGGTACATGGGGGTCCATTATTCTATTTTCCTTACATAGACATACGTTTGAAAATTTTCCTAATAAAAATTTAACTCAAGATAAAGAAGGCCAGCCCATGGGGTGGTGGTTAAGGTGACTGGATCCCACATGGCTGACTGTATGATTTGAATTCCAGACATAGCAGCTTGAAAAACACACAGGAAAGCCCAGAAGAGAAATGGAGGAAGAGATTGTGGCATGACCATTCCCCAGGGAGTGTGCTTTCTTGCTTGCTTTCTCTCTCTCTTTCTGGTGGGCACACACACCCTCTAGCAAAATCTAAAAAAAGAAAAAGGAAAGAAAGGTTAGTCTAGTTCAGTGTAATCATCAAAACTCTGTACACATATTCAATGTAATGTTTTTCTTCAAGCTAATGTGAGTCTGCTTTAAGCTTTGAAGCATGGTGGCTTTTCTATTAGGTCCTAACTCCTTCTCCCCTCACACTAGGCTGGTTTCTTCCGGCTCAGGCTGGAGGAAATTGAGGAAGACGGGCAAAAAGCACAGCAATGAATGAAGCTACAGCCATAATCTGGGGCTCATGCCCTTGGTGAGTGGTGAGTACCCAATTGGTTCTTTCTCTTTCATGTTTTTGTTGTGTGTTTTGTTGTTGTCTTCAGAGATTTTCCACCTGAGACTCTGACAGCTGTCCCCTGGTGTGAAAGATGCCCCCCCTAACTGGCCACTGAACCTGACCTTTGGACTTCTGCTAGTCTACCTGCTCCTCCACCCTCCGACTCTATTTGGCTTCTTTTGCCTAGCCTAACCTCTTGGGAAAAATTTTCATGAAAATGAACCCCATATCACTTATTCCCTTCGGTGGCTCTACTAGGAGACTCTGGCATCCTTGCCTTGTCATTAAGAGATATACTACTTGCTCCAAATATATCCCCTGATGTCAGATGAATAGTTCTTCCACAAGCTTTCACCATGATATGTTTCCCAGTAAGATTTGGATACCAGTCCTAATATCTCTCAAACACTCTGAGACTCATACTAAGCTCACTAAGCAGCCCTAAAGTCCCTGTCACTTGACGTGTGGTAGATACAAGCACTATTTCCCTTCCCCTGTGGGCTGGTGGTGAGAGGAAATACACAACACACCAAAAACGCTCCCTTGGTTTTTTAAGCCTAATTTTCTAAAGGCTGGAGGTGAGCCAGTGCCATTACTAGCAGAACCTGTTTTCCTCTTATTGTGTCAAATGTGGATGCTGTAGCACCTTATTTTAAGGTAGGAAGATACTTTATTCCTATAATTATATTATTATGGGCCTTTGAAGCCTCAACTGACACTGGATTGGAAAAGCCTCATATAACGTCTTACAGCTAAGAAAAAAACAATTCCTCCTGGCACTGCTGGTTCCAGGTGCTTAACAAGGACATTGGAAATTTTGCTTTTCCTTTCTTGATTCTGGGCTAGCTTCACATTTAGGTAGTCTTTCCTTCAGGTAAGAACATGACTGCTAGGCTGACATTTTACCAGTGGAAATGGATTATCTATTTTCAAAGTTCCAGCAAAAAGTCCCAGAATTGTGGACCATTGACTGGTCTCTGGTGACAGGGTCACATGTACTCAATATTACTGCCCAGGTGGTGGAATGTGCTGTTGTCTCTTCCAAGTCTGGATCCACTGCTGGGGTTGAGGGTAGCTTAGAAGCAGCCCTACCCGACCATATGAAATGAGAGTGGGGAGGGGCGGCTCTCCGAAGGAACATTAAACTATTGCCACTAGAGAAAAGAGAGGAGACACTGGCCACTAATAAATGATCTCACCCTTACAATGACCTAAAGCCCGTATTTATTGCTCTATCATTTGAGGCCCTACAACTTCATTATTCTCCTCTGGTCCAGATAGCAGCCTTTTATATAAGTAAAGAGCTGTCCAGGACAAAGAGATCCTTCAACTGTCTTCTTAGGATATAGGTCTAAAGCACTTTATTTTACTTGCAATTCCCATCTAAACTTAATTAGTTTATTAGTATCTATATGAGCGATATCCAAAATATTTGAATAACTCCATAGCCTCTTTCTTCTGAAAACAAGCACAAAACCTCATACTTTTTAGAATGATTAATTTTAAAGAAAAAAAATAGCGTAAGTATATATATATATATATATATATATATATATATATATATGTGTACGTGTGTGTGTGTGTGTATATATATATATAAAACATGTTGCCTACATTGCATGTTTTTTATTTACAACTTCTTTTGGGTAATTTTTGTTAACAATGGATATGGTGGGCAGATAAGGTATGATCCTAAATTCAGAGAGTTTACAAATCAGTAGAAGAACATACATGGAAGAAATGGAAGAAAACAGGTGGACAAATAAATACGTGGTAGAGTAATAGTGAATAAGTTGAATGAATGTTGGTCCTCATAAACTTTACCACTATAATTAAAACCAATGACTCTTTCATAAGAAGAAAAACTATCAAAGCCAAATTCTAAAAATAGTTTCTATACTTTTATTAAATGCAGTCTTTTTCTTTCAAAAAAATTTGCCAGAGGGCACGTGCCTTCTGTTTGCCAGAGAGACAGAAGGAAAGTAAGAACACGTCTCCCTTGGGACATGGTCACACAGCACTCCCTTCTCCTTCATTCCTCCCTCCTCCAGGGATGTTGGGCTTATTTGCACACGTGCCCGGCATGTTTCTCGAGCTTCCAGGGTTAGCGCCCAAATCATGTAGGATTCAGTCACCTTAGCCATCACACCATGGGCTGACCCAATTTTCCATACATTTTAAATTGGCCTAGCAGATGGCATAATGATTATGTTGCTGGACTCTCATGGACTTGTGGTTTGAATCCCAGACCTGGCGGCTTAAAAATAAATAAATTAGCCTAAGGCTGAAGAGATGAGAAGTAAAAATACAAAACTCTGTATATGAGATACTGAGTATATGTAAACCTGGAAGACAGTAAATGGCTGAAGTTTAAATATTTATTGTGAGAAGTACCAAGTCAATACCTTTTGTTCTCTATTATGGACTTTATTTAAAAGTTTATTTTATTCATCATGATAGAGAGTGTGTGTGCATGCAGGCAAGCATGAGAGAGTGAGGTATTTTCAACAGGGTCTTGTCACATCTGAATCCTCTTACCCCCCAGCCCTCCTGCTCCTCTGGATCTTGGGTACATGTGTATGTACCCAGCATATTTTCAGGACCACCTAGGGATCTCAACCCGAGGTTGGCCATGTGGCTTCCAACACTGCATTCGGTTGGCTATTGACTGTGGCACCAAGTTGAGGCCTCCCTCTATTATTTCGAAAAGTATGGCAAGCAGACAGCTATCTATAGCCCTTTCAATGAGTGTGCAGTCTGAAAGTCAGCAGGATGTGAGGGTGGGGAGATTTCCATACTGTACACAATACATACCTGCTGGGTAAATCCCCTGGCCTAAAATACAGTCCATAGTACTTTTATGTTGATGCTGCTAACCAGAGGTGGCGTGGGAAGATCTGCGGTCAGCCTCGGGCACCTAGGACTTCAGGAAGCCAACCAGATTTCTGCCTTACCTTCTAGCTGTCAGAAATACCACCAGCACCTAAATCTTCCCCTGGGGGCCAATATGCAAATCAGCTTGCTTCTGCCTGGGGTTTAAAAAGAGAATAAGCTGGTACACATCAAAGAAGCCAAACAGGTGATCAAAATAATTTTATTTTTCAACAGTATGATCCAGTAAGCATCGCCTTTCCCCTCTCCCACCCACCTGCTTCCTTCTCACTTCTGCCCTGTTCAACCATGTTGTGCCCCACTCTGCACCAAAATTCTGTTTTGCTCACCACAGTTTTTGCTCTCCACTTCCTATTTTTGCCCTCTTTATAAGCTATGAGATGCCCCACCTTAAATTTATTTATTTATTTCTTTGATGTTATATTGATGAAGCGTATATCTAACACACACGGAAAGAATAAAACCATTAACATTAAAAAAAAAAAGATCAGAAACTGTGTAGAGTAAAAGGAAGTTACTACTCCAAGAGCTGTTATAAATTGATTATTGTATGTAAATATTAAATTTCACTTCAAAAAATATGGGAAGGATATAAAATAAATATTAGCATTGATGATCTCTGTGGAGTATGATTAGAAGTAATTTTTGTGTTTATTTATTTTGTTTCTTTTGTCGATCATCTTTATCTTTTTATTTAATTTCATTTTAAACTTTTTAACTGACACATCATAATTGTAAATATTTATAGGGTACAATGTGATGTTGTGGTACATATGCTCATACTGATATCAGGTGGAATTAACATGTCACACACTTATCTCCTTATAGTGAGAACACTGTAAGACTTCTCTTCTAGCTATTTTATAATGTATAGTGGTGAGTGCTATGCATTGGAAGCTGGATCCCACATGGTCAACCACAATTCAAATACTGGTTTCAGAGGCTTGAAAAATATACTAACGTGTACGGGTATGTGCCCCATGTCCTAGCAAGATGGGGAAATGGAAGAAAAAAGCTTACGGTGTGACCACATTCTATTGGGGGGAGGGTACTTCTTACTCTGACAAGCGTACCTACCCTCTGGCAATACAAGAATTAATATACGATACATTATTACTAATTATAGTTGCCCTACTATTGTGCAGTAGAACACCAGATCTTATTTTTCTCTGAGTGTAATTTTGAAACTGTTGATGAACTTCTCCCCAGTCTTCAAATCCTTCCCTTTCCAATCTCTGGTAACCACTGTTCTATTCTCTACTTTTCTAAGATAGACTTTTAAAACGTCTGTTTAAGGATAAGAACATGGGGACTAGCAGATGGCATAGTGGTTACATTCCTGGGCTCCCATTTAATTGACCACGGTTCGAGTCTTGAACCTGGTGGCTTGAAATTCATGCCAGGCACATGTATGTACATGCCTAAAATCCTAAGAGGAGACTGGAGGAGAAGGGATTGTGGTGTGGCCTTTCCTCTGGGGGGTGATTTCTCACTTTCTGTCTCTCTGTCTCTCTGGTGAGTACACGCTCCCTATAGCAAAAATCTCCCTTAAAAACAAACAAAAAGAACAATATCGTGTCCTCCAGGCTTATCCATGTATGTTCCTTTAAAAAAATAATTTGTTTATGATTTTTTTTTTAAAAATTTGCTATAGAGCATTTGTACTCACCAGAGAGAAACAGAGAGAGAGAGAGGGAAAAGTGAGAAAGCAAGCCTTCAGGTCTAGGACTCGAACCACGATTGGCCATGTTGGAGTCCAATCCTTAACTGCCACCTGCTAGCACCCATCCATGTTGTCTTAAATGACAAGATTTCATTCTTTTTTTTTTTTTAATGAAAAGTATTCTGTGTATGTATAAACTAAATTTTCCTTATCTATTCATGTGTTGGGCATTTAGGTGGATTCCAAGTCTTGGCTCTTGTGAATATTGCTATAATAAACACGGGAGTGCAGATATCTCTTCATGGTTGTCTACTTTTTCTTTTTCCTTTTTATAAAGTGTTTTTATCATAGAGCATGTGTGCTCAACAGAGAGGAAAGAGACAGAGAGAGAGAAAGTGAGAAGTCACCAGCCAGGGGCGATGGCCATGCCACAATCCCTTCTCCTCTATTCTCTCAGGATTGTGGGCATGCATGCACATGTGCCTGGTGTAAGTTTCAAGCTGCCAGATCCAGTACTTAACTGCAGTTGGCCATGTGGGAGTCCAGTGCCTTAACCACTATGTATGCTGGCCCCGTACTGCTGTTATTTTTCATAGTTTTATTGAAATATATTTCCATCCACTACACAATTTATCCATTGAATGTGTATAGTTTAGTGTAGTCATAAGAGTTACACACCCATTACAATTTAATTTTAGAACATTTTTACATCCCAGAAAAGCCATTACTGATTAAAGTCTCAGCTCTGTGAAGTTTCATAATAACTTATATTTAGCAGAGATGCAAATGACTTCTCTTAGTAGAAAAGATAACCCCAAATGCTGTACTTTAATTGCAGTATGAATATTTAGCTAGTTTTGTATATTATCCCGACATTCTCCATAACCAATACCTGTTTTATTCTCCTTTGAACCAGTTTTACTATATTGCTGATTAACCTATTAATGAGTTTATTCTATGAGAATGAATGACTCTCATTTGGATGAGAATCATGGTTTAAAAATTTGGAAACATATTTTGATCATCTGAGTTCTCTTAGCATAATGATAAACACATAGTGACAAAAATCAATATGTATATTTTGATCAATAGGAAATATGTCAGATTTTGAACTTTGGAAGGAGAGACTACGTTTTCCTAAAATCTAAAAGAAATATCAGAAAATAAACTTTGAAGGCTGTTTTGTGTTTTTATTCCCAAATTCTGAAGTTTTGTACCAGAAGAGTTCAATTTGAGTAAAGCTACATATTTGTTTCTTCTCTACTTCAAGGATTGAATCAACAAATGCTCTAAGAATATACTTTTACTGGTATAACATTTTTGTAAATCGAAACACTTAAAATATTATTTCTTATTGTGTATATAGCTATGCAATGGAACAAAATCTCAAAGATGTAAAAGAGAGTGTCCTGGAAAACGAAGTCTCCGTCCTGCTTCTCCCTACAGAAAGCAAGTTGCCCCAACGTAGCTCCTGTCACCAGTGTCTAATGTACTTCCTCACACACGCACATGCACCCACCACATTTCTTCTTCACAGATATATGACATACATGTGTGCCATTTTGCCACATGCTTTTTTCACCTACTAATATTTATTGAAAATGGTTCAATAGCAGTATATACAATAGGTACCTCGATTTAAATGGTCTGGTGACTGATCATTTCTCATTACTTTCACTGCCAAAAAGTAGACCCTCAGGAGTCAGCAGGTGGTATGGTGGTTAAGGTGCTGAACTTTGACCTGGCCAACTGTGATTCAAGTCCCAGACCTAACAGCTTGAAAATCACACTGGGCAGGTGTGCGTAAGTGCCTGAAATTTTGAGAGGAGAATGAAGGAGAAAGGATTGTGGTGTGGGTGTCCTTCCTGGGGCATGATTTCTCACTTTTCCTCTCACTGTCTTTCTCTGTCTCTCTGGCAAGTGCACATGCCTTATGACAATAAAATAAAATAAAATAAAATAAAATAAAATAAAATAAATCTTGACTCTTCAGAAACAATATTTTAACTCATCAGAGGTAAGGGAACGTCATCTTTTTATTTCTTTCTCTGGCTGGACCCAAACAAAATACTTGCTATTAAATTCTATTGAAAAGTTAATGGGGGGGCCAACAGATGGCATAATGTTATGTCTCTAGACTCCTACCAGGTCAACTGTGGTTTGCGTCCTAGATCTTGTGGCTTGAAACTCACGCCAGGCACGTGTGCATGCATGCCCAAAATCCCAAGAGGAGAATGGAAGAGAAGAGACTGCAGCGTGGCCATCACCTCTGGAGGTGATTCTTTGCTTTCTGTCTCTCTGTCTCTTCTGTGTCTCTGGTGAGCACAAGTGCCATATAGCAAAAATCTCTCTCTCAAGGAAAAATAAATAAGGTTAATGGAATAATGAATCTCAATAGGCAGAAGCAAGTTCACATTTATTGAAAAATGGTATGTTTCTTTGTCCCATTAATGCTTTTCCTCCCCATTTTTCTAATTGTTCTTCCTCAAACTCCACTCTTTCACACACACTATATCTGTATTTATATCCATTTACTGTGTTTCTATATCCTTTAGTGAAATGTTCATGTGTTAAAATATTCACATTGTAAGCTAAATAATGTTATTGGCTGTATAAAAGAAAATGAAATTAAAAAAACAAATGTAATACACTGTAAAGTTATATGTGATTAAATGTAATATAAACAAAAAAAACTGGCAATGTGCCAAGCACAAGAGTAGATATGAGAGATACTCAAAAAGAACATTGGGATGCCAGCTGGTGGCGTGGTGGTGGTTAAGGCAGCTGAATCCCACATGTTCGACTGCGTGGTTTGAGTCCCAGACTCAGTGGCTTGAGAGACACACTGGGCATGTGTGCATGCCCAAAATTCCAAGAGGAGAATAGAAGAGAAAGTATTGCATTGTGGCCATTTTCCCTAGAGAGTGCTTTCTCACTTTCCCTATCTCTGTGTTGTCTTTCTCTTTCTCTGGTGAGCACATGCACCCAGTAGCAAAGTTAAAAAAAGGGTGGGGGGGGCAGCAGGTGATGTGGTGGTTAAGGCGCTGGACACTCCCACATAGCTGACTATGGTTTGAGTCCCAGACTTGGTAGCTTGCTTTATTACTTTCCTTCTCTCTGTGTGTCTGTCTTTCTCTGATCAAATGAAAATAAATGAATGAATAAATAAAATTAAATAAATAATTCAAACAAACACTTTGTGGCTGAAGGTTTTTTTTTTTTTTTTTTTTTTTTTTTTTTTCCCAGGACTTCCACATAATAATCATTGAAGTTGGGGGATGTATGTAATTTTCTAACTGGAGGAGGGGGAATTTGGATTATCACTTGTGCAAAGAAAAAAAAATCAAAAACCTCCAGAAAGATGTCTTTGCCACAATTTCTCTGAAGAGCTTTTCAAAGAAACAAAACGTCAATGATTTATTGAGAAGGCATCAAGAGTGAAGCGGCAAACAAACCAGTGCGGGGAATCCTATGGTGATTCAAGAACTCTCTGAACCCTCCTGGCTTCCACTCAGTCCCCACACACCTTGCTACCTGCCTAGGATTTTAGCTTGAGGTAGAGGGAGAGTCTAACACTGACCCATGTAGCCTGAGGCGAAGACAAAGCGCTCTGCCCTGAGTTACAAACCCTGGGTTAGAATCCAGTTCTGCACTCTGATCCTGAGTGAGGTAATCCTGAGCCTCAGTTTCCTTATCATAAAATTATATTTAAAAAAAAAAATGAACCTCCCTGAAATGAGAAAATGAGGGAGAACAACCCTGCATCCTGGAAACCACTGCAAATGAGACTCTGGTTCTGACAGGGAGCAGCAGCCCTTCAGCCCACTCATTCATAACTCCTTGTGAAAGCCTCCAGCACTATGCTACCTGTGCCCCAGGGAGGTAGAGCACAACAGTCCAGACAGGCTCTCTGCCCTCGGCAAGCACACAGTCTACACCCAGCACTTTACCCCTGGGAAGTCATTCAGCAGAAGCAAAAATGTATCTGTAGGAAGATGATCCCATAGGTGTTATCTATAGCAATTACAAGACTGGGAATGATCCAGATATTGACAAAAAGAGAATGATTTCATATGTTATACATCTTAATATTTTGATTAAACAGACTATCCAGGGGCCAGCAGCTGACATGGTGATTAAGGCACTGGACTCCCACATGGCCAATTATAATTCAGGTCTCAGACCGAGTAGCTTGTTTTCTCACTTTCCCTTTCTCTCTCTTACTCTCTCCAGTAAGCACATGTGCCTTACAGCAAATTAAAAAGAAAAAAAAAGATAAATAAAATTAAATAATTCCAAAAAATAAAGAATGTCCAGACTATCTACACCTAAATCCTAGTTGGGCCAGCCTGTACCCCCCGTGGAGATGGTGATTTGTTTAAGAAGGTAGGCTGGTGACCCTGCCCCAAGAGGGTAGCTGCTTGGAGGTGATGACAAAAGGATGTGTGATGGTGACACGTCACAAAGGCCAGTATAGGATAAATGCAGTGGTGCGAGGAGGAGATTTAGGCAGAAGTCTTGCAGGGAGATGGATGGTTGCTTTTACTCCCTCTTTCTCTCAGGGACTCCATCTGTGGCTGGTGGAGCTGTCTGAAATGAAGAGAACCATGAGCAGTGAGTATTCATTACCTTACTACACGGCCCACAGCTACCGCTCAACGGGTGTCTTTAATACTTCTATGGGGCACCTGCAACGACAACTGTACAAGGGAGGAGAGTATGACATTTTCAAGTATGCACCTATGTTTGAGAGTGACTTTATCCAGATCAGCAAAAAAGGAGAGGTGATTGATGTACACAACCGAGTCCGAATGGTGACGGTGGGCATTGCGTCCACCAGCCCCATCCTCCCACTACCTGATGTCATGCTGCTGGCCCGACCAGCTAAAGTCTGTGAAGAGCACACCAGAGCTGGTCGGCACACCAAGGGGAAAGGCCACAAGCCCGCCAAGACTTTGGAGCTTACCAGGCTGCTTCCCTTGAAGTTCGTCAAGATCTCCATCCATGATCGTGACAAACAGCAGCTGCGCCTGAAACTGGCCACGGGTCGTACTTTTTATCTACAGTTGTGTCCTTCTTCAGATGCGCGAGAAGATCTCTTTTCCTACTGGGAAAAACTTGTCTATCTCTTGAGGCCACCAGTAGAGAGTTTCAGCAGTACCCCAACAGTGCAAACTGGGGATGTAACAACCACAGAGGATGACAAAAGTCTTGTGGTAAGTATCTATGGAGACTCAAGAAGGTAGGGCTGGGTGTTTTGAGAAAGCAGTTCAAAACTGGTCCTACAAAGCATCTGATGCTCTCTGGCTCGCCTGGAAAGGGTATTCCAGGGGCTCACCTGGAAGGAGCCTAGGGCCAAATGAGCTCCCATCAGGAACCTCACCACATGGGGATGTTCACGGGCTTCTCTGGGGCGTCTCACAAGGCTGAATTTCAGTGAACTTAGGTATCAGCCCCTATGGCGGTCATAACTAGGGTTTTAATCCCTTCTAAAGCATCCCAATCATCCAGTCTCCTCTTGAACACTTACTACCCCTATCCAGGTAGTCTTACTTGTCATAGGACAATTTTGGAAAAGACAGGCTTTCTTAAGAGGTATTGGTCTGTCTCCCTGTGACTAACCTGAACTGGCTCTGCATAAATCAGCACGGTCTGCATGTGTGTATGCACTTGGATAGCCTTAGTAGCCATCAAAATGTAAAATGCGTGCATTCATTAACTGAGAAATTTCATTCTAGGAATCTGTCATGCAGGGATATAAATAAAAGTGTGTCCAATAAAATGTTCAGAGTTGGAGAAGTCCTAGATATGTTCAAACAACAGTGATGTCTGGAGAGGGGTGCTGTAGACAAGATCTTGCGACGTATGGGAGCTTAGCCTTGATGAACCCAAACGTTAATCTAATTGTACACCATCGAATTGCTCAGCTGCAGGGTGTGAGGATGGCAGAGTGCTGGTCTCCCTTACTGTTGTGTCAATCTCACTTGTTTCTTTCTCCTTGGCACAGGCCTCAGAGCTCCGTGGAGAAGGCGATCAGAATGAGGTGGGGCTTCACAGGCTTTGTGAGGTGTCTGCGGCCACCTCTTCCGCTTATGCTGGGGGAGAGGGGGCCCAGAAAACCTCCCGTGTAATGGCTGGTGCAGCTTCTGTAGCCACGAGTACTCCAGAAGCTGCCAAAGGAGCAGCAGCAGGGACAGCAGGTGGCGTGGCAGTAGCAGGGGCAGCCTCAGGCTCCGCAGCAGGTTTGGCAATAGCAGGGACAGCCGCGAGCCCTGCAACAGGTGCTATGGGCATGGCTACAGTCAAGTCCACAGGTCCAGGCCAGGTGACCACAGCCCTAGCAGGAGCAGCCACCCAGGATTCAGGAGAAAGCAGATCCAGCAAGGTCTTGGCAGGTGCTGCCAACATGTCCTCGGATGGCGTGAATATGGTCTTGGTGGGTGCTGCCAGCAGCTCCTCGGTGGGGACTTCCACCATGACAACAGGGGCTGCCAGTGTCTCCCCAGACAGCAACTCGAGTGTGGTGTTTGCTGGTGCCTTGACAACTAGTGCGCCTATTGCAGGAAGAGCCAAAAAACAAGCGATGGGACCCCTTGTGTCAACCTTGCAGAGTGAAGGCTACATGAGTGAACGAGATGGAAGCCAGAAGCTTTCCCCACCCAGTGCTGAAGTCCAGAAGGAAAAAAAGGAAAGGAAAGAAAAAGACAGAACCTCTTCTAGAAAAAGTTCCCGTCACCATAGGACAGGTGAAAGTCGCCACAGGACAGGGGAAAGTCGCCACAGGACAGGGGAAAGTCGCCACAGGACAGGGGAAAGTCGTCACAGGACAGGGGAAAGTCACCACAGGACAAGCGAAAGTCGCCACAGGACAGGGGGAGACAAGACCCGGAAATCATCCTCTCACCGGTCCATATCCAGCCATGGAAACAGGAGAGATGACAAAAAGGACAAAGGCCAGAGCAATGTCAAGAGCAGAAGACATGGCTCCTCTCACAAAAGCTCCAGTCACAGCTCCGTCGTGAAAGGGTCGAAGAAAGTGCACAAGCCAGGGAAGAATCGATCTAGAGCTAGCTCAGGTTCTTTAAGTAAGAAACCCAGTAAGATCAGCTCTTTTTTGAGGAGCTTCAGAGGCATCCCTAGGTCAGAAACAGGGGTCACATCACACGACAGAGAGTTAGACGTCATGGCTAAGTCGGTGGAGAGGTGCAACATAGAGGCGAAGGTAGAGAAAGCCAAGGATGGCCAGGAGCTGGAGATCACTGGCACCGTGATGTCTGAGACCATGGAGACCATAATCTTTGAAACCAAATCCATTTAAGTAGAAGCCAGGAAGCTGCAACAGGGACCTGGGGCTAAGGAAGTCATCCCTAGAGAGCCTATTCCAGCTTTGATGACTGCAGTTTAAGTAATAAAGAAAACCATACACCTCCCAAAGAAATCCTGCTTTCCATTTGATTTTTTTTTTCTCCAGAAAGATTTTTGCTAAAGGGTGCATGAGACAGAGACAGAGAGACAGAAAGCCAGGAGGGTGGATGGTCATGCCGCAATCTCTTCTCCTCCATTCTCTTCTCAAGATTTTGGGCCTGGCATGAATTTTAAGCCACCAGGTCTGGACTCAAACTATAGTCGACTAGGTGTGGGTCCAGTGATGTAACTATTACACCATCTGCTGGTCCCCTCTGTTTGAATTTCTCTGTCCCATGGGCTGGCAGTGACCTCACAGTGACTTCTGTGATGTTAACTGTGCTGCAGCCTGAGACACGTCCCCACCCCTACCCCCTTCCCCCCAGCCTCCAGTCAGATACAACTCCATCTCCCTCCCACCCAGCAGAGCCACTGTGCGTGTCTCACCTGCCTCAACCCCTTTCTGCTGTGGGGTTCCTCAAGACTATGGCTGAAAGTCTCAGACTATGGGCTGGAATGCCCATGACCTCCCTGACACTGTGTCCATCCTTCTACTCTCCTTGAGGGCCTCTGAACATGGATATTCACTTTGGTGCACAGATAAGCAAAGGCAGGACTCACAGCTCCTCAGAGGAAGGAGAGGGAGCAGCATTTGTATGCAACTGGAATAGAGAAGCCCATCATCTATATCGAGTCCTAAGAACCAAATCTTGCCAATGGCCTGGATTTGTAAATAAAGTTTTATTGGAACATGGGCACAGCCATTTATTTACATATTGTTTATGATTGCTATTATACCAAAATATAGGTTTGAGTAGTTGAGATAAAGTATGGCCCGCAGAGTCTAAAACGTTTACTACCTGGCCTTGCACAGAAAAAGTTTGCTGACTCATTACCTAATCTTAGCAATTCTCCTTACTCCTAGGTATATATAGCCTGGAGAAACTCTCACACACACTTGCCAAGAGACTGCTAGGAGAATAAAGTAAAAAAAAAAAATTATAATATCAAAACCTGGAGGAGCTAGCAGGTGGAATAGAAGTTAAGGCAGCTGGATCCCACATGACCGACTGCCCTGTTCAAGTCCTGGACCTGGTGACTTGAAAAACACACTGCACATGTGTGCACATGCCCAAAATCCTGAGGAGAGAATAAAGGAGAAGGGGTTGCAGCATAGCCATTCCCCGGGTGGGGGGTGATTTCTCACTTTCCCTCTCTCTCTTTGTCTCTCTCTGGCAAGCACATGCACCCTATAGCAAACAAACAGAGAAAAAACCCTGGAAATAGCCCAGATGTTCACAAAAGGAGAGCTAACAAATTGTGTTATATACCTATGATGCCTGTGAGGGGACTTCAAATGTGGAAATTTGGAGTTAAAGTACAAGTTTATTTTGGTGTAAAATTTTTTTGAAATATGTGTATAGTTTTTCATAATTTATTATATAACAGTGAAAATGAATAGCAGCCACACACAGGAGTGATACAGAAGGACCCTGGATTCATGAATAACTCAGGGCTGATAGCTGCCTGAAGTTTCTGCCCTCCGGCAAACTTACTGCCCCTCCTCAGAGCTACAGGATACCCTGAAAATCTTAATAGATTAATACCTTGAATAGATTAGTGCCTTGAATAGATTAGTACCTTGAATAGATTAGACTTCCTGCTTCTCTGACTCCTCCCTTTGACTCTGCGTAGGGTGGGTTCAAAGCCCATTCCCCATCCTGAGACCACCCCCTTCCCTAAGTCCCCCATAAAAGACTCTGTTCAATCCCCAGTTGGGCCCCGAGATTTAGAGTGTTAACTTCTCTATGTCTGCCAGTGTAATTAACAGTTCTAATCTCTCCAAGTGCTGCTTTCCATTCCTCGTCACCTGGTTTTCTGTAATAGTAGCATGAGTGAATCTTACATAATGTTAAAATAAATTGAGAAAAATATATATGATATAGTTGTATTTGTAGAACTATTCAAAAATAAGATGAAACAATGTTTGAGGGCTAAAAATCTGCTCAAAGCATATTTTAAAAAGAAGGAATGATAGTGACCAGCAGTTGGCATAATGGCTATGTCGCTGGACTACCATGTAGTCGACCGTAGTCCAAGTCCCAGACCTGGTGGCTTAAACTCACGCCAGGTGCGTGTATGTGCATGCCCAAGATCACGAGAAGAGAATGGAGGAGAAGAGATTGCAGTGTGGCCATCCCCCCGGGGGGTGATTTCTCACTTTCTGTCTCTCTGTTTCTCTCTTTCTGGTGAGCGCATGCGCCCTATAACAAAAACCTCTCCAAAAAAAAAAAGAAGGAATGATAAATACAAAATTCAGAATAGTAGGTATATAGGATGAGAAGGACAGATGTAATCTGAGAGATGCTAGCAGAGTCTTTCAAAAAAGTAGGAACTGTTCTGTTTTTTCTTTTATATTTTATTTTAGGTCTTTGCCATAGGGTACGTGCACTCTCCAGAGAGAGATTGTGAGAGGGAAAATGAGAAATCACCTCCCTCGGGGTGGAGTGCGTCTCAATACCTTCTCCTCAATTCTCCTCCTGGGATGTTGGGCATGCCTACTGTGATTTTCAAGTTACCAGGTCCAGGATTTGAAACTATGGTGAGTCTTGTGCAGAGTCCAACATCTTAACCACCATACCACCTGATGGCCCTAAGCAAGAAGGTGTGTCCAAAGGAGTTTATTATTGTATATTTATCTTCATATCTTTGAAATCAGTATGATTTTTAAATTGCTGTCAGTTAGATGACAGTTGTATATCATTGTCACTGTTTTTCAAATACCTTAGCCAATTTAATTAACTTGTGTTAAATAAATATATATATGTGTGCATGTGTGTGTATGTATATATACACAAAAGAGTGTTTATATATATATATATACACACACACACAAATATACACACACACACACACACACACACACACACACACAGAGATTTATAACAAAATATCTAGGCCTAGATGATATCTTTCAGCATAAGTGTAAAATAAAAATTCTAACTGACATAAAATATATATATAGAATACACAAACACAGAAAATGTTTAAACATATTTTAAAAAATAACGAAATAAGGCCAGTTGATAGAATGGTAGTTAAGGTGCTGGACTTTCCCATGGCCATCTGTGGTTTGAGTCATGGACCTGGTGGCCTGCTTTTTCATTTTCCCTCTCTCTCTCTCTCTCTCCATATCTCTGGCAAGCACATTTTTCCTATAGCAAATTAAAAAATAATAATAATAACAAAATTAAATAACTTTTTAAAAATTTAAAGAGAAATAATAGAAATAATTTAAAAAGAAATAATAATTCAAAATATTATGTACTTGTTAACTATGTAAATTATATGTATGTGTGTGTACGTGCGTGTGTGTGTAAAGTTAAAAAAGTAAAAATCATTGTATATGTAAATTTTAAAACACTTCCACTTAAAAAAATTACATTTTCTTTGATTTTTAAAAATGTATAAATTCATGAGTCTATGAAAATCATTAAATCACCCTATAGCAAAAACCTCTCAAAAAAAAATGTGAGAGGTTATTATCATATGGGTTTGCTATAGGGTGTGCCCTATAAGCATAAACCTCTAAAAAAAAAAAAAAAGAATGTGAGAGGTTATCATCATATGGGTTAGAAAAGAAAGGTAAAGCCTTTGCCCTAGAGTCCCAAATGTACAGCTATGCTGGAGGCTAAAATATCCTAGCCAAAAATAGCTTAATTTCATAATTTTGTAAGTGATGGCTCTATCTTTTGTCCTCCTCCTAGTCTTGGTTTATGTGGCCTTACCCTGAAGAGTTTCTTAAACAATATAGTTTGTCTACCATGCAGGTTGTTAGCTGGGCAGACCCACAGACCTACAATTTACACATATGCCCTTGAAGTAAAGTGGAGGTGGGGACTTGCCCACCACATTGGGCTCTGCCTTGCACTTTCTCTGCATTTCCTTTTCTATCTTGACAGTTCATCAAGAGACATACATAAATACCCACGTATTTCAAAGCAACAGACCTCTTCCTCCGGAGAGAGATATCAATTGGGGCATCAAATCAACTCTCATCAGATAAAAGCCAATATTTTTCACAGCATTATACATCACCATGGTAGCCATTCAGCTACTGCAAGTCCATGAGGGTAGTAGATGGTGGATTACTAGCCATTGGCTCCAATTTAGAGTTTGGCTGGCCCACATAAGCACAGAACTGACTAAGTGATATTTTGTCAACAGAAATGTAAGCACGGTCATGGGGGCAGGGGGTCGTATTGGAGTAGAGTCTTTCAAGCAGAAGAAATGTGCCATGATGGGCAGAAGCGAGGTGCCTCAAAATATTGAAACCAGGCGGTCACGGCTGTCAGGATGAGCATAGTAAATAGAGACGCTACCGCGAGCAGCAGGAGGCAGACAGGTGGTGTGAGGCTTTGAGGTCCATCCTTAGAGTAAGGAAACATCTTAAGTTGAGGAGTGACTTGACCAGATTTGCCCTTTGTAAAGGTCATTGTGGTGGTTGTGAGAATTACTTAGGAATATTTGTTAATACGTGACCTTATGTCACTTCCTGTCTTTTGCCACAAGATGTATAAAACGAGATTAGAGGGCATTTTTGTTAAAAAAAAAAAAAAAAAACACAAAAAACACAAAAAACAAATTTAAAAAAAACCTTTTTTTGCCATAGGGTGTGTGTACTCACTAGAGAGAGACAGATAGATAGTGAGAGGGAAAGTGACAAATCATCGCCTTGGGGGGATGGCCATGCTGCAATCCCTTCTCCAGTTTCCTCTCAGAACACACACACACACACGCAACTGGCGTGCTTTTTAAGCCTCTGGGTCCGAGATGAGAATCCCGTGGGAGTCTAGCGCCTTAAGCACTATGCCACTTGCTGGCCCCAGAAGGCATGTTTTGAAATATCCCTTCCCATGAAAAATATCCATGTGTGGTAGACACAGTGCTGCACAATTTGGATATTACCTCAGTGAAATTCTTGTGGCCCCTGTTGTTGGGGGTGCTGCCCATGGATGGCCTTCAGCTGGCAGTGAGTTTGGAAGTGGCCTCAGCTGCAGAAAACTCCCTTACCCGAGGCGATGCACTTTTCTCAGCCCAGGATGAGGACCAAACCATTTTGAGATATGAAAGTCTGGACATCTCAGCCCAACATAGACCAGCTCTGAAGGGAGCTTCCTGTGGGACCTGCGTCTGAGCTAACTTCTCCCTCTGTGTACTTTTACTTCCAGCTCCTTCCTTTCCACAGATGCTGGTCCTAAAGGCACTTCCTTCCCAGAAAACTCCCATCTCAAAACTACTTTCTAGAGAATATAGTCTGTGGTATTATGTTGGTGTAACAAGCTGGGTCACCTTCTTCTGCCTCCACTAGCTTTGTGAAGAGTTGGTGACAACCAGGAGGAATATTAAATGATTTTAAACTTAAATAATTTTTAAAACACAGTAAATTTTCTTATTGCAAATCTGATGTGTCTAATTTAGAAATTTTAAAGCATATAGATATTAAAAAGAAGGAAACAAATATCTCATTGACTGCCTTGATTATTTACTGCTTGCTCAAAAGTGGATTGATTAGACTTATGCTTCCAGAAAGATGAAGTAGGTGTATTGTTTTCTATTCCTCCTGTTTAGTGCAAGCAAAGGTCTTGGACATTATATGTAAAATAAATATCTGAACACTCTGAAACGTAGAGAGCAGAAAAAACAACTACGGACCCTAAAAACTAAGGAACAATACGTGGTGAGTTTCCTAGGTTTTCTTTTGCTTACAAGTCTTAGACTTGAAGCTAAAAAAACTGGTAATCCCAACCCAAACCCCATCTTTCTTGCTAAAGAAATTGGAAAGGGACAACAAAGAAAGACACAACACTTTGAGATAATAACTACTATGCTTTATTTAAACACCATAAAGAAACAAAACTAAACACAACTGTGATCCCACCCCCGCTCATGCCAACAAAGGCTGAGTTGAAAGTCTTACTCAGATCCTCATGAGGCTATGACAAGGCCTTCAAGACATCGACTGAGTGCTAACACAGAACGCTAAATAAAAATCTGGAACTTTCATCCTCAACAGCTATGATAAAGCTCCTCTCTTCTTTGTCCCTGTGTCAGTGAAGACCTGATGGGAAGCTGGATTTCCTAACCTTGCTCAGCAGTGATGAGAAGTCCTGCCTTAGGATAGTGAGCTGATGTGAAACCGAGAACCTTGACTTCTACACAGTAACAAGAAGGCACTCCCTCCCCTTCCCATACCGGAGTAATGTCAAAAGAAACCTGTTAAAAGTAGATTTAGGGCCAGCCCTATATTGCAATAGTTAAACATGGCACATAGGAAGCCAGACCCCACATGGCTGACTGGGGTTTGAATCTTAGCCTGGTGGCTTATAAAACATACAGAGGGCATGTGTGTGTATGCCCATAATCTTGGTGGAATGGAAAAGTAGAGGAAAAGATTGCAGTCTTATCATGTCCTATGAGGGGTGCTTTAGCTCTTTCTCTCTGGTGAGTGCATGTGCCCTCTGGAAATAAAATAAATAAACTTTTTAAAAAGATAGGTTTGGGGCCGGAAGGTGGCGTGGTGGGTAAGGGCGCTGGACTCCCACATGGCTGACAGAGGTTTGAATCCCAGACCTGGTGGCTTGCTTTCTCATTTTCTCTCTCTCTCTCTTGTATGCACACACTCACTCTCTGGTCAAAATTTAAATAAATAAATAAATAAATAAATAAATAAATAAATAAATATGTTTATATATGTATGTGTGTATATATATATAAAGATAGGTTTAAATAAGATTCAGAATGCAAGAATCTAACATAATACAAGAATGTCCAGACTTTGACCAAAAATTACTTGTCATAACAAGAAACAAATTTAAAAAGATCATGTATACATGATAATATCAAAATGAAAGATGTTAGAATTATCTGACAAAGTTCTTTTTTTTTTTCTTTTTAAGATTTTTTTCCATAGGGCACATGCAGAGAGAGCAAGAGAGCACCCTCTAGGGGGAATGGCCATACCGCAATCCCTTCTCCTCCATTCTTCTCTCGGGATTTTGGACACTCATGCACACACTCCCTGTGTGATTTTCAAGTCACTGGGTCTGGGACTCAAACTGTGGTCGACCATGTGGGAATCCAGTGCCTTAACTACCATGCTACCTTGCTAGCCCTTTTGACAAAGATTTTAAAGTATCCATAAGGCAGAAATTAGAAATATGCTTGAAACAAGAGGGGAAAAAATAAATCTTTAGCATAGAAAAAGTTTCATGAAAGAACTAGGGGATGAAAAGAAGGACTAAATGGATATTTTATAACTGAAAATATAATAGCTGGGGGAAAAAAACTCAGTGACTGGGCCCAACAGCAGAATGGAGGGGGAAGAGAATAAAAGAAGTGAACAAACTGAGAAAATAATAGAACTATGCATTTTGAAAAACAAAGAGAAATTTGTTTGAACATAACTTCAGGGACCTGTAGGACTGTAACAAAATATCTAATATTGTGTTACTAGAGACCTGGAAAGAGAGCAGAAAGGGAAAGGCTAAATAAATAATAAAACCAATAAAGGTTGAAAGTCCAAAAGGTCCAAAAGACATAAATGTGCAGATTCAAGAAGCTGAGTGAGCACCAAATAAGATAAGCCCAAGGAGATCTACATACACCAAAATAAATAATAAACTCTGAAAATGAAGGAAAAACTCTGAAAACAGCCAGAGGAAAATAATGTCATATGCACAGGAGAAAGCAACTTGAATTACAGTGGATTTTTTTCATCAGAAACCATGGGGGACAGAAGAAAGTGGCACAATATTTTCAAGTACTGAAATAAAATAATTGAAAACCCCAAATCGTCTGCCTAGAAAATTAACCCTTCAGGAGTAAAAGGGAAATCAAATTATTCTCAGTTAAGAAAGACAAAATTTGTTACCAGAAGACCTAGCCACAAAAGATGGCTATAGCTGGGGCTGGCAGGTGGTGTGGTGGTTAAGGCGCTAAACTCCCATATGGCCAACTGTGGTTTGAGTTCTGGACCTGGCAGCTTGCTTTCTCACTTTTCCTTTCTTTTTCTGTTTCTCTCTGGTCAAATTAAAAATAATAAGTAGGTACCAGCGGTTGGCGTAATGGCTATGTTGCTGGACTCCGACGTAGTTGAATGTAGTTCGAGTCCTGGACCCGGTGGCTTAAACTCACGCCGGGCGCGTGCTTGTGCGTGCCCAAGATCCTGAGAGGAGAATAGAGGAGAAGGGATTGCAGTGTGGGTGATTTCTCGCTTCCTGTCTCTCTGTCTCTCTCTGTCTTTCTGGCGAGCGCACACAACCAGTAGCAAAAACCTCTCAAAAAAAAAAAAAAAAAAAAAAAAAAAAAAAAAAAGAAAAGAAAAGAAAAAAATAATTAAAAAATAGCTATAGGAATTTCTCTAAAAATAGCAAGGTGGGGTCCACAGGTGATGTGGTGTTTAAGTGCCAGACTTCCACATGGTCAACCACAGCTTGAATCTTGGACTTGGCAGCTTGAAAATCACACGTGTGCCCAAAATCTTGAGAGGAGAATGTAAGGGAAGGAACTGTCCCATGACCGTCCTCCCAGGAAGTGATTTCTCTCTTTCTTTCTGTTTCTATCTTTCTCCAGCAAGCTCATGTACCCAATGGGAAAAACCTAAAATAAATAAGTAAACCTAGCAAGAAAGTGATTTATCAAGATAAATAAATAAAAGATAGAGGGTAGGGAGGGGAAATCTTGAAAAATGGTAAAGGAAGAAAGAACACAGTAAACAAAAATATGGGAAGATAAATTTTTCTTCTCTTGGCATTTTCTAAATTACATTTGATTGTTAAAACCAAATTTATCACATTGTCTAATGGCTTCTAAAATGTTTGTATTACAGAGGAAATAGCTAAGATCACTGTGGCACAAATAGGGGAGCATAAAAGAACCTCAAAGGAGGGAAGGTTTTTATATTTCACTCAAACTGGTAAAAATGATGACATGAGTAGTCTCCGAAAAGCTATGTATATATAATATCTAGAGCAACTACTTAAAAAGTTTTAAAAAGTGATATACTCAAAAACACAGTAGATAAATCAAAACAGAACATTTTTAAAAAATATTTGAGTAGCCCACAGGAAGGCAGGAAAAAGAAAATAAAAAGAATAGAGAACAGAAAATAAAAAAAATAAAATGGTATATACGTAAGACCTGATATATTAATTATCATATTAAATGTAATGGTCCAAATAAATCAGTTAAAGGACAGAAATTGGCATAGTGAATTAAAAGACAGTACCAACTATGTACGGTCTATAAAAAGAACACACTTCAAATATAACTATATGGACATATTGGAAGTAAGAAAAATAGAAAAAGGCATGTTATAAAAACACAAACCAAGTGAAAGAAGAAATAATTATATTAGTGTAAGATAAAGTACACTACAGAACAAAGAAAATTATCACAGACAGAGAGAAATACAACGATAAAATAACATTACAGGTATCAACAAGACATAGCAATCCTACAAGCTTATTTACCAAATAAAAGGTTGAGTCCAGTCCCAGGGAATTGAGAAACAGGCCAGGTGCATGTGTGTGCATGCCTAAAATGCTAACTGGATGGAGAAATGGAAGAAAAAAGAATTGTGGTGTGACCACACTTGATTGTGGTGTGTTCTCTCTCTCTCTCTCTGGTGAGTGTACATGCTCTCTGGTAATTTAAAAAAAGGAAATAAAAAAATTAACTATGAAGCCACAAAACACACACACACACACACACACACACACACACACACACCCAAAAACCTGAGAAACCTTAAATACATGTTATGAAGTGAAAGAAGCCAATCTAAAGAGGCTACATTCTGTATCATATGACATTATGGAAAAGGGAAAACTATGGCGATGGTTAAAAAAAAAAAAAAAAAGCTGGAGCACAGGGGGGGTTTTTAGGGTAGTGAAACCATTCTCTATGACACTACAATGATGAATACATGTTATTACAAAACCCATAGTAATACATGCTATTACAAAACCCTCAGAATGTAAACTCCAGTGTGAGCTACTGGCTTTAGGTGTTAATCTATGTGTCAATGCTGGTTCATTGACATCGAATGTACCACTCTGATAAGGGCTATGAATGGTAGGGAGGCTGTGAGTATATGTAGGCAGAGTGTTTATGGCAATTCTGTACTTTCTACTCAATTTTGCTGTTAATCTAGAACACCTCTAAAAAAAAAATTTAAATAGTGGACTGGCTATGGAATCACAGGGCTTTTCCCTTAAGTCCTAGGAAGAAAAGCTTTTTCTCTGTTGAATGTAACTCTTCACATGTTCTTTCAAACCTGTGACTGCTATCTCTAATTTATATATCATCAACAATATATAATAAGGAAAGACTAATCAATGTCTCATCTCAGGACAATTTAGAGAACTTATGATATAGTGGTTTTCAAAGGTTTGGTACAGCTTATTCTTTTTTAAAAATTTAAAGTATGGAATTCTAAATGATGAGAGTGAGGGAGCTCCGGTTGAAAGTGATGACAGAGCGAGCAACCTGCAGCCCCCCAGCTTGGCACCCCTCTGCCGACACCTGAGAGTATTTCCTCTGAGATTCCGACTTCACTGAAGTGTGGGTTGCACAAGGTGACACATCAGACTGGTTGAACTCAGGTCTTCTGAATCTCATGCCCGAGCTTTCTCCACTCACTTCACCCAACCTGACTGAACTGGAAATACATTAGCCTATGTTAACTCACGTTGGAGGACAAATTGGGAATCATATGCCAGAGTTAATGGGCGATAATAAAGAGACAAAGAAAGCTAGATTAAGGGGACCAGCAGATGGCATAATGGTTACATTGTTGGACTCCCATGTAGTCGACCACAGTTCAAATCCTGGACCCAGTGGCTTCAAACTCATGGGTTTGTGTGCGTGCATGGCCAAAATCTTGAGAGAAGAATGGAGAAGGGACTGTAGCATTGCCATCTTTACTGGGGGGTGATTTTTCTCTTTCTGTCTCTCTCTGTTTCTTTGGCATGTGTGCACACCCTATAGCAAAAAATCTCTCAAAAAAAAAAAAAAAAAAAGAAAAAAAGAAAGAGAGAAAAAGGAAAAAGAAAATGAAAAGTAGATTCAGGAAGTAGTAGCCAACTCCTACCCAAGTCACAAGACTAGAGCCTATATGGGCTAAATGAACCTGTAAGTGTGAATTCATAACACTTTTCTCTGCCTTTTGGAGTCCCAAGGTTCTATTAGAAGTTCATTTTAGCCTGAGGCAGGGTGGAGTCAAGGGGGTAAAGATTTCTTGGAATAACTGTGGAGAAATAGCACCTGGGCTTGCAATAGGTTGGGCCACTAGGTCTATAGAACAGTAGCTGGGATTTAATAGGTGAGCACTAAATATTAAATGAATGGTTGAATGATTTAAACAGTGAATCCATCATCAAACTCTAAAAACCTGTCTAAGAGCATGGCCACTCATGCCTTCAGAAAAATAATCTTGGGTTTTAAATGGTAGAGTTTCATGGAAGGAACTCCCCTCTTTAAATGGAGGTATATGGAATTCTTGTCTTTATTTTGTTCATCACATATTTTTCTGTTTTCCTTTTAATTTTTAAAATATTGCATTAAAGTATCATTATCTTGATCACTGAGTTCTTTTCTTCCTATAATTTGACAAGTGCCTCATGTGCTTCACCTTAGTATTAGTCCCAATATAATGCAATACTGGAAGCAGATAGCTGCTATTTGTACATGCTTACCCTTCAGGAAACACAGAATGCTTTTCCTTCATTCTTTTGGTTTCGTTTGCTATCCATCCTTACTGGGGGGTGATTTCTCACTTTTCCTCTCAATGTCTCTGTCTCTCTCTCCAGCGAGGGGACATGCCCTCAGGCAAAAACCTCTAAAATAAATAAATACAACCTTAAATGGGTTGCATATATACCAGTCAATCAGCCAATAAAATGGATAGATTTTGTGATAATTAAAGGAATAAGTATAGGGGCGGCAGACGGTGTAGTGGTTATGTTGCTGGACTCCCACATGGCCAAACACAGTTCGGGTCCTGGACCCAATGACTTAAAACTCATGCTGGGCATGTGTGAGTGCATGCCCAAGATCACAGGAGGAGAATGGAGGAGAAAGGATTGTGGCATGGCCGTTCTCTCTGGAGGGTGATTTCTCACTTTCCCTCTCACTGTCTCTGTCTCTCCAGCGAGCTCATATACCCTAAAGTGAAAACCTAATTGAAAAAAAAAAGTATGACAATGGCATGGTTATTTTTTCTTTGGTGAAATTCTACATGATAACATAAATGTAGATTTTAACAGTAACAACTACAACAGATAATTGAAAGAGCTTACCTGCCTTTTTGTAGGATTCTACATCTATTTTAAGCTTTTCAGCCTATAAGAGATAATTGACTATGTCCCTTAGTGAGACCTAGTATACGGAACACAGATTTCTGTTATAAAACAAAGTTTGAACCAGGGGTGGTTCCAAATGCTAGGGTTACTGCTGCCCTCTGCTGGTAAGAAAAAATGTTACAGACAAAACAAACAGCACCCGTTCCCTCCTGTCATTGTATCTGGGTCGTTGAGATTGTTAGTGATATGGACATTAGCACTCACGAAACAACAATAGCAGCAATGAAATGAGGATTGGAATAGAAACTATATTACAGACTGCAGGGAAAAAAAATTAGTGATGACTCACCCAAAGTACATCATTTAATACACGAGACTGACAGAAATCACGTAAGAGGAAGAAGTAGGGGTTGAAGGTGAAAATTTAAATTTTCTGGAGTTCAAAGATTATGATTTATGAACCTGTCTATCAATGACCGAAGTAGTTAGTAAGAGTACTACCACTATAATACTAATGTATTTTTTAAGAGAGATTTTTGCTATAGGGTGCATGTGTTCACCAGAGAGACAGAAAGTGAGAAATCCCCCCCACCCCCCCAGGGTGATTGGGTGATTTGGTGACTGGGCATGCATGTACACACACCCGGCATGAGGTTTTAAGCTGCCAGGTCCAGGACTCAAACCATGGTTGGCTACATGGTAGTCCAGCAATGTAACCATTATGCCATCTGCTGGTCCCTATAACCCTCATTGCTATTTGAAATTCTTAATTATTTGCGTAATTGTTGTCTGTGTCCCTCCACTAGAAAGTAAGGCTTTTGTCTGTCTTTTTAACCTTCTAGAATAGTGCCTGGCATAGTAAACATATAATAAAGACCTGTTGAATGAGTGTATTTATTTATTAAGCTACAGAAGACATATTTAAGCAATAAACTTTCCATTTAGAGTATACAAATAAATGTTTACTACACACCATTTTCCCTAGTCTTTTTTTTTTTTAAGAACTTTACTACAAGGTGTGTGTACTCACTACACATATACACACATCATAGGAACAGAGAGTGAGGTGGGGTAGGGGAGTGAGAAAGTACTCGCCAGGCAATACAGTCATGATGAAATTCTTTCTCTTCCTTTTTCCTCTCAGGATTTTGGGCACATGTGCACGCACACACAGCAAGTTCCTCAAGCCACCAGGTTTGGTCTTGAACCTCCCATTTGGCCATGTGAGATCCAGTCACCTTAACCACCAGCTGGCCCCTTCAATAGTTTCTCTTTTTTTATATGTACAGAATCTTGCTATAGGGCATGTACACTAGCTGGAGAGAGACAGAGAGGTTTTAAGTCAGTTTTAAAAGTGAGAAGTCAGTCTTGAGGTAGGATGACCATACCACAATCCCTTCTCCATTCTCCTCTTGGGATTTTGGGCCCACATGCATAGATACCTGGTGTGTTTTTCAAGTTGCACCAGATCAGACTCAAATGGTGGAGTCGGCCATATGGGATCCAGCACTTCAGTGGCCATGCCACCCACTGGCCTGAGTAGCTCCTCTTTTGACATGCATTTCATAGCTATTATTTACTTGAAGTTTATTGGAAAGACCACTGGACTGAGTCAAGAGTATTAGATTCTAGCTTTGATCCTGTCACTAACTGTTAGACACTGCACCTTCATGTTGAGTAATCCCATTTCCAGAAATTTCTCCTAAGGAAGAAATTGAACATGGGCACAAACTTAAATGAACCATCTAGTGAACTTATAATAGCAAAAACTGGGAGGAAAATAATTTTATACAATGGGGATTTGGCTAAATAGACTGTGATATATCCATCAAAGTCACACTTTAAATTTATTTGAAAACGATGATCATATTCATTTTATTACTTATCCAGTAAACATTCAGTGAGTACTTGACAATCTCAGGCACTGTTTCATGTGCTAAGAATACAACAGTAAATGAAACAGACAGGGGCCCTGTGCTCATAAACCTCGTATTTTGATGGAGAAGAAAGACAATAAACAACAAATAAATACACCATGTAAGATGATTACAGAAGATGTCAAGATCTATGAAAGAAGGATAATAAACACAAAGGGGTTTAGATACGTCCCTTGTGAGAATGATTGACATTGGGCTACTTTGTATAGAGTGGTCAGAGGAGAACTCTCTGAGAAGGTCACATTTGACAAAAGAGCTGAATGAAATGAGGCATCTAAATATCTTTGGAAAAAAGAGTTCCAGGCAAATGCGGTAGCCCAAAGGCAGGAGTGTGCTTGGCAAATGTAGGGGAAAGAAATAAAGCCAGTTTGGCTTCAGAAGGGTGGACATGGAAAAAACTGGTGAGAAAAAATATCTTAGAAGTAGGCAACACTAGATTTTATAGGGCTTTATGTAGGTTGTGTGAGGACATTAAATTTTATTAATTTTGTCATTAAATATGATTGAAAAATCCTGGGATAATTTTGAATAGAGAAGTAAGACTGGCCTTACATTCTCAAGGCATTTTATTTTTAAAAAAATTATTTCTTTTTCAAGAGAGGGAAACAGAGAAAGGAAGAGAGGAAGGGAGAGAGAAAGAGAAGGACAAAGAGTAACAAGCCCTCCAAGAGGGTCCTCACAGGCCATCCAAGCCCCAGCCTCATCCAGCTGGGATCACGGGCATGCATGTGCATGCCCCTTGTGCACAGAGAGATCTCAGGACCCAATCCTGTGACTTTTCCCGAAGGTCTCAGTATCATAGAGCATTGAGCCTCCATTGCACTACCAGAGCTGCAAAAGATCAGCTGTGTAACGTGGTAAGTAAACTACAAGAGGACCCAAGTGGAAGCAAAGAAACTAGTTAAGAGAATGCTGCACGGGGCTGGCAGGTGGCGTGGTGGCTAAGGGCGGTGGACTCCCACATCGCTGACTGTGGTTCGAGTCCTAGACCTGGAAGCTTGCCTTCTCACTTTCTCTCTCTGGTCAAATTAAAATAAATAAATAAATAAATTAATTAATTAAATTAAATAAAGATAATTCTTGGGAACCAGCAGTTAGCGTAATGGCTATGTCGCTGGACTCCCACGTAGTCGACCGCGGTTCGCATCTCGGACCCGGTGGCTTACAACTCACGCCGGGCGCATGTTCGTGCGTGCCCAAGATCCCGAGAGGAGAATGGAGGAGAAGGGATTGCGGCGTGACCATCCCCCCTGGGGGGTGATTTCTCGCTTTCTGTCTCTATGTCTCTCTCTGTCTGTCTGGCGAGCGCCCTCGCCCTATAGCGAAAAATCTCTCCAAAAAAAAAAAAAAATTAAATAAAGATAATTCTTAAAAAATGTAATTACATTATACACATTGTTAAAAAAAAAGAGGCTATTGTAGAAGTTCAGGTGAGTGATAATGGCACCATTAACAGTGGGGATGGTGAAAATTATATTGGGAATTTTATTTACTCTTTTTATGTTTGCTTATTTGTTTATTTTTTATATAGAGTATGGGTAGTCGCCAGAGACAGAGGCAGAAACAAAGAAAGAGGGAAAATGAGAAAGTGCCTGCCTCTTCACCCACCACCAGGGTGGGTAGCCATGCTGCAATCCCTTTTCTTTCACTTTCCTCTTAGGATTTCCGGCAAGCATGCACATGTGTCCCGTGTGTTATTCAAGCCTCTGGGTGGGGGGCCTTGAACTACATAGTTGATCATGTGGGATCCAGTTGCCTTAACCACCATGCTATCTTCTGGCCCCTACTTACTCATTTTTAAATGGAAGTTATAGGGGCCGGCAAGTGACATGGTGGTTAAAGGTGCTGGAGTCCCGCATGGCCAATTGTGGTTCGAATCCCGGGCCTGGCGACTAGCTTTCTCACTTTCCCTTTCTCTCTCTCTCTCTCTGGTCAAATTAAATAATAATAATAATATATGGAGTTAAATGAATAAATAATTCTTAAAAAAAATAAATAGAAGTCATATAGAAGTCAGGTTTGGGAGTAGAAGGAAGAAAAGATGACTCCTTAGATGTAAGCCTTTCCAACTGGGTGAAGTGCAATCCAGTAAAGGTATTCAGTATCACTGGATACAGGGGTTTAACGTGCAGAGCAGAGAATGTTCCAGGGCTTCTATATTACCTGGATGTTATTACCTGGGTGATTGAGAAGAGCTTCTAGAATGAGGCCAGGAACAATCCAAATGATTGTGCCAAATGCTATTGATAGTTGGCGCCAAATGGCTTGAGAATGCTATTAGAAGTCACTACTGGGAACCAGCAGTTAGCGTAATGGCTATGTCGCTGGACTCTCACGTAGTCGACCGCGGTTCACATCCCAGACCCGGTGGCTTAAAACTCACGCTGGGCGCGTGTGCGTGCATGCCCAAGATCCCAAGAGAATGGAGGAGAAGTGATTGTGGTGTGACCATCCCCCCTGGGGGGTGATTTCTCGCTTTCTGTCTCTATGTCTCTCTCTGTCTGGCGAGCACACGCGCCCTATAGCGGAAGAAAAAAAAAAAAAAAAAAAAAAACCCTCTCCAAAAAAAGAAGTCACTACTGTAGGACATATGCTCCTATGGGGAGGAGAAAAGCCTGACTGGTGTATGCTCAAAAGTGGGTTGATTTCTTAAACAAATAAATAGACGTGGGTGAAAACTGAGTTGGGGAAAGAAACCCGTACATTAATAGGTAACTAAGGGACTAGCAGATGCTGTAATGGTCTGTTGCTGGACTCCCATATAGTCAACCAGGTTCAAGTCCCGAACCCGGAAGCTTAAAACTCATGCTGGTCGCATGTGTGTGTGTGTGCATGCCCAAAATCCCAAGAGGAAAATAGAGAAGGGATTGCAGCATGGCCATCCCCTCTGTGGGGGGGGGGGGGGTGATTTCTCACTTTCTGTTTCTCTGTCTCCATCTCTCCAGTAAGCACACACACCCAATAGCAAAAATCTCTTTAAAAAAAAAAGTAACTAAAAAAATACATCAGCCAGGGCTAGCCCCACAGTGCAATGGCTAAGGAAGCTGAGTTCCAATGGTCAACTGCAGTTCAAATCCTGGCCAGTAGCTTGAATGATGCAAAGGAGGAATGGAGGAGAAAAAAGGTTTATGGTGTTACTATGCTCCATTGAGGGGGTTGCTTCCAGTGTACCTTGAAATAGAGATAAAATATCTATGGATAGATCATTGTTCGAGTTGGGTGACAAATGTATTATTCTCTCTACTTTTATGTATGTTTGGAATTCTCTATAATTTTCTTTAAATAACATAAAGGAATATTATTTGTTTATTTTTTGACAGTTTTTTGCTCTAGGGTGTGTGTACTTGCTGGAGGGACAGATAGAGAGAGAAAGTGGGAAATCATCCTCCAGGGGGATGGCCACACCACAACCCCTTCTCTTCAATTCTCCTCTCAGGATTTTAGGCATGCATGCACATACGCCAGGAGTGAGTTTCAAGCCATCAGGTCCAGAACTCGAACTGTGATGGGCCATGTAGGAGTCCAGCGCCTAAACACTGTATCACCTACTAGCCTCCAAGAATCTTATTTTTAAAGATGTCAAGTTGAGAACTTTTGTCAGAATAATAATCTCATTGAAGGACCAGCAGATGGCGTAATGGTTATGTTGCTGAACTCCCATGTAGTCAAACATGGTTCAAGTCCTGGACCCAATGGCTTCAAACTCACACCAGGTGCATGTGCATCCAAAATCCCAAGATAAGAATAGAGGAAAAGGGATTGTGGCATGGCCATCCCCAGGGGGTGACTTTTCGTTTTCTGTCCTTTTGGCGCTCTCTGTCTCTCCAGCAAGCACATATGCCCTATAGCAAAAAAAAAAAAAAAAAAAAAAAGAATAATAATCTCATTTATGTGCAACATGGTTTTTGCACGTAAGAATCCCACAGATTTAGAAATTTGTGATACCGCTTGTGAAAATAACCACTAAGAGACAAACTAATGTCTGATATTTTAATTTGGCAATTTGTTGCCTGGAACTTTTTTAAAAAACATTTATTTTATTTACTCATTCATTTTTTTTTTTAAATTTGACCAGGGAGAGACAGAGGGTGAGAGTGAGAGAGAGAGAGAGGAAGTGAGAAAGCAAGCCACCAGATTCAGGACTCAAACCATGGTCGGCCATGTGGGAGTTTCCAGTACCTTAACCACCACGCCACCTGCTGGTCCCCATGCCTGGAACTCTTAGGACATTTTTTTAATTCCAAAGAAAAATAAAAGTGAGAGGATAGTGAAGAAATGGAGATTCTGAATACATTACTAGTTTCAAGTCATGTTCACAGATGTTTCCAGATTTAAAAAATATATAAGTAGCATATACATTCCAATAAAAAAAATTTTTTTTTTGGAGAGGTTTTCGCTATAGGGCGCGTGCACTCGCCAGACAGACAGAGAGAGACAGAGAGACAGAAAGCGAGAAATCACCCCCCAGGGGGGGATGGCCACGCCGCAATCCCTTCTCCCCCATTTTCCTCTCGAGATCTTGGGCACACACGCACACGCGCCCAGCGTGAGTTTTAAGCCACCGGGTCTAGGACTCGAACCGCGGTCGACTACGTTGGGAGTCCAGCGACATAGCCGTTACGCTACCTGCTGGTCCCTCCAATAAAATTTTTAAATGTGACTTTCGACAGTGAGGTTAGAATTGATTCAGTTTAAAAATATCAGCTTACCCCTATTTTCTTTATTTTTTATTTTAAAATATTTATTGAATTAAATTATTAATTTGCTATAGCCATGTGTGCTCACCAGAGAGAGAGAGAGAGGAAACGTGAGAAAACCAGAGAGAGAGAGAGAGAGAGAGAGAGAGAGAGAGAGAGAGAGAGAGGAAAAGTGAGAAAGCAAGGTGCCAGGTTCCGGACTCGAACCTGGTTACCCATGTGGGAGCCCAGCGTCTTAATTATGACGCGCTTGCTGGCCCCACTTCTATTTTCTATTTTTTTAGAAGGCACATAGATAACCTTCTTAAGCGTTCAAAACTTGAAAATAAAAAAGTTAAAAATAAAAACAGAAACGGAGCTAAAGGACGGCCAACACTCCTAAACCAAACTGCATTGCGATACATTGGGTACCTCGCAGGCTTCTATACAAAAGAAGCAGCCGCGGGGTAGGGGAGATGTGCGCAGGCGCAATAGCTAACTACCTGTCTGAGGCGGGACTAGACCTTCGGTTAAAGGACAGCTATTCTACCCAATCAAATGACCGTGTCTGTGGCCTCTTCCTGTGGAAGGCGACCGGAACTCGGAATTCAGCTGAGGCGGCGGAGGCGTTTACCAGTGTAAACGGAACGCTGAGGTGAGAGGGCTGCAACGGTTTGGGGTTCCCGTGTGCGCACCTTTCTCCTTCCGGACTACTCGGCTTCCTCTGTACTGCGCTGGGAATGAGAGGCCTGGCGAGGTTCGGGCTCCTTGGGCGCTCAGTCTTCTCCCGCGTCCCGGGAAGAGCGAGGCCTTCCCACCGTCCCGCTCCGACAGCCGGGCGGAAGCTGCCTTCGGGGCGGCCTCCTTGGTTTGGGGACGCTGACCCAGACTGGGAGGCTGGGGTCGAGGCGCCGCGCCGCAGGTTTTGTAGGCTGTGTGGCCTTGGCGAGTCGGCTTTGATCTCTTCGGCCCTTTGTCAACGAGACTTACGGTACCTGCACTGTTTCCAGAAGCAAGTATGAAATTGGCTGAATTAATTGGAGGTGGTGAGGGAAAGCGGCGGTGTATCTCAAGCCCAATCTTCAGATTTATCTGAAGCGGTTCTCAGTAGACAAAAATAATTTGTAGATGGGGCCGTGAAACGTTTTGTGTGTGTGTGTGTGTGTGTGTGTGTGTGAGAGAGAGAGAGAGAAAGAGAGAGAGAGAGAGAATGCCCCACCCCCCGCAAACACTAGAAGATGATCTCGAGTTAAAAGTCGCTACAGTGTTTGGTGCTAGTCTTCCCACATTTAGACCTCCTCCGCCTTTGAGAAGTTCAGTAGAGCCTAGAGAAGTGATAAACCTAACTTCTGTAATACGTCACGTTCTCCCTGTACAGTGAGACGCGATGGAGTGGTGATTTAAGAGAGCTTGTACTTTGGAGCTAAAAGAACTTGGGTTAAGAATTCCCATGTACCATTTACTGTCCCGTCGATCTGATGTGAAAACTTGCACTCATTGAGAGTTGGGCTCCTCAACTCTTAAATGAAGTCGATCCTTAATTCATAGAATTGTTATGAAGTATCCATAGAATATTTAATTTATAGAACTGTTATGAAGACTACATAAGAGAAAATAATAGTACTTGTACTGTAGTTGGTCTTTGGAAAATGACCATTTAAATAGACGATTCATATGTTGTAGGGAAGCACAAAACAGCTTTCAACCAAAATGGGCTTGAGTGGGATGAAACATGGGCTAAGATTTCATTTCGAGGTATGGCTAATTTTTTTTTTTTGGAGAGGTTTTCGCTATAGGGACCGTGCGCTCGCCAGACAGAGAGAGAGAGAGAGAGAGAGAGAGACAGAAAGCAAGAAATCACCCCCCAGGGGGGGATGATCACGCTGAAATCCCTTCTCCTCCATTCTCCTCTCGGGATCTTGGGCATGCACGCACACCCGCCCAGCGTGAGTTTTAAGCCACCGGGTCCGGGAAGCTAACCAGGTCGACTACGTGGGAGTCCAGCAACATAGCCATTATGCTAACTGCTGCTTCCCCGCGGTATGGCTAATTTTAATCTTGATATTCGTAATTGCGTTGTGGTTATATGAGAACATTAGATCAGCTGACATGCATTAAGGGAGCCAGGTTCCACATGCCTGACTGTGCTTGGAATCCCAGCCAGACTGTTTGAAAAAACACTCCAAGTGCATGTGCAAATCTCAACAGGGTAGTGAAATAGGGATTGTAGCAGAGACCATGCCCTTTGAGAGGCTGATGCTTTATACTCCACCCTTCCATCTACTGTGTTGAGCACACATGCTTTCTTGGCAGTTAAAAAAGTGTCACTCTTGGGCCAGCCAGGTTGCATTGTGATTAAGGTGTTTGGATTCCACATGGCCAGCTGCAGGTTGAGTCCTGGATCTTCAGCTTGGAAAAGCATGCCCAAAATCCAGAGAGGAGAATGGAGAAGGATTTGTGGCATGGTCAGCCTCCAGCCCCAGGGGTTGGGGGAGGTTGGGGAGGTTAGGGGGGTGCTTTGTCACTACCCCTTCCTCCCCACGCACTTTGGTGAATGCATGCACCCTATAGCAAATTAAAAAAATATATTTTCCCTCTTAAATTTGTCAAAATAACCTAATTTGTTTAGATAAAACTAAAATATTAAAAAGAGAAAACATTGCTTTGGGAATATATCCTGAAATATTTAGAGGTAATAGAATGAGAAACCATTAAAGCAAATGAGGGAAGATGTTAACATTTGGAGAATTTGAGTGGAAAATAGTTCTTTGTGTATTCATGTAACTTTTATATAAATCTGAGTTTTTGTTAAAAATTGATTATAATTATTTGCAACCAAAATGAATGTGTTATAAATGATACAATATATAAGTTTATAAACACACTACACTCCTTTTTTCTTCGTGCTTGCACTAGTATTTTTATGGGATAAATTTCTTGAAGTAAAATTGTTGGTTCAAAGTATATCAACATTTTAGATTTTGATAATGCTAGACTTAAGTTTCAGATACATAAATACTTTGCCTTTCCATCAGTTATATATGAAAATTTCTCCATACTATCTTGGGTGCTACTGGACTAGCACCTAAGGGAATTAGTGAATATGATAGTGGCTTGTACTGTGAGAGCTGTAGTGAGTAGGAGCACTTCGCCCCACAAGGCTTCCCTTCTGTGCTAGAATAGAAGGGGACCTGCTTCAGAAAATGAGATGATCACTGAAGAAGCAGAGAACACCTCTGCTGGAATTCAGAACCTGCCACATACGAGGGGTTATAATATTGGACCATTGAGAAAGTTGTGACACATTTTTGCATAGGAAAATAGGTCATGACTTTACCGATGAACTAATATTTACTGGATGATGACTTATTTGAAGTCACGATGGTCCATTAGGTTAAATGTTCTAATGCACAGTGACCTTAAAGTTTGAGATAGTGGGAACCAGCAGTTAGCGTAATGGCTATATCGCTGGACTCCCACGTAGTGGACCGCGGTTCGCGTCCCGGACCCGGTGGCTTAGAACTCACGCTGGGCGCGTGTGCGTGTGTGCCCAAGATCCTGAGACGAGAATGGAGGAGAAGGGATTGCGGTGTGGCCATCCCCTCTGGGGGTGATTTCTCGCTTTCTATCTCTCTGTCTGTCTCTGTCTGGTGAGCGCACGCGCCCTATAGCGAAAACCTCTCAAAAAAAAAAAAAGTTTGAGATAGTGAATAAGCAGCAAGGCAGTTAGGGAGTCTGAGGGAATGGCTAGTGAGGTAGCATGAGAACAGGAATTTTCGAGTCACAGAAGCTAAGGAAAGAGGAGGGTGTGTTGGGAAGGGAGAAAGATTAAGGTGAACATAGAAAAATATCCATTCAATTTGACCCTGTGGTGATTCTTGATAATTTTGATAAGCAGTTCTTGCAAGTGGTAGGGGGTTATAGCCAGATTGGAGAAAAATGAGTGAATCGTAGGTTGATATAATCACAATTCATGCTGTCCAAGACTACTACCCCTTGACTCTCAGCTATACCACTTTGGCTTATGGAAACTCAGTGCTACCCTACAGCTGTCCTCAGTACCTTGCAAATTCCGAGTATAAGACTGCTTGCATCACCACCTAATGCTGAAGGTGTTATTATCCTGAAACTTGGATAAAATCAGTCTAAAAGAACACTGGATGAACCAGCCACATTGTGTGTTGATAAACGGAGCTGAATGCAGGTGGCTGACTATGTGGTTTGAATCTTAGACCCAGTGGTTTGAAAAACATGCTGGGTGCATGTGTGTCCAAAATCCCAAGGTAAGAATGGACAAGGTTAGAATGTGGTCACCTCCACCCAGGCGTACTTTCTCACTCCCTCACCGTCCATCTCAGGCGAGCATATATGCCCTATAACAAATTTAAAAATAAATAAATGTAAAAACACTTGAGAGTCTTCTTATTGGAAGATATATCTAAGCTTAAAGTAGAATAAATAGAAGCTATAGAAGATACCGGGCTTGAATTAGGTTTCAAATTTCTGTAGTAGATGTAGAAAAGTTAATCTATCCATATAAAATTATAGAGTACACTTCAGGAAAAAAAGTATGGAATTGGATTATTCATTTGGCAACATTGGATAATACCTGGTATCTGAAATTTCATGTAACATTGTTACAGTGTTTATTAGAGTTACAAGTAAGTAATTGCTTTTGGAAACTATAATAAAACAAAAGTAATTATAAATGAGATTGGGAGATAGCATATAGTTTGGTTATGAGAGGATTGGTAGAGAAAGGGGTATAACTGGTGAGTGTAGAATCCAAAAGTTGTTCTTTATAGATGAAGATAGGAGGGAACCAGCAGTTAGCGTAATGGCTATGTCGCTGGACTCCCATGTAGTCGACCGTGGTTCGCGTCCCGGACCCGGTGGTTTAAAACTCACGCCGGGCGCGTGTGTGTGTGCCCAAGATCCCGAGAGGAGAATGGAGAAGGGATTGCGGTGTGACCATCCCCCCGGGGGGTGATTTCTCACTTTCTGTCTCTAATGTCTCTCTTTGTCTGTCTGGCAAACGCATGCGCCCTATGGTGAAAATCTCTCCAAAAAAAAAAGTTAAAAAAGAAAAAAAAGATAGGAAAGCATGTTTTCTATGCTGATGAAAGTATTAAAGTAATAAGGAGAGGGCCAGTAAGTGGCATGGTGATTAAGGCACTGGATCCCACATGGCTGACTCGGTGGATGGTCTCTTGGACCCAGCAACTTGAAAAACACATCAGGTATGTGCGTGAACCTGTCCAAAATCCTGAGAGGAGAAGGGATTGAGGCATGACTATCTCACTGCGGAGGTGATTTCTTATTTTCCCTCTCAGTCTCTGGCAAGAACAAGCACCTTGTGGCAAAAATCTTAAAAAAAAAAAAAAAAAAAAAAGAAAAGAAAAGTGCTAAGGAAATGTATGTGAATAGTTGAGACTGTAACACCTCATTAGAAAAGTCTTTCCTGTTTAAATATTAATTTTTAAAACTAAGAAGATCATCTTGTCGTGGGTCCCGAACTGCTAGAAAAAGAGGAAAAATGTATTCAGTAGTCATTCAATGTGGTGGGTTTGTTTTATAGCTCTAAAATTTTTGGTCTGTTTCTGTAGGTTTTTGATCTTCTACAATGGGTGAACCACAGCAAGTGAGTGCACTTCCACCACCTCCAATGCAGTACATCAAAGAATATACAGATGAAAATATTCAGGAAGGTTTAGCCCCCAAGCCGCCCCCTCCAATAAAAGACAGTTACATGATGTTTGGCAACCAGTTCCAATGTGATGATCTTATTATCCGTCCTTTGGAAAGCCAGGGCATTGAACGGCTTCATCCTATGCAGTTTGATCACAAGAAAGAACTGAGAAAACTCAATATGTCCATCCTTATTAATTTTTTAGACCTTTTAGATATATTGATAAGAAGCCCTGGGAGTATAAAACGAGAAGAGAAATTAGAAGATCTTAAGCTGCTTTTTGTACATGTGCATCATCTTATAAATGAATACCGACCCCATCAAGCAAGAGAGACCTTGAGAGTTATGATGGAGGTCCAGAAACGTCAGCGACTTGAAACAGCTGAGAGGTTTCAGAAACACCTGGAAAGAGTAATCGAGATGATTCAAAATTGTTTGGCTTCTTTGCCTGATGATTTGCCTCATTCTGAAGCAGGGTTGAGAGTGAAAACTGAACCAATGGATGCTGATGATAGTAACAATTGCACAGGACAGAATGAACAACAAAGAGAAAATTCAGGTCATAGGAGAGACCAGATTATAGAAAAAGATGCTGCCTTGTGTGTCCTAATTGATGAAATGAATGAAAGACCATGAACAATTTTTCTTTTCCTTTTGGTAACTAGCTTCATATGTTAGTTTATTTTCGTTTGGACAGTCTGAAAAGAGATATAATTAAAAATGTAAGCAGATTTTATCTTGACTCTAATTTTTTCAATTCCGAAGTATTTTAGTTAGCAATGTCACTGTATAAAAAATAGAGGCTAATGAATACTGTTACAGTAAGAATAATCACTTTAAAAAGTAAAGTGGGCCAATCCTGTAGTATAGCGCAGCACTTAAGTGCTGTACATAGGGAGCCAGATCCCACGTGGCTAACTGGTTCAAATCCTACCCCCAGTGGTTTGAAAAAAAAAAAATGCTAGGTACATACGTGCACATGCTTAAAATTCTGATGGGATAGAGAAGTAGAAGGAAAGCAACTGCTATGATCATCCTTCATTCGGGGGTGCTTCTCTCCACCCTTCCCCCATTGAGCACACACTCTCTCTGGAAATAAAATAAATGTGTTTACAGGTGTGTGGAGCATTCCTGTTTTTAGACTTCCAGTAAAACTTTCAAGGTATCTTTGGTAATAGCAATTATCCTTGAAAATTAGATTTGTCATTTGAGAGTGATAAATAAACGATACCAAGTTGTATAAAGTGAAATTAAATTTTTGCTTAGTTGTCAAAACAGTATAACATGTTAGAAGAGCTCAGTAGAGTTATAAACCAGGAACTTTATTTTTCCTCATGACTGCTCCAGTAAACCCACTGTCTTAGCTTTTTGTCCCTATCTTGGATTTCCTCTTGCAGGGGACTCACGTAAGATATCTCCCCTGCCCCCATCACTCAGGTAATAAATCCTTTAGTCACTTTTAGTTTTCTATATTAGTAAGATGTCTATGTGGTTACACATTTTTTTTTTAAACCTAAGTTCAGACTTAGGCTAGAAGCCTGTGTCGTCCCCTAATAGATGGAGAGACTAAAAAATGTTCAGCATTGAGCATTACAGTGCGTAATGTGCTTGCATAGTGACTTACAGACAAAGTAAGGGAAAGCAGGCATTTTTAAAAGAAAAAAAGGGATTACATAAATTGGGAACAGTTAATCCTGGGCTACTAGATTGCATCAATCCATGGTTGGATGCAGTATTTTTTGTGTAAGTTTGAAATGGCTTATGCAAGGTACTAGGAGAGTCCTTGTGACAGTTTTTTTTTGTATCTGGCTCATGTCCATGAGAATCCTTCATGGCTTTCCCTGGCTCTATTTAGTCAGGATCACAAGTTGACACAAATGACTCCATTTGTTTTAACAACTTTGATACCTATAATGAGAAAGAAGTTTGGTGACAGAGACTGTTAGATACCTTCTAAGGATTCTTCCTTCTCTGAGATAATGTTGCTGAGATCCGGCTGTGCAGCCAGGGACTACATTTTTCCTGCTGTGCCACTGTGACTAAGTTCTGGGCACTGGAATGTGAGTCTAGGAATCCAGGCCTGACCCATAAATTCTTGCACATTATCTTTTTTATCTGATGGTTGGATGATGTCACTCAGGATAACTTTGGAAGTTACTTAAAGATGGCAAAGTGCTTATGGAAGTAGTATACTGAACTGTAGTACTGGAAGTTAATGGGTTTGGATTCCCGTTGACCTAAAAACATGCTGAACAAATATACAAGTGCCAAGATTGGTGAACTGGAGGGATGGGGGAGGGGGTCTCAGCATGGTGGGATTCTGTTGAAAGTCCTTTGCATTTGTATGTATGTACTCTTATGAATAAAACAAATGAATAAAAGATGGCTAAGTTGTAGTCAGTTTGAGTTTTCAAATGACTGTGAAGACTAGGTCCTTTCATTAACTCCATTACTCTACCCAGCTAATTTGGTTTTACGTGAGCAAGAAATATACTGGTTTTGCATAGAGATTTGATTTTTTTCTTCCCCTTTCCACTCTTCACCCATCAGAGTCTTGGTGGAGAGTTGGTCTTGTTTATGAGGATTTCTGCCTGACAGTCTCATAATGTAGGCCAGCAGTTTCCAAAGTGGCCCTAGATAGCATTTAGCTTCATTTGGGGACTTGTTACTCTCTACCCCAGACCTTCTGAACCAGAAACTGGTGGTAGGGCCCAGCAGCTGTGTTTTAATATGCCTTCCATGTGTTTTTTGCATGCTCAAGATTAAAAATCATGGCTAGTGGTAATGCATTTTCTGAGATCTCCTCTTGATTCCACCCTCAGTCCTTGGTTTCTAGCATAGGGATTTGCTCCTTCAAGATCCCGTTGGCCCTGGAACTGGCAAAGTTCAGTGTAAAAGGATTACAGGCAATTTCTATGTGAAACATCATTTGTCTTTACCCATACTGGGAGTGTAGACTGTTTCCAAGTAGACGCCTCTTTAGACACCTGGCTAGTTGGCCAGTCTTAGCTTTCATCCCCACACCCTCCCCCCCCCGTTTGGTAGAAATCTTTGGGCTCCTACTAGAAAGGACACAGTCCAAGCTCTGAAACTGAAATCAAAGGGTGAAATGTACCCCCCCCCCCCAACTCCTCAGGAGAGATCAAGATGGAAATTTACATCCTTGAGGAGGGAGTTGACTGAGATGCAAAACAAGTTTTTGGCTCATTCGAAAGTCCTTACATGTAAGAAACAGTGAAACATGTAAGACTTAAGTCATAACAGTTATCTGTATGAATTTGTATGTGGGAGTGGTGTAGGGTTGAGGGATTAAAATGCTATGTGGATCCTTTAATTTAGACCTCTGGAGGATCTGATCTTGCAGGTGTATGTGTGTGGGACCTGATGTAAACTTAAATGGCTCTCTTCAGTTCTAATATGAATTCTTGCTATTAACAATGGGATGAAGACGCATTAGTAGTCTGTTAGTCATAAAGTCTTTCAATCTTGTAATGCTTAAGATACATTTCTATATACCTACTTATATATTCCTCAAAGATTGGAGAAAAATCTAAGTAGCTCTTGAAATGACCAATACCCTGACCTAAGACTACAGAGATTCTGATTTTGCTTTTATGGATTGGGGCCTTAGCATTGGCTTTAAGAAATCTGCAGATGGTTCTGTTGTGCACTGGTTAGAGTATTGCATTAATCAGTGCTCTATTACTGGTGACCAAAATTCAACTTGAACTAGTTTAAGCAAAAATATGAATTTGTTCAATTATTTGGGGGGTATGTTACATGATTGAAAGATAAGTTGAACATCCCAACAATGATGAGGAAGGACAGAAAAGGTCTGAATGGAGTTTGAGTTCCCCTTGAGACTCTCTCTATTAGCTGTATTCTCATTACAGGATAATTTCTTAATAATGTAGACAGAGAACATGGCTGCTAACACTTCTCAAGTGTTAAGTATTTCTGTCTATCATTGGAAGTTGCTTCTAAAATACACACTTAAAAAAATGTGGGAAGGGAGGAGTCTAACCATTTAGGTATGAAGAATTAGATTTTGCATACCTGATTCTGATAGGGCCAATCAGCTGGAACCTGGATCCTGTAAGAATTTGACAATTTGACAGTCCCTACTGTGTTCATGTATGAAAGAGGCAGTCCTCTCAGAGGAAGGAAGGGGTGCTGACAGTATTGTAGATAGCCACTACAGTTTAAGCACATGTAAAAAAACCTTTTTATATAAACAGCAAAATGAAACATTGTAGGGCCAGACAGGCAGTATGGTGGTTAATGCAGCTAGATTCCACATGGCCGACTTTGTGATTCGATTCCTGGACCCAGCAGCTTGAAAACCACTGAGCATGTGTGCATGCATGCCCAAAATCCTGAGGAAAATGGAGGAGGAGGGATTATGATGTGGCCATCCTCTCTGGTGTGTGCTTTCTCACCTTCCTTTTATCTGTCTCCAGTGAACACGCCCTATAGCAAATTGGAGGAAAAAAAAAAATCCAGACTACATATTCTCCTGGCCCCAGAGGCTTGAAAAATACATTGTGTTTGGGGCTGGCAAGTGACGTGGTGGTTAAGGGCGCTGGACTCCCACATGGCCGACCATGGTTCAAGTCTCGGACCTGGTGGCTTGCTTTCTCACTTCCTCTCTCTCTCTCTCTCTGTGTCTCTCTGATCAAACTGGAAAATAATAATAATAAATAAAGTTAAATAAAATAATTCTTTAAAAAAAAAAATACATTGTGTTTGTGTGTGTGTGCATGCATACAAAAATGTGTTCCCAGAATCTTGATGGGATGGAGAAATGAAAAGAGGATTATGGTACAACTGTGCTCTATTGGGAAGTTCTTTCTATTTCTCTGTTTCATTGGTAAGCACATGCACCCTCTGGCAATTTAAAAAAAAAAAAAAGTCAAATGAGTTAATTTTTAAAGGTGCTAAGTTTGTGTTTTAATCACTTAGCCATTAAAGCACCCTTAGAAAAACCTTGCTTCCAATTATGTGCCTATTGCCTAATCAAAACAACTTGTCCACATTTTCTTTTTTCAAGATATATTTAGATATTTGCCTTTATTAAGGGCTTTTGAAGGTAACTTTAAACATGTTATATGCTGTACTTTAGAAAAAGGCCTGGGCTGGGCACTAAGGTTGCTGGAAACAGCAAGTGCAAATGCCTCAAGAGGAAATAAAAAGTTGGCATAATTTGGGTGAGAAAGGCTATTAAGGCTGCAATGTAGTAAGGGAAGAGGTTGAAGCTTGAGAAGGAGACAGGGCAAATACAGAATTTAGAATGCTAAGGACTATCACTTTTTATCCTAAATATGGTGGAAAATAAATATAGCATATTGCCAAAACTGTTTTATTCGCTTTACATTTTATACTCACATCAGTCCAATAAAATTTGGTATTATTTTTTATTTTTGTAAGTTTTGCCATAGGGCGTATGCACTCAGAGAGGAGAGAGAGAAAAAGAAAGTGAGAAATCACCCCCCAGGTTGATGACCATGCTTCAACCCCTTCTCCATTCTCCTCTTGAAATTTTGGGCATGCACACACATATGCCCAGTGTGATTTTTCAAGCCACCAAGTCCAGTACTTGAACCATGGTCAGCTATGTGGGAATCCATCTGCCTTAGCCACCACCCCACCTGCTGGCCCCAAAATCAGTATTATTTTTACATCTGTACTACAGATGAGTAAGTGGAGGCTCAGAGAAGTTAGGTAACTCACCCAAGATCTCTTAATTAGTGATGTAGAACCGAAACTAGGTTTTCTAGTTTCAAAGTCTAAGCACTCAGACTCCATATTTCATTATCTTTCTAATTCATCAGGCTATTCATAAGACATATAAGTAAAAACGTAGTGAAGTCAAGAGAGGAATCGTAATTTCACTCTAACACTCTTGCTTATAGACACCATATGACACCACCCTGGAGGAGGAACAAATCTATCAATGAAGGTTTTGAGTTTACTTTGAACATAATAAGGCATTTGTATTTGACTTCTATGAGTCTCCAGAGGCAATGCTATGCTTCTAACTTTAATTTTCCTAAAAACCTTTCTTAGTAGGTTTTATCCCCATAATATTGGTAATGAAAACTGGGGATTCGAGTTTGCAGTTTCCTCAGATTGGAATTTATATTAGGAATCAACAAGTCTTCCTGTTGGTAAATGTTTTAGGCATTGAGACCATTTGGTCTCTGTCGCAACTACTCATCTACTATGACTGAAAAGCAGCTATAGACAATATATAAACAAGAACACTCTGTTCCATACAACTTTATATGTGCACACTGAAATTTGAATTGCAATAATTTTTAATACACTTTTTATTATGCTTTTTCATTTTTTTCAATCATTTGAATATGCAAAATCATCCTTGACTATGGGCATACAAAATCAGACAGCAGAGGGCCAGCAGTGGCATAGTAGTAAAGGTGCTGGATCCCCCTTGGCTGACTGTGGTTGAAGTTCTGGACCTAGACCTGATGGCTCAAAAAACACACTGGGCACGTCTGTGTAGGTGCCCAAATTTCTGAGAAGAGAATAGAGAAGAAGGGATGCTGTGTGGCCATCCTCTCTGGGGGTGCTTTCTCTCTTTTCCTTTCTCTGTCTGTCTCTGGTGATTGCACTCATGCTATAGCACATTAAAAACAAGAACAACAAAAATCAGAGAGCAGACTGGATTTGGCTGGTAGGCCGTCATTTTGTTGGTTGGATTTTAAACTTTGGAGTGTTTTCACAAAGCTACTATTAAAACAAAACAAACAAAAACCAAAAAACAACCCCACAGAAATAAGAAGTACAGAAGCTTCTTCATAGGATTGTCCTAAGGGTCAAATGAAAGAATGGCTACAAAGCACTTATACCATTTCCTAATATTTGGTAAGCTATCAAGTCTTTTGTCTTTTGCATTTTAGGATGAAAGATTTAGGGTTAGCTTGTGTGGTGGTGGTTAGGGTGATTGGATCCCATGTGGCTGATTGAGTAGTTGGAGTCCTGGACCATACATCTTGAAGAATGTACCAGACACATATGTATGCGTGCCCAAGATCCTGAGAGGAGAATAAAGGTGAAGAGATTTGGGGCATAATCATGACTTCTCACATTCTCTCTGTTCGTCCCCAGGCTAGAGCATGCAAAAAACTTAACAACAACAAAAAAATTTTTAAGAATTGGTTTCTTTTGTTTTCCCCCCTTTGGATGTTTATTTATTTATTTCTTCTTTAAATTTACTGATTTAATTATTCATGTATATCCATTTTACAAAACTAGGATTTTAGATTTTTTTCTTCTGAAATATTTTTTAAAATTAATTAATTTACATTCATTCCCTGAGCATTGTCATAGCATACAAAATATGATTTCCCAGGACCAGCAGTTGGCGTAATGGCTATGTCGCTGGACTCCCATGTAGTCAACTGTGGTTCAAGTCCTGGACCCGGTGGCTTAAACTCACACTGGGCATGTGTGGGTGTGTGCCCAAGATCCCTAGAGGAAGGAAAATAGAGGAGAAGGGATTGTGGCGTGGCCATCTAACTTCTTACTTTCCATCTCTCTGTCTCTCTCTGTTTTTCTGGTGAGCGCATGTGCCCTATAACCAAGAGCTCACCAAAAAAAAAAAAAAAAAGTAATTTCCCATCCAGAATATACTGCATAGTGGCTTCATCATATATGTTATTGTCAATAATTTTCCATTTCTAGTTTCATATGTATGTATATCTATATATTTTACCCCTATTTCTCACCCTCTGCCATTTCCCATCCTCCTCCCACACTATCTCAGGTGTCTACAGCTGTTTTCCATTCCTCCCCCCCACACACATTTTATTGACTCACAAAATTTCTAAAATAATCTAACTACTTTCAGTAGCAAGTTCAGCTGGTATATATGTATCTGTGAGTGCATGTCTGATTTTAGGTGTGAAACTCTGAGTAGAATGAATATACTCTAAGGTAGCACCAGGCTGATGCTATATAGCTTACTACAGTCATTAAATAGATATTTTTAAATATATTTTTTAATGTCAAGAAAAACAGTTTTAGCTTTAATAAATCAAAGACATAAAAGGAAATTTGCTTAAAACTTAAAGCCAGGAAACAGGTTAGGATTCTGTTCAGATAGTAGGTACATGAATCTATTGGCAGCTCAAGACAGGATAAAAATCCTTAAAGCCAGAAAACAAAACCTAGAAGAAAATCAGCAATGTTTTAGTCAAAAGTCATAAAATTCTATTTCACCAGTTTAGTATCATGTACTTTATCTTCTGTTGTGTTTCGATCTACCCAATTAAATTCTGGGATATAATATTCAACTCCAGACTTGTCCTTGTAATTAAGTAGGCCATTTTCTTAGTTTTTTTTTTTTTTTTTTGAGAGTTTTTTTTTTTTTTTTTTTTTTTTTTTTTTTTGCTATAGGTCACGTGCGCTCGCCAGACAGACAGAGAGAGACAGAGAGACAGAAAGCGAGAAATCACCCCCCAGGGGGGATGGCCATGCCGCAATCCCTTCTCCTCTGTTCTCCTCTTGGGATCTTGGGCACGCATGCACACGCGCCCGGCGTGAGTTTTTTAAGCCACCGGGTCCAGGACTTGAACCGCGGTCGACTACGTGGGAGTCCAGCGACATAGCCATTACGCTAACTGCTGGTCCCCATTTTCTTAGTTTTTGAACTCTTATTTCTGTGTGTCTGTATTTAATTTTCCTAGTATAGCACTCCCTTGAAAACTTCTTGGAGATCTATCTGGTCTGGTGTTGGTAAATTCTTTTAGGTTTTGTGTATCTGAGAATGTTCTTGTCTTTTCTTCCCCTATGAAGGATAATCTTGCCGGGTACAGTATTATTGGTTGAAATAGCTTTTCTCTTAACACTTTGAATATATTTCCCCATTCTTTCCTCGCTCGCATTGTTTCCAGTGCGAAGTCCACTGTTAGCCTGATGGGATATCCTTTGTAGGTAACTTGCCGTTTCTCTCTTGCCAGTCTTAGTATCTTGTTTTTGTCTGCGATTTTGGTCAATGTGGCTATAATGTGTATCGGAGAAGATCTTCTTGGATTGATTCTATTTGGGGTCCTTTGTATTTCTTGGATCTGGATCTTTGAATACCTCTCTAGGTTTGAAAAGTTTTCTTGCAGCATTTCATGGACTAGATTATCAATGCCCTTATGAGTCTCTTTGACTTCTAGGGTACCAGTTATCCGGATGTTTGGACATTTGATGGTATCTAGTATTTCTCGTATATTATTCTCATTTTTTTAAGGCTATTTTCTCAGTCTTTGTGGTGGATTTTTCTAGGCCAGCAATTCTGTTTTCTATATCTGAGATTTGATTTTCTGTATGATCTAGTCTGCTTTTAATACTTTCAAGGGAGGTTTTGACTTCCTGTATTATAGCCATCATCTCTAACAGGTCCATTTGATTCTTTTTTTATAGTGTTGTATTTCCTCTTTTAGATCTTGCAGGAATTTCCTCACCTCCTGGAACTCTTGAGCTCCTTTCTTCTGCCTCTTCTGCAATTCATTGTCTCTCTTCTCTTTCATCTCTGTTAGCTTTGTCAATATGAATATTCTTTTTTTTTTTTTTGGAGAGGTTTTTGCTATAGGGTGCGTGCGCTCGCCAGACAGACAGAGAGAGACAGAGAGACAGAAAGCAGGAAATCACCCCCCAGGGGGGATGGCCACGCCGCAATCCCTTCTCCTCCATTCTCCTCTCGGGAACTTGGGCACGCACGCACACGCGCCCGGCGTGAGTTTAAGCCACCGGGTCCGGGACTCGAACCGCGGTCGACTACGTGGGAATCCAGTGACATAGCCATTACGCCAACTGCTGGTCCCTCAATGTGAATATTCTAAATTCCTTTATTAGACATTTCCATGAGTTTCATTGTACTATCTGAGGATGAAGAGGAGTTATTATTTTCCCTTGGAGGAGATAAATTTTCTTGCTTTCCCATATTTCTTGTGACCTGCAGTGATTTCTAGTCATCTGATCGATGGTGCATTTCTTCCTAATTCTTGAAATTCAATCTGAGCATTCAGAGGCATGCAGAAGGAGGTGAGCTGCAATCTCTCTTCTGTTCTGTTTTCATTCTTTGTGCATCAGATTCAGTGGGAAGATGAATATTCTGACCCTAATCATATTCAGATACTTGTAAGCTGTTCACTGGGCTTGTCTAGACAGTGTGTAGAGGCCACTAGAAATGAATCTGGAGTAAGAAGTCTTAGCAGAAAATCTTCATTTTTAGTCAAGGAAATCAGTACTTCAGAGCTGAAGTTCAGTATCCATTTCAGGTCAAGAATTGGTTTCTAGGGAACCAGCAGTTAGCGTAATGGCTATGTCGCTGGACTCCCATGTAGTCGACCGCGGTTCGTGTCCCGGACTCGGTGGCTTAAAACTCACGCCGGGGCGTGTGCGTGCGTGCCCAAGATCCTGAGAGGAGAATGGAGGAGAAGGGATTGCGGCGAGACCATCCCCCCTGGGGGGGGTGATTTCTCGCTTTCTGTCTCTATGTCTCTCTCTGTCTGTCTGGCGAGCGCACGCGCCCTATAGCGAAAATCTCTCCAAAAAAAAAAAAAGAAAAAAGAAAAAAAATAAAAAAGAATTGGTTTCTAATTGCAATGCAATGAAGCTTCCAGTAAGTGTCACTGTTAACTCAAGTTTAAGAGGCTGCTGCCTATGGCAGAGGAGGGAACTAAAATGAAGAAACCCTGAAGGCACTACTTAGAATACTCTTATAATCCTGGGTAGTTGGTGTCAGAATTGAACTGATAAGCAGATGTATCTATTCAATCAGAGACTTGTCTGTTGAAAAACACCCCAGAATGCTAGAATTCAGACTCAACTATTTATTAGCTATGTAGTCTTAGTTTAGCATATTAACCTCCATGAAATTTAATTTCCTTATCTATGGTGTTTATATCATTAAGTAACTACCTCAAAATGTAGGTACTATATAATGTTGAGAATTAGGAAGACCTACCCTAATTCTCTCTGAAACCCATTTCTCCCCAAGCAATATACTCAGGTTTCAGGCTTTCTAGTCATCTGTGTAGAAGCATCTGATCTGCAAGGGTTGCGGGGATACCTGGGAGGCTTAAGTGATGCTTGAGCCTGGGGTTCTGAGTCACTGGTACTCTCAGGGGAATGTGATTAAAAAAATAAAAGGAGAAAGGCACACATAATGGTAGAAATTGGAAAGAAATTACTGTAGATATTATAGACAGTAAAGAGTAGTAAAATATTATGGATAATGTTAATTCCAATACCTTTGACAATTCTGACAAAGTGGGCAATTCCTGGATTACCAAAACTGGTTTAAGAATAAAAATCATGAATAGTTCTTTGACCAATTGAAAATGATGAGTTGGTAGTCAAAATCTTGTAAAGAAAACTTTAGGTTCAGATAGGCTTGCTGGCAACTCTGCCAAACATTGTCCAAAGCATTCACATGTGCAGATGGTAGTTAAGGCACTGGAACATGGAGTCCCGCTTGGTTGCAGTTTGAGTCCTAGACCTGATGGCTTGAAATGATGAGTGCATGTGTGTGTGTGTGTGCCCAAAATCCCAAGAGGAAAATGGAGGAGAAGGGATTGTAGCATAGCCATCCCCTCGGGGGGTGATTTCTCACTTTCTGTCTCTCTGTCTCTCCAGTGAGTGCATGCACCCTATGGTGAAAAATCTCTCTTTCAAAAAAAGGGATAACCTATGGGACCAGCAGATGGATAATGGTTATGTCACTGGACTCCCACTTAGTCAACTGGGGTTTGAGTCCCAAACCTGGTGGCATAAACATCATACAGGATGCGTGTGCATGCATGACCAAAATCTCAAGAGGAAAATGGAGAAGGGATTGTGGCATGGCCATCCCCTTTGGTGGAGTGATTTCTTACTTTCTGTCTGTCTCTCCAGCCAGCGCACATGTCCTGTGGCAAAAATCTCTCTCTAAAAAAAAAAAAGAATAAATAAAATATTAGCAATTTGAACCCAACAATATATAAAAATAAAAGGTAATGTTTTATGATCAATTTGTATTTATCTCAAGAGTGTACAATAGAAAATTCATTAATCTATCACAATATAGATAAAAAAAAATCACTTGACCATCTCAATAGATAAGCAAAAGGCATTTATAAAATTAGGCATCTATTTATAAAAAAAAAAAAGCAAACCTCTTAGAATATTGGGAATATAATTTTCTTACTATAGTAAATAGTAACTCCATAAAACCTATAGCATATATAGATTTCAAGGTGGAGAGTTTTCTTCTAGAGCTGGAATAAAATAAGGATGTCTGCTATCAAAACTTTTGTTAAATATGTACTAGATTTTCTAAGTAGTATGGGAAAAAAAATTGTACCAAAAAGGAAGAAACTTGAACTAGCCCTGAATGCTGTGATTAAGGGGGCTGGATCCCACATGGCTGACCATGGTTTGATAAACATGCCAAGTATATGTGCGCATGTGCCAAAAATCCTGCCAGGAAGGAAGAATGGAGGAAAATGATTGTGGCATGACCATGCTCCATGGGGTTGTGCTCTTTCTGTCTTGCACACACATGCCCCTCTGGCTGTAAGTACAAACACACAAAATTAAATTGTCATTATTGACAGATTATCAACAAAGAAAATTTACTATACTCTATAAATAATTTATTAAGGGGTTTACTGATTGTTTAGGAAAAAATACATTTCTTGCTTATTTAGAAAAACTGTTTAGGTAATTCATTTCAACGGCTAAAATACTAAAGTAATTTTAAAAGCTTATATTAATAACCCTTGTTCTCACACCTCTATCCACCCCATTTCTCCCACGTACTCTACAAGTGTCTATTTTCATAAGCCTCTTGTGTATACTCCCAATGTAAACACAAGAAAATGAAACATACATTCTTAGGGCCTCTTGTCAGACAACGTACTGTTGTTAACGGATGGGAACTTGTCGAGCTGCGTTGTGAAGTCCTTGGTTCTTTGGGTCCAGATTACTAAAATTAGAGATCTGTCCCTAGGCACAAAATGAAACTGTAACCACGAATGAAGTAGGTAGAAAAGAAGATGTAATAGGAAAGAAAGGAAAGTACACCCAAAAGACTCTTGGTAGGGCAGATTGCCAGATGGCAACCACGCTTGGTACTGGTTAACCGTTATTCTTATTACTAGAGGTCATGAATATTCATTGGTGGGAGGTCTGTTACACTACCTATGTCCTTCCTTTGAATTAATTGCACATGCCCAATCTGAGCCAGGGGGTTTGAATTAGATTGCCTAATTAGTTTATCGCCCTAGTGGGAATTAGGGCATTGACCTAGTGCGAATTAGGGTGTTGACCAAAATGCCCTTTCGCTTTTCTCTTAGGGCTGCCTGCTCATAACTAACTGCCTACCACACTGTGACATGAACACTTTTTACACCTTGCATTTTCTTTTTGCCCAGCCTCGGCAGTGCAAGTGGTAGAGTACTAAGCCAGAGAAACATGGGGGCCCAGGTTGAGTTCTTGGACCAACCTATAAAGGCAAGGTATGGGGGCCAACAGGTGGTGTAGTGGTTAAGGCACTGGATTCCCACATGGTCAACCCTGGTTTGAGTTCTGGACCCGGTGGCTTGAAATTCATGCCAGGCGCATGTGTGTGCATGCCTACAGTCCTGAGAGAAGAGTGGAGGAGAAGGGATTGAGCATGATCATCCCACCCGGGGGGTGATTTATCACTATCTCTCTGTCTCTCTGGGGAGCATGCATGCCCTATAGTAAAAATCTTTCTCTCTCTCTTTCAAAAAAACAGCAAGGTATGATGGCATGTGTTTGGTGGCATGATCCATATGTGTTTGGTGGCATGATCCTAGTGAGCTGGGAGGCTGGGGCAGATGAATCAGGACATGTCAATACCCTATTGACAATAACCAGGTCTGGGACCAGCTTGTGGCAAGATGGTTTTGCTACAAATGACAGAAAACCAATTCAAATTGGCTTACACTATTAGGTCATCAGAAAAGTCATGATGCATTTTAGTATTGAAAAAACACGTCTTGACTTTTCAAATGATTCAGTATTAAATGTATTGACTGACATTATTATAAAATCTAGGTTCAGGCAAAGTTTGATTCAATGGTTCCCGCCCAGGTCACTATGAACTTAGTTTGTGGCCGAAGTCAATACTTGGTTGTCTCCAGTGCTGGTTCCTGTCACAGATTCTACATGGGGTGTAGAAGTATGGCTGATGAGCCCTGCGTCTTAAAGACTCAAGACATCTTGGGGCTCTCCATTCCTCCTGTACCTGCAGTGGCTGTTTAGAATAATGGTCTCTTATCAACGCAGGTGGATGAATGAAGAGCTATGGGCAAACACACCCTTAGACCAGATGCAATCCCTTAAATTCCCTTTGAAAATCCCAAGCTTGCTTCAGGGCAGGGTGGAACAAGGAATACAGGGTTGAAGTGGTTCCTGCTTTGTAATATCCTTTCTGTCGAACATTTCTGCATAAGTTAAATGAATGTGAAAATATTCAGACACAGATTCTTTGATACCTAGACTTTAATGAATTAATAAATCATTAATATTTATTTTTAAAGAATTATTTTTAACTTTATTTATTTATTAATTTGATCAGAGGGACAGAGAGAGAGAGAGAGAGAGAGAAAGCAACCCACCCACCAGGTCTGGGACTCGAACAGTGGTTGGCCATGTGGGAGTCCAGTGTCCTTAACCACCATGTCACCTGCCAGCCCAATATTTATTTTATTTAAATAATTATTTATTTAATTTAATTATTATTATTATTGAATTTACCAGAGAGAGACAGGGAGAGAAGGAAAATGAGAAAGCAAATTGTCAGGTCCAGGACATAAATCATGATTGGCCATGTGGGGAGTCCAGCGTATTAACCACCATGCCACCCGAAGACCCCAAATCATTAATGTATTAATAAAGATGGTCTCAGAGGCAATTCTAGAGATGGATGGAAAACAGAATAGTAAAAAATAAAATAAAACAAAACATAGAAACCGAGAACTGACACTTAGAGTCTCACTTAAGATTTTGCTGCTGGTAATTATGACCCTGACCTCATGTTTAATTTACTGTATCCTACATTTGAAAATGAGCATTTTCAGGTTGTTGTTAGTTATGTGGGCAGACATATTAAGAACAAACAGTAATGGGGCCTGCTGGTGGCATGGTGGTTAATGGTGCTAGACTCTCAGATGGCCAACCATGGTTCAAGTCCCAGATCTGGCATCTTGCTTTCTCACTTTCCTTCTCCCTCTCACTCTGTTCTCTGGTCAAATTAAAATAAATAAATAAATAAAATAAAGTTAAAAATAAAATAATTCTTAAAAAAATAACATGCAGTAAATTCATAAGACAGTTTATTTAAAAAACTTTAAAATCTATTTTATTTATTATTATTTAATATGCTATAGGGCAAAACTTAAAAAGTGAGTGACAAGGAAATGCAGGGAGGCAAGGCTGAGAGAAAGCGGAAAGGTGTTCAGAAACCACTCAGTCTGAAAGCTCACTTCCCTTTTCTAAAGACGCTTTGGCTGTTATGGTATCTCTAATAGATAAAGACACTCTCCCAGGGCTGAGGCTGTTTGGTTCTGAGATGTTACTTCAGTAACAAATGCCATGGCTGGAATCAATGCTCTGACAATTTGTGCCTAAAGCCCCCTAAGCTGCAAGGAGGGGACACTTTAAAAATATATATATATTTAAAAATAATTATTTTTTATTTAACTTTATGTATTTGCTTATTTATTTGACCGGAGAGGGACAGAGTGAGAAAGAGAGAGAGAGAGAGAGAGAGAGAGAGAGAGAGAGAGAGAGAAAGCTGCCAGGTCTGAGACTTAAACCGTGGTCAGCCATGCGGGAGTCCAGCGACCCCTTAACCACCATGCCACCTTCCTGCCCCAGAGGGGACACTTTATATGCATGAGATGAAATAGATTATTGAGGTTTTCTCAATTTCACCCAGAGTAGGGTAAAAGTAGCATTGTAGAAAGGAACATGTATTTTTTATAAAAGAGATTTTTGTTATAGGGCATATGTGCTCACCAGAGAGACAGAGAGAAACAGAGAAACAGAAAGTGAGAAATCACCCCCCATGGAGAATGGCCATGCTGTAACCCCTTCTCCTCCATTCTCCTCTTGGGATTTTGGGCATGCGCACACGTGTGCCTGGTGTTTATTTCAAGCCTCTGGGTCTCTGGACTTCATAGGTCGCCATGTGGGAGTCCAGCATCGCAACCATTATGCCACCTGCTGGTCCAAGGAGTACATTATTTCTAAATTGAAGAGTTTGAGAGTTTGGGGTCAGCCAGTGGTGTGGTGGTCAAAGCTGGATCCCACATCACCTACTCCATGGTTTGAGACCTGGACTAGGTGGCTTAAAGAACACACTGAGTGTGTGTGTGTAACTAATTACCTAGTTTGGTGTTACTCTTACCCTTATGATTTTCCCAAAATTGTTCTGTGGACGTTTTCCTTTCACATGATGTTTATAAACATGTTTCTATTTTTATGGCGACATTAAATCTGTTGACTCTGACTTGGGACATACATTGATAGATTAAGGGATGCTGCAGCATATTAGTATTTTTAGAACTATACTGTTTAACAAGAAAATCTAAGCATCTGTGAGTAACTATCAGTATTATGGTAAACAATATCATTACAGTTTTCTCAATTTAACCTGTTACATTGTGTCTCTTGAGTAAATATTCCCATTTCTTAGCATTTATTTCCTGGGACCCCAGTCCCAATGGCAATTTTTGTGATCCTTGTCTAAAACAAATGACTTAAGTTTCCTCTTCTAAGCAAATAGGCTTATATATGACCTTATTTGTTATGATAGTTATAGATTACATTGGTTACAAAAGCTACAACCCCCAGTTAAACTTTAAAGTATAAGAAAGAGGATTATGGGGTCAGCAGATGGTATAATGGTTATGTTGTGGGACTCCCACATAGTCAGCCACGGTTTGAGCGACCCTGGTGGCTTAAAACTTATGCTGGGTGTGTGTGTATGCCCAAAATCCTGACAGGAGAATGGAGAAGGGGTTGCAGTATGGTCCCCCCAGGAGGGGTAATTTCTCACTTTCTGTCTTTCTCTGGTGAGTACATGTGCCCCCTATAGCAAAAATCTCTCTCTTAAAAAACAAGAAGAAAAAGAGAAAAGATTACCAAATTGATTCTTTTTTCCTGTTATATAGTAGGTGCTTCGTAAACACTGGCCACATGCTTGACTGATGGACTGACTTGACTGAATGAATGTGAGTGGAACATGTATACTTTGTGTTCCCTGATAATGAGCTGGGCTCCCACGGGTCCCTCTCAGGCATATTTCATCTGACATTTTAGAGGACTCTACTTGCCTTGATAACGCTTCTCATCCTCTAAAGTATTGCTTCCTCTTCGTTGACAAAACAGTATAAATATCAGAACGCTTACAGGATGTGTGTATTGCGGCATGACAGAGAACCAGGGTTTCCTTTAAAGAGACAGTAGACAATGTTGGTATAGGAATCGTAGTCAGACACCCTGGTGTGCTGGGCTGGCACTCCGTGAGAGTGGACACTGCTCATCTGATTACGGCACAGAGAGGCAGTTGGAGGAAGTACTCTGTTCAACAGGAGAGTGAAAACTGTACCTAAGCCCAGTCGTTCTTTGACTCTCCTTCTGAGAAACCCATGTGTTCACATCTTTTTGTTGACTGTGTCCTGCTGCTGTTGCTGCTGCTACTACTTTCAAGTAAGTCTGGGCATGGACATTTATAATTAGATAATGTGTGATACAAAATGAAAGAGATACATGACGGCCATTGTAATGTTATTTGTAATAGCAAAAGTTGGTGGACATTAGGCAGCAACCTGGATGTCCACCATCAGGGGAGTGGGTAAATCAATGTTATGTATATGATGAAAACAGTTAGGCTGATTAAATGAATTGGTATTGAATGTCTCCAAGTTATAACATTATTGAAAAAGCAAGAGGCAGAATAATGTATAGATTAGCTTTTGGTCTGTGTGCATTGCAAGAGAGTAGAAATATGTAGACACTTTTTAGTGTATAGGTTCTAAGAAGGGAAGCCAAGAAACAGGAAATCTAGGGGGAGAGAGAGTGTCATACTTTTTCTATACCTTTTATACTGTTTGAACGTTTATATATATGGAATTCCTTTTAAACTTCGAAACGATCCATGAGTGTTTTCAAAAATTCTCTACCTTACATTACATACAAGCTTCTAATTCAGCCAAGAGTTTTTATTCATTGGGTATCTGATACTTAAAAAAAAAAAAAATGTATGTTAGGATATGTTCCCTTTACTGATGAACAGACAACTAGCCCAGAGGGTGGGCCATTTTCCTGGTGGACGATGACTCATTTTCAGATGGTCTGTTTCCATCAGCCCTGTCCCCTGATGTTCACAGATCTGGTCCACAATTCTCTTTTAGGGTATGATTCTGAAATTGAGTTTTCTGGACCAGCTATGTCAGTTGCACCTGACAACTGTTAGAAATATAGGTTCTTGGGCACAATGGTAACGCAGCTGGACCCTCATGGGAGAGGTACAGGTTTTTTTTTTTTTTGGCTTTTTTTTTGAGAGTTTTTCACTATAGGGCGCATGCGCTTGCCAGACAGACAGAGAGAGACATAGAGACAGAAAGCGAGAAATCACCCCCCAGGGGGGATGGTCACACTGCAATCCCTTCTCCTCCATTCTCCTCTCAGGATCTTGGGCATGCACGCACACGTGCCTGGCGTGAGTTTTAAGCCACCGGGTCCGGGACGCGAACCGCGGTCGACTATGTGGGAGTCCAGCGACATAGCCATTACGCTAACTGCTGGTTCCCAGGTACAGGGTTTTCATCCTGGGACCACCCTGGACACTCTAGATTCACATATGCCCCGATCTAGGCTGAATGAGACTGAGGGTGGGTCACAGCATGAAGACTCTGTTGGGGGTATCTCTCTTCTCTCTCTCTCTCGTGAGATAAATAAATAAATAATAAAAGAAAACTTCTAAAGAAGAAAAAGAAATACAAGTGCTCACTCAGCTCCACCCAGACTAACTGGATCAGGAGCTCTAGCATTTGAGCCCCGCTCTTTATGATTTCACAAGGTTTTCTGCTGACACTGGTGCCCCTGTATTCTGAGAATCACTGTCATCGTGAATCATGCTCCCAACGGGACCAGAGCAATGGTTTCCTCTTTACACTATAATGCATTACTTGCAGTTTTTCTGAAACAGATTGATCTCCCTCATTGACTGAGTCTTGTTCTGTCTCTCTTTCTGCTCAGGGACTTTGGAAGGAGTATACATTGTGGAGGTGGGTCACAATGCCTATCTGCCCTGCAGCTACACTCTGCCCACCTCAGGGAATCCTGTGCCCGTGTGCTGGGGCAAGGGACCCTGTCCTGTGTTTGAATGTACTGTTACGGTGCTCAGGACTGATGAAGGAAAGGTGACTTCCCAGCTCTCCAACAGATATCAGCTAAAGGGAAATCTCTACAAAGGAGATGTGTCCCTGACCATACGGAGTGTGACTCTGGCAGACAGTGGGACCTACTGCTGCCGGGTCCAATTCCCAGGCCCAATGAATGATAAAAAAATAAACCTGGAGTTGGTAATCAAACCAGGTAAGTAGACCTTTGCATGCTGTTTTTATGCATAAATTTCACCTGTGGATCACAATATTGGGTCATCAGAAACATCATGACTTAGTTTTCTATGCAAAAATGTGTCATAACTTTTCCAATGACCCAATAAATATAATGATTATTCTCGTCTCTGACTTCCCTAGTTATATGCCTCAGGGTGAGCCCCCGGACCTAAAGTTTAAAGGCATCCCCAATGATACCCTGCTCCATTTAACCCTCCATCTGTTTTGAAACTCACAGAGGGGATCTGTAAAATGGGAAGAGAGTGCCTGACTTAGGGTTCAAGACTCTGACTGCTTATTAGAATCACTTGGCAAACTTTAAAAACATAACTAAAGATGCTTGGGTTCCACCCAGAAACCAGAGCAATCAGCACCTCTGGAGGTTGATTCTGAGCATTAGCTTTTTTTAAAAAAATAATTTTTAATTTATTATTATTATTATTATTATTATTATTATTTTAGTTCACTATAGGGCATGTGCACTCATGAGAAAGAGACAGACAGAGAGAGAGAAAGTGAGAAAGAAGCCACCAGGTCTGGGACTCGAACCATGGTAAGTCATATGGGAGTCCAGCATCCTTAACCACTATGCCACCTGCTGACCCTGTATTAACTTTTTATAAAGTCTTCCCCAGTTGAATCTATCCCAGGTGTAGCCAGGCTTATAAACCATTGGGTTATACATGTGTGTTGGTAGTTTCACATGCTTGTATGTTTCAAGAGATTTGTAGCCAGATGGGGCTGAGTTCAAGCCCAACTCTCTCTCTTACTATTTGAGTAAACTTGGACTAGTCATTTAAATTCTGTGACCTCCTCCTCTGTAAGATATGATAGTGAAACTGGCAGATGGTGTAGTGGTTACATCGCTGGACTCCCACATGATTGTTCATGGTTCAAGTCCCAGGCCCAGTGGCTTAAAAAACTCATGCTGAGGTCTTAGACCCTGCACCAGCCAGGACAGAAACCTGCTAGCCAACTCCAAGTTTGTCTTATTTTGGCCTCTGGCTTCAACTTCACCGTTATGAGATCACCCCCAGTGAGTGCTCCCTTCTGCCCCCAGACCCTACACCAGCCAGGTAGGATAGCTGCTTTGCTCCCTCTTGCTGTCCTCCTCTGCCCATTCTAACTTTTTTTTCTCTCTTTTTGAAAAACTCATGCTGGGTGCATGTGTGTGAGTGCCCAAGATCCTGGGAGCAGAATGGAGAAGGGATTGAGGTGTGGCTATCTCCCTGTGTGTGTGTTGGGGAGATGATTTCTCACTTTCTCTCTCACTATCTCTGCCTCTCTTCAGCAAGTGCACATGCCCTAAGGTAAAAACCTCTTCCAAAAAAAAAAAAAAAAAAAAAGAAAAAGGTACAATAGTAATACCTACTATACAAGCCACTGAAAGGATTTTACGAGATAATGTTTATGCAAAGCGTTTAGTATAGTCATTTGTGTGGCTGTTAGTTTTATTATTAACAATTAGATTGTAACAATGATGACAGCATCTCACCTCCATGAAACATTTGAAGTGTGTGATACACTCTCATTGAAGGTGTTCAGGTAGGTTTGGAAGCTGAGATATTTCTGTTCATTATTGTTTTTCATATTTTGATTCTTTAATTCTTTACTCTAAGAGAAGCTTCATTTTTTATGTTGGTTTCTGACATTAGCTGAAGTTACCACTGCTCCGACTCTACAGGGGGACTTGACTACAGCCTTGTCAAGGATGCTAACCACCGAGGAAAATGGCACAGGTAATTATTCTCAGGACACAGAAGGAAGCCTTTAGCCAGTTTCTGAGTTTAGAAGATTTTAAATGTGGGGAAAAGATGAGCAAACAGTTTAAGAGTGGAGGCATGGGAGCCAGCTGGTGGCCTGGTGATTTCTGGATCCCACACAGCCAATTGTGCATTTTAAGTCCTGAACCCGTTGACTTGAAAAACATGCCAGGTGTTTATGCACTCAAAATCCTAAGAAGAGAATGGAGGAGAAAGGATGACAGCATGGCTGTCTCTCCTGGGGGTTGATTTCTCTTTCTGTCTCTCTCTTTTTGTTTTTGTCTGTCTCCTGCAAGTGTGTATGCCCTATAGCAAAAATTGAAAAAAAAAAAAAAGGTGGAGATATAAATGTTTTGCATACCTAACATAGTGCTTGAGGTGAGGAAGATAGTGGAAATGATATGCATTGGGAAAAAAAAAATCATCCTAGGTTAGGATTCTGGGTTGGCCACTAACTAGTCGAGTGACCATGGACAAGGCCTTTCACTTCTAGATTTCAGCTTCCTCTTCCCTCCAAGGAGTTGGTTCAGAGACTTTGGATTTTATGACTCAGTAAAATTCCCCACTCCAACAAGAATTTTGCTTTTGCCAAGTAGGGTAAAGTAAATCTATTATTGCCACTATTGCATTAAAAAAGACACTCTGAGATTTTATTTTACTTAAGTTTTAACTTGTAAAAAAACTTTAGTAGAAAACCTTAGTCTTTCATTTTACTTAAATATGAAATAAATTTAATGTAATGAAAAATGCATTACATTGTCCTTGTTATTTTTTATTTACTCCAAGACTGGTGATATTTTGTCATAAATTGGCCCCAATTCATGTTTGTGGACAGATAGATTAGATTATGTGATTTCTGTGGAAGTCTATCAGCTTCCTTGGATTCCAATATCAGGAAAAGTAGAGAACATTTTCAGGTAATTCAGCCAGGAATTTGCAGGCTGTTCTGGAAAAGAAGGCAGGGCAGAAGGAGTAGCCCTCAGGTCATACCCATCAAAGAGCTTAATCTTAGATTATTTCCTATCAGAGTCCTGATCTCTTCTAAATTCTCTCAAGCTCATATTTCTGTAAAATGAGGTTAATAACAGGTAAGCCCTACCTCACAAGGTCATATATCTTATAAATCACAATTTATAAAATTTAAATTAAAAAGTGTGTCTAAAATGCTTAGTCCAGTGTCTGATTATAGTATGCACTGAATACATGTTGGCTACTATCATTAACATGGTCGGTAAAAGCAGGAGGCAGAATGAGACTGTAGTTAAATACTTCAGTGTCAGATAGAATTGATTCTAATTTCAGTTCTTTTTGCTAGCTCTGGGACCTCAGTAAGGTGATTCGAACTCTCTGAAGTTCTGTTTCCTCATCGCTACAGTGAGGATAATTATAGTGCCTATTTCATGAGGTTGCTGTAAAGTTTAAACATGGTAATGTCTGTAAAGTGCTCAGTGTAGTTCCCAGCCCATAGAAAGCACTACAATTTAGCTATTATTATATTATTAATTTTAGCTCTGAAAGTTCAATCTTTAGTTGTCCTCTAGTGATTGGTAGCCAAGATCCCTTAGGCAGTTGGTGAAGAAACTAATAATTAGGAGAACAAATGATCATCCACATTGTGAGCTAATCAAGTCTACCAGGTACTTATGGTATGTCATTTAAACTATAGAACCTAAAACTAGAGACCTAGAAGGGACTTCTGGGATCATTTGTGTCACTCTCCTGTCCTGGGCTCCAGGGCACTTTGTATCATCTGGAGTGGCCATTTACTCTGTGCCCGTACATGCAGGCATCCAGGGGACAGAGAGTTCATTTTCTCACAAGTAACCTAAACCATAAACAGAAATCTCTTTCCCTTTAGTTTTTACTTGTTAGTTTCTTCTCTGTAGAGCAACAAAAATGGGACCATCTCAAGCATCAGGAAATAGAGGCAAGTGCCTAGAATTTCTGAGCTTTCCAATGACCTGATGGCAAAAATATTTAATCAAAACAAAACAAAAAGGGAATGGCTCCAAAATAGGACAATAAAGTAAGAAATTGAAATTGATTAATATTTCATGATTCATGGAGAATATGTAATACCATATAAGCTAATTGTGGACAAATCAATTCTTAAGTTTTAGCTCCTTCTGTTGTTAATAACAGAAATTCCTATGTATGGGAATTTAAGAGGATAAAGGTTTATTCCAGTTGCAGTTTGGAGGTCCAAAATCTAGAGGCCACTTCTGTTGAGAGTTTTCTGGCTGAGGGGGTCACATGGCAAGAAAGAGTAGAGCAATTCTAACTTTTTTCTCCTCTCCTTATAAACCTACCAAGACTCATCATGGGGGCCCCTCCCTGATGTCTAATCTTTTCCAAAACTCCTACCTTTCAATACCACAATTAGATTATGTCTCCTTTTAATATAATACCTTTGTAATAGCTTGCCATTTAACACATGAATTGAGGAGCACATTTAAACTAGAGCACTTATGTAGTTATATATACTTTTTGTTTAATGTGGGATGTTATTATATTTCATATTTTGGTGTAAAATATAACGTCCCACATTAAACAGAAAGTATATATAACTACATAAACCTTTGTCTTACAAGGCTCTACTACATTTAGAATTGGAATCTCATAAACTCATGAACATAGAACAAATATTATCTCTCTTCTAGCTGAAGGAGGCAAGACTGGGTTACCAGTGAGTTCTTAGCTCTAGAGTGACTTTCCCAATGAATAGGTGTATGATCTTGCGTAAATTACCTCTTTGAAACTCAATTCTCTATCTGAAAAATGGGGAAAATAATACTATTGTGGTGAGGGTTAAATGAAATTGTGCATATATAGTGCTAAGTACCATGTCTGGCACATAATGCATTCTGAATAGATGGTAGCTATTAAATTTATATAATTAAAAAAATTGGTATAGGGCATGTGCTTTCACTGGAGAGAGAGATAGAGAGAGAGAAAGCACTTCCTCAGGGAGGATGGCCATGCTGCAATCTCTTCTCCTCCATTCTTCTCTCAGGACTTTGGGCATGCCCACATGTACCCAGTCTGTTTTCCAAGCCACCAGGTCCAGGATCAAACTGCACTATTAGCCCTTGTTAGGGTTCAGAGTAAGACTCAGGAGGCACCATATCAAGAGAAAAAGGAGTTTACTGAGAGAAAGAGTGCCCAGGGGTCTGAAACTGGAGGTGCGTCTGCCAACTCTATTAAGGAGACTCGATATATTTACATGGAAGGAATGGAGGGGTAGAGTCACAAGAATGGCGGGTAATTTGACTAACTTACTTGCCACTGTGACCTTATCAACCCTACTAAGGTGTCATTTACCAGTAAGGGAGAGCTCTATCTGAAGGATTCTGGCCAAAGGTTGATGCAACCATCTCCTTGTTTTCTCATGGGAAATTACCTAAAGGCTATTCAGGAGCCGATCTGTCAGCTAGGTGGCAACCAGTCACCTTAACCGCCATGCCCCTGGCTTACTCAATTTATACACTTATATGATGTCACATCTCACCTCCACTGACACCTCTATACCAGTCATATCTTGGGTTCTTCAGGAAAAACACTGCAACTTCCTCTAAATCTATGCAAAAACAATCTGTGATAATACAATGTTATTTTACTGGTCATTTTCATAGCAAAATAAAATTTAAAACAAAATGAAATAGAAGTCAGATAGTTTTACCATTGAGGCCAAGAATAACTACAGGGAAGCAGAAACTATATTTACAGTTGAAACTAATGTGTGGTTAAGATTCATGTTTACACATAACAGTTCCACCAATGTGGTTTTTAACTTTAAATTCCTTCTGGGTAATAAAAGCCATGGTAAGTGGAACATAATCTCTTTCCTATAGTTCTTTTTCTTAAATAACTTTAGGCTAAGACTATGCTTTATACATTTAAATCATAGTGTGTTAAGCCAGCATTTAGTTAAACCCTTTACACACATTAAACTTTAGACTTTAAGGTTTCTAGAAGGTGACCGTGACATTTAAGGAGTTTCAAATTCTCTGACTCAGCCAGTAAAATGAATAAGCATGCTTAGTTTTCCCAAAGCTGGCGGTCTATTTATTTTTAGAATGCAGTGTCCATGAGGTCAGGGTCCATGTCCATCTTACTTGCTGCTCTGTCCTCTGGGCCTGCCATAGAATAAGGGTGCTCATATTCATTGAGTGGACAAACGGATGAAGAATATGAACAAAAAGGAAAAATAGTGAGCTGGCAAATGAGCCATGTGGTCTTTTCCACAGCAGTGACAATGCTGAGCTGAACATGGTTGAAGTTAGAGTAGTTGAGTGTACATTTGAAGCCTCGTGAACCTAAAGTGAAGACTAGGTCTATAGTACGCTAAGCTGTGTGACTTTGGGAAGTCTCTGAACTTCCCTAACTCTAAATTTCTTCATCTGTGTAAAGAGACTAATAGTCCCTCCTTTAGGACAGTTGCTTTGAATGCTGAAGGAGGTAAACCCCTTAAAGAATTTGGCATGATATCTGGGTCCTAGGAAACTGTAGCTATAGTTATTATTGTCATTCATATGCCAAATATCTGGCTGCCCTCCTAATGATTGAATGTTGAACTTTTCCAAGAAAATGAATTTTTTTTTTCAAAGTCTAGTTAGAATATAATGCCTGAGTATCATTGTTGCTTTTAGATTTTTGTTGAACACATTAGGGCCTTACAGACAATTCAAACTACAGATTCAACATAGATCTTCCTGGAAGAACTCACCATTTCATAAAATATAAATAATAGGTTCCTGGATGAAAAAAATGTGGCCATATTGAAGTTGATTTGTAGGTATTCAGCAACTTTGGTTGGTCTCCCAATTAATTATTGTGGTGAGTATGGAGTATTAGTTTCAAATAGGATTATGGGAATCTTGAAGACTTTTAAAAAACTTAATAAATGAAAGCATTCTTAACTATTCTATTGGCTATTTTTCCATGTCTTTTATTTTTTTTACATAGCAGAGACACACACACTGGAAACTTTCAATGACAAAAATCAAACAGTAAGTAGTTGTTTTTTATTTATTTATTTATTTATTTATTTTATCCTTTTTGAGTTAATACTATGCTTGGAGCAAAGAAAGTATGACTTTGGACTTCCTTTATGCCCACCCCTTAACTGAGGGAGAAAACCTTCACCTCCCTTAACTTCAGATTCCTAGACTGTAACATGTAACTGTAACACTTCCAGCCCTAGCATAGGCCTATTACAAGGCTGGAAAAAGGTTGTGTATGTAAAGAGACCCGCACATCCTAAGTCCTGCAAAAACAAGTAATCTCTTCCAGTTTCACAACTATGTGTCACTGTGGCTGGTTCAGACTCTTCACTTCCCTAGGATGTCTCTTTTTACTTGCATTGCAATTCTAATGAAAAAGATGATTTGTCTGTTTAAATGTACTTATTTACATATGACAAAACACCAATCAGGAAGATTCAAAACCAAGAATTTACATATTTACCTGTGAATAAAGCTACATTTCAATTAACCTTAATTTTAGTGTTTCCTACCTTCTCAGAATAAGAGGAAAACTACTAGAAATCAAACTTACAATTTCTTTGAGGCCATATCCAGGACTCTGCATTCATTTGACTCAATCTCCTACTGAGGAATTTACAACTGATATTTACCATCCTGTGTTTGTCCCTCCCCTCTTTGCAATTAAGGACTGCCTTTTAAGTACCTCTGTGGGCCCACAATACTTCCTTGAGTAATGTGCATTGAATAAATTAGTGAGTGTTGAATGAATAGGAGATTTAACTTCTGTTATTATTTGTTTTAAAAGTATTTTAGTATTATTGTTTTTAAAGCGAGAACATAACGCTGAAATTTTACAAACCGGATTTTTTGTATGGTTCTTAGTTTCAGAGAATCAAACTAGAGGAGCAGCAATAATAGTTACCATTGACTGAGCATTCATCATGTACCAGACCCTGTGCTAAACATTTCATATTTTTGTCACTTAATCTTTTCAATAATTCTACAAGGTCACTCAGTTCTTAGTGACAGAGCTGAGATTTGAAGTCAGGACTATCTGGCTTCAAAGCTCTGACCCTTAACTCACTGCTTTACTATGAAAGTAGGGGTTTTGCAGTAAGACACGAAATGTCGGTCATTCTAAAACTCTTTCAAGAACACTAGGAGATCTTGAATGAAAAGGACTCCACTCTAAAACCCATTTTTATTTGGTGGGAGGGGTTCATTCACTAAGAACTCCTTTCTACACAGAGCATTTTATTTCATTGCTAACTTCAAAGATTAAGCTAAGCCCTTTCTTGGTGTGATTTTAGGCAAATCTAGAAGGAGACAGATCAAGGGTGATCTCAGGGTCCCCGTAATCCTGTAATGTTGTTAAGTGTAATAGTGTGATCTACAAATTATAAAACTGGCTAAGTACACAAGCAATTTTTGGCCATTTGCTACTTAAATTCTGTTTGTGTTTCCATAGAGAACATTCATATTAGATAGTGACTTACAAGAAGATTCTGGGACAACAACCAGAAGAGATGTCTACATTGGAGCTGGAATTTCTGGTGGGCTGACTCTTGCTCTGATCATTGGTGCTTTAATTCTTAAATGTAAGTTACTTCTTAAAAATGTAAGTTAATTCTCGAATGATATTACTTTTCTTATTTTTTTTTTGGAGAGTTTTCTGCTATAGGGCGTGTGTGTGTACCAAAAAAAGAGAGACAGAGAGACAAAGCGAGAAGTCACCCCCCAGGGGTGATGGCCATGCCACAATCCCTTCTCCTCCAGTCTCCTCTTGGGATTTTGGACACGCATGCACATGAGCCCGACGTGAGTTTAAGCCACCCCGTCTAGGACTTGAACCGTGGTCAACTACATAGGAGTCCAGTGACATAGCCATTATGCCAACTGCTGGTCCTGACATTACTTTTCTTTCCCTCTGACAAGGAACTGTTAATAAAGGAACTGGTACAAACCTATATGTTTAAAATTATTATACTTCAGGGTTATTAGGCTAAGTACTTGCTTGTCCTTCCTGAACTTAACAATAATAATATCTATTTTTTTTATATATATAATAGCTAATTTCTATCTGATGCTCACCTGGGGCAGGCAACTGTGCTAAAATTTTGCACATATTTTATCATCATCACCATCTTATACAATAGCTAGTATTTTATTCCCATTTTACAGTGGAGGAAAGTAAAGCTTAGAGAGAATAAGCTACTTTTCCAAGGTTTCAGAATCAGTAAGTGGCAAAGTTGGTATTCAAATCCAGGCAGGCTGCTTCTAGCACCTGTTCCCTTATCTTTGGTTAAGAACACTAATGTTTTTAATTCATGCATATGGTTAAATGTATTAGAAAACAAGATGGGACCAGCAGTTAGCATAATGGCTATGTCGCTGGACTCCCACGTAGTCGACCGCGGTTCGCATTCCGGACCCGGTGGCTTAAAACTCACGCTGGGCATGTGTGCGTGTGTGCCCAAGATCCTAAGAAGAGAATGGAGGAAAAGGGATTGCAGTGTGACCATCCCCCCTGGGGGTGATTTCTCGCTTTCTGTCTCTCTGTCTCTCTCTGTCTGTCTGGTGAGCGCACGCGCTCCATAGCAAAAAAAACTCTAAAAAAAAAAGAAAAGAAAACAAGAAAAACTATCTCCTTCTATGCATTTTTCTGTGGTATTTATTCCTCAGAGATAGCTCTTTAGAGTCACAGTAAATTCCTTTAACACTGGGTCATAATCAGGGTTATAAGATTTGTTTTCTTCCATCCTTCCACCCAGAACACAAGTTTTTAAAGCATATATGTATATATATATATATATATGTATATATATATATATGGTTATTAAAGTATAATTTATATATAATAAACTGCACATTTAAAGTATGTTTAATTAGATACATTTATTATATTAGAAGTTTTTGCCTTAAGGTACATGCACTCACTGGAGAGAGAGATATAGACAGAGACAGTGAGAGGGAAAGTGAAAAATCATCCCTCAGGGGGATGGCCATTCTGCAATCCCTTTTCCTCCATTCTCCTGGAATCTTGGGCATGCACACACATGCGACTGGTGTGATTTTCAATCCACTAGGTCCAGGACATAAACCATGATCAGCTATGTGGGAGTCCAGTGACGTAACTGCTATGCCATCTGCTGACCCAGATGAATTTAAGTTTATTCACTACTTTCTTCCTTGAGTGAAAGAGACAGGCTCCTGAATAGGATCCTTGTGCTATGTTCTACCCCTAGCCCCAGCTGGCACCTGATCATGGACCCGTGTGTTCATGGGGTGTTCAGGGAGGCCTCCGGATGCTAACCTTCCCACATGGGTTAGCCTCACAGAGCACTGTATTTCACCACTGCACCACCATCCAGCCCCCTCACACACTTTCATAATTATGTTATATTCTCTTTTCTTAGAGGGCAGAGACCAAAGCCTTACAACCCATAGTGTAATACATTAGAGTGGATTTTCTTACTAATACACAAACACACACTGTGTGTGGGGGATGACCAGTCATCCCAGATTTGCCCTGGACTGAAGGGGTTTCCTAAGATAAGGAACCACCAGGGGTGAAACTGTGGCTTGAAGCTGTCAAATGTTTACATGCTTCAAAATCTCTTAACTACTCTATGAATTGGTTACTAATATTATTCTAATGGAGAACCAGTTGGTCATGTGGGATGCAGCTGCCTAAACCACTACTCCACCTGTCTGTCCCTGGGCCACTCTCTTATCTGGCTGTGTTTTCAGTTCGAGGCACTCACCAGAATCTTTACTAGAAGTTCTCTCTACCCAGAATGCTCCCTCTGGCTCTTTTCTTGGCTGACTCATTCTTTTCTTTCACAATTACACTTAAAAGTCATCTTTGTTCAGAGTTATTTCACAGCCACTCTCTTTATTATCTGTTTCAGTGTAGTGTTGGTTTCCTTCATTATCGCAATTTGAAATTATTTTATTTTCCTACTTCCTATTTTCTTTCTTCTCCTCCTTCTCTCCCTCCCTCAATGCAAGCTTTATGGAGTTAAGACTCATAGCTCATCTTCATATTGCTGGTGCCTAGCAAACTGCCAGACTAATATTGTATTTTTTAAATAAAAAACACATTTTTATAATTTTATTTTTTAAAAAATAATTATTTATTTAATTTGATTTATTACTATTATTATTATCACTTTCAATTTGCCATAGGGTACATGCACTCACCAGAGAGAGAGAGAGAGAGAGAGAGAGAGAGAGAGACAAAGAGAAAGAGAGAGAGAAAAGAGAGAGAGCAAGCCACCAGGTCTGGGACCTGAACCATGGTTGGTCCAGTGGGAGTCCAGCACCCCAACTACCACTCCACCTGCTGGCCCCTCTTTATTACTTTCTAGTATAGTTCACAGAATAAACTAAGACACACAATGGAAGTTTGATTTAATTCACTTTAAGACGAGACCAGTTCTTCCTAAACAACTCTTGCCTCCAGCAAATCTATTTTATTTCTATCTCATTTACTTTATGAAAACATTCTGTTCATTTTTTACTCTCCTTTTATTTAGGGTATTCTCATAAAAAAGAGGAATTAAAGAATTCAAGGTAAGAATAATGGAATAGGGTGGGGGGAAAGTAGGAGGCCCTGACGTTTTGCTCTGAGAAATCCTTCCCTAGGGTGTTGGGATCTAAGTTTATACTTCCTCTTTGCCCCAGAAAGACAGCATGATTCTTTGTTTACTTCTTGATACCACTAGCTTCCTTAATTTTTTTTTTCTTTTTTTTTTTTTTTGGAGAGGTTTTTGCTATAGGGCGTGTGCGCTCGCCAGACAGACAGAGAGAGACAGAGAGACAGAAAGCAGGAAATCACCCCCCAGGGGGGATGGCCACGCCGCAATCCCTTCTCCTCCATTCTCCTCTCGGGATCTTGGGCACGCACGCACACGCGCCCGGCGTGAGTTTAAGCCGCCGGGTCCAGGACTCGAACCGCGGTCGACTACGTGGGAGTCCAGCGACATAGCCATTACGCTAACTGCTGGTCCCAGCTTCCTTAATTTTAAAGTTAAGGTATAGGCTCAGCTGCTGTGGCTCAGCAGTAATGCAAGTGTCTCCCATAGCTGGAAGCCATATGCCCAACTGGGTTCAAATACCTGGTTTGGCTTGATCCCAGGGTATGTACATGATCAAAGGGGATTATGGTGTGCGCAGACCCTCTCATCTATGTGTTTCTTGCTCTCTCTAGTGTATGTGCATGTGCTTCCTTTTGAGAGATATTTGCTATAGGGCCCGTGTGCTCACCAGAGAAACAGAGAGGGACAGAAAGTGAGAAATCACCCCCTGGTGGGATGGAAACATTTCAATCCCTTCTCCTCCATCCTCCTTTTGGAATTTTGGGCACACGCACACATGTGCCTGGTGTGAGTTTTAAGCCACCAGGTCCAGGATTCGAACCACAGTTGACTACATGGGAGTCCAGCACCTTAACCACTATGCCATCTGCTTGTCCTGTGCACGTGCTTTTTGATAATAATAATAATGTTAATGTATTAACTTTATTAGTAATAAACACAAATAGTTACTAATAATCAACCTGTATAGGATTTATGTGTGTGTGTTTTGTTCATTGCTATGTCTCTAGCTGCACAGAACAGTATGTAACACACTAAATATTTCTTGAATTAAAAACAACAAAAACCAATTCATTTAAAGTCATATGGCTGGTAAATGACAGAGAATTCAAACTCAAGTCTGACTGGATCCATGATACATTCTTTTCTTTTTGAACTTGTTCAAGCCCACCAGAGAATTGAATAACAGTACACAGAACAATAAAGCCCTTCACCTAAACTCCTCATTTAACCTGTTGACACATTTGCTATATATATTTCTCCATATAAACAATTAAAAATATTTATTTATTTATTTTAGATTTTTGCCATGGGGCACATGCATGCACTGGAGTTAGAGTGACAGAGAAAGGGAAAGTGAGAAATCACCCCCCAGGGAGGATGGCCATGGCACAATCCTTTCTTCTCCATCCTCCTCTTGGGATTTTGGGCACACATGCACATGTACTCAGTGTGATTTTCAAGCTGCTGGGTCTAGGAATCAGACCTCAGTTGAGTCTAGTGAGAGTCTTTGTGAGAAACTGAATGAAATGCAGATAGTGAGAGTCTAGTGCCATAACCACTGTACCACCTGCTGGCCCCATATAAACAATTTTTTTTCTGAACCATTTGTAAAGGAAGCTATAGACATCATGACACTTTCTGACTTTTATTTCAGCCTACAACTCATAAGAATAAGGATATACTCTTAGATGTCCTCTTTTTTTGGAGAGATTTTCGCTATAGGGCGCGTGTGCTCGCCAGACAGACAGAGAGAGACAGAGAGATAGAAAGTGAGAAATCACCCCCCAGGGGGGATGGCCATGCCACAATCCCTTCTCCTCCATTCTCCTCTTGGGATCTTGGGCACGCATGCACACATGCCCGGCGTGAGTTTAAGCCGCCGAGTCCGGGACTCGAACCGCGGTCAACTATGTGGGAGTCCAGCGACATAGCCTTTACGCTAACTGCTGGTCCCAGATGTCCTCTTTTATGCCTAAGAAAATTAGGATTAAATTCAAATTTTCTCAATTGTCATCCAAATAATTTTACTGTTATTTTATGGTGTTCCCAAGTCAGCATTCAATCAAAGATCATGCACTGCATCAGTTGCTTTCTCTTTAGAAAAGCCCATTCTCTTAATCCTATTCTATGTTATCGAGTAAGTGCTTAATTCAACTACAACATTTTATTTCTACAGACTCATCTCTTTGGCCAACATCCCTCCTTCTGGGCTAGCAAATGCAATAGCAGGGGGAATGCGCTCAGAGGAAAACATCTACACCATTGAAGAGAACATATACGAAACAGAAGATCCAAATGAGTATTACTGCTCTGTCAACAATTGGCAACAATCCTGACAATCTCTGGGTTGTCATCTTTCAACACCGTTGCATCTATTCACTTCATTTTTGACTTGGTACTGTCTTTTTCAAAGACTATGAGATATGTCAGCTGATTGATTTTAGAAGTTTTATCTATGGCCATTTAGCAGAATTTTCATATTTTTCTTTTTTAATATTTTACTTTACCATTTATGGTTTACTGTTATTTGCTTTTCACTCATGTTCATTTTCTATATTGTTTGTTTATTACCAGAGGACACATGAGTTCACCAGAGACAGAAAGAAATAAGGAATGCACCCCTTCATGGGGCATGGTCATGTCACAATCCTTTCTCCATTTCTACATCGTGTTGGGATTTGAGGCACACAAGCACATGTGCTAAGTGTGTTTTTTAAGCCTCCATGGCTAGGAGTCAAACCACAGTCAGCTATATAGGATTTACTGCCCTTGACTAATAGGATATGAGACTAACTCAGAGTTTTTATTTTTAAGGTTTTTGGGGACCAGCAGATAGTATAAAGGTTATGTCACTGGACTCCCATGTAGTCGACTATAATTTGAGTCCCATATCTGGTGGTTTAAAATTCATGCCAAGCACATGTGCTTGTGTGCCCAAAATCCTGAGAGGACAATGGAAAAGAAGGGATTGCAGTTTGGCCATGCCCCTTGGGGGGTGATTTCTCATTTTCTGTCTCTCTGTCTCTCAGGTGAGTGCATGTGCCCTATAGCAAAAATCTCTCTTAAAAAGAAAGTTTTTTGCTCTAGGTCATGTGTGCTCATCAGACAAAGAGAGAAAGCAAGAAATCACCCCTCCCCCCTCCAGGGGACATGACCATGCCACAATCCCTTCTCCTTTTCTTTGGGATTTTGGCCATGCACACACTCATGTCTGGTGTGATCTTCAAGCCCCTGGGTCTGGGACTTGAACTACAGTTGGCCATGTGGGAGTCCAGCACCTTAACCGCTATGTCACCTGCTGACCTCTGGCCCAGAGTTTTAATATTTCCTGAAGATAATTAACTCACATGGGAATTAAATTGTAACCTGCACTGAATTTAGGCACGTCATTGCTTCTTTCTTCCTGCCAACAGGGCTACCCAACCCAGAGACTGCTGATCATAGGTATTAGAGCTCAAATATGATTTTATATAGGTTAGGCATTCTTGATATGGGTTCTCTGGAGCTCCAGAAAATTCAGGCCCTTTATATGTCCATGAAGCTCTTGAAAAGGTAGGAGAAATTGTCTGCTGAGATACATGCATGTCTTCTGTGGTATAGAAAGTAAAGATGCCACTGATTTTAAAGAGGTTTGTGACTCATCAAACAAACTACTGGACTAGGACTACATGACCTTGAAGGTTCCCTCTGAGTCTCAGGGCCTACACTTCTTTGACCACTGCCTCTCCTACAATAAGTGCCGCTGCACAACCCTCCTTTGCCTTGGTTTAGAAGGCTGTCCAGCAGGTACATGGTTTGGCAGGAGCTCTTGGGGAAAAGGGAAGTGCATGTGTGTTTTACCAAGTGTATTGCAAATGAAATCAGATGGTTTAATCTGATTTTCTCACTTCCCATTCCATCATGTTTGAAGATCATAGGCTAAACAACTTGTTATTAGTTGCACTGTGCTTGTGTGCTTGTTATGTAGTTATGACTTTGCTATTTTATGCCATTGAACATAACACACATGTGCATGTCCAATAGTTGGATTTTGCAATGAGCCATTATTGTCTACAGCCCCTTTTAAGAGAAAAGGAGCACTTGGTCAGCTAGCTCTGCTTAGCTAGTTAGCCCTGCTCTGCTCAGTCTTCATTCTGCTAGCTCAGATCTTATAGTCTTGGGTTGGCTTGGCCTTGGCTTAGCTCAGTTTAGCTCCATGCTGTGAGCTCCAAGAGAGAGGAAGCTGCTCTATGAGCATTCTTCACATACATGTTACAATCTCCAAGAGGGAGGAAGAACTTGTGATTACTGCTATGGGCTTTGCGAGCGCTGCTATGGGCTTTACGAGCCTACTAAGAGGTTTGAGAAATCACCTTGAACACGGCAATACATGACATCAGTGCCTTGCACCTTTTGCCAACTCCCTGTATCTCTGTTCAACCTCCCTTCAGAGGAGGAAAGAATGTCACAAAACACCAGGTTTTACTTGGAGTGCACTCAAAGGGAAATATCTCTGACCAATTACTCCAACCATGGAGTGAACTGGAGATATAAACCTCACAAAAGAAGAAACTCTGACTAGGACACAAAGTCTGTTTCCTGATGGAAAGAAGGCAAAGACCACCAGCACACTGTATTGTCAGCCTCAGAGTCCTTCATAAGAAGACAGTAGTTCCTGCACTTAAATTCCAGGATGGTGGAAAACAGGTCTGCGTTGCATATTGTTGCCTTCGGTTGCCTGGCACAACTCTGACATGTAACAGAAACTTACTGAGTATCACTGGAATCAAAAAACTAAGCAGAAAGGTAACTTTCTGGAAAGACTTTTCTATCAAAGAGCTCACACAGAGCGTGACTCTAACTCCACTTTTTGGAAAACTCACAAATACCCCAAAACTCTTGTATCTGCTCTTGTTGAAACTAAAATAGCATTTGTTGCTCAGCATTATCTACCAGATTGAGCCCTTGGGAGACTGTGACTCTTTGGTTTGTTTTTCTCCTTCTGCTGAGACCTCTTCATCACAGTGAGAATGAATCAACAACAGGGACCTGTCTCCACCTGAAAACTGCTCTTCTCCAGGTGATGAGTCACAGTTACTGAGCTATTGTGCCGTACACAGAAGGTTTTGGTGGCCAAGGATGCAAGCAGCTTGTTCATTTCTAGATGTCTTTCTGGCAGTCTGTTGTGTGAGTGATAGTGTTTAGGCTGCATCTTGATAGTTTTGGAAGTCACCGGCTTTCTACAAGGAGACATGTAAGGGAGATACTCTTCAAAATTCATTATAGGCAGCAGCTTTCATACAGGGGTAAAAATTTAACCAGTTCTTTTTAAATTTACTACAGGTGTGTGTACTCACTAGAGAGAGACAGAGAGAAAGAGAGAGAGAGAAAGGGAAAGTGAGAAGGCAACCACCCAACCCCAGGGGAATGCCACACCACAGTCTGGTTTCCTGTATTTTTCTCTCAGGATTTTGGGCAGGCACACACACAACCGTGTACCTGATGTGTTTTTCAAGCTACAGGGTCCAAGATTTGAAACACTCAGTCCCACGTGGGATCCTGCTGCCCCAATCACCACACTATTGGCTGGCCCAATTACCGTGCTTTAAAGTCATGAACTTCTAGTGCGAAGGAACTTTAGGACAGACTAATGCACCCCTCCGACACACTTTAAATAGAAATTTTTATTCTACGAAAATTTTTAAACATGGGTGTGTACACAAGGTTGATATTTTTTACGAAGGCCTTTTTATATCAATAGAGGATGCTGGCTACATTGTGGATGTCAGTACAGTGGTGCAGTTTAAAAGAATTAGGCAGTTTCATCATTGGGCATTATTTGCTACTTCAACAGATACTTATTAAGTGCTTCCCATGTGCCAGGCACTTTGGCACTGGGACCATAGAAGAGGACCAAACAGGTGCAACTCTGGCCCTGTGGAACTTCTAGATGACATGACAGGAAGAAGGATTTATGTACACTTATTCATTTAGTGAACATTTATTGGCATCTACCTTGTACCAGATAGTGTTCTAGTCTCTAAAAACATAGTAGTGAATGAAGCAGCCCAAATCTCTGTTTTCATGAAGTCTGTATAACCTGTCAGAGCAGGATGCCATATTACTAGTACTATTATTACTATGAGTTTTAATTTTGCCAGAGAGTGTATGCACTTGCCAGAGAAATGCAAAGAGAGGGAAAGTGAAAAAATATGGCCATGTTGCAATCTCTTCTCCTCCATTTTTCCATCCCACATGTGCTCAGTGCGTTTTAAAGCTACTGGGGTTGGATTCAAACCATGGTCAGCCATTTGGGGTCTGGTTCCCATAATCATGAGGCTATTGGGCTAGCTGTCATCTTTTTTTTTTTTTTAATTTATGTATTTCTTCCATGAGTGAAAAAGACAGAAAGAAAAAGCAGAGAGAGAGCCTCTCAAAAGGATCATGACACCAGCCTCTGCCAACCCTGGATCATGGGAACACATGTGCCTGGTCTGCTCAAGTAGGTCTCTTTATGCACAGCTGGGACCTTCCAAGGCAGGTCAGCCTAGCAGAAAGTCACATGACTGCTGTGCCATCCAGCCCTCTCTAGTATTTATCTTCTTTTGGTCAGCTCGGAAACCACCAAATGTCTATATATCTATATTTAATCTGTTTTAAATTTTATTATCCACAGATTTACTACTTGCCAATACTGCTAGATTGTTCACTGAACTTGGTTCTTATTTGGAAAAAAATTAAGTAAAAAGTAACAACTCGGGACCAATAGGGTGTGGTAATTAAAGGTGCTGGATTCTCATGGCCAACCACAGTTCAAGTCCTAGACCTGGTGGCTTGAAATCATGCCGGGCACACATATGTGCATGCCCAAAATCCCAGGAGAAGAAGGGAGGAAAGGGGATTGCAGCATGGCCATTCCCCTGGGGGGATGATTTCTCATTTTCCTTCTTACCGTTTCTCTCTCTCTTTGGTGAGTACACATGTCTTATGGGAAAAAACTTAAAAGAAAAGTAACAACTGTATAAATATATGTAAGGTTGTTTCACACATTTTTGTTCTAATATAATTTTTTTAATTTTTTTTCAATTTTATACATTTAATCACAATACATCACTTTGCTTGTAAGTTGAACTTACCCAACATGAATACACTTCACACCAGTCCAGCTGAGGATACAAAACATATTAATTCATTCCTTTATCCCGAAGTTCACTACTAGATCTTAGCAAAATCTCTTGACCTTATTATTTCTAAATCTGAGGGTCATGGTAAGAGCTTCAAAGTCTGCCAGCTGCCCAGGTCTCTCCAGCAACCTACTTCAACAAAAATTATCATTACATCTGTAGCAGTCAACCAGCTTCTAATCACCAAGGGTAAAAAAAGAGTTATCTGAATTGATAGGATTTCAGATAAAAATTAAGATATATGATATTTAGTTATTCTAGCTGCCTTACTTTAAGCAACTGTGTCCATAAGGCATACTTTCAGTGGTACAGTCAACTTGAAGCCAGTTTGCTTACAGTATGTTGGGGCCTTGAGTAAAAATATTTGAACACACATATTGTTGGATTACTTACTCCCTTTACTGTTGTCTTTCAATATTTTTATTTTGAAATAATTTGAAATTTACAGCATAATTGTAACAATGGGACAGAGGGTTTCTGTATCAGATTCTTCTTAGTGTTAACAGCTTACATTATTATAGTACATTTATCAAAACTGAGAAACGAATGTTGGTACAGTACTAGTAACTAAACTACAGACTTTACTTGGGTTCTTATTATTGGTTTTTAACATTTAAAATGAAATGCTTTCAGGAAAACACAGTAGGTCTGCCCTGTTGTGCAGCAGTGAAATGCTGTGTATAGGGAGCTGGCCTCCGTGGTCTGAGTCCCAGTCCTGTGGCTTGAAAAACATGCTGGGTGTGGATGACAGGATGGAGAAATACAGGAAGGGTGATTGCAACATGACTATGCCCCATGGGGGTGGGGGGGGATGCTTTCTCTCTTTCTCTCATCTCTCTCTCTGTTATCTGTCTGGCAAGTTCACATGCTCTTTGGCAATTACAAAAGTAAAATAAATATATAGTAGAGTTTAAGTTAACTCTGCAAGTCCCTATTCACTTATCCTCCCACCAAACCACCCCAGTCCCATCTTCCAGGTGTCTGATCTATGTAATTGTTTTATCCTTCTAGACCAGCACTGTCCAATATAAGTACAATGAAAGATAATTTTGAATTTTTTTTACTAGCTACATTTAAAAAGGTAAAAAGAAACAGGTGAATTAAGTGTAAGTGGGACTGGCAGGTGGTATGGTGGTTAAAGGCGCTGGACTCCTACATGGCAGACCATGGTTCAAGTCCTAGACCTGGTGGTTTGCTTTCTCACTTTCCCTCTCTCTCTCCCTCCCTCTCTCTCTCTTTCTCTCTCTCTGTCTCACTGTCCCTCTCTTGTCAAACTAAAAATAAATAAATAAGTAAATAGTTATATAAAAATAATTCCAAAAATAAATTAAGTGTGAGAATATATTTTCTTGAACCCAATAGAACTAAAGTATTGTAATTTCAACACAGAATAAATGTAAAAATCATATAAAGAGTTTATTTTCTTTTTTCATTATAAGTATTAAGAATTCAGTGTATAATTTTAAATTTACAGCACATTTCAATTCTAAATAGCAAAATTTTAAGTGTTCAATAGCCATATGTGGCTGCTGGTGTCAGTATTGTACAGTTCTGCACCGTTTCATATATTCTTTCTCCCTCTCATACTCACAGATACACACTGTAACTTATTTTTTCCCCAATATTTATAAAGGCTTATTGGTCCATGTCAGAATATTTGAAAGAACACTTTTATTTAAATAGCTATGTAGTTAAACAAAGTGTTTATTCTTTTAAAAGTTTATTTCTTGAGCAAGACTGAGAGGCAGTCACTCTTGATAACTTCTCGCTTGCCATTCCCCAGCCCTGCAGCCAGCCAGAAGTATTGGAGTAGACCCAGAACTTGAACCCAGAGCCTTCACATATGGCTCTCAGCGTTGTGCAACAGTACCCCTACTTCCTAGACCACAGCAGCTCAGCTCAAATGTGTATGTTCTATTAAACTATTTATCTACTGATATTTAGTTTTGCTTCATTTTTTTTTCCATTTCAAAGAAGGCTGCAAGGAACATCCTTTACACAAAAAAACCTGTGTGCATTTGTGTACTTTCAAGGCATAGAGTTTAAGATATGAAATTGGTCTGTCAAAGGGTATAATCTTGTTTGAAGTATTATGACTATAAAATAATAATATGTATTTTAAACAAACATGCAAGTAAGTATATAGCGAAATGTATATTATTTTTTAAAGGCAATCTTAAAAACTAAATTTTTATTGCAATGTATTTCATTCATTAAAAATAATTTGTTTTTGTTTTTGCTTTCTGAAATTTGACTTAAAAACCAATTTAAACTAAAAAAATCTATGCCAAATGATTCTTATGGCACTTTCTGTTTTGTAACAGTAATTTTTCCCCCCCTCTTATTCATTTATCTTCTCCTCTCTGTTCCTTCCTTTCTTTTTACCTTCTTTTGAAGTAATAACTTTCTTTTTTACTTAGGTTTTTGCCATAGGGTATGTGCACTTCCCAGAGAGAGACAGAGACAGAGGAGAAGTGAGAAATCCCCTCGCCCCGGGTGGGGGGATGACCATGCTGCAATCCCTTCTCCTCTAGTTTCCTCTTGGGATTTTGGCCACATATGCATATGTGCTGGTGTGATTTTTAAATTGCCATGTCCAAGACTTGAACCATGGTGAACTATGTGAGAATCCAGCACCTTAACCACCTCTCTGGTGTCCCAATAATAGCTTTCTAAGTGGTATCCCCCATTGACTTTTGCGCTAATAATCCATTATCCTCACACAGTAGTATAAATATTTTATTTTATTTTTTAAAGTTATCAACCACATTCAATTACTTTGTTATTTAAAACTGTTCGACAGCTTCCAGTGGAACTGCATTCTGCTGACTTTACCTCATGCTCTTTTCTGTGTTTCAGCCACACTGTCCTCTTTTCTAGTTCTAAAGCAAACCAAGCTCTTTCTGGTTTTAGCACCTTTCCGTAGCCGTTTTCTCTGGAATGCTTCTCTCAGAATGTCTGCGGGGCTGCTTCTTGTCTTTCAGTTCTCATCTTAAACTTTTTTTAAGACCTTTCTCCAACTACTTTATCTAAAGTAACAATCTGTCCATCTTTATCCGGTTTATTTCTTACATAGTTTATTCTACTCTCAGATGGTCTTGTTTACTGTGTGTGTGTGTGTGTGTGTGTGTGTGTGTGTGTGTATGAGTGATCTGTCTCCCCCAATCCCAATTAGAAAGTCAACTCTTGTGATCCATGTCATATGCTGGGAGCCTAGGACAATGCTGGATTTGGGTGGGTGTTCCATAAGGCCTTGTAAACAGATGGCATGGATGAACATATGCTGCCATATTGCAAACTCAAGCTGGGATATAGGCCCCACAGATACAAGATTCATAAATTTTTCCTTCAAGGAACTCAGAATCCAGCAGGGCAGGCTGATAGTGAAGCGAATAATGATAAAAGGCACAAGCACATGGCAGACTGCATACTAGATTCTAAATGTTACAGAAAAGGGTTTTATTTATTTATTTTGTTGATGTTTTCCTTTTTATGTTTTTTCTGTAAATATAAATCCTTCACTTTACTACTTACTTAACCTTGTAAAAGAGACTCCTATAGACTAAGGAGCGCCTGGCACCCAACAGGCATTCTCTAAGTATGAATAGGTGAGTGCATGAAGTGATGCAGGTGACACAGATTCTAACAGCGGTCTCTAAATAATTCTGTAGTGACTCAGTGTCTAATTGCTATTTTGTAGGGGAATATGTGCTTTACAGTGTAGTACTCGATTGTTTCCTAGAGCATTATCTTATAATCTCTTGTCCTTCTAGATGCTTGGAGATGCCTGAGTACAGCTTTAGGCAGCTGCAGTGTCTCTCTTTTCTGTCTTCAATGATAAAAAGAGGATAACGGTAACTAGGCTGTGAAACATATATCACATGAATGTAAAGAACTTTCACTTTGGGAACCAGCAGTTAGCGTAATGGCTATGTCGCTGGACTCCCACGTAGTCGACCGCGGTTCGCGTCCTGGACCCGGTGGCTTAAAACTCATGCCGGGCGCGTGTGCGTGTGTGCCCAAGATCCCAAGAGGAGAATGAAGGAGAAGGGATTGCGGCGTGACCATCCCCCCTGGGGGGTGATTTCTCGCTTTCTGTCTCTATGACTCTCTCTGTCTGGCGAGCGCACGAGCCCTATAGCAAAAACCTCTCAAAAAAAAAAAAAAGAAAAAAAGAAAGAAAGAAACTTTCACTTTTGTAAGAACACACTTCTTTTATTTTTTTTTCCAATTAAAATATTTTCTTATATTAGACAACCAGTACATTGGTACCAATGAAAGTAAGAATAAACAATTCCTAAATATGCCAAATTGGTATACTGATTATTTCAAGCTGAAATCACCTGAGGAATTTTAACTGCAGAAAAGGCCACTGATCAGTTTTCTCCTGCATGCAGCAAGCCATAAACATTCCTCTGGGAGGGGTGTCCTTTTAGACTAAGGCAAGAAATAACCTTCCTCACCAGAAGACTGATGACAGGGGCTATAATAAACCTGGATAAAGAAATTCCCTGAGGGCTGGCTTCAGAGCCTGGTGATTTAGGCAGCCAGATGCCATGGGGCTGATGACTTGGGTGGAGTTCTGGACCAGGCATCTAGAGAAAGAGTCGCACAGGTGCATGCCTGCCCCAAATCCCAAAAGGAGGGAGAGATGGAAGGAAGGGATTGTGGTGTGACCATTCCCCACATGGGGTGCTTTCTCTTCTTTCGGTCTCGTTGTCCCTTTCTGGTGAACGTATGTGCCTTCTAGTAAAAAAAAAAAAAAAAAAAGAAAAGAAAAAAATTCCTGAAAAATGTCCTTAGCTTCATATACCCCCATAAATCTCTTGGTGGTGTCCCCCCAAGTCACAAGTCACTACCCTACTCTAGAGATCCCTTTATCCCATCATTTCTTCACAATTTATTGTTCTTTGTCTAAAAAACATAAAAGCTCCTAGCTTTGGCCACCTCTTTGGACTTCACACTCTAATAGAGATTCCCATATTCCATGTAAAACTGATACGACGTGTATGCTTTTCTCTTGTTGGTCTGCTTTACCTTAATTTAGTTCCTAGATTCAGCATGAAGAGCCCAAATAAGAGCTAAGAGGGGTAAAGGTGATTATTAGCCCTGACCTTCGCACCCTACAGTACATTTTTGTAAATTTGATAAACTACTCAAATGATAGTAACATCCAGGGCTCAAACTGAAAGTCCTTCCTGTGGTAGCCTGCTTCCCTGCTAGACTGGTTACTCCGAGTGGTCTGGTGGGACTTTCCAGCACACATACATGCATATTGTAGAAGTGCACTGACCACCACACTGACTCCAGGCCCTCCATTCCTCCTGTTCTTGCTGCGGCTGCTTAGGATAGTAGTCCCTGGTCATCCCAGCTGGGTGTGTTAAGATAGAATGATGATTAGGAACGGAGGGACCAAACAGGCTCTCCAAGCAGATGCAGCCCGGTTTGCCTCTGGGCAGGGCAGAGCAAGAACTTTAGGAATGAACAATCAGTGCTTCTACATTGCCTGAATTTAGTCCTACCTCTTCCGAGCGTGGCTTTTTATTAAATTCCAGTGCAGTATCACGGGGTGGTTTGTTTCATTTTTAACGATCCCCTTTCAGACACATATGTTGTCATTTTATACTAGTTGTTTTCCAAAAATGGTTTCCCATGAATTAGGTGATTGTGTGAATTACTTTCTTCATTTAATATTTCTAGGAAATATTTTAATATCAGAGGGTCCCAATAAAATATTGACATTCTTCGTCAACATATATCATTAAAAATGAGAGTCAATATTGTTTAAAGCCACAACATATACGACCAGCACAGTGCCTTGACATGGGTTTTGATAGAGCTTGGTGTATATTCTTGGGTCAGCTAGGTAGCCTGGTGGTTAAGGCAGGTGGATTCCACATAGTTGACTGTGCAGTTCAAGTCCTAGATCCTGCAATTTGAAAAGCATGCCAAATGCATGTGTGTGTGCCCAAAATCCCAAGAGGAGAAATGGTGGAGAAGGAATTGCAGCATGGACATTCCTGCACTGGAGAGAAAGTGCTTTCTCTCTCTCTCTCTCTCTCTCTCTCTCTCTCTCTCTGTGTCTCTCTCCAGTGAGCATGCATGCCCTATAGCAAACTTAAAAAAACAAAGAACTTGATATACATTTAAAAAAATGTGCATGAATGCTCACAGCAGTCTTTTTTTATTATTATTAAAGTTTTTATTTATTTATTCTAAGATAGGGAGAGAGACAGAGGCAGGCACCCCAGCAGGGTCTTCATGCTGCAGTCCTTATCCATTTCAGCAGCCTGGATCACGGGCATGCATATGTGCTTGGCATGTTCAGAGCCGTCCTGGGATGCAAACATTCAAACTGTCTCATGTGGCTCCAGTTACATTACTACTGCACCATCCTGGCCCCTAGTGTACAATTTATAAAGTTGCTACTAGCACCGTGTGACTTTTCAGACCTGCAGTCTGACATAAAATCAAGAGCTTTGCTGAATCTTTAAAAACAGTTCATCAGAGAAAAGGTACAATTCCAGCCCACAAAGATCACCCTACAATCTGTTTAAATTATGAAGTGGATCCAATCCAACAAAATAAGACTGGTTTACTGAAGAAATTTGGTTTTCAAACATATCTACACTTCCCAGGGTTCTTTTGTAAAGGTGTGGCAAAGAGATAAAGAATGGAATTCTGGGAGAAAGTTGTCTGTATCCATAAAATCTGTGAAGGAAGAGTCAGTGACAAACACACCAGAAGGAAAAGCTGGAAAACTACACCCCGACCAGGCGGTAAGTACAGTCCTCTGGAAACACGCCGAACCCAGAACCAGAACATTGGTGCTTGGAACTTCTCAGTACTAAAGGGGATATGAGGACAATGATGTTTACTTGTTTTAACTTTAATAATTTTCCCCTCATAGACATGAGGGGAAATTGACATAAAATAGAGCTCTTTAGATTTCTTGGAAGATATATTCTAAGTCAAAAATCATGGACTTCGAGAGCTGAGTTATTTGGCTTTTCCTGGGCAAGTTCAGTATAAGAGATTGAAGGGAGGAACAAAATTGCAGAGAACAGTGCGGTACCTTTGTGTTAAACTGTATTTGTTCAGGCTGGCTTGAAAGCAGTGTGAGTTTAGGCTCAGCACATACTTGTGCCGAACCCTCTCCTCATCTGTAAAGTGGGTACAATGTAATAATATAAAAATGGGAATATGTGGTGAGTGCATAGACATATTAGTGATTTTTTTTCGTTGACTTTGTGATTTGGAAAGTAAACGTATTTCTGAGATATAAGTCATTGTATAATAAAGTGAAGGCTAGTAAAACAGGATCCTAGTACTGGCTGCTGACTTTTGAAGATTTGATCTCTTTGGTGTTGGAAACCCTTGGTTTGCTTGGAGTTTTGAGAGGTTTAGAGCAGAAGGGTGTAGCCAGCTTGGGAAGCTGGGCAGGTTTTAGTGTTCAGACTTTGCCTCAGAGGCTTTGGGAAGCTGTTCAATGCTTTTAAGGTGGGGTAGGTATTTAGAGAGATACCTGAGGAGATGTAAAAAAAATAAATAAAAGTAATCTGCTCCCTGAATTCTCTCTCCTGCACGTAGTCTGAAGCTGCAGAGAGCTGGAGAACTTCATCAAGCTTACTTTCTTAACTTCCTACTCTAGAGCTGCCCCAGCTTGGCCAGACAGTCATGCTTTAGTTCCTAGTCTATTCCATCTCTTAAAGCTTCCCCCAAATACTCCAGACCTCTTCGCCATTCTCATTGGCACTTTCTTTTAATTGCCAGAAGGCTTACACCAGAGAGAAAGCAGCGCTGCTAGCATGCACACTTCCCCCAATGGGGTGTGGTCACAGCACAATCTCTTCTCTATGCTGTTTAGATTTGGGGCAGGCATACATATACCTACTGTGTTTTTCAAGCCACTGGGAGTGTGATTTGAACCTTCTGTTGGCCATGTGGGATCTGGCTCTCATCCACTAAGATTCAGGCTGGTCCTCACTGTCACTTTTGACTGAATTTCCTCCTTCACTGATACATAATCAAGCCAGGGCTTCCCAGACATACTCATTTGGGAAGTATGCACTGACTTAATACCCCTGGTGGTGTATAAGCCAAACTCTCTAATTTTGGTGCTGGATTCCATTCCTTCATGGCTCCAGCAAAATTTCCCTTTCCTCAACCCATTTTTTTTTCTCTTCTTGATCATTCTCTAGATGGTATAAATATTTTACAGATGAGCAGAGGCTCAGCAAAACTATACGCTGAGTCTAAACTGATACAGCTTTCGAGCCAACCTAAATAAATCCAGTTTAACACAAAGGGACCATCCTCTTTTCTGATATTAAGAAAACGAACTTTCTCTTGATTTTTTTCCTCGACCTGAGCTCTCTTTTTTGTTTCTCGGTTGCAAAATTCCTTGAAAGCATTGCTTACTTCCAATTATCTCCTGATTTTCTTTTTTTTCCTGTAAAGTTTCTTTTCTTTTTTTCTTGAGAGGTTTTTGCTATAGGGTACGTGCGCTTGCCAGAAAGACAGAGACAGAGAGATAGAAAGTGAGAAGTCATCTCCCCAGGGGGGATGGCCATGCCGAAATCCTTTCTCCTCCATTCTCCTCTTGGGATCTTGGGCACATGCGCACATGCGCGGTGTGAGTTTAAGCCACCTGGTCTGGGACTCGAACCATGGTCTACTACATGGAAGTCCAGCGACATAGCCATTACGCCAACTGCAGGTTCCCCTGTAAGTTTTTTACTGAAGTATGACATACTAAGGTCACCAACAAGCTCCAGGTTGTTTAGTTTTATGGACAAGTCCCATCCTGTGCCTTTGTAGTACTTGACTCAGGATCATCACCTGTGTGGACATTTGCTTCACTTGGCTTTAACACCCTATTTATTTATTTAACTATCTTTTTTTAAAAAAAATTATTTTATTTAATTTTATTCATTATCATTATTTTATTTTTTAAGTTGACCAGAGAGAGACACAGAGAGAGGGGAAGTGAGAAAGCAAGCTGTCAGGTCTGGGACTTGAACTGTAGTCAGCCATGTGGGAGTCCAGAGCCTTAGCGACCATACCACCTGCTGGCCCCAATTTAACTCTTAGAAAAAAATTAATTTATTATTATTATTTTTTTTAAATTTGGGCACATGTGCTCTCTGGAGAGAGACAGAGAAGGGAAAGGTGAGAAATCAAGTTGCCAGGTTTGGGACTCAAACTATGGTCAGACATGTGAGAGTTCAGTGCCTTCAGTATTTTGAGAGAGAAAGAGACCTCATATCTATATAATTTTGTTAAAGTATACTGTTATAATTGTTCTATTTTGTTAGTTATTGTTGTTAATCAGTTATTGTGTCTAACTTATAAATTAAACTTTATCACAGGTATGTACATGGGGACTTCAAAATTCATGGAAAAATGGAGTTAAAGGTATGAGTTTATTTTGGTGCAAATAATTAAAATCTATGCATGGTTTCTTTCTTTTTTTTTTTTTTTTCTTTTTTTGGAGAGGTTTTTGCTATAGGGCGCGTGCGCTCGCCAGACAGACAGAGAGAGACAGATAGAAAGCAGGAAATCACCCCCCAGGGGGGATGGCCATGCCGCAATCCCTTCTCCTCCATTCTCCTCTCGGGATCTTGGGCACGCACGCACACGCGCCTGGAGTGAGTTTAAGCCGCCGGGTCCGGGACTCGAACCGCGGTCGACTACATGGGAGTCCAGCGACATAGCCATTACACTAACTGCTGGTCCCTATGCATGGTTTCTTAAGAATATGCATTTTCCATGAACTTAATTTTACTACTATATATGGTTTTAGGCATCCCCTGGAGGTCTTGGGAAATATCCTCTGTGGATAATGGGTGACTACTTTTAAGTCACTGAAACCCCCAGGTGGGGCTGGGTGGTCTGCAGAAAACTCTGAGTCTAGACCATGTGTTGCCATCTAGTTTTATTTCATAAAAAGAAAAACGCTGAGTAGTATATAGATTCTGAATTTTAAATTTTGGCCAATAATTTAAAATATATATATATATACAGTCAGAGGACATGTGTGCTTGCCAGAGAGAGACAGAGAGGAAGAGGGAGCGGGCACACTCCAAAGGGGCATGGTCACACCACGATCCCTTCTCCTCCATCTCTCCATCCTGTTGGAATTTTGGCCATGCACACATGTGCCCCTGTGTCTTCCAAGTCACTAAAGCCAGGATTTGAACCATAGTTAGCCATTTGGGATCTAGCTTCCCTTAACTACTACTAGACTATAAGGGAAGCCCAAGAAATTGATTTTTAAACACCACCATTCAGAACATTTCTGCAGGCCAGATGTGGTTTTTGGGGAACTGGTTTGTAGCATTGTGCTTCAGATCTAGTCCGAATACAGAGGCTGCCATTCCTAGGTGGTGTGGAACCCAGAGCCGCAGTGTACCAGGATCTTCCACTTCTCTGAGAAGCTACCATGGTCTGCAAGAAATGAGACATCATTTTCCCCTTGGGAGAAAGTTACTGAATTTCTCAAACAGAAGGGGAGTTAATGAAGTACTAGGGAGGCTTACTCATGTTTGACTAGTTTAATGTTTAAGAGCAAAATTCAAAAGCCAAAGGCTAGAAATGTTGCGCTTACTCAACATCTTCAAGCCTCAGCTTCCTCCTCAATGAATGGGATTAATAACAGCACTTGCCTCAGGGTTCTGTGAAGATTGAAAGCATGTGGTGCTTAGCACAGAGCCTGTTACAAAGTGAATTCTCGAAAAACTTTAGCTAGTGTTAATAAACCATATTTAGGTTTAGTTTTCAAAGTTTTTCCACAGCCCTTTTGCTCATTATTTCAATCCTTTGATTTTTTTTTTTTTTTTTTTTTTTTTTTTTTTTTTTTGTAAATTTATTTTGAAAGAGCCTCTCTCAACCTTAGAGTCAGCCACTAGATGCCTGTGATATGTTTGGGACTGCCTAGGTTTGAGTTTTGGGCCGTCCCATATGACTTCAGCATCCCATAGGAGTGCCCTTCTGCCTGTGCTGTCATGGCTGGGCCGTAGAGCATGTATTTTTGTGTTGTTTTACAAAATGAGAAAATGAAGACATGGAGGGGCTCTCTCAGTGACTCTCAGGGTTACTCAGCTACGTGAATGACAGAGCTTGTGTCTGAGCCCATGAGTGGTCCATCCAGACTTCTGCTTCTTGAAGAATTCTCTTGACATTGCTTAGTAGGGCGTGGTCTGAGTAAGGTGTCCAGAAGCCTGAATGAGAAGATGCAGTGACTCACATTTTGGCTTTGTTCTTGTTAATGGTGAACTTGGCTTCCTGATTGGTTGAGGCTAAGAATTAACCATTGCGGCCACTGAGCAGGAAGAGTATCTACCAGACGGTCAGTTCACTTTTGCTTTCATCTCAGCGGCCAAGAACAAGTGGATCTCTGCCACTGGAAGGCTGGTCTGTACTCTGGTGTCTCCCTTGAACCACACTGTTTGTCTCTACTTCTAAGTTCCTTCCTGTTTGCTCTCTTATCTCCTGTGTCAGGACCTGGAGCCATTTTAGAAGACGTGTGGGGCAGAAGCTGGGAAATAAGGGACTGTTTCCACAGCTGTTCCTTGTAGTTGGAAGTTACAGAGTTCTCAGCCACTGAGATTTCTGGGGTCCTGGAGCTGTAGAGTGAACTCTCAGACCCAGCTGGCAGACTCATGTGATTTGCATAGTCAGGGTGAAAGGAGAAGTTTCAATCTTAAAATTAAGACTTGTGCCGACATCCTCTGGCAAGGGACACAGCCAACCAGTCTGTCTTCTCATTTTTCAGGTCAACACCATAATGCGTCCTTGGGTAGTTATCTTAAGTCTCATACTACTGCTGACAGGTAAGTGAGTAAGTGGACTGGGTGGTCTGGAACCCCAGAGGATAGGGGATTGGGAGAATTTGGCGAGGAGGAGGAGGGGAACATAAATGTTCCTGGAGCTTTGCTGGATGGTCATGGGCTAACTAGTGAGCAGAGAACCAGAATGAAGTCTTACTCCACAGAAATTGCTTAACTGCTATGAATTGTAAAATGAATGCATGGCTAACTGAACAAAGCCAAGATGTAGAACAGTATGCCACATGCTTCCACTTGTGTTTAAACAGAAAAGGGTGGGTAGATGTATATGCGTAGACATACATAAGAAATAGTTAACGGGGTTGCCATGCAGTAATTGTGGTGGATGGGGAGAGGAAGAGGGCGTCAGGATCAAAGGGAGAGTCAGCCCTTTATTGTTTTCTTTTGTGCCTTTTGATTTTTTTAACCATGTTCAATTATTTTGTCTAAAAGTAAATAGTTTAATTTAAAATAGCCTATGAAATAAAGAAAAAATTCAAATAGACATATTCTAAATTAAAAAAATTTAAATTATTTATTTCACTTTATTTCTTCATTCATTCATTTTTAATTTGACCGGAGAGACACACACAGACAGAGAGAGAGAGAAGGTGAGAAAGCAAGCCACCAGGTCCAGGACTTGAACCATGGTCAGCCATGTGGGAGCGTCCAACGCCTTAACCACCACGCCATCTGCTGGTCCCCCCCTCAAATTTTTTTAATAGAGATTTTTGCCTTAAATTGAATGCACTCACTGGAGAGAGAGACAGAGACAGTGAGAGGGAAAGTGAGAAATTACCCCCGGGGGGATGGCCACACTGTAATCCCTTTTTCATCTCCTCATAAGATCTTGGGTATGCATGCACACGTCCCTGGCTTGAGTTTTAAGTCACCAGGTCCGGGACTCAACCTTGGTAGACCATGCAGGAGTCCAGCAAAGTAACCACTACACACCATCTGCTGGCCCCGTATTCCAAATTTTAAAAACTAATTTTTGGAAGATGAGGAGATGGGGGAATGTTTATTTTTTTATTATGTATTTTTATAACTTAATTGCAATAGTATTCATTAGTCTTGTAATCCAAAATAATGTGATTAAGTGAAATTAATTATAAGAATTCCAAAGAAAAATATACATTTATTTTATATAACAATAAATGTTTTTCTCCAGAGCATTTCTCAAACTTATAGCCTGGTCTTAAATATAATTAGTTAGTGAATCTCAAATATTTTAAAATATTGAATCTATCTCTATATATTTTTTACTAGAGAACACATTACCTTGCCAGAGAATGACAGAGAAACAAGGGACAGAGGGAGCAGGAGAGCTGAAAGCACGTCTGTACCACTCATGGGCAATGGTCACACTGCAATCCCTTTTCCTCTATCTCTTCCTCCTCTCAGGATTTTTGGCACACATGCACACGTGCCCGGTATGTTTCTCACTGTCTGGTGGGAATGCAACCACTCACTTGGCCACATGGAATTTTCTCCTATTTCATAGGGAAATAGACACATTCCAAATATTTTAATTTTATTGAGGTTTTTGCCTTAAGGTACATGCGCTTGCAGGAGAGAGAGACAGAGACAATGAGAGGGGAAGTGAGGAATCATCCCCCAGGGGGATGGCTACTTTGCAGTCCCTTCTCCAGCCATCCATGAATGGCCCTAAAATTAAAAGCTCAAACTTTAAATACAGTAAGATTTTTTTTTAGAGAGATTTTTGCTATAGGGTGCATGCACTTGCTGGAGAGACAGAGACAGAGAGAGGCAGTGAGAAACTACCCCTCGAGGGATCTCCATGTTGCAATCCCTTCTCCTCCATTCTGCTCTTGGGACTGTGGGCGTGTACTCATACATGCCCGGTGTGAGTTTGAAGCTACCGGGTCCAGGATTTGAACCATGGTCGGCCATTGGGAATCTAGCGACATAACCATTCTGTCATCTGCTTGCCCACAATAAAATTCGTTTTAAAAATGTATTTCAACAGATACTATTATTGAATCTGGGAGAAGGGACTGGGGCACTGAAGTAGGAGGAAGACTTTTCATTACATGCCCTTTTGTGCTATTTTTATTTTTTAAAGCCACATGCACATATTACTTATTTTTTATGGCTGAATAGTATTCCATGGAGTATATGTGCCACACTTTTTCAATCCACTCATCTGTTTGTAGACATTTTGGGTGGTTAATTGCTATACATAATTTAGATTGTAAGTTCAGCCCAGTTGAGAACATACGCACGTCCTCATCAACAAATAATAAGCCATATCCGCGTCCCACAAATGCCTTATCTCTCCATTTTTCCCCAAATTTTCTTTCATATGTTCTTCCCCTTCCCCACTCCATTTATATATTACTTGTGTAAAAACTAATAAGCAGATACCTGGCAAACACAGGCTGAAATCCACACTCATTTATTACTGGAGTGTCATTTGGTTCAAGTGTTTTGGAAAGCAATTTGGTCATATTCATCAAAACACTGAAAATAGGACTGGACCTGTAGGACAGCAGCTAAGTACTGCGCATAGGGAGCCGTATTCCACACGACTAACTACAGTTCAAATCCCACTCCTTTGTAGCTGGAAAAATGCCCTGGGCACATGTGTGTGCATGCCCCGAGTCCTAATGGAATGAAGAAATGAAAGAAAGATTGCAGTGTGATGATGGCCCATTGCAGAGAGCATTCTCTTTCCCCTCTGGTGACCTCTGGCAAAAAAAAAAAAAAAAAAAGTCTGAAAATACTACAGCCTTTTATCTTGGTAAATTCTCTCTTAGAAATCTATTCTAGTATATTTAGTAGATCTAAACTAAATATAGTAAATTTTTTTTTTTTTTTTTTTTTGGAGAGGTTTTCGCTATAGGGCGAGTGTGCTTGCCAGACAGACAGAGACATAGAGATAGAAAGCGAGAAATCACCCCCCAGGGGGGATGGTCACGCCGCAATCCCTTCTCCTCCATTCTCCTTTCAGGATCTTGGGCACGCATGCACACGCGCCCGGCTTGAGTTTTAAGCCACCGGGTCCGGGACTCGAACCGCGGTCAACTACGTGGGAGTCCAGCAACATAGCCATTACGCTAACTGCTGGTTCCCTAAATATAATAAATTTTTATATGGAAATATTTGTGACATTATTTACAATAGTAAAAATAAGGCATACCCTGAATATCGTATAGTACAATAAATGATTTTATCCACAAATATGCCCATTAAACAATAATACTTGTAACGAAAATTCAAGCTATAAAATTCTGCTGATAAAAGACTATAGAGGGAACCAGCAGTTAGCGTAATGGCTATGTCGCTGGACTCCCACGTAGTCGACCGCGGTTCACGTCCTGGACCCGGTGGCTTAGAACTCACGCCGGGCGCGTGTGCGTCCGTGCCCAAGATCCCGAGAGGAGAATGGAGGAGAAGGGATTGCGGCGTGACCATCCCCTCTGGGGGGTGATTTCTTGCTTTCTGTCTCTATGTCTCTCTCTGTCTGGCGAGCGCACGCGCCCTATAGCAAAAAACCTCTCAAAAAAAAAAAAAAATAAATAAAATAAAAGACTATAGAAAGAAAAAAATGAAAATAATTTAATTAAAAGGTAAATTACAAAGTTAAGAAAATATTGGGGCCTTGTTCTGTTTCTCTTCCCCTTTATCACAGATGCTGTAGTTTCTGATGTACAAATTGGTGGAGTGGTGGGTCAACCTGTCACGCTGCCCTGCACCTACTCAGTTGCCAGGGAAGGGGTCACAACCATGTGCTGGGGCCGAGGGGTGTGTCCTTCATTCAAATGCGCAAACGAACTTATCTACACTGATGGAACACATGTGACCTATCAGGAGCTCCGTCGGTACAAACTACTGGGGGACCTTTCGTCAGGAGATGTGTCTTTGACTATAGAAGACGCAAGTGAGTCAGACAGTGGTCTGTATTGTTGCCGAATTGAGATACCAGGATGGTTCAATGATATCAAAATCACCCTAAAGTTGGATATTGAACCAGGTGAGTTTGTCTTCTCTTCCTTTGATATTTTATGCTAGTTAACTGAGTTTTCTATTTGGAGATACCAATATTTTTCTCTTCTTTAACAGGTAAAGCGAAGGTTTCTCTAATCCTGTTTTTTAATAAATTCTTACTCCTGGGATAGAAGAATATCCTTTACTTGTGGAGATGAGGTTGTAAGAGCAACCTTGATTCAAGGCCATAGGCTAGAATCATCAAGTGACCTCTTAAAATAGTACTTTAAACTGCATTCACTGTTCTTCATTGAAATATAGTGAATATTTTTATCAAGCTGAATTTATTCACTTAAAGCACTGCCTCCTTTCTCTTCTCCCTTTCTATGTTCACCTGTTGCTTTTAAGAAATCAATAAGAGGGAACCAGCAGTTAGCATAATGGCTCTCTCGCTGGACTCCCACGTAGTCGACCGTGGTTCGCGTCCCGGACCCGGTGGCTTAAAACTCACGCCGGGCGCGTGTGCGTGCGTGCTCAAGATCCCGAGAGGAGAATGGAGGAGAAGGGATTGCAGCGTGACCATCCCCCCTGGGGGGTGATTTCTCGCTTTCTGTCTCTAATGTCTCTCTCTGTCTGTCTGGTGAGCGCACGCGCCCTATAGCAAAAAATCTCTTCAAAAAAAAGAAAAAACAAAGAAATCAATAAGGGTCAGTAGGTGGCATGGTGGTTAAGGCACTGTATTTTCACATGGCCAACTGTAGTTTGAATCCCAGAACTGGCAGCTTGAAAATCACAATAAATAAGTAGATAAATAAATGTTAAAAAAAGAAATGAATGAAATCGAAATATTTGAGAACATCATAAATATTTTTCTATCTTGATGTAGACATCCTATTTTCCTTATTGTTTGATAAAAGGAGGTAATTGAGGATTTTCTGATTTTTGGTGTTCATTTCTAATGAATCTCCTTCCACTGAAGTCTTGCCTTTTGACAATAGAATTCAAGATCAGTGGCCTTAATAAGTTGTCTTCCTTCCTTCCTCTCTTTCTTTCTTTCTTTCTTTCTTTCTTTCTTTCTTTTCTTTTCTTTTCTTTCTTTCTTTCTTTCTTTGCTATAGAGTGTGTGCACTTGCCAGAAAGACAGAAAGACAGAGGGACAGAAAGTGAGAAATCATCCCCGGGGGGAATGCCATGCCACAATCCCTTTTCCTCCATTCTCCTCTCGGGATCTTGGGCTCACACACACATGTGCCTGGCATGCGTTTACGCCACCAGGTTCAGAACTTGAACTGTAGTTGACTACGTGGGAGTCCAGCGACGTAGCCATTATGCCAAATACTGGCCCCTCTTTTTTTAAAAAGAAATTTTTGCTTTAGGGTGCATGTACTTACTGGAGAGATAGATAGAGAGAGAAAGAGAGAGAGAGAGAGAGAGAGAGAGAGAGAGAGAGAGAGAGAGAGAGAAAGTGAGAAATCACTCCCCAGAGAGAATGGCCACTCTGCAATCCTTTCTCCTGCATTCTCTTCCTGGGATCTTGGGCACACATGCACATGTGTCTGGTGTGAATCTCAAGTTTGGGTCTGGGACTTGAACTGTGGTCGGCCAGATGGGAGTCCAATGATGTAACTTCTACACTATCTGCTGCCCCCTACCCCCTTTTTAAATTGTGAGCAACTTTATTTTGTAAACTCTCAGTTCTTGGACTTGTCTTGCTTCTCTTATAAAGGCAAGTGATATGAAAACCAATCTGATGGAGAAAATCAGTGACTCTGAGAAACTAGGATGGGAAGGCAATTTAGGAAAGCGAAAGAAGTTGGTGATTTTGTGCACTACCAATAAGTGTGAGGAGGCAGCATATAGAGGAAAGATTGTCATTACAAACTTCTTGGAGATGTGAAATTATATTACTGATCTGACTGAATTTTGTTGATAGCATAAAAATAAATTAGTAGGAAACTTCTGTAATGCTTAGAAATTCTTTAATAGGTAGATATTTGCAAGAGCATTGGTCAGTCCAGTTAGAGAAAGGGTCCATAACAGAGCCAAAGTGACTCAGCCACACCCCCAGTAATCAATTTAATGCTTAAGTTTTCTTGAACTTCTCACAGACTGAAACATAGGGCTTCTTCTCAACAGCTCATTCTTTTTTGTAGGGCTTCTTCTCAACAGCTCCTTGTTTTTTGCAGCTGCTTCTTGGAGGTTGAGGGGAGAGGGATAAAACCCCTGAAGAAGAAAAGTGAATGAAATGATTAGGTTTCCTCCTTTATTGTTACTAATACAAACCTGGGACCAGATTTCTTGCATGTTTGCTTTTTTTCCCTCTAGATTAGATTTTAAACTGTGGAGGGAGGAGATTAAATTGCTCTCAGACCTTTGACTACTCATTAGATCAAGGTCAGCAAATTATAGCTCCAGGGCTACATAAGATTATAAAGTAGACCCACCACCTATTTCCAAATCAAGTTTTACTGGAACACAACCACACTCATTCATTTATTAGTATATATTGTGTATGGCTTCTTTCAAAGTGACAAGAATTGAACAGTTGCCATTGTTCCATAGGACCTCCAAGCCCAAAATATTAATTATCTGGCCATTGACAGAAAAACTTTGCTGACCTCTGCTGTAACTAATTTCTTGTACATAATAAATATGTACAAAAAACATTTTTCTCTTCAAGGTAAAAAATTGACTAGATTTCAAATTAAATTGTGTCCCCCCAGGAGGAAAAGCTTTCAAATGAGTAGTCACCTGTTTAAGGAAACTGAAGTTTTATTTTTGTTAGTAGTGTCGAGATTTAAGGAAACTTCTTATAGGGAAAAAAGAAGTGCCTTGTGAGGAAAAAGTACAGTATTCCTTGATTCATATCTTTATTGACCTACTTTTGTACTAGACACTTGAATTAATTTTAGTCTCCACTCTCTCTCGGGCTAGCTCTGAGACCTTCAGTAAGTTGTTTGGATTCCAGTAGCACTTCTGACTCTGGAAGAGGTTATTACCTCTTGTAAACTTGCAAATTACTCTGAAATGGAAAGAAACTTCAGGAGATCTTGTCCACCTTCTAGCCCAGTGTACAAATCCTTTGTGCTGGTCCTCACATGGGATCTAGCACAGGCTAATGGGCACGAGTTAACCCTCAGTTAAGAGGTAGGTCTATAGGGTGTGGAACTTTAGGACTGAGTGCACTGAATACTCTTTATTTGGTAAACATTCTGGGCCTGGGAACTACTGTTGAAGTCTTTGTTATTACCATAAAGAGAAGGACAAAGAATAGCTCCAGGATCTAGACTCTTTTCCTACTGTGTGCTCTCTTCCTGAATATATTCCCTTCAATGCAGCTGCTTCCTATTTTGTGAGCAGGCACTGTAGCAGATTATAGTTGGCTAATGGCAGATGGAGAGTTCAGGAGTGACAATTCTACCTAGGGACAGTGGCTCTTGTGAGTGTGTCTTTATTTATTTATTATTCTGTTGCTATAACAGAATACATGAGATTGGGTCATTTATAAGAAAAGAGGTTTAGTCAACATTCAGTTGTTGGGGCTGGGAAGTTCAAAATCAGGTAGCAGCACTTGGTGAGGGCCTCATGCTTGCTCATAAATGATGATTTGCATTACATGGCAGGAGTACATGTAGCAGTGGTAAGCAAGTGTGTACAAAAAAGGCGACCTCGTTAAAAGGCGACCTCGTTTTCTTCTTCTTCTTTTTTTTTTTTTTTTTTGTTTTTTTTTACTTGCCATAGGGCAGGAACACTTACTGGAGACAGAAAGATAAAGAAAGAGAGACAGAGAGAAAATGAGAAACCACACTTCAGAGGAGATGACCATACCACAATCACTCCTCCTCCATTCTTCTCTTTGGATTCTGGATACACATCCACGCATGCTTGGCATGTTTTTCAAGCTGCAGAATCTGGGACTCAAACCTTATGGAATCCAGCCACTTCACACCACCCGACTGGCCCAGAGTGACCTTGCTTTATAATGACTCTCTCTTAAAGGAACTAATCTAGTTCCATGAGAGTGAAAACTCACCACCCCAAGATGAGATGGCATTAATCCCTTCTAGAAGATGGATTCCTCATGGTGCAAACACCTCTTAGCGGTCCCACCATCTCTCAAACACCATTGCACTGGCAGCCAAGCCTCAGAATTTTGGTGGAGACAGGACAGAACATATTCCCACAATAACAGCATGCTAGGGTTCAGTCCCCGCCGGAGGCGCTTGTTTCTCACTGCTTGACTAATCCTCGCTTCCATGTTGCTTTCTAACTCTAGCCAGTACCACAAGTGCTCCAACAACTACTAGGGTTTCTACTTCTGCTCCCACAACGCCGGCATCCACAAAGAGCCCCGAACCAGGTAACCAAATGTGTTTCAGAGCCCAGAGGCCTTCTAGTAGACCATTAAGAGCATTATGTAAGGCAGAAGTACAGTCTCGGGTAAGAGACCTCACCAGGGTTCCAAACATGGCCTTTACCAGGTTGTGAACCTCCCTCTCTCCCCAGATAATATGCACTTTTGGTATAAATAACCATTTTCTGAGTGAGGGTACCTTTCACTTTTGCCATAGGGCGGGTGCCACTATGCCCAGGTACCCTTCACTTTTGATCAGATTCTCAAAGGGATTATTATTAGCCAAAAATAGCTGGACCACTGATCCAGGACATGTAATGGGGATGATGTAGCTCAGGCAGAGCTAGACACAGCTTTTATGATGAAAAAGTAATGAAAGTGTCAGATTAATGTGATAGCTCACACAAGGAGTTTGAAAAGAGTTCACTTAGGAGTTTGACGGGTTCACTTAGGCCATTCTGAAGTTGGACCCTCCATTTGAGTGTACAATTTTAGCAAAGTGAATATTTACTATTTCCTATGCACCAGGCACCATACTACATGCTTTATAATATGGTATCATTTAATCCTTAGGACAATTGCATATACTGTTGCTGATATAATTCAACCCTACATAATTGTGTGAGAACTGAAATGCAAAATCTAAAAGTTCACTGCTGAAAATTATATACATAAAAAGTGGTCGAATTCAAATTAAGTCTCTGTTAATAATAATCATGTCAGCTGAATGACTGAGAGTCACCTTGCTTTATGATTACCCTCTCTTGAAGTAACTAATCTAGTCCCATGAGAGTGTGAACTCACCACCCCAAGATGAGATTGCATTAATCCCTTCTAGAAGATGGATTCCTCATGGCACAAACACCTCTTAGCGGTCCCACTATCTCTGAGACACCATCACACTGGCAACCAAGCCTCAGAGTTTTGGTGGAGACAGGACAAACCATATTCCCACAATAACAGCATGCTAGGGTTCAGTCCCCGCCGGAGGCGCTTGCTTCTCACTGCTTGACTAATCCTCGCTTCCATGTTGCTTTCTAACTCTAGCCAGTACCACAAGTGCTCCAACAACTACTAGGGTTTCTACTTCTGCTCCTACAACGCCGGCATCCACAAAGAGCCCCGAACCAGGTAACCAAATGTGTTTCAGAGCCCAGAGGCCTTCTAGTAGACCATTAAGAGCATTATGTAAGGCAGAAGTACAGTCTCGGGTAAGAGACCTCACCAGGGTTCCAAACATGGCCTTTACCAGGTTGTGATCCTCCCTCTCTCCCCAGATAATATGCACTTTTAGTATAAATAACCATTTTCTGAGTGAGGGTACCTTTCACTTTTGCCATAGGGCGGGTGCCACTATGCCCAGGTACCCTTCACTTTTGATCAGATTCTCAAAGGGATTATTATTAGCCAAAAATAGCTGGACCACTGATCCAGGACATGTAATGGGGATGATGTAGCTCAGGCAGAGCTAGACACAGCTTTTATGATGAAAAAGTAATGAAAGTGTCAGATTAATGTGATAGCTCACACAAGGAGTTTGAAAAAAGTTCACTTAGGAGTTTGACGGGTTCACTTAGGCCATTCTGAAGTTGGACCCTCCATTTGAGTGTACAATTTTAGCAAAGTGAATATTTACTGTTTCCTATGCACCAGGCACCATACTACATGCTTTATAATATGGTATCATTTAATCCTTAGGACAATTGCATATACTGTTGCCGATATGATTCAACCCTACATAATTGTGTGAGAACTGAAACACAAAATCTAAAAGTTCACTGCTGAAAATTATACACATAAAAAGTGGTCGAATTCAAATTAAGTCTCTGTTAATAATAATCATGTCAGCTGAATGACTGAGAGTCACCTTGCTTTATGATTACCCTCTCTTGAAGTAACTAATCTAGTCCCATGAGAGTGTGAACTCACCACCCCAAGATGAGATTGCATTAATCCCTTCTAGAAGATGGATTCCTCATGGCACAAACACCTCTTAGCGGTCCCACTATCTCTGAGACACCATCACACTGGCAGCCAAGCCTCAGAGTTTTGGTGGAGACAGGACAAACCATATTCCCACAATAACAGCATGCTAGGGTTCAGTCCCCGCCGGAGGCGCTTGCTTCTCACTGCTTGACTAATCCTTGCTTCCATGTTGCTTTCTAACTCTAGCCAGTACCACAAGTGCTCCAACAACTACTAGGGTTTCTACTTCTGCTCCTACAACGCCGGCATCCACAAAGAGCCCCGAACCAGGTAACGAAATGTGTTTCAGAGCCCAGAGGCCTTCTAGCAGACCATTAAGAGCACTATGTAAGGCAGAAGTACAGTCTCGGGTAAGAGACCTCACCAGGGTTCCAAACATGGCCTTTATCAGGTTTGTGATCCTCCTTCTCTCCCAAATTATATGCACTTTTGGTATAAATAACCATTTTCTGAGTGAGGGTACCCTTCACTTTTTATCAGATTTTCAAAGGTTATTATGAGCCCAAAAGAGCTGGAATACTGATCCAGGGCATGTAATGGGATGATGTAGCTCTGACCCAGCTAGACACAGCTTTATGATGAAAAAGTAGAGAAAGTGTCAGATTAATGGTATAGTTCACACAAGGAGTGTGAAAAGAGTTCACTTGGCCATCATGAAGTTGGACCTTCCATTTGAGGGTAAGCTTTTAACAAAGTGAATATTTAGTGCACCAGGCACCATGCTACATGCTTTAAGATATGACGTCATTTAATTCTTAGGATAACTGCATATACTGTTGTTGATATAATTCAACCCTGTATCATTAATTGTGCGAGAACTGAAGCCCCATATCTAAAAGTTCTTTGCTGAAATTCATACAGATAAAAAGTGGTGGAGTTAGGATGCAGTCTCTGTTAATATCCATGTCCACCTGACTGGTCCAGAGTGACCTTGCTTTATAATGACCCTCTCTTAAAGCAACTAATCTAGTTCCATGAGAGTGAAAACTCACCACCCTAAGATGAGATGGCATTAATCCCTTCCAGAAGATGGATTCCTCATGGTGTAAACACCTTTTAGTGGTCCCACCATCTCTCAAACACCATTGCACTGGCAGCCAAGCCTCAGAGTTTTGGTGGAGATTGGACAGAACATATTCCCACAATAACCGCATGCTAGGGTTCAGTTCCCTCCGGAGGCGCTTGCTTCTCACTGCTTGACTAATCCTCGCTTCCATGTTGCTTTCTAACTCTAGCCAGTACCACAAGTGCTCCAACAACTACTAGGGTTTCTACTTCTGCTCCTACAACGCCGGCATCCACAAAGAGCCCTGAACCAGGTAACGAAATGTGTTTCAGAGCCCAGAGGCCTTCTAGTGAGAGGCCGTAGACCATTCAGGGCATTGTGTAAGGCAGAAGTACAATCTCAGGTAAGAGACCTCACATGGGTTCCAAACATGGCCTTTACAAGGTTTGTGATCCTCCTTCTTTCCCCAAATTATATACACTTTTTATATAGTTAACCGTTTTCTGAGTGAGGGTACCCTTCTCTTTTTATCAGATTTTCAAAGGTTATTATGAGCCCAAAAGAGCTAGAACACTGATCCAGGGCATGTAATGGGATGATGTAGCTCTGGCTCAGCTAGACACAGCTTTATGATGAAAAAGTAGAGAAAGTGTCAGATTAATGGTATAGTTCACACAAGGAGTGTGAAAAGAGTTTACTTGGCCATCATGAAGTTGGACCCTCCATTTGAGGGTAAGCTTTTAACAAAGGGAATATTTAGTGCACCAGGCCATGCTACATGCTTTAAGATATGACATCATTGGGACCAGCAGTTAGCGTAATGGCTATGTCGCTGGACTCCCACGTAGTCGACCGCGGTTCGAGTCCCGGACCCGGCGGCTTAAACTCACGCCGGGCGCGTGTGCGTGCGTGCCCAAGATCCCGAGAGGAGAATGGAGGAGAAGGGATTGTGGCGTGGCCATCCCCCCTGAGGGGTGATTTCCTGCTTTCTATCTCTCTGTCTCTCTCTGTCTGTCTGGCGAGCGCACGCGCCCTATAGCAAAAACCTCTCCAAAAAAAGAAAAAAAAAAAAGATATGACATCATTTAATTCTTAGGATAACTGCACTTACTGTTGTCAGTATAATTCAATCCTAAATAATTGTGTGAGAAATGAAACCCAAAATCTAAAAGTTCATTGCTGAAAGTCATACAGATAAAAAGTGGTGGAGTTAGGATTCAGTCTTTGTTAATATCCACATCCACCTGACTTGCCCACAGTGACCTTTATAATGACCCTCTTTTGAAACAACTAATCTAGTCCCGTGAGAGTGTGAACTCACCACCCCAAGATGAGATGGCATTAATCTCTTTCAGAAGATGCGAGTCCTCATGGCGCAAACACCTCTTAGCCGTCTCACCATCTCTCAGACACCATCACACTGACAGCCAAACCTCAGGGAGTTTTGGTGGAGACAGGACAAACCATATTCCCACAATAGCAGCTTGTTAGGGTTCAGTCCCGGCCTGAGGTGCTTGTTTCTCACTGCTTAACTAATCCTCGCTTCCATGTTGCTTTCTAACTCTAGCCAGGACCACAAGTGCACCAACAACTACTAGGGTTTCTACTTCTGCTCCTACAATGCCAGCATCCACAAAGAGCCCCGAACCAGGTAACCAAATGTGTTTCAGAGCCCAGAGGCCTTCTAGTGAGAGGCCGTAGACCATTCAGGGCATTGTGTAAGGCAGAAGTACAATCTCAGGTAAGAGACCTCACATGGGTTCCAAACATGGCCTTTATAAGGTTTGTGGTCCTTTCCCTCTTCTCAAATTATAGTACACTTTTGTATATATAAGCATTTTCTGATTGAGGGTATCCTTCACTTTTTATCACATTCTCAAACGGATTTTTATTAGCCAATAATAACTGGCCTACTCATCCAGGTCATGTAATGGGATAATGTAGCTCTAGCCCAGCTAGACACAGCTCTATGATGAAAGTAGAGAAAGCGTCAGATTAATGAGATAGCTTGCACAAGGAGTGTGGAAAGAGTTCACTTAGACCATTCTGAAGTTGGACCCTCCATTTGAGGGTATGCTTTTAACAAATTGAATATTTAGTGTTCCTATGCACCAGGCACCATGCTACATGCTTTACGATATAATATCATATAATTCTTAGGACAACTGCATATACTGTTGTTGGTATAATTCAACCCTATATAATTGTCAGAACTGAAACCCAAAATCTAAAAGTTCATTGTTGAAAGTCATACTGACCAAAAGTGGTTGAGTTAGGATTCAGTCTCTGTTAACGTGATTTTGGAACTTGTACTTTTATACTATTAAATTATGTCTCCTTCTTGGACACAGAGCTTAATATTTAGATGAGTTTATCCTGATCTTACGTCCTCATTTAAAAAGCTTTCATACAACTATGCAGTCTTTTGGGGGCAGCCAGTGACTGACACAGTTTTACTTCAATGGTCCTTTATTTATGTAGCATGGAACTTGCAAAAGATACTATTTATACTGATGCACAAGTAAACATCAAATTTAAGAGCTTCATGCATTTAGAACATGTGTACTTAGGTTTTAACTCAGGTCTTGTGGTTAATATTTCAGATTTCCCATAGTAAGAGTTTAGATTTAATACAAATGTAGAATCACTTGTCTTACAGGTGAGGCTTGTCATTCAGAGGACAAAATTAAGTTCAAATCTTCTATTTCCAGGATTAAAAATATAATTTTAGTGGAGTTTCTCAAAAGCTCCGAAAACTTATGACCCCTTGAGGTGGCTCTGGATTCCGAAGAGAAACAGTGTCAGGACCTCATAGCCAGAACAATTTATTGGAACATATTGATTTCCTTTTACTCTTATTGAACTGTGTGTATATTTAACCAGGAGAGATAGTAAGAATTGGGCTGTCAGCTGGATTTGGAAGAGAGGGCTTTAGTTTATATCTAGGATTTTAGAGCCATAAAACTTTGTAAGAAAAGGAGCTTTGTTCCAGGCCACTGAACACACTAGAGAATCCATTGGACTTACTCAGTATCGACTTAATTCTTTAATATGGTCATGCTTCACTTAATAACAGGGATGTATTCTGAGAAATGTGTCATTAGGTAATTTCCTCATTGGGTGATCATCCTGGAATATTCTTAACACGGACACCGAGGCTATTTGGTAGAGACTATATGCTCCATGGGATGACTGTCAAATATGTAGCTTCTCAACAAGTGACATGTTATTATGCTGAGCATGACTGTATTTAGTTTGTGCCTACTAAGGTGGATGGATTAGTAGAGAGAATATACATAAATTACTGACTTTGTTTGAAACTGTGATTTAGAAGAAAAGTATTGGTTTATATGCCTATATAACCTTCTTGGTGATAGGATGAATTGAGTCTTAATCTTAGCTTGATAGTTTCCTCAAGAGTGTGAGTTTAGAATTGAACAGTACAAAAAGGAGATGAGCATTGGAGCTAATCTAATTCAGGGATATTTATCTTTTTATCCATCCCTCCCTTGTTTGGTGCCTCTTGTAAATGCTAACTGCCCAAAATACTCATAGGATAACTGGATGTAAGGTTGTCCAAACAGGGAAGAAAACAAAGATACCACAGACCCAGACTTGAAAAAGATATAAGAGGTCTTTTGAACAGAACTAAATTGGGTAAAGACTAACCTCCTAACTCTCTTGTTTTGTCCTGTTTTTCACTTCCTAAAGCTACATCCTCATACAGGTTTGAGCATTAGAGAAAAACAGGAAAACAGTTCATAACATGAGACGCGATTATGTTGAAGTGTGAAGTTATGACTCTGTAGTGGGAAAAGGGAAACAGAAAGATCAGTGAGAAGTAATTAGGAAAGCCAGGTTTGGGAATTCTTATACAGCTATCACCGCTACTAATTTGCTCTAAAATTTCATGGTACTGCAAGAGAAGGGAATCATGTAAAAACCTTGTAAAGAGGCAAGTGACTAACTCTGCAGATAAGGTGAGCTATGTGATAGGAGACAATAAAGAGATTTCAAGAAAAGAAAGGGAAACACAGCCCTACCTTGGAGAATTCCTAGTGGAAAGTTTTGGGTAAGAAATGGAAACCAAGTCAGGTAACAGAGGAAATTACTCATAGAAAAGGAATGACTTGAATGCAAGTGCCGAAGGAGACAGGATTAGGGTCTACCAGGAAACTTACTTCATGTGTTGCAAATCATTAATAAATCCAAGACATTGGGCAATAGTGTTACCTCGAAGACACTTGAAGGAATTAAATATTACGAGTATTTGTTTTATGTTGATCAATTTTTTTTTTTTTTTTTTTTATTTTAATTTTTATTTTATTTATTCATTTATTTTATTTTAATTTGACCAGAGAGAGTGACACAGAGAGGGAGAGAGAGAGAGAAAGTGAGGAAGCAAGCTGCCAGGTCTAGAACTTGAACCATGGTCAGCCATGTGGGAGTGTCCAGCACCTTAACCACCACGCCACCTGCTGGTCCCAATGTTGATCAATTTTTTTAATTTCAATTTATTTATTTGTATTCATTCACTGTACATCATTACAGCATACAAAATGAGATTTTCCATCCAGAGTACACTGTATATTGTCTCAATCAAGCACATCAACAAACATATTGTCAGCCGATGATCTTCCATTTCTTGTCTTCTGTATGTTTTTAGCTTTTTTCCCCCCCATCCTTGATTCCCTATCTCTTACCCTCTGCCATCTCCCATTCTCCTCCCACACTGTCTCTGGTATCTATGTTTGCTTTCTATACTGTTTTCCTCCCACATTTTATTGAATCACCAAAGACCCTAATCAATCCAAAAATATATATATCTATAGAGGCCAGAAATCCCAGTCTGGGGCTGTTGTGAAAGGGATGGAACAGATTAGTGCAGATTCTCAGACCCTGTTACCAGAATGTGAAATACCACTTGTATTAGTAAAATAAAAGCTTAATTGAGTGTTCTACAGAAGATATGTTGTAGGCTTTATGCATGGAGAGGAAGCCTAGGTATATGGAAGATGGGAAGTGACACTGTATATTGAAAAAACTCTCTAGAACATTATCTAGAGCACATTTCCTCATTATAATGAAGTAATTAGACAACAATATAATACCTGAAAGGCCATTTTTAGTTTAATTTTTTTTTTTTGCTATAGGGCGCGTGTGCTCGCCAGACAGACAGAGAGAGACAGAGAGATAGAAAGCGAGAAATCACCCCCCAGGGGGGATGGCCACACCGCAATCCCTTCTTCTCCATTCTCCTCTTGGGATCTTGGGCATGCACGCACACGCGCCTGGCGTGAGTTTAAGCCACTGGGTCCGGGACTTGAACCGTGGTCGACTACGTGGGAGTCCAGCGACATAGCCATTATGCTAACTGCTGGCCCCTTTTAGATTAATTTCTAAGGGGAGTTGAAAAAGTTAGAAGTAGGTAGATGAGAGCCAGGCATGCCTACTGAGGAAGACTGGGTAAAGGCCCTAGGAGGAAGTTGATGGTAATTTCTGATTTCAATTTTTTGTTTTGTTTTGTTTTTTGGTTGAGGGTAAAAATTTTCCTCCACAAATAGAACACAACTCTTCTAATATTTTCATTCCAGTACCTACTTCACCTTCAACAGCAGGAAACCAATCTACAACAATGCCGGAAAAAAGGACACAACCCACCAGCTCACCATTGTACTGTTGCACAACAGGTAACTGCATTCTCTTTCCAGAACACTGAGGAAGTTTAAACCTTGAAAATGAACAATCTGGAGTAAGATCAGATCTGACTTGAGTGGCAGCAAGCCGTTCAAATCAGCTCTATGACTCGTGGAAGTATCTATACTCTCGGAATCTATTTTGTTATTTGCAAAATATTGGATCATTAGAAAAGTCATGACATATCTTTCTGTGCAAAAATGTGTCATGACTTTTCTGATGACCCGATACTATTATTAGAATGTCTAAAATCTTTATGCCTGATTGACACAAGTAGCTTGTATGGTTTGAGAATGTTCACATGGGTATTACTTTATTTTAATACAGCACATCAACCCATCTTGACTTGAAAGTTACTATTAGATTTGATCTCTTGGGCTAGGGCATTAAAACTATGAAATCCAACTTTCTGGTGTCTAGACCAAACTGATTACTCATGCTTCTTCCAAGTTCCAGACCCTAAATTCAGTCACGTGGCTCCTCTACTGCTTTTTCAAGCTTGTATGTACATGAGCATTCTGAGATGGTGCTATGGCATTAATGTTTGCCTCCCCCGCAAATTTACATATTGGTACCTAGTCCCCAAAGCATCTGGAAGGTGATTAGATTTGAGGGAAGAACCCTCACAAATAGGCTTAGTACCTTTATAGAGAGGCCTGGGAGCTTATTTCCCCCCTTTCCCATGTGGTGACAAATTAAAGGCACTATCTGGAAGGAGAAGGGGCCTCACCAAAAACTCAATCTGCCTTCTTGATCTTAAATTTCCTGGCCTTTTGAACTATGAGCAATAAATTTCTGTTGTTTATAAATTACCCAGTGTAAGGCATTTTGTCACAACAACCCAAACGGATTAAGATGGTTGGGTTGAGGTTACCAATACCAACATCAAGGAGGAAAGCCCCACTGAGATCCTTCTATTTTCTAGACAGTCTTCCCCACTCTCCCAAATCTGAGCAGTCTTACAGTACCTACTCTTTAGAAATATAGAACTGATCTACCATTCTTTGAGGTGGAGAAAGGTGATGTGGAATCCTGTCATCTTTCCAAGCCAACTGTTTTCATTACCCATGGTGATAAGTTTTGGGAGTGCCACATGCTGATTCCCTTTGTGAGCAGAGCTGGCTTCTGTGTTCTTGTCTGCATCCAAACAAGGTCAAGTTTTGTGGGACTCCTCATGTGTATGACTCATTGTACTCAGGAGCGGCCAATCTGAAACACTCTCTTCGCTCACCATATGGCCTGACTTTTGCCAATCATTCCTGGAAGCTGGTTAATTTAAAATGAGCCTGCAGTGCAACTCACAGAGGGACCTATTCAATTGGATAATGGTGACATTTGGTTTTGAAAGTGGAATCTTTAGTGCGAACTGTTTCTGGGCACAAAAACAAAATAAAAATAGATAAAAATACAAGGTAACAGGAGTAGGAGCAGCTGTCTACCCCTCTTTTAGTATGCGAGGAAGAAGTAAGTAGGAGTGGGGAATCGTTCTCTGAAATACCATGTCACTAAAACCTGGTCAAGGTAGAGCTTTCCAGAGTGCGAAGGACGTGGAGCAGCTGTGTCCCCAGGACTTGAGTGACGGCAGAGATTTTGGCCATGTATCTGAGGCTCATGGGCCAAGTCCTCACTGTGCCAGTGTCAGCCCTCAGTTGGCTAAAACCTCATGGAAGCAAAGAATGTTAGATCTGGAAGAGATTTCAGTTGTCATATGACCCATTACCTACCTTTGACAGATTTATGTGCTAGGGAACTCATACATTATATGATTTAATTCTTTCAAGGCAGGCCATATTTACTGCCATTGCCAGACTGGGGAGACTACAGTTCTGCTCTGGAGACACATAGGTTCTAATCCAGTCACCAGTTATTAGCTGTGTGCCCTTGAGCTAGTTGTTTAACGCTCCTCACTAGATGATTAGAGTATATGATATTCAGAAAGTGCGTGGCACAGTATTTCCTTTCCCCTGCATTGTTACTTTTATCGAATAATAGTGATAGTAATAACAGTCAATGTTTTCTTTTTTAGGGACCAGCAGTTAGCGTAATGGCTATGTCGCTGGACGCCCACATAGTCGACCGCGGTTCGCGTCCCAGACCCGGTGGCTTAAAACTCACGCTGGGCGCGTGTGCGTGTGTGCCCAAGATCCCGAGAGGAGAATGGAGGAGAAGGGATTGCGGTGTGGCCATACCCCCAGGGGGTGATTTCTTGCTTTCTGTCTCTTTGTCTCTCTCTGTCTGTCCAGCGAGCACATGTGCCCTATAGCAAAAACCTCTCAAAAAATATTTTTTTTTCTTTTTTAGTTTCACTGTAGTGCGTGTATACTTGCCAGAGACAGAAAGATGGAAAATGATAAGTCACCCCCCAGGGACCAGCAGTTAGCGTAATGACTATGTTGCTGGACTCCCATGTAGTCAACCACGGTTCGAGTCCCAGACCTGGTGGCTTAAACTCACGCTGGGCTCATGTGTGTATGTGCCCAAGATCCCGAGAGGAGAATGGAGGAAAAGGGATTGCAGTGTGGCCATCCCCCCTAGGGGTGATTTTTCACTTTCTGTCTTTCTGTCTCTCTCTGTCTCTGTGGTGAGCGCACATGCCCTATAGCAAAAACCTCTCCAGGAAAACAAAACAAAACAAAACAAAACAAAACAAATCACCTTCCAGAGGGAATGGCCACACTATAATTCCTACTCTTCCAGGCTCCTCTCAGGACTTAGGGGACGCAAGCACATGTACCTGGCGCCAAGAGATTTGAACTTCACAGTTGGCCATGTGAGATCCAGCTGCCTTGACCTCCAGATCATTTGCTGGCCCATAATGACAGTTGGTATTTATCCAACATAGTATTACATACATCATCTACTTTAACTGTAACTAATCAAATGTACTATTAATATCTTGTAGTCAAGGGCATCCCAGAAATACATACACACACACACATACACATTTCTATACATATACACTTACAAGTGGGACTTCAAAAAGTTTGTAAAAAATATGTATTATGGAAAAGTATTTAAAAATGTTTTGTATCTAAATAAATTTGTACTTCCAATTCCTATGAACTTTTTGAAGTACCCTCGTACATATACCTATATGTGTATGCAAAGAACCTTGAGTATCAAGGTTACATTGCTAACATTGTCAGCCTTGAAATCAAATTTTATCTTACTCAAGGCTACTCATGGCCCAGTCATTGCTTTTAGCTCTTTAGAAAGTGGTCTCAAAATGAGTAAAATGTGAACACAGTGATGGGACTACTTGGGAAGATAAGATTAATTTTATTCATGTTAAAGCTCTGTAGATTTGTCAGTTGTTAGAGGGTTTCCCAGATCTGTGGTGGTTTTTTTTTTTTTTTTTTTTTTTTTTTTTAGTTTTTTGCCATAGGGTGCATATACTCACTAGAGAGAGAGAGAGAGAGAGAGAGAGAGAGAGAGAGAGAGAGAGAGAGAAAGTGAGAAATCCCAGGGGGGATGACCACCCTGCAATCCCTTCTTCTCCATTCTTCTCCTGGGATTTTGGGCATACACACACACACACACATACCTGGCATGAATTTTAAGCCACCAGGTCTGGGACTCAAACTGTGGTTGGCCATGTGGGAGTCCAGCACCTTAACCACCATACCACCTGTTGGCCTGACCTATGGTCTTTTCATATGATGGTAGTGCAATGTGTGTGGTGGTTACCAGCAGAGGCTCTTGTCATTTACTAAAACTGGAAACTCATTTAGCCATTCTGTTTGTTCACCTATGAAGTGAGATTAAGGAATTGATTGTTAAGATGTTAAGTGCTTAGTACATGGCAGCTACTCAGTAAAAAGAGAATTGTGTATTTGACCTAGAGATGCCTAGGAAAGCCAATAGAACATATTCTCTTACAAGATATCTTAAAATACTTTACAAATTTGAGTGTTGGGCCAGCAGTTGGCATGGAGGTTGAGGCACTGAATCCCACATGGCTGACTGTGTGGTTCAAGTCCTGGACCTGGTGGCTTAAAAATCATACCAGGTATGTGTGCATTCATGCCCAAAGTCCCTAAAGGAGACTAGAGAAGAAATTGTGGTGTGACCATATGCCTTGGAAGGCAATTCATCACTCTTTCTTTCTGTCTCCCTATGGTAAGCACACATATCATTTAGCAAAAACTAAAAAAAAAAAAAAAAGATTGAAAGTTAAAAACCTGGGTCAGCCCTATGGTTAAAGAGCCAAATCCCACATGGCCAACCATGATTCAAATCCCAGTTTTCGTGGCTTGAAAAACATGCCTGGTATATGTGCATGTGTGCCCAGTATCCCAATGGGATGGAGAAATAGAGAAGAGATTGAGGCATGATCATGCCCTACTGGGGAGTGTTTTCTCCCTCTCTTTCTCTGTGGAATGCATGTGTCTTCTGGTAATTAAAAAGAAAAACACTGGGACCAGCAGTTGGCATAATGGCTATGTTGCTGGACTCCCATGTAGTCGATCGTGGTTCAAGTCCTGGACTCGGTGACTTAAACTCACTCCAGGCACTTATGCGTGCCCAAGAGGAGAATGGAGGAGAAGGGATTGCTGTGTGACCATTCTCCCAGGGGGGTAATTTTTTGTTTTCTATCTCTCTGTCTCTCTCTGTCTTTCTGGCAAGCGCACATGCCCTATAGCAAAAACCTCTCCCCCACAAAAAGAAACACACTATGTTCAATGTGTCTTATGCTATAGAAAATCCTCGTAGTTCTATATTATAAGATTCATTGGTATTGTGGCTGATATAGCATATTTTTCAAAAGTACTTCTAGATCAAAATCTAGACACATTGGAATATTAGGTAGGAGTTATATGCCATTTGTTTTGGATACCATGGTGCATTTTACTCACATTCTGATGCAAAAGAAATGTAACAACTGTTGTGAATAAGGTGTTTCTGATCTTTTGATATGCAGATGGCCTCTGGGCTGGGCATTCATCCAAAGCTTCTTAGCTAGCATGAAAATATTCTCTTTTTTTTTTTTAAGAGAGAGATTTTTGCTATAGGGCTGGTGTGCTCACTACGGAGAGAGACAGAGAGACATAAAGCGAGATATTACCTCTAGGGAGGATGGCCACGCTGCAATCACTTCTCCATTCTCCTCTCAGGATCTTGGGCATACATGCGCATGTGCCCCTTGTCAGTTTGAAGCTGCCGGGTCTGGGACTCGAAACGCAGTTGGCCATGTGGGAGTCCAGGGATGTAACCGTTATGTCATTTGTTAGTCCTAAAAATATTAATTCTTTTTTTTTTTAAGAGAGATTTTTGCTGTAGGGTGTGGCACACACTGGAGAGACAGAGAGACATAGGCAGAAAGCGAGAAATCAACCCTCAGAAGGGATGTCCACACTGTAATCTCGTCTCTATTCTCCTCTTGGGATTTTGGGCTGCATACACACGTGCCTAGTGTGAGTTTTAAGCTGCCGGGCCCACTGGGCCTGGACTCTAGCAGCAGTTGACTCATGGGAGTCCAGCAATGTAACTATTACACCACCTGCTGGTCCCAAAAATATTAATTCTTTTAAGTGACATTCTTAACCTGATTCCATGAATGGGTTTCTCTGATTCTCCCAAAATTATAGGTAAAACTTCTTGTGTGCATGCATTTTTTTCCACAAAGAGAAAAAGGCAGTCAATTTTCAAAGAGCCCTTTACTAAAAGGTTAAAAAACACAACTTTATAGGATAAATTAATAAAATGTTAACAACTTGGTATGACTGTTACAATGCCTACAGCATTTGATCTTATTATTATTCAACTTTTTACCAGAAGGCAATGTGAATATATTTAATGTCTGCTGTAAAAATTCAATATTATTTTTTGTAATTCTAATTAATTTCCCTTCTTGTTGAGCAGATGGGAATGGCACCGTGACACTTTGGCATGGCAATCAAACCGTAAGCATATTCCTTTCTATTTATTAGCCAGGTTCCCTTGTCTATCTCCCTGGAAGCAAGTTACATGTAAAGGCAATTTCTGTAAGACTAGTCCATGTTTTGACTTAAACAAAAAGGATGAAAAGAACTTGACTCTTAAATAGGCATCTTTTAATTTGAAAAGTTAATTTAAGTCGACCAGTTTTTTAGAGATGCCCCAAAAGTGGTATTTTATTAAATCTCACATATGTGTGTGCACACACACAAGCACACACACATACACACACACACACACACACACACACACACTATACAGATTTTCCAATGGCCAAGTATTGGAAAAAACGAATGAGCTAAGTCAAGGAGAATAAGTTAGCATAACATACCAAGGAGGACTTCAGCTATTACTGAGGAAACAACATGCTTTGAATTAGTGGGTGAAGCTGAAGTCACACAAAGATAATATAAAATGTAAGTTAAAAAAAAATTAAGCAAAAGAGAGCTTGCTTAGGGACCAGCTGGTGGATTATATAGGGCCAACTTCGCAGTTGAAGTCCTGGACCCATCAGCTTGAAAATAGCGCTGGGCAAGTGTGTGCACAGGCCTAGTATCTGTCAATGGAAAAAAATAACCAACTGTAAAATTAATAATTAATAATTAATGTGGTTTATTTCCAAGCCAACTGTGAGTGACCTAGGCTGGAGAAGAGGCATACATGCCTTTTCTCGGGGTGATCATGTACAGAGGTTCCTTTTATTTGCTTTTGAGATTGACAGACAACATTTAGTGAAAAGATTTTCCATTGGTCTGGCCCAAAAAGTCGGGACATGTAGAAAGGGGGGGTGTCTTGTAGGTTATAGGTGGGTTCCATAATTTTTAGGTCTGTGATTGGAAGGGAAGATCCGTGTCTTAGTTAAAGAAAGGGTTAATCTACATCTCAAGGAAAAGAGAAGTTCTGTGTCTTAGTTAAAGAAAAGGCTTAATCTACATCTCAAAGGTACTATGCCAGGAACAGGAGGTAGGAAGAATCCTGTTAATAGAAAATAAATGGTCTGTTAATGTTTGTGGGCATGACTTCCCCAGTCCCCTTTTGAAAAGATTTTGGAAAAAAATAGGAAAAGTAGTCAGACTTCTGTCCACATATCCCAAGAGGAGAGTGGAAGAGAAGGGATTGTGGCATGGTCGTTCCTCATGGAGATTCCCTCTTGATGCCCATCAAAGTCTCATTTTTAGAAGTAAGTCAGACAAATTTATCAATAGGACCTTTTAGCTCTAGGGAGAAGCAACCTTCCTTTTCACATGTGCAAATAATTCTTAGAAGTAACAACAACAACAAAAAGAGCAGTTCAGGCAAGGTAGAGTTATTGAGTGTATGGCCAAATGACCTTGTGCTATATACTTCAGAAACAATGAGAGTACTGCTACATAGGAATCTTAACAACTTGGGCAAGCCAGTGGTATAGTGATTGAAGAGGCTGGATCCCACATGGCTGACTGCATGGTTCATATCCTGGAACCAGAGGCTCAAGAAACACAGTGGGTCAGTGTGCATGCACACCCAACATCCCAAAAAGAAGGAAGAAATGGAGGAGAATGGATTTCAGCATGGTCATTCCCTATGAGGAAATGCTTCCTAACTTTCCCTCTCTCTCTGTGTGTGTCTCTCTGGTGAGTGTATGTGCTCTCTCGCAAAAATAAAAAAAACAAAATAGCACTTGTACAGCATGGGCACTGATTAATCTGGTGGCTATGAACTGAATTTTTACATAGTGGTTAAATATTAGAATTGCCATTATGTAAATATTTATTGTACTACTATAAGGCCAGGATTATGCTGGATTAAAACAAAATGAGGTCACTATGAATAGTTAGGCTATTCTTGATCTCAGTTCTCTACAGAACAGTTATGTTTAGCAGCAAACAGAAGCAATTTAGAAGCAAGTTCAAGATGGGCAGTAGCAAAAATGTGGGCTTTGATGCTTTAACTCTGAAGATGTCAAGATGTCTCCCAGGTATATTGAAAACCTGAAGCACAAATTTTGACCCAATAGATCAACTTTCTGGGATCTATCTTAAGAAGATAATTGAATGAAAATGTAAAGATGAGAGGAATGTTTATTACTCCTATTTATAGTGGTGAAACTGTCCAATAATAAACAATTAATTATCCAGTCAACTAAGCATGTCCACACATTACCATTTAGAAGGTAGTCACTGCAGGCATGTATTGACAAGGGATGATGTGTGACCATTGCTTGATAAGTGAAAAAAGCAATTTTAAAAATAGCACACATGCTCTAGTAGATATAGAATATAGTAAATATTTCTGTTAAGAAAAGGTCCTAGAAAGATCAATTTGAGAATAGGATAATAAAGCAAACCAGTAATAGTCCTTGTTTCTGGATGTTAGGGTTATGGTTACACTTTGTTTTTCTTTTTTTTTTTTTTTTAATATTTCAGTTTCTTTCACACATTCAATCACATATGTCACTTAGCTTGCAAAGGGAATATTCCAACATGCATACATTTCTCACCGATCCAGTTGAGAATAGTATACACATTATCTAGTTTTCCTTTTTAAATATTTAGCTGCACATTCTAAAATAAACACTCAGTTTTTGTATAATATAATTAAGAAAGGAAAGCAGAGCCTTTCTCTCAAAATCCCATTCTCCATCAAAACACTTCCCCTTCCTCACTTACCTATGAGGATGCATAGATAAGATAATAACACAGTTTTCCCCTTCCAGACACTGGCTATGTCCCTTTAAAGCAAGGGTGGCTCAAATGTTGCTACCCTTTTCTGTATTCTTCATAGTGTTTACCACTCCAATAAGTACCTAAAATTACCTCATCCAAGGACGCCAATGAATCTGCTGTCTATAGACGCAGAAACAGATTCAGAGAGGTTCCCTTGTTCGTGGTCACACAGCAGCTAACCAAAAGAGCTGGGGTTATGACTCCAGGCATTAAGCTCTTCCACAGAAAAAGACTTGATCCTTTCTTTTCTTTCTGATCCTCCACTTCCTTTCTGTTAAGATACCTACCCTGTGAGATCTCTTTAGGATTAGAGCTAAACTATGAAAAAGAGCCTAGCAGGATGCCTGGCTTATTAGAGGAGGTGTTGATCCTTTATGATCCACACCAGGAAATTTAAACATAATTCTGCATTCTGTCTAATTGCACAGCAATAAATAATCAGGGGCCAGGTCTGTGAACAGCTACTTTCAAGTTAATGGACATAGAAATAGAATCTTGACTTACAGTCGAAAAACAAGTAAGGACTATAACCAAAGACCACATTTAATAATTGAGCAGATTCAGATAATATCAGATAAAGCCAGCATATATAAATAACTTTTTAAAAAAGAATTATTCATTTATTTATATAATTCCATTTGTTGTTATTATTATTTTTTAATTTGACCAGAGAGAGAAAGAGAGAGAAAGGGAAAGTGAGAAAGCAAGCCGCCAGGTCTGGGACTCAAACTGCGGTCAGCTATGTGGGAATCCAGTGGCTTGAACCACCATGTTACCTGCCGGCCCCAATAATTTTTTTTTTTTAAATATCAAGAAAGGATATTTTTAGACATAGTCTGTTCATGTGTAAAACAGATATAATAAATGTTTAGTTTGAACTTTGACAAAATGTATCCACTTCCATAAATACCATTCTAAACAAAATATAAACATTCTAAAATATGTTCTAGATTTGAAATTGTGTTAGAATTTCACTGTAAGGTTATAAACTCAGATCATTTGGTTTTACCATCATGTTCCATAAGTAGCCAAAAGCCAATAACGATAAATATGTGTGGTATGTTATTCTCAGAGTTGTTTCCAACTATAACTCTAACAATACGCGTTTTCAACCCACTGATATTTCCTTAGCAAGCATCCCCGGCACAAACTTCATGGACCACTGCTGCTACTGGCCTCTACATCGGAATCTCTGTTTTTGCTGTGTCGTCGCTCACCTTTGTGATTTGGATAATTTTAAAAAGTAAGTCATTTCAACCCTGGAGCAAGGGTTCTATAGTCAGCCTGCTTGGGTCTAAGTAACTCCATATGCCATGGGATTTTGAGTTCCCATGACTTCCCTGTGCCCCAGAATCCTCATCTGTAAAACGCACATGGTAGTACTGTCTACCTCAAGGAGGATCTGAGGGTTAAATGAATTGGAACCTACAAAGCACTGAGAACTGTGTCTAGTATGTAGTAAGTTCATAGCAATCTAAAATCATTATTATTGTACCTGGAAAAGATCTTCTGTGCCATAAATTTCTGAAAATCTCATGGAGCTTACATTCTAGTGTAGTTTTTTTAAACCCTGTTCTTTATTTTTCAATTATTGGACCCCCTAAGGAGGAAAATTAAATTTAAATTCTCCATAAGAGAGATTAAATTAGAAGAAATAAGAGTTTGTTGCATAGGGTTGAGATTTGAAAGGCAAGAAACCATGAGAACACATGTAAGATTTGTTCTCCTCTTATGATCCAACTTTTGGCCCCATGTGACTGATAACGGTTGAAAACTTTGCAACACCCACTTGGCCGAAGAGGCAAATGAGGCATTGAGAGAAAAAGCTGATAGCAAGACTAGGGCTGGAACCCAAAGCTTCAGTTCAGGGCTCCATGTCCCTCTGATGCTAGTTACATATTTATCTCAGTATATAATCTGTCCCCTACAAAAGAACCATAATTACTTATTTTGCAAAACCATTACTGCATTATTTCCTGTGTCTAGAAAGAGGAGAGCTAGGAAATTAAAGAGTCTGATTGGTAAATTTGAGTAAGTTTATATTTAATTGCTTGGAATTTGGTTAGTCAAAATTATTTAGAAATTGGGTAAAATACTTCAGATATGCTCCCTTCCTTAGCCAACACACCTCTTTATTTCCCTCTTAGGGGGAGGATGGCCAAGAGTATAAAACTTGGTAATCTTTTGATAGAAGAAATCCTTAGTATGACCTTCCATCCCAGTTAGCCTGTGATAATCCTGGTTTATACCTGTCCTCCAGTACCCTGTCAGAAAAATTCTAGACTTTCCCAGTTTCTAGAATGAAAGATCTTTTGGGCCAGCAGGTGGCATGGAGGTTAAGGTGCTGGATCTCACAAGGCCGACTAGGCAGTTTGAGTCCCCGGATCCAGTGGCTTGAAAAATCATGCCGGTGGTGTGTGCATGTGTGTCCAAAATCCCCAGAGAATGGAGAAGGGATTGTGGCATGGCCATATCCACTGGGGGCGGTGGTGGTGGTGGCGGTGGTGGGTGAGTTCTCACTTTCCCTCTCTCTCTTTCTCTCTGTCTCCGGTGAGTGCCTAGGCCCTATAACAAAAACTAATAAAAAAATAAAAATTAAAATAGAAAAAAAGGTAATTTAATAATCACATGCAAGTAAGTCAGGACATGTGAGCAAATGTAGCAGATCATTAATAAAAATGAGATACAGATGTAAAAATGGATACAGGAACGAGTTGTCTGAAATTTTCAGGGAAGGGTCTAAGTAATAACAGAAATCATATGCTTGATTGGAAGAAGATATTATGAATTTTTTTCCTGACATGTTTAATGTTCTCTTCAATTCCTTCCTGTCCCCAACTCCACGCCTAATTTAGAGTATTATTATATCCAAAGCAAGATACAGCAAGTAAGGTAAGCTTTTGATGTTTCTATTCTGGTGAAAATCAAGAGAAATTTCTATTTCTGTCTGCCTTTTTTCCTAAACTCTCCAATTTATACCCTGGGTCCTCAGAATCTAGCTTACTGAGCATCTCTCTTCTTGTCTACACCTTCCAGGGATATTTTTAGCGTTCTGTATCTCTCTAGATTTGTGACAGAGCTGGTACAGAAGGTGTCCTTTAATCGCGAACTCTTAGAGCAAGAGAACCAAACCACAAATTTTGCTTGACGAAACCAAATGTTAAGTCAATCATTTAGGTTTGTTCTTTTATTTTATTCAGTGATTTGCTTTAGTGAGTGTTTACTAAATACTTATAATCCAGAGAGATGAACAAAACGGACAGAAATATATAAGCAAATAAACAAGGTCCTTTTAGGTACCTCCAGATGCACACCACGGGGATTATAGAGCAATGTATTAGGATATTTGAATGAGCCTCAAGGGAACAGAAAATCGGAAGGAAGATAATTCCTGGCAGAAGGGGCAGGAGGCGCAAAGGCACAAGGGGGACACAAGTACCTTTGGCTCTCCCCAGCTCCCCTCGTTCCTGGCTGCTCCATACCTGCCTGCTCCACTCATTTCCTTTGGGGGTCTGGCCTTGCATTTACCATCTTTGTGAATATCTTTCAGTCTCTGCTTTTACTCAATTCAAATTTAAATCCCTCTTTTCTATATCTATGGCTGACAGCTATCTGCTCCAATTCCTGTAATGGTTGAAGACAATGGTTGAATTCTAATGCCAGCTCACCTGCTTCATTTAGTAAAGCTGGGCTTTAAGCAAGAGTTTCTTTGATTCAAAATCCAACCCTCTTAGGCGGTCATCCAGTATTCCTCATTCTCCTTCCTGGGATGTTTACACACAGACTTTCTTACTTCCGAGCTAACTGTGTGAACCAGTCCGCACCATGTGCCTCCCACAGTGCCCAGCGCATCTTAAGTCCAACAGTCATACCCTTCACAGCTGTAAACCTAGGAGATGGCATGGTTATTACCCACATTTTACAGATTGGAAAACAGGTTCTGAAAGGTCAAGTGACGCATAAAGTCATACCACACAGTATATGAAGGAGTCAATCTCAGGAACCTAGGCTCATAAATACTTTTGAATAACTGCTTCTGCGAATGACAAAGAAATGTTCCTTATAGATGGAAAAGCATGAAACATAGCATCTTTCTAATTATTTGCTTTCTGTACTTTTACTGATAACTTATCTGTTTTAAAAGATTTACTTTTAGGGGAACCAGCAGTTAGTGTAATGGCTATGTCGCTGGACTCCCACATAGTCGACCGCGGTTCGCGTCTCGGACCCGGTGGCTTACAACTCACGCCGGGCGCGTGTGCGTGCGTGCCCAAGATCCCGAGAGGAGAATGGAGGAGAAGGGATTGCGGCGTGACCATCCCCCCTGGGGGGTGATTTCTCGCTTTCTGTCTCTATGTCTCTCTCTGTCTGTCTGGGAGCGCACGCGCCCTATAGCGAAAAACCTCTCCAAAAAAAAAAAAAAAAAGATTTACTTTTATCACCTAATTATAAAGGAAAAATATTGTAGAAAATGGAAAATATAAAAAAGCAAAAAGAAAAGAAAAGAAAAAAACCCAAAAAACTACTTAACATATTATGAGCATTTTTTCCCTACATGATCTTTTTGGCAGTGTCCTCACACTGACTCATTTGTGCTTAGGCACCTGAACTAAGTGTTTTCACACGTGTATGACCAACCCATTTAATGCCCATAGAGAAGTTTTATCTCTTACATTCCTTAAATATATTCAATGGGGGCATGTTCTTTGCCTGTGGCTGAATGAAGACAGGTTTTGGGCAGGCTTCGGTAATAAGCAGCAGTCACTATGTACAAATTACAAAACACTAGCTACATCAGAACGCCACAGATGAGTTAAGATGGTCTGCTTTCTTCCCTGATTTGGGTACCTCCGAGTTTTTTTTTTTTTATAAAACCCAAACACCAGCCCACCACAATTACCCCAAATAACAGGAGATACAGAAAAAGCTCTCCAAGTGGTCCCACAAAAGCCCCTTCAGTAACTTGATTTGAAAGGCAATCATATACACCACCAACAGCTCTCTTCAAAAAAATTAATCCCTTAATCTCTCATGCCTGACTTTTTGTACACTTGGTGTGTGTGGGTGTGTTGTAAAAGTAATCTAACCCAAGCCTTTGGAAATTTGATCTTAAGACTCTAAGAATTTTAACACCATGATCCGGTATACACTTGTGAAAGAGTGCTATTTTACTACATTCACTATTTTTCCATTATGTGTTTATCCTAAAATACAGAATGTACATCACTGAACAAGTTTGATAACCCTCTCTAAAATGTCACAATACATAGCTGGAGAAACACCAGTAATTGGTTCATAGACCCATTTGAAAATACTCATCTTGATTTAGTACGAGTTGGGCATTCCTAATCTGAAATCTAAAATGCTCCAAAATTCAAAATTTACTAAGGGCCAACCTGATAGTAGGAGTGCAAAATTCATGAACTCAGGTGATGGGTCATAGCCCAAGTGCTGCAATACAAAATACTTTATAAAATTACCTTCAGGCTGTGTGAATAAAGTGTATATGCACATGAATGGATTTCGAGTTTAGACTTGGATCCCATCCCCAAGATATCTCATTCTTTGTATATGCAAATTACAAAATTTGGGAAAAATCCCAAATCTGAAAGACTTCTGATTCCAAGCAGTTTGAATAAGAGGTACTCAACTGTAACTCAGTTTGATGTCAGATATCTAGATATTCCATTTTATTATACAGTCCTTCTGAAGGAGATTGATACTTTTGGCAGTCTCTATGCTATTAAAGACTTTCCTGCTACTATAATACTCAGGGCCACACTTTGCACAAATCTGGAAAGCCCTATTCATGTCATGGTTTGGGTAGATGGCACTTCTGGAGTGACAAATACCCAGTCTTGCCTGATCATAAACGAAAGCACTGCTTGTCTGCCTTTGCTCTACTCATGTTATTCTTCAACAATTCTTTCTGCAGCTTGGTTGCGTTCAAAAGCCCCCAAATTGGAACTTTGAAAAGCACAGCTGAAGAGCGAGTCCGAGCAGAAGACAACGTCTACATTATTGAGGATAATATTTACATCGTAAATTAAGATACATTGGCATTCTTAGGGTTTTATGCCCATGACTACAGAAGACAGTGACCAGATGTGACTGTTGGACACTTTCTAAATTTTAGAACTGTTTTTCAGTGTCAGTTTTACCTGGCGTTCTCACATGTCAGTGATGTTGGATAGAGTGACGCTTTAGCTGAAAACTGTGTAGAGTCAACCTCATTGTTAACATAGTTCTAACTTTTAGTACTAAAACTGGCACTATTTTTCTGGTCATTACAGAGTCCTCTCTCAAACATGAACACTTTAGAATGATACGGTTTATTTTTATTGCACATTTTCTAACTTTTTATATTCAAACACTGTATATCTGTACAAAATTAAAAATGAATTTTCTCAGCATAAATACCCTGTATGTTAGTCCAGTCAAAGAAACTTCCATAAACATTGTCATCGATAGACAATTTTCCATTTTTTTGTCTGTTGAATGTTTTTTTCCCCCTGATTCCCTCCCACATCTGCCATTTCCCGCCCTCCTCCCATACTACATCTGGTATGCACACTCTCTCTCCATGCTTCCATATCTTCCAAATGTTCAGTTTCTGCCATAGAGTGAAGACATTTGGTATATATTAATGGGGACATACAATGGCTCTCTTTCACAGTCACGCTTACTTCACTTAGCATTAAATCTTCCACATTCATCCACTTTTTACCAAAAGCCAGGGTCTCATTTTTTTTAATGGCTGAGTAATATTCCATGGTGTATATGTGCCACATTTTCTCAATCCCTTGATCAGTTCTTGGACATTTGGATTGCTCTTTAAACCTATGTCTATTAGAAAATAGTCATTGAGAATACAGAAAATAATCTGTCTTGGCTACCAAAGCTGACAAGAGGAGGAGAACAGGACTTCAAAATCAGCAAATCTGAGTTGAAATTTCATTTAGAAGCATGTCATGGTTACTTCTTGTTTTTATATTATAACTCAAAATGTTACATTTTTTAGGTTCTTCAGTGGTTTCAAATCATGAGTGGACACAGGTTTTTATTTCTCTGTGGGGGAAATAGAAGTGAGTCTGATTTTACCCTTGTAGATATATCTGTATTCTGATGGCTCCAGAAATATGATGCATTAAATGCTTGAATCCTAGATCAAAATGACTGTTGGAAATTAGAAGAAGCTACAATAATGAATATGGATCAAGTAGAGGCCAGGGGCAAGAAAACAATTTGCCATGTGCTCTAGCACATTTGTGCTGTTTCTACTACCCATGTACCATGGTGCTAGGCACGGACACAGACAACCATCAGGCTTTCTTAATTTTTAGAATAAAGCAAGGTAGAAATGAAAAGAAAAAAAGAAGAAGGCGTAGGGGGAAAAGGCTTTCTATCTTAGAAAAGGTATATTACAAATATAATAATATTTGACACTATCAATAGTTTCAACTAAAATTCTAAATTTCTTTTTTTTTGGAGAGGTTTTTGCTATAGGGTGTGTGCACTTGCCAGAAAGACAAAGAGAGAGACAGAAAGTGAGAAATCATCCCCCCCACAGGGGGGATGGCCATGGCCATGCTGCAATCCCTTCTCCTCCATTCTCCTCTTGGGATCTTGGGCATGCATGCACATGCGCCTGGCATGAGTTTAAGCCACCAGGTCTGGGACTCAAACCACAGTCGACTATATGGGAGTCCAGTGACATAGCAATTTTGCCAACTGCTGGTCCCTAAAATTCTAAATTTCTAATTTGTCTCCAAACCACTTTTACATTTAAAATTGTTTCAGAAGTTGAAGGGCCATTTTCATCTCTAAACAATGCTATATGTTACTTTTTAAACATTTTTAATGTTTTTGCTATAGGGCACATGCAATCAGCAGAGAGGGACAAGAGAGAGAAAGTGAGGAATGAGTCCCTAAAGGGGTAGCCATATCACGATCCTTCTGCAGTCTCCTCTCAAGATTTTGGGCACACACATACACACACACACACACACACACACACACGGCATATTTCTCAAACTGCTGGGTCTGAGACTTGATGTACACAGTCAGCTGGCCACGTGGGATTCAGCTGCCTTAACCACCAACACCACCAGCTAGCCCTGTATTTTTCAATTCAATTACATTTTGAGTTTTGCTAAGAGAGTTAAACAAAACTTTATTGTAAGGATATTCTTCAGTCACTAAGATGATTATTTAATAAAAGGGTAGATTTGCAAGAGCTAGTGTTGTCAGAAGAGAAAAATTTTTACAAGAACAGTTAATAAGGCTAGGTATTACTTTCTCTTTCAATTGGGGTAAACCCTGTGATAATTCATGCTTGTGGTTTAGAGCCACTCACATCATAGTGGTCTAAAAGGGCAGGATGCTTGTCATTTTCAATAGGCCATAGTTTCAGTACTGTTCTGGAGAATTCCAGGAAACTGATAGGTTTGCTGAATGAAAGTTTTGTGGACAAATAAAACTGATATGTGGCATCCCAGATTTCCCAAACAGGGCTAGCCTGATGTCTAAAAATTTATTTTGCTCAAACTACAGTCTTTGCTTAATTTGAGGCAGGATGCAGATTTGAAATGAAAGCCCAGATTTGTAGCTTTTCTGGGAAGTCATGGCAAGACAGGGCTGCGTTCCTGCATGGGCTGGGCCCCACTGGATGGGACTGCACTCTCACTCCCCAGTTCTTTCTTCCTTGCCTGCTCACTTTTTCTCCCTGCCTGATTCCAGTGGCATTTTGCATTCATGGCACCTGCTACATTCTCTATACCCTTCCTGGAGTCTGATGATTTATGTTAAGGCTTTGGGAATCTGGTTAATTTTGCTTAATCTAGCATTTTCAAAACTTATTTGAACATAAGAGCACAGTGACTAGTATCATTCTGTGAAACAGACTGAGAACTTAAAGGAAAGTAGTATTCATACAAGAGGTAATTGAAACTTATGGAAAATGCATATTTTGAAAAAAATTACACACAATAATTTTTTTTGCACCAAAATAAATTTATGCTGTAATTTCATTTCCTGACAAACTTTTGGAAGTCTCTTTGTACAGGGATAAAGATAGGACTTGAGTTCTGATTTTTACTCTCAAAAGAACCACTGGATGACATTAGGACAAGCTGTCCTCTTTTTTTTAAAAAAGAATGATTTAATTTTATTCATTTTTTTAAAATAATGATTTTATTTAACTTTATTTATTCAATTTATTTATTTTAACTTGACCAGAGAGGGACAAAGAGAGAAAGTGAGAAAGCAAGCTGCCAGGTCCGGGACCCAAACCATTGTAGTCAGCCATGTGGGAGTCCAGTGCCCTTAACCACCACCTGCCAGCCCCTATCATTATTATTATTTTTAATTTGACTAGAGAGAGAAAAAAAAGAGAGAGAAAAAGTGAGGAAATAAGCCATCAGGTCCAGTATTCAGTAGTGGTAATTTCAGTGAAATCTGACTTGTGAGAATCTTTGAAAAGTAAAAAACACACAGAAATGCAAAGTCCCCTTCCCCAGTAGATTTTGTAGTAATAGCAAATCTCACATTAGTGCTCACCCTTTATTTCAAGGGTGTTTTATTCAGAAGTCTCTTTCTATATGGTATCTTCTTTTAGAAAAATTTTTGTCAACAGAGTTGATGTTAGGTAATTTGGCTATATGTTAGAGAAGAAATTTGTCAACAGCTGCGAGGAAGAATGGGTAAGAAGAGAGTAATGGGAGGAATTAATATGATTTAAAAATATTTGTAAGTGTTTAAGATCATAATGAATTTTGTCTTTTTTTTTTTTTTTTTTTTGTTTTGTCCTTCAAGACACAGTTGAAATTTTGTTATCTACAGTCTTTCTTAGGATGGTATGATACTGGTGTACTTAAGATAATATTTAAACCAAAAAAAAATTGCATATCTCTAAGAAGTAGCAGAACCAGTTGTTCACTGATGGCCATAAAAGTGGAATAATTCTGTGAATACGTGAAGGTGCATGGGACTTATATTTCATTTGTATGTACACTCAGAAGTGTTTTGTTTTGTTTTCTTCCATTTTGAAAACTGACTTGCTATTTTCTTTGGCTCATCGTTTCTTTGGGCCAGGCAGCTTTGCCTTGCTATATTCTCCCAGGACAAGGTCAAAGTGGGTCAAAAAATTTGTCAAGAGGCAAGTAGGTGTCAGGTACTCTTCCAGGTACTGAGGATATAGCAGAGAACAATCCTCAACTCTAGTTCCTGAGAAGCTTCAATTTGGTGGTGAAGAAACAGACAAAAACTATGATTACTGCTGCTCACTAATGCTAAGGAAAGATGGTATTGTGATGGGGCTTAGTCTTCCAACTAATGCATTTGGAGCCAGAAAGCTACATGATAGGGAGTATCTTGTATGTTGTAGGACATTTAGCATCTTCCCTGGTCTCTGTCCACCAGAAGCCAGTCACACTCTCAGTGGTAACAACTGAAAATGTCTCCTAAAAATGGCATTACCTGTGGTTGAGAACCACTGTGATAGAGGGCGTCTGGAGGTGGGGTGGGACTTGGGGAGTGCTGCAACTTTAGCTGGTTGGTCAAGGGCTGCCTCTGGGAAAGAGGTGACATTTACATTGAAACCAAAAGAACATGTAAGTGGCAGCCACAGGAAGATCTGGTGGAAGGAATCTGCCAAATCAAAGGCCCATGGTCAAGAAACGACGTGTGTACCAAGGGAGGAAGTTGAGTTCCAGGAACTGAAAAGGCCAATGTGGCTGAAGCAAAGCAGGCGAGGAGAGCTGGAGAAAAGGCATGCTGGTGAGCTGGGCATCATGCTGGCTGGAAAAGGGTTCTGTGAACACATCTGCTGGAGAAGAGTCCCACTCTTGGAAAATAAAGCACTTTTGCATACTAAAGGTTAAACCTGCTGTCCACCGCATATTTTAATGCCAGTTCACATGCTTCAGTGACATATCTGAGTTCAGGTATATCTCCATGAGAAAAGTCAGCACAGTAGGGATGATAGAATGACAAGGGTAGGGAAAGAAGAAGGGGAAGGGAACATCCTAGCAGCCAGCAGCTTTTCCCAGGACTGTATGAACTGTACTTGAGCCCAAGAAGAGGGGTCTTAGAAGAAAAATGGGATAGCAAAGCTTGGCTGTGATTGCAGTAGTGCCAGAGCAGCTGAGCTACTCTTCCAAAACTTGTAGCTTTGAAAGACAGTAGGAGGACGGTGAAGGAGCTGGCACGGGTAGGTCCACAAATGGACTTTTATAAGTTATGGGGCTGGCCTTTTGGCCTAGTGGTTAAGGAAGTCAGATCCCACATGACCGACTGTGGTTTGAATCCCAGCGCTGGTGGCTTGAAAGACACACAAGGCACATGCGCATGTGTGTGTGTTTGTGTGCCCAGAATCCCAAGAGGATGGAGAGATGGATCGAGAATAGATTGCAGCATGATTATACCCCATTGGGGGTGCTTACCCCCTTCTGGTAAACACATGCCCTCTGGTGTTAGAAATTTTTTTAAAAAATTAGATAGTTGTGTACTTTGATGTATCATTGGAAAAGTCATGGCGCATTTTTTTTGCATAGAAAAACAGAAAATTATGCATGATTTTCCAGATGACTCAATATATTTAAAAATCAAATACATGATTTAATGCATACTGTATGAGATGACTAAAATTTTAAAGTTAATGAACCTAAAACAATTGGAACAAATAGTATTAAGAGGGCAGTGTGACCATGGAAAGATCATGTAGATGCCTGTTCGTGGAGGCACCAGAGTAAATGAGCAGCCGGGATTTGTTCAGAGATTCCTGGGCTAGAGATCCTGGTTTGGTAAGATAGGTGGGGCCTAAGAATTTTAGTTTGTTTAAATGACAGAGGACAAGCTGCTAGAAATTACTTTACATTCCAACAAGAACAGTCAGACTTCATGAAAGAATATCTAGAAATAAATGCACATAATAATCCCTCATTTCTTCTTATGCTAGATGTAAATCTCAGGAAATGAATCCCTTTTTATTATTTTGTAGATATTATGATGCCACATTTGAAGCTAGTTCAATTTCTCATTCAGAGTCCCAAAATATAGGAAAACCAGGCAATGATTGGAAAGCATAGACTCCAGTTTTTTTTTTTTTTTTTTTTTTTTTTTTTGAGAGGTTTTTGCTATAGGGTGCGTGCGTTCGTCAGACAGACAGAGAGAGATAGAGAGATAGAAAGCGAGAAATCACCCCCCGGGGGGATGGCCACGCCGCAATCCCTTCTCCTCCATTCTCCTCTCGGGATCTTGGGCACGCACGCACACGCACCCGGCGTGAGTTTTAAGCCACTGGGTCTGGGACGTGAACCGCGGTCGACTACGTGGGAGTTCAGCGACATAGCCATCACACTAACTGCTGGTCCCTAGACTCGAGTTTTTATAGCACAGTTTGTACAGAATGCTTTTTTTTTTTTCCCTAGGTTCATCATGCCCTCTGGAAGGAAAGAAGTGACAACTTGTCATTTGCTCTCTCTCGGATGAAGGTCTTGATTGTGAACAGATTTGAGGGGTCTTAAGACATATGTCCTCCTAAGATTTTGTTTCTTCTAGGATTATTGATCACAAAAGACTTTCGGAAAAAATATATGTGAAAAGTGACTGCTTTACCCTCTACAAAGGTAGTAATCAGCAACCAAAAATTAAGGTAATAGATATGCTAATAACCCTGATTTGATAATTATGTATTGTATATATGTATCAAAATATCACATTGCGGGACCAGCAGTTAGCGTAATGGCTATGTCGCTGGACTCCCACGTAGTCGACCGCGGTTCGAGTCCCGGACCCGGCGGCTTAAACTCACGCCGGGCGCGTGTGCGTGCGTGCCCGAGATCCCGAGAGGAGAATGGAGGAGAAGGGATTGCGGCGTGGCCATCCCCCCTGGGGGGTGATTTCCTGCTTTCTATCTCTCTGTCTCTCTCTGTCTGTCTGGCGAGCGCACGCGCCCTATAGCAAAAACCTCTCCAAAAAAAGAAAAAAAAAAAAATCACATTGCAACCTCTAAATATTTACAATTATTATATGTTTTTTTAAAAATCAAAAAAATATTTTTTTAAAGCCCTCTGCTCCCCATGGAACAACTATTTATTTATTTTTGGGGGGACAACCATTTAATTAATTTATTTATTTAGGTAATTATTTTATTTAACTTTATTTATTTATTTTAATTTGACCAGAGAGGGACAGAGAGAAGGCAAGAGAGAAGGAAAGTGAGAAAGTAAGCCTATAGGTCCAGGACTTGAACTGCAGTTTGCCATGTGGGAGTCCAGTGCCTCTAACCACCATGCCACCTGCTGGCCCTTATTTATTTATTTTTTTAAGAGAGATTTTTCTATAGGATGTGTGTACTCAATGGAGAGACAGAGACAAATAGATAGAAAGCTAGAAAACATCCCCCTCCACCAAAAACAAACAAACAAAAAAAAGGGATGGCCACACTGCAATCCCTTCCCCATTCTTTTCTTGGGACTTTTGGCATGCACGCACACATGCCTGGCATGAGTTTCAAGTTGTTGGGTCAAGGACTTGAACCGTGACCAATCTTGTGGGAGTTCAGTGAGATAACCGCCATGCCATCTGCTGGTACCAATTTAAGAATTTTTTTAATGAACTGGTGCCCCTAGCAAACGTGATGTAGAAGGTGTGCTTGGCATATGTGCGTCTGAAGGAGAAAGATTCTTGTACTTAGAACTTCTGAGAATCTGGGACCAGCAGTTAGCGTAATGGCTATGTCGCTGGACTCCCACGTAGTCGACCGCGGTTCGAGTCCCGGACCCGGGGCTTAAACTCACGCCGGGCGCGTGTGCGTGTGTGCCCAAGATCCCGGGAGGAGAGGGGATTGCGGCGTGGCCATCCCCCCTGGAGGGTGATTTCCTGCTTTCTGTCTCTCTGTCTCTCTCTGTCTGTCTGGCGAACGCACGCGTCCTATAGCAAAAAAACCTCTCCAAAAAAAAAAAAAAAGAACTTCTGAGAATCTAATCCTGTTCTCTTGGGAAGTCCTAAGAACACTAATGGCCTTTTCAACTCTTACTTAGAATCTTGGTGGCCCTCAGTGCTTTTCCCGTCTGTCCTGACTCCTTCCTCCTGATGATGGCCAGCCGTGTAATCTAAAAGTCAAACCTGGTTGCTTTACATCTTAGTTGGAAATCTTGCACTTGCTCCCCATTGGGTAAAGATCCCAACCCTACAGTGAGACCTACATTCTTACCCCCAGCTCACCGTGCCTGCTTCATGGATTCCCTCCCTTCTGTGTCCTATTAGGTGTAAATGCCTCAGCTACCAACCACACCATCCACCTCACAGGCCATCCCACCTGCCAGGAATGCTTGTCTCCTGTTTCACCCCTGGGCATGGCATTTCTCAAGAATCAGATCTAGTGGCACCACTTCAGCCTTTCTGGACCTATTCCCCTGGATTAATCTCCTTTTCTGAACACTCTCTGCAGCCCACTTTTAGTTACTCAGTACACATGTAAAAATGGAGTCCTTGCATAAGCCAGGCATGGTGCAAGTGCTCAGCTCAGGTCATCCTGCAGGAGGCCAGAGCCCCATCTAACCCACAGGGTACATTCGGCTCCGTTACAAAGAGGCTCCAACCTCCTGGCTGACACAGCCCTAAGCCAGGTCGGAGGCACGTCAAATGGAATCTAATTTGGAATCTCTGTACTGTACAAACTAAAACCATGAATGATGATCCTATAACTTTGTCATTTGTATTAGAGATGTTTAGATTGATGGTTTATAAACCAAGTTCTTTTTTTTTTTTTTTAACAGAGATTTTGGCTACAGAGCATGTTCACTTGCTGCAGAGACAGAGGGAGACAGAGAGACAAAAAGCAAGAAATCACACCCCAGGAGGGATGGCCATGTTACAATTCCTTCTCCTCCAGTCTCCTCTTGGGATTTTGGGCATGCACGCACACATGCCCGGTGTGAGTTTTAAGCTGCTGGGTCTGGGACTCAAACTGTTGTTGATTACGTGGAAGTGCAGTGACATAACTGTTATGCTGATTGGTCCCTTAAACCAAGTTCTTTGTGGGAGAGACTCTATTTTCATAATCTATCAATAGCTTATACTTAGTAGGTGTTAAGTACATATCTATTAAAATTAGTGAATAAAGTGATGGAAAGAAACCTAGAACCTTCCCATGTGTGGTGGGAATGGAGTGTGGTACAGAGGAGTATCTTTAAGGCCTTCTGTAAGATTGAAACAGGTCTATTTATGTGACTGGCTGCAGGGCAAGAGTCTGTATGAACCAAGAACTCTAAAACTAGTAATTTGCTATCTTGGCTGTGTACTAGAATCACCTGGAAAGGTTGGACAATCTACCCATGCCCAGGCCCATTGAATCACATTCTCAAGAGGTAGATAGGGTGCAGGTATAATCTTTTCAGTCTCACCAGGTGAATTCGATGTGTAGCTGAGCTTGCGAACCATTCACTTACAGAGATGTGGAGGGGGGGAGATGACAACATGTTTTCCTGTTCTTTGTGTAAAGTCCTCTGAAAGAATGTAAGAGACACAAAACAGGAAAGTATCAGCAATGACTAGGGCAGGTGAACAACCTAGCAGGGAAAAGGGCAGGAAGCTGAGTGACAGCAGGTCTGCCCTGTGTCTTACTTCCATGGCAACAGCATTATGTCGGCGGCCCTGGGAGTAAGAAGTCTTAATACCGCCATGCCTTTGTAAGGCTTCCCAGGAAACTGGCACACAGCTGTTTAGCTGTTTAGCTGACTTTGTCCCTGGGCCTCCTAAGAACTAAATAGTTTTCTCTACAAACTGTAAAAATAAACCAAGAAGAAAGTCCCGTTTGGCCTGTGAGGAAATGCTCGAAGGTAACCTCTGTTTTGTACTGTGAACTGCTGAGATGGGCTTGCTTTGTCTGACAGTCTCTGCACCTGCTTGAGCCTAAAAAATACTTTGGTGATGACTGATCACACATTTCTTAACAGACTTAATTTTTATAGAACAGTTTTGGGCTCCCAGCAAAATTAAGAGGAAAAGTACAGAGAATCCTGACACAACCACTTTTTCCTATCCAACACACACACACACACACACACACACACACTCAAACCAAAAATACCCTCCCCATCAACATCTACCAATGTAGCATACTTGTACGGTAAACCGACATTGACACGTCAGCAACTAAATACATTACTTGAGTGTGCATGTTTTGTGTTGTGACTTTAGAGTTCATGTTTTGTGTTGTGTATACTAAGGGTTTTGACAAATGTATGATGACATATGTCCAACATTATAGTATCACCCAGAATAGTTACACTGCCCTAAAATTTCCTAGTGCTCCACCTAGTCATCCCTCTCTCCCCACATCCTTGATAATCACTGATCTTTTTACTGTCTCCAGTTTTATTTTTTCAGTATATCATATAAATAGGGTCATAAAGAATATAACCTTTTCAGATTGGTTTCTTTCATTTAACAATATACATTGAAGGTCTTTCTTTATGTAGTGTCATAGCTCACTTTTTTGAAGTGATGAATACCTTCCTATTGTCTGGATATACCAGTTTGTTTATTCACCCATTGGAGGATATCTTGGTTGTTTCCAAGTGTTGACAATTATGAAAACAACAGCTGTAAACATTCATGGGCAGGTTTTTGTGTAGACAGAAAATTTTAGCTAATTTAGATGACTATCTGGGAGTTTGATTGTTGTATTGCTAGCTAAGAGTATGTGTAATTTTGGAAAAAACTGCCAAATTGACTTCCAAAGTGGTTGGATCATTTTGCATTCCTGCCATCAGCAAATGAGAGTTTTTGTGACTCTTTATCCCATTAACATTTGATACTGGATTTTAACCATTCTAATGGGAATGTGGTAGTGTCTAATTGTTTTATTTATTTATTTATCTATTTTTAATTGCCAGAAGGTATGTGTACTCACCAGAGAGTGACTGAAGGGGGTAGGGAAGAGAAACCTACCCCCCTCAACAAGGTATGATCATACAACAATCCCTTCTTTTCCATTCTCTACCCTGTTGGGATTTTGGCACGCACACACACACACACACACACACACACACATACTCTGTGTGTTTTTCAAGCTACCAGGATCAGGATTTGAACTGTGGTTGGCCATGTACCATCAAGCTCCGTTAGCATGCACCTTCCCTGTAATGACTACAGAATGTGGGCAGCTGAAATGAGCAAACACGATTAGCTGATTATAAAACTCTGTAAGGGTTTGGAGGATTCCAAGTGTCTACACATGCCCAAGCTTGCATTGATGAATGACTATAAAATGGCTGCTTCCCCACTTTTGGCATACAGGTTTTTCATCAACCAGCAGCTATCAGTGCCTCCTGTGAGTCAAATAGCTTCGTGTCTGTGCTTGCTGGACCTCTGGGTGAATTATTTGGAATAGGTAAGTATTACATGCAAGCCTCTTAAATTTGGGGTTACTGCATTACCATGCATTACACTTCAAAAAATTAAGAATAGAAAGAGATTTGGGTTAATTGATAACAAGCTGTGTGTGTTGGGGACTGAAAAAGGATTTAAAAAAAGGTTGCCAGAAGACACATGTACTCATAAGGGGGGGGAGGGGGAGAGAGAAAGAGAGCATCTCTAATGGGCCATGGTCCCTCCACAGTCCCTTCTCCATGTCCCCCCCTTGTCGGGATTTTAGGCATGCACGCACACATGCCCAGGGTGTTTCTCAAGTTGCCACGTCTGAGAGGGCAACTGCACAGTCTGCCTTAGCCATCAGGTGTGGGCTGGTCTGGAGTTTTCGTTTTGTTCTTGTTTTATAAATAAGATCTATTTATAAGAATAAAAAACTTTGAGGGCATCTGAGTTTTGAAAAAGGACCATGAGATCTTTTTTTTTTTTTTGGAGAGGTTTTTGCTATAGGGCGCATGCACTTGCCAGAAAGACAGAGTGACAGAGAGACAGAAAGCAAGAAATCACCCCCAGGAGGATGGTCATGCTGCCTTGGACACTGTCTTTCCTCTCATCATCTTCAGAACTGACGGATCTTAACGTGGCCCCTTACACCTCTTCACATGATGCTGTCCACCCCTGACCCTCCCTGCCTATTTCACCGTTTCCTTCAGACAAGCCAAAAGGCTCATGTCAACCTAGAAATAGGCTGAGGCATAAGTGAAATAAAAGTGGTTTATTTAAGCCAGAGCTTAGGATGAGTTGCCTGAGGAGCAAACTTCTAGTTTTCCAGACAGGCATTCTTCAAAATGGCAACCCCCAAAGCCAGTTTATGTAACAAAGAGAAAGACAAAAAGAGGGGAGATTTCAAGTCGTTTGACATTGCTTCATTTAAAATAATCCAGGCAATTGATGGGCTAGACCTTATTGTTGACATCACAATCTTGAGAGTACTGGGAAAAGAAAGGGCAGGAGTCAGGTTGTGAATTTATCATCTTTCTGCAGCATCACAGCTTGTTCATAGTAAACTAAAACTTGCCTTTTGGGGCAGTGATCTTGGTGGCTGGGGTGTAACCAACTCTCAGGCTTGGGCTTTACTGAGGCCTTTATGATTGAGATAGACCTTGTATTTCACAGACTGCTCTGGGCTGCTTTTCTTTCACACTCACCACTCTCTAAAGAGATGATGCTGTTTCTCATTTTTGTTCCCTTGCACATTATGGTTCTACTATTTAACATAATCTTATTTAACTCATTTACCCACTTACATCTCAATGCTGTTTAGGCTTCGTCTTTTCCTGACAGTCTTTTCTACATCATTTTCTGTGCCATTGTGTTTATGACATATGTTTTTATTTTTGCATTTATCAAATTGTCTTTTTTTTTTTTTAAGAGAGAGACTGTTGTTACAGGGTGCGTGTGTTCGCCAGAGAGACAGAGAGAGACAAAGAGAGTGAGAAATTGTCATCACTACCCCCCACCTTCCCAGGGAGGATGGCCACACCTCAATTCCTTCTCTTCCATTCTCCTCTCAGGATTTTGGGCATGCATGCACACATGCCTGGTGTGAATTTGAAGCTGCTGGGTCCAAGACTCTATCTGTGGTCAACTACATGGGAGTCCAGTGATGTAACCTTTACACCATTTGCTGGTCCCCAAATTGTCATTTCTTTATAGATCTTTCTTTGCTCTTTGTCCAAAACCTTCTTAGGGGAAAGTACTTTGTCGTAGTCATTCCCCTATTTTTTGGGTTGGATGACACATTGCTGGATTCAGTAAATACTGTTGAGTATATAAATATTTGTCAGTTCTCTTTGTCTTTAGCCACGAGTCCCCGTGGTAGGTTAAAGATGGCTCCACATTCTTTAGTGTGCATGGTGGGTAGACTTTCAGGTAGCCCCCAGTAATTTGCCCTGCTGTTACTCACACATTTGTGAAATCCAATACTCATGAGTGCAGTTAGTCTGGTGATTTGGTTTTAACCAATAAAACACACAAATAATATTACAAATTCCATTTTGCTGTCAATCTCTCTATTGATTCTATCCCTTTCTGACTTTGATAAGTAAGCCATTATATTGAGAGACCCACATGGCAAGGAACTGAGGCAGACACTGGATGACAGCCAGCAAGGAGCTGGGGCCCTCAGGCCAACCTCTCCCAAGAAATTGAGTTCTGACAGCAGTCATGCAAATAAGGGCTGTATCCTTCTTTAGGAGAGCCTCCAGCTGAGACCCTAGCCTTGGCTGACACCTTGGTGGCTAGCTTGTAAGAGACCCTAAAGCAGAAGACCCAGCCAAGCCATGCCCAAATTACTATTGTTTTTAGAGGTTTTTGCCTTAGGGCATGTGCTTTTGTTGCCAGGAGTGTGTGTGTGTGTGTGGGGGGGGGGGGGCGGGGGGAGACGCACTGAAAGGGAAAGTGAGAAATCACCCCCAGGGGTAATGGCCATGCCACAATCCCTTCTCCTCCATTTTCCTCCTGGGATCTTGGGCATGCGCACACATGGACCCAGCATAATTTGTAAGCCACTAGGTCCAGGACTCGAACTGCAGTTGGCCATGTGGGAGTTTAGCAATATAACCACTATGCCACTGGTGGTCTCCTTGCCCAAATTCTTTTATTTTTGGAGAGGTTTTTGCTATAGGGTGCGTGTGCGAGCCAGACAGACAGAGAGACAGAGAGATAGAAAACAAGAAATCACCCTGCCAGGGGGGATGGCCACGCTGCAATCCCTTCTCCTCCATTCTCCTCTCGGGATCTTGGGCACACACGCACATGCGCCCGGCGTGAGTTTTAAGCCACCAGGTCCAGGACGCGAACTGCAGTCGACTACATGGGAGTCCAGCGACATAGCCATTATGATAACTGCTGGTCCCATGCCCAAATTCTTGACACATATAAACTGTAAGATAACAAATATGTGTGGTTTAAAGTCATCATGTTTGTAGTAAATTTTTTTTAAACCAGTGATCGATCACTAATAAGGTATCTTCTCATTGACACGTGAGGTCTAATTTCTCTCACCTTGAATCTCTCTGGCCTAGATAGATTCCTTCTCTCTGTCTCTCTCTGGCAAGCACATGTGCCCTATAGCAGACAAATAACAACAAAAACAATTCCATCTTGGGACCAGCAGTTGGTGTAATGGTTATGTTGCTGGACTCCCATGTAGTCTACTGCGGTTCGAGTCCTGGACCTGGTGGCTTAAACTCATGCGGGGCACATGTACGTGCATGCCCAAGATCCCGAAGGAAAATGGAGGAGAAGGGATTGCAGCAAGGCCATCCCCCCCCGGGGGGGGGGTGATTTCTTGCTTTCTGTCTCTCTGCCTCTGTCTGTCTTTCTGGTGAGCGCATGCAACCTAGAAAAAAAAAAAGAATATCATCTTCATGGTGCAGTAAATGAAAACTGGTTGCAGAGATGCATGTACATGCTATGACAGATAGACGATGTGTGCTTGTGACTGGCAAGATGTACATCACAACGTTATCAATTAGTGTGAGATCACAAGCTATTTGTCCTCTTTTCATTTGTTGGAAATAAACAGATAAATAATAATCATACATTACTTTGTAACAATACTAATATGACGTCAATGGAAATTATGTTGAAAAAGCACTCTTCAGAAATAAAATAGTATAAAAAAGGGAATAAACCTTTGTGACTTCTAGTTCAACTCCTCTGGACCAGGCTCTCTAAAGAAAGAATGCTGGGTGAAGAAAGTCAGAGATGACTGGCATCAGGACTCTCTTACTTTAGGACCCCAGAAACCCATGAGAGGGGACAGACGAAATAGACTAGAAACAAAAATGTAAATGTTCAGTAACAAGGAGGATGGCTAGCTGTTCCTTTTCAACCCAGAGATTCAGGGAGCTCTCAGCACATGCATGCTCTACCTCATGATTGCGAAACACTGGGTGGTCACCCTAGACATCATCCAGACATTCAGATTGTGTCATGTGGTCCCTGGTCCCTCGTGTCTATGCCGAGGGGTACTAGAGGCCACAGCTATAAAAGAAGGGGCTGACTTCTGGCATCTTGCCATTCCTCCTTAGGGTTTCTTCTTCTTGTGTGGCCACCCCACCTTTACCCACTTCCTATTCCCCAGGGACTTCCTCCTCTTACATCCTTCACCATCTCCTCATTGATTCTGGTTTTATTTATTTATTTACTTATTTATTTACTTACTTATTGCTACAGTGTGCAGGTGCTTGCCAGAGATACAGAGAGGAATAGAAAGCAAGAAATCACCCCTTGACAGGATGGCCATGTCATAATCCCCTCTCTTTTATTCTTCTCTTGGGACTTTGGGCAAGCACATACATGCACCAAGTTGCTGGGTCTGGGACTCGAACCATGGTCAACTATGTGGGAATCCAGCAATGTAACCATTACACTGTCTGCTGATACCATGATTCTTACTGTACATTTATTCTGCAAGGAGCTTCTCTCAGAGGCAGAGTAGATGGTAACTAGGAGTTCAAGCTCCAATCACACATGAGGGTCTGGCTCTACCACTTACTAGGGTGTATTTTCAGACAAGTCATGAGCAGCTCTGATTCATTGTCTCCAAAGTGTCATTGGAAACACAAAATATAGACTTGACAGTTTTCCAAATATTTAATGCCAGATGGCTGTTTACTAGGTTTCCAAGGCCATGATTTTGGTCTGAAGTTGAGGAAGTTTTGTTTATCTTTTTCCTTCCAACTAAATGTTTATCAGAGAACTGTATTAAAATAATGTAGAAGATATATATTTTCTTCTGAACTCATAAGTAAAATTGAACACAGCTAAAAGAAATCAAAGAAACAGGTAAGAATGGTCCCTTTTTGTCCTTACCTACACCCACTCTCCCTTTTATCCAAGGAAGACTGTCATTAGCTGAATGTATCCTAAGGTTGTTTCTTTTTACTTTGTTTTGTTTTCAAAGAAATGCACTTAAGAAAAGAGTTTTACTTTTTTACATTATAGTTTCACATCCTTCGATGGTGTCGTCTTTCTTAAGTTCTGCTGTATGCTTTCAATAACAGCTACCTTGGAGTATAATATATGGACAATAAAATTCACCCATTTTAAGCACGTATCCAATTAGCAAATGCAAACACTTCTGAAACCACTTCCACACTGAAGATGTGGAACATTTCTATCACTCCAACTAGTTCCTGTGTGCCTTTTTATAGGTAACCTCCTTTGCTCCCCACATAGTCTCAGCCTGTCGTGTCTGCTTTCTGTCATTATAGTTGTGTCTTTTTAAGACCTTCATATAAATGGAGTAGTACGATATGCAGTCTTTGATGTCTAGATTTTTCATCTGGCATAATGCTTTTGAGATCTGTCATGGTTTTACATGTATCAGTAGTTGGTTCTTTCATACTGCTAGGTATAATAGCATGTTGTTATTATATATACTTATAATATATCATATATTATTAGGTTATATATGAATATTAGGGTTGTTTCCAGTATTTGGCTACTTAGAATGGTGCTGCTATGTTCATATATGAGTCTTCGTCTGTGAGCATGTTTTCATTTGTCTTAGGTTATTTTCTTTCTTTTTTGTTTTTTTGAGAGGTTTTCACTATAGGGCACGTGCGCTCGCCAGACAGAGAGAGACAGAGAGATAGAAAGCGAGAAATCACCCCCCCGGGGGGATGGTCATGCCGCAGTCCCTTCTCCTCCATTCTCCTCTCGGGATCTTGGGCACGCACGCACACGTGCCTGGCATGAGTTTTAAGCCACCGGGTCCAGGACGCGAACCGCGGTCGACTATGTGGGAGTCCAGCGACATAGCCATTACGCCAACTGCTGGTTCCCTGTCTTAGGTTATTTTCAATGCTATGGTTTTATTGACACTAGTCTTGTATTTTAAAGAATTTATTTGTACCTCCACCTATTTTTAAGCCATAGTTTTGTATTTTGAGATGATCATTTCATTTTTATTTTTTAGAGAGATTTTTGCTGTATGGTGCACACACTCACTGGAGAGAGAGAGAGAGAGACAGAAAGCAAGATCCCCCTCCCATCCTGAGGGAATGGTCACACTGTAATCACTTCTCCTCCAGTCCCCTCTCAGGATTTTGGGCATGCACACACACATGTAACTTGTGTGTTTCAAGCCACTGAGTTCAGGACCGAAACCATTGTTGACCATGTGGGAGTCCAGAGACATAACCATTATGTCATCTGCTGGTCACTGCAATGATCACTTAGGCAGCCAGTTGATGGCACAGCAATACCACCATGCACTGTGAGGCTGACCCATGTGAGAAAACTCTTGGTTCACTTTTGGACTCCTCCCTGAGCATGGCAGGCAGATGCCCGTAATCTCAGGCGGGCTGACGCTGAGGGCAGACCAAAATGTGAAAACTGTGTAGGGGGTGCTCTCTGTCTTTGTCTCTCTTTCTGTGTCTATCCCTCATGGAATATACAAATGAATAAATAAATATATATTTTTAAAAAACACTTGCCATTCTTCAAAATTATAAGCTTTTTTTCCCCTTATGTGCCCTAGAGATACTGGCAAGGTGATTGAATTTGATGTGTACATGGCAAAATGGAATTCATCAACTGAAAAAATATGTTCGTTACACAAAACACATGTGGCAGGTTTTGTATTTTGTCTAAATTATTATATTTATTATTAGAATTTGGAAAAAAAAAAAACAACCCTCCTAACCGAAAAATGAGGAACTTGGAGTAAAAATTTGGCAGTTAAGAGTCTGAAAGACAGGTTTCCTTTAGCAATGCAACTCTGTAAGTTTCACTTCAGTCTCTTTCTCTTCTCTTCCCAAACTAGAAAATACTTGAAATCCACTGACCCGTTTGAGAAGAGCTTCAATATTAGAGTATAGGTTAAAGTTGAGATAGTAAAAGAACAGGTTTAGTAACAAGCCAAAATGACAATAGTAAAATAATTCCTCTCCAGAAGAGCCCACTCCTAGTCTTTGTGCATTTACACAGACTCAACATTTCCCTTAACTTCTCTTAAAAGGATAATAGTTCTTGGGGCCAGCAGTTGGTGTAATACTATGTCACTGGACTCCCATGTAGTCAACCACAGTTCGAATCTCAGATCTGGTGGCTTAAACTTACAGCAGGCGCGTGTGCGTGCATGCCCAAGATCCTGAGAGGAGAAAGGAGAAGGGATTACAGCATGACCATCCCCCCAGGGGGTGATTTCTCACTTTCTGTCTGTCTCTCTCTGTCTTTCTGGAGAGCGCAGGTGCCCTATAGCAAAAGCCTCTCTCAAAAAAAGAAATAATAGTTCTCAAAGTCTCTTTGCCAGAATTTCCTTAAACAAACAAACAAACAAACAAACAAAACTATTCTCAAAGTTCCTTTGTCAAAGAAAATTATGACTAGGAAAGTCAATAGTAAAGATAAATTCACTCTCAAAATTATTTTTCACCCTCACTTGTCCTCACTTGTTTATGTTATTTATTTATTTTAATTTTTTAGAGGGTGTGTGTGTTTGCTAGAAAGTGAAGAGGGGCAAAGTAAAAAAGCAGCCCACATGGAGAATGGTCCTGCCACTATCTTTTCTCCTCCATTCTACTTTCAGGATTTTGGTTGAGCATGCACACACACACACACACACCCAGAGTGTTTTTCAAGCCATTGGGTTCAGGACTCAAACCACACAGCTATGTGAGATCCAGCTACCTTAACCAATGTGCCACTAGGTGGTCCCCTACTTGCTTATTTCCTTGAAAAGACTATTTTCTTTTTAAAATTATTTATTTTTATTTATTCATTCATTTATTTTAATTTGACCAGAGAGAGAGAGAGACAAAGAGAGAGAGAAAGTGAGAAAGCAAGCCACCATGTCTGGGACTTGAACCATGGTCAGCCATGTGTCCAGCACCCCAACCACCACACTACCTGCTAGCCCCTAAAAACAAAATTTTCAAAGACTTGAGGCAGAAGGAAACCTAGATGTCACTTAGTATACAACCTCTTTGTTTTAAAGATCAGGAAGAAGGTAGAGGATATATTGTCTAGGTTTCTTTCTCATCTTTATTTTCTGTTAGCTGTAAAGATTAGTTCTTTTTTTTTTTTTTTTTTTTTTTTTTTTTTTTTGAGAGTTTTTTGCTATAGGGCATGTGCGCTGGCCAGAAAGGCAGAGAGAGACAGAGAGACAGAAAGCGAGAAATCACCCCCCAGGGGGGATGGCTATGCTGCAATCCCTTCTTTATTCTCCTCTTGGGATCTTGGGCACGCATGCACACGTGCCCGGTGTAAGTTTAAGCCACCAGGTTCAGGACTCAAACTGCGGTATACTACATGGGAGTCCAGCGATATAGCCACTACGCTAACTGATGGTCCCTAAAGATTAGTTCTTCAACTGTTTTTGAAAGGGTCTTCCCCTCAGTAACTCCATGATTTTTTTTTATGGCTGAACTGGGTTTTCTAACAGAAAAGTATTTTCTCTATTCAAGGAATGATGTTTAAACCCCTTAGGCTTATTTCAGTTGAAGATCTTGGGCACATGCACCCAGTGTGAGTTTAATCCACCGGGTCCAGAACTTGAACTGAGGTCAACTGCATGGGAGTCCGGCAACATAGCCATTACACCAGCTGCTGGTCCCCATATTTCTAATTTTTAAATAAGCAGTAATTTGTATAAACTTCCTTCTTAGTACTGGTATTACTATATCCCAAAGATTTTCAAACGTTGTATTTCTATTATTATGTATTTCAAGAAATTTAAAATTTTAATTATTTCTTCAGTAGTATTGAAATAATTAAGAAGTACAATGTTTAGTTTCCCTGTTTTTGTGTATTTTCAAAAGTTTTTTGTTGTTGATTTTAAGTTTAATTCCATCACGGTCAGAAAAGATGCTAGATATCACTTCTATTCTTTTAAATTTATAAAGGCTGGTATTTTGCCCTGTAGAGAGGTCAATATTAGAGAATATTGCATGGATAGCTAAGAAAAATGTGTATTCTGTAGTTGCTGCATGAAAAGTTCTATAAATGTCTATCAGGTTCATTTGTTTTATGGTATTGTTTAGCTCCAGTGTCTCTTCATTTATTTTTTGTCTAGATGACTGTCTAGATGGTGAGAAGAGGGTATTGAAATATCCAGCAATTGCTATATTATAATCTGTCTGTCTGTCTTTCTTTAGGTCCAGAAGTCTTCATTTTATGTGTTTGAGTGCTCCAATACTGGATACATAAATAGTTATAATTGTTATATCTTCTTAGTAAATTAATCACTTTAATACTGTTGACTTAACTATTTTATACTTTGCATTCAATTAGTATAAATTACTTTAAAATATATAAAACAAAAGAAAAAATGCCCAGATGATAAGTTTGCTTTTGCAAAGGAGCAAGATTATTTCTTCCTCTAAAATAAAAAGTAGTGAAATAAGATATGTTAAAGATACAGGGATCAGCAGATGGCATAATGGCTATGTCACTGGATTTCCATGTAGTTGACCGTGGTTTGAGTCCCAGACCCAGTGTCTTAAACTCACGCTGGGCATGTATGCGTTCTTGTCCAAGATCCTGAGAGAAGAATGGAGGAGAAGGGATTGTGGCATGGCTATTTCCCCTGTGTGATGATTTCTCTCCTTCTGTCTTTCTGTCTCTTTCTGTTTTTCTGGTGAGCGCACGCTCCCTATAGCAAAAATCTCTCCAAAACAAATTAAAACAAAGAAATAGGACAAATAACTAAGCATCTCAAGGAATTGGAAAATAAGAACAAAAAATCCAAAAGTAATAAAAAAAGATGGAAGCAGAAATAAAATAAATAGAATGCAAGAGCAATAAAAAAATCAATGAAATAAATTGTTTTTGTTGAGAGGATAAACAAAATTAGCAAACCATTAGTTAAACAGAAAAAGGTCCTAGATAAATAAAGTCTGAAGCAAAAAAGGGAACATTACAACAGATTTCAGAAAAATACATAAGATCAGTAGGAATACTATGACTGTATGCCAATACATTGGAAAATCTAGAAATACAGACAAATTTCTGGACACCTATAACATATCTAAATTGAACCAGGGAGATTTAGAAAGCCTGACTAGACCAATAAAAGTGAACACAATTGAATCAGTGACAAATATTTTTCTAACAAAGAAAAGCACAGGTTCAGATGTCTGCACTGCTGAATTCTATAACCTTTTTAGAAAAGAATTAACACCAAGTCTCCTCAAACTATTTCAAAAGATGCAATGACGGGAATCCTCTCATAGTTTTACAAAACCACTATCATCCTGATATCAAAGACAGACAAAGACATAACGGAAAAAAAGAGAGAACACTACATGGGACCAGCAGTTAGTGTAATGGCTATGTCGCTGAACTCCCATGTAGTCGACTGGGGTTCGAGTCCCGGACCTGGTGGTTAAACTCATGCTGGGCGCATGTGCGTGCATGCCCAAGATCCCAAAGGAAAATGGAGGAGAAGGGATTGTGGTGGGGCCATCCCCCCTGGGGGGTGATTTCTCGCTTTCTATCTCCCCATCTCTCTGTCTTTCTGGCGAGCGCACATGCCCTATAGCAAAAATCTCTCAAAAAAAAAAAAAAAAAAAAAAAAAAAAAAGAGAGAGAGAGGGAGAACACTATAGACCAATGTCCCTGATAAATATAGATGTAAAAAACCCTCAACAAAATACTAGTAAATTGAATCCAACAACACATTAAAATATACTATACACCATAACCAAGTAGGATTTATCCCAGGGATGCAAGAAGGCTTAAAATTCACAAAACAATAAATGCAATAAATTAGCAAAAGGAAAGACAAAAATCATTTGAACACATCAAATGATGCAGAAAAAGTATTTGATAAAATATAATGCCTCTTCATGATTAAGACTCTCAATAAAATAGGCACAGAATAAACAATTATTACTTTCTTTTTAAATGGTAGAATGTTTTACTTAATTATTTTTAAATTTGATGATTGAGAGAGAAAGTAAGCTGTCAGGTTCAGGACTTGAACTATACTTGGTCACGTGGGAGTCTAGCTCCTTTAACCACTATGCCACCTGCAAACCCTGAAGGTACAGTTCTTAACCTAATAAAAACCATATATGACAGACCTACAGCTAACATTATACTAAATAAGAACAATTTGAAAGATTTCCCATTAACACATGGAAGAAAACAAGGATACGCATGTTCTCCATTCCTTTTCCACATAGTACTGAAGTCTTAGCCAATACAATGAAACAAGATAGTGAAATAAAAGGTATTAAAATACAAAATTAAGTTAAGCTATCTCAATTTGCAGATGACATGACTAGGTACATAGAAAAACTTAAAAAATCCACCAAAAAAACTCTTGGAACTGATAAATTAGTTCTATAAATTTGCAGGATACAAAATTAACATAAAAATCTACAGAATTTCTGTATACCAGCAGTGAATGCACTGAGATAGAAATGAAGAAAGGAATCCTATTTACAGTGGTCACACACACAGTATTTAGGAATAAATTTAATCAGAGTTAAAAAATTATGCTGAAAACTTGAATAGATTTTTTTTATCAACTGAAGAAAGAAGTTCAAAAAGATACCAAAAAATGAAAGGACATCCCTTGTTCTTTGATTGGAAAAATTAGTATAATTAAAATCTTGATACTATCCCAACTAATTACAAATTAAACTCAATACTTATCAAAATACCAGCGACAAAAATTTCTTAAAAAAGCATAAAATTTGTCTTGAAAAACACAAGGCTGCATATTGTTAAAGTAATACTGTATAAAAAGAATAAAGTTGGAGGCATTGCTACCTGATTTCATATGCATTACAAAGCCATAATAATCAAAACAGCATAATACTGGCACAAAAACAGATGCATAGAACGACAAAACAGATTACAGAATTCAGAAATAAATCTGGCAACATGTAACCAAACAATTTTTGATAAATTTCCCAGGACAACCCAGTCAGTGGAGGAAAGACATCCTTTTAATAATTAGTGCTAGGACATCTAACACTTTGTGTCAAATGACACACTTGTGGAAGAATGAAACTAGACCCCTATTTCACTATTAAAAAAATTAATTCAAAAGGTACTAAATATCTAAATACCTAAATGTAAAACCCAGAACTATGAAGCTACTTGTGGAAAACACAAGGGAAACACTTTAAAGACATCAAAGTAGGCAAAGATTTCTTAAATAAGACTCCTAAAGCATGAGCAACAACATCAAAAATAGACAAGTGGGATAACATAAACTAAGAAGCTTCTGCACAGCAAAGGTTTGAGTCCTGGACCAAGCAGCTTAAAAATCAAGACATAAATAAATGTTAAATAAATAAAGAGACAACCCACAGAATAAGAGCAACTATTTTCACATTATACTTCAGATAAGGGATCAACAACCAGAACATTTAAGGAACTGAAACAGCTTTTCCTCCTTCTCCCCCATGGATGGCTAAGTAAAAAATATTCAATATCATTTATCACAAGGGAAATGCAAAGCAAAACCACAGTAACATATCACCTAACCCCTGTCAACATGGTTATGATCAAGGAAACCAAGAATCACAAGTGCTGGTGAGGTTGTGAAGGAAAGGAAGCCTCAATGCACAGTGACTAATTAATAGTTTGGGAAAATATGGTACACATACAATGGATTACTACTTATCCATAAAGAACAGCAAAATCCTGTCATTTGACACAATGTGGATGAAACTAGAAGACATACTGCTAAATAAAATAAGCCAGGCTATGGAAAACAAACACTGTATGTTCTATTTAATATATATTGATTGTCTGTGCCATATAGCAGTAACTGAAGGACTTGCTGGGACAGAAGTAGAAAGAATAGATAGCAGAAACAGCATGGGAGGGGTGGATGGGGTGAATAGGGAGAAAATGATTAGCAGACACAGATTACATGTAAACAAGTGAAATAGATGATAGTACATTGTACCATAACTGAGTAAAAACTGACATTGACAATTCAGTTTATGCTTCTCTGTGTGTGTGTTTTGTGTGTATGTGTGTGTGTGTGTGTGTAAGGAAAAGGTAGTAAAAGTACACTCCTGAGAGGTAAGAGCAGGTCTGAGCAGAGAAAGAGTGGCTCAAAAGGCCTCAATATATACTTCTAAAAACAAACAAACAAACAACAAAACTGGAGTAAAACTATTTCTGATGTATGCAACATAACATAATGTTCACTGTTGAAGAAGATGAAAATGTCTATATATTATACACTGAATGTATGCTCTGAAAAACCATACTGTATCCCATAAAGATATACATTGAATATACGTAAACCAGAAATCACAGTAAAAAAGAAGTAAATGGCATTTATCTATTTATAGCAGTATAAAAATAATGTATAGCTCACAGGACTAGCAGATGGCATAATGATTACATTGCTGGACTTCCATATAGTTGACCATGGTTCGAGTCCCAGACCCGGTGGCTTGAAACTCATGCCGGGTGTGGGTGAGTCATTCTCAAAATCTCGAAAGGAGAATGGAGGAGAAGGGATGCAGTGTGGCCATCCCCATTGGGGGTTGACTTATAACTTTCTGTCTCTCTGGCAAGTGAACATGCCTATAGCAAAAAATCTCTCTCCCAAAATAAAGAAGGTATAAATCACAATGACAATAAAAAGCATAAACCATGTCAATTCTGGATTTAATACAGTAATTCAAGGCAATTACAATAAAAAAAAATCTAAAGTACTCAACAACTGACTGGAAATTTCATGAAAATATAAAGTATAAAATAGCTTAAACAATTGTTTAAAATGAGCAAAGGTTATGGGAGGGGTTGGACTCACCCTTATTTATAAATCTCATTATAGCAATCACTATCATAATAAATAATGTGATATTGGGTTGAAAGCAAAAATAAAAAAACTCTACAAAGTAACAGAATATGCACGCATTCACATATATCTATCTGTTAATATAATATTTTACATAGCATATGATAATAATGGGATCCTGTATCAATGAAGAAAGAAAAAATTTTTAGCAGAAAGTAGTGAGAAAACTAGATTTTTTTGGATAATATTTTATTGTTGCAATATTCCTTCCTCAGCCTTCTGAGTTACAGGCATGTGCCATTGTGCCCTGCCTTTAGGTTAGACTCTGATTTGAACCCAGGACTCCAAAATGCTCCCATCTTGGGGAGTACGGCATATACTACTGCATCTGGCCCGTGAAAACTAGATATTATGTAGAAAAAATAAAGATAGATTTCTACCTCATACCACATGTTAAGGTGAACTCCAGAGAGATTAAAGACCAACTACAAAGGCTAAACTGAAAAGTTAGTTTTTAAAACGGGTAAATATTATGGTAATATTGGGGAGGGCAGGGATCTATTAACCAAGACCTCCAAAGCAAAATCCATAAGAATAAAGCTTAATTTTAATATATCAGTATTAAGGATTTCAGTTTAATGAAGTATTCAATGGACAAAGTTGGCAGAGTGATGATGGAAAGGAAGAAGTTACTTTTCATGTTCGGAGAAGACATTATATACATACCTATACACACATACACAGAGAAAGAACACGAGAGAGAGAAGAAGAAAGAGCAGAAAGAAAAGAGGGAAGACCAGTAGAAAAATGGACAAAGGTGTGAGAAGTCAGTTACTGAAGGGAAAATGTTAACAGTTAACAAATACGTGAAGAAGATGACTAAACAAACTAGTACTAAAAAATGATAAAAAGAGAGGGATAACATTGTTAGCAAGGATGTGAGTAAACAGAACTTTTTTTTTTTTTAGGAGGGGTTTTTGCTATAGGGCGCGTGCGCTTGCCAGAAAGACAGGGAGAGACAGAGAGACAGAAAGCGAGAAGTTACCCCCCAGGGGGGATGGCCACACCACAATCCCTTCTCCTCCATTCTCCTCTCGGGATCTTGGGCACACACGCACACGCGCCCGGTGTGAGTTTAAGCCACTGGGTCCGGGACTCGAACTGCGGTTGACTACATGGGAGTCCAGCGACATAGCCATTATGCCAACTGCTGGACCCAATAAACAGAACTTTCATGTGCAGGTGTTAGGCATAAACTTGGTCAGTTTGTTCTGGAGGGAGATTTGACAGTCCTTAGTGATGTTAAATATGTGAATAGCCTATGACTTATTATTTCTCTTTTAAAATACCTGTTACTAATAAACTCTTTCTCAGGTCTATATATGGACATCTATGAGGTGGCTCAATGAAACTTATTTTGTTTGTTTTAAAGGAGAGTTGGAGGCAAGTTAGGTATTCATCATTTAGAGAATGGATAAGTTTAATAGGGTAGTATTGTATGATATCATACTATATATTATTATACTATTATAATAGCATAATAATACCTGTGGTGATAAGTTATGCAGCAATTAGAAGCTATAAACAAAATATCTATAACTATCTATGTGTTAACACAGATCTTAGCATACGGTTGAATAAATGAAGAAAGCAGAATGAGATCCACAGCAAAATATTTAGTAAATTAAAAAAATTATGTACAAAGCAATACAGTACATCTTTCAAGGATACTTACACATTCAATAACCTTTATTTATTACACTGAAGAAAAATTGGTGTATGCATTGAGATGTCAGGGAAAATATGAAGAAGCTTAACAGACACTTGATGATACTCTGCCTTGAACTGTGATGAACTCAACTCCGCACCTGTGAAAAAAATATACACATTCATTCACATGAAGAAATTTATTCATTCAATAACTACTTATTGAACACCTGATGAAATGAAAAACACATACCACCAAATTCCATCACATAAAAATAACTATTTTCGACATTATACAACTTTGCTTTTTCTCCATCTCCTTTCATTTCTGAATCCTTGACTAACAAAATTTTATTTTTCTACTAAAACACATTTTCCCTGTTCTTTCTTTTCTTGAGAGATTTTTGTTATAGGGCATGTGTGCTCACTGGAGAGACAGAGAGAGACAGAAAGCTAGAAATCAACCTCTGGGGGGATGCCATGTTGTAATCTTTTCCTCCATTCTCCTCTCTGGATTTTGGGCACACATACACGTGCGCCCAGCATGTTTCAAGTTGCTGGATCCGGTACTTGAACCGTGGTTGTCCATGTGAGAGTCCAGCGATGTAACCATTACACAATCTGCTGGTCCCCATATTTTCCTTTTCTAATGGAATTTCACAGTTTAGTCACATTCTTTTTTTAAACTTTGAAATCAACTTTATTCTTTAAGAGTCTCTCTCAAACAGAATCGGGTAAGGGAGGATGTAAACCCTTATGTTGTCATCCTCTCTTTTTATTAAATATCCTGGACAAATGTTGCTTTTTTATTTTTTTTAACTTTTAAAACATTTTCTTACTTATTTTTACATTCTATCACTATGCAACTTTATAGTATACAAAGTGGATTTTCCCATCATGAATACATTGTATATTGTCCAGTCAAAGACACTACAAATTACCAGATGATTTTCCATTTTTTTTTGTGTTTGTTAAATGATTTTGTTTCTTTCCCTCTCCCCCCTTAATTCCTTCCCTCCCAACCTCTCCGCTGCATTGTCCATCCTTCTCCTGAACTGTCTCTGCTACATACAGTTGTTCTCCGTGCCTTTATACTTTCCAGTTGTTCAGTTTCTGTCATAGAGTGCAGATATTTGGTATATATTAAGCAGTGACATACAATGTTTGTTTTTCACAGTCTGGCTTGCTTCACTAAATCTTCCATATTTGTCCACTTTAGATCAAATGCCAGGGTCTCATGGTTTGTTATGGCTGAGTAGTAATTCCATAGTGTATATATGGCACACTATTTCTCTTTTTACAGAATGATTTAATTCATTATTTATTCACTCATTTATTTTAATTTGACCAGAGAGAGAAAGTGAGAAAGCAACCCATCAGGTCTGGGACTCGAACCGTGCTTAGCCATGTGGGAATGTCCAGTGCCTTAACCACCATGCCATCTGCTGGCTCCTGTGATAGACTTTTTCAATCCATTCATCTGTTCTGGGACTTTTGGGTTGATTCCTTCTTTTTTTTTTTTGGAGAGGTTTTTGCTATAGGGCACGTGCGCTCGCCAGACAGACAGAGACAGAGAGACAGAAAGCGAGAGGGGGATGGCCACACTGCACTTCCTCCTCCTCCATTCTCCTCTCGGGATCTTGGGCACGCACGCACATGTGCCTGGCGTGAGTTTTAAGCCACCGGGTCTTAATGGTACCTTTCTTAAGTAAGACCCCCAAAGCACAGGCAATAATCCCAAAAACAGACTAATGGGATTACATCAGATTAAGAAGTTTCTGCATAGCAAAGGACATAGTATTTAGTGTGAATCAACAACATTTGGAATGGGAGAAAAGTTTTGTAAACTATGCCTTAGATAAGGAACTGATAACCAGAATACACAGGGAATTCAAGTGGCTTACCCAGGAAAAAAAAAAAAGAAAAGAAAAAAGATTAACCCAATTAAAACATGGGAAAATTAGCCGAGTAAATAACTCTCTAAGGAAGTCATACAAACAGCCAAAAAGCATATGAAATAAATGCTTAACATTCCTTATCATAGGGGAGACACAAATCTAAACCACAATGAGATGCCACCTAACCCCAGTCAGAATGGCAAAGATTGAAAAAACAAGAAATAGTAAGTGCCGGCAGGGATGTGGTAAAAGGGGAACTCTTTTACATTGTTGGTGGGAATGTAAATTGGACCAGCCACTGCAGAGATAAATTTGGAGGTTCCTCAAATAGAGCTACCATATGGTCCAGCAATCCCACTCTTGGGTATCTACCCAAAGGACAGGAGAACGCTCACTCGGAAAAGTGTTTACACATCTATGTTTGTTCCAGCATTATTTACAATTGCTAAGACATGGAACTAACCCAAATGTCAATGAACAGATGAATGGATTGAAAAAGTGTCACACATATACTCCATTGAATACTATTCAGTCATAAAAAACAAGACCTTGCATTTGATAGAAAGTGGACGAATATGGAAGCTTATTGCTGAGTGAAGCAAGTTAGGCTATTAAAGAGAGACAGTATGTCTCTGCTTAGCATATACTGAGTCCATACTCTATGGTAGAAACTAGTTATGAACATTGGGGACAAAGTGCAAGAAGAGTGGGAGAGGGTAAGAGGTAGGGAAGGAAAATTTGGAGAAAAAGTAGAGAGGTAAGACATTGTGGGACATAAAAATGGTTTATTACCTGTTGATGTTGATGTGTATAGTATTCTCAGCTGGACTAGTCTGAAGTGTATTTCATGTTGGGTAAATTCTCTTCACAATCTAAATGATGTATAGCGATCAAATGTATAAGTAATTATAAATTAAAAAAAAATAAAAAAGATACCTTTCTTTACTCTTCTTCCTGATTCCCTTTATAATAGGGTAGAGTAAAAAAAAAGGAAGCAGAATAAGATCTATAGCAGAATCTTTTGTAAATTGAAGAGTGTAGGAGAGGAAATTTGGGGAAAATTAGAGAGAGAAGACATTTGTGAGACACAGATATGGTTTATTATCTATTGATGACGTGTACAGTATTCTCAACTGGGCTGGACTGAGGTGTATATCATGATGAATAAAGTCTCTTTACAATCTAAATGATGTATAGTGATTGAATGTATAAATAAAAATAATAAGAAAAGAAAAAAATACAAACCAATACTGTGCTTCTTTCAAGGGTACTTACATATTCAATGACATTCTTCACCCTTGCTATAAAACTTGCTCTTTTCCAATTCTAAAAATAATCCCAAGCATTCTCTTCACCTTTATATGACTTCCATAATTGTGTGACTTTCTATTTTTCTTTGAAAGATAATGTCTTTAAATTCTTACCCAAAATTTCCATACAGTAAAATGCTCAGTGTAGATCATGACTCTTCAGTGTCTCCCCTCTGTAATTATATAAAATTCAGCAAACAAGTCTTGAAGATAAGACTCCAGGACCTCTGTATTTTTCTCCAGAAGGTTGCTTATACCAAGTTGAATATGCCATGGAAGCTATTGGACACGCGGGCACCTGTTTGGGAATTTTAGCAAGTGATGGGGTTTTGCTTGCAGCTGAGAGACGCAACGTCTAGAAACTTCTTGATGAAGTCTTTTTTTCTGAAAAGACTTTTATAAACTCAACGAGGATATGGCTTGCAGTGTGACAGGCATCACCTCTGACGCCAATGCCCTGGCTAATGAACTGAGGCTCATTGCTCAAAGGTACTTACTGCAGTATCAGGAGCCCATTCTTGTGAGCAGTTGGTTACAGTGCTGTGTGATACCAAGCAAGCTTACACAGTTTGGCGGAAAACATCCCTTTGGTGTTGCATTGGCTGGGACAAGCACTATGGCTCTCAGATCTATCAGAGTGGCCCTAGTGGAAATTATGGGGGCTGGAAAGCCTCTTGTATTTGAAATAACAGCACTGCAGCCATGTCAATGTTGAAACAAGATTACAAAGAGGGAGAAATGACTTTGAAATTGGCACTTTCATTAGCTATCAAAGTACTAGATAAGACCATGGATGATAGTAGACTGCTGAAAAAGTGGAAATTGCCACGCTGACAAGAGAGAATGGAAAGACAGTGATCAGAGTTCTTAAACAAAAGGTGGAGCAGTTGATCAAAAACCATCAGGAAGAAGAAGCCAAAGCTGAACTTGAGAAAAAAAGAAAAAGAACAGAAAGAAAAGAATAAATAGGAGACAAAGTCAAGGGTTTTCTAACTCACTTGGGGCACCATTTCAGTGTAAAAGCTGTCCCACTCTTCTACACTGCGCAGTATTTGCCAATTTTTTTAGTGTGTAGTAGAGAACTAGGACACTGCCGACTGCACTGGGTCCCTGTCCTTTCTGTCCACCTGTGTACTCCATTGTGACGATGATGATAACTCGACCTCTTCATCTCCTCCACACAGACCCCCTTTTCTTTTTTTGGGAATAAAACTTGGAAAGAAAAAAAAATTGTTACCCAAACTAACTTTTTAATTTACTTCTCAATCTCGAACAATTATCATTTGTTCTGCCCTTCACTTAAAGTTGCTTTCTCAAATCTCAAAGATCGTTGTTGTTGTTGTTACAGGGTGCATGCTCTTGCCAGAGAGAGACAGAGATAAACAGAGAATGTGAAAGTAAGAAATCATGCCCCAGGGGGATGGCCATTCAGTAATCTCTTCTCCTCCAGTTTCCTCTTAGAATTTTGGACATGCACACACATGTGCCTAGCATGATAAGCCATCAGGTCTAAGACTCAAACCATGGTTGGCCATATAAGAGTCCAACACCTTAACCACTATGCTACCTGCTGGCCTCAGATTTATAATTTTTAATCAAATGGTATCTGCTTTGTTTTGATTAGTAATTGTTTATTGCTATATGATATGATGCCAGGATCTATGCTAAGTCCTGGGGCTACAAGATGATTCTAGTATAGTCTCCTTGTTCCAGGAGATCATTTTGGTTAGATAACAGATATGGAAATGAATAATCTTAATATGATGTTCTAGTTACAGAGATAAAGTGTGCCCAGGTTGCTACTAGAGCTTTAGTGAGAACTCTGGATATAACAAGAGATTTGCAGAAGATTACATCTGAGTGTTGAGGGAGAAACCAATTAAATAAATGTTTTTCAAACCATTTGAGCTGAAAAATATACTAATGCTTAGTCTCCAACCTAGACAGATGAAATCATAATATCTGAGGGTGGAACCTGGAGTACAGTTTTAGAAGTTCCTCTTGTGATTTTTAAGGTGCAACCAGTTCTCTAGATTGAAAGAGGAACAAGAGGAAAGACACAGGGGTGTGGAACAGTAGGTCACGTGGCTAGGAAGTGTCAATCCCAGACTGTCCCACTCCTAAGAATGCTCTTTTTTTTTTTTTTGAGAGAGAGATTTTTGCTATAGGGCGCATGTGCTCGCCAGAGAGACAGAGAGACAGATAGACAGAAAGCCAGAAATCACTCCACCCCCCTGGTGGGATGACCATACTACAATCCCTTCTCCATTCACCTCTTGGGATTTTGGGTATCCATACACATACACCCAGAGTGAGTTTTAAGCTGCTGGGTCCAGGGCTTGAACTGAGGTTGACTCTGTGGGAGTCCAGCAACATACCCATTATGCCATCTGTTCTTAACCACTCCTCATTACAGTTTTCACATGACTGAGATTGTATTAGTCAGGGTATTAGGTTTTGCTCTGATCAAATAATTTAGCAATTTAGAACAACAGTTTGGGCCAGCAGGTTGTGTGGTAGTTAAGGCCCTGGATCCCACATGGCTGACCACAAGGTTTGAGTGTCAGATCAGTGGCTTAAAAAACATACCGGGGGACCAGCAGTTAGCGTAATGGCTATGTCGCTGGACTCCCACGTAGTCGACCGTGGTTCGAGTCCCGGACCCGGCGGCTTAAACTCACGCCGGGCGCGTGTGCGTGCGTGCCCAAGATCCCGAGAGGAGAATGGAGAAGGGATTGCGGCGTGGCCATCCCCCCTGGGGGGTGATTTCCTGCTTTCTATCTCTCTGTCTCTGTCTGTCTGGCGAGTGCACGCGCCCTATAGCAAAAACCTCTCCAAAAAAAGAAAAAAAAAAAAAAAACATACCGGGTATATGTGTGTGCATATCCAAAATCCCAAGAGGAGAATGGAGGAGAAGGGATTGCCACGTGGCCCACCTCTGCCCCCTAGGGGGGATTTCTTTTACTGTCTCTCTTCTGGGAGTACACATGCCCCATAGCAAAAAATAAATAAATAAACAAACAAACAAATAAATAAAAAAAGTTTTGTTTTTGTTTGCTTCCATTGAGAGTCATAGGGGATGGGAAATAGGGTTCTGCCTGATGTTTTTTCCACTCAGCAATTCAGGCTTCTGGGGCTTTCGATAGTTGGAGACAGTCGATCTTCCAGAGAAAGGGAAAATTGTGAATTGTATACCAACTCTTAAAGGCTTCCACCTGCAAGTAACCCATGACAATTCTGCCCATATATGCACTAGCCCTATCAACTCATGTGACCTTACTGAATATCCTGAAAACAGAGCACACTGCTTCATCATGTGCCTGGAAGATACATGAAATATTTGTATAACTAACTAAGTTATATAAAATCAAATTGAAGTCAATCGCCAAAGGCGGTCAAATTTATAAATCTGTGGTTCCATTTTCTCATATGACCTGGAAGTGGTGATTTCACTGTATTTGTGCTGATTAATACATCTCTAGGGAAATTGAATGCTATAGTTTTTTTCCCCCCCCTTCTGTTTAAATCTATGACTTTCAATTTCTTGATCCAGGTTGGGCCGGGCCAGGAAATTAAGAGTTGGGTTTCCGAGATTTCCTCACTTCCCATATTTGTTCAGATAAAGCAAAATCAATGCAGTAATGCCTTCTCAAACCAACCAGAATGCATGTCCACCAAGGCCCGTTTCTCCTTTTCTATTTGTGGAGTCTTCTCACTTTTAGAGGATTCTTTCTTTCTTTTTTTAAAATCAGAATTTATTAACGTTAGAGGATTATTTCTAAGGCTGATAGACTCATGTCAACTTCTTCACATCTTTGTTTCTTTTCCTTACAAGATGAAACATTTTCCCAGTATTTTATGATTAAAAACCTCTCCCTAGTAGTCTCATTTAATTACCAAATCAACTCTATGGTGAAGGGCTTGTTCAATCCCATCTTGCAGATAAATAAATTGAGATTCAGAGGTAAGAAAAGGTCTCAAAAAGATTTCTAAAATAGTCAATCTCCCTCCAGCCACCCTTTTCTTGGTCCTATTTCGTATCATTTTCTCCCTCTAATGAGTCAAAATATTCATTCATTCATTTGATGAGCAAGAACTTATTATCTATTGAAGGTCTAGCACTGGGCCAACTGCTGTGGGTATATATACTAGGGTCTTCAAAAAATTAATGAAAAATTTGTATTATAAAAAAAAACTATGTGTAAGTTTCTTTCTTTTCTTTTTTTCCCCACCAAAATAAACTTCTACCAACTTGTTATAACTTGCCTAAACAGGATCTAGTTTTAGGAACTATGAAGGATAAGACATCCATTTGAAGACAGAATCCCTATCATAGCAACAAGAATTTGGCTAAAATTGAAGCAAGAAAAAAAATCCCATTTATGATGAACCTTGAGTGGAAGAGTGGTGAAATCTCTGAAGCTTTATGAAAAGTTGACACAGACAATGGCCTCGTTTTAAGAAGGGATAAGATGGTGTTGAAGGTGATGCCCACAGCAGCAGCTCATCAACATCAATTTGTGAGGAAAAAAATATCCTGCTCATGCTCTCATTGAAGAGGACCAATGACTAAAAGAAACAATAGCCAATGCCATAGACATCTCAACTGGTGCAGCTTACACAATTGTGACTGAAGAATTAGTTGAGCAAACTTTCTCCTTGAGAGGTGCTGAAACTGTTGAGCACAGATCAGTTACAGACAAGAACAGAGTTTTCAATGGATATTTAAAAAAAATTACCAGATGATGTGTGCACTTGCCCAAGAGAGACAGAGAGAGGGGGATAAAACACTCCCCAAAAGTGGCATGGTCATATTGTGGTCCCTTCTCCATTCCTCCTTTCTGTCAGGATTTCGGGCATGCGCACATATGTCCAGGATGTTTTGCAAGTCACTGAGACTAGGATTCCAACTGCAGTCAGCCATGTGGGATCTGGGTCTAATGACTGAGCTATAGGGTTAACCTTCAAGCACTTTCAAACTTTACTTTCAGTTATTGCAAGATGGTCTGGACTCATTCTATGTATTTCCTGCCTCAGTACTAGAATTGGCCATTTCTCCAAGGAGCCCTGTTTGCTTGCTTGTTTTCTTTCTCCCTCCCTCCCTCCCTCCTCTCTCTTCCTTCCTTCCTTCCTTCCTTCCTTCCTTCCTTCCTTCCTTCCTTCCTTCCTCTTTCTTTCTTTCTTTCTTTCTTTCTTTCTTTCTTTCTTTCTTTCTTTCTTTCTTTCTTTCTTTCTTTCTCTTTTTCTTTTTCTTTCTCTTATTATTATTTTTAACTGGAGTATTGGTATGAGAAACTAAGATGTGGGTACTAAGTATGCTTAATCTGTAACAATTCTTAAAGTAACATTCTAACGGACTTTTAACTAAAAAAAGGTGAATTCCTTTCCTACTCCTTCCCATAAAACATACATTTTTTTGAGCTTTTCTTCTTGTTTTTACCTCCATATTAGTAAGTGTGCAGATGCTAGTATTGTTTCAGTAATTTGAAATACTATACACTGTCTACTTGTAAAAGTGAATAGGATTTGTTTTTCTTGCGCTCCCCACAAGTCATTCCCATTCACCCATCTTCCCAATGTAGTCAGATGTTTTTTGTGTTAAGCCAGGAGCCAGACTTTATATTATTATGACCATGTAACTATTTTTCCCATTTGGTAAATGTACTATAATTACATTCCCCCCCCCACCCCAATTTCCGGAGGTGCATGTACTTACCATAGAGAGATAGAGGAAACAAAAGAGAGGGAGGCAGCTAAGCGGGGGAAAGACAGCACACTCCAATGGGGTGTAGTCACACCATAATCCCCTCTCCTCCATTTCTCTAACCCATTGGGGCTTTGGCCATGCATACACACCACCCAGTGCATTCATTTTTCTGCAGGTGGAAATTTAGTTTTTCCAGCACCATTTGCTGAAAGATTTTTTTTTCTTCACTGGATCATCTTGTTCCCTTTGTCAAAAGTCAGTTCACCATATGTGTTAGGATTTATTTCTGGATTCTCTATTCTGTTCCATTAGTTTATGTTTCTATTTTTGTGCCAGTACTATGCTGTTTGGTTATCACAGCTTTGTAATGTATTTTGAGATCAGGTAGTGAGATGCCTCCTATCTTATTCTTTATGCACAGTATTGCCCAGGTGATATAGGGGTCTTTTATGACTCCAGAAAATTTTTATGATTGTTTTTTATATTTCTGTAAAGAGTGTCACTGGTAATTTTATAGGAATTGTATTGAATTTGTAAAATAATTAGAATAGAAGTGACTTTTTAATTATATTGAGTCTCCGAATCCAAAAACAAGAGATAACTTTCCACTTTTTGTATCTTTTTAAAATTTATTTCTTCAGTTTTTCACAGATTTCCTTGTAAAGGTCTTTTACCTCCTTGGTTAGATTTATTCCCAAGTTTTTTTTTTGTTTGTTTTGTTTTCATTTTTGTTTCGGTATGTGTTTTGTTCAACTTGATGGCTATTGTGAATAGAATTGCTTTCTTCAATTCTACTTTAGTCCATTCATTGTTGGTATATAAAGAATATGAAAAATTTTTATGTCAACTTTGTATCCTTAAAGTTTACAGAATTCATTTGTCATTTCTAGGAGTTTTTTCATGGAATCTTTTGGATTTTTCTATGTATATAGTCCAGTCATCTGCAAATAGGGACAATTCACTTATTTCTTTTCTATTTTTATTTTATTCTCTTGTCTGATTGCATTGACTACAATTCCAGTACAGTGTTGAAAAGGAGTGGAGAAGTGTACAACCTTGTCTAGTCCCAGTTTTAGTGGAAGCACTTTCAGTTTTTTCCTATTTGGTATGAAGTTAGTTATGAATTTGTCATATATGGCTTTTATTGTACTGAGAAATGTACCTTCTATACATATTGTATTGAGAGTCTTAATTATGAAGGGGTGTTGTATTTTATCAAATGTATTTTCTGCAAGAACCCATATGGTCATTTGGTTCTTGTCTTTCCTTCTGTTAATATAATGTATTACATTTATTGCTTTGCATATGTAAAACTATCCTTACATCCTTGAGATAAAGCTTACTTGCTCATGTTGTATACTCTCTTTAATTGCTATTGGATTAGATTTGACAGTAAATTGTTGAGAAAGTTTGCATTAGTATTCATCAGGGATATTGGTCTATAATTTTCTTTTTTTGTTATGTCCTTGTCTGCTCTTTGTATCAAGATGGTGGATGCATCATAGAATGAATTTGGGAGGTTCCTTCCATTTGGACCTTTAGAAATAGTTTGAGAATTGGTGTTAATTCTTCAAAAGTTTTAGAAGAGAATTTAGTAATGAAACTACTGGCACATGGGCTTTCTTATTGAAAACTATTTATTACTAATTCAATCTTATTTCTTTTCACTGGGCTATTCAGTCTTTATATTTTCTTCATGGTTCAATCTAGGTATAATGTGTGTGTCCAGAAATTTGTTTAACTGTTCTAGATCTTCCAGTTTGTGGATAGTTGCTTATACTATTCTCTCATGATCTTTTGTATTTCTATGCTGTCTTTTGTAATATCATTTGTTTCATTACTGATTTTGATTCCTTTCTGTGTTTTTCTTGGTTGATCTAGCTAATGATCTGTTGGTTTTGTTTATCCTCTCAGTAGAACAGCTCTTTTTTTTTTTGGAGAGGTTTTCACTACAGGGCGCGTGCGCTCGCCAGACAGACAGAGACATAGAGACAGAAAGCGAGAAATCACCCCCCAGGGGGGATGGTCATGCCGCAATCCCTTCTCCTCCATTCTCCTCTCGGGATCTTGGGCATGCATGCACACGCACCTGGCGTGAGTTTTAAGCCACCAGGTCTGGTACGTGAACTGCAGTCGACTACGTGGGAGTCCAGCGACATAGCCATTACGCTAACTGCTGGTTCCCAGTAGAGCAGTTCTTTATTTCATTGATCTTTTGAAATTTTTTATTCTATATTTTGTGTTCTTCTTCCGGCTCTAATCTTTATTATTTACTTCTTTTTTTTGAAAGAGATTTTTGCTATAGGGTGCATACACTTGGTGGACAGGCGGAGAGAGACAGAGATACAGAAAGAGAGAAATCACCCCCCTCCCCAGGGAGGATAGCCACACCTCAATCCCTTCTCCTCCATTCTCCTCTTAGAATTTTGGGCACACATGCACAGGTGCCTGGCATGAGTTTTAAGCTTCTGGGTCTGGGACTTGAATCATGGTTGACTACATGGGAGTCTCGCAATGTTACCATTATGCCATCTGCTGGTCCCTCTAATCTTTATTATTTCTCTTATTACTTTTAGATTTTTTTGTTTGTTTGTTTGATTCTTCTTGCTTTTCCAGTCCTTGGAGATGCATGGGTAAGGTATTTATTTGACATCTTTCTATTTTTTTTCTTGTGAGCACAAATTGTTATGAAATTCCCTCTTAGGACTACTTTCATTGTGTTTCAAAGACTTTGTAGGGTTGTGTTTTCATTATCATTTATTTCAAGAAATCTTTAAATTTTAAGATATAATAATTAATCATTGGGTTTGGGATCAGGAAATTCTAGGCTTGAATGTGTTTCTAAAACTTTTTAGCTGTGAGTATTAAGTAATTTATTTAATATTCTAAGCCTCAGTTTCTTTATATATTAAATGGGAAAATAATATGTTTCTTCTTTGTGAGAATTATATGGTATATCTATGTCACTTAGCAGAGTGTCTGGCATATAATTAAGCACTTAGTAAATAATGGTAATAAGATAAACCTGTTTTAGAAAACACATCTGAGGGGACCAGCAGTTAGCATAATGGCTATGTCGCTGGACTCCCATGTAGTCGACCGTGGTTTGAGTCCCGGTCCTGGTGGCTTAAACTCATGCCAGGCGTATGTGCGTGCGTGCCTAAGATCCTGAGAGGAGAATGGAGGAGAAGGGATTTCAGCATGGCCATTCCCTCGGGGGGTGATTTCTTACTTTCTGTCTCTCTTTCTGGTGACCGCATGTGCCCCATAGCAAAAAAAAAAAAAAAAAAAAAAAAAGAAAAGAAAAAAAAAGAAAACACATCTGACTGGTCATCATTGGTCATTGGTTTGATTCCTCTTCTAACTTGTTCTGTGGTACAATGTGGATTTATCATCGAATCTATAGAATCCTAATGGGCCATAAATATCATCTGGTTCAGGCCTTGTAATCTGGTTTATGAATTTTCTTTTATGTTTTTAAGGTCTATTTATTTATTTCTTCCATGACAGAGATGGAGAGACAGAGGCAGAGAAAGATACAGGCATCCCCAACAGAGTTCCCCAATGCCATGATCCATGCCTACCCTCCACCAGCCATGGATGCATCATGGCATTTGTGTGCTCAGTGCAGTCAGGGAGATCTCTGGATATGAGCTCAGAACCTTCCCATGTTGGTCAGCGTCACAGAGTGCTACATTTTACTGCCATTTCATATGGCGCCATATGAATTATCTTTTGTGCTCATCTCATCAAGTGGTTTGACTAATGAGTGGTGGAACTGAACCTCGACGTTGGGTCTTCTTGTTGCCTGAGCCTGTATGTTTCCTCTCTTGTACCTCCTCTTTTCATTCTCGATAAACGAATGGTGTTTTGGCTTCTGTGATCGATGGCAACCCTGCTTTCTTTTCTCCATTACTAGGGCAAGGGAGTTGGGAGTCAGAATGAAGGACTAGAGTGGGAACAGAGCCACATTCCAGTCTAAATTTCCGGCGGCCCCATGGGGAGTCCACACGTAAACAATTGCCAATGTAGCGGGTTAATTTTAGAGTTAATTTTATCATAAGCTGTAGAGCTGTTGGGATGACTGTGGCACACACAGGTCACACATGCACATGCACACAAACACACACATGAATGCTCATGCACATACAGGAAATTCCAACTATCTGTACGGACAAAGAGGTACATGAACACCCATGCCATCACTACACATACTTGTACACACAAGTCCCTTTTGGCAGGAGAAAGTGCTCAGCACATTTTATCATACATCCTAAATTGAGGGAGGCCATTCAGGATAGGGAAAAGGGAAGATTACGAGTCAAAAAGAGATATGAAACTAAAAGAGCACACCCTGTCAGCATTAATTGGGGTATAAGAAATGAACTCTGAACAGACGGAAAGACTCCTTAGTTCTGTCAAGAGTCAAAATGTCTAAGGGACCTTGCATCTTGTGGGTGATGTTTGAACTTGGACAGCTTTATCTGAGTAAGTGTTCTGGAGCCTTCCAGTTAGGGGTCCCTGAAGGGCTTGTTATGGTGTAGTAGATTTCTGTGCACTGATGTGGGCTTCAGGAAAGTCAAAACCTATTTCATTTGTGCATCTCTTCTCCCTCTGCCAACCTTTCAGAAGGGTCTCTCTCTTGCCTTGTTAAGCAAGGGTTAACCCACACAGTGGTTTGGGGATTTTAGGACGGGGGTAATTCATTCTTATCTTGAAAAATGGCAATTTAAGAAGAGACACAGAAATAAGAGGTCAGATAAAAATGGGAAAAAGAAACGTCCTCTGCAGGTGGAATTCCCCAACAAAGTTGGGGGATTTGTTCTAGTTAGAACTCTTTTGTTCTTTTTATTTTCAAGATTGTTTGTGGTTGTCTTTTGTTTTACTGGGGATGTAGAAGGTGAGGTTTCTTTTCTGTACATTGTTTACAGGGTTTGGATTCTGCAAATGTACACACTCAGTTTTAACCAGTAAAGACGTTGGCATCCTGGGGCTATAGGGCAAGATGCTCTGGCCTGAGCTATGGCTGCGTCTCTGGCATTAATGTTTGACAGTGCGGACGTGTCTACATTGCTCTGGTTGTTATATGTGTAAAAGAGGGATCTGGGTGAGAGTGGTTTTTCCATCTATGATTCTAAGACTGGACAATATCTAATGGCCCTGGCAGTTTAAAAAGTGTGTGGTTATTTTTGCATGAATCTTCAGAACCTGATGCATGAGAATACCCTTGTATTCCAAGGAAATGTTCCTGTGCCCTCTCAAACCTGCACTGTGCAATGAATTGGCCTTTCTTTCTTCTATAGTTCCATGCATCCTCTACTTAGACAGGCTTTTCCTAACCACAGCCTCTGGACTGGTTTAGGGGTTTCATCCATGAGTGTTCTCATCCTCCCTGGAGTTCTTGCAGTAGAAAACTTGCCACCCTTTAGCAATTGCTCACTTAACTGTTTCTCCCCTCAGATACCCTGTAAGCTCCATGAGGATGGGCCACCACATCTGCTTCATTTCTTGCTGTGATCCAGAATCTAATTTCATGCTTGGTAGATAATTGATACTCAAGAAATATTAATTATGGAATGGAAGCAGTCCCTGTCACTTTCACACTTTTCTTTTGAATTCGGTGTGAATTGTGTGTGTGTGTGTGTGTGTGTGTGCGTGTGCGTGTGCATTAGAAAACTACAGTCTGATGGGCTGGCAGATGGCAAGGAGGTTAAGGCACTGTATCCTACATGGCTGATTGGGTGGTTTGAGTCCCCAATGAGGCAAGTGTGCAGCATGTGTTCCCAAAATCCTGTGAGGAGACTGGAAAAGGGATTATGGGTTGGCCATTTCCCCTGGTTTGTGATTTCTCACTTTCTCTCTCTCTCTGTTTCTCTCAGGCAAGTGCATAAACCCTATCGCAAAAAATAAAAACTCCCCCCCCCAAAAAAAAGAAAACTATAGTCTGGAATTTTAACAATCTTTTATTTATTTATTTATTTATTTATTTATTTATTTATTTATTTATTTATTTATTTTGTTCTTATTTTCTTGCTTGTTTGTTTTTGTCACAAATAGGACTTCTATTTGTCACTATTAAAAATTTGAACTTTGAACAGATTATTGGACAGGTGGTTCATATCCGTCAGCTCATTCAACTTTAACTCCCATCTCATGCCCAGTAGCTTTTCCAGAGCTACTGCCTTCACCATGAAGCTCCATGAGTTTTCCCAATTAAAACTTGGGTATCTTTAGCATTTTTACTTTTGTGCTGAACATATCATGGAGAGGATAGGTAGATTGGCAAGACTTTTCTGTGTCTTTTCCAATGCTGTCTGGAATTGTTTATTGACCACTTCTTTCAAGTCATTTGTCTGTACCTCCCAGGTCATGATTTCCATCATCTTCCAGCTTTGGCAGACTTGCTGATGCTGAGCATGAGGTCTTCCATATCTGATGGTTGTGTTTTTTAGTAAGCCCAATACAGAAGAGAGGAAGCAAATAACCATTGGTAGTCTTGGCATCAATGTGAGCTTCAATCATGGTCTGCCATTTTTTTGACCATGGACCACATTTGTCATGGGTAAGATTCATGCGTGGAAGCTAGGAAGTGTTTGCCCTGAACATCCATAGTAGTTAGCTTGGATTTCTTAAATGCAACTTCATCACTCCTAGAAAATGTATCAATTACTTTCTTTTTTGGGTCTCTTTTTGCCACCTTTTGTAAGGTACTTGTTCTTGCCAACAATCAAGGTGCTACTCAGAGAGCCAACAGATGTGTGTTTGTTAAATTAAAAAAAAAAAAATTTACTGGTCTTTCTTGTGCTGTGTGAAGTATATAGTTTGATTGTGTTGAAAGTTGTCGAGGTCTGTGATTTGCAAGTCCTACTACTAGCAGGACACTAATTGGGTGAACTTCCCCAACCTTGCTTGAAGGAGGCAGAACCTCGTGAACTGTTTTTGTTTTCATGGATGCCTTTTCTAAAATGACCAGCTTAGAAGAGAGTGACTTCTCAGAATCATTAAGGAGCAGAGCTGGGTGTGTTTTAAAAGAGGCCTGTTCAGATCTCACTCTGTAGATGACAAAGCTGGGACATGGACTGGGGAAGGGCTTTGTTAAAGGTCATCACCAGCACCCAGGTTGTACCCACCAGGGAATTACACTGTGAGGAAGTGATCTCATTTCGATGATTCATTTCCTCCAGGAAACTTTTGCAGCTGGAAGGAACAGTTTCTTGTCCTATTTCTAAATTCCTGCGTGCTTGGTTACTTGTATTAATACTTCATTAATCTCATTTGGCATTTGATACTTTATTTCTTCTCCTGGAAACTTTAGAACTAGTACAGAGGTGATATTATTTCTTTTTCTTACAATGATGATGATTGCAATTTTCCTTCAAGAAGGAAACAAAAGAATATAAAAGTGGTAACTGGCAGAATGAGGTCTATAATGTAAATCTGCAGGGTGTTTCTCTGCTCCCTTTTGTGAAATATTAATTTTTAATCAGATGAGTAATACAGAAACACTCTTGGTAAAGAAAATTAAAATGTTATAAAACTGAAATTCTTTTGTCTACTGTACTCAGTCCCAGGCCCTTTTCTCTGATCCTGGAAGGTAACAGACACAGAAGTTCAGTGTCTGTCTCACTAGACACTTAACTATGCATTTATTTTTATATAACTGAGAAAGAAAAAAAAGCTGTTTATTTATTTTACAAAAAAGGGTTTATATTTTATGTCTTGTTTTCGAAATTTGCCCTTTTCGTATATTAATATGGCTTTGAATTTTCATGTCAATTCATGAAGGCTATCTAATACTATTAATCTACATAGAACTTCATAGAATAAAGATACCACAATTTGGCCAGTCTCCATATTTACTTTGTCCATTTCATTTACATAGATATGGAGGCTGCAATAAATATTTACAAATGGGCATGCTTGTGTACATGTGTTTTTCTAGAATACATAAATTTGAAATTACTGACATAGCTAGGACACATGCATATTGAATGTTAATAGAAACTACCAAATGGCCCCATGGTGTAGCTATAAAAATTCACACCCCCGTTTCATTCCAATTTATCCTAGGGGTCTAGGTCCTTCCCTAGGTCCCTCCCAGCAGTGTCTGGAGCCCAGTCAACTCACAGCAAATACTTGATATTAATGGAATTCTACATTTTGGTCAGTCTAATGGGTGAAATTTATTGGCTGCTCGTATTTCTTCTTTGATGAACCGCCTATTACGCCCTTGGCCATTTTTTTTTCCTATTGGCTCTTTCCTTTTTGAGTAATAGGATACTCTCTTAAATACTGCGATACCTGGGAAAATAGACTGTAGAATCTCTCCTTGAAATAATTCTTACACATATTTTTTATTAATTTACCAAATATTCATAGTAACAAGCTCATAGTTTAGTAGTTACTAGTTTTAGGCACATGTATTGCATGAAAGTGAAGACAGTGAATATCTTACTTTACACCCAATTTTATTGGCGGAGCTGACATGCTTCCCCAAGCATTTATAATCTGTGAAACATTTCCACTGTGGCAAAATGAAGAGACGGGGAAGGTTGTAGGCTGGTTCAAAATGAGAATGACCTTTTCAAAGAGCTAAATGTGAAAACCTTGGGATACACTTGATTTTGCGTACCCTCTGGTGGCTGTGAGGGCTCATGCACACCTTTGAGGAAGACCTGGTTGTTCCTAACAGCTGAGGCAAGGAATGGACAATCTCACAGGAAGGTACCTTAGAGAGATGAATGAGCAGGGACCTGAGTACTCAAGGGAGCAGGCTGTAATCCTAATAGTCTGGATCTACAGGCTCTCCAGCTCTCACTTTGATAGTGTTTGGAGAGAAGGGAGATTAGAATAATTGTTGATGCTCAGTTAAACCAATGGGCTTCATATTTGCATAGTGAACATGTTTCCCAGATTATCATAGATGGAACAATCTTTGAAGAGCTTGTTTTGTGGTTTGCAAACTCTGAGTGGCCAACACACCAATTAACTTGGAGAACTTGATTAGTGTACATATCCATAAGCCTTGGCCTCAGATATTTGAATTCAGGTATGGGCAATAAAATACATTTTTAAAAAATTTCCAGAGAGCATGTGCACTCAACAGAGAAAGAGAGAGAGAGACAGAAAGAGAGGAAGAGGGAGAGGGAGAAAGTACCCCCCTGAGGAGGCAAGGTCATATCATGGTCTTTTCTCTTCCATTGCTCCATTTGTCAAAATTGTGGGCACACTCATGTCCTCCTGTGTTTTTCAAGTTTCCAGGGCCTGGGTTAGAACCATAGTGCACCATGTGGGATCTGACTCCTTTAACTACTACTCTACAAGACCAACCCAAGGTCAGAGTATATAATTAGCACAAGGATCTTACTGTGGAGATGAGCCTAGAGACTCAAATGGCCAACAGTCTCCACATGGGGGACAGAAGCATGTGGAGTTAGGAGCTCAATGTTACTAATGCTGAGCTCAACAAGGTTGGGTCAAAGTAGTCCAAAGAAATACATAGATTACGACACTCTCTACCTTTCTGGAAACAACTATTTGCACAACTGTGTAGCAATCTGAGAGATTTTAAAACTGCATAACCTAGTTTTCTCATCTCTTCCTTTCAGTGGCAGCCTCATCAGAGATTACCGTGGTGGCATATTTGGGTCAGTCAGCGACTTTGCCCTGTGTGTACTCATCCTGGTCTCAGAGCAGCAACAGCATGTGCTGGGGCAAAGGCCCCTGCCCAAATTCCAAATGCAATGAAGAGCTTATCCATACCTCTGGAACGGTGGTGATGTCAAGAAAATTATCAAAATATAACCTTCGGGGGAATATCCTTAGAGGAGATGTCTCCCTGACCATCTCAAATACCAACGAAGGGGATGGCGGTGTGTACTGCTGCCGTATAGAGGTGCCTGGCTGGTTCAATGATGTGAAGAAGAACATTCGCCTACAGCTAAGGAGGGGTGAGCATGGGGTATGGAGAGTGATAGTGGAAGGAAAGATTTGATAATTAATGGGCAATGGGTTCAGTGAATGGGGAATAGGGTGTAGTTGCCTATGGAGTGAATGGGAAGGATAAATTCAAAATGTCATCAGCTATGATATGGACCAGGTAAGTAAGCTCAAATACCCATGGAAGTCAAGACTTCCACAGAAATGAGTGGGTAGAGACGGGGAGGAAGAAGGGAACCAGTAAATTGCAGGCTTGATCTGAAGAGAATAGCTGCCACTTATCAAGGAAATTGTCACCTTGCAAAAATTCGGGTGCAGTTTCCGGATCTTTCAAATTTTATGTGAAGTATATTGATTTTTGCATTTTGAAAAAATTTCAAAATAACAACAGCAACAAATACTGTGTGAACTAAATAAAATGTGTCCATGGGTCAGCTTTAGCCTGAGAGCCAGCATTTGCGACCTCTGGCAGAAGGGAGAAGACCTGGGATTTGGAGTCAGCCATAACAGTTTCCAGGTGTCTTCTTTTTTGTTCCTATGCTTTTGTTGAAATATGAGTATCCTGGGATGCTGGAAGATTGGAGCTCACAGACTGAATTCATTGAGCCTATGGTTGGCTTATGCTAATGAGGATCATCTTTAGTGTTTTTCTGGGACTCAGTGTATCATCATGAGCTCTATATTCCACCTGCATCAGCATTACCTGGAGAATCCTCGGCCTCTATCCTGGACTAGATGGAGACCTTGGAAGGCAGGGTCCATAGATAGCTAAATCCTTAAGCTTCTCTGGTGAGTCTTCTACCGTCTGAACAACTGATATGGATGCTTCTAATGGGGAGAATTTTATACATATTAGTGTATTGTTTTCTCTTACGGCAACTTTGTGAGATAGAGGTATTATTCTGATTTTGTAGAAGATGAAAAAGAGATTTATTGAAGTTAAATGACTCCTAACCAAACCTCCTTTTTTTGATCCTTGTATATTTAAAAAATACTGTTGACCTCAGAATGCGATAGGGTTATCTCCAAGTTCATGGAGAACAAATGGTGTATTTCTGGTCAATGGAAATTTGGCATATTATAGAGAGAGTGAGATCTGTGGAATAAACTGTGGCCAAGAGACCCAAATTCATGTGTTTAGGAGGTCAGTGACATTGGCATGAACACATGTTTACTATCTGAGAGAGACTGTGTTCTCACCCTCCATTACATCCTTTGGGCTCATCTTTGATGCAGTTGTTCATTCATTTGTGCCATTTTTGGAGCTCCAGACACTGATGGGTACTGGATTTGTAGCAGAGCACAAAGTAAATACCAGATTTGTCTCTCATGACGGTTACAGTCTAGTGGGAAAAGTAGCCATTAAACAATAATAAGCGTGTAGTTATAAAAATGCAATAAATGCTGTGAAACAAGGTATGAGAGCACAGAGTGGACAAGCCTAATCGTTATTGTAAAATCTGGATGGCCTCCTGGCAGAAGTGATCTTCTAGCTGAGTTGTGAGGATTAAGTAGAAATCTAGAAATCAGCCTGTTGAAGAGCAAAAATAGGAAGGTACAGGTACAAAAGTTCCTATGGAAGGTCACCAATGTGTTCAATGAACCAAAGAAAGGCCAGTTGGCTGAGAAAAAAAGAGAAGTTTGAAGACACAAGTTTGGAAAGAAAGATAGGACCACTAGATGTAGCCTTGCAGGCCAAGGTGCAGGACTGGATTCTTTCTTTGTAAAAAAAAATTTTTTTTTTAAATCTTAAGAGCAAGGAAGGGGGCCAGCAGGTGGCATGATGGTTGAAGTGCTGGACTTCCACATGGTCAACGGCTGTTCAAGTCCCTGACCCAGCAGCTTACCCTCGGCATGTGTGTGTATGTGCCCAAAATCCCAAGAGGAGAATGGAGGAGATGAAATTGTAGTGTGGTCAACTCCCTGGGGGCGGGGGGTGATTTCTCACTTTTTGTCTCTGTCTCTCTGGTGAGCACACATGCCCTATAGCAAAAATCTCTCAAAAGAAGAAAAATAAAAGCAAGGTGGGCCCAGTACATTTTTCAGTGGGAGATTGGCATAATTGGATTTTATTTTATTTATTGATTTTTTTGCTAGATGGCATGTGCACTTGCTAAAGAGAGACAGAGAGAAGGAGAAATCCTCCCCTCCATGGGGTATGATCATGCCACAATCTCTTCTCCTCCATATCTCCCTCCTTTCAGGATTTTGGACACACACACACATGCCCTCAGTATGTTTCTCAAGCTGCCAGGTCCAGGACTTGAAATACAAGGTCAGTCATGTTGGATCTAATTGCCTTAATTACCATGCCATGGAGTCAGCCCTAGATTTGCCATTTTATAAGATTAATCCAGTCTGAACCAGCGGGTGGTATAGTGGTTAAAGAGCTGGAACCTATAGGGCTGACTCTGTAGTTCGAATCCTGGACCCAGTGGCTTAAAATACACACCAGGCAGGTGTGCATGCATGTGTGCCTAAAATCCCAAGAAGAGGATGGAGAAGAAGAGACTGGCATGGTCATTCCCCTGGGGGGTGATTTCTCATTTTCCCTCTTTATCTCTCTCTCTCTGGTCAGTGCATGAGCCCTATGGTTAAATAAATAAATAAATAAATAACTCCAGCCAATGAGTGTAGACTGAAAGGAACAGGAGTAGAAGCAAGAGATCCAGTTTTGGTGGGTATTACAATGGCCAGATGAGGGTCTATAGAATTGGAGAGAAGTGAGTGGATCTCAGAAGAGAAGACTTCAAAAAGTTCACCATATAATGGAATAATGGAGTTAGTACAAGTTTATTTACTTTTCTCACCAGGAAGAGAGAAAGAGAGAGAGAGAAAGAGAGAGGGAGAGAGAGAGAGAGAGAGAGAAAAGTAAAGTAAGAAATCAACCTCTGGGGGGGCATGATCACACTGCAATCCCTTCTCCATTCTGCTGTTGGGATTTTGGGTATTCTCTCACATGTGCCCAGCATATTTTTCAGGCTGCCGAGTCTGGGACTTGAACCAGACAGTTGCCCATGTGGGATCCATCCACCTTAACCACCATACCACTTGGCTGGCCTGAAGGAGCAAGTTTATTTTGGTGTGAAAAATTTTTGAAACCCATGCATAGTCTTTTCATTATATGCATTTTCCATGAACTCTTTGAAATTCTCTGGTATTTTGTGTCATTTCCCTTTTTCTCCACCTCCATTTGGTATCAGACATGTCTTCTATTGGTTACAGCCCCAACCACCCCTGACCCAACAACAACCTGGCACCTGACAACAACCCTACGCCCGACAACAACCCTACGCCCGACAACAACCCTACACCCGACCACCAGCCCTTATGAGACAACTGTAGCTGCACTTCCAGCCACAACCACGACTGTTCCTGACCTCGTAACCACAACACTGCCTGAGACAAGAACCAGTACTGCCCTCACCACGATGATGACCACATGCCCTCTGACAGTTCCGAGCTCCATTCCTGAAGCAGCTTCAAGTCTTCTGACCACTGAGCCCTCTACGGAAGATCCCATCCTCACTGCAGGTGCACAATACAATTGACCATTCCATCCTTTCTTCTGTCAGCTGTGTCTTGGGTTCCTCATAAAAGAGTTTACCCACTGAGTGGGACAGCTCGGTTACTTGCTCTGGGGTGTGTGTGTGTGTGTGTGTGTGTGAGTATGTGTTAGTTTGCTAGGCCTATCATAACAGACACTACAAACAGTGGATTAAACAACAGAAGTTTATTTTAACAGAAGTCCATGGTCAAGGTGTAATTGGGGTTGGCTTATGTCATATTTCCTTATCTTGTGAAGACCCGTGTCTTCACTTGGTCTTCCATGCTGTCTGCCCTGCTCAGTCCTAATATCCCTTTATAAGGCTACCATTCATATTGGATTAGGGCCCATCTAGATGACCTTATTTTACCTAAATTACCTCTTTAAAGACCTTATCTCAAAATACAGACATTATCTGAGGGACTGTGGGTTAGTGCTTCAACATGAATTTGAGAGGGAAGGCAGTTAGCCCACAGCAGTGTGTGTGTGTGTGTGTGCAGTTTCATGAAATAATTTCTTTTTTTTTTTTGGAGAGGTTTTTTTGCTATAGGGCACGTGCGCTTGCCAGACAGACAGAGAGAGATATAGAGACAGAAAGTGAGAAATCACCCCCCCCAGGGGGGATGGTCACGCCGCAATCCCTTCTCCTCCATTCTCCTCTCGGGATCTTGGGCATGCACGCACACGCGCCCGGCATGAGTTGTAAGCCACCGGGTCTGGGACGTGAACCGCGGTCGACTACGTGGGAGTCCAGCGACATAGCCATTATGCTAACTGCTGGTTCCCTCATGAAATAATTTCTTTAAAGTTTTTTTTTTTTTTTTTAATTTTCAGAAGGCATATGCACTTATGCATATACACGTGCGAGAGAGAACCCCCCAATGGGATGTGTTCCAGCACAATCTCTTCTCCTCCATCCCATCAGGATTTTGGGCACCTCTACACACCTCTGATGTGTTTTTCAAATTGTCGGCCATGTAGGATATGCTCCTTAACTATGAGACCACAGGGCCAGTCCTAAATTGTTCTTTTTGTTTTATGGTTTTCTTTTTCCTTTATGATTTTGAAAAGTCAGCATTTTGGTCTTCCAGCTGACCTCCCAGGAGTCTTGCAGTTCTTTATTGAAGAACCAAGGAAGGTCATTCTGGGTCAGACTTCTGTTCCATTTTTTTGGAGTTAAGTCTCTGGCCAGGCATTAGAAACTGGTTGAAGAAAGACCTCTTGACACTACACAGTATCCTTTGGTAGTGACTGGTTCTGTCCTTGCTTATTGTTTTCCTGAATTCTTCTCTACCTGTTACTAAGTGACTGTCACCACTGATTTGGGGGAGGGGGATGAGCCTTCAAGGCTCTCACCATATTTCAACCCCTGTTTCTGAGGTATGAATATCGCAAAACAAACATGAGATTGCTTGAAGGCTTTCTTACGCTTTTTGGCTGCCTCAATAAAGCCTGGATAATTCAAATAGCTTATAACATTGAACTGAGTAATTCTAATATTTTCTGAGTAGTTACTTAAAATTCATGAACCCTAAACTAATCAATTTTTGTATTTATTTTTTATCTATTTGGGTTTTAGAATAATCATCTTAAAATATAACATTTATGGTTTCTTTTTCTGGATTCTAAAAGTTATCTGCAATCATTAAAAAAACAAAAAATAAAAAAAACACACAAAAAACCCCCTTAAGTACACAGAGAAACATACAGAGGACTGCAAAAATAACCTCAAATCCCACCACTTATCAAAAACACAGTTAAGACTTTTATATTTTAGCTGTTTTTTATCAGACCTTTTTGTCTTCCAGAATCAGAAACGTTCCTGCTCTCCAGTGACTCTCAGAGAACCACAGCGGCTACTTCTGCAGACACTGCCTTACTCACATCCAAAGGTGGGCAGACGCTCGTGTTCTCTTATCTTCCCTCACTCCTTGGATGGAGAAGAGGGAAATACTAATCAGAAATGTAGTTGGTCAGATGACACAAAATTACCTTGGGATCTCTCTGCAGTGAAGCCCACCTGGGACAAGCTGGCATCAGGGCAGCCTTGGTGGTTTGTTTATTCTTGTGGCTCTCAGAGAGAGATTGGGGACAGAGAAGAAAGAAAGAGAGAGGAAGAGAGAGCAAGCAGAGTGAGCTTCACTCGGTTCGTGCAGTTCCTCAAGGTCATACGTGGTGTATCTCTAGCATTTTTGCCTTCACACTCTAGGCGATGTGACACAGCAGTCTCATTCTAATTCCAAGCATACTAATCTTTTTGTTGAAATTCCTGAGGGGAGTATTCACTCAATGCACTGACTTTTTATAGTGGAGGGAGAACTCTTTCATTTATTTGTCCTTTCATCCATCAATCAAACCTTCTTTAGTTATTTATTAGGGACGAAGGGCAGAGAATATCCTAAAAATAAGACATGATTCACATCCTTGGAAACTGCTTGGGCTTGACTCTGAATTCTACTATTATTTTTCTGGGGTATTTTTAAAAATTATTTAATTTTATTTATTCATTCATTTATTAATTTGACCAGAGAGAGACACAGAGAGAAAGAGGGAAAGTGAGAAAGCAAGTCACCAGGTCCAGGACTTGAATCATGGTTGGTCATGTGGGAGTGTCTAGCGCCTTAACCACCAGACCATCTGCTGGTCCCTATTTTTTTTTTTTTTTCTTTTGGAGGGGTCCTCTGGCCTCAGTTATCCAAGGTTTGTTGTAAAGTTGAATAACTTATTACACATAAATGACTTAAATGAATATTTGGCTCATTAATAAGCACTCAAATGGTAGCTGTTACCTGAATGAGGCTAATAGATAAAAACAGACATCCATTGCATACGTGAATCAGTGTTTGTAAGAGTACAGTATAGGGAAGGGGTATGGTAGAGTGATCTCTGTGTGCAGTGGCTTAAGTACAAAGCCAGTCTTTTACCTGCTGTGAGACTTGAGGAAATCTGACTAATCACTCTGGGCCTTAGTTTTTCCATTGGTAAAATCAGGATAAGAATAGCATCTATCCTGTGGTTCTTTTTGAGGATTAAATTAGGACTTGCATGTAGATCAGTGTATGGAGGAGGAAATGCACACAGAACAGTCTAGGATACACTAAATACTCAACAGACCTTAGCTTTTCTTCTTTCATGACAGAATGCAGTGTAAGAGACAGTGGGTTACCAAAAGCAGGGAGACAGACATTTACCTATTTTTGTTTTGTTTTGTTTTGTGTTATTTTTCTTTTTTCCTTTATTTTTCCAGAGTCCAAAGCTTCAGTTCTCCCATCCACCTCTCAGTCACCAATGCAGGAAATCAGTGATTCAGTGACTATTCTTCAGGCTATAGGTAAGGGGACTCCGTTCTCGTGAGTAGTTTGTCTTTGGCTGTGGGAACAATCTGTTGCTGGCCCCTGGGAACTACCGGCTGTCTGCACGCTTGTCTAGGGACTCAGCTGTTTTGATTCCATGAGAGCCACATCCCACATCCTCCTGAGGACTGGGCTGAAAGTGAAACACGGCACAAGCCTGAGTGCTGGCTTCGCCCCTCGGTTCCTTTCAGAAGCCTCTCTGTTGAGATTGCCCTTCTTTTTAGCAACTTCTGACTAAAGCCAAACATGGTAGCAGGAACATTGCTTACTCACTTTTCAAACTCTCATCACTCTACTTTAAATGAGACAAATATTGCATTAATGCATTTTTGTTTTTGTGAAGGATACAAAGAAACAGAAATAAAATTCTCTCTGATTCTCTGTGCTCAATCCCAGCTCCCTCCTCCCAAGATAATCACTGTTATTAGTTGAAGATGGTCATTCTAGTTCTTCCATTCCTGCGTATGTGTATATGTATATAGAAAGATAGAGGGCTTTTTGGTGTACTTTAAAAACATGCTATCAAACCATATGTGGTTTTCTGCATTTTTGTTTTAGTCATTTGATGTTATATATTGGACGCTTTCTTTTTAGTCCACCTAGCTCTGCATTGCTATGTGAAATGATGTATACTATTTTATACTATGGGTACTCATAATATCTATTGCTTATTGAGGGGCAATATAAATTTTATAAATTGTTCTATAGTGGACATCGTTGTACATGTATGGCTCCTTAACTATTTATGCAAGTGTTCCTCTAGCTAGGGTGTTAATCCAGAAGCAGAAATACTAGATCCAAAAAATGTACACTTTTAAACTTAATAGCTTTTACAAGATATTTCTCAAGAAAGGCTGTACCAATTTATTTTCCTACCCATGGGACATCTGCTTTTCCATTCCTCTTTACACTTGAAATGACCATTTGTTTCCATCTTCTAAGGAGAAAATTTCATCTCATTCTTTTCCTATTCTTATTAACAGTGAGTTTAGATGTCTTTATATAGGTTTATTAGCCAGAAAACAGTCATCCTGTAATTCTGAGAGTCTTGATGTAACATCACTCATGAAGGCTCAGAAGATAGATTTGGAGGGGCCAGACAAGGGTGAATAAGTTTTTATTTTCAAATAAGACTACGAATCAAGATGAAATGCAAAGGTGATTTGATATTAAAAAGCTTGGGCATGCTCTTTCTATTTTTTTTAAAGAATTATTCTATTTAAGTTTATTTATTTATTTTAATTTGATCAGAGAGGGACACATGGGGGGTGGGGGGTGGGGGGCAAGAAAGTGAGAAAGTTAGCCACCAGGTCTAGGACTCAAACCACGATCAGCCATGTGGGAGTCCAGCGCCCTTAACCACCATGCCACTTGCTGGCCCCCTTTGGCATGCTCTCTTTTTTTTCTTTTTTTGGAGAGGTTTTTGCCATAGGGTGCTTGTGCTTACTCGAAAGAAAGAGAGAGACAGAGAGACAGAAAGCGAGAGATCACTCCCTAGGGGGGATGGCCATGGCGCAATCCCTTCTCCTCCATTCTCCTCTCAGGATCTTGGGCATGTACACAAACATGCCCGGTGTGAGTTTAAGCCACTAGGTTTGGGACTTGAACCGCGGGCGACTATGGGGGAGCCCAGCAATGTAAACATTACTCCATCTGTTGGTCCTATGGTATGCGCCAACTCTTATAGTAAGAAGACAGAAAATCTGGAGTAAAAGTTGATCACTGGAAACTTGGTACAATGATCTAAACCTTTTTGTCTGTGGGCTGGGGTAAGGGTTGGGGACTATCTTTTAGCAGAAGAGAAGGAAGAACTTTGAAAGATGATGGAGGGTAGGCAAGACATTCTCAAAATATCATCCTTTATACTATTTAAATCTTGCTCTATTTTACATGGAATCACAAGGGGACAAAAGGTCATCTGATACATTACCCTCTTCTTTAATATCCTGGTCATTTTAATTTCTTTTTTTTCTTGACCAAATCCTAGGTGAGAGAATATTAGCTACAATAGCCATAGACTACACTGTTGATCAAGAGCTTCTTAAAAGAAGGCTAGTCATTGGACCAGCAGATGGCATAATGGTTATGTCGCTGGACTCCCATGTAGTTGACTGCAGTTCGAGTCTCAGACCTGGCAGCTTACAATTCACGCCAGGTGCATATGTGTGTGTGCCCGAAAATCCTGAAAGGAGAATGGAGGAGAAAGGACTGTGGTGTAGCCATCCCCCTAGGGTTGATTTCTTGCTTTCTGTCTCTTTGTCTCTCCAGGGAGTGCACATGCCCAATAGCAAAAATCTCCTACCCCACCCCCTCAAAAAAGGGCCAATCATTCTCCATTTTATATTTATTTGTTAAAGAAGAAAACAGGGTTTATCCTACACATATTATGTACTGGGCCAGTGTCAAGCTGATTTCGTGGGTAACTTCTTTTTCTTTTTTTTTTTTTTTTCACCTGGGATGCGGTGTGTGTTGGGGGCGAAAAAAATTGTGCGCTCGTCAAGAGAGACAGAGAGAGAGTGAGATGGACTCGATGCCGCAATCCTCCAGCCTCCATAGGTTTTTGCCATAGAGTGGGCGCCACCACGCCCCATGGGTAACTTCTTTAGTCCTCTTTAACAGATGCTCATATCTGCATTTTACCTAAATGTTCTCAGGTACCAGATCCAGGAAGTTTAGCTCTGAATCTAAACTCTTAGACCCTATTTCATTTTACTTTGCCTTTTGGTCTGAGATAAAAGGTCATGTTCTTTTCACTTACCTTTGTCTCTTCCTTATTTACTTATTTAATGAAACATTCATACTAATAAGCATAATGATGATCTCATGAGGACTTAACTATGTGTTAGATACTGGACTCAGGGTTTTTACATTCATTTTCTTATTAAAGCTTAGAATAACCTTGTAGGCAGGCATAGATATTACCTTCAGTTTACCGATAAAATATGGAGAATCAGAGAGTTTATTAGGGATTGAACACCTACTAAGATCTGTCTTTGGTTTAACAGTGTGTATTGTGCCTGGATTACATTTTTTGATTTTTCAAGTTTCAGTTAGATAGGTACCATTACTGCCTCCATTTTAAAGTCCATCAAAATGATAACTTGTGCAATAAATGGCAGAGCTGGCCCATGTCTGTTCAGTTCTGATGCCATTTTAACGTGGTACTATACTGCTTTCTTCTGAGATCCTTTCTGGAGCCTCTTACAGATTAAGACTATGTCTTCCTTCACACGAAAATGCTCTAACCCATGTCAGTGGGCCTTCGTGCCTCTGTGGGCTTTCCTTTCCATGGCTAACCAGTCCCCAGTGGCCTCCTCCTTTCTTCATGTAGTTTTTAAATGACAAGGGCTTCCACGACAGAGGGCTGGTTTAAATCATTCAAGGGAATCTTGTCAATTATTATTCCCTAACAGTCACTTTACACAGGGTGGCAATTCCTTGTTTCCACTTTATGGCTGGCTAGACTAGAGCTCAGAGGTGTGGAACAACTTACTTAAGACCACACAGTTGGGCAGTGGGGGCACAAGAAGTCAGTTAGCAGGGAGGGTTAGCAGTGACTTCGGAAGAGAGCTGAGATCGGAGGCCAGTCTTCTGCCTTCCATGCATGGTTGGCTTTTTCAGGACTGGCAGCCATTGTCTCTCAACAGGGCCTCCTAGAGGCAAGTGTTTCATATTTACTCCCAGAGTATTAGGGCCCCCAAATGGATCATTGTACCCATCCCCAGCATAAAATCAAACTGGAAGACAAATTCAAATTTAATGCACCCAAAGATACATGAGACCTTTGCTGCTAGTCTAGTATAATGTTGGAAAAAATGAACATTGCTCTGGTAATAGAACATTTTTCTTTGCTTGTGATTCTTACAGTAACATTTTTTGGGTACTAGGAGCTGGTTGATTGTAAACTGGGGTAGGGAGGCTTTTAGGAACAGGTATTTTTTATCCTGTACCATTCCATTTTGCTTTGCTCCAAAGCAAGCTAGTCTTTCCATGGAGTTAAAAGATTCCAAGAAACATCCCAGTAGATGACGTAGTGGTTACATCACTGGACTCCCACATGGCAGACCACAGTTTGAGTTCCAGACCCAGGGGTTCGAAACTCATGCCAGTCACATGTGCGTGTGTGTGCCCAAACTCCTGAGAGGAGAATGGAGGAGAAGGGATTGTGGTGTGTCTATCCCCGCTGGGGCGGGGGAAGTGATTTCTCCCTCTCTGTCTCTGATTTTTTTCTGTCTCTCTGGCATGCGCACATGCCTTATAGCAAAAAACTCTCTTAAAATAAAGGATTCCTAGAGGGATAAGCAGATTGAGATGGGATTTTTATCTTTATTTTAGAACTCAAGCATTTGATTTAGCCACATGAAAATAGGCAATCTGATGTTTAGTTGCTGCTCTGTATGTGGAACAGGGCACATAAAAATGAGGAAGTCATGGCTTCTATCTTTAAAGGAACTGCACTTTCACTGAATAGACAGACTTGTGCTTAACAAACTATTAGCCAGCACGCTCTGTTTTAGGATAGAGGTATGAAAAGGTGCGGTGGGTACTTGAATGAATGCAAGATGGAGTCTGTCTTGGAAAGGAGGGCAGGGTCAAGGATAATTTTACTCAAAGCTCATCCCCTTTAAGGATGAGAGCATTTCATTGAGGAGGACACGGCAGACAGAAAAGGGGACCAGCGTTAACAAAGACTGAGAACCTTCATAAGAGCACACCATCTTTGGAGATTGTTTCACAGTCTATTTAATGAAACGGGCACAGGAAGCTGGGGCTGACCTACCTTCTTGAGGGACTTGAAAGGTGGGCAAAGAATTCAGATTTCATTCCAGAGCTTTGAGGAACTATTCATGGTTTTTGAACAGGGGCTGGCATTTTGACTTCTGCTTCAGGAAAAACTGCTTTGGCAAGAATGTGGAAGGTCTATTGGGGGGAGTCTGCAGGCAGGGAGGTTATCCCTGAGACTCCTGCAGAACTTCAGGTCAGAGACGAATGTCTACACTAGAATGATGGCAGCAGTAACAATAGAGAGGGGACAGTCAGAGCCATGTAGGGGTTAGAATTCAGAGGACTTGGTGACCAGAAGAAGAATGAAGGATGATTGACTCTTCACACTTGGGAGATTGAATTAATGTGAGAGATTAACTGAAAGAGAAACCCTATGAGGAAGAGTGAAGTATATTTGGAAGATCTTGAATTTGGATTGCCTCTGAGAAATAGCTCACAGGCAGTTGAAAGTGTAGGCCTGGTCTGATTCATGGATGCCCGGGTAAGAAAGAGTGTCTGATAATTAGCACTTATCTCTGATCAGCATAATTACTGTGATGATTCACGTTACAAGTGCTGAGTAAGGACTTGCTGGTAGGGCAGTGCTTTCACATGAATCATCTCATCAGAGGTAGTTCGGGGCTAAAGATCTAATTCTGTAAATCATTGCTAATAAATGACTCTTACTGAGTGCTTATTTTATGTCAGGGCTGGGCTCTGTGTGTCCAATGCATTGTCTCATTGCTGGGCATTGTCTACATTTGTAAGGAAGATTTTGTTATCATGCCCATTACAAAGAAGAGGAAACAGAAGTTTGGAGAAACTAGGAAATTTGCCAGGAATCTTTGATTCTTGAACCTGAGCTCTCAAACTCTTTCTTATATGCCCAGTTGTTACCCAGTTAGCAAAGCAGAGATAAGTGATGCTCCCATCACCTAGAGATATTGTGGGAAAGAAAGGTAAGATAAAGAGGTACAAAGGGAAACCTTCCTCTCCCAGAGGAGCAACAACATTGGGGGAAGTTGTGGTGGGAGAAGAAAAGCCAGCCAAGGGGGTAGAGAGAACACCAGCAGTAGGAGGAGGTTCTGGAAAGCACAGGGAGGGGAAGCCAGACTGACAAAGGTCAGGGTTGGGTAAATAGGAGGAGATTGTGAATGCAGGTCAAGTGGGAGGAGGCATTTAGAGAGATGGCCATGGCAGAATGAGCTGTGTGTAGAGTCCATGAAGTCCAGGAACAAGTGGTTGTTAGAGAACGGACATTAGCTGTTCTTTCAAGAAGTCTGAGGGTGAATTTTTAGAGAGGAGGCCTGGGAGAGAAGAAGGGGGTAGCAAATGGAACAAGATGTGGTCTGACATAAGAAAGGGGAGAGCCGTCAAATAGGGGGGAAGTGGGGTTTGGCCTAGAAATGAAGATAAAAGAGAATGGGATAAGGAGAGAAGAAATGAAGGTGTGAGAGCAATCACACCTTAGGCTGCCTTCCCAAGAGGTCAGAGAAGACTGAAGAACCGAGACCTTGAACTCAGAGCTTATCTAGTCTGTGAATATCAGATTTGGCCATGGGCTGGAATCAAGCGAGCTCAGAAAAAAAATACAGACTGTCCTATTGTACCCAAAGCTTGCAAACTTAGAACCTCTGAGGTGGGTCCCCAACAGGTTTAGGTTTAGCAAACTTCCTTAAGAGGTTTTGTTTCATTTTGTTTTTGTTTTTAAGCCAGCATGGCCTGGGTGTCAAGAAGGTAACTAGAAATGGTGGGCATAGCATACTCCTTTTATTTTAAGAATTATTTATTTAATTTAATAACTAATCAATCATGACTACTTTGATTTGCCATAGGGCACACACCACCAGAGAGAGAGAGAGAGAGAGAAATGATGAGAAAGTGAGAAAGCAAGCCACTAGATCTGGGACTCAAACCATGGTCAGCCATGTGGGAGTCCAGTGCCTTAATCACCATGCCAACTGCTGGTCCCCACTCTCCTTATTTTAAAAAGAAGGAAATGAGGCACTGAGGCATTGCAAAATCGAGAGCAGTGAGCACTAGGCCATTGGTGGGGCTCTCTTCTGGCTCCTAAATCACAGCCCCTATGCTGCATTATTTTATGAAAGTGAAAATAAAGTTGAGCTCTGTCAGAACTTGACACTTCTGGTCTGAAGTTAATCAAGGGCATGAAAAAGCTGTAGGAGGAATTGCCTTCAGTGCGAGCCTGCAGAAGGCACAAAGGCAGGCAGGGGAATGAACGCAAGCTCATTTTTACTCACAAATGCCATTGTTCAAAGAAAGAAATTGGAGGCAGTTGATTTCAAAGTCAACATCTCTCGTAAGGCATTAGCAGATTTGTTTTATCTCTCAGGCCCAGTGCTGTTCACAGGCTTGGATCGGTTGGTAGGCCGACAGTCTGGGGGATAAAGGAAAAGGACACAAAGTGGATCCTTACGATTCTTCTCACAAGAGCATTATATTCTGGCCTTACAAATGATTCCTTTCTTTATTAGTAAAGTTGGATTTGAATCCATGTAATTCTAGCATCTAACAGCTCACCTTCAGAAAGGTCAACCAAATAAGATCAAAGTAGTAGGCAAACAAGGAGTGAAAAAGAAGTGTGAGTCCTTGAAATAGAACACAGGTGGGCCAGTAGGTGGTGTAGTGGTTAAGGCACTAAATACCACGTGGCCGACTTAGAGGTCTGAGTCCCAGAACCAGTGTCTTGAAAAACATGTAGGACACACGTACATGTATGCCCAAAATCCCAAGAGGAGGGTGGAGGAGAAGGGATTGCAATGTGGCTGTCCCTCCTGGGGGCTGTCTTTTCAGCAAGATATGCTGATATGAATATGTCTTATGACAGAACATCTAAGAAAAGGAAAGAAAAAGAACACAGAGCTTTACCTATGATAGAGTCTCTTTAATGGTTACACATTGAGCTGGGGGATTATTCTGCAGGCTAAAATGTCCCTCTGTAGTGCGGGAGAGGCTGCCAGGCATTGCAGCGGACTCTGATTTCATAAGGCCTAGGATAAATGGGGACACGTCAGTGAATTCCATGCTGAGGCCTCTGTTCTCCCCTCTGTGAAGTCTATGAATAACAGTAGAAATGTCATCTGGAAAGAACCTTCCACTTGGTACTCAAGGACCACTGAATCCTGTAATAGCCAGCAGTGCAGAAGAGGGAAAAAGGGGGGGAGTTTGGAATCAGACGTCATCGCCCTACCATTGGTTAGTAATCATGATCAGTTATGCAGCCTTGGGAAAATACAGGACTTCTTCGAGCTCCTGTTTTCTCCTCTTTCACCAATTCTGCCCAATTTCCTTAGCTCATAGACTCATTTGAAGTCCAAATGAGATATCATATGTGAAAGTGCTCCGTGTGCTTTCAGGTGCTTACATTGTATTTAACAATGATCATTATTGATCATAATTATTAGGATCTCTTTTCCAAAGATGGCATCCAGCTAGGCAGAGGGGATTGGGACTCCATTCTGAACAGACCTCTTCCCAGCACATTCACTCTCCAGCACTGATCTTTTCAGAGCAAGGGTACAAGCTCTTGCCACCCTATCCAAAGTCGTACAACCTAGAGAGCAAGAGCTTGGACTCTGCAGGTAGATCATCCTGGCTCTGAGATTTGCCTTGTCCCTTCCTAGCTGTGTGTCACAAGGAAGTTGCCCGGCATGTCCAAATTGCAGGTTTCCCACTGTGAGAGGAGGACAGAATGGTGCCTACTGCAGAGCGTTTCCCAAAGATTCACTGTGATCAAACGTGGAAGGGACTTTGCGCTGTGCTTGGTGTGCAGTAAGTGTTCCTCATATATAGCTGTTCATTGTTGTCGTCATCATTATCAATAATTCCGAAGGTTCTTGGTCAAATGTGAACCTTCGCACCTCCCTCCATCAGGATGTATCGATCAGCCGCTGTGGGTAGAGCAGAGTGCTAGATATTGCCCTTCAGAGACGAGTCCCATGGGGAAGGACTGGGGGGAGTCATGTATGCTTCACCAAACCTCTCAGATACGTTGTCCCTTGAGAGCAGGAGACGGAGGTGGTCATTTTGGACCCTTATGAGGCTAATGAGGTTTTTATCTCTCCACTATGTCAGGAGCAGTGGAAGGTTGGGGCCATGCTCAGAACTGGGGTGGCTCTTGAATAGAGCTAGAGCCTCTGGTTTTCTTTTGTGTAACTCGCCTGCACACAACGTGACAGCCTTCCTCTTTGTGAATCACATTGGATGCATATAATTTGCTTTCTGTGCACTTTCAAAATTTAAAAATGAGAGCCAGTTGGTGGTGCAGAAGTTAAGTCACCTGTATTCCTCATGGCCGACTGTGTGGTTCGAGTCTCAGATTAGTAGACTGAAAAATCATGCTGGGTGAATGTGGTTGCCCAAAATCTTTTTTTTTTTTTTTTAAGAATTATTTTATTTAACTTTATTTATTTTTAATTTGACCAGAGAGGGACAGAGCAAAGGAGTGAGAAAGAGTGAGAGAGAGGGAAAGTGAGAAGGGAAGCCACCAAATCCAGGATTTGAACTGTGACCAGCCATGTGGGAGTCCAGTGCCCTTAACTACCACACCAGTGCTCAAAATCTTGAGAGGAGAGGGAGGAAAAAGGATTGTAGCATGGCTGTCCTCTCTGGGGGTTGATTCTCACTCCCCTCCCCACACACGCTATCTATCTATTTACCTCTGGTGAGCACACATACCATATAGCAAAACTAAAAATATAAAAATTAAAAAAATAAATTGAATGGAGTCCACCCTCTGCCAGCAGGCGGTGTGGTGGTTAAGGCACCACATACCCCTGCAGTTTGAGTACCGGAAGGGCAGCTTGAGAATCGCATTGGGCTCGGGTGTATGCATGACCAAAATCCGAAGAAGAGACAGGAAGAGAAGGAACTGCAGCACGGCAGTCATCCCTACGGGGTGATTTCTCACTTTCCCTCTCTCTGTCTCTCTCTGGCTAGCACACGCACCCTATGGCAAAAACCAAAAACCAAACCAAAGAAAACAAAACAAAAACAAAATAAACAAACAAATAAATAAAAACAAAAGGTCCATGGACTCCACCCAATTTTGTCTTTGTTACCTACCTGATTTGTGTAGATGATGCTCTGCTGATTGATTCATTTAAATAGACAGTTCTTTTTTTTGATCATTCTACAAGTTAAAACCATGTCAAAGTCTCCAGAATTGAAAGGAAATGTACAAATTCAATAAATCTGTTTCCACTTTCCAAAGTTTTGAATTTCTAGGTCTGTCTTAACGCTGCCAGGCAAGATCATAAAATATGAATTCTGAGTAGAGATCAGTAAATAAAGATTCTAGTTAGTCCCTTTGTTACTTACTATTATAACGTATTTATTATCATCATCATTATGATGAAGATGCCAGAGGTCATGTATGTGTATATACTTGTGAGAGAAAGAAAAAGAGAGAGACCATACCATCTAACAGGGCCTGGTCATGCCACAACCCTTCCTTTGGTCTTAAGCATATAAATGTTTCTCTCCAAATACTAGGTTATTTCTTAACCTCCCCTTCCTCCCCCCGCCAAAAAAAAAAAAAGGAATTTGAAGAGGTATTGGAGGACACATTTTTAGACTCCTTCCATCTCCAAAATGTATTGTTGGTGATTTGGGGATCCTTTTGCTCTCTTTTGGATTTTTAAAGGCCATACCAACAGTGACCCAGAGGGGGCAGCAAAGGCCACAGGTTACACACGAAAGAAAAGGCATTTTTCCGAAAGCCTGTAGTTCTCCCTTCAAACGTTCAGGATTGCTTTATGATTGTCCTGTTGAGTCGACTTATATCAGAACTACTTTTGTTTTAAAAGAAGAGGCAGATGAGTTCCAGTGTCTATGAATTCAATGATGTGTCAACTTACGTAAAACAAGTTTTAAAATGTTCCCACTGAGACGATGCAGTGCTTTTATTTCTGGCTAATCTCTGGCCAGTGCCTTCTCGTTAGAGTTCTTAGAAAGGATTTTTATCCAAAAATTTCCCCCTTTATTCACCTTTATTCATGATAGAGTATGGGCACACACAGAAGAGAGAGAGACAGAGAGAGAGAAAGCACAGCCCAATAGGATCTGGGCATGATGCAATCCTTATTCCTGAAGTTCTTTATTCTGGTGGGATCTTGGCACACAAGTGTCCCCCTGTCCCCCAGCGTGTTTTTACCAGGCTATGATTTGGAGCTCCAGTTGGACATGTGGGAGGATCCAGCTTCCTCTGCACAGCACTTAACCACGGCACTGTGGCTCTGGCTCTCAAGTAGAATTTTAATGTGTTAAATTTATATATATATATATATATATATATATATATATATATATATATATATATATATATATATGATTAGTTATTTAATTAGGTTCTTGGCAAAAAATTTAGAACACCAATTTGTGAGAATAAACTCCATTTGTAAGGGCCAACACAGATCGCAGGTAGCCCTGGAGCTGAGGAACAGCTTTAATTTTTGGTAAAATTTGTGAGTCCACAGCTTTCTGATCAATCTTGCGCTGCTCTGAAATCTCGTATTTCTCCTTCTCTGTGTCGAAGATCCCACCTTCCTGGTGTCTGGGCTTCCACAGGTTCTTTTTCTTGACGTAAGCATCGGTAAGGTGCTTTGGGATTTTTACTTTGCTAATATCAATTTTCATGGAGGTGGCAATGGCAAATTTCTGGTGTGTTCTACACAGTGGAGAACTCGAATGAGAACCAGCGGTCCAGTTACAAGTAGCAAGCCACTGCTCAGCTGCTTCAGGAAAACCACTCTCCTGCCTCTGTGGCGTCCAGTGAGGATGATCAGATGGTCCCAGGAGTGATGCTAGCTCGCAGCTTCCTCACATGCTGACTGAAGGGTTTTTTGCAATGGCTCAACAGATTTCAAGGCACATTTTTAGTAGGATAATACCCAGGCATTTTGCGCAGTATAACCACCCGGGTACCACCATTCTTACCTCCACCAATTGGTTTTGTGACAGTGGCAAGAACCTTCTCCTTTTTCTTTTCAACCCCGGATTTAGTGGCCGAGTATTTCCTCTTGTACATGGCTTTCCTGGAATCCATGGCAGACCGGAAGTATCTGCCGATGCCCTGACTAGGAAGGGATTTCGGCTGCAATGGGGCTTCCCCTTCTTGGGCTTTAGCCTTGGGGTCACCCTTTTTAACCCTGCCACTGGCATCATCCTTCTTGGCTTCAGGTTTCTTCTCCTTAGTATCCTGCTTTGCAGCTTTTTCACCACCATCTTGTATAGTGGGAAAGAGAACTAATGTGTTCAATTTGGGAACCAGCAGATGGTGTAATGGTTATGTTGCTGGACCCCACATGGTCGACCACAGTTCAAGTTCCGGATCTGGTGGTTTAAAACTCATGCTGGGTGCCTGCATGTATGTGTCCCAGATCCCGAGAGGAGAATTGGAGAAGGGATTGTGGTGTGGCTATCCCCCCCCCACATCCCCCTGGAAGGTGATCTCTCACTTTCTGTCTGTCTCTCTCTGTGTCTCCGGCAAGTGTACAGGTCCTATAGCAAACAAACAAACAAACGAACAAAAAAAAAATATTGTTCAATTTCTTTTTCTCTCAAAGTGGTTATGATTAAGAGATTTTTTGGGAACCAGCAGTTAGCGTAATGGCTATGTCGCTGGACTCCCATGTAGTTGACCGCAGTTTGCGTCCCGGACCCGGTGGCTTAAAACTCACGCCGGGCGCATGTGCGTGCCCAAGATCCCGAGAGGAGAATGGAGGAGAAGGGATTGCGGCGTGACCATCCCTCCTGGGGGGTGATTTCTCGCTTTCTGTCTCTCTGTCTCTCTCTGTCTGTCTGGCGAGCGCACGCGCCCTATAGCAAAAACCTCTTCAAAAAAAAAAAAAAAAAAAGAGATTTTTATTTGAATCATTCAGAATTGGGTTCATATTTTCTTTTATTATCACTGTTGCCTTGGGCAAGTGAAATAACTTTTTCCAGACTCAGTCTACATGACTGAGAAATGGGTTTTGTAAGCATTAAATGTGATAACTTACATGAAGTATCCATCGTTATGCTAGGCTCAGCAAACTGGTTCTTGGAGGGAGAATCTAATAATATTTAAACAAATTTCTACAAATGGAATGGGGACAGGGATGATATTTAGTGCGGATTTTTGAAAGATATTCTAATCTAAATTTTGAATGCCATTTCAGAATTGCCCATAGCCCATGGTTTCAATAGAATGAGAAAATTCTAGTCTACCGCCTGGCATGAACCACATTGAAGGGGCAGTCTGTTATCACTCTAGGGTCTGAAGGTCTGAGGGTGTTGAGGACTAAAATCGTGCTCAGATATAACATCTTTAATTTCTTTTTTTTTTTTTTTTCTTTTTTTTGGAGAGGTTTTTGCTATAGGGCGCGTGCGCTAGCCAGACAGACAGAGAGAGACAGAGAGATAGAAAGCAGGAAATCACCCCCCAGGGGGGATGGCCACGCCGCAATCCCTTCTCCTCCATTCTCCTCTTGGGATCTCGGGCACGCACGCACACGCGCCCGGCGTGAGTTTAAGCCGCCGGGTCCGGGACTCGAACCGCGGTCGACTACGTGGGAGTCCAGCAACATAGCCATTACGCTAACTGCTGGTCCCCATCTTTAATTTCTTATCTCCATGGGAATTGTTTTTGTACCAGTAGACTAACATTTCAGATATCAGCAAACTTTTTCTGTAAACCACCAGAAAACAGATAGTTGAGGCCTTGCAGGTCATACTGTCTCATCTCTGCTGCAATTACCCAACTCTGCCCTTGTGCTATAAAACCAGCCTATACATTGTATGTCCCCACTTAATATATACCGAGTGTCTGCACTTTAAAAAAAATAATATTTGAAACCATAATGCTTCTGTCGTTATAGAGTCATAAAATTATACAAAATTATAAGACATATTTTGAACATTATCTTTAAAATTCAGTATTTTGAAATTTTGAAAGTTGTTTGTAAACTGTCAAGAATTACGGAGTATGAGCTAAAGTTTTTTGCTATGTAAAGTAAATGTTTGTGGAAAAATGTAAAAATAAATAAATGAAAGAAAAAATTAAAAAAAAAAAACAGCCTATGTTACATAGGTAATATGTAAATAAGTGGGTACCACTGACCTGTAATAAACTTTTTTTATTTATGGACCTGGCAATTTAAATTTCATCTAGTTTTCAGGGTTATAATAATTCTTGGACCAGCCCCATGGACTGGTGTTTAAGGGAGCTGGATCCCCCATGGCTGACAACATGTTTTGTACTATTGAATTGACTTACCTAATAGCTTGAAAATACTCTAGGCTTATATGCATGTGTGTCCCCAATCCAGACAGGGTAGAAAAATGAAAGAGAAGGGATTGTGGCATGACCATGTCCATTGGGGGGGGGGGGTGTGCTTTCTTCCTCTCTCTCTCTCTCTCACTCTCCTGTGAGCATATGCACCTTCTGGCAAAAATTAAAATAAAATAAAAATTCTTCTTTTGATTTTTTCATTTCCCAACCTTTTAAAGATAGAGAAATTATTCTTAGCTCCCAGGCTGTAAAACAAAACAAAACAAAAACAAAAACAAAAATCAAAAACCAAACAGGCAGTGGACTGGATTTGGCCCTCAGGCCATAGTTTGCAAACGCTTGATCGGTACTATCCAGACAGGACAGGCTCTTTAGAAAGGGTGGACACCGGACACAAAGCTATTTCCAGTGGGCACGAAACATGGCCACCTACCCTACTAAATTTTAAGTCCTTTGAAGGTACAGGTAGTATTTTAATGCTGTAGTTTTAACATTTAAACCTTCTTTTTTAGGTTATACAATAAATGTGTGCTCTTTTGAAAGAAAAAGTTAAAACACTGTAGGGTGAAAGTGCCTTGTGTTCCAAACACACCCTCTCTCCCTCCAGGAACAACATGAAAGATAACAATACCTGAAATAGTTTGGCTTTACCCTCTCCGATCCTTTTTCCTCATGACATAGTGACATGTGTCATTCCCCCCCCCCCCAAAATGTGCAACTATTTTTTTACACAATTAATCTTTCTGTATCCTTTAAAACTCAGTTCAAAATTTACTCAGTTTTCTTCAGCCAATTTTTACTACACTCTCTTATAGTAACAATTGAAATGACTTTTATTTAAACCATTAGTAAAAATATCATTTCACTTTGAAATAATTTTAGATGCATAAGAACTTGGAAAATAATACAAGGAGGTTTTCTACACACTCCTCCACTGTTCCCTAGTGATATCTTAAGTAATTATAGTATATTGACAAGACCAGAAAATCGACTGGCATAATTTGCACAACATTTAGTGTATATTGCCTATTGTTAATTACATGGTCTGATTAACACATTTTACTTGGATTTTTATATGTGTTCATTATTTAAAAATTATTTTACCTACAGAAACAATATGCTCACACACACATACACATACGCACACACAAATGGATTTTAAAACCTTCATGTAAAATGAGTATTATGGAAAAGCTTTCTATTGATTTTAAAATTCTTTTTGCACCAAAACAAATTTGGACTTTAATTCTGTTTTTCCATGAACTTTCTTTTTTTTTGCCAGAAGATGTGTGCTTTCACCAGAGCGAAACAGAGGGAGCGGGAGAGAGAAAGCACCCTGGTGGGGAATGGTCATACCATAATCCCTTCTCCTCTATCTTGCCCTCCTTTTGGTGTTTTAGGCATGAACATGCCTGATGTGTTTTCCAAGCTGGATCTTGGGCTTTAATGGCATGTTTGGCTATGTGGGATACAGCTGCCTTAATCACCGGGCCTTGGACACAATCCTCCATGAATTTTTTTGAAGTCCCTACGTATGTGTGTATGACTGTGTGTATATGTAGGTGTATATGTGTATGTGTGTGTACATACACACATATGTGACTGTGTGTGTGAATAGGTAGATGTGTGTATGTATGTGTATGTTAGGCACATATTAAGCACCTTTCTTGTCAGTACTTTTAGATCTGCTTATCAGAGATAGAAAGATGAAGAGACAGAGAGAGAAAGAGAACTCTTCTACCCCATGGGATATGGTTGCTGCAATTCCTTCTCCTCCATTTCTCCATCATGTTGGAATTTGGGGCATGTATGTACACATACTCGGCCTGTGCCTCAAGCCCCTGTGCGGGGATTCCAACTACAGTTGGTCATGTGGGTTCCAGCTCTTTTAACCACTACGGGGCTGGCATTCTTTCTCTATATTCATCTGTCCCTGTCTGTGTATGTCTCTCTGCCCTCTTTTCATGTTATAAGGACAATAATCATTGGATTTAGGGCTTATCCTAAATCTTAGGTTGTATTCATTTCAAGATCCTTAACTATCTACATCTGCAAAGACCCTGTTTCTAAATAAACAGAGTCTGAGGTTCCGTGTGTATATTATTTTTGGGGAACACTATTCAAACCACTGTAATTTCCCCTCTCACAGAATTGCTCTACTTGTATATTCAGGGGGTTCATGCCTTTGCCTGACTGTGCTGGTGTGACTCTCAGGGCCAGGGGAACACAGGTGACATGGAAACTGTCTAACGCCCATCTCCTAAGCACTGGCATGGCTGCATTTCACGAGGAGGAAAAGTCATCATCCACTTGTGCTTCGTGTTGCTATTCTGTGCACAACACTGGAGCCCACCGAGTGCATCTCAGGGGGGCTTTTGGCATTTTCTTAAGAAGAAGAAGAAAAAGAAATAAATCGTTTGGTTTCACGCAGCAGTGATTGTGTTTGCAAAAATATCTCTCCCATTAGACAATTCCAATTTAAAATACAGATTAGCTCTGACAAAACTGACCCAGGTTGTTTTTCCCTTTGATGGTTTCAATTTCATGTTTATCCATCATAAAGGATTGTAATACAACAGGATTTTGACAGAACAGGGGTAGGAGTTTTGAATTCTTACCTGCAATTTCTAGCTCTAGGGGATAATGACAGAGAGAAAAACAACAACAATAACTTAGTTGTAGGATATGAAAACATACTGAATTTCCCTCCTGGATTTTTATGTTCCTGGGCATGCAACAAGTCACTTTCCCTGATGAACAAATAAGCTCGCCGGTACCAAGTTATAAACCTTATAAAACCGATCGCGTTTCTCCTTTTGCTTTAAATACAGGGAAGCTCATGAGGAAAATTAAGTGATCAACTCTGATTATTATTAGCCTAGATGTTTACTATTTTTCCGGGCCTTCTCTGTGTGTTAGTTTTATATTCTGCTTCTATTTTAAGTTTTACTTTATGTATGATTTTATATCCTTCCTGGGTGTTTTTTTCTCTTGTTCCAGATATAACTCTTACTTTCTGATCTCTCTGACCACTTTTTTTTCCCTCCTTCATCTCCCTGGCCATCTTTTATAGCCTTGTTTAAAAATTCATGATAGAGGGTCTGTTAAGTGACATGGTGGTTAAGGTGCTGGAATCCCACACGGCTGACTGTGGGTTGAGTCCAAGACCTGGTGGCTTGCTTTCTCATTCTTTCTGTCTGTCTCTCTCTCTCTTTGTCAAATTAAAATCAATCAATCAATCAATCAATCATTATAGCACATGTGTACATATAAAAGTCAGGGGATGGTGGTGGCATCCTCAATAGAGTCTTGATCCCTTCTCCCAGTCTCCAGCAAATCAGGATCCTGGGCACACGCACATGCCTTTGACACGTTTCAGGTAGGCTGAGTAGGCAGGAGATCCGGTGAGCCACGTGGCTTCCAGCACGGCAGTTTGGAACCCACTGCACTATAGGGGCTGAAGCTATCCATCTTTTATTTGAAGTTTTCTGGGATTCCTACTGTTCTCTCTGGTTATAAAACCCTTGGAATCCTTATCCACTCTGAGGATTTTAACTGCTCCCTGGGTCCTGATGACTCACACATCAGTATCTCCAATGGTAACCCTTTTCCAGGTTTGACTCAGATTCAAATATATCAATTGCATCTTAGTTGAGTAATGTTGTATGTATCTCCATGGGTGTCTTAAACTCAATGACTCTAAATGTATGCTCACAGAAGACATGGGCACTGGGAGTCCTGACTTTTCTAATCTGTGTCTCCTTACCTCTGGGATGGCTACCTCCCACCTTTCTCCTCCTGACTTACAGTTCTGATCTCTCTTTTCTGTTCCCAATCCTAGTTGACAGTTCAGACAATGACCTTCTGTCTCAAGTAGGAATTGGTGAGTTATCTAAAACTCTTACCTCTTTTTCACCCCCATATTCAATGTCTATATTCTGTTGATTTCCTGTCTGAGCAGTTTTAAAATCTGCCTCTTTCCCTTCATTTCTACTAGCCCTTCTTTTTAGACCTGGAATCAGACTATAATTCCCATCTGGGCTCCTTTGTCCTGTCAACTGGACCATGTCATGCTTAAACGTCTCGGTGGTTTTTCCACTGTCTACAGAATCAAAGATTTACCAGCATGAAAGAAAACCCCTTCCACAACTGCTTCCTCCACACCCTGCTCGGCTTCCACCACTCCCATCATTTGACACCATCCCAGCTGCTTGCCATTTGTCACAGGAGCCATGCTGTTTCATGTTTCATGTCAGCTTTGCTGATGCTCTTCTATCTGAAATGCCTTTGCCACCATTCTAATACTTACACAGTCTTAGCTAAGGTGTTATTCATTCCACAAACATTTATTGAGCACCAAGTATTTGCCAGGCTGTATTGGGGCCCCACAGTTAAATAAGGAAACAGGTACCTTGCTCTCATGGAGGCTTATTCTCATAAAATGTTCACTCAACTACGATGTTAGGCCCATGCCTCTCCTCTACTGGCCCTCACCATTGACCTGTGCACACACGGTCTCGACTCTTGGCTATCAGGTTGAAATAATCTTTTGGATTCTCTTCCTTACTGTACTGTAAATTTCTTGATGGTAGGGGCTATGCCATATTTACATCAGTGTTCTCAGAACCTGGAACAGTGCTTAGCACTTGGTAGATTCTTAATACGATTCCCTTGTAACTCAATTATTGGTTATGAATAAATTACTACATGTCTCAGCTTAAACTTCCCATGCTCAAGGAAGCTTTCCTTGACCCTCTAGAACAGGGCAATCTTCTTCATCATATGCCCCTATGTTATCCTATACTATTTCTTCTCAGAATTGCACAGTTATAACTGTTTACATTATTTGTTAAAATTAGTTTTCTATACTCAGTTGTAAATTCCAAGAAATCTATACTACAGTTAGTATAATAAATGAGCCTATGAGAAGTGCTCAATAAATATTTATTAACTGACAGACTGACAAATTTTCTTATTAGATAAATGTCCTGAATGTGGATAAGTCCATGGTCTTGTAGTTAAGGTGGCTGGATCTCACATGACTGACTAAACATTTTGAGTAGCTTGTAAAACACCCCAAGTGTGTGGGCTCAAAATCCAGAGAGAGTGGAGGAGAAGTGATTGTAGTGTGGCTCTCTCCTGTGAGGGCTGATTTCTCACTTCTCTCTCTCTGTCAAGCACACGTGCTCTATAACAAAGAAAACTAATAACAAAAAAGGCAGCTGTTACATGGCCAACCACATACATGATTTAGGTTCTGGACCTGGTGGCTTGAAAAACAGGTTGGTTACATGTGCATGCATGCCCCAAATCCTGAAAGAAGGTAGAAATGGAGGAGAAGTGATTGTAGCCTCATCCTGCCCCATCGGGCATACTTTCTGGCTTTCCTTTTTCTCTCTCTCCCTCTCTCTTCAGCAAATGTTCATGCCCTTTGGGTGGAAAAGTCCTGAAACCATTCCTAGAGCCTACAGAAAAATCAGACCCCACTACCTGTTGGCCCATTGCCTCACTCTACCCATGTATAAAATGGAGACGTTCGGGACCAGCAGTTAGTGTAATGGCTATGTCACTGAACTCCCATGTAGTCAACCGTGGTTCAAGTCCCAGACCGGATGTCTTAAACTCACACCAGGCGCATGTGTGTGTGTGCCCAAGATCCCGAGAGGAGAATGGAGGAGAAAGGATTGCTGTGTGGCCATACCCCCTGGGGGGTGATTTCTCGCTTTCCATCTCTCTGTCTCTCTCTGTCTTTCTGGCAAGCACACGCACCCTATAGCTAAAATCTATCCGAAAAAATGGAGATGTTCTTTCCTATAGGATATGTTATGCTGAATAGCAAACACACTTCAGATTAAAACCATGTAAAAATAAATATGCATAAATGAATTGTATAAAAAAAGATGATATAAAATTATTAAATACAGGCGGTCTTATTACCTAGTAGTTAAGCAAACCAGATCCTGCATGGCTGACCAGGTGGTTCAAATCCTATACCCAGTGGCCTGAAAAATACAATAGGTGTGTGTGTGCCTCAGATCCTAACAGAGTGGAGAAATGGAGAAAAAGAAATTGTGACGTGACCGCATCCCATTGGGGGGGTTGCTTTCTTCCTCTCCTTCTCTGTCTCAGAGCACCCTTGGGTAAATTAAAAACAACAACAAAAATGATTAAATATGTCAGCTGACATTCAAGATGGGCTTTGATATACTTACTTACTTATTTCAGGGTATGATATTTTATTCTACCAGAGGGGAAAAATAACAACTTTTTTTTCTCTTTCTCATTGCTAGCATTCGAGACAACAATTCATAAGGAAAATAAAGAGAGAACAGAACAGGTAAAAAGTCTGTGAAGCATTTGAAGTGTATGACTTATATTTCTAAAATCCACAGCAATGGTTTGCAGAGATGCAACCAGGGAAACACACGTTGCTAAGGGACAAAATGTATCACTACTATTAAAAACTAGCTAAAGTTGTGCTCTTGGCAGAAATAACATTGATCCTTACTTCTGAATGTGGAGAGGCTTTGAAAAGCAAAGAGCAAAAAATAATAAATAAATTAAAAAACATGCAAAATCATGATGTGTTCCTTTTGTGTGACCTAGGATTAAGGACATGTTGTAAAATCAACACCTGCTACCAGTGTTCTCTTGTTTTCTGAGAGTCTTGTTCATTTATTCTTATTATTAGAAAGATGATTAAGGTTACTTTGTGAAAAAAAAAAAAAAACAACTTTAGGCAATATGGATGTGTATAGGAAACGTGAAGATTCTCCATTGCTTCTTTCTTCTTTCTCATTTCTTTCTTTTTTTAAAATTTTTTTTGAGAGGTTTCTGCTATACCAGACAGAGAGACAGAAAGAGAGAATCACCCCCCTCCCCCAGGGGAAATGGCGAAGCCACAATCCCTTCTCCTCCATTCTCCTCTCAGGATCTTGGGCATGCACGCACATGCGCCCGGCATGAGTTTAAGCCACCAGGTCCGGGACTCGAACCACGGTCGACTACATGGGAGTCCAGCGACATAGCCATTACACCAACTGCTGGTCCCCCCATCTCCCTCTTTAGAGAACAATTGTCCTGCCCTTGCTGCTGTCCTCAGCCCTCTGGGATTCCATGTGTTGAGAAGAGGCAGGAAAGAAGAACATTGGCAGGGCTGGTCCATGGCAGTTGTTCTAACCCTTCTAAGATGCCTGGATGGTTGCTGAGAGGCCAGCATTTCTCAAACTTTTTGGCCTCTTCAGACTCTTAAAAAGTAGAACTGAGAAATTTTAAAAATATTTATTAATTCATTTACAAACCAGAAGAGCAAAACCATATGTTATCATAAATAACATGTTTCAGGGTCGGCAGGTGGTGTGGTAGTAAAGGCACTGTACTCCCACATGGCTGACCACAGTTCGAGTCTGAACCTGATGGCTTGAAAACCCCACCAGGCATGTGTATGTGCGTGCCCAAAATCTGAAAGGAGAATGGAAGAGAAGGGATTGTGGTGTGACAATTTCTCACTTTCCTACTCTGTCTCCAGTGAGTTCATGTGCCCTATGGCAAAAAGCTAAAAACAAAACAAACATGTTTTGTGATAGCTAACTATATTTATCGAAATGAAAAAAAAAAAGTTCATGAGAAAAATGGCACTGTTTTACATTTTTGCAAACCCCATAAGTATGTGGCTTACTAGGAGGGATTTTCATATCTGCTCTGCGCGTTGGATGTAAGGGAGAGCGATCACCTGTCACGTGACCTCTGGGCAAATGCACCTCTAACTCGTGAGACAATGGCAGTGGAAATGGCAAATAATGCCTCGTAAAAATCCATTGGATCTCATGGACTCTCTCCACTTTGAGAGCCACAGCTATAGAAGACTTGAAATCGAGCTCCGTTTTCCCTTTAATCCTGTTTTCTCTAGAAGCCTAAGTCAGCCATGACAAGAACCGCACGGGGCTAGGGAGAGCTCAGAGGATTTAGGCAGTGGCCAGGAAAGAGATTTGACAGTGGGACACACACACACACAACACAGTTATTTTCTGTCTTTAAATCCTGCAGCCCACAGCCTTGCATGTGTCCCATCATGAGAACAACTTCATCCTGCTACTGATCATTGCTCCTACCGTGGGAGGTGTAGTCTTGGTCTTGCTCACCGTGTTTCTTCTGCGAGGTAAGGAGGACTGGAACAGGTGACATGGAGCCCAGGTGACTCACCTTGGTGACTCCAGGAGGATCTGAGAGCGGGTTTTCTCTGCGTCTTGCTCCTTTCTCCCCTCTCCAAAGAGGCTCAGTTCTATCTCCACACCCAACCTAACCAGGGAGGTAACAGGTCTCCAACTCATCCTCCATAAGGTGCTAATGACTTACCTATCATTCTAGTCAAGTTTGTATTTTGAAGAACAAAAAAAGAAGAAGAGCACCTTCATTTATTGGACACTTTCTCTGTGCCAGTCCCAATGCTATACTCTTGACATCCCTGATTCATCTGATCCTCATTACTGCCATAATGGAAAGTCCTGTTATTATTATTGTCATTGTTGTAGGGTTGAGAAAACCCTCATCTACCCTCTTCCTTGGGTCACAATTGTCTCTGGAAGAAAACCATGAATGATACAGGTCTTTTAACCTGTTCCTGTAAAGCAAGCACTATATATTTTTTTAAAAGAGATTTGGGACGAGCAGTTGGTGTAATGGCTATGTCACTGGACTCCCATGTAGCTGACTGTGGTTCAAGTCCCAGACCTGGTGGCTTAAACTCATGCCGGGCACGTGTGCGTGCGTACCCAAGATCCAGAGAGGAGAATGGAGGAGAAGGGGTTGTGGTGTGGCCATCCTCCCTGGGGAGTGATTTCTTGCTTTCTGTCTCTCTGTCTCTCTTTTTCTGGTGAGTACACGTGACCTATAGCAAAAACCTCTTAAAAAAAAAGAGATTTTTGCTATAGGGCATGTATGCTCGCTGGAGAGACAGAGAGACAGAAAGTGAGAAATCACCTTCAGAGGGGATGGCCATGCCACAATCCCTTCTCCTCCATTCCCCTTTTGGGATCTTGAGCATGAATGCACATGAAACCAGCATGAGTTTTAAGTGACCTGGTCTGGGACTGGAACCACAGCTGACAATGTAGAAGTCAAGCAACATAACCATTTCAGCATGTTCTGGTCATAAGCAAGCTTTCTTAACCTGGAGGCCACAGCTGGGCTTCAGGGAAGATGCAGGATCCTGCAATCACATGCAAAACTGTGTATATGTTCATGCCTCCATTTTTCAGGATCCAGGATCCATAGTGTTTATTACATTCTCAAGCTGACCCACTATTTTTTCTTTATCCCCACCCACTGCCACACACACATGAAATTTAAAACACTGCAAATAGGAGCTATGAAACAGGGCTTATAGTTTTCATACAAAGTGTAGTCTCAGGACACCTGGTAACCTGACATTATTATAATAAGGAGAAAAATTATTCCATAGTCGTTAATGAATGCTATTTCAGAGCAGTAAGTCAGGAGATCACACCAGAAACCATCTCAGCTATTTTAAACAGTAGTGAATCTGTATATTTCAGCACTTTATTTTTGCAGGTGAATACTACAGAAAGAAATTTAGAGCTTACTGAGAGCTTGCTATTAACCTCATACAAAGTCATGGTTATAGTTTGGGGAAGTTTGGTGTATGTCTTTTGAAAATATGTTTTAAAGGCCAACTGAGAACTTGAATTCTGGGTGGGCTAGAGCCTCCAAAATGAACAGCTTAACACTACCGCCGCAATGTTGGCTAACTTTGTAACTGGTGGACCAGATTGGAACTCTGCAAAGGCTAGCGTTCGACCTGGGAAACAGAATGGCTTTTTCTGCTTGTCATTTCCGAAGGTCTCATCTCAGGCCAGCGTCTGCTCTTCATAAGGTAGTGCTGGTCTTCTGGCAGTTCATATTTCTGGTACAACTACTCTGCTCACTCCCACTACGGCTTTGTCTTTGCAGGGGCAATCGCTAAAACCAATTGTTCGCAGAAACACACAAGGTAATTCATCTTGCATGACTGATTGTTGTAATGATTGTACAAGCTGTTACAAATGATTAGATACTATTCAGTGGTTTAATGACTTGTGCTTGTGTTCTGATTAAACACAGGGTTGGTGGGAGAGATGTGGTATGCGAGGTGAAAAAGATAGCTCATGTTAACCTGTGCTCAGTTGATGCTGCACGTCTGTCCAAAAGGCACATACAGAGGCAGGTGGCATTTCTAGAAATATAGTAGGCAAAAGAAAGAAGGTGATCTGTCACGCTATGCTTGACATTTTTTGTTCAACTCCTTTAAATTGGACTTCATTGAGAGGAGAGTTGGTAATACGGAAAATGAAAAACACATATGGAATATTATTCCTGGGATTTGGTTCCCCTGCCCAGTTAGACCATGAGAGCAGTATTTTTTGTTTTTCTGAATTTTCAAAAATAGTGTTTGAAGAAAACCTGATACAGGATTTTAAGTATGTGCCCTTTTCTATCACCTTTTGGGAAAGAAAGGAAAAGATGTATAAACCTTTGATGAAAGTTGCCTTCACTAGTTAATTACATCCAAGCCACAATATTTCTTAACAAATAAATATTAATGTGTGGTGAAGCTGAGACTTAGCAAGGTGACCATCCTTACTCTTACAGAGATGACCTTGGTGGTCCTTTTGGTAAATAAATGCATTTGGAACATGATTTTATATTTTGCTAAGAAACTTTTTGTTTATTTATTTAGGTTTTTGCCATAGGGTGTGTATGCTTGTGGAGAGAGACAGAAAGAGGGAAAGTGAGAAATCACCTCCTAGGGGGGATGGCCATGCCACAGTCCCTTCTCCTCCTGGGATTTTGGGTGCCCGGTGTGATTTTCAAGTCCTTGGGTATGGGACTTGAACTGTGGTTGGCCATGTGGGAATCCAGTGCTTTAACCATCATGCCTCCTGCTGGCCCTCTAAGAAACTCTTTATTATGATAGACTAACAAAAGCCTTTATCCCCCCCCCCCCCCGCCTCAGTTTTCCCATCTATAAAATGGGAGGGTTGAACTGAATGGTCTCTGAGCCCTTTTTACTCTTAACACCTTCAGGTAGTTGTATTGTAACTGAGCAGCATCCATTTTGCTTTTTCTCTGGTCAGTTTCCCATCATCAGCCTCTCTTTTCTCCCTCACAGGCTAGACATCATTGATGAAAATAAGAATGTCTTCAATGACATGCAGCACGAAAGAGAAGATGAAGACGGCCTTTTTATACTCTAATATGCTATTTTTCCTTAGGACTGAGGATGAGTACATGACACCTGAAGCATTAAAATAAGTCTTAGCCTGTTTTTGTTTTTGTTTTTTAAAAAATGCCTCCTCTATTCCATTGATGTTATTGATGCAGTCTCCCTTTAATTTTACAAGTGAAAGTTACTTTAAAGACGGTCCTTTTTTTGTTCAGTGCTTTAATTATCTATGTAGTACTACTGATCTGTGGTTTTCCATGTTAGACTTGAACACTTGCCGTGATAGTGAACTCATTACACACTCCAGGGAGTCCATTCAATCTCAGGGTAGTTCTGAGATCAAGAAATATTCAGGGCCAGTGGATGGTGTGGAGGTTAAGGCAGCTGGATCCCACGTAACCAACTGTGTGGTTTGAGTTCTGGACCTGGCATCTTGAAAAAAACACTAGGCACGTGTGTGTGCATGCCCAAAACCCTGGGAGGAGGATGGAGAAGAAGGGACTGTAGCATGGCCGTGCCCACTGGGGGATGATTTCTCATTTTCCCCTCTCTGTCTCCAGCAAGTGCACACACTCTATGGCAAAAATGTAAGGAAAGAAAATTTTTTAAAAGAGAAATAAGGCCAGCAGGTGGCATAGTGGTTACAATGCTAGACTCTCACGTTACCAACTGTGATTCAAGTCCTGGACCTGGCAGCTTGAAAATCATGCCAGGTGTGTATGCATGCATGCCCAGAATCCTGAGAGGAAAATGTAGGAGAAGAGATTGTGGTGTGGCCATCCTCCATGAGGGGGTGATTTCTCACTTTCCCTCTCACTGTCTCTTCTGTCTCTCTACAATGAGTGCATGTGCCCGATGGCAAAAACCTAAAAAATAAGAAAAGATAAATATTCAAAGCAAAATCAGTCCACAGATAAGACCTGTATGTTAGTCCTAGCTGAACTCATTGTGCTTATGCAAACATGTCTAATCTCTCTCCTCATCCCACTGAAAGGAGAACTATCATGCTTCTCCAAAGTTCCTTACTGCTGGGATGTGATTTTTGGTCCCTTTGCTACCTTCATTGTCTTCACTGCGTATGTTTCTATCTCTGTTTCTGTGCCCAGCTTCCTAAGGTCAGTGGCCACTCCAGGTGTGGCAGGAATATCCCAGAGTCTCTGCGCATTAATAATGCAGGGAATCGCATGGCAGGCATCACACCGCAATTTTTGAGTCACTTCTAAATCTCCTACATTTTCCATTATTTTGTCTTCATAATTGTATGTCTTTAGAGGTGACCATAGTGTCACATTCTAATCCTCACTCAGGGAATTTAAATTTGGGAACAACCAAGAGTCCATTGGAGCAAAATGGGAATGGCAGAGATATTCGACCATGGGCATTGCATAGATGTAGCAGTAAGGCAATCCTTAAAGCAATAAGCTTCTCTAAATATAATTCATGGATATTTGCTCCTCAACAAGCACAGGTTCATTTTAAAACTTTAATAACTACTAGACGAAGAACCCTGGGAGAGAGAGTAAAGCAAACAGATTTGAATGAATTAATAAAAAAGAAAGTGTGCCTTAGAGAGGCTTCTGTCTGGACAGAAATGTGGTAAGTAAACCAGATTCGAAAGCCATTTCTTGGAATTTCTGGCATATGTAGGGCTTTAGCAACACTGATGGGCTCCTGGTCGTCTAAGGTAACCATCCTGTGGTTTTATACTCTCTTGGTGCTATCTCAAGAGAGAGAAAAAAATTAGTCTCATTACTTGCAGATGTAGCTTATAAATTCCTTGCTTTATTAGTTTACATTATGCTGATCTGGCAGTAATAAAAATCCTGTTTTTTCCTGGGCACGTGGAAAATAACGGTCCCTGAGCAGCTGGCTTCTGACTCTCTCTGTCCGTGTGGAACAGGGTGTCAGGTCTGGCACAAGTGAGAGAAACAACTAGCAGAGATTGGTGGCTTCTGGTTTGTTTTTGGTTTGTTTGCTTGGCTTGACTTGGCTTGATATTAGTTTAAGATACTGGTATGACTTCGCCTAGCATGTTAAACTCTAACATTTATTTAGAAACGAGGGAGGTGGGACCAGCAGATGGTGTAAAGGTTATGCCACTGGACTCCCACATAGTCGACCGTGGTTCAAGTCCCGGACCCAACGACTTAAAACACACTGGGTGAGTGTGTGTGTGTGTGTGTGCCCTAGATCCTGCGAGAATGGAGGAGAAGGGATTGTGGCGTGGCCATCTTCCCTGGGGGTGATTTCTTGCTTTTTGTCTCTCTGTCTCTCTCCATCTCTCTCCAGCAAGCACATTTACCCTATAGAAAATCTCTCTTTCTCTCTCTCTAAAAAAAAAAAAAGAAAAAAGAAAAGAAAAGAAAAGAAAAGAAAAGAAAAGAAAAGAAAAGAAAAGAAAAGAAATAGAGGGAGAGGGAGGAAAATGGTCAAGATTCCAGTTCAGGGCTTCAAATTCCCTACGTGGGAAATGGAGTGGGGCCATGACAGTGACTTTGTATATATAGTTGGGCTACGATATTTCCTAAGTCCATGATACACCCTGTCCTAGATTAGTTCATGCCTTGCATTCATCTTCCAAAGCAATCACCAATATCTTCTTATTTTTTTTTGGAGAGGTTTTTGCTATAGGTTGCTTGTGCTTGCCAGAAAGAGAGAGAGAGACAGAGAGACAGAAAGCGAGAAATCACCCCCAAGGGGGGATGGCCACACCACAATCCCTTCTTCTCTATTCTTCTCTTGGTATCTTGGGCACGCATGCACACATACCCGATGTGAGTTTAAGCTGCTGGATCTGGGACTCAAACTGCAGTTGACTATATGGGAGTTCAGCGACATAGCCGTTACATCAACTACTGGTCTCATCAACCAATAGCAATGGCACTTCCAACTTGAGTCTGACTAGGAAAATAAGGTGATAAATACCTCTGAAACAGAACATTTAAGCTAGATGAATAGGTTTCTGTTTTGTAAGGGACCATCTTCAATCATTTCCCACATATATTTCTGAAATTCCTTGGTCAAAGATTCATGTACTTGAGCAATCATTGTATTTTAGACCTGTTAATGGCTTCCCGGAGCCCCTAGCCTAGAAGTTTTTAAACTTAGTTGAGTTCTTCAGTCAACAGGGGAGTTTTAAAAAATGCAACTCCTGCCTCCTGCCCTTTGAGAGATTCTTTTGTAATTGATCTGAGGTATGGCCTGGATATCTGAATTTAAAAAAAAAATGTCCCAAAGTAGTTCTAATGTGCAGGCAAGCTAAGAACTGCTGCTTGGCGATTCTTAAATTATACACCTCAGAACAGCAGCCTCAGCAGCATGGAAAACTTGTGAGAAAGCAAATTATTATTATTATTATTAAAATTTATTTTTATTTATTTATTCCCCATGAGAGAGAAATAGATAAATAGAGGCAGAGAGAGAGAGAGAGAGAGAGAGAGAGAGAAGAGAGAGAAAGAGAGAGAGAGAGAGAGGAGAGAGAGAGAGAGAGAGAGAGAGAGAGAGAGTTATCCCCAACAGGGTCTTCATGCCATGATCCACTCCAACCTCAGCCAACCTGGATCAGGGGCTTACGCACTTGCCCAGCATGCACTATGAGACTTCAGGGTGCAAACCTAGGATTCTCCCATGTGGCCTCCACATTAGGGAACATTGTGTTACTTCAGTATCCTGGTGGACAAATTATTGTCCTCATCATATCTATTGGATCAAAACTCTGGGGTATGGGATCAGCAGAGGGTGTAATGATTACATCTCTGGACTCCCATGTGGTTGACTGTGGTTCATGTCCCAGACCCAGCGGCTTAAAACTCATGCCAGACGCGTGTGCGTGCATGCCCAAAATTCCGAGAGAAGAATGGAGGAGAAGGGATTGTGGTGTGGCTATCCCCGCTAGGAGGGAGGGATGGTAGCTATGTACAAACAACTTTCTTTTTTCTATTTCTCTCATTTTGTCTCTCTCTATCTCTCTGGTGAGCACGTGTGCCCTATAACAAAAGTCTCTCTCAAAAAACATAAAAGAAATTCTGGGTTTGGGGCCTAGTATTATAAGTTTTAATAAGCTCTCCAGGTGATGCTCTTAGAGCTTGGAAACTATTGCAACATGGTAATTCCTAACAGATGAGTTGAGATCTTAAGGAGAGATGCTACGTGGTGGTGACCCTGGCCAGATAGAGAGTCAGGAGTTTCTAGGACCAGCAGGCAAAGGGCCCATCACGTGACCCTATTTCATCTGCAATCACTTTCTGCCTGAACCTCTGTGATGCTTCCTGACTACAAGCACCAAATACCTCGGCTCCTTTTCCTAATTCGTTCTCAACCCAGATGTGAGATTCCTGTCTCCTTACTTCCAGCCCTTTCTATATAAGGCCCTCAGGCCTACACAGAAGAGGCACACTTAAGCTCTGCCTGAGGTGTGGGGGTCAAACTCCCATGGCTTCAGAGTCCTGGCAGCTGCTATGGCTGAGTGAGGCAACAGGAGGTGATGTGGCTAGCCACAACCTGGACTATGTGTTTCTACTTAAGAACATTAAAATTCAAAGATAATTAAAGTAATGTCCTGGACAAGCAAAGCATGGCTGTGGCCTAGAATCAGGCATCCAGTGTAAGACTTGGGGTAGGGGTTGGGTTTGACAAAGAGATTAATTAATAATTAGGTATCATTCTTATTCAGAGACTGCTTGATTAGAGGAAACTGTGGATGTCATTTTTTTCTCTTATTCCTCCCTTGTGTAGTTAGGATAAATTGCCAGCCATGTAGATGAAACTTTCTAGTTTCTATATTGTGCAGCGGCCCAGGAGGGAGAATTGCTTCCATGAAGGAACTTAACATCTAAATGAGAGGACACACATGGGAAATGCAATAGAACAGATTCAGTGCTGTTTTTCCATGTCCACAAGGAAGCGGGAAGTAGGTGCTCTTACAGCTGACATTTACATGGTAGGTTCACAAGCAATCCTTGAGGACTTAAAACAACCTAATTCTACAGCCTTGACCTACTCGAAGTAGATGACATTCAGTCTTTCATGATCACTTACTATGTGCTGAGTACCCAGGGTTTCAAAGCAATTATCTTATGGAATTCTCACACTAGCTCAGATGTGTCATTCCTGCTTTGGGCTGAGGAAACAGAAGCTAAGGCGGGGGAAGGAACTTGCCCATGGCTACCTCCTGTAGCAGAGTCGAGGTCTTGAACCAGCACTATAGGATTCCACAGTCTTACCACTACCCTCACTTCACAGGGAGGTCCCTCATTTAAGACTTCATGCTTAGGGCACTATAGCATTGACTGGTGTTGGAACAAAGTAGGTTTCGTTTACTCAGACCCACAGCCACCTGAGTGTATTGATGCTTCTCCAATGGCAACCACTTTATAGCTTAGTCTTTCCTTATCCCATATTATTTACTCAGAATCTGATTTGCATTTGCAGAGGAAGCTGCAAGTGGAGAACCTGGCAGGAACCTTAATGAAGCCAGGTGGGACACATTTAAATGGGAATGTGTTGAACTAACTCATGAAGAGCTGAAGCCAGCTGTCAGCAGGCTTAATGAAAGGTTAACGGGAAGCCAGCAATGAGTGGCTGGGGAGACTCTTTGTCTCTCTAAAGAAAACAGAAAGTTGAGAAGTGGGCTCCCTGGGTGGAGGAGAGAGCAGAAGGAGGAAGCCACTTGAAACCAAAGACCATGTCTGGAAAGAGTTTCATTTAGATTTGTAAACATATTACAGTCTGGGAAAAAAAAAAAAAAAAAAGGAAAGGAAAAGCCTGTGAGTTCTCAGTTCTTTGAATATCAGAAGACAGTGAAGGGAAATGTTCTTGAGTAAGATGAATGCTAGTGCTGATCCGGAAGAGCTTGGGGAGCGCTGGAAATGGCCATCACAAAACGGAGGATGGGTTAACTCTCTTCTTGAGCTGGAAAGATGATGTTTTCCATTGTATGCGTCATCTATGTTGCATATGAAGTAGTGCGGTGGGGGAGTAGGAAAGACCCTTATACATCTTTCAGTTAAAAATCTAATTTTTAACAGATGAAACCGAGGACCTGATAGGAGAGTGAGTTCCACCAGGCTACCCCATAAACCAGTGCTGCAGCAGGGACTAGAACTGTACTCCCTAGACTGTGCTCTTGCTCTCTCTGGCCATGTCATAAACCTGAATCTTGGAGTTTTCAAAGTTCCCCTGGATCTGCCTGATCATTGCCCTTCTGGACTCACATCCAGTGAGTTCTTGTTGGTGCTGCCCTGCAATTCAAAATTTCCCTTCTTTGAGCAATCTTTCCCTAGCATATGCAATGGTGGGGTACTGCTTCCAGAAAGAGGAATAAGAAAGAGGAATTGGAATGCAGAAGTGCAAAAGCTGGTGACTCTGTTGTTTTCTTAATACCACTATCACTATGGTGACCTTGTCCTACGTTGCCTGAAATTTTCCTGGTTTAAAAAATTCAAAGTGCTGCATACGGGGACCTCCTCAGTCCTGTGAAAACTGGGATTGTTGGTTAACCTAAATCTGTGAGCAAACTTAAGATCAGGGCCAGAAGGTTGCATAGTGGCTAAGGTAATGAATCCCACATGGTCAACTCCATGGTTCTTGTCCCAGACACAGCAACTTGAAAATCACACCAGTTGCCTGTGCATACATGCTCAAAACCCCAAGAAGAGAATGAAAGAGAAGGGACTGTGGCATAGTCATCCCTCCTGGGGGTGATTTATCACTTTCTCTCTGTCTGTAGAGAAAATGAAGTCAGGATGGTTTAGTGTGGCCCCCTCTATTTTATCATGTATGAAGGTCACATGGTAAACAACATGTTATCAGCTCTAGTGGGCTTGTGCACTTGTTATGTGATTATGACTTTGTTGTTTTATGCCATTGAATGTAACATACATGTGCATGTGTGACAATTTGTCTTTGGCAATGAACCACTATTTCTGCAGTCCCTTTAAGAGAGAGGGAGTACCTGGCCAGTTAGCTAGCTAGCCTCACTCTGCTCGGCCTTGGTTCTGCTAGCTAGCCCTGCTCAGCTCGGCCTTGGCTAGGCTCAGCCCAGCTCTGTGCTGTGAGCTCTGAGAGGGAGAAAGCATTCTTCATGCATGTTACAAGCTCCAGGAGGGAGGAAGCACTGTGTGAGTGCTACTAGAGTTCCGTGAGCTTCCACCAAACTCAGCAATAAACATGATATCAGTGCCTTGTGTCTTTTTTCCAACTCCTTGTGTCTCTGTTTGACCCACCCTCCAGAAGAGGAAAGACCTCACAAAACACTGTTTCTCTTTCTGTTGAACACACCCTATGGCAATAAATAAATAAATAAATAAATAATAATGAATGAAAGAAAGAAAGGCAACCACCCTCTCAGTTCTTTCACTAACAGTGCCAACTCTTCATTGCAGAGATTATTTTTCCTATTGTGTAAAACATGCTCACCTGTCCAATGCCAAAGAATGGACATGGAGGTATGAGGTATGGGGAAGTGAGACTTTAATGGTGGTCTTGCAAGATTGGGTATCTGGTGGGCAGGCACGCTCAAATCAATTACAAGTATTTTATTCCCTAATGCGCAATCCCCTTCCCGGTTGCCTCACTTGTTAAGTACTATGGTGTGTACAATCTTCCTAGACATTGCCCAACTCTTATTATCCCCTTATTAGGTATTAAGCTGCAGGCTCAGGACAAGCCCATAAAAGAGGCCCACCAAATGTCCTGAGGAGGGAGAAGAATACGGAAGTAAAATGTAAAAAGGAGATGGTGACCAGTCACCATCTTGAGAAGTCATTTCTGGAGGTTGACTTGTTGTTTTTGGTTTGTGTTTCTTCAGGAACTTTTCAGGAATGTGTATTTTCTGGGGCTGTCATAGCTGTGAGCTTGTTGAGCCATTCTTGAAAATGAATCACTTCAGGCTATTTTTTACACTGTGTTTTTGCATTTGGACTAGTGAAGTCTAGTTTGTTTAAATTTGCCATTAGACTATGACTAGATCTAGATTCTAGACTGTTACTATTGAAAATGTGGGCTTCAGACCTGTCTTGTCATCTCCCAGGAGTGTGTTAAAAATGTAGAATTCTAGGCTCCAGGCTAGACACACTGAATTGGAATCTGTACAGGCACACTGACGATTTCCAGATAACTCGTATGAACATACAGTGTGAGAGTTCTGGCTTAACCCTTGATTTTCAGACTTGACTGCCCACTGGAATCACGTGGGGAACTTTAAAAGTACTGATGCCTAGCTCCTCTATGACTCTCAATTTGACTGGATTGAGGGAGAACCGGGAGTTTTTAAAGAATGTCAGATGATTTTAATGGACAGCAGTATTTGCAAACCACTGTTCTAAAGGGAGAGAAGATTTGCACCAGATAATGAAGTTGCTAATTAATCAGAATAAAGCTTGACCTAAGTTACAAGTTTATATGGGTCTAGTGCTCTCACATAATTTTACTCAAAGAAATGATCAATAAAATGTCTCAGAAAGGGGGCCAGCAGGTGGCATGATAGTTAAGGGTGCTGGAATCCTACATGACCAACTATGGTTTGAGTCCCAGACCTGGCGGCTTGCTTTCTCATTTTCCTTCTTTCTCTCTCTTTGGCCAAATAAAAATAATTAAATAAAGTTAAATTAAAATAATTATTTAAAAAAAGGTCTCTGGAAGATTTGAGAAGTACAGATAATGACCCCCATGGAGAAAGGTAATTAAAAACCAAGATATACTATAGAGTCTATCAAAAGTGATAATGAGAAAACAAAAAAGATAGAGAAGGAATGTCCTAGGGTCAAAGTGGTTATATTAAACAGATTTGTTTAGCAAATATGAGAGAAACAATGAAGAAATAACACCAGATTAGAGAAACGTGGAGGATTGGTTAGGTGTCAACCTTCCTCGCACAGTAAGGAATTTGGTAAAATGGTCCTCTTTTTTTTTAAAATTTTTAAATTTTTATTTTAAATTTATTTTTTTACATTAATTAACTATCTATCATTGCAGCATACAAAATGAGTTTTCCCATCCAGAATACACAGTAAATTGACTCAATCAAAGATATTACCATACATGTTATCTTCAACAAATAATTTTTCATTTCTTGTTTCTTACGTATTTTAGTTCTTCCCCCCCCCTTGATTCCCTACTTCTCACCCTCTGCCATTTCTTTTTTTTCTCTTTCTATATTCACATTCAATCATTGCACCTCTTTACCGTGTACAACATGGTTTTTCCCAGCATGAATACAGTGCACATCAGTCAAAACAATGACATCACCATATACATCATCATCAACAGACAACTTTTCACTCCTGTGTCCACCAAGTGTGTTGTTTGTTCCCTGAATTCCTCCTCTCTGTCCTCAACACTCCCATTACCTCTCCCATACTGTCTCTAGTATCTGCAGTTGCCTTCCCTGCCATCATACCCTCCGGTTCTTTCAATTTTTTTTTTTTTTTCCAATCATCAGCTCACAAAGTTTTCAACAATAGGGAGCATAGATTCCATTCAGGGTTGGATTCAGGGTGGGTCTCGTGCAGTTCCGCAATTACAGGTGAATCTCCATGGAATACAGTCTCAGGAAAGCGGCTCTGGAAAGCAGAGATGATTATTGTACTTAAATACAATGGAGCTTCTCCTCAGGGATCAAACATTCATTGTCTGGTAAGACTATTCTGTTGCAAGTAAGGCAATACTGAAAAATAGTCACTTAACTAGTAGAGAGTTCTACCTTGTGTAACTAGAAGTTGGACATAGGGCTATTTGGGGTTGTTTTGGCATCTTCACTGGCGTTAGACAGTAGTCAGGTCTCTGATTTCCTTGGCTTTTCCTCCATGATTGTAGGATGGTTGCTACAGTTCTGAAAGGCCTCACACAAAATAATACCGTGTGTGAAGAAAGGAGGTGGGTAGCAAAGTGGACTTTTCCTCTAATATGCTCTTTATCAAAAAGGCAAATGTTTCATGCAAGTTACCAGAATATTTCCCCTGTGCTCTGGCCCCTGCAGGTGTATTAAAGTACCTTGGCAAGCTCTTCATAATTGTGCTCCTGTGGAAAGTGGGAAGGACTGGTCAACCATGAGTTGTAAGTTCCTCTATTTTTTCCCCTAATCACCTTGGTAAGATGACATGCTCTTGTCATCCCGGCTCTGAATGCCACCAATCTCAAGGGTTTGGGGGAGTGTGGAGGGTATAAAGTTGAGAGGGTCTTTGGCCTGGGTCTCACATTTTTTAAGAAACTCAAGTTAACTTTATCTTCAAATAAGGTCATATGTCAAGGCACAGAGATTGAATGACAGGATTGCACATTTAGACTATACTACAAATTTGGCCTCCTTCCTCTTTTTAAAGTATACCTTGAGAGATTAGAAATAAAGAGGAAAAAGAAAGAAAGACTAAAGGTAAAGAAAGTGGCTTGGGCCTCCCTCTCCTTCAGAACTCCAGCCTTGCTATCTTCCTCCCTGGCCTTGCCTGTACTTGGCCTTTTATCTCTGCTTTCCACCCTATTTATCATGGCTCCCTCTGTTAATGTCTCTCCTTCCCCTTCTCACCTCCTTCGAGATGAGGTTGGTGTCTTATCTCCTTTTGGCAGCTCAATCGACAAAGACCTATAATTTTTTTCTCTTCTGATTCAGGAGCCTCTGCATCATTTTAATCTATTCCTTCCAGCTCTGGTTTACAATTCTTCCCAAACGTAATCTCAGACCCTTCTTCACTGAAATGATTAAAAAAAAAGGCCTTAATGAGATTACAAAAGTTGACAATACTTTCTGGCTCAGGGATCAAGATGATTATAAAAGACAACAGAGTCTTGTTTCGCCATGATGCTCTGGGTATGCTGTGGTAAAAAAGAAAAGAAAAAAATATTACTAATTAACCAAAGACTCACTGTTCTGGAGGAGCCCCAACTCTGAGGGCTTGTTCCTAACATTTACTGATTCTAAAGAACACGCCTGGAGGTCCGGCAGAAGAAGATTTGAGTTTACTTACATTGAGAAAGTGTTCTGCTGATGACTGGGGACAAAATCATCTAACATCATGAGCACAGAACCAGATTCTATTCTGATAAGAAAAGCATTCATAAATTAAGAAAAGCACTCATAAACCAATTAAAGATCAATGCAGAATTCCTGTCACCAAAACAGGGGTCTGGTTTGTTCATACATGGTTTGAAGGTTGCAATGAAAGTTACCTTTTTGATGAAAAGAATCAACAAAACATGTTTAGGGTTTAGAGCCCCTAATCTTGTGATGTTAATGTGAGAGGGTGCTCATAGCTTTGGAATAACTGGCATGAGGCGAAGGTCATGGTCACAAGATATTCAGGATTGGTGGTGCGTCTCGGGTAGATAGGGTGAAAGGGGAAGAGGGAGGAGAGCTCAGTATATGGAACCTACTCTCACTTACCATCAACTAATGCTACAACCCGCACTGCCCTTTGTTACACCTTTTGTTGAAAAGTTTTGCAGCATGTTGGTTTATGGAAAGGGCATGGGTCTTAGAGACAAGCTGGCTCAGAAGAGGCTGATGCCTAGCTGGGTGGCCCCCGACAAATTGCTTGGCTGCACCATCTACGATTGAGAATAAAAATGGTACCTTCTGCGTAAGTAAACATTACATGCAATAGTGTCAGTAAGCAATCAGCACAGTATCTGGCACAGGGTGAGTGCTCCATAATTAGGAGGTGCTGCTGCTATGAGGGCCCTCTCCAGGTCTAGCAGGTTTAGAGTGCTAAGAGTATGTCTGTAGATACTTGCGGGCAGAACCTGCATGGTTTCCCAGTGGGGAACTAGGATGTTGGACCTGGAGGTCTCTGGTCTATCTCAGAAGCTCAGTATGTGTCCCGGTCTGTAGTTTTCATATGTTAGAGAGACTAAGCATTGTGTAGAATGCACAGATCCAGGTCCGACCCCCGAAGATGCTGACTCAGTGAGTCTGAAATGGGCTCTGTATCCTGCATTTATTACAACCTCACTCACATTCAAACAGTGCTTGTATTAGCCGACCTGACTCCTACCCACTCTTGTCTTGCCATCCTTTTCTGAACTTTGACTCAGCCCTACCTTTGTCTTTTGACCCCATGCTCATCTCTGATTTCATTCTCTTTCTCAGTCCATTGTGGCCAGCTCCAGGGAAGCGCCTTTTCATGTCTGGTTCTCAACCTCAGCTATTGCTCCTGGTTCACAGCTTCTCACACAGTTCCTTGGACACTTCTATCTGACTAAGGTCTGGCTCTGACTTACTTCTGCATTCCATCCTACATTCTTCCAAAGCCACATGGTACTCCCGTGGCCACCATATGTGTAAAATGGGAGAAGTGGGGTTTTCTGAATAGGCTTGTAGTTTGTCCTCCTCGCCTGCCTCTCCTTTTTGCCTCTGGCATCAGCCACCCCATTGGGCTTCCAATATGCTGGAGGTTCTTAGAAGATGGTAACTGAGCCATTCTGAACTTGAGTCATGACTGGAAAACACTGGGAGTGTGGAGGTTAGACAATGTGCTGAATGTTCATTGCCCCTTAGACATATGCTGGAAGTTTTTGTTGTTGTTTTCTTTAATTTTTCAGAGGGTGCATATGTTTGCTGAAGACAAAGAGAGAGAGAGAAAGCATGCGTTAGAAAAAGTGAGAAAGTACCTTCCCACGGGGAATGGCCATGCCACAATCCTTTCTCGTCCATCTCTTCCTCCTGTTGAGATTTGGGGTATGCATGCACAGGTGCCTGGCCTATTTTTCAGTCTACATAGTCTGAGACTCTAACTGCATAGCCAGCCATGTGCTATCCAGCCACCTTAATTATCATGCCACCAGCTGCGCTAGTCATTTACTTCTTTTTTGAGAGAGAGGTTTTGCTATAGAGCACATGTGCTCGCCAGAGAGACAGAGGGAGACAGAGAGACAGAAAGCAAGAAATCACCCACTCCGGGTGGGGGGGGATGTCCACACTACAATCCTTTCTCTTCCATTCTCCTCTTGGGATCTTGGGCATTCACTCACATTCACCCGACATGAGTTTTAAGGTGCAAGGTCCGGAACTTGAACCATGGTTGACTACGTGGGAGTCCAGCAACACAACCATTATGCCATCTGTTGGTCCCTCATTCACATTTTTCTATAATACAAATTAGGACAACATTCAGTTTTTAAATAGCAATATCTCATCCAGATGCTCCATACTGAATTTGTGGTGATAGAAGTTTCTTTTTTTCTTCTTCTTCTTCTTTGTTTTTTGGAGAGTTTTTTTGCTATAGGGTGCATGCGCTCACCAGAAAGACAGAGAGAGACAGAGAGACAGAAAGTGAGAAATCACCCCCCAGGGAGATGGCCATGCCACAATCCCTTCTCCTCCATTCTCCTCTTGGGATCTTGGGCACGCATGCACATGCGCCCGCCGTGAGGTTAAGCCGCCGGGTCCGGGACTCGGTCGACTACATGGGAGTCCAGCGACATAGCCATTATGCCAACTGCTGGTCCCTGGTGATAGGAGTTTCTGTGGTCTACATTTCTGGCATATTATTTAGTGCAGATATTATGTAAGATAATTCTGAAATTTTCTGAAGTAGGAAGACTCAAGTGGATGATCTGTGTGAGAGTGTGTAAGTGTGTGTTATAAGCAGAAAGGAAAAAAGATAAGGCAAAGGTAAAGCTTCAGCCAAACAGGAGGCAGCTTTCAACTGCAAAAATCCTAAACAGATCAAAACAAAAAATTCAAATAATTTATTTATTTTTTTATTATATAGAAGTAATGCATACAACTTATATTTTTAATTATTTTATTTATTTATTCATTTTGCTATAGGGCACATGTACTCGCTGGGGAAGGACAAAGAAAGAGAAGGAGAGAGAGAGAAGGAAAGAGAGAAATTACAACCCTTCCCCCAGGCATATGGCTACAATGCAGTTCCTTCTCTCTCATTCTCCTCTTGGGATTTTGGGCTTGTACACATGCACCCAGTGGGTCTGGGACTCAAACCATACAGTCAGCCATGTAGAATCCAGTCTCAACCTCCACATCACTTGCTGGTCCTTACAATTTAAGCATTTTACTTCTTTATCTTCCTCTTGCCATCTGCAGTCTCATTCCCCAGTGAAAGTCATCATTTCCTATTTTGTGGATATGTGTGAATTTTTCTAAAGTGTTTTATTCAGGAACTAGCAAAATGTATGTGTTATTATGGTCTATTATATAAAGAGGATTATACTATAGAACATGCTTGACACTATTTTCTTTTCTACTTCATAATATATCTTAGACATCACTTTCTATCAGGACATACATAAATATTCCATTCCTTTTTCATTGTAGCATAGTATACCAATAAGTATATTATTATGATTTTAAAGAAAGAATTATCTATTTATTTAATTCCATTTGTTGTTATTATTTTTAAAATTTGACCAGAGAGAAACAGAGAGGGAGAGAAAGGGAAAGTGAGAAAACAAGCCACTAGGTCCAGGACCCAAACCGCAGTCAGCCATAGTGGGAATCTAGTGCCTTTAACCACCACACCACCTGCTAGCCTCAGATTCAACCAGGTTCCTGTTGATAAGTGCTTAGATTGAGACCAGTCCTTTGCTTTTATAATGCAAACTAAACTGCAATGAACATTCATTTCTGTGTATCTTTGTACATGAATAGCAGCACAATTGGATGGTAAATTCCTGTAACTATAACTGTTGTCCAAAAGAGTATGTTTAATTAAAATGTTGGTATATTATTTATTGCCAAATTCCGCTCAAAAGTATTTTCTCAATTTACACTTTCATTAATTCTGTTATGAGACGTCTGTTTTCCTTGCAAACAACACATAATTATTTTCCAGCCTCACAATCTTTACCTTTTAAGCTGTACAATTAATTTATTACTATTTAAGCAAATTGCTGATATATTGGGTCATCAAAAAAGTATGTTTTTCTATATGAAAATGCACATGAATTTCCTAAAGACCCAATAATTTAGTTTTAAATCTACAATTTCATTTAGTGCTTTCTCTTTGTGCTGCCTACTTTACTTTTATATATTTCTCTTCTTTCTTGATTTCTTTTGGATTGATTTTTCTTTTTAACTTTCCATTTAGGTTAAAAATTAACTCTCCATTAGGTTAAAAATTATACAGTAGTTCTATTCTTTCCGTGTTTGCTATACAAGTGATGATAATTTTTGTATATCTTAAAATGCCTTTAAATGTCTTTTATTTTAGAGAGGAGATCTTCCTGGGGTTATAATTGTAGTTGGCAGTTGCTTTCTTTCAGTATATTGCTAACAGTACATTCATATGTATTCATATAATATTTTTCTTCTTGTATATGAATATTTCATATAGCATAAAATGTTTTCAAGAGTCATCTTTTTTATAGCATGTATCAGAATTTTATTCCTTTTAAATAGTATTCTTGAATAATATTCTATGGTATGTATACAGTAGCACATTTTATTTATCCATTCATCCGTTGATAGATACTTGATTCCAACTTTCAGCTATTGTGAATAATGCTACGGTGAACATTTGCATGCAAGTATCTGTAGAGTTTCAGCTTTCAAGTTTTGATGTCTATACCAGACTGGAACTGCTATGTCATGTGACAATTCTATGTTTAGGTTTTTGAGAAACCACTATATTGTCTTCCACAGTGGCTGCACCATTTTGTTACCATCAGAAATGTATGAATGTTCCAATTTTTGTACATACTCACCAAGACTTTTTACCTTTTTTTTTTAATTGTTAGAGTGTGTATGTACTTGTGAGACAGAGAGAGAGAAACAGAGAGGAAAAGAGAGAGAGAGAGAAACAGAGCCCTCTCCAATGAAGATGGTCATGTGTCAATCCTTTTTACTACATTCTTCTTCCTGTCAGGGTTTTGAGCATGCATGTGCTGGGTATGTTTTTCAAGCCAACGAGGCCAGGATTTAAACTGTAATTGTCCATGAGAGATTCAAGCCCCAATGAACAGTGCTTAACCACTGCAGTACAGGGCTGAGCCACTCTTAACCCCCTATCTTTTTTAAAAATTATAACCAGTCATTTTAGTATTCGTGAAGTTGTATCTCATGGTTTTGATTTGCATTTCCCACATGAATTATAATGTTGAGCATCATTCCTCATGCTTATTGGGCATTTATTTATCTTCTTTGGAGAGATTTTTATTCAAGTCCCTTGCTAATTTTTAAAGTGGGTTTTGTTTGTCTTTCTGTTGAGTTGTAAGCATTCTTAATGTATTCTAGATCCTAAGCTCTTATCAGATATATGATTCATAACTATTATTTCCTATTCTCTAGGTTGTCTTTTCATTTTCTTGATAATGTCTTTTGATGCACAAAAGTTTTACATTTTGATTAAGTCCAAATATCTGTTGTAGTTGTTGCTTGTTTTGTCATTGTTAAACAGAAGAATCTATTACCCAATCCAAGGCCATGAAGATTTGCCCCTATATTTCCTTCTAAGAGTGTTCGGTTCAGTTTTATATTTAGGTCATTGGTTTATTTTTGAGCTTATTTTTGCATGTAGTATAAGGTAGGGAGAGGTTCAACTTCGCTCTTTTGCATGTGGAAATCCAGTTGTCTCAGCATCATCTGTTGAAGAGACTATTCTTTCCCCTATTTAATAGACTTAGAACTCAAACTTAGTTTCATTCTTTGAAAATAGTAAGCAATGCTTGTGCAATACTCCTTTATTTGAGGTCTTTTTGGATCCGTTTCTGTTGTCCTTTGTCTCTACTGGCTCTTGCTCATGTGTCTGAGTTTCTGTGTGCCTTGTTATCTTTGGTTGTAAGGAGTGACTGCATTTGAAAATTTAATTGCAGGAGTCATTTGATGCCTGTAATAGTGTGATCTTTTTCAAAGAAAAATTTGCGTTTGCTTCTCAGAGCCCTCTTCTTGTGCTACATCTTAATTCAATTTCAAGGCTTTAAGTTCCATGAGTTACTTAGATGACTTGGAGTCAGGTTATAAGCCCATATGAGGATAAGGTTACTACTGGTTCACCCCTAAGGTTATAGCTCTTTTGGTCTTAGCTTATACTAGGTAGTGGTTTATCAAATTCCTTAACTTTGGTGGATCCTGGGTGGGCCTTCACACTTTCTTTTCCAACCTGACAAGATAGCCAAGATTACAGCTCAATTTTTCAGACATGTCTTTCAGATTGAAAAATACTTCTAAGGCAAAATAAACTTTGAGTTCCCAACTTAAACTCTACACCTTAGAATATATTTAAATTTTAGGCCTACTAATTTTTACTGTATTAGCTTTTTGCTATGTTAAGGGTTATTTAAAAATAGTTTGTTCAGTTCTTGTATATGTAATGATTGGATTGTTAGTCCAAATTACCTAATCAGCATCACCAAAACTAATTGTCCTTGAAAATGCTTATTTCCCCAATAGCCTTGCCAATGTTAATCATTTAAAAATTTATTAATAAAACAATTTTCTTTAAGGATGAACAGAACAAAAATTAAAATTATATTTAGTTTCCACAGTAAAACTCTACTATCTTCCTAATAGAATACATTGAATTTATTTCCAGTCCAAAAAGTCTACTGCATGGTATGTGATTTGCTTAATTTGGAGGAGAGTAGACCAAGGAATATATAAAGTCTGTCTACAAAGAGATAAAGGACTGTCATTGAAAAGAAGTAGTCTTGTTCTACTTTATTATGATATTAACTGGTAAGTTTAGGATTGAAAAAGATATTTCAGAACCTGATTTCTTTGTAAAAATTCACTTAATTTTATTTATTATTATTTAATTTGGTATAGGGCACGTGTGCTGACCAGAGATAGAAAGAGAGGGAGAGAGGGAGAGAGAGAGAGAGAGAGAGAGAGAGAGAGAGGGAGGGGAGGAGGGAGGGAGGGAAGGAGAGGGAGAGAGAGGGAGGGGAGGAGGGAGGGAGGGAAGGAGAGAGAGAGAGAGAGAGAGAGAGAGAGAGAGAGAGAGAGAGAGAAAGTGAGAAAGCGAGAAAGCGAGAAAGCGAGAAAGCAAGCCACCAGAGCTGGGACTCAAACCACAATCAGTGATATGGGAGTCCATCATCTTAACCATCATGCCACTGGCTGGCCCCAAGAACTTGATTGCTTTCTGACAAAAGGAACATGTTATTAGGATAACTTATGGTAATGAGATTAGAGAATAAATGTAAAATAAACACGTGAAGATACACAAGTAAAGAAAAGCAGGGATCAGGTGGTCAGACTTCTCTGATGGAGATAGCTATGGTCCCAAACAAGTCCCAGGTTTATTTTTTTAAAGGGCAGAAAATAGGGGGAGGGGAAGTGTAATGTAAAGCCAGTTGTTTTCAGATATAAATTGGCTGAAGATGTGAAGACATTTGGTACCATGTAGTTTTATGTAAATTTTTTTAATCCTTTTGGGCAATTTCTGATTAAACATATGTGACTTCCTTTAGACCAATACTGCTATGCAGTTTCCGTAACAACAGACAGCTAGAGTATTCACATATTTTTTATTATTAATTTTTAAAATTATTATTCATACATTAAATTGCTATACATCATTTAGATTGTGAAGAGACTTTACCCAGCATGATATACACCTCACTCCAGCCCAGTTGAGACTACTATACACATACTCGTCAACAGATAAAAAAACCATATCTGTGTCCCACAAGTTTCTTACCTCTCCATTTCCCCCCCAAATTTCCTTTCCTCCACTCTTCCCCTCCCACACTCTCTTTCCATTTTGTCTCTAGTGTCCATTACAATTTTTAGTGCTTTTCTATTCTCCAGTCTTTCAGTCTCTACCATAGAGTGTGGGCAGTTGGTACATGTTAATTGGAGACATACAATGTCTCTCATAGCCTACTTGCTTCACTCAGCAACAAATCTTCCATATTCGTCCACTTTCTATCAAATTCTGACATTTCGGTGATAGGCTCTAAATTTTCTCTACTTGGTGACAGGTTACATTGTTCCCTTGGTGGAGATGTACTACTTGATTCTCTCATCCTTGTAGCTCTTCTTTGATTTTTAGTCATTTGGTAATATATTCACTTCTGGTCAATTTGTTGGAGAGGGATTCTGTGATTATAAACTCATATGTTGCCCCCACTGTGAAATTATTTGGTGCTATTTTCTCCCTTTTACTAAGTCCGCAAATGCAGGAATCACAGGGGGAGTTTTGTAATCAGATTTATGAAGGGGAATTTCACTATTTTTGCAACCACTACAGTGATGTGCAAAGAATTCTCTAAAACACAATGCTCAGATGGTTGGCTACTATGCACCTAATCGTCTCTAGGCAGAGCCTAAGGGCTGAGACTTAAAACAGCAAAGTAGGGTAAAGAAAAAGAAAGTAGGAAATAAAAATAGGAAGAGAAGGTGAAGAAAAAAGAAGGAAAGTACTAGAAGAAAAAAGAGGAAAAAAAGAAAAAAAAATCACTTTGCATAAAATGAAATTGGGATGAAAATGGAAAACTGTGTGGCACGCAAGCGTACTGTGTGAAGGCCCAAAACAGGCAAAGGTGAAGATGACTAGCCACTTTCTATCCTAGGTGAGAAAAAAGACAGAGATTAACAAGAGAAACATCTAAGGAGGGCAGAGAGCTGTTTTTTTTTTTTTAAAAAAGAGAAAAAAGTTAGAAGGGAAAGAGGAGGCAAGAGGGAGCAAAGCAGCCTTCCTACCTGGCTAGCTCTAGGTCTGGGAGGGGGACACTGACTGGGGGAGACTTCACAGCTGTGAAGTTGAACCCAGAGGCCCAAAACAGGCAAAGATGGACATGACTAGCAACTTTCTGTCCTAATCACAGACCCTCCATCTTAGTTCATTACTGTGTTGCTAAAAGAAATACCTGAGATGATGACTTAGAGATATAGGGACCAGTAGATGACATAATAGCTACGTCGCTGGACTCCCACGTAGTTGACCATGGTTTGAGTCCCGGACCCAGTGGCTTAAACTCATGTCAGGCACGTGTGTGTGCATACCCAAGATCCCAAGAGGAGAATGGAGGAGAAGGGATTGCGGCATGGCCATCCCTGCTGGGGGGGTGGGGGATTTCTCGCTTTCTGTCTCTCTGTCTCTCTCTGTCTTTCTGGTGAGCGCACACGCCCTATAGCAAAAACCTCTCTAAAAAAAATTAGAAATTTAATAACTCATGATTCTAGTGGCTAAAAAGTCAAAAGGCATCCCCAAACGGCAGAGAACAGAACTTTTAGTAGAGTAGTCCTCCATGAGTTTCTTTTGTTTTGGTTTGTATCCATAAATCCCTCCTAGAGTATTCACATGTAAATGGTGTTCAATGTCCTGCAAATGACTTCATGGAATTGCATTTCTGCATGTGTCTAAAGATCAACATGTTTGCTCAGATTGGCTACTCTCCACAGTTCTGAGAGGTGAGCCAGGCAAACTAAAGCCCTATGTAATCCCAAACCCACAATAGTGCCTGAGTACTACGTGACCCAAATTAGGCCAATTGGAATAAAAAAGACTAAATTCTCAATCTTTTATTTGAGTTAATAGGATACTGGTCTCTTTCTGCTATTCCTGAAGAAGAGAATAGAGGCTGTGGCTGTTGGGCTACCAAAATGAGCCTATCTGAGAGGAAGTGGACCTCAGACATGGGAAGAAAAACTAGACCTTGGTAACATTGGTTAAGTCTTGATAATTCCAAGAAGGAAATTGTTATTTTAGATGGTTCATGTTCTATGTTATAGAGAAGTGAATTCCCATTTTAAGTCAGTTTGGGTTGAGTTTTCTGCCATTTGAAATGGAAAGAATTTGAACTAAAATGGATGGTGAACTCCAATTTACAATAATATTCACACAGACAAGGATGACCAGTCTTCAGAGTAGGTATGAAGGGGATACCCAGATTATGTAAAAGGTTGGTTTTGAGGACTGTCAACTCTAAAATTTCAGCTTCTTCAAAACTCTTCTTTGTTTTGTTTGTGTTCTGCCCAATAGACTTGGTAGTTTCAAAGAGATTCCAAGAACAAGAGACTGACCATCCTTCAGGGCCAAACGATGTAGAAGCTAATACATGTCTAGGCCTGGGATGTATAGCTAATGGAGAAATCCATAATGTTTAATCTTGGAATGAATGGTTGATAGGGAACTGGATTATTCACTCTGCAGTAAATTAAATTTTCTTTTTTAACCAAAACAAGGTTTCCTGACAGTATTTGCGTCATAACTTTGGCTGACTAATGAGTTTCTGTGCCAGGATAAATTCTTGATTAGACCTTTGTATCATCTGCCTGGCAGATGAAGGAAAACTGTCTAATTTTGAAGATGTTCATATTCAGACACATACACAAAAGAAGTTCCAAGTACTGTACTTTAACTCTCAATCATTTAGTCATCCCATGAATATTTATGGAAAATAGATCTGAGTTATTTCAAAGTGTTGAGTTATTTTTAGACCAAAATAAGTAATATTCTCCATCTGTGGATTTAAATATTTTTCTCTCCTTTTGTTGTTATAATTACATATGTTTTAGGTCCAGATGTTGAATTTATTTTTTAGATGGAAAAATTTCTTTTCAAATCAATTGAAATATCAAGTACTTAATAATGATAACTTCCATTTATATATGTCTAATTTTGCAAACTGTTTTCAATTTCCTCAATGAGTAATAGTTAATTAGCACTAATATGTACCAAGTATTTTGTAAGGAATGTTACATGGATTATATTATTTAATTCTCATGAAACCCTGCAAACTAGCTACTATTATTATCCCCATTTTATAGATGAAGAAATCGAAGTGTTAGGAGGGTAGTTAACTTTTCCAGAACACACAGAGTGAAAATTTAAAAACAGCTTTCTGACCTGGCCCCCAAACTTTTAATTTATTCCCTAAACAATATCTATAAACCCTATGGTTATTGAAATTCTAATATGGCCACCTGCATGGAAATCTAGAATTCTATCAGCAATTTTATAAAATTATGACATTATTATCTTCATTTATCAGAGGAGGGAAGTTAGATTCACATGGAATGAAGGATATGACAATGGGTCACCACTGTTTAATATTCAGCTATAATTCATTTCACCGCCAAGAGAAACCAAAGTAGTATGTCCAGATGAAATAGCACTTCCATTGAGCCAAGAAACCTTTGATTCCTTACACAATGTTGTACACACTTGTAATGGAAGTAAGTTTTAAACAAAGAAGAGCAGTGCAAAAAAATTAAAGTATTTAATTTCCTTTAAATTCGATTCTAAACCTATAGAATAGGTGGACTATAGGGATAGTAGCTTTCAGTCATTTTTGAAGGCTCTCATCTGCTTCCTTGGGGTCATATGCAAGTTCTGGAGACATAACTTGTTGCCAGAAACTGTGAACTGTGACCTTTATTTCCAATTGGTCAAAGATATTTCCACTCCCAAGCCAGAGGTGAGGAGTGGAATCTCTTGAAGAAAATGTTTCAGTTACTTTTATGCCAAGCTCAGGTTCATGATTAGTTATTTACCCAGGGAAAATACTCAGTGACTAGATTCTAGTTCCCCTAGTTTTCTCTGAAAACTGTTCTCCTTCCTAAGATCTGGTCCCATCTCTTTTCCCACACTGGCAAAAGTCTCCTTTATGTTGTGGGTCAGCTCCATCTCATTCCCATTCTTGGAACATCTCTTTATTCTCTTGCTTCAAAGGTGTTCCCTTCTCTCTATATTCTTCCTGCCACCCTATTTCCTATGTTTACCAAGGAACAGAAAATTAGGGAAAACAAACACCATTGTTCTGAGGATGACTTCTTTCTTTCTTTTTTTTTGAGAGTTTTTTTGCTATAGGGTGCTTGTGCTCACCAGAAAGACAGAGAGAGACAGAGAGACAGAAAGCGAGAAATCAACCCGTAAGGGGGAATGGCCACACTACAATCCCTTCTTCTCCATTCTCCTCTCGGGATCTTGGGCACGCATGCACACGTACCCGGAGTGAGTTTAAGCCACCAGGTCCGGTACTCAAACCGTGGTTGACTACATGGGAGCCCAGCGACATAGCCATTATGCCAACTGCTGGTCCTCAATGACTTTTGTTCTCCACTTTACAATACAACTCCCCAGAGGTTAGGGAGCATGAAGATCCCACTACTTGGTCAGGATGGCATGTTGTGACCAACAGGAAGAACAAAACACAAACTCATCTCTTGAATCACCCTGCCACTTAACAACTTCCTTCTGGTTCTTTTTCAAAATGAAACATCAAAACATCACTGATTGAGTCCTTTTTTGTTTTTGTTTTTTCCCTGCCTGGAATACTAATTTCAAGTCCAGATGCAACTCCTTCAGAGGTACGTGAGCCTATAGTAGGATTTTAAACAGTTCTGGGGGAACTGGATATGCCTGATTAGAGAACAATAAATGGCAGGCTACTCTGAGAAGTGGGATGCTGGGAATTTATGAGGAAAGGCCAGGCTCAGGTGAATAAAAGTGAGCAGATGGCAGAGCTGTGATCCACATACTAAGGGAACTTTGTAGAGAGCAGGTGGAATGACACGCACTGTCATGGAGGTAAATGATTTTCATGATAATCAGGATATTTAAACAGACTGAAAGATGGCATGTCAGGGTATTATAAAGAGGATATTTCAATACACTTTGGGGTGCTTTATTACCAGAGGGCACATGTGAGAGAGAAAGAGAAAGAGAGAGAGAATCCCCAGTGGGGTGTGGTCACACTCAATCCCTTTTCCTTCATTTCTCCATCCTGTGGAGATTTGTGCCTGGAGTGTTTTTCAAGGTGGCAGGACTGGGACTTGGACCATGATTGGCTATGTGTGATGTGGCTTCCCTTAACCATTAGGCTATGGGGCCAGCCCTGGGAGTACTTGGTCATTGAGGAGGCTTTTTACCCTTGGATTCTATGTTAAGAACAATCTGCTGTGCTTATAATCACTGTGCATTGTGGAAAACTAAGATGGTTAACACTATGTGACAAATACTAAAGAAGAAAAACTGTTCTCTTCATGGACTCTGTGTGTGTATGTGTGTGTGAAGGCATGGGTGCATATGCTGTATGTGTTCTCTTTCTTTCTGGGAAGGAACCTGATATATCCTGATGAAAGCCTAGGCTTCCAGGCATCCATGACTTTAGAGCTCTCTGAAGAAGAGTCCTTGAAATACAGACCAGCCGTCTTTAAGGTAAATGTGAGGTTTTCTGCAAAGTGAAGGCTGTTAAACATGAAGAGAGCCAAAGAGATCAAAGGAGGGCTCTGGCTAGAGAAGGCTTGTCTATTCCAGGGTCAGTCAAGGATATACATCGGAAGGCATTTTTATCTGTGATCTGGTGACCTCAGCCGATACTCCTTTCATTGATAAAACTGCAAACCATCACTGCCCAGCAGGGTGCTTAGAAGATGATCTAGGTCTAAAGCCTTCTGGTTCTATGTATGAGGAGGTGAGGTCTGAAAGGTCAAGAAACTTGTCTGCCATCAGACAAAGTTAGTGACTGAGCCTGGAATAGAGTCTTCATTTCAGCCCAGGGTGGCTGGGGAGGTCATGCTTCTCTGCAGGGGTATCTTCCCAAAGCATCAGTGTCATGCCAAAATGTGAGAAAATGATAAGTTTTAACATTTAAACATTTTGCAAGGCTAGGCTGAAGAGGACTCTGCTTTCCTTTATGCACAACAAGCATTTCTCATTAGCGCTACACAGCCTTAAGGCTACTAAAGCTGAAGGTGCGTAAGATTCACCTGAGAATCTTGTTAAGCTGCAGATTCCAACTCTGGAGGTTTGGGTTGGGGTCCACGATTCTGCATTTCGAACTAATTCCCAGATGCTGCCACAACACTGACATGGCCATCTGGGAGGAAGGGGTAGGAGTGGTTTGCCACCAGAGACCAGGCTCAGCTTTTAGCCCACCTCAGCCTCTTCTGAGGGACCTGGAGCTCCACCATCCACACTCAGTGAGCTGCACCTCGTGCAAGGCTCGCCGATCGCTCGTGAACTCCTTGTAGGGAGAATGAAGCTGGCGCAGCCATTTTCAGTCCTAATCCCTTTCTGCATAGAGAATTTCCCTGGTCAGAGCTTGCTAACAAATCTTATATTAGTAGAAGTTTTAAAGCGGTTCCAGATAGGTTACGTTGGCAGCAAGCAGTATCATTGCAAATGATTCCCACTCTATTTAATTTGAAAATCTTCCAGACACTGGGGCTTAACAATGTTTGTTAAATGGAATTAGGGTAAAGTCTGAGATAGAGACTTTGGGGGCTTTCTCACTGCTTTACAAAATCAAATCGAGTGCATTGTCACACTATTCATTGTCGCCTTCCTGCTCCTTGGCACTCCTTCCACCCCACCAGCAAAACTTATTTAGGGCTTATAGAAGTTCATTCTGTGAATTTCATTATCATTTGTGCCATTCATAATTCATCATTTAACCTCTGTGGATGGCAAGGAGTATGAATTTGAGCAGCCCTAGTGGAATAAAATCACAGGGTTAATAATCTCTGCTCTTTGTGAGTAATTGGAAAAATGTTATCCTGGTCACAAGACATTAGCAGAAAACTAGTTTGTGTGGAATTCCTTAGGATAGAAGAAGGTAAGTAGTGAATAAAATAATTTCTTTGTACGTTTCCCAATTCATACAGCACTGGGGCAAACCTATGGACACTGAATTCTGGGGCTGACCTCTTATTTATTAATGGAAACAGTGTCCATCCAGAGGTATTTGATACAAATATGAGCATTTAGAATCTCCTTTTCTGGCCCAGATTGTAGCAAGTCGTGCAAACTATTTTGTTTCTTCATTTAACAGTGAGGGTAGAGATTGGTCAGCATCTGCTTACATAGATCTACCTCGTTGATTTTTAATTCCTGAATATCGCTCAATTGCATGGAGAATCCATATTTTATTAACTGATGACAACGGACAGGCACTGAGGATGTTTCCTGGTACATTTAATGTGTAATGTTAAGAAGCAGAGGGGGAGAAAGGTAAAGAAGATTATAATTCCTAAAATCAGATAAAATAGGGTCTGAGTGAAAGCTGGTCACGTTGGAGCTTGGGTGTCTCTTCCCAAGAAATCCTTACTGAGAAGAAAACAGGGACATGAAGATAGGGGAGAACTGAAAAGGCCATTGCCTTGGCGGGGGAATAGACAGCCAGTGTTGGAGAGTGCAGAGATGAGCTGAGAGCGAGCAATAGCACGCAATTTCCAGGGGGTCAGGGAGAGGCTGGTCTTGCTTCAGAAGCAGCATTCATGAGCTGACAGTTCCTTCTCTAAGGGAGAGAGGCCTTGGGTTGTTAGAGCAACCTAGCAACTGGCCAGGCACTGTGGCTGAGGAACCCAAGCACAAGAGGAAAGAGTTTACCAAATAAATGAGGCTGAGGCTCCTGTGAAGCCATTTCTAGGCCTGCCTGAGCTAGCAGGGCTGCTCCTAAAAGCCATGTGTCTCCTTTCGGTTTTTGCTTGTCTAGTTTTGCAGCAGGTGCCATGTTCTATCATGTGGATCCAGTTGCTCTGTTTCAATACTGGAACCTGGTTCTCCGAGTACTTCCAACAGCTCATGAGCTGTTTCTGCCCTCCCATCCCACTGGCACTTGGAAGCCAGCATGGTCTAAACGCAACATCTTACAGTTTGGCTTCTCCTCCCAGAGCTTCCTCTTATTCATCCTCTCTCGTCCCTTCTGCCTTTTTTTTTGCTTGGGGCCCTCATGATCTCCTGTCTGTGCTATTGTAGGAGGCTCCTAAGTAGTTGCTGTGTCTATGGTGTTTCCCCCTTGTTGATTCAGCAGGGACCTATGCTTCTGAGGAGCTTCCCAAGTCACAAGTCCAAACAAGGACCTCACTTTCTCTAAAACTTTCGATGGCTCACCTTGCCCAGGAGAAACCACTGCGTTCCTCAGCTGGCTTGTCATGGCTCTGTGAGCTCTCTTCCCCTACTCTGTCCAGACTTAGCTCTTACACATCCCGTGAGTGGCCTTGACTCTGCTAAAACAGTCAGACTAGAGGCTGTAGATCCTCTTCACTGCCTTTCTAGTTTATTTTACTGCCTTTTAACCTAAACACTAAACACTTCCAAAAGCAAACCCCATACCTTCATAAAATAAGAGGTATAAAGATTGGAATTTTTCCTAGGTTAATCCCATTTCCTATATCATTTAAATTTGCTTTTTCCTTTGACCTACCCTGGCCACAGTCCTGAACTTGAAAATTCCTGTTTTGACCAAGAACCAGCCTGTTTTACTCAGGTTGGACATGTTTCTTTTGCAATATAGCTCTTTGTCTAAAGAAAAAAAAAATACTTTGAAGGCATGGTATGTGGGAACCAGAGGTAACCCTGAATTCTGGGAGCCATCCCACACCCTGTGAGGGAGAAAGTCAGAAGGAAAAGAATTTTTCAGCTAATGCTTTACAAGAAAAACGAAGGACAGGAGTTTCTTACATGCTTGCACTCCACCTAAGAAACAGCGTTCCGTGAATATCGCTTCTTATTTTTGCAGTTTTGTGATCTTTTTTTTTGGCCTTTTTTTCAGCAGCACTTCTTCTTTAAATTTAATTAATTAATTAATTTTAGTTTTGTCCTAGGGTGTGTGTCAGAGAGAGACTCAGGTAGAGAAAAAGTGAGAAATCACCCTCTTGTTGAGAAAATGGTGACAATGCTACAATCCCTTTTTCTCCATCCTGCTCTCTACTCACAGGATTTTGGGCACATTCACACATGTGTCTAGTATGTTTCTCAAGTCACTGGGTCTGGGACTGAAACCACAGAGTCAGCCATGTGGGATCTAGCGCCTTAACCACCATGCCACCTGCTGGCCCTATCAGCAACATTTCTTTTTTCTTTTTTGGACACGTTTCTGCTATAGGGCGCATGCATGTGCTAGAAAGACAGGGAGAGAGACAGAGAGACAGAAAGTGAGAAATCACCCCCCAGGAGGGATGGCCATGCCACAATCCCTTCTCCTCCATTCTCCTCTCGGGATCTTGTGCACGCATGCACACGCGCCCGGCGTGAGTTTAAGGCACTGGGTCCAGGACTCGAACAGCGGTCGACTACATGGGAGTCCAGAGACATAGCCATTATGCTAACTGCTGGTCCCTCAGCAACATTTCTGATGATGGCCTTACCAAAATGTATTCTACTCTGCCCTTGTGTCACCTTTTTTGGTAATCCTAGTTGGTGGTCCAGTTTCCTCAGGAGTGACTCCTACTTGATCATGTCAAAGATGAGTCTTAGACACCAGTAGTTTATCCTGGCAGTGCTCTGACACAATGAAAAGCCTGAGCAGGCCAGCAGCTTAGGCCAGATACAGTCTGGGGTATTTGATGACCTATAGGCTAGAAGGGAGGGTCTCTGCTTGAAGACCATTCTCAGAATTTGGAGGATTCATTCCCCTTTCTTTTTTTTTAAATCTTTTTTTAAAAAAATAATTTATTTTATACATTCAATCAGTATATATCCCTTAACTTGTAAAGTGAATTTACCCAATATGAGTACACTTCACACCAATCCAGTTCAGGATACTATACACATTATCATCAACAGATAATATTCCATTTCTATGCCCCGTAAATGTCTTGCCTCTCTCTTTTTCTACTTAATTTCTTTCCTCATACTCTCCCCCTTCTCCCGCCCTCTTTCTGCACTGTCCTCAGTATCCTTCACCATTTTCCATGCTTCTATATCCTCTAGACTTTCAGTTTTTGCCATACAGTGCAGATAGTTGGTATATGTTAAGTGGAGACATACAATGTCTCTCTTTCATAGCCTGGCTTACTTCCCTCAGCAGTAAATCTTCTGTATTTGTCCACTTTCTATCAAATGCCAGGATCTTATTTTTTTATGGCTGAGTAGTATTCCATAGAGTATATGTGCCACACTTTTTCAATCCATTCATCTGTTCATGGACATTTGGGTTGGTTCCATGTTTTAGCAATTGTGAATAATACTGCAATAAACATAGATGTACAAGTACTTTTCCGACTGAGCATTCTTCTATCCTTTGGGTAGATAGCCAGGAATAGAACTGCTGGAACATATGGTAGTTCTATTTGTAGATCCTTGGGGAACCTCCATATTGTTCTCCATAGTGGATTGACCAATTTACATTCCCTCTCCTTTCTTATACTTGTAGTCAACCCAGGTCAGTTCACAGGTGTTTCTTTCATAAAGGGAGACTAAACTATTCTGGTAAGAGTAACCTTTAAGTTCAGGAAAGTTGCATCTGTACAGATGCGGTCTTGTTTTTGGAAGTCCTTGGAGCCAGGGTTGGAAGTCCTCAGGCCAGGTCACATCATACTATGTAGTGTCTGCCCTACAAGATGTTCAAATGGACCTTCTGGTTATCATTAATCTTAGAGTCACAGTATATCTCCTATAGTATACAATACCTTGCTATTTATTTATTCAATAGTCTCACTTGAAAGAATATATGTATTATATGTATGTATGTATGTATGTATATATGTAATGTATATACACTGCACACATACACACACACGTCAAGTTTGGTGTCTCAAAGCGCAAAGAAGGCATGCTTTGTGCTGGGTTTCTTAACCCACTAACTTTGGTGTCAAGGGAATATGAAAGGATTTCATCTAGATTTTGATTATTTGGGGCCTGATGACCTGAGATTCTCCTTTATTAATAAAAAACATTGAAACTAAGCTGATTGAAATTTACTGACTTAAGCTTTGAAAACACTTCTGTCCACATTCTGACAAGATTTTTTTCTTTTGAAGTTGCTAGAGAGCAATACTCTCACCAGAGAGAAACAGAGAGACAAAGGGAAAGGAAGAAAACATTTCCCATGGGGAATGGTCATGCTGTAATCCTTTCTCATCCGTTTCTCCATTTCTGTTGGGATTTAGGGCATACATACACACATGCCCAGTATGTTTTACAAACTGCCAGGGCCAGTATTCAAATCACAATTGGTCATGTGGGGGTCTGGCTCCCTTACACTAGGTCATGGGGCCAGGTCCTGGCAAGCTTTTTAAATGAACACCTACTACTCCTAACCATGTGTGGTTTGCAGAAAGATGACAACCTTTTCTCTGGTAATTATCTGATTACTATCTCCTGTGGATGGAGGAGTGAGACCTTGGAAGAAGAATGATTTAGAGGCACAGACTCAGAGATGATGCTGTGTTCAGCTGGCCAGTTACCCAAGATGGACATATATTTTTTGAAATGTAGCTGTCTCTCTAAAGAAAGGCCTATATCAGATTATATATACCAATAGAGTACTTACAAATACCTTGCTGTGAGAGCTATTCATCCTCAGAGGGGAAATAATTGAGTTGAAGATCAGTCTTATTGATTTTTGTCTGATGCAGTTATTTGATTTGTTTCCAAGTTTTGTTTTCTTTTTTGTTTTTGTTTTTTCTGCCACCAGAAACTTTTACTTTGCCAATATGCTTCACAGGAAACAAATGAAGCCTAGGTGGAAATGTGGGAAAGGAGGTTGTTCATTTATTTACTGCCTAAGTTTAACAATGAGAATACCAGATTTATAACTCAATCCTTTCTAGGCATTGTCTTTAGGTTTTGCATTTTCCCATTGGGATAACCGATATTTATATGCAAAGTAATTTAAAATTGTTATGACTAGCTTTAAGGCATGCCAGAAAATTGCATTTTTTTAGGATCTTTCTCTCCTTCCCCCAGGAATGATTTTTAAAAAAAATTATCCTTGCTAGCAGTGAATTTCTGCATGCCTTTTTCTTATTTGCAGCAAATATTTGTTGAAGACTGGATTTGGATAAATACTTTGGGTGGCTCTCAGCTTTATAAAAGGAAGGGAGATTTAAGAGGGCATGCTAGTGCTTCACTGCCAGCATTTTTACAGGAACCAGACAAGTTTCTATGGTTCCTCTGGAAGATTACTCTGAAAAATGGAAAAGAGGCTTTTGGAACCTGAAGTTCACAACTGACCCTCTTTTAAGAGAGACGAGGAAAGTGCACTTTTAGTTTTGTGTAATGTGGTCCACGTGATATGCAGGGACATTTCAAAAAATTATGTCTGTGGACAACAAAACCGTAATTGGATATTTTAGAGAAATTAAATGCCAATTGACTCCTAATGAGTTTCTAATAACACGACTGGAAATGTGAAAAAGAAAACATTCTGCCATTACTACAGTTTTTTTCCTCTGAGGTTTGCATATATCCCCTACCCATAATGGTTATTAATTATAAATTGGTATCCTCACAAAATTGTATTTACTGCTTGACTGTTTTAGGCTAAGAAATACCTAAATTTGGGACCTTCGTTTTGTTCTTTTCACATTGTATTAAACTTCTGAATCAATGCATTTTTTTCCTGCATTCAATATTCTTGTGTAGAATAAAAGACTCTCTAGATTTTGAGAGTCTTGCTATTAAAATGCAACCCCAGACCTGTTGGTCTACCCAAACTCTGAAAAAGTGACTGAGCGGCACTTGATCATTGATCATGTAGGCTTGTCTGAAGCACATCTCAGAGGAGGCAAATGCATTAAAAGAGCTTCATGAATTGCTCTGAAAATACCACGAGAACACAGAGTCCTAAAGGCTCTGTCCTTTTTCACCTTCGTGCAATATTGATGGATCAGGTGTGTGGGAGCGTGAGGTGGAGTCAGAGCCAGACTGTGTGTGGGCAGATTTTTCTCTCATTGCCAGTGACTTTGCTGGAGCAGGGCCGTACAATACAAATACCACAAACTCTAATACAGAATCCTTTTCAAATCTGTTTATCTCCTCCTCTAGAACTGAGCCATAGGATGGGATTTGGGGAACTGTTACAGGCCAACAGATGAGCAGATTTGGCCACTAGACATTGTTACTGTTACAAACTTAGACCAACCCCATTCCAAGGGGTAGTCACCCAACAGAAGCAGCTTGTGATATAACATAAATTGATTGAACAGGGCTGTGAATGTCAGAAATATGGAGGTTTTAAGGACAAAGTAGTTTTTGAGCTGCTGAATATTTTTGATATACTTGATATACTTCCACAGACTCTGTACTTCTTGAGAGTCAATAGGCAAGAATTAGAGTGCTGTGTTTGGATTCTGATAGGCCATCCTTTGTCCACTAACAAAAGCAAGTCTGCCAATCTACATACGGTGATGTAGACCCTTACAAATAAGAAAAGTTGCTCACCCCAGGGTAAAGATATATTAAATACAATTAAATCATGATTAGGAGGTAACGGTTGATGTTTGTGTTTACAACTTGGCTCTAAATTTTATAATGGCATCAAGTTGTGGATTGAAATTTATTGGTAGCCAAGATAGAATGCGTATTACAAAGATCACTGGGACTAGACGTCAAAACATATTGTTTGAGATCCAGTCTTCAAACTGTTCTGTTTGTGTGATTTGGGGGAAATCATGTCAGATCTCTGAACTTCATGAACCCATTTGGAAAAAGAGAGTCTGAAGGCAGTACTGGCTCCTCTACAGTTATCAGAAATGCATGGGGGCATTTTTGGACTTATTAACACAGTGATGGCAGACTGTGCTGTAGGCATTTAGTGGAGACAGTAAACGCCTTACAATGCAGGGGATATTGAAGCCCACAGAAGAACGATCTCATTAAAAATGCTAATCATATCCCAGCTGAGAAACATTGATGATCTTGATCTGTCTTGTAGCTGTGACTATCCATGACTAGCAGAGGTCATGAGAAATGGGCTAAGCATGAGAACTTCTTGGTCTGTTTATTTATTTATTTATTTTTTCAACAAGCTCCTCTTATAGGAAATAAGATAACATTTTCAGCCAGCTTCAGGATTTCTGCTAGGTCATGGTGGCCTCTGACACTTCTGTAAATCTTTTTCTATTTCCTTGTTATGTGTTTGAGAAGCACCTGAGGCCTTTCATGGGCCACCATAGTGTAACTCAGCACTCTCCTTCCCCTTAGCTTGCTCCTGCCTGTGCGTGGAGGCTGCCCAAGTGCAGGAGGGAATGCGCAGGGCAGTGTAAATAGCAGACTCCTGCTTCTGCGTGTGTCTCGGAGATTAACGCTTCCAGAACAAAATCAAATAATGCTCTGTGAAAACAGTCACCTTGGCCCCAAAGCGATGGGCTAAAAATGTTCATTTTCCTGGAGGAATTGAACAGTGACTGAAGCACAGGAATCGGAATGGAAAAGGACAGCTTCCTTATTTTACAGAGAGGGCAGTTGAGGAGGACTTACCTGAAACAGAGGAGAGGTGCACACTGAGTTGTTGAGTGCGGTCTTGAGCTGGGTCTAGGCTGTCCGGGGAGAGGGTGGGGCTTTGCCAGTAAGCGACAAGAATTCATCTTCTGCATATTTATTTCCATCTTTACTAGGCCAAGCTACATTAGAATAACAGAAGCTTCATTTTATTTAGCAAGCTGAGAAAAAATTCTGAAAGCTTTGCATGCACTGTTCTTTCAACATTTACAATAACTGCGATTTTATAGATGATGCAACTGAGGCTCATTTCAGAAGTTGAGTAACTGGCTAGAGGTCACACAGCTTGTAAGTGATGGAGACACTAGTCTGATGTGAGTCTTCCTAACTCCCATGCCCATGATGCAAAGTTGTCTTCAGTGGCTCATCTTTGTTCTCCCTGGTGGAAAAGAGGGGAGGGTGGGACAGGGTACATTTTGTCATTATAAATCCACATCCTATTTTTGGCAAACAGAGGAAAGGCAGAAAGCTTTTCTGCATCTGCTTCCTCTTAATTGTCTTCAGCTTAACCACTATGCATTATCCCTTTTCTATAGCATATCCAAGACACAGGGACTTTCTAAAGACATAACCCTTTATTTTGGTCTCTAAAGACTGTTTCAAGGGAATGACCTGTGCTCATTTGAAGACATCAACCTGACTGGTTTATTCTGTTCAAGTTCATGACCAAGATGACATCACAGCTATTAAAGAAAAGAGTATCTTGGTTTTGTGCCAGGCCCTGAGCAGAGGCTGGTTGTGGGTGACATCCTAACAGCCAAGGGACCATATGTCTACCAGCCAATCAGCAGCGATTTACATTTCCCTGGGAAGGAGAAGAATAATTCCTGCAGGTGCTTACTCGGAAAAGACCCCTGAAACAAAAGACACATGAACAAGAGGGAAAAAAAAACACAGAAGTACTTTAGCATGTACATTTCATATATACACGGGTGACACCTAGGGAATGAGTAGTTCTGAGGGGAGGCTTTGAATTCTAGTCTATACAGCATCTTGAACAAAGAACAGTACATTCTAGAGAAGCGACAAGACAAAGGAAAGCACTTCAAGTCTCTTAAGGGAAGGCAAATAACTGGCACAGAGAGGCTAGTTAGTGAAGGTCGTTTATGGGGATTCTTTTGCTACCATCTCTGAGCTGCTAAAGAATGCAAAGTTGTCTTTGGTGGTTTATCTTTGTTCTCCCTGCAAGGAGGGGCGTATGGGACAGGGTACATAGTTGCCCAGCTGATGAAGGCTATTATATTGGATGGCCTTCCTGTTGTAAATGGAGGAAACTTCACTCAGCAGAAACAGTAGGATTTATCATGCTTTTGTAAAGAGGAAGGTGAGAGGTGCTGTGAAATGCAGAGCTCGGGTGGCCCCCAGGAATCTCAGCTCTCAGTTTGCTTCTCTCTTCATTGCTTCACTCCTTCTTGAAGATGGACTGTGTCCGACTCTGAGCGAGCCCATTTGGTGAGGGTGTTGGCATTCCCAGACTTCCAGCTTCTTTGGACTGTCATGGCAGAGACAAAAGGCAATCTTTCTTATTGATTCCGGCAAACCCCACTTCCCCTCCTTCCTGGAAGATTCTGCTAGGGTCCTTTTCCACTCCTAATGAAATGGTGTAGCCTTGGAGCTAGGGTGGTACCTTGGGGTGGTTCCATAGAGGTTAAGGGACAAAGTGGAAATGGCTGTTTTTATAACTATGGGAGAAAATGTTTTGATCATCCAAAACCACAAATATGCACAGTGTAATCAAAGCCAAAGTATATATTGGGTCATCGGAAAAGTCATGACATATTTTTCTGTTTTCCTGTGCATGCCCATGACCTAATATTGTAAGAGATCTTCTGACTGAAGTTCAAAAATATAGAGTATGATGTTAAGTCAGAGGAAAGTTGATGGAGAAGGTAGAACTTAAACAAGACTAGAATATTGGAAAGAAATTAAGATGCTGAGAGAGTAGAATTTTTTTTTTTTTTTGGAGAGGTTTTTCGCTATAGGGCGTGTGTGCTCGCCAGACAGACAGAGAGAGACATAGAGACAGAAAGCGAGAAATCACCCCCCAGGGGGGATGGTCACGCCGCAATCCCTTCTCCTCCATTCTCCTCTCGGGATCTTGGGCACGCACGCACACGCGCCTGGCGTGAGTTCTAAGCCACCGGGTCCGAGACGCGAACCGCGGTCGACTACGTGGGAGTCCAGCGACATAGCCATTACGCTAACTGCTGGTTCCCGAGAGTAGAATTTTGAAAGGACCAATGAGGGAATGAATCTTATGAGGCTGAGAGTTATGGAGGTTACATACCTGATCCTTCAGAGTACTTTTACTTATAGGGATCTGGTTTCCTCCTAAGCACACAGTAGGTGCTCACTAATTCTTGTAATAATGATGGTCACCTTCATTAGTGACCTCAGTTACTACTACAGACTTTTAAAAAAAGAATTATTTATTTAATTTAATTTATTATTACTTTTAAATTTTACTATAGGGCACATACACTTATGAGAGAGAGACAGAGAGAGAGAGAGAGAGAGAGAGAGAGAGAACAAGAAGTCAGGTCTGGGACTAGAACTGTTGTCAGCCATGTGGGAATCCAGCACCTTAACCACCATGCTACCTGCTGGCCCCACTTGCTGTAGACTTTTAACTCAGTGGTTGGCATATTTTGTTTTAAAGGACCAGATAGTAAATATTTTTGTATTTGTAGGCCATAAAGTAGTTTTTGTTTTCTTTTAGTTTTTATATCCTAGAAGACATGCGCACACACATGAGAGGAAGAGAGTGGAGGAGGCACCCCTCCCCGCCGTGGTCATGCCACAGCACTTTTTCCTCTAATTCTCTATCCGATCAGGATCCTGGCCTAGTGCATGTGCACTGGGGTGCTTTGCAAGCCTACAGGCTAGGACTAGAAACCTGGTCAGTCATGTGGGATCTGGCTTCCTCTGTACTATGCTTACAAAGTGCCCACAGGCTGTGGTGTACTTCATAAGCCGAACTCTGCTGTGATAGTGCAAGAGCACCACAGCAATGTAAAGAAATTGTAGTAAAACTTTACTGCACTGGATTTGGCTTGCAGGCTATAATTTGCTGATTCCACTGCTCCCACCTCTTCCTGCTTTTATCCTTACTAACCTCCAGCAAATTCTATAGGTAACAGAGCGATCTTTTTCAAGGTGCATTCAGAACATACCACCCTCTTGCACTGAGACTTTCAGTGGCTGCCATATTTATTTTTGATAAAATGCTACCACCTTATGGTGAGCCCAAGGCCCCGCCATGTTGCGCCCCTGCTCCCCTCTTAGACCTTGTTGAGGAGGTGCACCACCTCTGTGGCTGACTTCTGACTGGGGACATATGTGGCTCTGTCCTGCTTCAGGCCCAAAGTCCATCCTACCTTTGTTCTTTAGCCTTCAGTTCTTTGTTAAATAGAACTTGCTCGTAGTGCTCATCTGTAATTCACCATGCCTGAAACTGGGGATGTCCCCTCGCCATTTTTCTAACTACATTGTTTTATCTTAAATCCCCCTGACACTTATCACAATGTGTAATTATCCATTCTTTTGTTTACTTCCTGTCTGGTCTTCTCACTAGAATAGAAGCTCAAGGAGAGCAGGGACCATGTCTGTTTGGACCATCCTTATGTCTTTAAGTCCTAGAAAAGTACCAGGTACACAGTGGCGCTCTAGAACAGTCTGAACAAATTAACACAGAGACTAGAGATTAAGAGTTTTGGGGACCAGCAGTTAGCGTAATGGCTATGTCGCTGGACTCCCACGTAGTCGATCGTGGTTCAAGTCCCAGACCTGGTGGCTTAAAACTCATGCTGGGCACGTGTGCATGCGTGCCCAGGATCCCAAGAGGAGAATGGAGGAGAAGGGATTGCAGTGTGGGCAGCTCCCCTGGGGGGGGGGGGGGTGATTTCTTGCTTTCTGTCTCTCTGCCTCTCTCTGTCTTTCTGGCAAGCGCACATGCCCTATAGCAAAAACCTCTCAAAAAAAAAAAATTAAATAAGAGTTTTGCTACTTACTGTAATCTTGCCCTGCTTCAGATTTGAAATATAAGCTATTTATATGAAAGAATCAGGGGGTAATTCCGGCTGTCTGGAGGTTCTAATTCTCAAACCAGGTGGTCTTTTTTATTAGCAATTTAGGTTTATTTAAAAATTATATTTCAAATGCACAGAAAAAGACAGTCATTTATGTGCCACTCAGTTACTATTTCCATGTTTCAGATTCTTTCTGTATTATACACATTTTAGGTTTTTTGTTTTTGTTTTTGTTTTTTTTTAATTTTTAGAGAGATTTTTGCTATGGGGCTTGTGTGTGCACCAGAGAGACAGAGAGACAGAAAGCGAGAAGTCACTTCCCAGGGCCGATGGCCAGGCCACATTCTCTTCTCCATTCTCCTCTCGGGACCCTGGGCATGCACACACACATGCCCAGCATGAGTATCAAGCTGCTGGATCTGGGACTCGAACTATGGTCGACTACATGGGAATCCAAAGTGTAACCACTAAGCCATCTGCTGGTCCCTTAAGTTCATTTTTAAATGCTAAACATTTGTAAATTAAATTAAAAAAAAATTAAAAAGCAATTTGGTTCCTTCTCAGGCTTTGTCTTCTGGAGTGGGGATTGTTTCTGAGAAAATTCTGGTTAAGAAAGAACCACACCTTCTTAAATGCATGTCTCCTGGGTCAGTGCATCGTCTCCTCCAATCTTAGCATAATAGTTCGCTATTTTCTCCACACTTCTCAAGAATATGAAGCCAGATCATAACAAGTTACCTCATCTTGGATAGTTTTCAGTTTTATTCTGAGAAGCTGGTTGCCAAAAACCTACACTAAGAAAACAGACTAAAACCAAACATAAAATTTAACCAAGTGTTCTTACAGGCAAGGTAGGAAAACATCACTGTCTTTTATGGTCTCATAAAAACAAAGAGTGATTTTTCAGGAGACAAAATGTCTCCTTCTTTAATATAAAAGCTCACAATCATTCGTCTGTATCCTAGGTTTATTCGACATTTTCTTCATCATCCCCCCCGGCAGCCCCTTCTCTCCTCACTTGACTTCTCCCACTTTTCTGCTTTTGAAGATGAGTTCCACAGGCCCGGTCTGGACAGAGCCCTCAACCTGACTCCTGTTCCTTGTTAGCCCTGTGTGTGTACAAGAGAAAAGGAGCGACGTCCTCTGAGTGTTACCGTGAAGTTCCCGATTAAGTGTAGGAAGTGATTTTCGGGCATTAAGTCCTTAACATTCACCAAGCCTGCCTAAGCCACAAGAGGTCAATATTGAATATTCTCCTCATTTTAACAGCTGGCAGAGTAAACTGTTGAGCTGCTGTGACTCTCACGACTCGGGGGCCGCTGTCAGGGATTTTGATAACCCCCACTGTCAGTCTTAAGGTTGCTGCTTGTGAGGCATCTTAGATAAACCCTCTACTCTGCATGGGGAAGAAAACCCTTTCACTGGAGGAAGTTCTACAGAAGACCTGTGTGTGACACAGTGGCAAAGAACTGGGCTTAGATGTCTCTGCTACCAAAAACTAGCTGTGTGATTTGGGGCAAATTAAGGAACCTCTGTGCTTTCACTTCCCTGCCTGTAACCTAGGAATATCAATAGTATCATCTCATTCAATTGTTAGGAGCACTAAGTAAGAGAACACCTGTAAAATGCTTAGCATGGTATCTGGCACATGGGAAGTCCTTGAGAGATGCTAGATAGAACCTGAGATCTCTGCAAGTAAAGGTGCCCTGTTTGAAGCCTTACCTGCCATTTATCTTGATCTCCTACCCCACCTATTTGTGTCCCTGAAACGTTTTCATAGAAGCCCCAAAGATTCTTTGCAGAATCTCTAGTTCTCCCCTGGGATTTTCAGATTCCTTGATTTACCGGAGACTACCAGGTTTGTTCTCCCACCATAAATTTTAAGATGAAATTAATAAAGCAGCTGCCCATGGTTCTCATATGTCACCAGTGTGACCTCAGAACAGAACGGGGTGTTTTTAACAGCCCTGTAGGCAGTCTTCCTTCCAGGTCGGAATGGGGTAGGCAGACCAGTGATTCTGCCCTGTCAGCTGTCCTCTTGGTCCTGAAGAGATGGCTCCAGGAGCTCCTTGTCTTCTAGAGCATCATCCTCTGTGAGTCTCTGAGAGGTTTTTTGGAAGGTGGGGACTCACTGCTGGCTCCCCTGAGTGGCAGCCCTGGTACCAGTAGGAAGCCTCACATACTGGCAGGCGATGAGATTATCTGCTTGCAAACTCACTGTTGTGACATCAGATAGCCCAGATTTTCTCCCAGGTCTCCTTAGAGGCTGATTAAAAACTCATCTACACCCTCCCCATTCCTTTTTCCCTCCTCTTCATGCAAGTCCACCACTCTTTGCTGCATATCCCGTGGCAAGTTGACAGAACCATCTAACTTCTCACTTCGCTCTCCTGGCTTACTATCTGTTTTTGACAATCCGGCTTCAATCACAGGCAGCCTCAGCGGGGCCTATCCATCATGCCTGCACCATCAACCCCACGGTTCTCTGCAGCACTGGGCTGTTTAGTTTCCATCCGACTGGCCAAGTTCGCCAGTTCCTCCTCAAAGTTTGTCCCTGCCACACTGCTGCTCCTCCCTGATTGCCTAATCTGAAGTCACCTTGGATTGTTGACATCGCTAATACACCCTTTAAGAAAGCCAAAGTGTCCCAGTGTTTATAAAAGCTGATTTGTGTGAGTGGGCACAAGGGAGATGCCCAGCTGCTGTGTTTTCTAGGGTTTTCTTTTTTAGCTGGTTTGATAGATTAAGTTCTTTCCAATAAAGTATTCACCTCCCCTATCCAATACATTGTTGGTAGAGAATTGGTCCTAAGAATTCTGAAATTTATCATTTCTTCTTAACAGAGTTAGAAAAGAAAACAGGGAAATATTGGCCAACTCCTGATACATTTGATACATGAATCTACATCTCACATTTTATATATAAAATATTTTCTTTTTCCCCTGGCATACAAAAGGGTAGAGGACACAGGTCAGGTGGAAGAATGGGGTGTTTGTCTGAAAGTCAGAGTGAAGTCCCAGCTATCACTTACTCACCAGTGACCTCACACTTTCCTTCCCTAGACTTAGTTCCATTCTGTGCAGAATGGGGAATCACTGAGGTTTAAAGGGTATTGTAAAGACTGATGTGGTGGTGCCTTTTGCTCAGTATCTGGCATTTAGTAGGCGCTCAGCAAATCTTTCTCAAACTAGTCAACTAGACAAAGAGTTGATTGAACATGATCATTTTTAAGTAGGGTACTGGAGTTTCATTTGGTGATGAATTAAGTCACTTTTTTATTTTTAAGGAAAAAACTCCAAATGTATAAAGAATAACATTTTAAAAGTTTTATCTCTGGACTGACTCTATGAACCAGTGGTTAAAGGAGCTGAGTCCCATATGATCTACTGTATGGTTTGAATCTTGGTTCTATTTGCCTTGAAAAATATGCCAGTAGTGCGTGCATACATATCCCAAATCCAGCAGAATGGAGAGGTGAAGGAGAAGGAATTGTGGCATGAATACACCTTCCTGGGGGGTTCTTTCTCCTTCTCCCTTCCTCTCTGTCTTTCTGTCCTCTGTCTGGCAAGCAAACGTGCACTTTGGCAAAAAAATAAATAAACAACCCCCCCCCCCCCCACCGCCGCCAAAAAAAAAAAAGACAAATTTCATTTCATCAAACAGAACTAACATGATTACTTTGATGGTTGACACCCCAAGATTCATTTTGCCCAGAATGATTTGTCTAAGTGACTATGCTAACCTTAGTGTACTTGCTAGTATTTAATTTAGGAATGAGTATATTTGGTTTAGTGAGTGAGTGAGTGACCCAATTCTGGCCATGAAGACAGAGAAAGAACTTGTGTGGGGAATTTTAAAAAAGTTTTCTAACTTCTGAGAAAAAAATTAAAGAAGATATTTATCCGTTCTGCCTCTACAATGGCTGAATCTCAATGTGATGCTGGAACTGTGGCAGTCATCTTGTGACTGTGAGGAGTGCTAACTGAGAGGCAGAGCCATCACACTGAGTGAGTGTGGCAGGGCAAAGGGATAGATCAAACATGCTTCTTTGATGCTGCTTTTAAGCCACATTAGTCAACCTTGCAAATAGCTCTATTATTTATATTTCCTATTAGATTATTGTCTAAGCCTCTGAGTCACAATTTTTCTGTTATTTGTAGTCCAAAGCATTTACTTGATATAATAATTACTAACATTTACTGTCTATCCCTGCACCAAATTACACACTATGTTAATTGCTATGGCTTAATAGTAAGTCATGATAGTTGGTAGGGGAAGTGTCTTTATTCTTTTTAAAGAATGCCTCAGTTGTTCTTGATTCTTTGCTCCTTCGTATAAATTTAAGATTCATCTTTTCCATTTATACACACACAGTTTTACTTGTTTACTTAAGATTTTTGCCATAGGGTGTATGCGTTTGCTAGAGACAGAGAGAGACAGTGACAGGGAAAGTGAGAAATCAGTATCCTGGGGGAATGGCTATGCTACAATCCCTTCTTCTTTCTCCTCTTGGGATTTTTGGGTATACCCAGTGTGATTTTCAAGCCACCGGGTCCAGGATTTAAACCATGGTCAGCCATGTAGGAGTACAATACCTTAACCACAACCTACCTGCTGGTCCCCCACTCCCCTACCACCCCCCTAGACTTTTGAAAAGCAACAACAACAACTAGAATATTAACAATAGCTCCCTCAGGATTATTTGAAAGAGAATGTACATCTTTTTAATAAAATATTATTAAGTTCATAGTAAATATCTGTTTATTTAGGTTTTTAATGTTTTATACAGTTTTTTTAAATGAATGAATTTTGCACTTTACTTAACCAATACTTCACATATCTGATGCTATTACAAAAAGGATCCCTAAAATATTACCTTTTCCAGCAATTGCTCATGTGTAAAAGCACAGCTGATGGCTGTGTGTTGATCTTATACCCCACAACCTTTTGAATTCTTAGTTGTTTTGAACCTTTTTCCTTACATACTTTTGATTTTATATATAAGCAACATAGTTTGTACTTCTTTCTGCATATTTTTTAATACATTTTTTCATATGATATTTGGAAAAGTTATGGAAAACTTGCAGAATAAAAAATAATATAAATTACATGTATATACTGTTGTATAATAAAGAATCGACCTTGCTTTTGTCCCTAGCTCTTGGGAGGTAACTTCTAAATCCTTGGAATTTCATAAATGATAGGAATGATGTTATTAATCCTGGTGGGTCTCTTGAACCAGAGCTGAGTTTATGCTAATGAGATGACTCAGGGTAGAGGCTGCCCATCACTGAAAGACTAGCCATGTGATTAAATGGTGGAGGCTGTGACTTTGAGGAAGGGAGGGAGGTCAGAGATTGAGTTGAATAATGTGGGCAATAATTTAATCAGTCATTGCCTATATAATGAAATTATTACCAGACCTAAACAAGGTCATCACCTGATGCACACTAAGGCCAGAATGCTGAAACACCAGGGTTGTTGAGGAGAAAAAGAAGGTCGGAACAAAGAGGACAGGAGATAATTGTCAAATCTGCCTCCCCTGAAGTGAAAAGGTAGAGTCTTTAATTGAAGACTTTAATTAATCCCTGTCCAAGTCCTCAATCAGATCTGATATGCAAATGATGAATTGAAACAGGTGCAGTCCTGATTGGTCAACTAGAACTGCAGCTTCATTGGCTCCCACATTTTGCCATGTAAATGAAAGCTTGAAACCAGCACAGTTCTGACTGGTTGATCAGAGCCGCAGTATCACTCACAGCTCCACCTTTCACCTCCCTGCAGCTGGAGCTTAGCTCATTCGGCCCTCTCCAGAGCAAACTTCTTAAGAAAAGTTAATACAAGGCTTTCTTTCTTAAGCCAGCTAGCATACAAAAAAAAAAAAAAAGAAAAAAGGGGGTAAAATAGTCCTATGACATACTGCCCTGAGCTATGATCTATGTGACAATTACAGGGTAGGTATTTTTTTTTTTTTTTTGAGAAGTTTTTGCTACAGGGCACGTGCGCTAGCCAGAAAGACAGAGAGAGACAGAGAGACAGAAAACAAAAGCGAGAAATCACCCCCGCCCCCCCAGGGGGATGGCTATGCCGCAATCCCTTCTCCTCCATTCTCCTCTTAGGATCTTGGGCACGCATGCACATGCGCCCGGAGTGAGTTTAAGTCACCGGGTCCAGGACTCGAACCGTGGTCGACTTTATGGGAGACCAGCAACAGCCATTACGTTGGTCCCGGGGTAAATATTTCTTATGAAAACATTCAGGACAAGTTAAGCGAGCAAAGGTTTGTTATAGTTCGATAGGTAAACAAATGTTTAAGCACATCTACTCAACTTTGTTTCCCAGTTTCAACATCTCAATGAAAAGTCTGGATACTGAGGCTCAGGGAGAACTTCCCTGATTGAGAGTCACACATCAATGTTCCAGGAAGATGCTGTGTCCTGAGGACCTGGAAGCTGCACATTTCATGCCTTCTCAGACCTCACCCTATGCATCTGTTCATTTGGTTGGTCTTGATTTTTTATCTTTTATAATAAAACCATAATATGTATAGTATATTGCTTAGAAGCAAATATCTATATTTTTTCACTACTAAACATATTTGTTGTAAGTTTTTTTTTTTTTTTTTTTTTTGGAGAGGTTTTTGCTATAGGGCACATGCACTCACCAGAAAGACAGAGAGAGACAGAGAGACAGAAAGCGAGAAATCACCCCCCAGGGGGGATGGCCACGCCGCAATCCCTTCTCCCCCAGTCTCCTCTCAGGATCTTGGGCATGCATGGACATGTGCTCTGCGTGAATTTAAGCCACCAGGTCTGGGACTCGAACCACAGTCGGCTTCATGGGAGTCCAGCGACATAGCCATTACGCCAACTGCTGGTCCCTGTTGTAAGTTTTTGATGTATTCTTTTATCAGGTTAAGAATTTCCGTTCTTATTTTACTGATTGTTTTTATAATAAATGTTGATATTTATCAATATTTTTCGTATATGTTGACTTTTTTCTCCTGTTGCTGTTAAGCAATTCTTATATTCAGATAGGCATGTTTGTTTTATTAATTGTTTTGCTAATATTTTATTTAGGAGTTTTACATATGTTATCATTCTATCCTGCAAATGGGAATTTTGTGTCTTTCTTTCTGAGTAATTTCTGCAGGTCTGTCTTCTAATCTATGAATTTCCTTATTAGGAATGTTTAATCTCTATTTATTCCACCCATTGATAAAAATATATAGTAAAAAATACTGCATTATATAAATGTAATAATAAACAATATTTATATATTATTCCAAGTTATTTGGTTGCTATTTTGATAGCCTTCTGATTCTACCTGTCATTTTTAAAATGACTTCATGTAGTGTCATTTTACATTTCTGTTTGATAATTGAAATATCTCAACTTCTTAGGGAGACTAGAGTCTAAATCTGTTATATATAATTGCTCATACTGACTCTTGCTCATGGTCCTGTATGTCTGGTAACTTTTGGTTGTGAGAGTTTGGGGGGTAGATTTTAGATTGGAGACAGTTTTTTCCAGAGAGGCTCAAAATGATTTTCCTTATGCTATGAGCAAGGGAGTGCTACCAATATGAGACAACTTAAGTTTATCCCCAGGCTTCTTGGTTTATTTTGTGCAACTCAGATTTAACCTCCACTCCCAGCTTGCTATTGGTTTAAGAGCCAGTCTTACAATTGAAACACTGATTGTGTGCAACTATCCTGTTCCTATGTACATAGTGCTCAGGGCTCTTGCTTAAGTTCAATTTTGCATGTCTGTGTATATACACATATGGTTGACTTTCCTTTGTGAGTTATTCTTGCATCCTGTGAGTTCAGCAATGCAATTAAAAACATACCCTATGCATGGGACCTGCAGATGACATAATGGTTACATCACTGGACTCCCATGTAGTTGACCGCAGTTCTAGTCCCAGACCTGACAGCTTAGACTCACGCTGGGCACATGTGCATGCATGCCCCAAATCCCAAGAGGACAATGAAGTAGAAGGGACTGCAGCATGGCCATACCTCCTAGGGGGTAATTTCTTGCTTTCTGTTTGTTTCTCTCTGTCTTCTCCAGCAAGCACGTGTGCCCTATAGCAAAAATCTCTCTAAAAACGTAAATAAAAATGAACATACCCTATGTGGAATCTAGTTGTTGTGAGAATAGGACCTTTCAGAATCCACAATGCTGATGGAAATAGGATTATCATTCTTCTTGATTCTGTTTTAATGACGTCTTTTTAAAAAAGAAATTCCTTTCATCTAAGTTTGCCATTTACAGTGATTCGAGAGGGAGTATCAGGATAATTTTAATAATCCTTCCCATTTAGAGTGAGGAAGAATGGAAAGTATACAGCAGTCACTCATCTAGAGCAATTCTGAACACATTTTTTGATTTTGTTTTGTTTTGTTTTTATTTGACCAGAGGGAGACAGAGAGAGAAGGGAGAAAGGAAAAGCAAGAAAGCAACCTGTCAGGTCTGAGACTCAAACCGTGGTTGGCCGTGTGGGAGTCCAGCACCTTAAATGCCATACCACCTAACCATGTTTTGAGAGCCTTCTAGGTTACTCTTGGAATCTATTCCTTCAAGAGGCTTCCGCATTCCTTCAAGAGGCTTCCGTTCTTGGGAACCAGCAGTTAGCGTAATGGCTATGTCGCTGGACTCCCACGTAGTCGACCGCGGTTCGCGTCTCGGACCTGGTGGCTTACAACTCACGCCGGGCGCGTGTGCGTGCGTGCCCAAGATCCCAAGAGGAGAATGGAGGAGAAGGGATTGTGGCGTGACCATCCCCCCTGGGGGGTGATTTCTTGCTTTCTGTCTCTATGTCTCTCTCTGTCTGTCTGGCGAGCGCACGCGCCCTATAGCGAAAAACCTCTCCAAAAAAAAAAAAAAAAAAAAAAAAAAAAAAAGGGTTCCGTTCTACTCTCTGTGAGCATTTTCATTGTAAGTTGTTCTTCCTGAACCTTACTCTGCCTTTGGGAAATTCTTCTGTTTGCATTCTCCTTGGCTACAGGATTGTAGGCATAGGGTTTAATCTACCTTGTTTGGGAACTGGCTCAGTTCTTTTCATGGCCAATGATATTGGGGGCCCCAAGGTAATTTCAAGTCTTAAATGGTCAGTTACATTTAGTCCAGGCTCTTGACGATAGAATGATTTTGAAAACTCAGTAGTCTTGTTAGCTATTAGATTTCACTGAGTTCCACTTGTTAGTAGCCATTCCCATTTTTTTAGTAATGTCTTTCATAAGAACATTATCAAGGATTGAGCAAAGAGACTTAGGCTGGGCTCTGGCGCTAGGCTGTGTGTGCCAGTATCCCACCTCTGCCACTTCTTGGCTCTGTTATTCTGGAGAAATTCTTGATGCTTTATCAGTATGAGGTGGATAATAATAATAGCACCTTCCCTTTTGTGTGTGTGTGTGTATGTGTGTGTGGTTTGCAGTGAGAATTTACTGAGAAGTTGCATGTGTAAAGTGGTGCAGAGGAAGCATTCAGGAACTGACAGCTGTCCCTGCCAGTGTGTAGATGATAGTAGTAGATAAGGACCTTCATTCCCCAGACTCCTGCAAGCCCTTGTTCATGCTCTGTCTCTGGCCTGCAGGCTCTTTGCTTATCAAAATTTTGTTTATTCTTCAAATCCCAGATCAGAAACCATCTTTGCTATTCAACTTTCCTTCAACGATCAGATCTCATTTCCTCCCTTCTATCTCTGCCTATTGTTTGCATTTCTGTTTCTCACTTAGTTAACTCTACTTTTGATTACAGTAAGTTCCTTTCTGTGTATTTTGTCCACAAGAGGGCAGGCCTGTCCTTATTTGTCATGATTTCCTTTCCTGCCTCTACTTGTAATAATATTGTATCCTAATATTTGCATTAAATTGAATTTTTAAAAATTATTTTATTTATATTTATTTATTTATTATTTATTTAATTAAATTTGACCAGAGAGGGACAGAGAGAGAGAGAGAGAGAGAGAGAGAGAGAGAGAGAGAGAGAGAGAGAAAGTGAGAAAGCAAGCTGCTGGGTCTGGGACTCGAACCACACTTGGCCATGTGGGAGTCCAGTGCCCTTAACCACCACGCCACCTGCTGACCCCAAACTGAATCTTATAATAGACTTTTCTAAAAGACAGATGTTGAATTCCTTGGGATTGTGATCAGCTGTTTGTTTTCGGCATTTGTCTAAATTACTCAAAGTAAAAGGCTCAACCAAATGGGGTTTATTTTTCTCACATACAAGGTTATGAGGTGGGGCTAGCACAACTATTCAAGGATGTCTTGAAGAACATGGGCTCCTTCTTTATTTCTGTCATTCCTCCTTCGTGTGTAGCTCTCAGTGTTAGGGTTACAAGAGGTGTCTTCATCTCTGGATATCACACTGGCGATCCAGTTAAGAAGGCAGAGCAGTGAGGGAGCAGAGGGCGAAGATCGAAGTCTCCATGTCCAGCGACTTTCAGGCAGGCTCTCAGGAGGCCTGTCAGTGACTTCTGCTCATCTTTTGGTAAGGACTGGAGCATGCAACAACCTTTAGCTACAGAGGATGATGGGACATTGAGTATTTAATAGGGACATTGTCTTGCCAAATGAAATCAAGTTTTCATTTAAAAGAAAGAATGAGAAATAAATACTGAGTAGGTTACAAGTGGATATGTGTCTTTATTCATAATGTTTTGTGCTGAAAACAACAAGTTGACTGGGCACCTTAAGGAAAAAGGACTCAGAGACAACTCACAGAAGGAAGAAAATCTCAGGAGAGGCGCTGTCAGGGGGAACTTAGACAACAGGAATCCATAAACTTCTCTCTGGGGTACTGCCATTTATTGGACTCAGTAATAAAATAGGCTCTCGATCACTTTGTTCTAAACTTTAGATTACTGGGTTAAGGAATCTATTAACATGTATTTAAAATTTCTTTCCTCAATGAATAAGAGAGAGTCACACACTTGCACACACACACACACACACACACACACACACAGACACACAGTAAGGTTTTCATACCACCATCTACCACAGTCTCCACCAATTCAGATCATGGGTGTATGTGTACCCAGTATGCTCAGGAAAGTCCCAGGGTGTGAACCCAGAACCTTTCTTATGTGGTTCTTGTTGCATTACTGCTGAGCCACTGCCTGGATCCTTGTGATAAAGAATTCGATTGGCTGGGGCTAGCAGGCAGTGTGATAGTTAAGGTATTCCTGCATGGCAAGCCTCACAGTTTAAGTCCCGGACCCAGTGGCTTGAAAATCACAACAAATAAACAAACAAATAAATGTAAAAAAAAAGAATTCAACTTTTCAAGGAGCCAAGGTAAGACTCCTTGTTTGCCTTGCCTTCATCTGGGTGACAGGATCATGAGTCTAGAGATGGCCTTTGGTCTATGGAGTAACTAGAATATTAGAGTTCGATCCTAAAGAAAAGTGAATTCTTGGTTTGAGAATCATGCCAGGCACATGTGTGTGTGTGCCTAAAATCCCATTCGGATAGAGAAATGAAGAAGGGATTGCTTCATGACCATGCCCATGTAAGTGCCCTCCAGCAAATTAAGAAAAGAAAGAATTCCAAAGTGTTAAGCACCTCTTATTATTGATTTTTGGCATAGAAAAACAGCATAAAAGATTGAATACAGTTTTTAAAAATTATTTATTTAATTTTATTCATTATTATTATTATTATTTTTTAACTTGACCAGAGAAAGAAAGGAGGGGGGGTGAGAAACTAAGCCACCAGGCCCAGGACTCAAACCATGGTCAGGCATGTGGGAGTCTGTCACCTTCACCAAGAGGCCACCTGCCGGCCCTAAATACAGTTTTGTTAGACTCTAGGGCTGCAAATTTCAGAACTCACCTGAAACTTTCACTCCTTCTCATTGAGTTGGCAATGTGCAGGAAGGATATTCATACGTTTGAGTGCAGGTAAGTATGTTTATTTGACACACAATAATTTCAGAAAAGCTGGGGATTTATTTAATTTAGCTAGTGCCAGTAAAGGAAACCATTAGGCCCTATGTATGGCTAGAAGATAAAAATGCTAATCTGATAGACTTTGCACCCAAGACTCATACAGAGAGAAAAGGTTCTAAACATTGACAAATTCCAATGGCCTTTGCAGATTATCCTTGGGAAGAGGAGACAGAGCTAAACATTTGTCTCCTGAATCAGTCTTTTCCCTTCAAGGACTTAAAGATGAATATGCCTTTCCTTTGTAAAATTCCATTATTCTCTTTATAATTTTCATACCAGGTTGTTTGGAAAGTAGGAAGTCAGAAATGTCTTGCCTATTTTTTTTTTTTTTTTTTTTTTTGTGATACTTTTGTCCTTTTAGCAGCATCGAATGGTATCTAGCATCATGATTAACAGGGCAAGCTTTGGCATCTGACAGGTCTGGATATGAGCCCTCAGTCTGCTGCTCATTGGTAGTATGATCATGGGCTAATAAAAGCAATGAACTTGGGCCACATTGGATATAATAGACATTTTTCAGGGATAGTTCTTGCTAGTATATTTTTCTTGTGTGTGCAGGTGTATACATATAACATCTTTTATTACTTAATATTATATCTTAGAAGTCCTTTCTTCTCGGCCCATATAAATCAGTCTCAATCTTTTCAATGCATACACAGTTATGCAGCAGCATGATTGAGCTGTCCTTTAGTTAACTCATTCCCTATGTAAATGTTTCCACAGTTTTTACGGTTACAAATCATACTGTAGCCTTAGATATTCTTCATTATGCATTTATGATAACACATCTATTGGGATACATTGCCTCGAGGATAATTGCTAAGTCAAAGGGCATGTGAGTTTGACGTTGTTATAGATGTTGCTAAATTGTTTTTCAAAAGTATCATACAACTTACACATTCAACAATTATGTATAGAAAGATGTTTCCTACACCCTCACCAGTATTTTGTTTTCAAACCTTTTACTATTTGTTCCTCTGATAAGCTATTATTTTGTAGTTTCAAGCTATAGTTTTAGAATTTTGAATGTGCATCCATACATATGTTTTGAAATCCCTTTGTGGTTCTTTTCTTATCGATTATCAATCCCCTTTTGGGGGAGTGGGAAATAGTTTGACCTCTGAAATTAATTTGTCAGAACATTTTATGAATTGAGGACTTTACCAGTTGTATTATGTTGCATTTTCCTACCATAATTGTGCTTTTACTGTTCTTTGATTTCAAAGTTTTTATGTAATTATAGTCACTAATCTTTTCCTTTGAGGCTTTTAGGTTATGTATCTTGCCTTAGATTTCCTCTCTCTCTCTCTCTCTCTCTCTCTCTCTCTCTCTATATATATATATATATATATATATATATATATATATATATATATCAATGTTTTCTTTGATGTATTTTACAATTTTTTTCTTTTACAAAAATCCAATAATCCACTGGAATTTATTTCCGTATAAGTATGATGATACATCTTTGTTTTTCTTCCCAGTGTCTGATTAGTTATCCCACCACCATTTATGGAACAGTCCACACTTCCTCACTTCTTTTACATTTTGCCTTTGTGAGAAATGTGTGTGTGTGTATGTGTGTGTGTGTGTACGTGTGCACACATATGTGTATGTAGGGGCCTACCTTAGTCATGTTCTACTAATCTTTTTATTTTGCATAAGCCACAGTTTGAAAGTTATACACGTATTGGTTAATTCTGACCCTGAGTTTGCATTCTATATTTTATTGATGATCTAAACCAAATAAAAAAAATGCTAGGACCACTTTATTCTTTTATACTAGCCTCTACTCATTATGTATTACATCAGAAATAACATGTTTATGTGGCAGATTTAATAATCTGGAAGATCAAATAAGGTAAAATAGAAAAAAAATGACTTCCAAATAATCATGAAATGTTTCTAATAATTGCCTTGGTACTTTGATGTGAAATATTGGGATGTTTAGACAGTGAAGGGATTAATGAAGACCATGAAATGCAAAAGGCTCAGGGCAGTTCCTCATCCGTGATGTGCCCTGGTTACACAGATCAAGGCTTCTTTTCCCATTCTGTGTGACATTGCCATTCCTCAGGGGCTTTGCACATGTAGTTCACCTCTTCCTGTAACTTTTCTTTTCTTTGTTTTTTTTTTTTAAAGAATTATTTATTTTATTTATCATTAGTATTATTATTTTAAAATTTGCTACAGCGCATGTGCACTCACCAGAGAGAGACAGAAAGAGAGAGAGGGAGACAGAGAGAGAGAGAGGGAAAGTGAGAAAGCAAGCCACTAGATCCAGGACTCAAACCGCTATCAGCTGGGAGTCTAGCACCTTAACGACCACACCACCTGCTGGACCCATAACTTTTCTCAGATAGCTTTTTTCTTATATCTTTCAGACTTCCTTATATCTTCCTTATGTCTTTCATATTTGCTACCGAAGAGGTCTTTCCTGACCACCTTACATAAAATGTACTTTTACCTGGTGTTCTTTCTTCAGAGGGCACATGACTCCCTGATGTATGTTAATTTCTGACCTCCTCCATGAGTTCCAAGTGAGCCAAGCAACTAAACTGCAGCCTGAGGCAAAGACACTCAACGCACGTGTACTCACCGCCACCTCCTTACTTTGCTGCTTAGTCTACTGTGCAACTGAGGTGCTGCTGAAATGGAATGGTGTTCGAAATTGCCCCATTTTGAATAAAAATTAAATTGCCTCTCTTTGGATAACTTCTCTTTGCTTTCCTCTGTTCTAGAAAAGTATGATCCAGACATTGAGGGACAAGAAGATTAGCTCTGCCCAGGTAGAGGTTTGTATCTCTCTGGGAGTATTATTTCCAAAATGAGCGAGTGTTGACCTAGAAAGCTCAGAGAGCCATGACCCGTACCAGCTGTAAAGTCAGAGGTGAAGGTAGCTCTCCATCTACATGATATATATCCAAAACGATGCATGGAAAATGGATACATTTGTATTTTTTTACATATATATATATGAGGTACCTCATGTCATAGAATTGTCTCTACTTGTCTGAACCTATAGCCATTTGTTAACTTTTCCATTGATATGGTATAGGAAGATGAGAGCTAAACAATAAGTTCTATGGATAATACTTTAAAAGAGTCTTTTAATGACTGAGAATCTTTGCTAGCATAGCAATTTCTATGTTGAAATAATGAAGGGCAAAAATTTACTTGTAGGTAGTGGCTGGGAAATTCTCGACTGTGTTTGTGAAACAAGATTGATCACTCATTTATGTATGTGATGACTGACCACGACTTTAGCATCTTCTAACCATATTCTGTCTGTTGACCTTTAGCTGGAAGGGCTTTTGGAGAGCAGTCACAGCACAGGAGATCCCAAAGGGATAGGTACTGCACAGTTCCCAGGAGGAGGATTTGAGAGTGTCAGGGCTCATGCAGTCTCGTCCCTGGTCACTTTCTATTTTAGTGTGAAGTTTTATGAGTTCTCAGTGCCTCGGATGGTATCTCCTTTGTCCTTTGAATTGTACATTCTTAGTGTATTGCCTTAGTTACAGCTTTTCAGGCTGCAAGAGAAATTCCTGACTGGTTGAAGATAAAAGGAAATTTTACAGAGAGCTTCAGGATTGTCTCATGGATGCAGGGTCAATGAATGACCCATGAATGTGTTCTACAAGGTACTCAAAACAGAAATGCAAGGAGCAAACAGAAATCAGGTAGTTACTCTTTTCTTTTCTTTTCTTTTTTTCTTTTCTTTTCTTTTCTTTTCTTTTCTTTTCTTTTCTTTTCTTTTCTTCTTTTCTTTTCTTTTCTTTTCTCTTTTCTTTTCTTTTCTTTTTTCTTTTCTTTCTTTTCCTCCCTTCCCTTCCCTTCCCTTCCCTTCCCTTCCCTTCCCTTCCCTTCCCTTCCCTTCCCTTCCCTTTTCCTCCCTCCCTCTTTCTTTCTTTCTTCCTTTCTTTCTTTCTTTCTTCCTTCCTTCCTTTCTTTCTTTCTTTCCTTCCTTCCTTCCTTCCTTCCTTCCTTCCTTCCTTCCTTCCTTCCTTCCTCCTTTCCTTTCCTTTCCTTTCCTTTCCTTTCCTTTCCTTTCCTTTCCTTTCCTTTCCTTTCCTTTCCTTTTCTTTTCTTTTTCTTTTCTTTTCTTTTCTTTTCTTTTCTTTTCTTTTCTTTCTTTCTTTTCCCCTTCCCTTCCCTTCCCTTCCCTTCCCTTCCCTTCCCTTCCCTTCCCTTCCCTTCCCCCTTCCCCTTTCTCCCTCCCTCCCTCTCTCTCTCTCTCTTTCTTTCTTTCTTCCCTCCCTCCCTCCTTCCTCCTTCCTTCCTTCCTTCCTTCCTTCCTTCCTTCCTTCCTTCCTTCCTTCCTTCCTTTCCCTCTTTCTTTCTTTCTTTCTTTCTTTCTTTCTTTCTTTCTTTCTTTCTTTCTTTCTTTCTTTCTTTCTTTCTTTCTTTCTTTCTTTCTTTCTTTCTTTCTTTCTTTCTTTCTTTCTTTTTAGGTTTCTTCCACAGGGCACGTGTTGCTAACCAGAGAGAGGGAAAGTGAGAAATCATCCCCTGAGGATCTGACCACATCATAATCTCTTCTTCATTCTCCTCTCAGGATTTTGGGCACACACACACATGTACCTAGCATGATTTTCAAGCCACTAGGTCCTGGACTTGAACCATGGTCAACCACGTAGGAACCCAGTGCTTTAATCACCACACCACCTGCTGGCCCTAGATGGCTAGTCTCTGTAGCTCTCTGAGAATTTTACTGACTCTAATTTTTATTTATCTCTGTACAGTCCCCATGTTTTTCTCTCTTTTGGTAGACCAGCTCTCCTTGCTTCTCACTTACATATGGTAGAAAATATCACTTCTGTAGTTCCTGAGCTTGTGTTTCCTCTCTAGTCCAGCACTAGAAAAAAATAATGAAGGGTGCTAATCTAAGACTGAATGCATGGAGGAAACGATCTGACGGGACCATTTTGGTTTAGGAGTTCATGCTAGTGCAGTTAGCAATGGCTAGGGGCCTGTCATCCAGGGGAAGAAGTGTGGGCTTAGAATCACACCCCATTGAGACTTCTTCTTAGAGAAGGGACCTATTGACTGGGAAGTCATCCCAACATCTTCTTTTTCCTTGGTGCTGCAAATTACCAGCACATATATTGAGGTGTCTGAACAGTCATCATTTTAGAAGGACAATGACAAAGAGACTAAATTGTTTTTATTATACTGCAGCACTTAATAGAGTATTAACTTTAGTGCCAAAAATTTAGTTGTATTCATATCAGTACCATACAAGTTGACTACACAGGGAGACAGCACTGAGGGAAGTCTATAATGTTTATCTTTGAGCTGTAAAGGCTGGGCAGCCAGACATGCTTGCTTTGCATCCCAACACACATATCGTTACATACAACACTGATCTTGCTTTGGGCTCTTTTGGGTCATTACTTCCTCTGCTTGTGTAATTTGATTTTGATAGTATTTCTGTTTCTTACCTTTCCTTGTTTTTTTTTCCCCCCTTTTAGAAAGTGAAACTCTCCCTATTTCTACTACAAACATATTTTCCTATTCCTCAGAAGTAAAAAAACAATAATTAAATTTCCTCTCTGCTCAGAAAGCTAACATGTGGATATATGGATGTATCTGTGTGAGTTATTTTTCCCCATACATTGATATTGCTTGGTGATTTTTCCATGTTATTATGCACATTTGTACATATTCATACTTTTCTCAAGAGTTTACTATGAAAAAAATATAAACACACAAGAAGATTAAGGAAATGTTATCTACTATAGAAATATCACCAATAATATTTTATCATGCTTGCATTATCACACATCATGACTTCTCTATCCATCCAACCTCTAACCATCTCTATTCCATTTTAGTTTTTTTTTTTCCTTATCCTTTATTCCATTTTAGTTTTTGATGCATTCCAAGTAAGTTGCAGATAATGGTGCGTGTTCCCTGAAATATTTCCTATGCGTATCATTAACTAGAGTTAAATATTTGTATTGATTTTTCCTCTTTAGAGATAAAATTCACATATACTAAATTCGCAAATCGTAAGCATAATGTTTGGTGAATTTTGACGAATGCATCTCAAATTTCTGTTACAAAACAGGCAATTTTTACCACCCCAGAAAGCATATGTTCTTTCATGGAGGTCTTCTTTCAATACATAGAGCACATAGTGATTGTGAGGTTCGTCCATGTTATTGAGGCTAGCAGTCAAACGTTTCTTTTATTGCTGAGCAGTATTACATTGTATGAATCTACTTTAGTTTCTTAATCCATTTTCCTTTTGGTAGGCACATGGGCTGTTACCAATTTTTGGAATTAGGAATAAATCTGCTATGAACATACTTCTACAGCTCTTTTTCTGGGCTTATTTAATTTCTCTTGTGCAAATAATTAGAATTGAAAATGCTGGGTCATAGGTCAAGTATATATTGAAGCTGTTTTTTTTTTTAAAAGATATCCATTACATTATATAGACAAATCATAATTTATACGACCATCTTCCTGTTGATGGACATTCAGCTTGTTTCATTTTTTTAAAATTATACATTCTCTATAGCAAACCTTTTTATATGTATATTTCCCCCCTTTTGAGCAAGGGAATCTGTGGGTAAATTGCCAGCACTGCAATGACTGAGTCAGTTTTTACTTTAAATTATCGCTTGCTGGGAAGTTGCTCCAAGGCCTTATAATTCAAAATGTGGTGCTCGGACCAGAAGCACTCACATCACCTGGGAGCATATTACAAATACAAACTCTTAAGTCCCTTCCAGAACCAAAATCTGTATTTTTTAAAATTAATTATTTTATTTAATTCCATTTGTTATTATTTTTTAATTTGACCAGACAGCGACAGAGACAGAAAGAAAGGGAAAGCAGGCCACCAGGTCCAGGACTTGAACCATGGTCAGTCAAGTGGGAATCCAGCACCTTTAACCACCACAGCACCTGTCAGCCTCCAGAATCTGCATTTTCACAAAATTCCCAGGTGACTCCTATGTAGTCTGCAGAGGAAATAAAACTGGGGAAGGGAAAGTATTATTTTAACTCAAATACCTCATTAACTCTCTAGTAACTTTTCCTGGAAGGTGTGGATTTCTTTCCTTTTTCTAAAGAATGATTTACTTTTATTTATTATTATTATTTTAATTTGTTATAGGGCATGTGAACTCACCAGAGAGAGACAGAGACAGGGAGAAAGACAGAAAGTGAGAAAGCAAGCTGCCAGGTCTGAGACTCAAATCGTGGCTGGCCATGTGAGAGTCCAGCACCTTACCCACCATGCCACCTGCCAGCCCCTCTGGGAGGTGTGGATTTCAAGTGGTTGAAGCTGATAGGTGGGTGGAGGCAGAACAATTGCCTCATAAGGAGATTTTACACTGACTCAAGAAGCCTAACATTGTAGAATCTCAGAATGGGATAGGACCTACAAAATTTTAGTGTTTTTTTTTTTTTTTTTTTTTTTTTTTTTTTTTTTTTAACTGTGCTGCTTTTGGAGTCTGTAGAGAAAATGAAGTGAAGATGATTTAGTCTGGCTCCCTCATTTCCTATCCTATCATGTTTGAAGGCTACAAGGTAAACAACTTATGTTATTAGTTGTACTGCATTTGCACATAATTATGACTTTGCTGTTTTATGCCATTGCACATAATGCTTGTGTGTGTGTGTGTGTGTGTGTGTGTGTGGCAATTTGACTTTGGCAATGAGCCACTATTGTCTGCAGTCCCTTTAAGAGAAAGGGAGCATCTGGCCAGTCAGCTAGCTGGCTCTATTCAACTCGGCCTTTGTTTAGCTAGATCAGCCCTGATAGTGTTGGCTTGTCTTGGCTTTGGCTCAGCTTCATTCAGCTCCATGCTGTGAACTTCAAGAGGGAAGAAGCCCCCTGCAAGTATTCTCCTTGTGCACCATAAGCCCTAGGAGGGAGGAAGCACCTTGTGAGCGCTTGCAGAGCTCACCTTGAACTCAGCCAATAAACACTACGATATCAGTGCCTTGTGTCTTTTTTCCAACTCTCTTTGTCTCTTCAACCCACCCTTCAGAGGAGGAGAGAACCTCAGAAAACAGGGTCTTATTTCCAGAGTGTTCTCTGGTCACTGTGAGGGTGGAGGAGCTTAGTGGGCAGAACTCAGATTAGTCACTGCACCACTCACTTCTACTTCTAAAAAGTCACTATATGTTTTAAAGTTCTATTTATATTCTGAGCAATGTTCATTTAGAAATGCAAATGTTGGGGCTGGCAAGTGGCATGGTGGTTAAGGGCATTGGACTCCCACATGGCTGACTGCGGTTGAGTCCTGGACCTGGTGGCTTGCTTTCTCACTTTCTCCCTCTCTCTCTGTCCCTCTCTGGTGAAATTTAAGATAAATAAATAAATAATGTTAAATAAAATAATTCTTTCAAAAAATTAAAAAAATGCAAATGTTTAGGTTGAAAATTAAAAATCTACACAATAGTTGTAAATTTTAATTTATATGATGGCATTTAAATTATGTAATTTAACTTATATAGATTAGTACATTAACATCACAAATACCCTTTGCATTTACAAATTTTGAGTATTTTGCCACCCCTCTTTCTTCATAGCTCCCCACACATATACATATATATACAAAAATACTATACATTCTCAACTATACACTTGCATATGGGTATATATATTTTTTATCTTTTTGAGAAGTTTTTGCTATAGGATGCGTGCGTGCGCCAGAAAGAGAGAGTCAGAGAGAAATCACGCTCTGGGGGGGATGGCCATGCGGCAATCCCTTCTCCTCCATTCTCCTCTCGGGATCTTAGGCATGCACGCACACACACCCAGCGTGAGTTTAAGCCATCGGATCTGGGACTAGAACCGTGGTCAACTACATGGGAGTCCAGTGACATAGCCATTAGGCTATCTGCTAGTCCCATATGGGTATATTTTACTGTATGTATTTTTGCTTGTTGAACTATTTGTGTTTTACTTTACTTTAAAGCGAGTTGCAGCTATCCTACCATTTTATTCTAAAGATTTTGGCGTATATCTCCTAAGAATTAAGTCATTTTCTTATATACGTTTGAGAATAATATTACATCTAATATATCGCACAGTGACAACACATCATCTAGTATATAGCCTATATTTTAATTTCCCCAATTGTCCTAGTAATATCCTTTGAATCTGTGTTTTCTTTTTTTTCCAGGTCTGATTAAGAATCACAACTATATTTATTATATTTGTTATTATATTGCTGTGTAACAGATTACTCCAAAATATCTTCTGCTTTGTGGTCCTTTTTAGGTTTTCATGTCAATAATTTTTTAACTGGTCTGCACATAGGCAGATCTTACTGTGGAAACTAAGACATCAGGAGCTCTCCCCACGCCTCTAGATCTCTCGTCATTTCACAGCTTGTTTCAATCATATGGCTGTTGGCAGCTTTTAGCTGTTGGTTGAATGTTCCTCTCTGCCTTTTTTTTTTTAATTGCTAGAGGGTGCTTGTGCTCACAAGCAGAGATAAAAAGATGGAGCGGGAGAAAGCATCTCTAATGGGGTGTGGTGATGCCACAATTCCTCCTCCTCCATTTCTCCATCCAGCTGGGACTTGAGGCGTGCATGCAAATGTGCCTCACATGGTTTTCAGGCTGGCTGTGCAAAGACTCAAACTGCAGTTGGCTATGTGGGAGCCAGCTCTCTTAATCACTGGGCTCTGGGCAAGTCTCTACTCTTTCAAAAGAACAATTTCACCTATGTCAATTATCTTCTTGTATGTTTCATTATCTGAATTTATTCTTTCTTCATTATCAAATTCAGGGAAAGCAGTCGTACACTCATTGGCAATGCTGTATACAGTTGGCCCTCCACATCTGTAGGTTATTCATCCATTCTTTCAATCAATCAAGGATTGAAAATGTTATGTTGTTGCTGATCTTTTTTTTTTTTTTTTTTTTTAGAGGTTTTCTGCTATAGGGCGCGTGCGCTCGCCAGACAGAGAGAGACATAGAGACAGAAAGTGAGAAATCACCCCCCAGGGGGTATGGTCATGCCGCAATCCCTTCTCCTGCATTCTCCTCTCGGGATCTTGGGCACGCACGCACACGCGCCTGGCATGAGTTTTAAGCCACCGGGTCCAGGACGCGAACCGCGAACCACCATCGACTACGTGGGAGTCCAGCGACATAGCCATTACGCTAACTGCTGGTTCCCTTGCTGATCTGTCTTTAGGCTGTATTTAATATGTATCTTTTGAGTCCACTCAGCAAGTAAAGACTTTTTAAAAAAATGTTTATTATTATTATTTTTTAATATATTTTATTCTAATTTCTTTTATACATTCAATCACTATACATCACTTTGCTTGCAAAGTGAATTTTCCAACATAATACATTTTACACCAGCCCAGTTGGGGATACTATACTTGTTATATCAAAAGACAATGGATTCATTTCTGTGTCCCATAAATGCCTTGCCTCTCTGCTTCTCTCTTTAATGTCTTTCCTCACACTCTCCTTCTCTCGCTCTCTTCCCTCACTGTATCCAGTATTTATTACCATTCTCCATGCTTCTATATCCTCTAATCTTTCAGTTTTTCTAGTCATTGTTCCCTAACAATATAGTGTAGCAACTATTTATATAGTACTCACAATTCTATTAGGTTTTTAAAAATGAATTGATTGATTAATTACTGTTTTATTTACATTTGATCACGTCCTTACAGTATACATTACTTTTTTTTTAACAGTTCTTTTTATTTACAATCATTCGCTATACATCAATACAGTATACAAATGGTATTTTTCATCCAGTATACATTGTATATTGACTCAATCAACGATATTACCGTACATTTTATTGTTAACAAATAATTTTCTGTTTCTGTTTCTTGTTTCTTATATATTTTGCTTTATTTCCCCGCCCCCCCCTTGATTCTCTACCTCTCACCCTCTGCCAACTCCCTCCTTCTCTCACACTGACTCTGGTATGTACAGTTGTTTTCCATACCTTGTTTTTTTACATTTTATTGATTCACTAAAGATCTTAATTAATTTAAAGACTTTCAGTAGAAAGAATAGCTGATATGTACATATTTATGATCACATATCTGACTTTAGGTGTAAACTTCAGTGAGTAAAGTGAATATACTATAAAGTAGCACCTCCTTGGGGCTATATAGCTCACTATAGTCATTAAGTAGGTACTAATAGGTGTCAACAGTTAAAGAGAAGACAAAATCCTTAAATATGAAAATCAAAGCATTGAAGGGAATCAGTAATGTTTTAGTCTAAAGTAGAAAAAGAAATTCTACTTCACTAGTTCAGACTCACATAATTAATCTCTCTTCTATTGAATTTGCAGTGTTACTGTGGTTTGATCATTCCATTTAAACTCTGGAAGTTAACATTCAACTCCAGAATTGTCCCTACCATTAGGCTGGTCATTCTCTTGGTTATTTCTTGTACTCTTAATTTCTGTATGTCCAACTTTAGTTTTCCTGGTATAGCACTCCCTTCAGCACTTCTTGGAGAGCTGCTCTGGTGTTGGTAAATTCTTTCAGGTTTTGTTTATCTGAGAATGTTTTTTTGTCTTTTTTCCCCATTTAAAAGATGATATTGCTGGGTGTAGCATTCTTGGTTGAAATTGTTTTTCACTTAACACTTTGAATATATTTTCCCATTCTTTCCTTGCTTGCATTGTTTCGATGAAAGGTCTGACATTAGCCTGATGGGATATCCTTTGAAAGTAAATTGTTTCTCTCTTGCCAATTTTAGTATCTTGTCTCTGTCTGTGGTTTTGGTCAATCTGGCTATGATGTGCCTCAGGGAAGATCTTTTTGGGTCAATTCTATGTGGGGTTCTTTGTATTTTTTGGATCTGGACTTTTGGTTTTTTTTTGGAGAGGTTTTTGCTATAGGGTGCATGCGCTCAACAGAAAGACAGAGAGAGAAAGAGAGATAGAAAGCGAGAAATCACCCCCCAGGGGAGATGGCAATGCCGCAATCCCTTCTCCTCCATTCTCCTCTCAAGATCTTGGGCACACATGTACACACGCTTGGTGTGTGTTGACGCCACCGGGTCTAGGATGCAAATCGCGGTCGACTACATGGGAATCCAGCACCATAACCATTACGCTAACGCTGGTCCCGGATCTGGATATTTGAGTAACTCTCTAGGTTTGAAAGTTTTCTTGCAGGATTTCATGGAATAGATTATCAATACCCTTATTAGATTCTTCACCTTCTGCGATACCAATGATCCACATGTTTGGGCATTTAATGATATCTGGTATTACTTGTATGTTAGTCTCATTTTTGGGGGGATTATTTTCTCTGTCTTTTTGGTGATTTTTTTTAGGTCAAAGGTTCTATCTTCTACATCTGAGATTTGATCTTCTGCATAATTTAACCTGTTTTTGATATTTTTAGGGAAGTTTTCATTTCCTGTATTAAAGCCTTCATCTCTACAATTTTGTTTGATTCTTTTTTATGATGCGTATCTCTTCTTTCAGATAATGTAAGAACTTCCTCACTTCCTGGAACTTGGTGTCTCTTTTCTCCTGTATCTTCTAGAGTTTGTTGTCTCTATTCTCTTGCATTAGCTTTGTCACTATGAATATCTTAAATTCTTCTTCTGACATTTCCATGAGTTCCCCTGTATTCTTTGTGGAGGAAGAGGAATGATTCTTTTCCATTAGAGGAGAGATATTTTCTTAATTTTTCATATTTCTTGTGCCTCCACAGTGGTTTCTGGTCATCTGATGGACTATATCATCAGATTTTCCTATTTTTTGGAGTTAAATCTGCACACTCAGAGGAATGCAGGAGGTGACCTGTAGTCTGTAAACAGTACCGTTTTTCTACCTTTGCACATCTGATTCAATGGAAATTGAGGATTAATCTGACCCTAAAAGTATTCATATATTTGGCTACTGAGCACCTAGACCTGTTAGAAAAATCAGTGTATGGAGGCTGAGCAGAAAAGTAAAACAAGACAAAAACAGAAAAAAAGAAGAAAACAATTTTTTTGTCCATTTGGAACTCAAATATAGATGCCTGCTAATTGGCTTATCCTATGGAGGCAGGGGAAAAGGTAAGAATTAGAAAGACAGAAGAGCAGCAGAGAGCTATGTTTAAAATTTTTTTAAAAATTAAAAAATATATATATAGAGAGAGATGGAAAGAGACAGAATAAGTAGGGTGCTCTCAACTGACTCCTGGCTAGCCTGGGAAGCCAGAGAGTGAAGTCTGGGCAGAGTGTGTTCAGTGGTTGAAATCCTCGTATTATATTAGGCTTTAAAAGTAAGGTAGAGGGAACCAGCAGTTGACATAATGGCTATGTTGCTGAGGTCGACAGTGGTTCGAGTCCCAGACCTGGTGGCTTAAACTCATGCCGGGCACATGTGCATGCATGCCCAAGATCCCGAGAGGAGAATGGAGGAGAAGGGATTGTGGTGTGGCCATCCACCCTGGGGGGTGATTTCTTGCTTTCTGTCTTTCTGTCTCTCTCTGTCTTTCTGGAGAACACATGCGCCCTATAGCAAAAACCTCTCAAAAAAATAAAAAGAAAAAGGAAGGTAGAGATGATTTAAAGTATACATACTAGAATATGTTCAAAGGTTATATGGAAATACTGCATTATTTTATATAAGGGCCGTGAGCATCTGCAGCTTTCAGTGTCTTTGCGGATGTGGAAGGGGAATCCTAGAATTAATCCTTTGTGGATACCAAGGGACGGTTATCCTTCTACATATTTCCCATGTGATTCTTTTTTTTTTTTCTTTTTTTAGAGAGGTTTTTGCTATAGGGCGCGTGCGCTCGCCAGACAGACAGAGAGAGATAGAGAGACAGAAAGCGAGAAATCACCGCCCAGGGGGGATGGCCACGCCGCAATCCCTTCTCCTCCATTCTCCTCTCGGGATCTTGGGCATGCACACACACGCGCCCAGCGTGAGTTCAAGCCACCGGGTCCGGGACTCGAACCGCAGTCGACTACGTGGGAGTCCAGTGACATAGCCATTACGCTAACTGCTGGTCCCCCATGTGATTCTTGTACTTCTACATACCTCCAACTTTATCACGTTCAGAGGCATATAACATTACAGGTTTGAAAGCCGCTTTTGCACATTATTCTCCTGTGAATTGTCTATGTCTTCTGCTCTTTTTTTCTGTGAAGTCTTTTTTCCTCTGACTCTCCTTCAAGAGTTTCTTACAATATTGGGAGATTAAGCCTCTATCTGTGATATATGTTGGAAGTATTTTTCTCCTAGTACGTCATTTGTATTTTGACTTTTATTATGATTTTTGCCAATCAACACTTTCTATTTCTATGGAGTTATCTTCAACAGTGTTTTAGTTCTTACAGCTAATTTTCCCTACAACCAGATAATAAAGTAGTTCACTCAGGTTTTTTCCTAATACTGGTATGGTACAGTTGTTTTGGTTTGGATCATTGATACTTTTGGACTGTACTCCAGTATATTTATGAGAAATGGATGCATATTTTTTCCTCCCAAATGATTGTCCATTACCATTCAAATGACTGTTGTATTCCAGTGGAAGAGTCAAGGGAACTCTTTTATTACAGTATTATTGTTTTGCTAGAATATGTTCTGAAGTTGGTTGTTTTCACTGTTTCTGTCATACACAGAATAGGCCCTTTCAATGTGTAATATTTTTAGAGTTTTTGTGCTCTAGGGCACAGGCGCTTGCCAGAGAGTAAGAGAGACAGAAAGCAAGAAATCACCCCCCAGAGGGGATGGTCAGACCTCAATCCCTTCTTCTCCATTTTCCTCCTGGGATTTTGGGCAGGTATGCATGCACACCCAGTTTTAAGCTGCTGGGTCTGGGACTCGAACTGTGGTCGACTACATGGGAGTCCAGTGACATAACCATTATGCCATCTGCTAGTCCCTTAATATGTAAATTTGAGTGTAGTCTAATACCTGGAAGTTTTTATGGGGGGGCTAACAGTTTTAAATACTAGTTCAGTTCCATATTTAAACCTGGTAATGTGTCTTCTGGGACTCCAGTTACATTTGTTGGGTGTTTGCCTCTTTTCTCTCATCACATGCTCTCTGATTCGCTTTACCCCTATTTCATTTCTGGGCACTTTCCTTAACTACCAGGTAACTGTCCCCTCAACACACATGTTTGCACACACACACACACACACACACACCACACACACCACACATGTGTTCACACACTGACTTCTAAATCTACCACCTGAGCAATTTCAAATGCCCTCATTTCTATTTCTTGATGGCCAGTGCTCTGATGTCTTATATCTCAGGCCTATTGCCCTATTTTAAGAACATTCCTGAGACATACAAAAATAAGTTTCAAATTACTTGTCTATTTTTACAGCCCATGTTCGAGCAGTCACTGAGATATTCTACAGGCTTATGTTAGAATATCTCCAGTGAGAGGGAGCTTATCCGCTCCTGTTATAACCCACCCCCAAATGGGTTACTTTATTTTTTAAAACTTGCTTAAGGGCATGTGTGCTCACCAGAGAGAGAGAGAGAGAGAGAGAGAGAGAGAGAGAGAGAGAGAGAGAGAGATAAAGAGAAAGCACCCCCAGGGGGATGATCACCATCCCTGTCCTCCATTCTTCTCTTGGGATTTTGGGCATGCATGTATATGCACCTGGTGTATTTTTTCAGGGCACTGGGTCTGGTACTCAAACTACGCAGTGAGCCACAGGAGATTCAGCTGCCCTAACCACCATGACACTGGCTGGTCTGTTACTTTTTTAGTAAAAATATTCTCACTTGTGTTTATCCAAAATATTTCTCCCAGTTTGTTTGTTTGTTTGTTTTTTTTCCTTCCTGATAGTATAGTCATCCTTGGTATCCACAGAAGATTAGTTCCAGGATCTCCTGTGAGTACCAAAATGTGTGGATGCACAAGTCCTTTGCAATAGGCCCTTTGTACCCCTCAACTATAAAGGGCTGGTTGTACCTACAGTTTGACTTTTAGGGTTACATAGAGTAACCATATATACTTTTTTCCATTTAATAAATTGTATAATATTTGATGTTTAAAAATCCTGACAATAAATGATCTTTTCAGAATAAGTTATTCTAATTACTCGAATTTTATTTTTCTTTTTGTTTTGTAGGTATAGTATAGTGAGGAGTTAGCAAAGTAGGGAATTTATTCACAAAGTGGGGAACTTATTAAAGGAGATGGAAGGAAAACCAGAGCTCCCAAAAAGGGAGGGGGTCCCAAAAAATGAGTTTAGAAGAAAAAACTATGGCAAGGGGTTTTTTATTTGAGTCAGGAAGGGTTTTGTTGGATGTAGATTCTAGGTGGGGTTTGTGAATGCATTCCCCTTCTGAGGGAAGGGGCACATGCTGGATGGATCCAATTATTCTCCTAATTTTGGAGTGGGTTCCAAGGTCAGGAGATTCTTTGTGTAGAAGCTTTGGGCCCTGAAAACCATTATCTTTTTCCTGGAATGTGGTGGGGCATGGAAAAAATCTTTGTTTTAGGTCTAGGTCATGCTGCCTAGGTCAATCACTGAGCCACCACTGTCTACATCTCAAAACTTACCCATTTCATAGGGTATGGGGCCCATACCCTAACTATACTGTTAGGGTCCCTGTCTTCTACCTCTATCCCCCCTCTGCAGAGGAATCCCTAACTGCCATTAGGGACACAAGGGCTGAAGACCATTCTGACCTCTTCCTGTTGAAATTGGGTGATGATGGTGGCGGAGGGGGCAGCAGTTAAAGACCCTCTATCAGAGGTCTATCTAGAAGCCTGTGCTAGAAGTCATGATGGATGTTCATTGGAGAGTTTGTCTCAACCACCATTTGTAGCTTGATGGATTCTAAAAGAGAAGAATGGTTCATTACAGTAGTGATGTAATAGACAAAAAAAATTTAGCTATTTCTATTGTATATAGGACTTCAAGTTCTGCACTTATTCAACTTTTTCTTTCACTTTATTTGAAGCTGGCTTATTTACTTATGTCACAGGAACTTGAAGAGCATTTAAATTGATTTGTATGAGCATTCTTTTTATAAATCAAGTTGAACAGAATTCTTTAAGGCCTTTTACCACATAGACATACAACATATAGTATGTAACTGTTAGGCCGGAGGCCTGGGCAGCTTGGGTGTGGGAGTTGGATGCCATGCCATAGTTGGCTGATGCAACTTGGATCTAGTCTGTCATCAGATCTATGCTGCACTTGGATCTAACCAGGATGTTGCACATGCGCTCTACTCTGCACATGCGCTCTACTCTGCACATGTGCTTTATTCTGAACATGGTGCTCTTCTTTGCACACAGGACTCTGCACACGTCATTGGACGTTACATGACACACTGGTCTGCTCTCCTCCTAAACCTTTACCATACATGAACTGTTTCTACCTTTAAGACCCTCCCCATCCCTATACCCTTATAAAAATTATTAAACCCTGCCCTAGAGTGTGACTTCTTTGGCCTGTCTCCCTCCTTCTCTCCCCCTTTCTGTCGGACCAGTGAACCTTACCCGGGAGCACTCCCAATAAAGGCTACATTTCTATTTTATTGTGTGGTTGGCCCATTCCTTACAGTAACATGACATGTAACATGTATAAGTGCACACACACATATGCAAAACGATTTCAAAACAATCTCCTAAGTCAGTTTTAAGAGAAAATGCTTGTGATAATACAGCCAGAATAGGTGGGGGCAGTCTCAGAGGCCTGAGTCTTTTTAGATCTTCTATTCTGAGGAGTCTGGCAGACTTGGAGCCAGAGAAGTATGATAAACACTGTACATTTGGAATCTAACTGCTGTATAGTATTATCTGCCAATCCGTATCGACCAATCTTGGGTGCAAATGATGAGGCATGTTTTCTTTAGAGACTGAGGGTCAGGAGTCCCAGTGTGTCCAGAGGCATTGCAAAGGGGTGCTGGCACCTGATGGGCAGTTTCTCATCCAGAGACAAAAACAGAGGGCTTAGAAAATGTCTTTACTAATCCTCTTGAAAAGAAATTTTGGGAGTGTGTTTCCCACTGCAAGTCCAGAAAGCATCTTTTCCAGGTGGACTAGGTACTTCTGTAAATCACATCCCAGCATGTAACTCAAGAGATAGGGGTCTTCCGGCAGGGTTGTCTGGGCTTACCTGTGCTGGGGCAGTTGTCCCCTGTTTGTGTTTTGTCTCTTTCTCTGTGAGCCAGCAAAATGCTGGGACCTCCTTTGAATCTGGAACGTAATATCTCAAGGTAGAATAGATAAGCTCGATAGACTCAAATAAAACCTCACTAAAGATTGAAGCATTCAACAGAATGGGAGCCAGACAGGAGGGAGTATTAGCTTATATCAAAAGCAGGAAGAAGAGGCCTTTTGGAAGGCTCTCACTAAGTCTAGCCTTAAAGGGGTTGAGCTACATTAATGTAAGTAGAAGAAAAAGGCTCCAAGTAATGTGCTAAGTGCCTGTCTGTAACTGATCAAGCCACTGGAAGAGCACACCCAACATTATGTGCCTAGTACAAGTTGTCCTGAAGAGAGAGAAGCCTTATGATCAGGCACAGTCAACAGGATAAACAGTAAGGAGAAATTGTCTATGTGCATCTTTATGAAAACCGAGAGGATTATGTTGTTCCCTGATATGGTTAAAGAATTTAAAAAGAAACCCTTCACTGAGTCACCGTGACATCAGAAGCAAAGACTTGTTTGAAATAGAGATGGGGGGCCTGTTAGTTAAGAAGGTCCAAGGATGAGAAAACACCTGCTGCGTACCAGGAGCGGTTTCTAGAAAAACTGAGTCTGGAGAGGGACGTGGCAGCACAGGTTGAGGAGATAGAGAGATGCAGGTTGCAGGTGTCTTTCTATTAATAAGGACAACAGGAAGGATCTATCTGACATTTAGTGCATAGAACTGAATTGTCAGAGAGTGCAAAGGTTGGAATTAAAGGATTTCAACATCTTCCTTGAGTGCCTATCCAATGTGCTAGGTGGTTTTGGGTAAATGTTCCCATCCATTGTCCTATCTATTCTAAGGGAATATTTAACTCCAGTAAGGCTAAGAAGAAAAATGTTTCAAAGAAGTCAATTATTCTCCACGAATTAGATCCTCCCCTAAATATTTCCTGGGCTACCAGTTGAAATTGGGAGTGAACATGATCAAGACCCATCTCAAGGTAGAGTAACTAGGAAAAGAATTCAAATGGGAGTGGCTCAAGGCAGCTGTAGAGAGAGCTGAGAGGTCAGCTCGGTGCATCTAGAGGGGAGGTGGCCTGGTTAACCTGGGTAAGGAGATTAATGGCCCAGACTTGAGGACTAGGTTCCACCGATGGAGTTTGGATATCTAAGACAGGAACCAAACGGGAAAGGAGAAATTCTTAAATTATTTTAAATGGAGATTTGATTCATTCTCCATTTGGAATGGACTAAGGTATGGCCTGTGGACATCCCTACCCAGTGATAAAATTTCTATAAATGAAATTGTGAAGTTTTGGCAAAAAACAGCTTTCATTTTCCTAAAAGTGATTAGAACCAGAGGGAAACAGGGAGGGCCTGTAGGACCCTAGGTTGTTTCACATTTGGCCCTAGAGCTGTTGATGGTGTCCATATTTGCCATCAAACTCATAATCAGATACCTTATATTTCTGGTGGCTGCATTTATCATTAACCCTGTATTCACTTTTCCCCTAATTCCTGCACTCCCTATCTATACTATGATTTGGGGCCTACACTGAGAGACTTCCTAACTTAGAACATGCTTAGAATGCACCCCAAATTCAGCAAGAATTTATTAGGTGATACAGAACACTGGTGTGGGGACCAAGGAAAAGAGTGGTTAAACAGGTGTCTCCAAAAGGCCACTAAACAACCTTCTATTTCTATCAGAGGAATAAAGACGAAAACTGGCCTAACAAGGGTAATATAATGTAATCCTCTCAACAATGCTAATCTAATTTACAACATATGCATGCTAAAGATGAAGTCCTAATTTACCTAAGGCATGTTTTGCTCTGAGTACTGGTTGATCAGTACGAGGGGGATAAAGGAACATTCACTTTCCCCGTGATGGTTACGATTCCAGAAATGGAAACCAGGTCGCAAAACAGCCAACACTCTCAACATTTTGATAATGCTGAGGGATTGACTGAGTGTTTCCCAGCCAGCCTCATATCAGAGTCTGTAGACTGGCAGTCACCCTAAAGGTACTTACATGACTGTTCAATGCCCAGTAATTTTGTCTGCTAGCTCTAGTTTCTAGGGACAAGAGTGTCCTGAAAAAAAGAAAAAGGAGGGAGCCAGCAGTTAGCGTAATGGCTATGTCGCTGGACTCCCACGTAGTCGACCGCGGTTCACGTCCGGGACCCGGTGGTTTAAAACTCACGCTGGACGTGTGTGCGTGTGTGCCCAAGATCCTGAGAGGAGAACCGAGGAGAAGGGATTGTGGCGTGACCATCCCCCCGGGGGGTGATTTCTCACTTTCTGTCTCTATGTCTCTGTCTGTCGGGCGAGCGCATGCGTCCTGTAGCAAAAACCTCTTTAAAAAAAAAAGAGAAAGAAAAAAGAAAAAGGATAGAAAGTCTGCATTGTTTACCATTCCGATGTGAAGAAGGGGAGTATAAATGTTTCCCGGTCAACTCACCAAAATATGATGCAGGAACGCTGGGGTGCAGAGGTGTTTGGGTCCACACTTGCAGTGAGACATAAGTTCTTATCCCACGCTCAGGAAGAATTAGAGTTGTGGACACAGAGAGTAGGTATAGCAAGGCGGGGAATTTATCCACAAAGCAGGGAGTTTATTAAAGGAAAGGGAAGGAAAAACAGAGCTCCCAAGGAAGGAGGGGTACGGGAAAATGGGTTGCCCATTACTCTAATTTTCTTATTGTTTCTAGATATAGAAATATAATTTAATACAAGATCACAATATAGGAATAAACCTTTGTGCTTACTTTATTAGTTGTACGTATTTTTAGCTGATCTCTTATCTCCTGAGAGAGCATTCTATATTATATAGCTCTCTTACTTTAGGTATACCTATTTTCTTTATTGAACAAAATTTAGACACATATTTTATCAAAACCAAAATTTTGTTTTTAGGATTCTCATTGTTCGTGTGTATGGTATAATTCCAAGTGATCCCTGGAAAACCTATAACTTTACAAGTTTAGAATCTGAATACAGTTGTGCCTCTTTATCTTTAAAAATGCCTCCATTTGAGTGTTTTACTGGAAGGCTCCAACTAAGAAGTTACCAGTAGATGTGAAAACAGTGTAATAATAATGACTTATAATCAAAAGAAGACCCATAAACATGTTAGGTTTTATATTTACTGGGGAGATCAATGGAGACCTAGAGCTGAAATTTGTTTTTAACTTCATCCAGCTTTCTTTTTTTTGGCTTTTTATGGGTTTCTCAATCACTTTGCTTGTCTTCTATAGGAGACTTCTATTTGCTGATAAGGGTTGTTAACCAGTCTCAAAGTTGGAGAAATAAAGTAACCATTATACCCAAGACTGTGTTATCGTATTGGGCTACAGTGATCCTGTCTCTAGCAAAACTAGTGCTGAAAGAACAAAGCCAAGATATTAAAGGGAGACATCATAGAGTCTGTAGAGGGCTAGAATAGCAAAGGGTTTATGTTTTCATCTATTTATTTATTTAATTATTTTTTTTGGAGGTTTTTGCTATAGGGCACGTGTGCTTGCCAGAAAGACAGAGAGAGACAGAGAGACAGAAAGCAAGAAATCATCCCCCCAGGGGGGATGGCTATGCCACAATTCCTTCTCCTCCATTCTCCTCTTGGGATCTTGGGCATGCACACACACACGCCCGATGTGAGTTTAAGCCACCAGGTCCGGGACTTGAACTGCAGTCGATTATATGGGAGTCCAGCAACATAGCCACTACGCCAGTTGCTGGTCCCAGGGGATATGTTTTTTATGTATTATTTAGTTACTTATTTTTAAAAATTTACTTATTTTATTCATGATATAGAGCATGCACATGCATGTATGTATGTGCCCATGATAGAGAGAGAGAAAGCACCTTGACAGGATCTTATCATACCTTGATCCTATTTCCTCAGACCTTTCACTCGTTAGGATCTTATGCGTGCGTACATGAACCCAGAGTGTTTTTAAGTTGACCTGAGATCCAATTTGTCATCTGCCATGTGGCCTCCAGCACCACAATTCAGTTTGCTCCTAACTAGATGGATCAGGAAGATGTTTTAGTGATACAAGAGTTGGTTTTCCTGAAACATTTCCTGACCCCAGAGTAAGCCTCTAAAACCCAAATGAAAAGATTATTTATAAGAAGTGCAAATATTAAAACTTAGCTCTAACAAGTCTTTTAGCTTGCTGACCCTAGAGCTATTGAGACGTTACATGACACAATTCCCTACTTGTTTCTCTGCTGAAAATGAAATAAAAGGCCCTCATCTGAAAGGGCCTTCTATTTTTTTCAGTATTTGTTCAGGAATAAGTCTTTACATTCTGCTAAGCTGGCCTCCTCTGACAACGCCACATTATTGCCTCTTTTATAGGTGACTCTTTGGGATCATTGTCCCCCACATTTACTCTCTTCTACCAAGAATGTCTGCTGCTGCTGCTACTTGAAATCAGAAGAGTGACAACTGTTCTTTAGCCTTGACTTTGGGCTTAGACCCTCCTTACGTCCCCTCAGTACAACAGAGACAAGCTTTGGTGGGGTGTTTAGCAATAAGGGACTGGAAAGTACTCGAGAACAGCAATTGTTTCTATCTAGCATCAGCCAACATGGCTCCTTGACTCATGGCTGGCTCAAATTTATGTGCCCAGGATGAGTTGTTTCCTATGATCAAAAACACTAAAACACTGGAGCCAGCAGGTGGCGTGGTGGTTAAGGTACTGGACTCACACATGGCTAGTATATCACACAAAATTTAAAAACTCATCAAAAATAACCATAATACAATTACCATGTCTTAAGAAAATAAAAACAGAATTCTGAGAGTAAGGTATGGTGAGTGATTTCTAATGGATATAAAGTTTCTTGATGGTGTGATAAACATGTATTTAAAATTATGTAATGATATTGCACAACTTTGTAAATACACTCAAAGCCACTGAAGTGTACACATTCAACATGAATTTTAACATTCATATAACTTTTATCTCAGTTTAAAAATCAAAAACGAATTCATATGTGATATATTATTACATAAGAAAAAATAATATTTTTTATTTATTTTATTGTGTATTTAAAATGTTTGATTATGATTTCTGTTATACATATAATTGATGAATATCCTTGTGAGCTATAGAATGGTTTTTAAAATCATACATGTGGTATACAATACTTGAATCAAGGATATACCCATATTCATCTTCTTCAGTATTGAACATTACATTATGTTGTAAATACTTGTTAATATATTCCATTAGGTAGTTCCATTAGGTTTTTTGAAATATGCATTACATTGTCTACATTTTTTACTTTGCTGTGATTCATAGTCCTTCTAGACTAGAAAGACCACCGCACCATCAGGTGGTCTAGAATGTATTTTTTTAAATAAATTATTTATTTAATTTTATTCACTCATTCGTTCATTTATTTAATTATTATTATTATTTTTAAATGTAACCAGAGTGAGACACAGAGAGAGAGAGAGAGAGAGATGGAAAAGTGAGAAAGTAAGCCATCAGGTCTGGGATTCAAACCATGGTTGACCATGTGGGAGTGTCCAGCACCTTAACCACCACGTCACCTGCTGGTCTCCCCGCCTAGGATGTATTTTATGCTTGGATGACATATAATGGTCTATCAGCAGAACATAAAAATCTAATAAAAGCCCAACCTAGACCAATAATCGGTATACAAACTGTGTGGTCAACATGGAAATCCGAGCTCCGATATAGGGCCATGTGCTCTATAATTTTATTGCTAGACTTCATAGTGTAAATAATTTATTTTTACCTTCTTTCCTATATCCAATTTTTCCACATAATTTTTTGAACTGATTAAAGCAAGTAGTTACAATGAAAAACTATATTACTGCTATATCAGACTATTTAAAATGCTTGCATATAGCAGGCATCTACAATGTTTTTATGTAAAGGGCTAGATAATCAGTATTTTAGGATTTACATACCAGATGATCTCTGTGCAGTTACTCAACTCTGTTATCGTCATGAGGAAACATCCATTAACAATACCTAAATAAATGATGTGATTATGTTCCAATAAAACTTTATTTCATAAAGCAGACAGCAGTCTACTCGGTGCATGGACTAGTTTGCCAGCCTCTGGCATTTACTCTCTTACTTAGTTATCATAAAAACCTAAAAGATATCGTTTTTAAAGAATTATTTATTTAATTTTATTTATTATTAGTAGTAGTAGTTTTAAAATTTCCTATAGGGCACATACCCTCACCAGACTGAGACAGAGACAGAGAGAGAAAGAGAGAGAAAGAGAGAGAGGGAAAGTGAGGGAAAGTGAGGCAGCAAGCTGTCAGGTCCAGGACTTGAACTGTGGTCGGCTATGTGGGAGTCCAGTGCCTTAACCACCATGCCACCTACTGGCCCCCAAAAGATATAATTTTATAAATATCACCTTTTTTTTTAAGAGAGATTTTTTTGTTATAGGACATGTGCACTCACCAGAGAGACAGAGAGAGACAGACAGACAGAAAGCTAGAAATCATCCCCCGGGGGGATGGATGGTCATGCCACAATCCCTTCTTTTTTATCCTCCTCTGAGGATTTTGGGCATGCACACACATGCACCCAGCATGAGTTTCAAGCCTCTGGGTCCAGGACTTGAATCACAGTCGTACATGTGGGAGTCCAGTGACGTAACCATCTGCTGGTCCCCAGATGTCATTTGTTTAATGGCACAATGCTATGCTTCTACCACACATAATTTAGTCATTAACCTTATGAGGTAGGTAATATTTTCTTTTTTCTGTTGAGGAAATTATAGCAAAGCATAAGGAATTTGCTTGGTGATGGGAGAAGACATAGGTGTAGACTTTGTGCCAGTAGCGAGGCTTCCCTTCATCCTGTTTGTCAGTCACTCACTCACACATCTCACGCCAGACTGTGCCATTACATGTGGTCACATTGCTTCCATAATCCGAATTTCCTATAAACTGGTCTCTGACCACCACCTCCCACTTTCAGCTCATTGCCTGTAGCTCCCAGGTTCAACAGTCTTTCAAATCCACCTACACGTTCAACTTATTGATCCTACTGCTCTTTGGCTATACTTCACCACTGTAATGACCTCACTTTCCCTCTTAAATTCTAAGGTCGGTCATTATAATCATTACCTCTCATATACCCTTGAGTCACTCTCACTTTCTCATGCCTGCATTTGTATAGTTGAACGTGGCTGGAATAAGACATACAAATGGTTTGATTTGGTCTCGCTTTAAATTCATGACTGTCATTTTCAAGGAGACTGTTGATGCGGCCAGATAAGGATTCTATGCATTCTTAGTCACCCTCCTATTTTCTGTATCACCATTTTGTATCTCATTTTCTTTAAAAACCCCCATCCTCACTCTAAAGATGATCTTGCTCCTATTCTACTGAAAAAAAAAAAATGACACAGATCTTCCATGGATTCCTCCACCACATCTCTTTGTTTGCTAGCTTTCACATCCACGTATTCTGTCTTCCAACTGTTACCAAGAATGAACTGCCCTTGCTCCTACCCAACACCATCCTTCCACTTCTGTGTGGGCTCAGTCAGTTCTCCATATTCAAGGACATGGCTCTAATTCTTTTATCTCATCCATATCATTAAATTTGATCTCACTAATGGATTGGTTCTATTTGCAAATGCAACAAGCTATTATTTGAAAAAAAGTTGTCTTGACCCTTTCTCTGCCATTTTCCTATCAACTACATTCCATTGCTGTTCCCTTTTATATCAAAATCCCCTGGAGGAATCATTGATGCTTATCGCCTTCAACAAGTCATCTCTTTGCATTCCTTTTTTGAATATTCAAACAGGATTTGCTTTCAACGTTGTACTCTGCTAGGGACCAGGCACTGGTGACTTCTCCTTGCTAATTGAATGTTCATTTCTGCTTCCTTATTTTTAACCTATTAGCAGCACTGACATAACTGATACCTATGTTCTTGAAACGCTTCTTCTGGTCTCTGAAATAGTATCCTTTCTCCACTCCTACCTCGAGGCCCGTATTTCTGTCTTATTTGCTGATTATTCCTCATCTCTTCATCTTCTAAGGTTTGGTGCAACCCAAGACCAAATTCGTGGACCTCTCTTTTTCTCAATCTGCAATTATTCCCGTAGGTTCAATTCTAAGGCTCTAGAAACAATGCATAGGTTGTTGCTCCGATTTTACATTGTCAGCCCAATCTTTGCCCACATTCTGCAGTCTGGTTTATACAGCTGTCGACTTGACCTCTCAATTATGCCTAAGGGGCATTTCAAGTTAAGCATATCATGAACTGTATTGCTCCCTCATAGCCAAACTGCGTTCTTTCTTACAAATTTCTTTTCTCTATTAGTTTCCTCTCAAAATAAATGAATGTTAAGCAGCCACCTGCACAGATTTTGCATATAACGATACCATGTAGGGTATGTAGAAGCTTATTTCATGGTCTCTGTTCTCAGTGTTGAAAATTTAATAAAGGAGATGTGGCATAAACCAATAGCTCATTTCAAGTAGCCATTCTCTCTTGTCCCTTTGGGAATTCTAAGTTTGTCTGGGCTGATGGAAATCTAATGGCAGACTGAAAATGGTGGAGCAAGACAAGAGGAACGCTGTTCCCAGACAGCACAGAGAGGCCACATCAGCCCTGGACTGTTTAGACTCAAACTGCTGTAAGAGAGTACAGTGGACTATCTTGTTTCAGTTTCTACTATATTTTATAGCAGCCAAGTCATGATCCTAAGTATAGAAATAAGAACACAAGCAACTGGTCAGACGGATCCACCCCCCCCCCCCCCCAAATGTGAAAGGTGACTGAGTGGGGACCAGCTAATTACATGATTGAGTGAAGTGGGCTCCTTATAAGACAAAAGGAAACTGCAGGAATCTGGTGAATTGTACAGCTGTGATCTGACCACAGACATTGGCATTTAGAACGTATTCCAGCCCCCAAAGAGTATGTTACTGGGATTTGATCTAGATGGGTTGTCAACTTGGATAAACCGAGAATTGTATTGAAATATGTTGTTGTTGGTAGCAGTTGGAAACCCACTTTTTCCAACTAATTTTATTCAGAACTAAAATATATAGTGCCCTACAAGCAGGTCTACTCTGGATGGATGAAAGCCATGCTCTCTCTGTTTCTCCCTAACTCTGAGGATGGGCTTTGCTGGGAAACACAATTTAAAAGTGATTTATCTATTCTAAGCTCTTTAACAGATGGAGAAAGTTAGGCTGAGAGGGATTTACTGTGGAACCAGGAGTCTGTCATTTCATCTCGCTGGGTTTTAGTTTCCTCATATTTAAAATGTAAGCATGACCCAATTAATCTCTGGACTCTCTTCCAATGAACAATGAAGGAAGCACCGACGGAAGAAAACGAGCACCTTTTGATCACCTACTATGTTCTAATGTGAGAGAACACAGGTTGTGTTGTGTTGATATCAGATCTGCTAGACACATTTAATTTCTGATATTCCCAAGGGTAAGCTATTTCAAAACAACCCTGAACTTATGATGTACCTGAATTCATTTGTCCTGGTAACAGAAATGGCAGGTGATTTTACTTTAGACTCCTTCAGTTTGTCCAGCTCTCCAGCAATGCAGCCAGAGAAGACAGTCCTCTCTCCCTTTTACGGACAGAGGGATTAACGGCTTTGTCCAAAGTTATACAACTAGCACGTGTCAGACCTAAGACTAAAATCCTGGTCTAGTGCTCTGTATGATAATTCTCCTTACATTAGAAGACCTAAAAATATTGATTAATTCATGCTAGGCCTTATAAACATGACAAATTTGGCCTAACTCATGGCAGGATGATTCTCTCCCCAATATTACTAACACATAACACAGTACCTGTGTGTACCTAAAAGCTAGGGGATATTCGAAGGTAATATGGTCGTTCTGCCTGGGCATGAGACTTTTGGCTTTAAAGAATAGCTTCAGGAGGCCCTAGTTAGATGTTACTATGGACAATCAATTAATTAGAGAAAATAATTCTCATTTAAAAAGGGTTTGGTTGAACATAGTTAAATCCTATATTTTATTCAATATACAGACTGGTTCCTGTGGAATCCACTCTTCTCAGTTGTCTTCATAACTCTGATATATTGAGAATGACCGGAAAAATTAATCTGTGGCCATTTCATCTGTCTCCTTTTAAAAAGAAAGGCCATTGAACCTTAAACTATATTAAGTATTAAATTTTTATGGTCAAATTGAGATTCTGCACAAATACAGTTAATTAAATTTGTAGATGATCTACTGTCTGGATTTATAAGGGAGCCCTTGATTGAAAATGAGCTATAAAACACGTGTTGAGTGAACACCACCCAGCCTCCACTTGCCAGGCAGTCGTTTCTGGAACAAATGATCTTTATGTCCTGTTTCATCGCATGAGCGCATGTTAGCTGATGAGTGAGCCAAGCGTTTTATATGTCGTCTCCTCTTTCTCCTCTTGACCTCTAACTAGGGCCATCTTCTTTCCTCTTTTCCACTCTCACTCTGATTGTCCATGTGATTTCTTTCTTTCTTTCTTTCTTTTTTCTTTAGAGAGATTTTTTACTATAGGGCACGTGTGCTCTCTGTAGAGACAGACAAAAAGCGAGAAATCATCCCTCAGGGGGGAAGGCCATGCCACAGTCCCTTCTCCCCCATTCTCCTCTCAGGATTTTGGACATACACATACATGAGTCCAGCCTGAGTTTAAACTACCAAGTCTTGGACTTGAATTGTGGTCGAGTACATGGCAATCCAGTGACATAATCATTACACCATCTGCTGTTCCCTGTCCATATGATTTCTAAGACACTTAAAAATAACATATTTGAACCAAAAAAAAAAATTGTTTTCTTAACCCTACAAAGCTATTTCTCTCCAATCTTTCCCCTCAGGAAATGGGTCCACCCACCAGTGTGCTCAAGCCACACACCAAAGAATCATTTAATTCTCTTTTTTTTCCCCTCTTTACCCCCGACCAAATCCATCAGCAAGTTCTAGTCAGGTCACCTTCTATGATATTTTCTCCAGGTATCTTCTCTGAATCACACTGGTGTTATCCTGGCTTAAAGGGCTCCCCAAGGGAAGTAAATCACCTTCCTATAAAGTGTAAATGGTGTTTTATTGGAGGTTACAAATTGTCAACAGATTCATTTTTCCAGCCCACTACAGGCCCTTGCCAAGTTGGGTTATAGGCTTGACAAGATGGGTAAGGGCTACATTTCAACACTTCCTTATTCCTTGGGCTGGTTTAGTGAACAACACAGATAGAGCAGCAACACTACAGCCCTGTTGTCCAGGTTGCCGCTGGCTCTCATCTGGGCCACTCCTCCATCTTTTCCCAACACATCTTCCCCCCGCCACCGTCCCTCCAATTTCATTCCTCTACAATCTTTTCTGTATTCGATAGTAAAGTTGTCATTTTTCAAAATGTAGATTGAATCATTTTTGATTTCCTGATTAAAATCCTTTCTTGTTTCTCTTCTGTGCATAGCATAAAACAGAAAATCTTGGGATGAGTAGATGGCATAGTGGCTATGTCGCTGGACTCCCATGTAGTTGACTGTAGTTCCAGTCCCGGACTCCACAGCTTAAAACTTACATTGGGCGCTAAAACATACACGCCCAAAATCCCAAGAGGAGAATGTAGGAGAAGGGATTGCGGTGTGGCTATCCCTCCAGGGGGTAATTTCTCACTTTCTCTCTCATTGTCTCTCTCTGTCTCTCCGGCAAATGCGCACACCCTAAGGCAAAAACCTCTTAAAACACACACACACACACACACACACACACAGAATCTTCACTGTGGTTAAATGGCCCTTCATGAGTCAGTACTTGTTACCACTTTTTTCCACCTTTACTCTGCTCTGAACCCTCTAGTATCCTTGACAGTATGGTTGGATGGTCATATCCTTTCTGTAATCCAAGTCTCATTTTAAATGTCTCTTATAAAGGCCTTCTGTCTTTCTATGACCCATTTATTCACCACCATCATTTTCCTTGTCATACTAATTTTGGAGTATATATATATATATATATATATATATATATATATATATACACACACACACACATGCACACATATATATGTGTGTATATATATTTAAGGTTTCTGCCATAAGGGAACATGCACTTGTTGGAGAGAGACAGATACAGAGAAAGGGAAAGTAGAAATCACCTCCGAGAGGCCATGGCCATGCTGCAATTCATTCTCCATTCTCCTCCTGGGATACTGGGCACATATACACACATGCCTGGCATGATTTTTAAGCTGCCTTCTGGGGTTTGAACTGCGGTCAACTATGTGGGAGTCCAGAGCCTTAACTACTATGCCTCTTGCTGGCCCTATTCCTCGTTACACTATTACCTGGTTTTATTTTTATCTGCAACATTTCACATACTCTGAAATTTAGCTTATTCATTGCCTCCCTCTCCTAGACTATAAGCCCCTCGAGATGCAAAGAACATGTATGAACTCCTCATTGCTGTGCGCCACCCCCAGCACCTCTAAGTGTACTGGGCACAGAACAGGCATTCTGTAAATTCTACAAAATGAAAGAGGCTGGGGAGAGAATGCTGGTAAGGACCAGTGGGAAAGGATAGTGATATTTAGCATGTACATTTGGGAAAGTTCTTTAACATTTGTATTCATAAAGCAAAGTGGAAAATATTTCCATCTTTGCTTTTCACCCATCCTTTCTCTGTGGTTTTTATTCTGAATGGGCCTTGTTTGTGTTGGTTTCTAGGAGACTGACTGTTAGAGGCCATTGAACGTCTCTCCCGAGCCGAGAACCAGTCCTTATTACCTAGAGAACTTGCTGCATCAGGACTCAGTCTGGTGCCAAAGTTGAGACGCTCACTATCATTTGCTTTCTGGGCACAGTAGAGCTGAGTGGCATTGTTTAACCTTTTGGAAGCTGTGTATGAAATTTACATTAGCGGGGTGTTGCTGTTCAGTTACAAACCGTTTATCCCATGAATATCAATGTGGCCATTTACTCTGAGAAATTATCTTCTTTCTGTTGAGAGGAGCTGAGGAATCCATAAAAATGTGCACAAGATAAAAGAGAGCGCCCAGGTTGCCTCTGAAATTGCTAGGAGAGTGATTAGGGAGCAAGGTGACCTGTGTACCCCTAAGAAGTCTTCTGGGGAGATGCCACAGACATCTTCTCCCCCTGCCAGGGTGACTTGGGATAAATACTTTTCTTTCTTTATTTAAAAGTGCTTATTACAAAACCTTGCGCTTGATAACTATCTTCTCAAATAGCTGGCCCCAAGTTTGGTACTTCGAGAGGCTTATTGAACAGAGGACTCATCCACAAATTGAGAAGAGATGTGAGCACACAGTTGACGAGGTCTCACTCTACATCTACAATTGGCCACTAACGATTTGTTTCAGACTTCTGTTTGAGTAGACGCTGATGACCAGGATGGGAACGGTGTTTTATTTCTTTTCTTTCTTTAAAGCTTATAAACTTAGACAAGTGGCATGGTGGTGAAGGCACTGGGCTCCCACACGGCAGACGATGTGTTGAGTCCTGGACCCCAGGCTTAAAAATCACGCCAGGTGTGTGTATGTGTGTTTGCGCCCAAAATCCCAGGAGGAAAATGGAGGAGAGGGTATTGCAGCATGACCATCCCTGCTGGAGGGTGATTTCTCACTTTCTCTCTCTCTGACGAGGGCATGCACCCTATGGCAAAAACCTAAAAAACAATTAAATTAAATGAATAGACTTTATTTTTCAGAGCAATTTTACTTCTATAGAAAATAGACAAGTCAGTGTTGCCATACATCCTCTTTCTTTCCCTCTCCCTAATTCCTCTGTTATTAACATCTTATTAGTTTTAATGGTTCATGTGTTATAATTGATGAACCAATATTGATACATCCTTAGTAACTGAAGTCCGTGGTTTACATTAGGGTTCACTCTGTGTTTGACAGTTCTGTGGATTTTTACACGTGTGTGCTGTTCTGTATCCACATTTACGGTACCATATGGGATAATTTCACTGCCCTAAAACTCTCTGATTTACTTGGTCATCCACCCCATTTCTTCACATGAACCTCTGGTAAACACCCTCCCCCTTGCCTTTTAAAAAATTAGGGAAGCGCTTTTTTTTTTTTTTTTTTGAGAGAGATTTTTGCCACAGGGCGCATGTGCTCCCTGGAGAGACCACCGAGAGACAGAAAGTGAGAAATTACCCCCCAGTGTAATTTCCAGGGGAAATGGCCTTCTCCTCCATTCTCCTCTTGGGATTTGGGGCACACTTGCACATGTGTCTGGCATGGTTTTCAAGTCACCAGGCCGAGGACTCAAACTGTGATAGGCCATATGAGAGGATAGCACCTTAACCATGATGCCACCTGATGGCCCCTAAAATTAGGGTAATTTTTAAATATTTTGATAATGTGAAACTACTATCTTAACCATTTTAAAGTATAAAATTTAGTGGCATTAAGTACATTGAACCTCATTTTTTTTTTTACTACTTCTGTAATTTTGCCTTTTCTAGAATGTCAAATAGGAAATCATACTAAGTGTAGCCTTTCAGACTGCCTTCCTTCATTAACCAGTGCACATGTTTAAGAGGCACTATGTTTTTTTTTTTAATTTTTTTTTTTTTTTTTAGGTTTTTGCCATATGACACATGCACTTGCCAGAGAGAGAGACAGTATGAATAAAAGTAAGAAATTACCACCCCCCTGGGGGGGGTGATGGCCACACCACAATCCCCTTTCCTCCATTCTCCTCTTGGGATTCTCAGCATGCACGCATACATGCCCGGCTTGATTGTCAAGCCTCCAGGTCTGGGACTTAAACCACCATTGGCCATGTGGAAGTCTGGTGCCTTAACCACTGTGTCACCTGCTGGCCCCAAAGGGAGCTATGGTTTTTTTTTTTTTTTTTTTTTTGGAGAGATTTTTTTGCTATAGGGCGCGTGCACTCGCCAGACAGACAGAGAGAGACATAGAGACAGAAAGCGAGAAACCACCCCCCAGGGGGGATGGTCACGTCGCAATCCCTTCTCCTCCATTCTCCTCTCGGGATCTTGGGCACGCACGCACACACACCCGGCGTGAGTTTTAAGCCACTGGGTCCGGGACTCGAACCACGGTCGACTACGTGGGAGTCCAGCGACATAGCCATTACGCTAACTGCTGGTTCCCAGGGAGCTATGGTTTTAATAACTTTATCTGAAGTAGAAGGGGAGCCACTGATTCAGTCATCAGCACTTCTGCAGTGGGCCGCAGTCATCCGGCAGAATAATGTGAAGCAGAAAGAGGAGCTCTTAACACTTACATGGTCAGGTGATCCTGTCCTTGCACAGAACATGCCATATTGTTCCTATTTATTTAGATTTTAAACTTTATCTTTTGTATTTTAAAATGTACTTATTTTATAACAAGGATTCAAGGTGGCTTTGCTTTTTCTACTGATGTAGAAAAATAGAACTTTTTAGAAACAATACTTTTTTTAATGAAGTTAAAAAAAAAAAACCAGAATAAAATGATAGAAGCATTAGAATCAAAATTATTTAAAGCGTAAGGCCCTATACAGAAAGTATATCAAGTTATTACCATTTTGTAAAGTAGATTACCTATTGGTGAAAGGCAATTTTTGTTAGCTTGAGTAAGATCACAGACTCAGCAAGAGATTTATGATATACTTACTATAAAACCAGAAGTGGAAATGTTTGTTAAATCTCACCAGTACTTTGATGTTCTGAACTTTGTAGTAGGTATAAGGGATAGGTGATGGGACACAGAAAGAGGCAGAGCTGGAAAACATTGACACATTTTTGCATAGAAAAATATGTCATGACTTTCCCAATGACTCAATATCTCCCAAATGACAATAATGAAATAGGGACACTGATTATAAACACGCAGGATGAGTTAATGCAGCCAGGCCTACTCTGTGGCAGGCACTGTGGTAGGGACTGAAAGTAATGAGTATAGCAGAACTACTGACCTAAGGGGGCTGTTGCTCCATCCAGCAGTTCTATGACAAACAAGAAAATGAAAAAAAAAATGTATAAACTCAGGGAGAGACAAATGCTTTGAAACAGAATAAAATGTGATAGCGGTCAGATTACGTGTTTTGCATATCTATTTTAGATCAGGTGGTTGGGGTAGGTCTGTCTAAGGTGGTGACATTTGAGCAGAAATTTCTAAATAATTTGGGGACCAGCTGTATCAGGATTTGGAAGGCGATCATTCTAGGCAAAGGGAAGGTCAAGTGCAGATGCCTTAAGGCTGGAATTAGATTGGCATAGTCAAGAAACAGAAGAAGGCTAACCTGGTTGGATTCGAGTGAACATGTGGGAAAAGGGTAGAAATGGAATTTGGAGAGGCTGACATGGATCACATCATGGAGGGCCTGGTAGGTCAAGAATTTGGACTTCATTCTAAGCGTGTTGAAAAGTCATCTGGAGAGTTGGAGGAGGGTTTCGCCGTGGTATGATTTAACATTAAAAAAAATTATTTTGGCATCTGTGTTAGCAATTGACTGGAGGGAGGAAGGTAAGAATAGAATAAGGAGACCAGATGGAAAGCGTTTCGGTCGTCCACATATGAGCTAAAGGTGGCCTGCAGTAGGTGGTACCAGTAGTTGCGACTGGAAGTGGTTTCGTAGAGGACGTGGTGTGAAAGTAGGTCTGAGAAGACTTGCTGATGGATTAGAGACTGGTGATAAATAGGATACACACAGGGGTCGTTTTGAGTTTCAGAAGCAGGAAAGTTTTAAATTCTTACTGGAGCGAGGTAAAGTCTCTCTAGGAGAGGTAGAATTGAAGGGCAGCTATGCAGAAGTAGTAAGGAGGACATTCTAAATAGGGAACTGCCATGGGCAAAGACACAGAGGCCGAACATTATATTTAGAGAAAGACAAAGTTGGGATCCAGGGGTCACAGGAGTAAAAAGTTGACATAAATATGCACAGGGAGATTGGAGAAAGACTGGGAAGGGCCTTCTATATCATAGGAAGAGATTTGATTTCCTACGATAGGCAATGGGGAATTGTATCTGTCAGGAGCAAGAGACTGAAAATTTACTAAGTATTTTAAACAAAGAGGACTTGGATTTTCCTTTACAATAAGAGACCTGGAGGTAGTCAGTTCGGACTGTGAAGCTGCTAATGCCCATGGGGACCCTGGTAGGTCAGTTGTTTTGCTCTGTTATCTTTTTATCTTTACTGTTTTCATCCTCATGGTTATTACATCATGGTTTTTAGATGGTTCCTAGACCAATCTGGGCATTAGCTGTACTCTGGACAGGAAGAAGTGTCAAAATGGGCAAGAAGTTAGCAGAGTCTGTCAATTGTCCTTATTGTTTATTTTGGTAAAGCATATATATATATATAAAACATTTACCATTTTAACCATTTTAAGTGTACAATTTAGTAGCATTAATAATATTCATGATGTTGTACAATCACTGTTGTCTGAAACATTTCATCACCCTCAACAGATACTTTGTAACTATGGAGCAGCAATCCACGGCTGCGGTTACTCGGCCCTTAGTAATTTCTACTTTCTGCCTCTGTGAATTTTGCACCAGTCCCTTGGATCAGGAAAACGAATCTTTTCAAAAATCTCCATTCAGTAGGCCGATATCTAATACATATTTTTTATTGCCTTCTGGATGTTTTCCCACTACTCTACCTTTCCACAGTGCCTTTCCTCACCCATCCTTTCTCCTTCCCTGGCTTAGCTATAGGGGATGCTCTAGTTCATTCTGTTAGTAATAACAGAAAATTCCCAAGTCTGGGTAATTTTTAAAAATAGAGATTTATTTAGCTCTTGGTTTGGAGGTCCGAGAGGCCATATCTGGTAAGGGTCTTGATGTTAGTCAAGTCTGGAGGGCATGTAGGTGTCATGTCACAAGGAAAAAACAGGAGTTTGGGTGTCTGTGTCCTTCTTCTTATAAACTCACCAGGAGTCAATCAGGACCTGGTGATTTAATTTTGATCTCCTAAAGGCTCCAACTTTCAACACCACACTTTGATTACATTTTTGCACTTTTTTCTTTTCTTTCTTTTTTTGGAGAGGTTTTTGCTATAGGGTGTGTGCGCTTGCCAGAAAGACAGAGAGAAACAGAGAGACAGAAAGTGAGAAATCACCCCTCAAAGCAGGATGGCCATGCTGCAATCCCTTCTCCATTCTCCTCTTGGGATCTTGGGCACGCATGTACACGTGCCCAGCATGAGTTTAAGCCACTGGGTCAGGGATTTGACCCGTGGTTGACTACATGGGAGTCCAGCGACATAGCCATTACGCTAACTGCTTGTCCCACATTTTTGCACTCTTAATACTGTCACAACCAAGTTTGAACACATGAATCTTGGGGAGGACATTCAGATCATAGTAGGGGGAATCACTTTCTTTGGAGATGGAACAAAACATGGCTGACTTCTAAGACAGTGAAATAAAAAACAGGAATGGAGGCCTACATAGGCATACCTCAAAGATACTGCAGGCTCCATTTCAGATTACAATAAAGCGAATATCACGATAAAGCAAACCACACAAATTTTTTGGCCTGAATGCATATGAAAGTTAGGGCTATCCTATGGCATAGTGGTTAGGGTGGCTAGATCCCACACGACCGACTACGTGGTTCGAGTTCCAGGCCCAGTGGCTTGAGCAACACATTGGTGTGTGCGTGTTGTGTGCATGCCGAGAATCCCAAAAGGAGGGAGAAATGGAGCAAAAAGAATTCCAACGTAACCATGCCTCATGAGGGGTACTTTCTCATTTTTTCTCTCTCTGTGTTTCTGGTAAGCACACAAACCCCGTGGCAAAATTAAGAGAAAAAAGTTTTGTTTATACTACACTTTAGTTTGTTAAGTGTGTTTAAAAAGCAATGTATATATCTTTATTAAAAATACTTTTTGCAATAATGCTAGTGCCTTACGATGCTGGAAACCATATGGTAACCACAGTTCAGATCCTGGTTTGGCCTAAAAATCTCATGAGACATGACCATAAACACCCAGGATTCCCGATATTAGAGGCTTCAGAAAGGGCCTCAGGTTTTATGAGACCCTGGTAAGGGTGCTTTCTGTCTCTCTCTCTCTCATATATACACACATCCTATAAAAAATATACTTAATTGCTAAAAAATGCTAAAGATCATCCATGCTTTCTGTGAATCATCTTTCTGTTGGTAGGGGGTCTTGTATTGACGTTGATGGCTGTTGGCTAATTAGGATAGTGGTTAAAGGTTTGGGTGGTTGCACCAATTTCTTAAAAGAAGACCTTAATGAAGTCTGCATTATCGGCTGACTTTGCCTTTCATTAAAGCTTTTTTTTTATTGTGCGATGCTGGTTGACAGCATTTTGCCCACAGTAGACTCTCTGGAGTCAATCCTACCCCTGCTTTATAAACTAAGTTTATGGAATATTCTAAATCATTTGTTGTTATATCAACATTGTTTACAACCACTTTAGCAGAAGTAGATTCCATCTCAAGAAACTACTTTCTTTGCTTATCCATAAAAAGCAACTCCTCATCCATTAAAGTTCTAACATGGGAGTGCAGCAATTCAATCACATTTTCAGGCTCCACTTCTATTTCTAGTTCTCGGGGTAGTTCCTCCATGTCACCACTCACTTCCTCCACAAAAAGGAGTGCTTATGTTTGTGTGTGTGTGAGAGAGAGAGAGACAGGGAGAGAGAGAGAGAGACCACTGAGACCTGGTCATGCCATTTCCTTTTCCTTCTTTTTCTTTACCCTATCAAAATCCTGGGCACAGGTGATTGTTAAGATGCTGTGGCCAGGATTTGAACTTTAGCCAGCTGTGTGGGTCTAGCTCTCACCACACAATGCTTAACTGCTGCACTATAGAGCTAGCCCCTCCACTGATATCTTGAAGACATCTGTAAGGGTTGGAATCGACTTCTTCCAAACTCTTGTGAATGTTTACATTTTGACCACCTCCCATGAATGTTATTATTTAAAAACAATTTGGTTTTTTTTTTTTTTTTCAGTTTGCTACAGGCTTACTGGAAAAAGAGGCAGAAATCCCATGGGGGGATGGCCGCACCATAATCCCTTCTCCTCCATTCTTCTCTTGGGATTTGGGGCATACAAGCACACATTTCCAACATGTTTTTCAAGCTGCTGGGTCTGGGACTCAAAACGTGCAGGTGGCCATGTGTGATCCAGTTGCCTTAACCTCCAGGCCACCTGGCTGGCCCCTTAGATTTTTTTTTTTTTTTGATCTATTGAATTGTTTATTGGAATTCTCTAGTATCTTGTGTAGTTTCCTAAAGATCATTGTTTTGAATTTCATCTCGGACATTTCCAAGGTTCTCTTCTGTTTAGGGTCTGTTTTTAAAGATTTATTAGAGGAGCTGGCAGGTGGTGTAATGGTTAAAGGTGCTGGACTCCCACATGGCTGACCACGGTTTGAGTCCGGGACTTGGTGGTGTGTTTTCTCTTTCATCAAAATTGAAGAATAATGATAATAAATAATTATTTAAAAAATTTATTACATTACTTTTTAGATATATTTCCCTTTTTTCCTTCTTTTTCTTTTTTAAATACTTTTACTTTGATATCTGTGCATCTGGGGAAACAGTTGCCTCTTCAGATTTTATTGGTAGTCTTCATAGGAAAAGACTCTTTTCTGAACATGTGTTTTATTGTGTTGGTTGGGAAGGGTGCTTTGGTTTTGGTTTTGGGTGAGAACATCTGTGTGGTCTGTGTGATTTCTTCGACTGCAGTTAACTTTGGTTGGGTTTATGATTGCCATAGCAGTCTGATCTCCAAGTGCTTGTAGTCATATTGATGCAGTTTTGCTGGGGTGGGGGACTCTGGGAAGATCACACAATGGCTTATAGTGACAGAAGCTGGGGAAGCTGACCCATGGCAACTGGCAAACACACGTGAGTCCCCACAGTCATGATGGAGGTAAAGGGTGCAGTTGTCCACGGCTGGAGGGGAGAGTGGGGTCAGCCCACAGTCCTCAGTGAGCACGCTTGAGTCGCTACTACCAGAAGGGGAAGGCGTGCAGTCACCTGAGGCTGCAGAAACCAGCAGAATTGACCCACAGTCTCTGGGTCAAGTCACTGCAACCCTGGTAGGGGCAGGAGTCTGGTCTCTTATGGCTAGAAGAACCAGCCATCTTCACAGTCTCTGGTGGTGAGAGTCCTTGTGGCCATGGTTAAGGGGGGCCATTCCATTACCCACAGCTATAGAAGAGGACAGAGCCTCCTAATGAATGCACACATAGGCCTTGGTGGCCCTGCAGAGATGGGAATATGGTATCTTCAACTGCAGGTGCTGGTAGAACCCACCTATGATTCCTAAAATACACACGTGTCCTGGTGGTTCTGTGGGGACAGAGATATAGTCACCTATGGCTGTAGGTGCTGGTAGGGTCTGTCCACACTCCTCAGTAAGTCTGCAGGAGTCCCACTAGCTCTGTGCGGGGCAGCTAAGGAGCAAGTGTGTTCGTTCTTCAGTCCCAGGGACACTTTCTGCATGGCAGTTCAACTGTCTGTGTCTAGAGGTATGTGGTGCTGTCTGGGCTCAAATGTACCACTGGGCCTTGCTGGAGCAGCAGCACTTCACTGCTTGTGTAAGCATAATGGGGTACTGGTGGAACCTTAGGGATGTTGAGATGCAGGTGCTATTGGCTTCAGGACAGACTTCGGTTCAGCAGTGACTTCACTGTGAAAATGGCACCATGCCATTAGCTCACAGGACTAATTAATAAATCAAAGAAATCATTATAGCACAGTTCAGGGTATTTGGGCTTTTACTTCCTAGGAAATAAGTCTTGCATTGTCAAAAGAGTGTTTGTTTCCATGATGTAAGAGCAGCTTGGGCCCCAAGGAGTGGGGGATGACCATGCATATGTTTTTTCCAGAGTCACACAGCCTTGTGGACCTCAGGAGATACTCCACACTGGGCTCATGGCCAGTGGGACTGCAGGGCCCTCCTACGGCGAGGTCTGCAGGTGTTGATGGAGATTGCTGAGGACCTGTCACTTACCCTTTCCCAGCAACGGGGGTTCTCATGGTGGCTCCAGGCCAACTGCTGGCAGGTACTCTGCTTCCTGCTCCCTGTGGCTACCCTGATTCTTTATGTTTTAGAAGGCTTCAGTTGTTCCCATGAAAAGTTTTAGTGGTCTCCTTCAGATACTTCACTCAAAATGTGTCTGGTTTTTGTCAGCTATTTTATTCCTTCCGTGGAGAAGAGAAGCACTGGATCTTGCTGGTCGGCTGTCTTGATCCCTCCCCTTCTAAATGTCTGTCTTAAGCCTTTCAGTTAAGCCATGATACCAGTTGGTATATTTTCTATGAATAAAAAGGCACAAAGCTCAGATATTTTTGTAACTCGCATTAAGTCCTCCCACATTGTCACCAGTGTCATTATTTTGCAGTTCCATTTAGAATTACAATGAGGTGTCAGCTTATGTTAGGATTGGAAGGCCAGGCCACTTATCCTTTTTGTCAAAATCAAAAGCTTTAGCTATGAAATAATAATGATTAAAATACATTATTTTACTCCTTTATTTTCCTTCAGTCAGCAGTCAGACTATATGTCACCCAAGGTAATATTTTAGATCTTGTTCATGTTAAATGTCTAATAACTACTGGCCTACTGGGAGTGAAAGTTCTCAAAACCTGGGAGTCCTACTGCCTCAGTGGTCACCTCTGTTACAACATTATTCCAAATTTAAGAATCTGAGGTTGTGCTGGAGAGGGAGAAGCTCACAAAACTAGTGAGAGTTCCAGTACTTCTAATCTCAGATATTTATTGTTTCCTTGTGAGAGTTTAGAGGCCTAATTAATAAATCAAAGAAATCATTATGGAACAGTTCAGAATATTCGGGTTTTTACTTCATGGGCAATATGTCTTGCCTTTTCAAAAGCATGTTTGTTTCTATGATGTAAGAGAAACGTATTGTGGAATCCAAACGTTTTGATACAAAGGATATATTTAAGCTAAACAAAGATACAGCCAGATCGTCCTCAGAAGGATTTAGAAGAACGCCAGTACATGCTGGCTGTTTTGTTTTGTTTTGTTTTATGTGCCACTACCTTTTGGTGAGCTTTTCTTTCCTGCATCATCAGAACATAAAGAAGGTTTTGGATGAGGCTGAGCACTCAGCCATCCTTGGGAATTTTAGGACATCAGATGAGAGCTGATTAATGGGCCACTGGGTGTCAGTATAGTCTTTTCTTACCCTGGCAGAATCTGGATCTGTTGTCCTGTCCTTTTCAGAGACTTTTTGCTGTTTTTTGGTGTTCAGGAATTAGATGTTCTGTCCTACCAGGAGAGACTGTCTAGTCGAACCAGCTTTCTTCACAGATGGAGGAACTGGGTCAGGGAGAAAGAATAGTTGATTGTTGTTCAGGATGTTTTTCACCACCCAGGCTCCCCAAATGGCCAGATCAGAATCTCAAATTTAAATTTTGATGTAGGGTTAGGCGGCTAGAAGAGTCACGTGGACTCTGCATTTGCCTAATACACAAGGAGTCCTCTTTCTTCCATGTAGAAATACAGTGTTTCCCATCTCCCTTGATCAGTCCACGTGATATGTCTTTTATTTTCCTGGTATTGATTCAGAGAACATGTCTTCAATTTTTATTTATTTTAAAAAAAAATTTTTTTAAAGACTGGAGAACATGATGATAAAAAGGCATTTACCCTTGGCCACATGTTGGGGAGACAAGATGGAACATATAAAGGGGCCAGCTGTTCCTCATGCCAGTAAGGCCATGGAGTCCTGGCTTCTGGAGACCTGGAGATTTTTCAAGAGAAATGGGACATCTAGATTTTACATCAATGCTCCTCAAATACCTAAGCTGCCTCACACCTAAAAAAAAATTAAAACATACCTGAAGGAAAATATAAAACTTCTAGGATAAGAAGCTATGATCCTTATAATTTGATTTTTTTTCTTTCTTTTTTTTTTTTTTTTACAAACTTGGATTCTTTTGCCCCCATCTTCTGATTTGAGCTGGTTGACTGGCTCTAGCATGATAGGGGAAGGTCCTATGGGAGATGCAGAGTTTACTCATCTTTGATGATTATATCTCTTCTTTTAAAGTTTACTTATTTCTTGATCCAAAAGAGAGAGAGAGGTATCCTCTCCTGCCACACAATTATCTTCCCTCCAGCCTCTCAGCCAGCTAGGGTCCCATGCATGTGGGCACACCGGTTGTATTCAGGTTAACCCAGGATTGAAACCTAGGCCTTCCATATGGTTCTAGTGTCATGCAGTGGTACCCTGTGCTCCAATGGCCAGGCCACAATTATATCATTTTTTAATCCAAGGCAAAGGAAATGTTTTATACATATATTTGAGAGGATGATGGACCAGAAAAGTTCAATTTCCAGCCTTAGCCTCTTTTGATATAAGAGAAGTTAGGAAATCAAGATTTTACCAATTTTTCAGCGTTGGATAATTTTCTTTTGGGACCATATTGTACTAAGAATGAAGCCATGGAAGGGAAACATCTATAAGTTTCTCTAAATACTGAGAACTTGCCTCTTTTATAAACAGGAGAGCTAAGAGTCTGAGAGAGCAGGTCTTAGATTCACAGTGGAAGACTTCAGTGACAATCTATTCTAGGCACTGATGGTTGCGAACACACATACTCTATAGAAAAAAGAAACCTACCAAAAAGCAAAAGAGAGGGACCAGCAGGTGGTGTAATGGTTACGTGACTAGACACCCATTTACCCTACCACAGTCTGAGTCCCAGACCTGATGACTTAAAACTCACACCAGGTATGTGTGTGTGCACACCCAAGATTCTGTGAAGAGAATGGAGAAGGGATTTCAGTGTGGCCATCCCCCACTGTGGGATGATTTCCCACTTCCTGTCTCTCCGTCTCTCCGGTGAGTGTTACATGCCCTATAGCAAAAATATCTCTCTCTAAAAAAAAAAAAGGCGAAAGAGAACAAAGATAGAATAGTCTTATGAAAAAAGAAAGAGACTTTTGAAGAAGAGAGAATATCCATGTCAAGGAAAGAATAGACTCAGAAAGAAATGCACAGGAAGCTGAATTATTCATCTAAGAAAGCATATTTGAGTTTGGAAATCATGTTCACTACCTGTGTTTCTCTGTTGTACTGTTATTTATTTACTAAGAGTTCTTTAGAGCTAGTGAAGGAAGAAAATTCTCTGTTATCATAATGTGCAAAAATAACATTAATTATAAAGGAGGATGCAGGGACAATACATGAACTAAATTTACAGTGAGGATGACTTAGGTTCGATGTGCTGGAGAACTTCTAGACAGGGTTTCTAAAAATTAGAATATATTCTTGGAAGAGTTTGTGGGGTCTTCTTTAATCCTATGCCTGGAGCTAATATAGTTCAAGCAAACTGATTCTGCTTTTTGAATTAGCTCCATAAAACGTCAGGATGACTACATTGGTAGCCTTTTCTTAAAATTGTGTTTTAGCTCTTGACTCTTGATTCCTAAATTTGGCACAAAATTTGCTTCATAGTGTAGTCAGAGGTCATTTTCCCCATCTGGAAATAATTTACATATTAAAAAATTTTTTTCTTCTTTCACCACTGAAACAGAGAGCACCCCCACAACAGGGTCTTCGGGCTATAATCCACTCCCAGACTCCAGCCAGTCCTCAATAGTGGGCATCTGTGTAATCTGTGTACCTAGTGTGTTCAGAGAGGTGTCCAGACATGAACCCAGAACCTTCCCATGGGAGTTGGGTTGATTACTACTGAACTCACTGTCTGGGCTCTGATTTTTTTTTTTTTTAAGTACAAAACATTACACAGCACTATCCGTGGTCTAAGACTATGAGTGCCAAACACTGTGCCTTTCTCATGGAGGGCCACAGAGCACACAGCAGAGGCTTCCAGAGGTCCTGAAGCTGGGAAAGCTTCCCAAGCCGCTGCTGCCCCCTCATTTCCCTGACGTGTCAGGCTGTGATCTAGCTCCACAACACTCATCCTCAGATAATCCTATTCACGCCCTGCTTTTCCTTTATTGAAGAACTTTTCTCCCCTCTTCAAGTCTAAGTCACATGCCTGTTTGTTATTTTGCTTCTTCTGTGAAACCTTCCCAGAACATACCCACAAGGTGCTCATCACTCTGCCACGTGGTGTTACGTACGGTATCTAGGCTTGCTTCCCCCTATAAACATTTTCTGCCTATTTTGGCTTTCCCAGGGGCCTGCCAGTGTCTGCCAATAGATAATACCTAATACATGTTTGTTAAATCAATGAATATCAACCTAATGCCAGGATTGCAAAAGCCAGGGAGTGAATTAGTGATCGAATTCATCTCTCTTTGCTCTGAACATTTATTTCGTCGTTAGGGAAGGAAATATTACTGAGTGCGTACTCTGTGCCAGGTGCTAGGCACTTTCACATACGGACCAGACACCTTTTTGGGTGGAGCCATTCGGTATGCATCCTTAGCCATATTAGACATAAATAACATTGGAGAACATGCCTAATTTTATGGCATTAGTAAAAGCTAGTTGAACATGCGAATATTTTAAAACGTTCATGGATATTTTCAACTCAGACTTTGCAATAGGCCCAGACTCTTCCCCTGCCTCTGACTTTTTACACCTGACTTATTGAAGCCACAAGTGCCTGTCTCCTGCATTGGTGCAACCAGCATCAGCTCTTCTCCCCTGTACCCGTGTTCCT